>CAKJTW010000029.1:2500-1202500 GCA_917880005.1 Nanger dama
AGTGCCTACAAAACTGCAAGCAGGCATCTTTGCTAAGACTTCTGGGGGGTTCTGGACAGGCACCATCTGCCTGAGAAGGGACACCAGCCGTACACCCAGAAAACTGAGCAGCAGGGACAGGAAAGGCGATAAGTTGCAGTGACCACGCTCACCAAACACCTGAGCTACTCTGACCTGGGAAGGGCACAATATGCAGGCCCAGCTGAATCTGCACCTCCGAGGGCTATCTGGGTGCCAAGCCTGAGTGGCTTAGACCAGGGAGGTGCATGCAGCCTAGGGCCAGCCTCAGATGGTTCAACATAGAGCCTGAGTGGTGTGCGCCGTGAGCAGGGGCAGGCCCAGCGTGGCTGAGACACTGCTAGCACACACCAGTGTTATTTGTTTGCAGCATCCCTCCCTCCCCACAGCATGACTGAACAAGTGAGCCTTAAAAAAAAAAAAGTGTCCACCACCACCCCCCTTGTGTCAGGGCGGAAATCAGACACTGAAGAGATCAGCAAACAGAAGAAGCTAAAGAGAGGGAACCACCTTGGAAGTGACCCCATGCTGCCCATAACATCAGAGAAAGTCCCAGATATATCTTTACTATTTTTATGATCATTATTTTGTTGTGGTTGATGCTGTTGTGATTGTTTTTCTTATTTTCTTTTTCTCTTTTTTTTTAACTTTTTAAAATTTTTAAGTCCCCTATTTCTTCTTTAATTTTTAGTTTTATAACCTACTATTCAGTTCAGTTCAGTTCAGTTGCTCAGTCGTGTCCTACTCTTTGCGACCCCATGAATTGCAGCAGGCCAGGCCTCCCTGTTCATTAACATCTCTCAGAGTTCATTCAGACTCACATCCATCGAGTCCATAATGCCATCCAGCCATCTCATCCTCGGTCGTCCCCTTCTCCTCCTGCCCCCAATCCCTCTCAGCATCAGAGTATTTTCCAATGAGTCAATGCTTCACATGAGGGGCCAAAGTACTGGAGTTTCAGCTTCAGCATCATTCCTTCCAAAGAAATCCCAGGGCTGATCTCCTTCAGAATGGACTGGTTGGATCTCCTTGCAGTCCAAGGGACTCTCAAGAGTCTTCTCCAACACCACAGTTCAAAAGCATCAATTCTTCAGCACTCAGCCTTTTTCACAGTCCAACTCTCACATCCATACATGACTACTGGAAAAACCATAGCCTTGCCTAGACGGACCTTAGTCGGCAAAGTAATGTCTCTGCTTTTGAATATACTATCTAGGTTGGTCATAACTTTTCTTCCAAGGAGTAAGCGTCTTCTAATTTCATGGCTGCAGTCACCATCTGAAGTGATTTTGGAGCCCCCAAAAATAAAGTCTGACACTGTTTCCACTGTTCCCCCATCTATTTCCCATGGAGTGATGGGACCGGATGCCATGATCTTCGTTTTCTGAATGTTGCGCTTTAAGCCAACTTTTTCACTCTCCTCTTTCACTTTCATCAAGAGGCTTTTGAGTTCCTCTTCACTTTCTGCCATAAAGGTGGTGTCATCTGCATATCTGAGGTTAGTGATATTTCTCCTGGCAATCTTGATTCCAGCTTGTGTTTCTTCCAGTCTAGCATGTCTCATGATGTACTCTGCATAGAAGTTAAATAACCAGGGTGACAATATACAGCCTTGATGTACTCCTTTTCCTATTTGGAACCAGTCTGTTGTTCCATGTCCAGTTCTAACTATTGCTTTCTGGCCTACATACAGATTTCCTGCTGGGTATTCCTCTGTCTCTTCATCTTGGTTATATTGCTGTGTTCGGGATGGCCTTTCTATATTCTGAGAATTTGTGGAGTTCCCTTTATTATGAAGTTTCCTCACTGTGGGTGGGGTTGTATCAGTTTGTCAAGGTTTCTTGGTTAGGGAAGCTTGGGTCGGAGTTTTGGTGGGTGGAGCTGGATTTCTTCTCTCTGGAGCGCAATGAAGTGTCCAGTAATGAGTTATAAGACATCAGTGGTTTTGGAGTAACTTTGAGCTGCCTGTATATTGAAGCTCAGGGGTGTGTTCCTGTGTTGCTGGAGAATTTGCATGGTATGTCTTGCTCTGGAACTTGCTGGCCCTTGGGTGGTGCTTGGTTTCAGTGTACGTATGGAGGCATTTGATGAGCTCCTATCGATTAATGTTCCCTGATTCAGGAGTTCTCTGATGTTCTCAGGATTTGGACTTAAGCCTCCTGCTTCTGGTTTTCAGTTTTATTTTTACAGTAGCCTCAAGACTTCTCCATCTATACAGCACTGATAATAAAACATCTAAGTTAAAGATGAAAAGTTTCTCCACATTGAGGGACACCCAGAGAGGTTCACTGAGTTACATGGAGAAGAGAAGAAGGAGGGGGTAGTTAGAGGTGACTGGAATGAGATGAGGTGGAATCAAAAGAGGAGAGAGCAAGCTAGCCAGTAATCACTTCCTTATGTGCACTCCACGGTCTGGACTGCTCAGAGATGTTCACGGAGTTATACAGGGAAGAGGCGAGGGAGGAAGTAGACAGAGGTGGCTAGGAGGGTAAAAGAGGAAAATGAAAAGGAGAGAGACAGATCCAGCCAGTAACCAGTTCCCTAAGTGTTCTTCACCGTCTGGAACACACAGAGATTCACAGAGTTGGGTAGAGAAGAGAAGGGGGAGGGAAGAGACAGAGGTCACCTGGTGGAGAAAAAGGAGAGTCCAAAGGAGGAGAGAGTGGTCAAGCCAGTAATCTCGCTCTCAGGTAAAATTGGGTACTGAAGATTCGGTTTTTAAATGTACAAAATTGACAACAAATACCAAAAAGCAAAGATTAAAAATCTATAGTAGAGGTTGGACTTTCAAAAATGCAATATTAAAGAAAAGAATAAGAAGAAAAAGAAAACAAAGCCACAAAATTTTATTTAAAAACATCAATAACAACCCCCAAAAAACTATATACGGCCTTTGCTTTAAAAATAGGGTCTTTTTTTTTTTTTTTGAAAAGTAATACATGAACCATGAACTCCCTGATGTTCAAGCTGGTTTTAGAAAAGGCAGAGGAACCAGAGATCAAATTGCCAACATCCGCTGGATCACCGAAAAAGCAAGAGAGTTTCAGATAAACATCTATTTCTGCTTTATTGACTATGCCAAAGCCTTTGACTGTGTGAATCACAATAAACTGTGGAAAATTCTGAAAGAGATGGGAATACCAGACCACGTAACCTGCCTCTTGAGAAATCTGTATGCAGGTCAGGAAGCAACAGTTAGAACTGGACATGGAACAACAGACTGGTTCCAAATAGGAAAAGGAGTACATCAAGGTTGTATATTGTCACCCTGGTTATTTAACTTCTATGCAGAGTACATCATAAGAAACGCTGGACTGGAAGAAACACAAGCTGGAATCAAGATTGCCAGGAGAAATATCACTAACCTCAGATATGCAGATGACACCACCCTTATGGCAGAAAGTGAAGAGGAACTCAAAAGCCTCCTGATGAAAGTGAAAGAGGAGAGTGAAAAAGTTGGCTTAAAGCTCAACATTCAGAAAACGAAGATCATGGCATCCGGTCCCATCACTCCATGGGAAATAGAATTGGGGCAGGAGGAGAAGGGGACAACCGAGGATGAGATGGCTGGATGGCATCACTGACTCAATGGACACGAGTCTGAGTGAACTCCAGGAGTTGGTGATGGATAGGGAGGCCTGGCGTGCTGCAATTCATGGGGTCGCAAAGAGTCAGACATGACTGAGCGACTGAACTGAACTGAACTGAAAGGAACAGGAGAAATGCCCACCAAACCAAACAAAAGAGGAAGAGATAGGGAATCTACCTGAGAAAGAATTCCGAATATTGATAGTGAAAATGATCCAAAATCTTGAAATCAAAATGGAATCACAGATAAATAGCCTGGAGACAAGGACTGAGATGCAAGAAAGGTTTAACAAGGACCTAGAAGGAATAAAAGAGAGTCAATATATAATGAATAATGCAATAAATGAGATCAGAAACACTCTGGAGGCAAGAAATAGTAGAATAACAGAGGCAGAAGATAGGATTAGTGAAACAGAAGATAGAATGGTAGAAATAAACGAATCAGAGAGGAAAAAGAAAAACGAATTAAAAGAAATGGGGACAATCTCAGAGACCTCCAGGACAATATGAAACACTCCAACATTCGAATTATAGGAGTCCCAGAAGAAGAAGACAAAAGAAAGACCATGAGAAAATACTTGAGGAGATAATAGTTGAAAACTTCCTTAAAAGGGGGAAGGAAATAATCACTCAAGTCCAAGAAACCCAGAGAGTTCCAAACAGGATAAACCCAAGGCAAAACACCCCAAGACACATATTAATCAAATTAATAAAGATCAAACACAAAGAACAAATATTAAAAGTAGCAAGGGAAAAACAACAAATAACACACAAGGGATTCCCATAAGGACAACAGCTGATCTTTCAATAGAAACTCTTCAGGCCGGGAGGAAGTGGCAAGACATACTTAAAGTGATGAAAGAAAATAACCTACAGCCCAGATTACTGTACCCAGCAAGGATCTCATTCAAATATGAAGAAAAAATAAAAAGCTTTACAGACAAGCAAAAGCTGAGAGAATTCAGCACCACCAAACCAGCTCTCCAGCAAATTATAAAGGATATTCTCTAGACAGGAAAGAGAAAAAGGGCATATAAACTCGAACCCAAAACAATAAAGTAAATGGCAATGGGATCATACTAATTAATAATTACCTTAAACGTAAATGGGTTGAATGCCCCAACCAAAAGGCAAAGACTGGCTGAATGGATACAAAAACAAGACCCCTATATATACTGCCTACAAGGAACCACCTCAAAACAAGGGACACATACAGACTGAAAGTGAAGGGCTGGAAAAAGATATTCCATGCAAATAGAGACCAAAAGAAAGCAGGAGTGGCAATACTCACATCTGATAAAATAGACTTTAAAACAAGGGCTGTGAAAAGAGACAAAGAAGGCCACTACATAATGATCAAAGGATCAATCCAAGAAGAAGATATAACAATTATAAATATATATGCACCCAACATAGGAGCACTGCAATATGTAAGACAAATGCTAACAAGTATGAAAGGGGAAATTAACAATAATACAATAATAGTGGGAGACTTTAATAACCCAATCACACCTATGGACAGATCAACTAAACAGAAAATTAACAAAGAAATGCAAACTTTAAATGATACAATAGACCAATTAGACCTAATTGATATCTATAGGTCATTTCACCCCAAACAATGAATTTCACCTTTTTCTCAAGTGCTCATGGAAACTTCTCCAGGATAGATCACATCCTGGGCCATAAATCTAGCCTTGACAAATTCAAAAAAAAAATCGAAATCATTCCAAGCATCTTTGCTGACCATAATGCATTAAGATTAGATCTCAATAACAGGAGAAAAACTATTAAAAATTCCAACATATGGAGGCTGAAAAACACGCTTCTGAATAACCAACAAATCACAGAAGAAATCAAAATATGCATAGAAATGAATGAAAATGAAAACACAACAACCCAAAACCTGTGGGACACTATAAAAGCAGTGCTAAGAGGAAAGTTCATAGCAATACAGGCATACCTGAAGAAACAAGAAAAAAGTCAGATAACCTAACTACACCTAAAACAACTAGAAAAAGAAGAAATGGAGAACCCCAGAGTTAGTAGAAGAAAAGAAATCTTAAAAATTAGGGCAGAAATAAATGCAAAAGAAACAAAAGAGACCATAGCAAAAATCAACAAAGCCAAAAACTGGTTCTTTGAAAGGATAAATAAAATTGACAAACCATTAGCCAGACTCATCAAGAAACAAAGGGAGAAAAATCAAATCAATAAAATTAGAAATGAAAATGGAGAGATCACAACAGACAACACAGAAATACAAAGGATCATAAGAGACTACTATCAGCAATTATATGCCAATAAAATGGACAACGTGGAAGAAATGGACAAATTCTTAGAAAAGTACAACTTTCCAAAATTGAACCAGGAGGAAATAGAAAATCTTAACAGACCCCTCACAAGCATGGAAATTGAAACTGTAATCAGAAATCTTCCAGGTCCAGACGGCTTCACAGCTGAATTCTACCAAAAATTTAGAGAAGAGCTAACACCTATCCTACTCAAACTCTTCCAGAAAATTGCAAAGGAAGGTAAACTTCCAAACTCATTCTATGAGGCCACCATCACCCAAATGACAAAAACCTGACAAAGATGCCACAAAAAGAAAACTACAGGCCAATATCACTGATGAACATAGATGCAAAAATCCTTAACAAAATTCTAACAATCAAAATCCAACAACATATTTAAAAGATCACACACTGTGACCAGGTGGGCATTATCCCAGGGATGCAAGGATTCTTCAATATCCTCAAATCAATCAATGTAATTCACCACATTAACAAATTGAAAAATAAAAGCCATATGATTATCTCAATAGATGCAGAGAAGGCCTTTGACAAAATTCAACATCCATTTATGATAAAAACTCTCCAGAAAGCAGGAATAGAAGGAACATACCTCAACATGATAAAAGCTATATATGACAACTCCACAGCAAACATTATCCTCAGTGGTGAAAAATTGAAAGCATTTCCCCTAAAGTCAGGAACAAGACAAGGGTACCTACTTTCACCACTACTATTCAACATAGTTCTGGTAGTTTAGGCCACAGCAATCAGAGCAGAAAAAGAAATAAAAGGAATCCAAATTGGAAAAGAAGATGTAAAACTCTCACTGTTTGCAGATGACATGATCCTCTATATAGAAAACCCTAAAGACTCCACCAGAAAATTATTAGAGCTAATCAATGAATATAGTAAAGTTGTGGGATATAAAATCAACACACAGAAATCCCTTGCATTCCTATACACTAATAATGAGAAAGTAGAAAAAGAAATTAATGAAACAATTCCATTCACCAATGCAATGAAAAGAATAAAATACTTAGGAATATATCTGCCTAAAGAAACTAAAGACCTATATATAGAAAACTATAAAACACTGATGAAAGAAATCAAAGAGGATACTAATAGATGGAGAAATATACCAAGTTCATGGATTGGAAGAATCAATATAGTGAAAATGAGTATACTACCCAAAGTAATCTACAGATTCAATGCAGTCCCTATCAAGCTACCAGTGGTATTTTTCACAGAGCTAGAACAAATAATTTCACAATTTGTATGGAAATACAAAAACCTCAAATAGCCAAAGCAATCTTGAGAAAGAAGAATGGAACTGGAGGAAATCAACGTGCCTGACTTCAAGCTCTATTACAAAGCCACAGTCATCAAGACAGTGTGGTACTGGCACAAAGACAGAAATATAGATCAATGGAACAAAATAGAAAGCCCTGAGATAAACCCACACACCTATGGACACCTTATCTTCAACAAAGGAGGCAAGAATATACAATGGAGTAAAGATAGTCTCTTTAACAGGTGGTGCTGGGGAAATTGGTCAACCACTTGTAAAAGAATGAAACTAGATCACTTTCTAACACCATACACAAAAATAAACTCAAAATGGATTAAAGATCAAAACGTAAGACCAGAAACTATAAAACTCCTAAAGGAGAACATAGGCAAAACACTCTCTGACATAGATCACAGCAGGATCCTCTATGATTCACCTCCAAGAATACTGGAAATAAAAGCAAAAATAAACAAATGGGATATAATTAAAATTAAAAGCTTCTGCACAACAAAGGAAACTATAAGCAAGGTAAAAAGACAGCCTTCTGAATGGGAGAAAACAATAGCAAATGAAGCAACTGACAAACAACTCATCTCAAAAATATACAAGCAACTTATGCAGCTCAACTCCAGAAAAATAAACGACCCAATCAAAAAAATGGGCCAAAGAACTAAATAGAAATTTCTCCAAAGAAGACATATGGATGGCTAACAAACACATGAAAAGATCCTCAACATCACTTATTATCAGAGAAATGCAAATCAAGACCACAATGAGGTACCATTTCACACTAGTCAGAATGGCTGTGATCCAAAAGTCTACAAGCAATAAATGCTGGAGAGAGTGTGGAGAAAAGGGAACCCTCTTACACTGCTGGTGGGAATGCAAACTAGTACAGGCACGATGGAGAACAGTGTGGAGATTCCTTAAAAAATTGCAAATAGAACTGCCTTATGACCCAGGAATCCCACTGCTGGGCATACACACCGAGGAAACCAGAACTGAAAGAGACACATGTACCCCAATGTTCATCGCAGCACTGTTTATAATAGCCAGGACATGGAAGCAACCTAGATGTCCATCAGCAGATGAATGGATAAGAAAGCTGTGGTACATATACACAATGGAATATTACTCAGCCCTTAAAAAGAATACATTTGACTCAGTTCTAATGAGATGGATGAAACTGGAGCTGATTATACAGAGTGAAGGAAGTCAGAAAGAAAAACACCAGTACAGTATACTAATGCATATATATGGAATTTAGAAAGATGGTAATGATGACCCTGTATGTGAGGCAGCAAAAGAGACACAGATGTGTAGAACAGACTTTTCGACTCTGAGGGAGAGGGAGAGGGTGGGATGATTTGGGAGAATGGCATTGAAACAGGTGCTGTTATCAAGAAAATACATGGTGACTATGTGAGGGAAAGATATTCTAATTAGCCCCCTTTCACCGTGTCTCTCGAATCCGCATCTTGTACACCTTAAATAAGTGCAATTTTTATTTTTAAAAAAGATCCAAAATAAATAAAAACAAAGCTGTCCTGAACATTTGGTAACACTTTTTCTCTTATATTCCAAATTGTATAGCCATGAATTCTAAAGCAATAAATAATCATAGTTGTCATTGACAATTGCAAGAAAAAGCCTAAATATAGTCAGTGATTGAATAATACAAAAGCAACTCCAAAGCCTGGAGGAAATTCCCTTTCAAGCCAAAAAACACGGCTGGAGACAGACTGATCTGACCAAAGCCAAGAAGATCGACATAACAATTGTTTTGGTCTTTCTCTTTCCCATTCCAATAAGAGATACACAGGGGATATGAAATTCATTCAGAAATAAGAATCAAGACAATGTGAAATAAATTATTTTTTTCATTCTTCACAATCTTTCCCAGCATCTTTCCCAGAGTATTACTTTAGAAAGTAACAATATGTCTGCAAAATGTTTTCCTATCTGGTCAGCCTTAAAGGGCATTCCCCTTGTGTGCTTTCTGTCAAATTGCTCATTCCACTTGCCTTTGAAATAGATGGCATTCACCAGAATGAGCTTAGTCAGAGGACAGGCTGTCCCAGCCCCCAGCGTCTCTGATGTCTCACCTGTACGGGAGCACGAGAGGAAGTCACTGATATTGGGGAAGAAACAACTTTCCCTTCATAAAAGTCCCTTCAGCATCGAGGAAAGGCTGGAATCCTGCCTTTCTGGCCACCTGAGGACTCGGGGATGATGTTTCATGCTGGGCATACATGCAGTGTAGTGCTTGTTCTCGAACAACAATCTTGAAGCAGAGACTAACACTGGGTTTAAGCATTTTTCAGAAATCACCATTTCATAAGCCCCAAAATATCAGACTGGCACTGGGGCTTCCCTAACGGCTCAGACAGTGAAGGTCTGCCTGCAGTGCAAGAGATCCAGATTCGATCCCTGGGTCGGGAAGAGCCCCTGGAGAAGGGAATGGCAACCCACCCCAGTACTCTTGCCTGGAGAATCCCATGGACAGAGCAGCCTGGCGGGCTAGAGTCCATGTGAGAATGGCATTACTGGCCTGAAAGCCCAGTGAACACATACAGACGGGCCGCTGGAAGCGGAGACAGAGTGGCCACGCCGTGGGTCGCATCCGGGCAGTCCCAGCTGTCTCCCCCACAACAGCACCTCCCGAAAAGACGGCCGCTCACCTCCGATCTTCTCCATCGTCCAGTCGTTTATGTGTTTCCTGCATTCTTCGGTGTCTTCAGCAAAGGACTTCCAGGTCAGCCTGATAGAACTTCTGGGAGGATTCCTTCAAAGCATCCAAATGAATTCCAAGTGCAGCCATATTCTGCTTGGCAAGGTTTCCTCAAAGTGTGAAAACATATTTTTCTTAACATGTTTCTGACATAAGTGCTTGCACAGAGCAATCTATATTTTAAGACTCATTGTGCAATTAATAAAAATGTATATATACCCCACTGGCACTGTGCCAGTGTGGACACCAGGGTGAAGATAGGACATTGGACTGGAGGTGGCTCAGTCTGCTGAGAAACACACACACAGACAGAGCTGTAGGCTCACAGTCTACTGAGAAACACACACACAGAAGCTGCAGGCTGTTCTGAAAACATGGGCAACAGCTAGCTATGTGTAAAACAACCCATAAACCTTCCTGTTGAACATGTCACCCCACACTAACCTTCCGTTTGATTTCACCTCCTCTACTCTTGGCCTAATCATGTTTTACTCATTTCTGTACCACCAACACCAACCAGAGGGTCTGAAACATCCTCATAGAATGATTGGGAGGCTTGAACTAGGTTATCAAAAATTCTTGTAGGTCTTCCTGGAGAAGAATCTGTGCGTGTGTCTGTGTGTAGGGAAATAGGGGGAAAAGTAACAAGGGATGAGTTATGAAATGTAAGCTGGAGTCAAATCAGGAAAGGCATTATATGTAGCACATTAAAATTCCCAGATAACTCACCTCATGAAAACATGTTTTCTGATATCATGTGCCTGGCAATTGGCTCCCATCCTTTGCCCATCTCCTGTCCTCAAACATTTTAGCTTCTACAGAGGAAAGAAGATGTAGACAGAAGAACCCAAGCAACTGTGAAAAGTGGAGAATGATCCCCTGTGTCTTCAATATTCCCCAATTACAATATTCAAAGATGTGGCTCATATTCAAAAATGAGCATCCATTAACCAGAAGATTCCTGGAATCACAAGTACTTATCCTAGAGAACCTAACTAGCTGAAGCACACAGAATCGTCTCCAAGGACGCTGAAGCCCAGAGCAGGCAATCTGCCCTGGGCAGCACCCAACCGCAGCCAGGACAAGGTTACAGCTGCATCTTACAGAATAATCCTTGGAGCTGCCAACTGGTAAGATGGCCAGACTTACCCTGATCATTTCATTATCTTAAAACAGCATCCCACTGCTTATTGTTTAGCACAATTGTTTGATTCTCACTTATTAAATAAAGGCAGGCTTTTACTGGACTAGGGAACTTTGGAATTACATGCTGCAGAAAATAGGAAATACCCAGATACAAAATCTTATTTTTAGGGACAGATTTTAATTTTAGAAAGACTATTCTATTAGTAGTATAGAAGGACCAGGTTGGACTTGAAGAGATCAGTTAGAAAACAGTTAAAATAACAGTGTAGAAGGTGTGAGAACCTGAACACAGGCAATGACAATGGTGATTCAGAAGAGGGGACAAATTTAAGAGACCTCACGAGGTCAGCTCCACAGAAAGTGCCCGGCAGAGATGAGACAGGGGTTAGGCATTGTGGTCACTGAGATGGGGATGGGGAAGGCAGGTGTGGGCGCAGGAGGATGGACAAGTCGAAACTGGCATCCGGGAGCATGAGACATCAGAAACCATCATTTTGAAAGGACACAATTCAGAGGCGATCACAAGCTCCTCAGTTTACAGAACCCTAACCCTAAGCACGCTTTTCAGGCAGTGCAGCTAGCCTTTATTTCTACTTCTCTGTAATTTCTGCTTCTCTGTAATTTCTGCTTTATTTTCAGTTTCTTTTTCATCAATGTGGGAGCCTACTTACTGGCAGGAAATCACTCGTCTTTTCCCCGAAGAGTCTGTTGGCAGTTGTGAGCAGGCTCTGTGGGCCGGGCGTGCTCCCTTCCCTGAGGAGTGCCTGCAAACCCCGGTGGATGTCTCCACCTTCATTCAGACTGCCTGGTGATAGAAGACGACACTCGCTTACAACATGCCATCTTCTCCCTCAAAGAGCTCGGTCCCAAACAAATGTCTGCGCTGAAAATCACAGAGGATCCTATTTTAAAAGAAGTGTGGTTTGACCATCTAGCACAGAGTTACTCAACCTGGAAATACAGACATTTGGGGCCACAAAGCTGGTGTCTCAGCAGTAAAGAATCTGCTGCCAATGCAGGAGACATAGGAGACGCGGGTTTGTCCCCCGGGTAGGAAAGATCCTCTGGAGGAGGAAATGGCAACCCACTCCTGTATTCTTGCCTGGGAATCCCATGGACAGGAATCCCAAGGTGGGGTACAGTCCATGGGGTCTCAAGAGTTGGACATGACTCAGCGACTAAACCACCACCACGACTTTGCTGTGAGTCAGTCCTGCACGCGAGAGAATATTTAGCTGCATTTCTGGCTTCTATCCACTAGATGCCAGCAGCACCTCTCGGGCATGACAACCAACTGTCCGGACCTTGTGAACTGTCCAAGGGGGTGCAAAATCGCCCCCAGGTGGACCGGCAGCCCTGCTTCAGCAGGTGTATCTATTCCAGGAAGGCAGCACGCAATCACTCAGGAGGGAGACTGAACAGAACAAACAGATACATGGAATAACCTCTACAGTACGGAAATGAGCAGAAATAGACATTGAAATGTTTCGTTAGGAATTCCACAGAAGTCCTCCAGTCTAGACCGTATTTAAATGTCAAATCAGAATTAGGCTGTTCCCTTATCTCCCAGTGATCCCAGTCCAAAGCCTCCCTCCTCCAGGGAGCTGAAAGAAACACCCACCAGGGATTCCACTGGGCCTGTGCACCCTAGCATTCACGAGAATGTGATGAGTATGTGAGAGTTTTCTGAGCACTTTCACCAGGGAGTCTGCTTCCCTAAAGTAACAGCCGCTGTCTCACTGGTGCCTGTGCACGCTCATCCACTTAAGTCGTGTCTCACTCTTCGTGACCCCACGGACTGTAGCCCACCAGGCTCCTTTGTCCAAGGGATTTTCCAGGCAAGAATACAGGAGTGGATTGCCATTTCCTTCTCCAGGGGATCTTCCCAACCCAGGGAGCAAACCCAGTCTCCTGCATCTCCTGAATTGGCAGGCGAATTCTTTATGCACTGAGCTACCTGGAAAGCCCACTTCATTTGTATCTAAAGTTATATATAAACCATGTCAGATCAACCAGATTATATATTGATTGATTTTATTTATATATATATATACATACACACACACACACACACACACACACACACACACATATATATATTGATGTTTTTGAACTGTGGTGTTAGAGAAGACTCTTGAGAGTCCCTTGGACAGCAAGGAGATCAAACCAGTCAATCCTAAAGGAAATCAGTCCTGAATATTCATTGAAAGGACTGATGCTGAAGTTGAAACTACAATATTTTGGCCACCTGATGCGAAGAACTGACTCATTGGAAAAGACTCTGATGCTGGGAAAGATCGAAGGCAGAGGAGAAGGGGACGACAGATGATGAGATGGTCAGATGGCATCACCGACTCGATGGACATAAGTTTGAGTAGGCTCTGGGAGTTGGTGATGGACAGGGAAGCCTGGTGTGCTGTAGTCCATGGGATCGCAAGGAGTTGGACACAACTGAGCGACTGAGCTGAACTGATATATAAGGCTGATCTATAGATAGATAAATAAGATTATATCTAAAAAATTCCAGTAGATATAAGTCCCCAATTTGTGTTGCACTTTTTCCAATTATGCATAACCTTATACTAGAGACAATGCATTAAACAAAAAGTTCATTTACAAGATTGCATTTCCATTTGAAACATAACATCAGTAAAAGTTTAAAACAGAACAAAGCTGAAACTCTTGGCTGTCTTGTGGAAGAGAGTTGCAATTTCCCTTGCTTATCACAGATGCAGCAAACAGCGCCCAGGGCAGCCCATGAACACTGGCAGGAGGCTCCGTCCCACAGTCTCCTCGCCGCTTCCAGGTCTGCATTCTCTCCAGCACTTTGGCGGCCCTCCCACCTCCTGGCCTCACTGGCTTCCATCAGCCAGTGTGGAGTAAGAACAGACGAGCTCTACGAGAACACAGCGGAAGCCCACATACCTGGGACATCTGGGCCACCGTGCTCCCTCCCTCGGCCCCCATTAAGACCACGGTCGGGACAAAGGAGAGGCTCAGCAGAGAGAAGAACACGCGTGGCGAGTGGTCCTCTTCACCCAACATTTTTAATAAGTTGATGGCAAAAGTGTCATTTGCTTCACAGAGAGCATTCATCGGTGGAGATCTGTGTCAAAAGCCAAACAGAAGCACATCAACCACGCCCTCCACTAGTCACCTGCTCATTCGTGCCCCGCCTATGGACCCTGGGTGTGGTCAGCAGAGAAGCTGCACCCTCAAACATCCATGTCAAATCCTGGAAACCTGTGGGTGAGACTGAATTAAGGATCGTGTGATGGTGACAGTCACCTGGATCACCAGGTGAGCCCAGTGTAATCACAGGCTTCTTATAAGGACCACAAGGGACTTCCTTGGTGGTCCAGTAGTTAAGCTCTGTGCTCCCAATGCAGGGGGTCCAGGTTCGATCCCAGGTCAGAGAATTAGATCCCAAGTGCCAAAACTAAGACTTGGCACAGCCAAATAAATCACTATTAAAAAAAAAAATCAAGGCAAGAGGGTCAGAGGCAGAGAAGGAAATATGAAGATGGAAGTAAATATGAGGATGATGTGGGGGTCACATATCAAAGAACAACCTTTTGGAGCTGCAAAATGCAAGGAACTGGACTCTGCCCTAGAGCCTCCAGAGGGGGGAAATGTAGCTCTGCCAATCTCTTACAGATCTCTGACCTACAGAAGTATGAGATAAATCGCCCTATCCCTCAATTTGGCATCTCTGGCATAATCTTGAAGCAATGTTCCCCCTGAGAAAACAGATGGGATATGAAGCTCAGACCTCAAGTCATCAGGTGAACACTTTGAACCAGGCATTCATTACAGATCCAGCCTTGACCTTTCCCCAGCTTAACTAAACTGCAGACAAGATTCTTCCCGCCTCTAATCCCTGACCTTCCTTTCCTTAAAGAACTTACTTTAGGCAATTGGTCATCTTAAGATTTTTCTTTGCAGTCTCTTCTGGGTTCTGCAGAAGTGGAACCTCTGATAGAATGGAGGACAGACTGTATTCAGCATCATTTTCTCCTGGGGGCCCTGAATGCCTGCCACCTCCCTGCTCCACCCTCTACCTCTAACACATACATACATCCAAAAGGGAACTTGTTCAAAGATCATTTATGTTGAACATTCCTTGTAAGATTCTGGAGGGAAAAAGCAAGGTAAAAAATAAAGGCCATAATTCCTGACTGGGAGCTCCCACCCTTGGGGATATACGCAGGCATAAATGTCCCTTTTCTAACCAGCTTTGCGCTCTATACCAGGACAAACAACAAAGTACTAAGGGAGCCAACAGTAAAGCAGAAAGAATTCTCTGCAGAAGCCCAGGAGAAGGGGAGCAGTAAGCTGGTTCTCCAAGACTGGGCAGGAGCTCTGGAAGGCAGGGCCAGCAGGCGCACAGGATGGAGAGGAAGGGCCGGATCTGCCTGGGGCCCGGGAAGCACACGAGCTCAGTTTCTTAAGAGACACAGCGCATGAGACCGGAAGCAGGTGCCCCACACACCAGGCTGAGAGTTTGGAACATGAGCTATGATCTAGGAAGCCAGGCCCTGTTTTCAGACAAATGCCTCATATGAGTTTCAGAAAAATATTGTGGCTCATGGTTTGGTGTAGAAAAAAACTGGAGACCCTGCTACTGACCAGCACCTCCCCCACACAGTGGAAAGGTCTGCACTGGAGAGTGGAAGACGGAACTGCCAGGCTGGGGGGCTGGCCACCCGAGGACAAGGAGGACCGAGTCCCATGCTGAGGCTCTTAGCTGACCCACCCAAAGGGTGGGACACCAACCACAGGAAGCTGTGCCAATCAGCTTGGAATGGGAAAGGCACGACATTCCACTTGAGATGAGCGGGGACACCATTTCGAGGATCCTATAACAAAGACATCCCAGGGGTGTTTGACAACATAGGCAGGGTGCTTGCGATGACGAGAAGCTAGAGCAAAGACGACAGCCCTCAGTCTGCACCTCATACCAGGGACCTCCAGGTAAACGGGTGAGATTAGGACGGACAAGTGGAGGCCTACGACCAAAAAAGGAAACTCCACCTCCTTCTGAGAATCTCCAATATTTGCAGGTAGTGAGAGGAAAAGCCAAGAGACTGGGACCCAACAATCTGGATGTCCTGGGAGAACCGGACATGACAGAGGGACCAGGGACCCGGGAGGATGGAGGAGGACAGGAAGGTGTACCCTGGGCATGAGAGAGGGACCAGGGACCCGGGGAGGATGGAGGAGGACAGGAAGGTGTACCCTGGGCATGAGAGAGGGACCAGGGACCCGGGGAGGATGGAGGAGGACAGGAAGGTGTACCCTGGGCATGAGAGAGGGACCAGGGACCCGGGAGGGTGGAGGGGACAGGAAGGTGTACCCTGGGCATGAGAGAGGGACCAGGGACCCGGGAGGGTGGAGGGGGACAGGAAGGTGTACCCTGGGCATGAGAGAGGGACCAGGGACCCGGGGAGGGTGGAGGGGGACAGGAAGGTGTACCCTGGGCATGAGAGAGGGACCAGGGACCCGGGGAGGGTGGAGGAGGACCTAAGGCAGCACCCCGGGCTGCCCTGGGGAGCGGGCAGCGGAGGGCAGTTCGGACCTCAAATCCCTCAGCAGAGCTGGTGGGAGCAGGAACCAGGGGAGTGTGGGATCCATTCTCTGGCTGCTGCGGAGCCCAAACGGGGAGGAAACTTTCTTTCACGCAGGGAGAGAGGGCTTCGCTGGTAGCTCAGCTGCTGAAGAATACGCCTGCAACACGGGAGGCCTGGGTTGGGAAGATCCCCCAAGATCCCCGGAGGAAGGCACGGCACCGCACTCCAGTATTCCTGCCTGGATTTCACCTGGATCCAATGGACGAAGGAGCCTGGCGGGCTACACGCAGCCGATGGGGTCTCAAGGAGTCAGGCACGACTGAGCGACGAAGCAGCGGCACACAGAGAGGAGTCCATGAGTAAGAACAGCTGAAAGGTGTTAAAAAGAATGGAAGAAATGCAGAAAGAAAGAAGGGCGGGACAGAGGGAGGAGGGACAGAGAGAAGAATGTGGAGGAAGAGGAGGGGAGGGGCGGCGGCCGCTCACACCCCGCGAGCTGGACCGCGGCGAGGCCGCGCCGGTCTGGAGGCGGCGGCACCCAGCACCGCCCGGAACTCGCCCGACGCGCCACGCCCGCCTGCAGCGGGGCCACGGACGCCCACAGACCCTCGCCCCCGCCAGGGCGCCCCCGCCCTTCTCCAGGAACCGCCGCCCAGGCGGGGCTCCGGCCGCGCCCTCCCTGCCCGCAACGGGACCACCCTGTGCCCGGGGCGGCTCCGCGCTCCTGAGCGCGGGTCTCCCAGCCCCACCCTCGGAGACCCCTTTGAGGCCCAAACCAGGCGGGCCGGGGTCCCCAGGGTGCGGCGGGGACCGAGGCGACCCCAGCCCCGCGGCCTCCCGCCCGGCCACCTCCGGCCGTCCTTCTGGTCCCCTCGCTTCCCGACCGCGGCGGCCTCCGGCCTCCCGCCGTCCCTGCCTCTCTCCGCCTGAGCGCCAGGCTCCCGGAGGCCGCCGACCCCGAGCGCTCGCGAGCGCCCCCACGCCGGGCATCTGGGGGTTGCTGCTTCCCGGCGGCGGCGGCGGCTCTTCCAGCTCAGTGCGTGGTTCGCGTCCGCTCTGATTCGGGCCGGGCTTCTGGCGATGACCGAGAGCCCCGGGAGACCGCCCGGCTCGTGCGGCGGCTGGGCCGTGGGCACAGGGCGAGCCTCGCGCGTGGCCCCCTACCCCGGCCTGAGAGCGGACGGACAGGCGGCGGAAGCTAGCGCCTGGGCCTCCGAGGGTGTTTGCGGAAGGCCCCTCCACTTAGAGAACGCGTGTGCTTTCCTGGGTTAACTGGCCGCAGCCTTAGCTCCTTTAGTGGGCTTCCCAGGTGGAGCCAGTAGCATAAAGAACCTCCGTGCCAGTGCAGGAGACGTAAGAGATGTGGGTTCAGTCCCTGGGTTGGGAAGATCCTCTGGAGAAGGAAATGGCAACCACTCCAGAATTCGTGCTGGGAAATCCCATGCACAGAGGAACCTGGCGGGCCACGACTGAAGTGACTTGGCAGGCACGCACAAGCTTGTTTAGTACGCCTATGGAAGAGCACTTTCAAAATCCAGATTCCAGTCTGTCTAGTTATATTTTTAGCCACTACACGAATGTCTATGTTATTTAACATGTTGTAGTCTAGTTGCTCAGTCCTGTCCGACTCTTTGTGACCCCATGGACTGTAGCCCTCCAGGCTCATCTGCCCTTGGGATTCTCCAGGAGTGGGTTGCCATTTCCTTCTCCAGGGGATCTTCCAGACCCAGGGATTGAACTTGCATCTCCTGCATTGGTTTTCTGATTCTTTACCACCAGAGCCACCAGGGAAACCCATATGCTCTTTAATTACTATACTGCTTTTATATATTTTTTTAAATAGTTTTGTTTTCCCTGGGGGAAAAAAGGAGGTTAACAGACCATGATTATTATCTATTGTTCTAAAGTCTGTGATACTTCTAAAAAGGCAGGCTATATATAATATATATATATATACATTTACACTAAAGGAGAAAAATAAATATCATCAGTGAATATTTTAAGCCTCATTATTGAAAAAGTCTGATGAGTGCACACACATACGTGTGTGTCCAGGAGGACTGCAGTTTGCTTTGCAGTCACTCTTTGCACTAGCATCCACTTTGAGTCTATTTCCCCCTCGAGTTTATAAGCTTCATGACTCCAAGAGACCGGGGACCAGGGTGTTTGTGTTCACAAACATAGTCTTCATGCCCTAAATATCAACTGATACAGCATAGATGTCTAGTAACCATTTTTTAAATGAATGACTGCCTCAATGCCTCTTCAGTTCTGTTCAGTTCAGTCTCTCAGTCGTGTCCAACTCTTTGCGACCCCATGAATCGCAGCACGCTGGGCCTCCCTGTCCTTCACCAACTCCAGGAGTTTACCCAAACTCATGTCCATCCAGTCAGTGATGCCATCCAGCCATCTCATCCTCTGTTATCCTCTTCTCCTCCTGTCCCCAATCCCTCCCAGCATCAGAGTCTTTTCCAATGAGTTGACTCTTCATATGAGGTGGCCAAAGTATTAGAGTTTAAGCTTCAGCATCAGTCCTTCCAATGAACACCCAAGACTGATCTCCTTTAGGATGGACTGGTTGGATCTCCTTGCAGTCCTAGGAACTCTCAAGAGTCTTCTCCAACACCACAGTTCAAAAGCATCAATTATTCAGCACTCAGCTTTCTTCACAGTCCAACTCTCACATCCATACATGACCACTAGAAAAATCATAGCCTTGACTAGACAGACCTTTGTTGGCAAAGTAATGTCTCTGCTTTTAATATGCTATCTAGGTTGGTCATAACTTTCAGAATGCATCTTACTAACCTGAAATTTCTAGTATCATCCTTTTTCCTCTTTGTTTGGAAAATACTGTGTTGAATATTCTTTGACTGACAGCTTCTGACAGAGTTGCTCTGGTCTTCCTTTATCTTGGCTTGGTTTCCAGGCTCCCTGTTCACTTGTTAACCTACTTTTCTTTTGAGTCCACATGACACCTAAAACATAAGGACTTTTAATTTGGTAGAACACAGACACAGGTATTTCTTTCATTGTTACTTAATGTGAGGTGCTATGGGTAGAGGCAAAATGTTCCATGGTGATGTGATAAATGTCACATATACTACAATTTCCCTTCTTTGGAGCTAAAGCAAAGGACCCGGGTCTCCTGTATTGCAGACAAATTATCATCTGAGCCACCAAGGAAGCCCGAAGTATAGGATCTTTTTTTTTTTTAATTCTATGATACCCAAACAAGACTTGATACAGAAAACACGTTTTCTTGTACTAGTTTATACACTGTTCATATCAGATCCATAGTAGATTATATCTTTCACTTAGTAAGTTAAAATGGAAAAAGTGACTAGAATGATACACTCAGCCTCTAAAATCAAAATAACAGCTGACGAGACTACCAATAAGCCATTGTATATGAGTATTTTTAGTAGAAATTGGAAAAACACAGGCAATTTTGTGGAGATAAAATTTTAATAAGACTATCTTCTTATACCTGACAATATGCATTTATATAAATTAGAAATTTACTCTTCTAGTTTATAAGATTTTTAAAAGCAAAGATGTTAATGTGACAACTGTTACCCATAGTAATTATTTCTAATAAAATTTTTATTTTAGAATACTTTTAAATTCACATATCAATATCAGTGATATCATTATATCACCTTTATAAAGATTTTTCTTCACTAAATGATGCATGTGAAATATAAGTGACAATGGAAATACAGTGACCAGGTAGCTCAAGCATTGTAAGGCGTTTGATTAAATAACCGAATTTCTGAAATGTAAATAAAAGTCACATTAAAATGTTTAAAAATTAAATTTTCATTATGTCTAGCTATATAGGCCTGATAGGATCACTAGAACATGTTATTTCAAGACAATCTTTCTAATATATATGCATAAGAAAGAGTCAGGCTGTAGCCAGTTTGTAAACTGGTTTTATTATAATTGTGTTTTCCATCATATGTGTATTTTTCACACTGTAAGATGCTCTTGTTTGATGAGAGAGATGCAGGGTTTAGGGGGAGCAGAATCTCCCATAAAATAAAATGCCATTGGTTTTGTTGTGCCTGATGAAAAAGAGGAACGGGTGATCTACATTGAATTCGATGGAGGGGAGTTTCATTCTTACACTCACCTCACTCCCAGTACCAGCTGCAGCCTCTGTACCTTGTTCATTTATTTCCACAAAAGACTTATGGAAAACATTGGACAGAAATAGGTTTCTTTCTGAGGACATTCCTGAGAAATCAGCTTTGCTCTGGTTAAAGGCATCGCTCATCCCCATACTGCTCAAAGTTGACTTGAGGTCGTAAGTCTCCTCCAGCTTGAGCTTGGGAAGGTTTAACTGCACGTTGCACAACTCCATCATGCCTGCGCTGGTCCACTCACTCAGCTTCTCATACGTGATGGCCTTTTCCAGCTGCAATTTGGAGCCAGTGAAGAAAGAATCAGTAATTTCCAATTAAGAAATAAGAAATAAAGGTTGAGTGAAATCTCTAGATATTACATAGATGAATTATAATCACTCCCATTACCAAAGGTAACAAAACACACACATTTGGAAGATTTTTGTTTATAAAGAGATCTTTCACACTGTTGATATATCATTTTGCAGATTAATAGTTCTCAGGCTTAATAAGTTAGACTTTGATTCAAAACAGAAGTCCTTCTATGATATTTCCAAGACAGCAACTACATACACAAATATATTAGTATAAATATTCATTTAGATGTCAGTGACACAAAAGCATATACTCTAGGACACATTGTATACCAGGGAACCAAAGAAATTATTTTTATTAGTTGTATTAACTAGTTTAAAACTAGTTTATTCAACTAATAAACTAGTTCAATAACTAATTTATTAAACTAGTTTCATTAGCACATATACAATCCTTCAAAAACAAAATCTGAGATAAAATAAAATGCCTATACTCTATAATCACACCAATATGAAACTAGTAACTATAAATTATGGGGGAAAAAGAATAGTAAAGAAAGGAAAATCATTCTATCTTAAGAGTAACAACTTTTTAAATAGTGATTTTGAAGCTTCCTTTTCTCTTGATATTTAAAATTTTAAAACAATAAATATATAGGTATATACACATATGCATTACATATATAGGATAAAAATCAATGCTTGATTTTTTAAATAACATGTTTGTTTAAAGCACATGGTTTTGCTACTTTGTGGTTTTCTAGATCCAAGGAATGCTATCCAAGACACATATGTAAATGATGTACATTAAGTGACAGTGTTTTCAGGTCAAGAACTTGCACTTTCTTAAAAAAAGGCCAGTAATGATGTAACTCTAATGGTTTAGTATTCACGCTTCGTCTTACCATCCTCTCCAGTTTCACAAATTTTATGACACTATCTAGAAATCTTTCTAAACACCAGTAGCGCAGTGGAAGCAGCAATATAAACAATCTGGCACACATGAGAAATTACTCACAGTGCAAAGAAAGACAGACCACTTATTGCACATGAAGTGCTCAGAAATGTGGTCTGGCCAAAATCAGGCTTAAGAGATGTTTAACTGGTGAACAACTTAAATAATAACCTGACGATGCATTGATACAGACTATATCTTCTGAAGAGTGTTTACTTGATAAAAAGCATTCTTTAAAAAATGTTTTAGACTGTTTAATGTTTTTAAATGTATGTCTAAGGCTAGCTTAATGCATGTAATTTTAAAAGTAGGTAGGTTCTACCAGAAGGAGAAAAAAGACCTATACTACCTGAAAGATTGTTATGATCAATCTACACAGCTTGTTTACTCACAATAAATATTTCTAGCTGTTGTTTGTGTGGCTACTCAATGCTAAAGGTCTCTGTATACTACTTATCCTTACTGAGAAATAGTAACATCAACCTTACAAAGTTTTGTAAAGCTTAAGTGATACATGAAAATATAGTACCTAGGGCTGAAGGTGTGTTGGTTGCCCTCCTGTGCAGAAATTCAAGAACTGGGAGATCATATCTTTATAAGATCATATCTTTTTTCCTGGGAGGGATAAACACTAGAACCATCTTCATGTCATACTGATGACTTTTTTTTAAGTTATTTTTCAATGCAAGTAAATGTTCCCAGGTGGAGCTAGTGGTAAAGAGCCTGCCTGCCAATACAGGAGACATAAGGGACACAAGTTCAATCCCTGGGTCTGGAAGTTCCCCTGGAGGAGAAAACGGCTACCCACTTGAGTATTCTTGTCTATAGAATCCCATGGACAGAGAAACTTGGTGGGTCCGTGGGGCTGCACAGAGTCAAACATCACTAAAGTGATTTTGCATGCATTTGCAAAATAGACATAGACTCACAGACAGAAAAGAAATGTTACCAAAGGGGAGAGAAAAGGAGGGAGGTATGAATAGACTGATCCCTTTACCTGATCCAGCCCATCAATGTCTTCTGGCAGTAGTATGAGCAGACTGAGGTCAGGGCTCTCATAGTAGAGTTGAAGGCCTATGGCTTGTGGACTTTCTATGTAGAACACTGGAAGTTTTTCTTTCATGGACATCATTTGCACTGGTTTGCTTGTAGTCTGCAGAACATATGCCACAAAATCACTGGGGAGATATTTCACCAAATTCTTAAGTCTTTAGCAACACTGGTTCCCAGCCATCTGGGACGCTGACAAAGATGATGACCCTCTGCTAAATGCTAAATAAAATTATTCAAACCTTGCTTTCTGGAAATATATGTTCTACTGGATAACATCATCAATAAATGATGTGAGAGTTTCTTTCTCTGACGGTATTATTGCATCCTCTATGTGAAAGGGCGAGCCGTCCAACACGTGACCAAAACATCCGGCCAGCACCGGTAGTTGGCTGGTGCCCAAACAGGAACCAAAAAGTAGACTAGACTTCCGGGGCCGGCCCTGAAGCCCCGATCCAATCAGGGACAACAGGAAACCATAGACACCAATCACCGCTGTAGCCTGCGCTTGCTGCCTTAATGGGAAAAACCTGGCCTGTCCGCCAGCCCTCACTATAAAACCTTCCCGCACCCCTCCCCGCCTCGCAGACTCCCTTTGTTCCCTCGCTTGCTTGCCCCCGGGAGTTCTGCCCGGGAGCGACCGCCCAAATAAAGGCCTTTTACTAATGGTCCCTAGAGGTGGCTTTTTCTTCCCTCGGCGTTTTCTTACACTATGAATCATGGCAAGCTGGATTCTACCAAACACTTCAGAGAACATATAATCTTATGCAAACTATGAAAATACCAATGATTTGGAAACAAAGTTGCATTTCAGATGCAAACATTTGAGGCAGCCTTTTAATATCATAAAACTGAAATCCACTAAGAGAAGGAAAACACAAGCGATAAACTTGGAGCTAAGAATTGCAAAGTGTGTGTTTGAGAAAATGCCAGTATCTGAAATTTGTGAAGAACTCTTAAAACTCAACAATGATAAAGCAACGAACCCTACTTAAAAAACAGGCAAAAGATCTGAACTGATACCTCACCAAAGGAAGACCTATAGCATGTGAAAAAATGTTCAATCCTATGTGCTTAGGCAATTGCAAATTAAAACAGTGAAGATTAGCTGTGGAGTGTCACAGCTAATAGAATGGCCAAAAGTTCAAAACCCTGATGACACAAACTTCTAGCTAAGATGGAACTGACATTCTCTGCCAATGGGAATGCAAAGTGGAAGCCACACCAGATGGCAGTGCAGTGGTTTCTTACAAAGCTAAACACAGCCTTACCAAGTGACCCAGCAACTGTGCTCCTGGGTAGTCACCAGAATGAGTTAAAAACATGTTCACACAAAATCTTGCACATAAATTCTTATGGCAGTTTGAGTCATAAAGAACCAAAACGCCCTTCAGAAAGGCAAATGGATCAACAAAATCTTAAATCCATACAATGGGGGATTATTCAGCAATAAAGTGGAATGACCTGTCAAGCCAGAAAAAGTGGCTTTAAATACATATTGGAGGAACTTTAAATACACATTGCTAAGTAGAAGGGGTTGCACCTTTGAGAAGGTGGCATACTATGCAATTCCAATTTTATGGCATTCTGGAAAAGGCAAAACTATACAGACAGTAAAAAGATCACCAGTTGCCAAAGACTTAGAGGGAGGGGTGAATGTGTTGCCCACAGGGCATTTTTAGGACAATGAAATTATTGTGAATGTTACTGTAGTGGTAGATACATGACATTATAAAATGTTAGTAAAGCCAACGGTGAACAAAAAGCAAAACCCTGCAATTCAGCCATTTTATACTTTTTATTTATCCACTCTATGTGGTGCTAAATATCAATCACAAAGCCCTACCTTTCTGCTAAGGTAGTGGCCTCGTGACCATGGCTGTTCACTCAGGATGCTCTGTGTTGGAATGACTGTCTCAAAGATAAGCCTACGGGTGGGACCAATCAGAGTGTTCTTTGGGAGCATTCTGTTAGAGCTAGCAGACAAGACTCTCTCTGTATTAACAGTAGAGTTGTGAAGCTAGAATAAAGGGCAGTCCTATTCCCTGGTCATATGGATAAACTCCATCCTTAACATCAGAAAATGAGAGCAAGAATGATGGCTCAAGGGTAGAGGCAGAGAGGACAGACTGTTTGAGACTCTAGAGGCCCCACTGGTTCCTCTTAATTTCTTTGATGTTGTTTAGTCTCTTACTCGTGTCTGACCCTTTTGTGACACCATGAACTATAGCCTGCCATCGTCTTCTGTCCATGGGATTTCCCAGGCAAGAATACTGGAGGTATTTACTTCTCCAGAGGATCTTCTTGACGGAGGGGTCGAACTCGCATCTCTCACATTGGCAGGTGGATTCTTTGCTCCTGAGCCATCAGGGAAGCCTTGAACTAACATTAATATAATTCTCATGTCACTGGAGCTAGTTTGGAATGCCTTTCTGTCACTTGCAGCTGAAAATTTCTAGTGGTTTTATTAAGCAAAGTAACTATCCAGCTTATTTCCAGTTAGCCTGTTGGATTATAAATTCAGTCCTTTCCACATCTTTTCCCCATTGATTATCTGAAAATTGCCTATTGCACACAGCATATTGTTACAGCAATATGTCGTCAGCAGCAGTGTCTAAGTGAGGACTAAAGCATTCTCACAAACTTTGGCCAGTCAGTTCTTTACCTAAGAATTTGGAATGTGACCTTTCAAAGTCATCCCTAAAATGGAGATTGAGAGAAGAAGGATGGGAGAAACAGAGTTGAGAAGATAGAGAATGAATCCTGACAATATATGAATCCTAGTTTCCATTCAAGTCTCAAGACCCAGCCACATTCCAACCCTTGGGTGTATCTGTGACATTCCATCATCCCCCTTGTTGCTGAAGTAAGTTCCTACTACAAAAACAAATGCTCTGTGTGCCAGCCCAGAGGGAAAACTTAAAGAAAGAGATGAGATTTTAAAATGTTTACAGTTCTTTTTGGAAAGGTAACAGTTTGGTGTAAGACAGTGCTAGTTTACTAGAACAAGAGCAGAACTCGCAAGTGGAGAGTGGGGAATCGTGGTCCCGGCAGCCTTCTGAGGCTCAGCTCGAGGCACTGGGGCTCCCGGTGGTTCAGTGGTGGAGCGTGCGCCTGCCACTGCAGGAGACGCGGGAGACCCAGGTTCGCTCCCTGGGTCGGGAAGATCCCCTGGAGGAGGAAATGGCAACCCACTCCAGTATTCTAGCCAGGACACTCCCATAGAAAGGGGAGCCTGGTGGGCTACAGTCTGTGGGGTCACAAAGAGCAAGCAACACACACAGACCCCAACACCGGACATTTAATGGTTGGTTCCTCTGTTGACCAGAGAAACTGTAATGCAACCAAAACAAATAAACTTGAAATGAGTCTTAGCCCCACTGCATTTCTGACTTGGAAAATAAGGCAGCAACTACCTTACCTACTCTACCATAATCGCAGCAATGGGTGAGGGATAAAATGTGTGCATGGTCTGTTTACAGAGATTAAAATAGTGAAAGGGTAATGTCCAGGTGGGATGAAACTGGGGCTTTTAGGTCAGTCATCCCTGCCCAAGTAAAGAGCCATAGTTTACAAGAACATATATTCAGATAGAATGAATTTAAAATAGAATTTCATTTGCAATGTCTTATAAAATACATACTGGTTATCAACAGGCTCCTACCTTGTTTATTTTGAATGCCTTTTCTGTGGTATTTTGGACTAAAAATTGATGTTCCCAGGCTCCTTTAAAGTAAAGGGCATTCACCAGAACCATTTTGGTTGTAGGGCCTACAGCATCATCAGGTAGGAGATTCAGTATTTTTCCTACAAAAGCAAACGGACAGATTCCAAATGATATAGTTATGTCCTGGTGAAATGCCACACTTATAAAACTGATGATTATGAAATACTGTTAAATGGTTACATCTTATACCCATAAAAATTCAAACCAGGAAGTCGGTATTGATAGAATACTATTAATATTAACAGATCTATTTAGACTTCTTCTAAAAAATAATTTTTATGTAGACCATTTTTAAAGTCCTCACTGAATTTGCTACAATACTGTTTCTGTTTTATGTTTTCATTTTGGGGCCACAAGTCATGTGATATCTTAGCTCCCCAACCAGAGATCAAACCCATACCCCATGGTTTGGAAGGCAAAGTCCCAACCCCGCTGGACCACAAGAGGTGTCCCCTGTTTAAATTATTTCATCTGTTGTTCCATAGTGTCCTTTTTTTCTAGATTAGAAATCAATCCAAGGGCTCAAGTTGCATTTAGCTGCCATTTCTTCTTAGTCCTGTTTAAGCCGAGGCAGTTTCACATTCATTCTTTGTCTTTCATGACCTTGATACTTTTGAAAAAAAAATTTGTTTACAATGCTTGGCTCTCAGCTCAGATGTTTCTGATGCTTCCTCAAGATAATATTTAGGCTATGTATTTGAGGGAGAATATTGAAGAAAGTGGGGAAAACCACTAGACTATTCAGGAATGACCTAAATCAAATCCCTTATGATTATACAGTGGAAGTGAGAAACAGATTTAAGGGCCTAGATCTGATAGACGAGTGCCTGATGAACTCTGGATGGACATACATGGCATTGTACAGGAGACAGGGATCAAGACCATCCCCAAGAAAAAGAAATGCAAATTGGCAAAATTGCTGTCTGAGGAGGCCTTACAAATAGCTGTGAAAAGGAGAGACATGAAAAGCAAAAGAGAAAAGGAAAAATATACGCATCTGAATGCAGAGTTCCAAAGAATAGCAAGGAGAGATAAGAAAGCCTTCCTCAGTGTTCAGTGCAAAGAAATAGAGGGAAACAATAGAATGGGAAAGAATAGAGATCTCTTCAAGAAAATTAGAGATACCAAGGGAATATTTCATGCAAAGATGGGCTCAATAAAGGACAGAAATGGTATGGACCTAACAGAAGCAGAAGATATTAGGAAGAGGTGGCAAGAATACACAGAAGAACTGTACAAAAAGATCTTCACAACAGAGATAATCACGATGGTGTGATCACTCGCCTAAAGCCAGACATTTTTGAATGTGAAGTCAAGTGGGCCTTAGGAAGCATCACTAGAAATGAAGCTAGAGGAGGTGATGGAATTCCAGTTGAGCTATTTCAAATCCTAAAAGATGATGCTGTGAAAGTGCTGCACTCAAAATGTCAGCAAATTTGAAAAACTCAGCAGTGGCCACAGGATTGAAAAAGGTCAGTTTTCATTCCAATCCCAAAGAAAGGCAATGCCAAAGAATGCTCAAACTACCACACAATTGCACTCATCTCACATGCTAGCAAAGTAATGCTCAAAATTCTCCAAGCCAGGCTTTAGTAATACGTGAACCGTGAACTTCCAGATGTTCAAGCTGGTTTTAGAAAAGGCAGACGAACCAGAAATCAAATTGCCAACATCTGGCAGATCATCAAAAAAGCAAGAGAGTTCCAGAAAAACATCTATTTCTGCTTTATTGACTGTGCCAAAGCCTTTGACTATGTGGATCACAATAAACTGGAAAATTCTGAAAGAGATGGGAATACCAGACCACCTGACCTGCTTCTTGAGAAACCTGTATGCAGGTCAGGAAGCAACAGTTAGAACTGGACATGGAACAACAGACTGGTTCCAAATAGGAAATGGAGTACGTCAAGGCTGTATATTGTCACCCTGCTTATTTAACTTATATGCAGAGTACATCATGAGAAACGCTGGACTGGAAGAAGCACAAGCTGGAATCAAGATTGCTGGGAGAAATATCAATAATCTCAGATATGCAGATGACACCACTCTTATGGCAGAAAGTGAAGAAGAACTAAAGGGTGTCTTGATGAAAGTGAAAGAGGAGAGTGAAAATGTTGGCTTAAAGCTCAACATTCAGAAAACTAATGTCATGGCATCAGGTCCTATCACTTCATGGCAAATACATAGGAAAACAGTGGAAACAGTGGCTGACCTTATTTGGGGGGCTCCAAAATCACTGCAGATGGTGACTGGAGCCATGAAATTAAAAGAGGCTTACTCCTTGGAAGGATAGTTAGGACCAACCCTGACAGGATATTAAAAAGCAGAGACCTTACTTTGCCAAGAAAGGTCCGTCTAGTCAAGACTATGGTTTTTCCAGTGGTCATGTATGGATGTGAGAGTTGGCCTATAATGAAAGCTGAGCACTGAAGAACTGATGCTTTTGAACTGTGGTGTTGGAGAAGACCCGTGAGAGTCCCTTGGACTGCAAGGAGACCCAACCAGTCCATCCTGGAGGAGATCAGTCCAGGTGTTCATTGGTAGGACTAACGTTGAGGCTGAACTCTAATCCTTTGGCCACCTGATGGAAGAGCTGACTCATCTGAAAAGACCCTGATGCTGGGAAAGATGGAGGGCCGGAGGAGAAGGGAACAACAGATGATGAGATGGTTGGATGGCATCACCCACTCAATGGACATGAGTTTGGGTAAACTCCGGGAGTTGGTGATGGACAGGGAGGCCTGGCGTGCTGCGGTTCATGGGGTTGCAAAGAGTCGGACAGGACTGAGCGAGTGAGCTGGGCTGATTGCTGTTGTGGCTGAATTTTGTCCTCCCCCAAAGATACATTAATCCCTAACCCCCAGACCCTGTGACTGTGATCTATAGGGTCTTTGCAGGCACAGTTAAGTTAAAATGAAGTCATACTGGATTAGATTGGGCCTCTAATTCAATGACAGGTGTCCTTATAAAAGGAGAGAAATTCAAACACAGACACACAGAACGTGAGAACACAAAGACAAAGGAGCAGAAGGGAAGAGAGTCGTCTGTCAACAGAGGCCGAGACTGGACAGATGCTTCTAGAAGCCAAGGGTTGCCAGCAGCCAGCCAGCAGCAACTAGGAGAGAGGCAGGAAATGGCTTCTTTCCTAAAACTTTCCAATGAAGTGGAACCCTGGTGTGCCACAGTTCACGGGGCTGTGAAGAGTGAAACACAGCTTAGCGACTGCATAACAACCGAGCCCTGTTAGCACCTCAGCTTTGGATGTGCAGCTTCCAGAACTGTGCTGGTGCACTGTTCAGCACTGAGCTGTGTCTGACTCTTTGTGACCCCTTGGACTGTAGCCCGCCAGGCTCCTGTGTCCATGGGATTTCCCAGGCAAGAATGCTGGAGCGGGTTGTCATTTCCCTCAAAGGATCTTCCCAACCCAGGGGCGGCACCTGCGCCCCTGCATCCCCTTCATTGGTAGGCACACTCTTGAGCACTGAGCCACTGGGGAAGCGCCAGAACTATCAGAGAATATATTTCCATTGGTTTAAACCATGCCGTTTGTGGTCCTTTGCTATGACAGCCCTCAGATTTATGGCACACTGCTATCGTCATAGGAAGTCTGGACAGCTCTGTGATCTGGTGAAATGGATTGTCATGCTCCTTGAGTGAGTCAGCCTATATGGGGAAGATGGCAAGACCCTCATGCAACCAGTCCTGTGAGCGTCAGACAGTCACTCTCTACTCAGCTCTGAAAGGATGTGCTTGGGCGAGAGACCGCGTGCGAGCTGCTCCCTGCCTGCCTGTCCGTAAGGCCCTCTTCTGTCTTCTAGGGACCCAGCAGGCAGAGGGCAGGCTTTGAAAGCGGAGACTGAGCTCAGCTCCGGCACTGTAATCGTTCTACTTCCACTGGAAAGAACCCTCTCGTCAATGCAGGCGGACATAAGAGACCTGGGCTCGATCTCTGTGTCGGGAAGATTCCCCGGAGGAGGGCATGGCAACCCACTCCAGCATTCTTGCCTGGAGAATCCCATGGGCCGAGGAGCCTGGCGGGCTGCAGTCCACAGGGTCGCCAAGAGTGGGACACGACTGAGTGACTTAGCACAGCCACTACGCTGAGTTTGTGTTGTCCGTTTCAACGTGCTTTTGCCTGCACAATCGCATTTGGTTCTCACATGAACCGGAACAATGCAAGTAGTTTCTTTCTGCAAATACAGGCTAATTTACAATTTTCAAACCATACTCACATTTGGATGAATCCAAATCAGGCATAAGTTAGGAAAAATAGTCATTCCTGCCTCAGCGTGGCTTTTGAGTCACTGCTGCTGCTGCTGCTGCTGCTGCTGCTGCTGCTGCTGCTGAGTCGCTTCAGTCGTGTCTGACTCTGTGCAACCCCATAGATGGCAGCCCGCCAGGCTCCCCCCGTCCCTGGGATTCTCCAGGCAAGAACACTGGAGTGGGTTGCCATTTCCTTCTCCAATGCATGAAAGTGAAAAGTGAAAGTGAAGTTGCTCAGTTGTCTCTGACTCTTAGCGACCCCATGGACTGCAGCCCACCAGGCTCCTCTGTCCATGGGATTTTCCAGGCAAGAGCACTGGAGTGGGGTGCCATCACCTTCTCCTCTGAGTCACTAGTTCAGTGAAATAAGAACTGAGAATTTATGGCTGCCAGCTTCCTCAATTCACTTCAATAAACATTAATGTTCTGAACAACTACCATGAGCAAGGCTATTATTTGTTAGTGATTTATAGCAGAAACTCAAATAAGGTAGTGTTATTGCACTGTATGGATGTGAGAGTTGGACTGTGAAGAAAGCTGAGCGCCAAAGAGTTGATGCCGAAGACTCCTGAGAGTCCCCGGGACTGCAAGGAGATTCAACCAGTCCATTCTAAAGGAGATCAGTCCTGGGATTTCTTTGGAAGGAATGATGCTAAAGCTGAAACTCCAGTACTTTGGCCACCTCATGAGAAGAGGTGACTCATTGGAAAAGACTCTGATGCTGGGAGGGATTGGGGGCAGGAGAAGGGGACGACCGAGGATGAGATGGCTGGATGGCATCACCAACTCGATGGATATGAGTGTGGGTGAACTCCGGGAGTTGGTGATGGACAGGGAGGCCTGGCATGCTGTGATTCATGGGGTCGCAAAGAGTCAGACACGACTGAGCGACTGAACTGAACTGAACTGATTGCACTTAGGTCTTTGAATCTAGTGGGCGAGGCAGGGACTTCAGTGACCAGCTGAACAATTGTTAGTTTTAGGAACAACGTGGTGAGTGTCACGGTAAATGCTCCCAACGAGGCTTTGGGAGCAAGGAGGAAAGCTCTTGGTCTGAGGGAGGCCCTGAGTTGTTATCCAGTGGCCGTGAAGGGGCTGGGAGTGGCAGGAGAGGGGCAGTTTCTGATTGAGGGGAAACAGGAGTGAATGTGTGGGGTTGTGAAGTAGCACAGGAATCTTCTGGGATTCTGTGCCACTTGAAATTCCTGAGCATTAATTTTGAGTCAGAGAATGGTAAGAGTTGGAGCGGAGAGACAGGCAAGACCCCACGGTCATGCTCAGCTTCTATATCAGCTTAGGGAGTTGGGATTCATCTTTTACTACAAGTCCAGGTAACTGTCTATCTCAGTTTGTCCAAGACTGAGAGACTTTCAGAAAATAAAGCCAGGAAATTCCCAGGCAAGCTAAGACAAAATGGTCAAGAGAGCATAATGTATGCCGTGTTCCCAAGTGGAATTGATGTGTGAAAGTTTCAGGGCAGCCACTTAAAAGCAGAGAGGCTTTATCTTCCCTATTTCCTGCTGACTGTGAAACTGACGAGTGTTAAGAATCGTCTCCTGTGTGCACAGTCTCAGTCGTGCACCACTCTATGACCCCATGGACTGTAGCCCGCCAGGCTCCCTGTCCGTGGAATTCTCCAGGCAAGAATACTGGAGTGGGCTGCCATTTCCTTCTCCAGGAGATCTCCCCAACCCAAGGACTGAACCCGAATCTCCTGCATTGGCATATGGGCTCTTTACTACTGAGCCACAGGGCAGCCCAAGAATCATCTTAGACAAATATAAAAGCCACATCTTGACGATGCAGCGCTAACACACAAGGTTGTATCTCTGGAAGGCCTCTGGGAACAGAATGCTTATCTATCCTGTGATGACTAGATCAGAGATAAACTTTTTTGGACATGAATCTGAACAAACTCTGGGAGATGGTGAAGGACAGGAAAGGCTGGTGTGCTGCAGTCCACGGGATCAAAAAGAGCCAGACACAACTTAGCAACTGAACAACAATAGCAACAATGAGCGTCTATCCTATTACTAGGATAGTTGCTGTATTTTAAATCTGTTCTAATGTATGACCTTATTCTGAAACTCACTTAAGGTTATACAGTATATTTAATGCCACACTTTAATTATTCACTACCAGGCACTTTTCTTTAGAAACTGCATGTGCATCAGTATTCCAAAACTTTTTGCATTTCTCTAGAGTCCTCTTTGGAACTACTAGAATCTGATCATTCTCTTGTTTACTTGGTATTAATAAAATGGTTGTCTTATCTGTTTTAGATAAGACATAGAATAAAAACAAGTGTTCTGAATAATTAGAACATGCCCACAGTTATATTTAAGAAATGCAAATACTTAACACAGAACACAATTCAAAATGATAAAGTGATACTTTTCAAAAATACACTGGTGATCACCTTGGAGAAAGCTTACCCTCAGTCTGTTTTTCAACCCAAGAGTTGATTTCCTTTCTGATTTGGTCAGAAGCTCCCATAAAGTTCACAGACTGTGGCTCTGCACCAAAATATGTTTTCACATCTTCTAAATATTTCTGGAAGATATAGGTAAAATCTCCTTTTGTAGATTTTTTTTTTTAACCAAAGCTGAGAAATCAAGTCTATTTAGATTACCCGGGGGTGGGGGGGTGGGGAGGGGGATAGTCCAGCTAGATGGATAATTGCAAACTCTCACCCCATTTTTCCCTCAGTCTTTCCACACTCCGGCTATGGTTAGAAACTAAGCTCCCTTTGTAAACTTAGCTAGCTGGCTGCACACTAGCCACACAGAGCTGCAGTTGTGGAAGGAAGGCCTGCCCCGCAGCTCTGGAACCCCCACATCCGCATATATACGTATATATGTGTGTGGCGTGCGGGATCTTATTCCCAGGCGTCTTCACCACTGTACAGCTTGACTTTTTCTGTTGCCATCCTTCTATCCTATCCAGTTTCTTTACTTCTTATCCACTGGCACCTGGGTCTTCTGGCTGTTTTCTGAAATGTGCCAAAGAATGTGACAGACAAACAGGAAGAACTGAACGTTTGGCCAGATGTAGGGCTGATTCCTCTGAGGATCTGCCTTGTGGGGTCTCAACCATCAGAGAAGAGAAGTTGACTTAATTGCATGTAAAGAATGTTCTCTAAAGTCATGATGTGAAGCGATTTATCTGATCCTAAAGTCAGCTTCGCGCTTGAGGACAGAGTCTCCAGCCACCCTCTGATGGTCATCTCTGCTCCTTCAGACTTAACCGTATGGAACTACTCTAGATCTTTTGTTCTATTTCCCATGAAACAAATGTTGGCCCAAGGGTTACATAAACCACATTTCTATGTGTGTTGGTGGGTTGTACCCCTTTATTCTGGGCATAAAATTCTGATCACTAGATGTGGTTTGGGATACACTGTTGGTTTCCTTTACAACTTGACACATTGGTCAGTTTAAATGATTATCAGAAATGCTAACCACAGATATCCTATACATTAAGATTGTCCCCAGGACCCCTGTAGAAAAGTACGAAGTGTTTGATTGGTTTCACATAGCTCTTACTTTCCCATCAACTTAAAATAAGAGGTTTGCATTTACCTTGTGAAATGGATAAGTTTTCTCCCCGTAGATCCTGTTGGCTGTTTTAAGTATGCAAGCATGGCTGGAACTGTTGATTTCTGAAATAAGTGTCCAGAAATCAGAGTGTATTTCTTCAGGTTTGCCCACATTGAATTCCTTTCAAAGAAAATAAATTGGTCAAATAAAAATGTTGAAAAAGAAACACACATATATGAACAATTTAAAATAAAAGAAATGATTTCATGTTCATGAACTGATCATGAAATCAATTGTATGGTAGGTAAGGTTTTTTTTCTTTGGTATTTTTAGTGCAGGATATAGACGTTGTTGAGGCATAATTTTCTTCACACTTAGTTTGCAAAATAAGAACAAGGTTGAAAGTGAAATAGTTTTGAAGGGAAAGAAAGGGGAGAGAGATGGGGAAAGAATATAACTCTTTCAAAAAGTGTAGACATTGTTTGCTCTAAATTTTTCCTATAGTTTTAATATCTTTTTCTAAGAAAAATCACCAATTAAAGGTTGTTTGATTTAACCACTAAAAAAAAATGCTAAAAGTACCTTTTCCTTAATTATCAAATGGATATTGAAATACAAGACATACCATTTTCTTTTTCTTTTCACTGTCAGGACAAAATTTGCTGTCCTGGTCTCTGCTAACTTGAAGAACCTATAATTTTAATAAAAGGCAGTACATGAGCACATTTTGCAGACATGTGATCATTCGAAATACACATCAGTAACTACAAGCCAGTCATTCCCATAGCTGCAGAACATATGATTAATGAATCATGGGAGCTCTGATTTGACTTAAATGGTGTAATACCTGGACTAACAGAGTAGGTCAAGAGCTGCTTTTAAATAAATTTTTAAGTTGAATTTAAGTTGTTAGTCTTTTTACTTTAATACTTTGCATTGGACATTGAAAATAACATTGGGAATACCCTTAGATGTAAAATTCTCATGTTTTCCATGGTTCATTTTTATATATCATTGTTTTGAGAATAAAGCTAAGTATTCAATTAAGTGCATCATTTAGCCAATTTAAGCAAAACCCAATATTGCCCTAATTATCTGGAAAAAGCCAATATTGCCCTAATTATCTGCCCTGTTATTTTTCTACTTAAGTGCTTCAGTTCTCACTGCCGACCATCATCTGACGATAGAGTCAGAGTCTTTGTGTTCACCCAGCATTTATGTGAAAACTCACAGGAAGGGTGTGGACTCTATGTTTCCCTTAAATTGTCCAAGAAGAGAAAAAGACACTTTAATCAAATCTCCCTCATGCATCCTGGATGCAGCTCACAGAAAGGAATGACACTACTGAGCGGCTTTCACTTTCACTTTGCTGCATAAGGCTACAGACACACATAGAAACACTGTGATTTGAGAATGCTGACATCAAATTAACTGCTTATACAGTAATCAGTTCAGTTCAGTCACTCAGTCATGTCTGACTCTTTGCGACCCCATGGACTGCAGCATGCCAGGCTTCCCTGTCCATCACCAACTCCCGGAGCTTGCTCAAACTCATGTCCATCGAATAGGTGATGCCATCCAGCCATCTCATCTTCTGTCTTTCTGTTCTCCTCCCATCTTCAATCTTTCCCAGCATCAGGGTCTTTTCAAATGAGTCAGTTCTTCTCATCAGGTGGCCAAAATATTGGAGCTTCAGCATCAGCATCAGTCCTTCCAATGAATATTCAGGACTGATCTCCTTTAGGATGGACTGGTTGGATCTCCTTGAAATCCAAGGGACTCTCAAGAGTCTCCTCCAACATCACAGTTCAAAAGCACAATTCTTTGGTGCTCAGCTTTTTTATAGTCCAATTCTCACATCCATGCATGACTACTGGAAAAACCATAGTGAAGCTGTTCAGTCGTGTCTGACTGTCTGCAACCCCATGGATTGTAGCCTACCAGGCTCCTCCGTCCATGGGATTTTCCAGGCAAGAGTGCTGGAGTGGGTTGCCATTTCCTTCTCCAGGGGCTCTTTCCAACCCTGGGATTGAACCCAGGTCTCCTGCATTGTAGGCAGACTCTTTACCATCTAAGCCACCAGGGAAGCCCAAATTAAAAATAAATATATAAAAATCCATAGCTTTGACTAAATGGACCTTTGTTGGCAAAGTAACGTCTCTGCTTTTTAATATGCTGTCTAGGTTGGTCACAGGCTTCCCTGGTGGCTCAATGGGTGAAGAGTTGGCCTGCAGTGCAGGAGAACCATTTTCTATCCCTCACTTGGGAAGATCCCTGGAGAAGGAAATGGCAACCCACTCCAGTATTCTTGCCTGGAGAAGTCCATGGACAAAGGAGCCTGGTGGGCTACAGTCCATGGGGTCCCAAAGAGTCAGACATGACTGAGTAACTAACGTAACTAGGTTGATCATAGCTTTTATTCCAAGGAGCAAATGTCTTTTAATTTCATGGCTGCAGTCACCATCTGCAGTGATTTTGGAGCCAAAAAATAAATAAATAAAGTCAGTATACAGCCTTGACATACTCCTTTCCCGATTTGGAACCAGTCTGTTGTTCCATGTCCAGTTCTAACTGTTGCTTCTTAACCTGCATGTAGATTTCTCAGGAGGCAGGTCAGGTGGTCTGATATTCCCATCTCTTTTAGAATTTTCCACAATTTGTTCTGATCCACACAGTCAAAGGCTTGGCGTAGTCAATAAAGCAGATATAGATGTTTTTCTGGAACTCTCTTGCTTTTTCCATGATCCAGCAGATGCTGGCAATTTGATCTCTGGTTCCCCTGGCTTTTCTAAATTCAACTTGAACATCTGGAAGTTCACATACTGTTAAAGCCTGGCTTGGAGAATTTTGAGCATTATTTGCTAGCATGTGAGATGAGTGCAATTGTGAGGTAGTTTGAGCATTCTTTGGCATTGTGTTTCTTTGAGATTGGAATGAAAACTGACCTTTTCCAGTCCTGTGGCCACTGCTGAGTTTTCCAAATTTGTTGGTATATTGAGTGCAGCATTTTCACACCATCATCATTTAGGATTTGAAATAGGTTAGTTGAAGTTCTGTCACTTCCACTACTTTGTTCGTAGTGATGTTTCCTAAGGCCCACTTCACTTCTCTTTCCAGGATGCCTGGCTCTAGGTAAGTGATCACACCATCGTGATTACCTGGGTCATGAAGATCTTTTTTGTATAGTTCTTCTGTGTATTCTTGCCACCTCTTCTTAATATCTTCTGCTTCTGTTAGGTCCATACCATTTCTGTCCTTTATTGAGCCCATCTTTGCATGAAATGTTCCCTTGGTATCTCTAATTTTCTTGAAGAGATCTCTAGGCTTTCCCATTCTATTGTTTTCCTCTATTTCTTTGCACTGATTGCTGAGGAAGGCTTTCTTATTGCTCCTTCTCATTCTTTCTAACTCTGCATTCAAATGGGTATATCTTTACTTTTCTCCTCTGCCTTTAGCTTCTCTTCTTTTCTCAGTTATTTGTAAGTCCTAATCAGACAACCATTTTGCCTTTTTGCATTTCTTTTTCTTGGGGATGGTCTTGATCCCTGCCTCCTGTACACTGTCACGAACTTCTGTCCATAGTTCAGGCACTCTATCAGATCTAGTCTCTTAAATCTATTTCTCACTTCCACTGTATAATCATAAAGGATTTGATTTATGTCATACCTGAATGGTCTAGTGGTTTTTCTTACTTTTTTCTATTTAAGTCTCAATTTGGCAATAAGGAGTTCATGATCTGAGCCACAGTCAGCTCCCAGTCTTGTTTTGGCTGACTGTATAGAGCTTCTCCATCTTTGGTTGCAAAGAATATAATCAGTCTGATTTTGGTATTGACCATCTAGTGATGTCCATGTGTAGAGTCTTCTCTTGAGTTATTGGAAACTCTGTTATTGGAAACTCCAAGGCCAAATTTGCCTGTTACTCCAGTATCTCTTGCCTTCCTACTTTTGCATTCCCATCTCCTATAATGAAAAGGACATCTTTTTGGGTGTTTGTTCTAGAAGGTCTTGAAGGTCTTAATAGAACCACTCAACTTCAGCTCTTCGGCATTAGAGGTTGGGGGCATAGATGTGGATCACTGTGATACTGAATGGTTTGCCTGGGAAACGAACAGTAATACTGTTCTACTATGTTAACATTCTTCCTGTATTCGTTAGATTCACCCAGACAAGCAGAGAGTGAGCAAAGTAACAACCAAACAAAGCAGGAGAAACAGATTTCACCTGATTTTTCTATTTGTGTCTTTTTAAATCAATTTATTATTTTGTTTATGTTTGACTGTGCTGGGTCTTTGCTGCTTTGAGTGGGCATGCGGGTTTTCTTTATTTGAAGTGCCTGAAGGCTGCTCTCAGAGTGGGGGCATCCCTTGTTTTGGAGCCCAGGCTCTGGGTGCACAGGCTACACCAGTTGCCCTGCAGCCTGTGGGATCTTCCCCGAGCAGGGAGCAAACCATGTCCCCTACGCTGGCAAGCAGATTCTAACCACTTAGCCACCAAAGAAGGCCTCTACTTGTGTTTTTAAGAAAATCCTTCCAAGATTAGAAAGATGATGACTAACTCTATTAAAGTATGAGCGATGACTTTCTTGAAATATTTTAATAATCAAAATTTTAAGAAATGTAAACATTGACCCAAACTTGATAACCTCATGTCTCCATCTGATTTTGCCAGAGAACACAGGTTCTTAAATAGCTTTCCTAGAAACAGTTGTTTGTTGATTCACTTTCTCAGCCTTATTTTTTAAGGTCTGGAAAATGTGTGTGTCTTTTATTTTGGAAGACATGATTATAAAATGTGGACTATTTGGGTTCCAGGAGAGGAATGAAGGTGAAAGCCAAATAAAAGCATTTCGTTTTGAGCCGATAGAGAATAGTTGGCCTTTCTCACTCACCTGGGCCATCTGGGCTGCAGTGGCCCCTCTTGTGCCCAAATGCACCATGGCCAAAGAGGCCGAGATCCCCCAGGGAGAGAAGAAGATGTTTTTACCCTCAGCAGATTCAGCTAGCTTTTTACTAAACTACAGAGCAAATCGGTTGATAGATTTTGCTAGAGAGTCCATTGGGAAGATCTAAGAAAAATAAAGCAGAGTTAAAGAACATATTAATAATCGTTTCCATTTATTTTACTTTTGTAAGTGGATTTTTGGCTTACACAATTATCTTTTCTATCATCCTTCATTGAAATGACAAAAGAATGTATTATCCAACCTGATTGTATGCATAATAACCTATGTAGCAATCTATATGGGGCTTCCCTGGTGGCTCAGTGGTAAACAATTGGCCTGCCAATGCAAGAGACATGAGTTTAGTCCCTGGGTCAGGAAGATCCCCTGGAGAAGGAAATGGCAACCTACTCCAGCATTCTTGCCTAGGAAATTCCATGGACAGGGAGTCTAGTAGGCTACAGTCCATGGGTCGCAACGAGTCAGACATGATTTAGCAACTAAACAACAGCAATAATCTGTATTTATGCCCTCCTAAGAGTTGAATGAACATAATTCCAATATTAGTATAAATCTTAGAAAACTGAAGTCCAGAGAATTTAAGAGGACTCCCTCAAGTTCTAGAGCTGAAACCCCTGAGAGGACACCTGGATTCTGGTTAGTCAGGTCTCCCTGTTGGAATCCCAGAGTTTAAATTGTAGTAGAATCAGCCAACTGCCTCTTTTCAATACATGACATACCTGCTGGCTTTACCAGTAAATGAGGAATAATTATACAGCTTTCTGACTTTATAGTTTTTCTCACTTATCTTTCATCCCTATTTTTATACTTTTAACCTTGTTTATCCGTTTGCACCTTGATAGATGGTATTCTGGTTCATGGAGAGCCTTTATCTTCCTTCATAATAAGATGAAACCCAACTCTGCTCCAGAACTTTTCCTCTGGATGCTTTTTCTGAACTTTGGGGTTCATATGAGCGTGTCCGCTGCCAAAGTCCCATAACATAGCTTTTGCCACTTGCCTGGTGCTTATCACACTGCTAGTTCTGTTTTCATATGTTCGTATCTTTTCATCTCTAGAATAAGTTCCCTGAGAGCAAAATTTTCTTACTCTGCTTTGTGCATCTGCTAGCATCCAGCTCAGGACTTTGTACAAAATGGAAACTTCCAAATATTTATTTATTTTTTATTTAGAGTGTTTATAGTTAAGGTTCTAGTCATCATTTTTTTAAACCTACTTAAACCTGAAACTTTCACAATCTAGTAGAAATGCTTATAGAGAAGTAGAGAAGTCAAGACTCTCTTGTCTTTATTCTCACTCACTTGAGACCCCCTGAAACCAATCATAATGAACAAAGGAACTCAAGCTTTCTCATTTTTTAAAATATTGTATTCAGCTTCTAAATTTTACCTCTAATCACCCTGATATTCTCATTTAAGTTTTTTAAAACTGGATTGCTATCCAAGAAATAATGAGTTCAATCTATTGTCATTTTATAGCCAAATAATTTCTCAAACTGCTTAAATAATTTAAAATAAACCAAATTCCTGGGTCTAGAGAGCCCTATTCAGGCAAGTGTTGTATAGACTTGGGTCTTGCACTGATATCATCTGGCCCTCTGAGAAACCCAGAATGAAAACTTCAGAGGAGTCAGGAGATCTCTTAGCTAAATGGTTGAATCAAGGGAGAGACATGTGCAGGCAAAGTCTTGACTTCTTCATGACTTGAATTAACAGTGATACTGTTGAAACACCTCCTAGTCCAAGGCTTACCCTTAACCAAACAACCTCTCAGCCCTTAAATCATCTCTAGTCATAGCTTCTACCTATTGCAGAAGCTGATGATAATTCTAGGCTAACACTATTTTATTAAATGAAAAAAGCAGCAACTCTTGTTTAGTAATAACTCCACACCCTCATAAAATGTTTGAAATCTACATATGAGCGCTCTCTCCTGACAGACCCAGTGCCGTCCTGGAAACAGGCCCCCTGCTCTCTTTACAGCTCCGTCCCTTTAAATGGTGTTTCGTTTACTACCTATATATTAAGCTTTATCTTTTATTTTTAATTTTCTTATTTGGCTGCATGTGGAGTCTTTGGTTGCAGAATGTAGGGTCTAGTTCCCTGAACAGTCATCAAACTTGGGTCCTCTGCTTTGGTGGCATAGATTGTTAGCCACTAGACAACTGGGAAAGTCTCCTAAGCTTTCTCTTTTAAGAACTCATGAATTTTTCATATGGAAAATGCTTGGCTCCATGGCCAAACCATAATCACCATAAAGGGAAGAGAGGAGAAATTATTACTTTAAGGCTGAGGACTTTTATCTTTCTACCTATGATTTATGAATATTCTAGAGTTTAGATACTAATAGCAAATTCCTGAAAATGATAATTCTCTCTGACAAAAGAGTTAATTTCTTGTGGAAAGTTAATAGACAGTTATCTTCAGCTTCATTAACTCTCTCATTAATATCATCATTAATATATCGGATGCAGCCTGGAACATACAAGAGGAACAATTCTTGCCCTTAAAAAAAAGTGCCGAAGTGCTAAGCCAGCATTAAAAGTGATTCCTGAAAGATGCAGAATATGGGGATGAAATTCTCATGAAACACTTTATCCATTCAAGGAATGGAGAGTGGTCTTTTCAGAGGAGACTATAAATAAAGACTAAACTCTAGATCAAAAACCAGGAGTGCTTTTTCAGAACAAATTGCTCTTTTGCCGTTTCCAGGAGGAATACAGATACATCAGTATGCCTGCTCAGCCGTTCAGTCGTGACTGACTCTTTGTGACCCCATGGATTGTAGTCTACCAGGTTCCTCTGTCCATGAAATTTTCCAGACAAGAATACTGGAGTGGGTTGTCCTTTCCTAATCCATATATCAGTATCCATACGTTTATGTCAAATACGTAATATCTCAGTCTGTAAAGGGGCTTAACCAAAGAAATATGAAAATAAGAAAAGAATAGTATCATTCATCAAAACGTCTCATTATAGATACACATATTCCCAGCAAATCTGTGTTGGAAAGAATCTTCTAACCCTAATCAAATTGTCTCATTTTTTCTGCTAGGAAACTGAGGCCCAGAGAGGTAGAATGTGCTAACATGCACAGCCACCAAACAGCGGGGCTACCGTTGCAAACCCAGTCTCTGGACTCTAAACACAAGTCCTTTTGCCACTATATTTTATTGCCTTTAAGGTTTTATGGTGAAAGAGAGAGGTTGGGTAACAAAAGAGGTTGAACAAGAGAAGGGAGAAAGGAGGGGTGATGGTGAGTGGGAGGAGGGAAGGACTCTGCTCTGCTTTCCTCTTAGAGGACAGTCAAGGCCTCCTGACCTTCCCAGGGTGCTGATAATACTGCCTACTTGGTGGAGTTGTGCATGTCAGAAAATGACCTCTCCACACCCCCCAGGACTTATGAGTTTACCTGAAGCCATTTCTGAAGGAATTAATGGTCTGGGAGGGTTTCTGATGAGCATGTAGTGTAAGGTTAGGGTCTTGATTATTCCATGAAAGAGAAGAAAGCTAATGGCCCCTGGAATGATGGCCAAGACTTGAAATTGGGTAGGGGTAGGGGGTAGAGAGTCAAACCATTAGTTCCCTACACAAATGAGTGAGATCAAGTTCATGTTGCCAAGTCTACTCTTTCAAAGTGATAGAAGGGTTTTGGTTCAGTCATTCTGAGACTATCCTATTTCTTTTTGCCTCTGTTGACAGATACAAAGGTAGCAAATCCAAAAATGTGACTGGAAAAAATATCATTCATAATTTCGCAATTCATGGTAAAACCACCTCTCACACATCTTTGGAAATGAAAGCGTTCTCCTGCTTAACCTTTCTCAGCACAATCTTTGAACCAGTTCAGGGATAAATCTCTGACTTGCACAGAATTCTTGGGGGATGGCCTCAACTATTATTTCTGTTCTGTGGAGGTCTTGATAATTTGTTATTCATCTAGGCAGTTCAATGAAGAAAGAAAACAAACATTTCAAACAAAGAAGTATTTACAATACCGTGTTTTCTTCCACTGGAGCAGAATTGGCAGTGGGTTCCTTTAGCAAGAGACTGCGCTGAGTTAGGCGACTCTCAACTGCAGGAGTAGTTGCTAGCAGTTTTAGCTCCACCCTTTTCTTAGCCCCACCCTCTGATTCACTTTTACAAGCCTATACACTTTTCCTTTCAAGTTTATCTTGGCCAGAAGCTCAAATAAAAAGAAAGATAGACAAGGTTTTGCCACAATTCCTTAATTGCCCACATTTTCCATGTCTGTCTGTACAGAGAGCCTGGAATTCTGACAAATCGTAGCTCACACACCTCCTGGCTTCATGTTTTCCCTAGTCTGCCAACCGGCAGCAATTAGTGGCTTCCCCTAGATATTTTTTTCCCATAAAAACAGAAAGTTTTAAGTTAGTAGAATAATTATGAGCAATGAAATGGAGATTATTATTATTATAAACAGCAATGTTTGCTGTTAAATTGCTCACAAGGTATTAAGTGAAGTATCCAAGAAATGTTTCTGTTCTTCTCATTTGGGCTCTGGTGTTGACCCCAAGCATAACTCTATTTCGAGTCCATTGTCCCCACTCCCAGGGACATGGGGTCTGACGGATGTTTTAGACGCAGTTACTGGGTCTGGTAAAGAACCTGCTCCCAGTGCAGGAGACGCAGGTTTGATCCCTGGGTCAGGAAGGTCTCAAGCCGTCCCAGGTGGCACTAGTGGTAAAGAACATACCTCCCAGTGTGGGAGGCCTAAGAGATGCTGGCTCAGTCCCTGGGTCTGACCCCCTGGAGGAGGGCATGGCAGAATCCGCTGGAGGAGGCCGTGGCAACCCCCTCCAGTATTCTTGTCTGGAGAATTCCATGGACAGAGGAGCCTGGTGGACTACAATCAATAGGGCCGCCAAGAGTTGGACACAACTGAAACGACTTAGCGAGCACACGCACACACACATGCGCGCGCGCACACACACACACACACACACACACACCCCATATGGAGGCTCCAGATAGAGGGATTGTCCATCCTGACTGCCAGTGGTTCACCAGAGTGGCTCAGGCTTTATCACTGCACAGATCTAGTTATTTGCATTACATTCAATGCATCTATATAGATTGGGGGATCAAACAAGAAATTGTTTCATCTTCTCTAAAACCTCTTTTCTAAAACCACAGACTAGGTTCTATTTATGTTTCCCCACAAACCTTCGCCAGATTCCTTTCTTACTTAGCTCTTGTTTAAATCTTTAGGGACTTTGCTGGCAGACCATTGTTTAAGACTCTGCACTTCCACCACAAGGGGAATGGGTTCCCTCTGCGATCAGGAAAGGAAGGTCCCAGAGGCTGCAATAGGTAAGTACTGAAATGGAATCTGTATATGTTGGTATACTCGCTATGGGCCTTCCAGGTGGCGCCAGTGGGAGAGAATCATCTGCCAGTGCGGGAGACACGAGAGGCAGATTTGATCCCTGGATTGGGAAGACTGGCTGAAGGGGGCAGGACAGCCCACTCCAGTATTCTTGCCTGGAGAATCCCACAGAAAGAGGAGCCTGGGGGCTCTAGTTCACTGGGTTGCAAAGAGTTGGACACAGCTGAAGGGACTGAGCACAGCACACACTTACCAGCTATACTGATAAAATTTTGGCTTTGCATTGTTTTGACGGCTGTTTGGAGCGGGCTGGGAAAGAAGCAATGCTATCCCAAGTCAACAATATAATATTTTCAGCAGAATTTTGCTCATATATTTATTTATTGTTATTAGCTGTGGCCTGCCCTGTGTATGTTTAGCAATATGTGCCACTATCCCTAATGACGATGAAGGAATAGGCGCTGTGCAAATGGAGAGCAGGCGTAAAAGGAGAGCTTTGCTCCAGCTTTTGTTTTGTCTTTACAATATTTGATGTTAAGACTGCAGGAATTTATTAAGTATTCAGAATCTATTAGAACATAAAAAGCAACTCTGGGTCCATCAGGATTATTCAAATGGAAACCAGAAGAAGAGAGGGGGCAGGGTGGAGCTTGACCAGCTGACAGTGAGACAGTTTTATTACCAACTAAGAAAATAATTATACTCACTAGTATTTATTAAGTACTGTATGTGCTAAGCATTCATTTAATTTATTGTTAGGTATGAATTCATTCCACCATCAGAACAACCTTATGAGAAAAGCACTGAAAGATAACTGAAGCAGGAAGAAGCATCATTCCCAGCTTGTGGTTAGAGGACTCATAAGTGTTCGAACTGGGATTTAGGTGCACTTAAGTCAAGGTCACAAGGCTGCCTCTTTAGCCATGATGCTCCAGTGGGTCACCCATCCCTAGATTTCATCACAAAGAGGGCAGTGCATGGAATGCATTTTTAGGACCAGCCACACTACTATAACCAGGTCAAACTCCCTAAACCTTAGATCTTCCTTATTTCTCAGGACTTAAATTATGTTTTTCTGTGCTGCTGATCCACTCAAAAGTATTCAGTGCTATTCAAAGCAAACACACTTAAAAGAAGCCAACTTATGTTTTCCTTCCACCCTCTTGCCCAGCTCTTCTCTCCCCTCTGAACTCTCCCTCTCAGTGCACTCAATGAGTTGGCCTTGATGCTATGTCTGCACCACTAGACTCAGTGTTGATTCTGATGTCCTGATTTGAACACAGGGGCCCCCAAAGGACTCTGACCCAAATTATCCTTTTGAATTGCTGTACTTTTTGCTGCTGTGAGAAAGCAGTTCTAATCAATTTTTCACACAACTCCATTCCACCCCCAACACTGGGGCCCCTTGCAAAGCAGTTGGTTATTCCCTGGGCTCCTTTATTCTGTCTACTTGGTTCTCACAAACGAGCTGTGATGCCTGATTTCTGAGAAACAAGATAACCAGATCTTATAATCTAAAGACCTAATAGAATGTAAACAAACAAATGGTTTGTGAAAATAGGTTTATTTTCTATATTTTTGCAACCTTATGTAAGTTACAGCCACGTGTATGGGATCCCTAAGGCTAGAAAGGCACACAATGTACATTTCCCTGCTGCTCAATGCTTTCTTCTAGGTTTATATTACAAAAGGGCATGGAAGGCTACCTACTTATCCTTCATTATAAGAACAAATACATATGCCTGCATGGTTAGCCACTAAGTCATGTCTCACTTGTTGCAGCCCCGTGGACTGTAGCCTGCTAGGCTCCTCTGTCCATGGAATTCTCCAGGCAAAAACACTGAAGTGGGTGGCCATTCCCTTCTCCAGGGGATCTTCCTGACCCAGGGATCGAACTCAGGTGTCCTGCATTGCAGGTGGATTCTTCACCTCTGAGCCACCAGGGACGCCCACAAATACATATATTTCCTTAGAAAGAAAAATAAGTGATGACTGGCTTCTGTGAATGTATCAGCTACAGGAGACAGTGACCATAACTTTTAAAAAGTATATAAAACAATAAATAATACAGTAAAAATCAATGCTGTAAAATAAACTGAGAGTAAGAAAGAGCTAAATGAGAGATCATCTCATTTTAGGAGGCCAAATGATTAACAGCGGCGGGAGGTGGGGGTTGATGTTATGATTGACAGATGTCACACCACGTCTGTGTTTCTAGTTACCATGTGATAGAAGTTCAGAAAAGCAGAAACATGCAGAGGTCTCCAAAGTTCTGGCACTAGCAGAAATCCTGAGGCTTATACCTCATATTACAAATTTCTGTGCAGAAACGGAAACTTTCAATTTAGGGTGAGGCAACCCTGCCCCAAAACAGGATGCTCTTGGTTCTCTTGTGCATGATAAGGAAGAGGAAAGGGTGGTCTGCCACGAACTGCGGGCCCCCGTGCCCTGTTCTCCCTGTCACGACGGCCCCGGTGCCAGCAGCAGCCTCGGTGCCCTCCTCGTTCACATCCACAGAAGCTTGATGGAACACTTCAGACAGAAACAGGCCGTTCTTTTCTGACATGCCTGAGAAATTGGCTCGGCCTTGGCTGAAGGCATCGCCCATGCCCATGCTCGTGAGAATGGTCTTGAGTCCATAACGCTCTTCCAGTTTGAACTTGGGGATGTACACTTCCACGTCATCCTCAGCCATGGTGTCCTCGCTGAGCCACTTGCTGAGCTTGTCATGGGTGATTTCACTCTCCAGCTATGAATCCAAAACATAAAACCACTGAGTGCTTAGCAGAGAAGGACAACAACCTCTAATGTTGACAACCAATGACTTTACTATATTAAAGTAAAATTTAATAGTTAGGTAAAAATTTGCAAGAAGATAGCATAAACGAGATGTGTTTAAGGCTTCTGAATGACTGGGAAACCTGCACAATTCATCTCAAACAAGTTCACATATTCAAACTACACACCATTTCCTCAGATGTAGGCATGTGCAAATGCTTCCCAGGTGACTCAGTGATAAAGAAAAATATCCACTTGCCAATGCAGGAGACGTGGGTTTGATCCTTGGGTCAGGAAGATCCCCTGGAGAGGGAATGGCAACCTGCTCCAGTAATCTTGCCTGGGAAATCCCATGGACAGAGGAGTATGGCGGGCTACAGTCCAGGGGGTCTCAAAGAGTCGGACATGATTTAGCGGCTAAACAACAGCAGCAGCAGCAGACATGTGCAAACACGAGTTTAGCCCCAGAAGTTTAAAACAATGAAAGTTGGAATTCTTACCGACTCCAAGCCCGTGGAGGACTCAGCAACTCCATCTGGGAGCAGCAGGAACATGCTGACCTCTCCAGCATACGGGAGTTCTAGAATCTGGACCTTCAGGTCTGCTACGTATCCAATGTTTAGCTTTTCGTGCAGGAACATCATCTCTACTGATTTGCGCTGAGTCTAAGTAATTAAAAAGTAAAACATGAAAGTTGATAGTAAGATGTCCAAAGATTTACAATCAGACATAAAAGAGAATGAGTTCTGCTTTCATGCTAAAGAAATAGATTTTTTAATTAAAAATTTGTTTTGGAATTTGTCTTTAAAAGTCAAAATATATTTTAAAAAATAAAAATTTATTATTTGTATACTCTCACAGTGACTAACCTATTTTGTTCTTTCAAAATTATACCCATTAGCAATAAAATGGACAATTATAATTAAATACTAAAACATTTGTTCAAGACCTCCTAGGGGTCAAGAACTCTGCAAAATCTCATTGGATCTTTACAACAACATTTTGAGTTGGATATTATCATCCTAGTTTCAAAGATCAAAAAAGGAGTGTATGAACCACAAGTAACATCATAGTTGGTACAGCCTACATATAAGTCCAAGATTGTGTAATTATAAAGCCCATGGTCTTTACCATTACTCATATGACCTCTAAAAAAATTACCAAGTGCTATTCAGTAACCTGAAAGAGTCAATCAACTCTCCAGTGTGTATAACTTATAACCATTGATAGCAAATCATGTATGGGTATCAGTGAGTGGTCCCAATTTTTCTTTTTCTATTTTGTCAAAGACTCTAAAATATATATTAAGAAAATCTGTTTTGTTGTCATTGTCTCATACCGAATTCACACGGAAAGGATAAAGCCCCTTTAGTTTCTTCTGAAATGGAGTCTTCCATTTTCCTTTGAAGTAGATAGCATTCACCAGGACCATCTTGGTGTCTGCATCAACAGAACCTTCAGGTAACAAGTTTGGGATTTTGCCTACAGAAAACATGATATATGCTTATGTTTCATGATTAACATTATGAAGTTATTATGATTTCTTGAATCTTTTGAGTCACCATCAAGCTTGACATCCACATTTATCAAACTCTGCAGAGATGTTGATATTCACATTCAAATTTTTCTCTTAATTTATTTAAAACATAAGTAAATTTTTTTCAGGTTTGCAAAATTCAAGAGCAAATGAAGAAGTAATGTAACTAAGATTTAAATTTGCTATCAGACTTGGAAAAAAATGTAAGTTTCTTTTAATTTTTTTCTTTGTGCTGCATGCAGGATCTCATTCCTCTGATCAGGAACTGAACCTGCATCCCTTGCTTTGAGAGCACAGAATCCTAGCCCCTGGGCTTCCAGAGAAGTCCCGGAAATGTTAAATCCCTTTTATGCTGTTTTCTCAGAGTTTCACAGTCACATGCAGTTAGTTCACTCAGATGGGAGTGAAAAAGAGACTCAGAGAATATGATGGGCTTCCCTGTAGCTCAGATGGTAAAGACTCTGCCAGCAATGCAGAAGACCCCAGTTCAGTCCCTGGGTTGCAAAGATCCCTTGGAGAAGAGAATTGCAATCCACTCCAGTATTCTTGCCTGGAGAATTTCATGGGCAGAGGAGCCTGGCCGGCTGCAGTCCATGGGATCGCAAAGAGTCAGGCACGACCGAGTGACTGGCGCCCACCAAGGTATCTAATAGTCATTTCCCCAGTATGCCAGTAGGGCTCCTTCGAGATCCGGTCTAGACAGCCAGTGGGTCTAACTCACTGATTCATCCAAAAACAGTGTTTTGGAAGTTGTGCTACACCTATGTCAGGAATAGCACAGATTCGTGAAGTAATAAAGGAAAAACTGTCCTGGGGGCGGGGCGGGCTTGGAATACTGGAAGAGACATTCTACATCATTCAGGAAAGAAGCTGCGGAAAGTTCTATTAAGAGAGCTGAATAATGCAGAAAACCGCAACAACACAGAGAAGGGAAGGAATGACTGAGTCCAAGAAAGTTCCCAGAAGGGAGAACATCTGAGTGTGATTCTTTTAAAAGTCGGTTTAAGAAACAGCCCATTTATAGTGAATACCTGCTCTGCAATATTTCAACTACATTATTCTATTTACTCCTCACAACCATTCTAGTAAGGGAGTATTCTAGTGTCATTTTACACAAATAGGAAATCAACCTTGAATATTCATTGGAAGGACTGATGCTGAAGCTGAAGCGCCAATACTTTGGCTACCTGCTGGGAAGAGTCAACTCACTGGAAAAGACCCTGATCCTGGAAAGACTGAGAGCAAGAGGAGAAGGCAGCAACAGAGGATGAGATGGTTCTATGGCATCACTGACTCAATGGACCTGAGTTTGAGTAAAACTGCAGGAGATGGTGAAGGACAGGGAAGCCTGGCTTGCTGCAGTTCGTGGGGCGGCAAAGAGTCAGACATGACTTAGCAACTGAACAACAGCACAAACGGACACCGTGTGAGATATTAGCAACCTTTCCAAGGTCATAATGCCCGAGAGCTGGTCAGAATTCCACCATCTTCCATTTCTGCTGACAGATACGGGACTCAAGAAAAAAGATCACTGTAGTCTGACCAGTTTCAGTATAGTTATTCAATATCTTCATCAGTATAACCCCTAGCAAATAAAACTCCTGGTTACTACTTGGAAATCTACTGGGACTTTATTTAACTTTGTAACACATAATATTTGATCATAACAAGGAATAAAGAAATTTTTTTCAAATTACTATGAAAATTGGTAAAACAATCAATCTAAATGACCATTTGGCATTTTTGCAGTTTCACTGATTGATTTACAGCCATTCACCACAAATGCTTAGAAAGAAGATAAATTCTTGCTGTTCTTAAAAAAGCAAAGCTTTCATGCATCTCTTTGATTCTGCAATCTCCTTTGACTTTCATTTTTGTTAAATCTTCACTTTCTCTGCTTCCTTTTTGTCAGCGGTGAGTCAGTCTTTCAGAGCATAATTTAGAAATCTAGAAACGAAGAACTAAAGTAGGCCAACTGTTTTTAGAGGAACAATAATTCTTTTTTCAGTTCTACAGAACTTAATACAAGTGCTTTTTCTATTATGGTAGCTAAGAAACGAGGATAGCATACTATGGTTTGAAATAATGTTTGAAACATAGGAGGCAGGGACTTCCCCTAGCAGTCCCAGGGCTCAGATTCCATGCTGCCTATGCTGGGGGCCCAGGTTCAGTCCCTGGTCAGGCAACTAGATTTCACATGCCACAACTGTGACCTAACACACCAAATAAAAATGTATTTAAAAGTAAATAAATAAGCATAGGAGATACATGGAAGTGTTTTCTGCATTATCAAACTCTTTAGACATTAATTTGAAGAATTCCAGAATTAGACTAAGGCTCAGAAGAAGAGGAAACCCCAGCTGCACCACGAAAAGATGGTGGGATCTTGGATGAGTCCGTTAAGAACTGAGGACACGCATAATAAAGGCAGAAGCCGCTTAGACGATTAATGGGGGATGAAGACGGGACTGAAAGAACTGGGCACCAGACCGACTCTGGATGGTGAAGCAGAAGAGATGCTGAAATTTTATGATCCCTCCTTTCCCCATTGCCCGCATTCTCACACCAATTACTCAGTTGAATATTGTTCCTTTTTTCTTTGCTTTTGTTTGCAGTGTACATAAAGTCACAATTATTTCAATACTGATATTTCCTAAATTAGAAAAGATCTGCCTCTTCTTACATTCTATTCGGTAATAATCCAAACCAGATTATTGAAGTACTGAATATATATCTTCTATTAGTAGACCTTGATTATTTTTTTCTCACTTCAAACACCACAAAGCTCAACAAGAATCAGGTTACATTAGCCAAAATATCTAACGTTAGGAGTAAGGGCTAAGTCCAAGGATTTTAAAACACACACACACACACATCAGAGTTTTCTATGTGGAAAGAAGAGCAGAAACTATTTCTTGGTTGTACCTTTGGTTTGAGTCTTGACCCAGGAATTAATCTTTTTTCTGGCATCTTCTGCACATTCTAGGAAGTCGACCGTCTGCGGTTCTGTAGAGTAATATTTCTTAGAGAGTTGCAGGTATTCCTTTAAAGCAAAAAAATAATGACAAGATATTTTAGAATATATACCCAACAAGTGAAAGGGTTAGCTGCTCAGTTGTGTCTGACTCTTTGTGAGTCCATGGACTGTAGCCGCCAGGCTCCTCTGTCCATGGGAATCTCCAGCCAAGAATACTGGCGTGGGCTGCCATGCCCTCCTCCGAGATATCCAGCCATCTGTGGTGTATTTGTAGATTACAGGTTTCCTGTCAAGACTGGGGAGCCTGGAGCAGGGTAGGGGGAGGTTGGCTGGGGGCTGATTATGTGCTCTCTTGACCCCCGAATCCAGTCCCGGCTGCCTTTGTTCTCCTGCTTACTTTGCACAATGAACACTGAATGCAGAGCGAGAGGCTGGGCGTGGGGTTAGAGGTTCCAGGAACACCTGTGCGCACCTCCTGACTTGTGACTTTCCATAAGGGTTTTTACAGTAGAAATGGGAAGCACCCACGGAGGGAACACAAGCTTGCCTGTGTTGGGTCATGTCCCATGGCCTCGGGGAGCCTTGTGAGCCTGAGTGGAATTCTGACCCTCTGGGAATGAATCAGAGAAAACAGCTTTGAAAGTGACCTCGTTGCAAGTTTGGGACCTTGCCATTTAGATAGCAGGTTTCACTCACTTTCTTAAATCTTGCAGATTTCTCTCCAAACAGTTTATTGGCACTTTCCAATAAATACTCCCCCATGGACACGTTGATGGCATTGCTGAGAGAGTGGAAGGATGAATGGATTACCCCCGCAGCTTGTGCCTTAAAAGGAAAAGAGAGATTCATTTTATATAACTCAGGATTCCTAAACAAGATATTTCTTAAGCAATAGTATTTTTCCTAGGATATCAATAAAATGCTGTATTACAATATACTTTTTCTAGCAATTTAGAGGTAACTCAGGAAATAATGTTGATATGGATATAGTACATTAAAATTTATCAGATAATTTTTGACTTGTTTCAGATTTTTCTGTGCCCATAGGATTGAATTTAACTGTAACAGAACTGAGATCCTAGAAAATGTCAGGCTCCTTTGATACTTACCTAAGCTATAGTCTCTAAGCAACTTTTATTATATTAAAATGTTACCTTAGAAATGTTCTTTTAAGTTTATATAACTTCTACAAGTCTCTTGGCATAATTAAGGGGTAGTCTGTGCAATGGAATCTGGAGTTTAGAAAACTTAAAATCAAGGGGAATACCAATCCCCAACCCGAAGTTTGCAAGCATGATGACAGACACGGGCTTAGTCACAGCAGCAGCGGGGTGAAGCTGAGGTCGGAGCCCTGAAGATGGACCGTCAGCTGTCCACTCAGGCCTGGCAGAATCGCCTTTTGAAGAAGCCCTCTCATCATCTTGAGCCTGTAATCCCCTGAGTGACAGACAGAGGGAGCATCAGCGTTCCTAACCTGTGAGAGGATCAGGGTGTGATTGTGGAAGCTATTTACCAACAGGAGCCCATCTACACCAGACTCCTATAATGTAGCTGAACGGTGTTCAAGGAAGTGGAGTACTGGGGAAAGATACTAGCTTGAGATTGATTAGATGAATGGACGGTAGATAGATAGAGAGTAGATGATGATCACAATAATGATGATAAATAGGTGGATAGATTGGCGTTGTTCTGTTGTTAATGATGATGATGATAGATTGACAGACAGGGAAAGAGAAGGAAGATAGATAGTAGCTGACCATCATGATGACAGGAGGGAGGGAGGGAGGGAGATAGGGAGAGAGAAGGAAGATAGAGAGATAGTAGCTGACGATCGTAATGATGACGGTAGGGAGGGAGATGTGTGCTTGTGCTCAGTTGCCCAGTCATGTCCGACTCTTTGTGACTCTTTGGACTGTAGCCCGCCAGGCTCCTCTGTCCATGGGATTTCTCAGGCAAGAATACTGGAGTGGGTTGCCATTTCCTACCCAGGGAATCATCTTATCCAGGGACTGAACCTGCGTCTCCTGTGTTGCAGGCAGATTCTTTACCCCTGAGCCATTGTGAAGCCCTAGATAGATACGGAGCAAGGAGACAAAGGATACAGCAAGGTCAGTGACCTCTTCTGAAGTCACCAGGCCTGGCCACCTGCACTCCTCAATCACTTGTCACCCCTTACTCTGGAAATTTGCATTCACACATGTGTATTGTAGGAGTCTCTACCGTGGCTTTCGAATAAATTATGCATACCCAACTCGTGGCAGGGTAATGTGACAGAATTTACAAACAGTCTTGACCTGGAAGTCAAGAAGCATGGATTCTGCCCCAGCTCTGCCCTTCCTTATGAGCGTGACTGTAAGATACTTACTCAAGGGCTGTGAGTCTTAGTTTCTTCCTATGAAAGGCAGAAGTTGTACTAGGTTCTTTCCCTAACATTGTGACTTTAACACAAGAAGTCTCTGGAAACAAAATACAAAAGAACTAGGGATGGATGAGTCAGATACCTGCAAAACAGCATCAGGATAGGTGCCCCTCTGGGCCTGCTGTGAGAAATTACAACTGCTGAGGCTCCGTGGGGTCACTGGGGCGCCTCTGTGGACTCCAACGTGGTTAAACTGAAGCACCTACAATTGGAATTCGAGAAAATTGGGTGCATTTTTCTGCTGCATTATTTAGCTTTTAAACCAACGGCTGTCAAGTACCTCTTAGTGGTCCTACGTCAAGTTCCTTGCCTTTGTGTCTGGGCAACAAGCATAGATGCTCTTCAAGTATAATGTGTCAGTCAGTGAAGTTCCCTTCATGGGAATTAGCATGAGTCATTTTATACTAATTCAAATACTGGCCATTTTAGCAAAATATATATAATGAGATGATTTATAACCTTTTAATTAAATTATCTAAATTATCACCCAACTCATAAACTTCCTTGAAAACATCCTAGTATTTTGAAGGAAATAATAAGGTTAACTCCTGACCTTGTATCGCTCCGTTCAGTGGCCTTACACTTTATACCCTTCTAGACTGTTAACAATTAGCAGCCACAGCTAGCTTAAGCACAAAAACAGGGTGCTCAGTATTGCCAAGGATCACCTAAGCATTTGCACATGCGTTATTTACACATAAAGAAATCCCTCACTCCTGTCCACATGGGGGAAGATGGCAGGGGTCAGATGACAATATGAATTTCTTTTTTAAAATATTCATTTTCATTTGTGTATTCATTTAGCTACCCATGGTCTTAGCTGAGGCAGACAGCATCTTTAGTTGCAGCATGCAGGACCTTTAGTTTCCACATGTTCCCCGACCAGGGATCAGACCCAGGTCCCCTTGCGTCCCAGTGTGAGTTTCTTTATGCTGAAAGTGGCAGATCCAGCTAACAGTGAAACTGGCAGGTGCAGCCTGGCCCTGGAAGGTGCCTCAAGCCCCCTCCCCCAGTACAGCAGACTCCTCCACTTGGCCCTGACACCCACCCACTCCCACCTCCAGCATCCTTTGGGTCCCAGCGCCATGGGGCCCCAGGCAGGGAGGAACTTATTGGTAAAGCATGGATGGTGGAGGCTCTGCCAAGGGAGGGAAGGCAGCCTTGCCCAGCAGATGGTGGGTTTCTAGGCTGGAAGGAGAGGTGTTAGGATTTCTGGGGTCTTTCTCTGCTCTTCAGATCATATAGTATAAGCTCCTACCTAATTACTCTCTGAAAAGCAGTCTGACTGACCCTGTAGAAGGGAGGAGCACTTTGAGTAAGAGCTCCTCTGGGGGGTCCTGCCTTTTGAGGAAGTTGGCCTATAAGCCTGGTCTCTGGGCAGCGCTGAAGCCCACTCGAGTCGTGTGGAGTCCTTGCAGGGGTTGGGTGTGTGCCATGCTCCTGAGCCAGGCTGAGGCAGGCACCCTGCCCAGAGAGCTGGCCTGGCCCAGGCCGGTCTGTGGCCTTACCCTAAAGATACGAGCTGGGTAAAAATACTCCTGCAAACCTCACATTGCCTGTGCTTTGTAAGAGAGTATCTATTTATCCTATTTGCTCCTTTTTCCACTACAACGGTTCCAGCCTTACCAGCTACACCAGTTCCCAAATGTGGGCAGCCTCTTCCTGCCCTGATTTTCTCATCTCTAAAGTGAATAGATAACCAGAGCGCCTGCCTCACAGGATTTTGTATTCTGTGGATAAATCCATGAAGCATTCTCAGCAAGGCGCCTGGCTGGGGCACTGTAAGCATCAGCTATGAAGACAATTAGTCCCTCCACTTGCCTCTCCTGTTAACTCTAATCTTCATACTCATCTTGCCCAATACACATTTTCACTTACATTTTAAAAATAAGGAGGTTACTACTAGACTCTTTTGAGTTATCAAATGGTGTTCGAGAGGTCTGCAACTATTATACAAAAAGGTGGTTAACAATCCGCATTATGTGTTATCAAATTAATATAGTTTATGGGCACAGAATGTCTCCCATCCAAGTATGAACCAGGCCCAGCCCTGCTTAGCTTCCAGGACTGGGAGGGTTCCGGCTGGTATAGCCATAGGCCACACAGACTCCCTCTGCGGAAGAAGGAGATACTCTAAAGCCGGACTGTGGTGGTGGCTGCACAGCCCTTGTGAAGATACGAAGACCTGCCAGACTGTAAACTTTAAATGGGTGCATTTTATGAAATGTGAATTATATCTCAACAAAGTTGTTCTTATAAAATAAAAAATAAGAAAGCTGAGGCTCAGAGCATTTAAATGGCTTCATTTACACATCTAGTAAGTGGCAAAACCACCAACCAGAGACAGGCAGGTCTGTCTCCAAAGTCCAGGCTTCCACGTCCAAACCAAAAAGCTCTCCTCTTTTTTTTTTTTTTGGTAGAGAATTAAGCCAATTTGCCTTTGAATTTTAAAATCTTCCCATGTGGCAGAGTTACAAAAACTACTGTATATGAAATTCTTGTCCCACATGCAGAAAATACTTTCCAAACACAGAAAAGCTGTGTTGTCCCATGAGTGACAAATAAGTTATTTTCCTCTGGCAGCAAAATCAAGATTTTCTCTTTAGCACCTAGAGCATTTTGTTTGGCATCTGTCCTCAAAAAAAAAAAAAAAATTGCTTCTGATTCCTTTACATTTAAAAATGGAGACTTCCCTGGCAGTCCAGTGGTTAAGACCCCATGCTTCCAGTGCAGGGGGAAGGGAATTAGCATTCCACACAGCATGGCCAAAAGCTAAATGAAAATAAAAACTGAGGTCCTTGATGTTTTCCAAAGTTTTTAATGGAGTTCACTGCCTTTATTTTTTTTTTTTTCCAAGGCAAAGAAAATAAAGGGGAAGGAGTTTTGCAAAATGTGGCTGGTTGAGCAGCTAGGCTTTGCTGTGAGTCTGATGTTCAAACTGCCACAGAGAGAGAAGCTCCCGGCCCTTTTCCTCCTGCAGTGAGACTGGCTAATGCTCTGTGTGAGCCGCTCCAAACGAGGCCCGCCTTAAGTGGGTCACCGTGTCCCTGGAAGACCGTGCGTCTCCCGGCACTCCACACACTCAGGTGCTGTTCTCACGGGAAACTCCGCCGTGACTGAGGACAGCATCCACGCTTGTGAGAAACAGCCTGGAGGCCCAGCACTCAGTGCTGATGTCTGCACACACGGGACTAGCGAAGAATTTTAACGATATGATTACCTTGTCCGCTCATGGACCCAGGGAAGACAAGATCGTGTGAACTTTAATAGCACCACACTCATCCCAGAGGATGACTGCTGTGTACAGTGAAGCAGGTCAATGTATTTCCACAGTCCCTGACCCAGTGAAAGGGCCCCCTGACTGAGCTGGTGTCCATTCACCAAGGAAGGAAGCCAGCGGCCCTGAGAAAGACCCCACAGTCCCCCCTACCCCCGACCACCTTGACTTTGAAGACTGGCCATCCCGTCAGCCCCATTTTGTTGACATGAGCTCATGGGGCGGAGAATGTTGGCTGAGGCCCTCCCAAGTTGTGTTGCTCTCGGTGCCTCCCCAGAGTGCAGAGACCAAGCTCTGGGACAGTTTTTTCTCTTCATGGCACTCTCTTAAAACCACTGCTAGGAACTGTTCACATAAATGGAAAGAGCCTGAGATGGGAGAGCAGAAATCAGAGGAACCCAGGAAAGGTGCTTCAACCCCACTGCCCATCTGTCAGTGATGCTCTTAAAACCAGTAAGAGATAAAGCAGACAAATCTTTTGAAAAATATAAACATTATCAGATGTCAGATATAGTCATTATTAACTATTTCTAACGTGGAGGGTAATAAAACTGATAATCCTTCTACTATACCTACCATTGAGGATTTTCATGGTTTGGCTCTTTTATATATTTCAATCTAAGTAACTTGTGTTGTAATGGCTTATGATGATTGCTGAGGGCGTGGGTTCGATCCCTGGTGGGGTAACCAATCCCACTAGCTGCTGACTTTGTTATATCCAGATCCCGCGAGCATATAATCAGAGCAGCTCTGCAATTCAGTTCAGGAATCCTTCAGTCCCAACTGGGAAGTTTAACAGAAACTCACCTGGGCTATCTGGTCTGCAGTGTTGCCCCGGGCGCCCAGGTAGACCATGGCCACAGTGGACGAGATGCTCCAGGGGCAGAAGAAGAGATTCTGGGTGTCAGCGCTTGCATTTGCCAGATGCTTGAAGAAGTTGAGGGCAAAGATTGTGTTTGCCACATAAAGTTCTTCCATTGTCTCAATCTGGAAGGAAAACGAGGAAAAGCAACAGCTCTAAAAGGTGACTCAACATTTTGAGGGGTGTCAGTGACATAGCACAGGCTGCACCCTGCTCAGGGCAGGGTTCCCTCTCTGCTCTCTTTAACTGAGCAGGGCCAGCAGCATCGTGGCCCTGGGACCTGTGCAGCCACCAACGGTGCCACTCTCGGCGCAGGGCACTGAGGCCACAGCCCGGCAATTCTTTAGTGATTCCACACAAAGGGCCCTCCCTGCTTTTCCCTTTTGCACTGGGTCCTGCAAATGGCGCAGGTGATCCTGAGGTGGAGGGAACAGCCCTGGGATGCATGGCGACGCTCCACCTCATAATAATGATAATAACAGAGTAACAGTAAACAGCCCTTACCAAAGTCTTAGCTGTACAACAGATGCTGTGTTCGCCATTTCACCTGTACTGAACCAGTCAGCCCTCACACAGACCCTGTGAGGAAGGCACTGCCACTCTCGTGCTTGCAAAAGGAAAATCTGCTGCCCACGGAGAATCAGAAAGCGACCATGTCTCGCGACTATAAGGGACAGGACTGGAAATTGAGGCCAGGTGGGTGGGTGGCCTTCAGGGTCACACTCTCAGCCTCTGTGTTGTGCCTACAAACACACGTCACACATACAGACACACAGATACACACATGAGGGCCTTCCCTGGTGGCTCAGTCAGTAAAGAATCCACCTGAAGTGCAGGAGGCCACCCGCAGTGCAGGAGACCCACATTTGATCCCTGGGTCGGGAAGATCCCCTGGAGAAGGAAATGGCAGCCCACTCCCGTGTTCTTGCCTGGGAAATCTCATGGGCAGAGGAGCCTGGTGGGCTACAGTCCACAGGGTCACAAGAGTCCATGGACTCTGATTTAGTGACTAAACCGTCACCATCCACACACACCAGAGGAAAGCACACACATATTCAAGTGCAAGCCATGTGCACACAGACTCTTGTTGGCCCCAGTGGAGACGGCCAAACTCCTTTCTAGAAGGGGCTTAGACTCACCTTTTGAGAGTGAGCATTTCACACTGCCCTGTCTCCCATTCCTACGCCCCTCCACTCACTCACACACCACAGCCCTTCTACCAAAGTGCTGCCTGTGCTGAGCAGCTCATTGCTGGAGACGCTGGAAAGGCCCCTCCTGCCGCCACCCCTAGCAGGGCAGCCAACACCAGGTCCCTCCGCAGGAGTGGTCCTGGATTTATGGAGCTCGCACACACACACACACACACACACACACACACACGAACACACACACCCCATCCACCATCTGAAGATAAATGACAGACACACCTCCCGTGACCTGAGACTCGCATGCAGCCAAACGCTTGGACACACCTGGGTGTGGGCGGGTGCCTGCCGGTTCTAGCCAACAGACTGTATCCTACACTGCCACAATGGCTTAAAGACACCCTGCAATTACAGCATCTATAAACAGACCCAGCTACGCTGACACTCGTCATTCCACAGGAGCCTTCTGGGGACAGTGGCTCGGGAGCTGCTGGGGGAGGCCCTGCAGGAGGCTCTCTACAGCCTTGGCCTCCTCGGCGAGGCCTCCCAGGCGCACATCTCCCCCAGTCCAGGGCTGTCACCTGAACACTCGGTTCACAAACATTTCTGGTGAAAAAAGTGATTGCCACTTGTATCAAAATTTCTCATGCAAGATACCACCCAACTGTATTTTATCAAGACAAAATAGTAAATTAAATAAAATATGTCCCCCAAACTCTGTCATGCCTTCTTGTCTCCTTTAATATATAATATTCACAGGGTCAGTGTGAGGTACATATTCTGATCTTTATTCTACAGGTTATGTCCTGATGTCCTAAGACATATATAAGGTCACAGAGTTTGTAATGATGCAGGGATTCAAGCCTAGGATTCAAGCTTCAGAAACCCACCCTGTCCAATGTCACTTACACCGCACCTGCTGATGTTTAACTACATGTAAGAGCTCCAGCCAGTTACTGGCTTGAGAAATGCTGGAAAGAGGAAATAAAAAGAGGAAGGAAGCCAGTTTGTAATACTACTAGAATGCTTGAAGTTTCGAAAAATCACTGGTTTTTTTTCTCTTGCTTCATCACTGAGATTAGATTAACCTGGATGACTCAGAAATTTGTTTCCTCTTCCTTCTCAATTTTAAAACCATCCTTATAATGAATTATTCCTCTCAAAAACATTTCAAAACAGGGAATTAATAGCATAAAAATTTCTCTATTGTGTTCAATAAAATAAAGAATTGGAGCTATAAAAATAAACTTAAGCCTGCAAATTCCCTAGTGGTCCAGTGTTTAAGACTCAGAACTTTCATTGCTGAGGGCATGGGCTCGATCCCCGCCTGGGAATTAAGATCCCACAAGCTGCATCGTGCGACCAATTAATCAATTAACTAGTTGATGCAGGTTTCTCCTATACCTAATTCTTTATAATGACCTGAGTAGTCAGTCACTCTGACACTGGCAAAATTTGTCAAGACAGATAAAGAGTGAGGGTTTTTAATGCCAAGTTAGAAGTCCAGCTGACTGTGTGACTATTTTGTTAAAAAGAAATTAAAAAGTAAGGACAGAATTAAATCACCCCAGATGTATTTACTTGCTTTAAAAATAGTCCAAATTCTATCTTTCAGATAGGTGCAATTAACTGCATTTACCATGAAAAGTAACGTGTGATGCCTGTGTCACACTTACCGACTTCCTCCAGCCTCTCAGCTTTGTTTACCTTGCATAATTACTTGCCTGGTAAACCTAGTAATTCTTGTTATGCCAATGAAACTATGAAGATGGCGACAACACAGCTGGTTTCAAACCGCAGACTGGCTTCCAATCCCGGCTCCAGTGCTAGCCCTACAGGCCTGTCACGTACGGGCTGAGACGCTCACGCCTGCAGAGTCTATGAGTGCATAATGCATGTGCACACGGTGTCTTCTCACGCCTGCAGAGTCTATGAGTGCATAATGCATGTGCACATGGTGTCTTCTCACGCCTGCAGAGTCTATGAGTGCATAATGCATGTGCATGTGCACACGGTGTCTTCTGACTCTACCACGCGTCCACCCTGCATTTAAGTGGGACCCCGCCCAAGGCCGTGGACAGGTGAAGCCACTGAGTGGCATCTGAATCTCTCAGAACAAGAAAAGCCTGCTGTGAATTTCTTAACACTGGAGTGAGTCACACAGACTCACCAGTTTCTAGATATTATACTCCTAACCAACATTTGATATTATCTTAGAAGAACAAACAGATGAAAAGCATATGTGGGCTGGCCTCTGTGATGTTTGTGTTGGTTCCTAAACCACAAGTTGACAAACGTGCCACTGAAACTTGGCACAGGTGGCAGAGAGCTCAGACCCGCAGCCACACCCCCTCTGCTCACTGGCATCGAACGTTAGATTTGACTTTGCTGTAGCATTTTAAGTGAACTTTTTGCAGCAACACAGTGTAAATATTTTGAAATTGACCAGAAAAATTACTGACACAGAGAAAACAATAACTTCAAGGAAATTTCCCATTCCAAATTACCAAGTTTTCCCCCACAAAATTAAAAGCCTTTCTGCATTTGATTTATTTCATAATGAGTAATTATCTGCTTATGGGATATTAAATTCTTTATTGAACTATTACTTCAGTACTTCAGTCCATCCAGCAACTAACTGGGCTATTCTTCCTCTTTCACCAAATTGACCGATTATCAAATGAAATTCAGTAAGTATATGCTGGTATTGAACTGAACCACTCAGTTTTCTGCTTTATTTCTGGTTGTTTAAGATGAAAACTGAGTCCTCTTTTTGTCTTTATCATATTTATGTACAATTTATAAATTAGTTTCAGTTGCTAAAACAATACGTTTTAATTGGTCTAGCTATTTTCATTACATTCAGTGCCAAACAAGAACTCGTAAAGTATATACACATTCTAAGCTGCTCAGTAAAACTGACATCACAGCCAGAGTGTACATTTGGGTTTGGGGAATGTTACATAGGCTTTTGCTGATCTCTGAGATTTAAGATTATGTATAACTTAATTCAAATCTTGAACCAAAATATTCTCAAACAAGCAACTAAACAAGAAAACACCATTAAGCTTTTACTCATCCTCTAAAAACATCCCACAGTTTAATTTTCATTATATTAATAATACCAGTATGCAAAATAAAACCCTATTTCCCAGAGAGAGACATGAAAATGGCTGAAATACCTGGTTCTTCTCTGCCTGATGGGAAACGGTCTTCTGAGCCTTGTTAGAGTTCAGACATGGCAATGACCGGTTTATAATGCTCTGCCCCCTCCCACGTGGCATTTTTTTCTCTATATATCTGTGTCCTTTGAGTGATTCAACATTTTACTCAGAAAGACATCATTGGAATAGAAATGCTTGTTTGCTAAGGCATCATTTAAGAAGATGACATCATTCAGAAACTTTAAAATTTAGCAATACCTACACATGCCTGTTAAAATTAGCTAAAATCTAAAAAAAAATTAAAAATAAATAAAATAACATAAAATTAGCTAAAATCTGTCAGCCCCAGTTTCAACAGTCCCCTCTTTAGCCTGCTCTCTTGGTAAGAAATTCTACCATGTCTCTTCTATCTTTTGACAAGAACGGCCTGAGAGCTTTTTGCAATACTTAAAAGCAATGGAATCCTTTCTCTTTTGAATCTAGACAGCCCCCAAACAATTCTTTGGGAACAGAGGGGGGAAATACACTTTTCTTCCTTATAAATTCTCTATTTTAAACCCTCTTACATTTTCTCAAGCTATAATTACTTAAATAATTCTGGGTTCTACCCTAATCTGTCACAAATCACACCCAAAGAACATTTCATTTGCCATTTTTTTAGAACATAAATCTTATCTTTAATTAAACAGTGAAAATCCATTGTGCACTTTAAGTTAATTTTAAGTGGGTAAGTTACAGGTGTTAATTGAAATTTGTGATGTTGAAATTGTGATTCTGAAAATCACTAGATTTTTAGATACAGCCAAAGGAATCTGATAAAAATGGATAAAAGATATGCATAATGAAAGAGAATCTGAGTTTTAAAATGTTCATATTGTTAGAGCTTAGTGAAAAGTGTTTGCAACACATTGTAAGGATGATTTTCTTCCCACTTTACTTCTTTATTGAGGTATTGTCATTTAAAAATGTTCTCCCAATCTCTGCTGCACAGCAAAGTGACTCAGCTTTACACACATATAGAGTTGGGTTTTTCTTGTTTTGGGTTTTTTTTTTTAATATTCTGCTATCATGGGATTCCCAGGTGTCACTAGAGGTAAAGAATCTTCCTGCCAATGCAGGAGACTAATAGAGGCAGATTCAATCCCTGGATCAGAGAGATGCCCTGAAGTAGAAAATTGCACTCTACTCCAGCATTCTTGCCTGGAAAACCCTATGGACAGAGAACCCAGAGTCAGACACAACTGAGCACACACAAACTCCATTATGGCTTATCCCAGGAGATGGATATATCTTCCCTGTGTTATGCAGTAAGGCCTGGCTCCATACCCATCTAACCGCAGCAGTTTGCATCTACCCACACCAAAATCCCAGTCCACCCCTTTTCCCCTCCTCTCTCCCGCTGGCAACCACAAGTCTGATCACTAGGTCTGAGTCTGTTTCACAGATGCTCGCTCACATCACATTTTAGATGCCACATATAAGTGGTATCATATGGTATTAGTCTTTTTCTGATTTACTTCACCTAGTATGATCTTCTCTAGTTACACACTTAACTTTTATGCATAGGAAATCCCCAAAGTGACAAAGATGACAAGCAGCAGCAGCACCGTGCTTCTTCTCTGCTGGTGTCACAAGCCCCGCGTCTCCACCTGATGAGCTGTGCTGACGATCTAGGGTGTCCTTGAAACCAAGCCTGTGGGTCTGAGCCCTGTGTGAGCGTCTTAGCTTGGCTGTGGTCCACAGAACCAGACTTATCTTTAACTCTTCTTGCCAATGTGAGTCTCTGGCCAAAAAGCAGTGGACTGACTTACCCAAAGTGTTAGTCGCTCAATTGTGTCCAACTCTTTGTGACCCTATGGACTACAGATCACCAGGCTCCTCTTTCCACGGGATTCTCCAGGAAAGAATACTGGAGTGAGTAGCCATTCCCTTCTCCAGCAGCTCTTCCCCACCCAGGGATCGAACCCAGGTCTCCTGCATTGCAGACAGATTCTTTATCATCTGAACCACCAGACTTAACCCAAATGCCTCATTACTATTAAAGGGGCAATGAGATACGTGTGTTCTTCAGAATTTGGCCTTCAAAAGCCAAATTATTCAGTTTATTAATTTCTGGAAGCTCTCAGGTCACATAAAGAAAAAGAGCTGAAATTTCACTTCAAGGATGACCTTTCAAATCCTCAGTTTCTTCATTAGCCCACAGAAACCCTGCAGGCAGCACTGGCCTTTCTGTAGACTTTCACGGCACTCAGCCGCTTCTCCGTCTCAGAGCAGTCAGGGGGCTACTGCTCGGTGTCAGGTCTCTCTCTGTTTTCAGTCTCAGTCCCCTGGAGGGCACCCCTGACACCGCAGCCAATTTGTTCAACTGTTTTTTTAAACCACACATAGGCAGCACAACAGTCTGCTAAGCCAATAGTGAATGCATTATCACAGCAGGATCCTCTATGACCCCCCCTCCCAGAGTAATGGAAATAAAAGCAAAAATAAACTAACGGTACCTAATTAAACTTAAAAGCTTTTTCACAATGAAGGAAACTATAAGCAAGGTGAAAAGACAGCCTTCAGAATGTGAGAAAATATTAGCAAATGAAGCAACTGACAAAGAATTAATCTCAAAAATATACAAGCAGCTCCTACAGCTCAATCCCAGAAAAATAAACAACCCAATCAAAAAATGGGCCAAAAACTAAACAGACATTTCTCCAAAGAAGACACACAAATGGCTAACAAACACATGAAAAGATGCTCAACATCACTCACTATCAGAGAAATGAAAATCAAAACCACAATAAGGTACCATTTCACGCCAGTCAGAATGGCTGTGATCCAAAAGTCTACAAGCAATAAATGCTGGAGAAAGTGTGGAGAAAAGGGAACCCTCTCACACTGTTGGTAGGAATGCAAACTAGTACAGCCACTAGGGAGAAGAGTCTGGAGATTCCTTAAAAACTGGAAATAGAAATGCCATATGACCCAGCAATCCCATTGCTGGGCATACACACTGAGGAAACCAGAATTGAAAGAGATACATGTTCATCACAGCATTGTTTATAGTAGCCAGGACATGGAAGCAACTTAGATGTCCATCAGCAGACGAATGGGTAAGAAAGCTATGGTACATATACACAATGGAATACTACTCAGCCATTAAAAAGAATACATTTGAATCAGTTCTAATGAGGTGGATGAAACTGGAGCCTATTACACAGAGTAAAGTAAGCCAGAGAGAAAAAACACCAATACAGTATACTAATGCATATATATGGAATTTAGAAAGATGGTAATGATAACCCTGTATGTGAGACAGCAAAAGAGACACAGATGTACAGAACAGTCTTTTGGACTCTGTGGGAGAAGGTGAGGGTGGGATGATTTGGGAGAGTAGCACTGAAACGTGTGTATTATCATGTGTGACACCGATCGCCAGTCCAGGCCCGATGCATGAGACAGGGCGCTCGGCGCTGGTGCACTGGGATGACTCTGAGGGATGGGGTGGGGAGGGAGGTGGGAGGGGGGTGCAAGATGGGGAACACGTGTACACCCGTGGCTGAATCGTGTCAATGTATGGCAAAGCCACTACAATATTGTAAAGTGATTAGCCTCCAATTAAAATAAATAATTTTTAAAGAAAGAAATAAAGTGAACATATTAATACCTAGAACATTAGTCACCTTTATTTCCATTGAACCAAAGCTGTGAGATTTGATTCATACTCCATAGTGTCCAGTCTGACTTCTACCAACTTTGGTGAATTTCTGCTACATAGAACCATACCCTTAAAGTTGAACCTGAAACATAAAAATGTATGATTATTAATTAATTAACCTTGTGTGTTCCAACTGTTTCATCTATGTTGAGCTTCTGTCACCAACTAGATTATATATTTCATTCCCTTTTAGCAGCAAGAACAGTGCTGAGCATCAAGCGGGTACTGAAAGTTTTTTGATGAATTGAATAAGATGCTAAAACTCTCTAGAAAGACCTTATAGTGTGGCGAGCAAAGATGTGGATTCTGAGAGACTCCAGAAGTTTGATTTGAATCCTCTTTGGGCTTCCCTGGTGGCTCAGAGGTTAAAGCGTCTGCCTGGAATGCAGGAGACCCGGGTTGGATTCCTGGGTCGGGAAGATCCCCTGGCGAAGGCAATGGCACCCCCACTCCAGGACTCTTGCCAGGAGAATCCCATGGAGGGAGGAGCCTGGTGGGCTACAGTCCATGGGGTCGCAAAGAGTTGGACACGACTGAGCAACTTCACTTCACTTCACTTCACTTCCCTTCACTTCCTGCCATTTAGTGGGAAGCCCTGGTGGCTCAGACGGTAAAGAATACACCTGCCTATGAAGGAGAAGCAGGTTCGATTCCTGCGTCAGGAATCCCATTCCAGTGTTCTTGCCTGGGAAATCCCATAGACAGAGGAGCCTGGTGGTCTTACAGTCCATGGGGTTGCAAAAGAGTTGGACACAGCTTAGTGATGAAACAACAACAAAGATGCTATTTACTAATGCATGTCCTGCCCTTGTGCTTAGTCACTCAGTCATGTCTGACTCTGCAGCCCTGTGGACTATAACCCACCGGGCTCCTCTGTCCAAGAATGCTAGAATGGGTAATCTTATGCACGTGCTTCAACTTCTCTGCGCTTACATTTCCTAACACGCCCCACGGCTGGTGCTGTTTGTTGCCTATGCAAGAGCAGTTCATTTTTCACGTCTTTCTCTCCTGATTTTTAGTATTATTCAGAGATTTCTTGATCTTGGGAAGAAGGATCTAGTTGCTCATCTAGAGAGTGGATAGATAACCCAGTTTTAGTCCATGAGATATGGGAGAAGCCTGCTGGGGAAATTTTTCCTTCCTTGCCAGGAGCCAGTGTGAGGAATCCCGCCCGTGACAGGGTCATGTGGAAGGAAGTCTGGCAATAGCAGGGCGTGATCAAACTTCAGGGGTTCCCCCTGGCATTTCCTGAGCATCCACCCCCCAAAATAAGAATCTGCCGGCCTCTGTACTCTGCTTTTCCACTCCTCTGATATTCTCTGGGAAAAAGTCAACTCAGGGCTTTCGTCTTCTGCATTTGAAAGGGATGTTTCAGTTAAACCCCCTCTGATAGCTCTCTAGCTTGCCTAACAGGCTCCCCAGACTTCTTACAGCTTGTGAATTGCTTACAGCCCCCCAACCGTGAGAGGCACAAAGCTTAAAAGCATCTTAAAGATACAGAGCCTTTTCTAAAGAGTTAAAAATCATATTGGTGATGAGTTTTCACTGTTGATTCAAGGACTGCTGCCAGGCCTCCATATTCTTTATCTTTTAAGCACCTGGGAGGATGTTACTCAATGTAACCAGGATGTAGGAAAAGATATGTAGTAGTTTTGATGTTAGCAACACTAGACTTTTTGAGTTGATTGCTTCTCTTTTGCTGTAAATCACTGTACTCCCTTTACTTGTTATAAGTTGCTGTATCTTTGTTGTGTAAGAATGCAACTTTATTTAGTGCTTTTCTGAGAGTGACACCAGACCTTGGGAAGATCAACACAAATAAGTCTTCTGGTTGACAAACCCTTATCAGAAAAGGCTGTAAAATGTTAATTGGCCCTTTTGGCTGGAAGATGAAGTAAATTACCTAAGACTTGTGTATATAACTAGGTATGCAGAGAGAAAAGCCTGGTTTTGATAAGAGTCTGGGCTGCTAACGTTGCATAATTTTATATTACCCATTGATCTTTATGTACAATCAAAAGGTATAAAAGGCCTTCTGAACAATAGCGGCCGGAAGCTAGTCGCTGGACTGGTTTCCCCTGTGTCTCTCTCTCTTTCCTCTCCTCTTCACTCTAATTTCAGGCTGAATTCCCATCTGGACCTGCGCAGCTCGCCAGGTCTACTTACTTGTCCCGGCTTTTAAGACCCGAGTGAAAGGGGAGCCTAAGGTGGGGCACCCTTAGAGATTCAAGCAGGTGCCAGTGGCCCCACGTAGATGGTGCAAATCTCTTGTCCAGAGATTTTATTGGCCTTCCCTGAAGCCAAGTTATTCAGCCTTCTTTCTCCACTTAATTTTCTTACTACACTATTTCTTCCTAATCTAATCTTATATTTCTATATTAATAAATAAATAAATCTTTCCTCGCCAATGCCATCCCCGCTTCGAATTCCTGGACTCACCGGGGCTGGACCCTGGCACTTCCTGATAAGAGGGAGAAACGTGAGGAAAACCCCTGTTCTCTACACCACCCCCTCCTACCACCTTTGAGCAGGGCTGTGTGACAATGTGATACCAGGAAATGCTACAGCCATATCGCAGCCACAGGGAAGCCGGAAAGACTTGTAGAGATGCCAAACCAGAAACCTGACCTCAGAGTTCCTAAGCCAGTGCTGGAAACCACGTACCTCCGATTTTTTCTCTTTCTGTTACTGTCATATTATATAATTAATAAATCTGTATTGTTTAGGCATTGTGAGACATCTTGGGTCCTTGTTTGCAGCCAAAAGCATTCCTAAAAGACACAGACTTTTCTGAAGATTGAATGAGCTACTGTCTTCAAGTACTTAACATACTATCCTTTACATGGCAAGTGCCCCCACGGTGTTAGCTGGTAACAGAGTGATCGCTGGTGTCCAGGTGTGGAAGTCACCACCCTGCCTAGATTAGAGCAATTTGATGAGATCAACATCCAAAAAGACATTCACCATCAAGCAACTGAAGAAAGTTGTAAAAGGCAATATACGATTCAGAACCAAATTGAATAGGGCCAAAAGTAGGAGGTGTCATGGGGAGGAGGGGAAAGCATCGAAACTGTGTGTGAGGACCGCGAGGAAAGGGCTGAGACGAATTTTTAAAAATGAAGATTGAGAAGAAAAAACACTAAAATTACCAAGTGGGGAGCACACTGACTGGCTGGTCGAGGTCTGCCTGGAGCAGTCTTTGTCCAGGAGCTGGAGAGAGGAAAGGAAACAGCACCGTACAGAGGGGCCTCTAATGCGGGACGGAGCTGGGTGCTAGCCGAAAGGTGTGCTTTTGTGCTCAGTTGCTAAGTCATGTCCAACTATTCGCAGCCCCATGGACGAGAGCCCACCATGCTCCTCTGTCCATGGAATTTTCCAGGCAGGAACACTGGAGTGGTTGCCATTTCCTTCTCCAGGGGATCTTCCTGACCCAGGGATGAAGCCCTCATCTCCTATGTGTCTTGCATTTGCAGGCAGTTTCTTTACCGATAAGCCACCAGGAAAACCCAATCTAAAGGCAGTCTACTGCACACCCTGGGAACCCAAAGGATGAAACCCATCTTAGGATACTAGTTTGAAAAGCACAGCTTCTATGAATTGTTCCTATTGTAAAATATATTTGATTTGGTTTTATGGTAAGATTAGTGACCCTGAAATAGTACATGTAACAACTGTAGAACAGACCACTTCTATGGAAGTAAAGAATAAAATGAACAGAATATCTTTCACCTTCTGATTTTCTTATTTTCTAGGAAATGTGGATATGATTATCTTAAGTGGAAAAAGGAAGGATATATAATTAAATATATAGCATGATGTGGACTATATATCATTAATATGTGCAAAAATATGACTTGAAGGAAATATGTCAAAATGTAAGCGATGTCTCTGCATTATAGCTTCATAGATGTTTCTCATTTTTTCATTTACTTTAAAATTTTTTACATATACTATAATTGGTATGCATTTATTTTAAAATCAGAAATGTATTATCAAATTGTCTATATTGAAGTGTTCATTTTCTTTCCAGTAGCACTACAATGAATTATGTATAAAGTAGAAATAACATGCAGAATACTCCAAATAAGAAAGCAACTTTATGAATACAGTTCTAATATTCTAATTTAGAGATGACATACCCTGTCCCTTTTTTTTTTAACACAAGTTCAACCATGATTGAATAGTGCTTGCAGTTAACTATTCAGTCTGTCTTCCTGCCAGATGGGTAAACATAATGAGTTCCACAACCACAGTCATCTTTCCTGATGGCCAGGATAGACACTTGGCTCAGACTGTTTCTCACTCAGTGCTTGTTGAATGACTTATTCATCCTCAGTGCACCGTGATGTCTTCCAGTTCTCTCCAGCTTGAATGAGCAAACACTAACACTTCCTAATTGCCCTTTCCATGTGACTGGGGACTGCATGATATATCTTTCTATTTTAAGGTGTCGCCCCAGGCTAGCCACAGGTGTGAGAAAGATACATCTACCCTGGCAGTGATGCCTTTATTGAAGTTATCCAAAGGGTGATGTGAATGTGGGTCAGAAAGGGAGCCCCGTGTGACACAAAAGTCCGTGTCGTGGGGCTCCCCCGGTGATCCGGTGGTTTGGGCTCTGAACTTCCACTGCAGGGGGCACAGGCTTGATCCCTGGTCCAGAAAATGAGATCCCGCATGCATGGCGCAGCCAAAAACTAAACAGCCCTTAAAGATAAGACATCACGCAGAGAGAGAAAATGTACAGAGGAGAATGCCCCAAGCTGAACGCCAGCTGAACTCAGGCAGTTCCAGTATCAGATGATCCCAACAGACATCACTGGAATGAAACAAATATCCAGATAACCCGCAATACTGTAAGAAGAATAAATTATTTTTTAAACTCCATATAGTAATCTTACTTTATAAAATACTTTCAGTTAAATATATTAAAACATTGTTTTATAGCAAAGATCATTAAAACAAATTAGCCTGTGTGTTTAAATAGCCTGATTCACTTTAGAAATTTGAATAGTTGTTGCTGGGAGCAGGACCAAGTATATATGAAAGTAGTTACCCCTGTAGTGTGAATTTGGGGTTACCTTGACTAAAACATCCTCCAACATACATTCCTTGAAGTATCTTTATAAGAGAATAAATACCTCCTTTTACAATTGGCAATAAAAATTTAGTATGTTAATGTCTCTTGGCGAGTTAATACATGTTTTGAAATTCCTGCAGAGAGGGTTTTGATGGAGTGGAAGGAGACATGGTCAAGGAAGGAGTTTCGGGGTGTGTGAGGAGAATGAGAGTGGAGCTAGACCACAGAGAGCGACAGTTCCAGAATCCAGGACAACAGAAAGCAAACCTCACGTATTTTAAGGTGTTGCCCCAGGCTAGCCACAGGTGTGAGAAAGTTTGTACATGAAACGAGCTTTGTTAGGGAGTGTAACACCTCATCAGAGTATTTATCCTGTTGCCAGGTGATAAACCCAACGTGGATGCCATGGTTGGTAGACTGTGGGAACACATATGCAAGGTTCTGTGATTCAGTGGTTTGAGAAAGTCAACAACCTTCCTAAGTCTTGTCATGACAAAAGCATGCAAAGAGACTGCCTTTTCAGAGCAGCCTCAGAATGCATTGTGAATCATGAATTCACCCACCATACCCATCAGTTGATACATTAGTGGACTCCTTAAGCCACAGTTGCATGCACCCTTCAACTCTATTATCCTCATGGATACTTTCCTATAAATGAGTTATTATACCACTTAACACTCCTTAATTCACTCTCTCTCTTCTCTAGCATGCTCCTACTATATCTCAGTCAATGGCATACGGCTAGTAAAAGTAAACACTTCAGTTTCAACCTTCATAAAACATACATAGACAATAAATAACCACATCTTCATTTAAGGCACTCCAAGTCTAGGTATCAATTACTTTTGCTTTACACTGTTATGAATTTCTGTATTTTTTCCCTTTGAGTAGATAAACGACCTGAGACCAAATTACACGCCTGATTTACATGCACATCCAGATTTGGCCTCATATAAAATGACTAGGGGAATCTTATAATTTCTAGGAAGGAAATGGCAAAGAAAAGAAGTATGAAGCAGGGATGTGTTTTATCACAGGGTCAAGCCAGAGAATCCACATTGTCTTCAAATTATGATAGCCTTATTCAGGCTTGTGTCAAGTGTGGAGGGAGAAGAAATGTTTGCTTAGCTCTTCCCTGTTCATTAGTCACTATTCATGGAATGTATGGACAGCAATGTGGGGATGTGGGTGGGATGTGCGTGACTGGGGAGGAGGAGGTGCAGGAAACAACCAAGACTCCTACGACTCTGTCTCCAGCCTTGACCCTCCCAGACCTTGAGATGCCACACCCAGCTTCTTAGGGACATCTCCAGCAACTGACCACGGCCGCTAGGGTTCAGTGTGCCCAGAACTGGACACGTCGTCTCCCCATCATCCTCCCAGACACGTGTCTCCTTATCTGCTCCCCACGTACTCGTCCTCCAAGCCAAAATCAAAGCCACATCCTTGATGCATTTATTTTCATCCACCATCACACCTATCATTTAACAGATCTCACTAATTTTAGTTTTAAGATATTTTGAGTTGAATTTCTCTCTCTTTTTTTTTTTTTGCTCTTAAACTATTGCCCTGGCTCAGATCTTTAACATCTCTGCCCTGATCTGTCCTTCATGTCTTGGTCTTTGAGCCACAGCTTATTGTATTTACAATGTAAATTTGACCCAGCCTTGACTCTTCTTCAAATTCTTCAGTGAGTCCCCATTATGCTACCTGTCACTTAAGGCTTCCCTGGTGGCTCAGATAGTAAAGAATCTACCTGTAATGCAGGAGACATAGGGGATATGGGTTTGATCCCTGGGTTGGGAAGATCCCCTAGAGAAGGAAGTGGCAACCCATTCCAACATTCTTGCCTGGGAAATCCCATGGACAAAGGAGTTTGGTGGGCTATAGTCCAAAAAGGTTGCAAAGAATCAAACACAATCGAGCACACACACACTCAATGTCCTAACTGGGTTCACACGAGTCCAAGACCACTTGGTACCTATCCCCTGCCTTCCTCTCAAATCACATTAAAGACTCTAGATAAGTTTTTATCATAACATTGGGTTGGCCAAAAAGTTTGTTTAACTCAATAGCTGGCACATAGTAAGTACTCAAAATTAATGATTACTATCACATTCACCTCTATCATGTACTTAGAAATTATATTAAAGTGCTATCTTTGCATATTTGTTTCCCCAGTAAGGCTCTTTCAGGGATGAAATTGGGTGCCTCATTTTTAACTTGGTATAATATGTGCTCAATGTGGATACCTACTTACTGCTTTTTGAATTAAACTGAAAATGAGGTTTTGTGTCTCAATGCTGATCTTTTGTAGAACTACTGAATAACCTGAAGTATGGTTTTTCTTCTTTCCCCTTCACTATGAGGATAGAAAATATCAACTTAAAAAAAAATTCACAACCTAAGAGTTGCATTTTATTTTGTGGGAATTTTAGGACTTGAAGCCCATCTCAAGTAACCCTGAGAGAGCTGCTCTCCAACAAGGTGATGGGGAGAACCAGGTTATATGGAAGTTTTGCAACAAAGGGTAGGTAGTCTGAATGTCAAAAGATTATTATAAATTTTAAAAATCAGTATTCCAAGTTAAGGAATTTAGCACTTTTCTATATGTGGGAAGATGCAAGAGTCTGGGCTCACTGAAATCATTCCTTTGGTATGTATCTCAGCTATCTGGGGCCAGGATCCTGTGTTTTCACATCCTGAGTTTACTCAGGGCTCACTGTAGGGAGTCGGTGCAGTCTGATCACTGCTGGATGGCAGATATTCTTTCCTTCCTGAGTTTCCTCAGGGCACACCAGCTCACCATCCATGGTGACTGCAATCTCTGGTGACTGGGACATTCTTTTTTTACCAATACAGCAGCAAATACTCCATTTTTCAAAAACTTAATATTCCAGGACAGAGAGTAGTTAACAGTGAGCCCCATGAGCTGGATGTGAGGTGAGTGCCGGGACCCTGGGTCTAGGAGCTCAGGGAATTTCAGGGGCAGGTAGGCAAAGGAACAGACACCTTTATCTCGTACAACAGGCATGGAAGGGAACAGGCCTGTGGAAGGGGAAACATCTCCTTTACTCCAGAGTCTGAGTGAAGTTGGGACCCCAAGAGTCTAAACAGCGAGGAAGTAACAGAACTAAGGGAAGCAGGCAAAGAACTAAGACGATGAGGGTCAAGGCCACAGAAGGCGGGTCTCCTCCATCTGCCCTTATTTCCTAGGGTTTATACTGGACACTTGACTCTAAACAGAAGTGAGTAAAACTTTTGATAGATACAGGAATTTTTAAAGATGCTGCTAAACACCACCGTTTAGGTTATAGACTATATGAGTTGGCAAGATTACCAGCTTCATTGAAAGAAATCAATGATTTATGAATGAATGAATTGAATGAAATCAATGATTGAAAGAAATCAATGGCAAAGATCAGGACATCTCAGATTTCCATCAGGTCTGGACTTGTGATGACTTTTTTTTCCTGACATTTGCTTCTAGTTACTCCATTCCTTTGGAGCCCTTGCTCATCTGAAGTCTGAGTCAAAGGAATGAATATTCCCCAAAGTATATTGTGTCTGTGAATTTTGCTCTTATCACCCTTCCAACACTATTTTAATCCTATTTCTTGGTAATTTCCATACTTGCCCCACAAGCATGGTGCCTTAAAACTGGGTTGGCCAAGAAGTACATCATGGAAAAACACAAATGAAATTCTTGGCCAACACAGTTTGAAAGTGCTGGCTTATCTGTTCACACGCTGGCAGAACATGAGATTGAGTATAATAATCTAACTTTTCTTTAGTAGTTACAAACTCTTACTCCATAATCAATTCATAGAATTGTCCATGCACACAGAAATTAGCTATGGAATAAGAGTTTGTAACTAAAGCTCATTACAAAATTTTTTTGGAGAACTCCACCATCAAGGAAGAGCCTTTGGTCATCATACTTGCCTAATAGTCATGACCTCTGAGCCTGAATCTATGAATCATATTGAAATTGTGCTGCATGACTTTCTAATATGGCATCATAAACTTGAAGCAAGATCCTCTTCCTTCGTATCACATCAGTGTGGAAATTTGCACACATATCCTGCATTTCCAATGTTTGATACAGTCATCTAAAATATAATAAATAATACTCATTGCCGGGAGCCAGCGTGAGGAACTCCGCCCATGGAAAAGGTCATGAGGAAGGAGGCTTGGCATACACAAAGGTGTGATCAAGCCTCAGGAAACCCCCTGTTCCCGAGCATCTAACCCCAAAACCAGAGTCTGTCTTGTGCTCTCACCTACACCTCTGCCTTTACAGGGGGCTCTCCCCCATCACCATTTCTCTTGGAGAAGGAATTAACTGGCAGCTCCAGTTAATAAAAATTCCTGGGCGTGACGAGAGTGTTTCAACTTACGAACTCCTCTGAAGGTCCTCTAGCCTCCATGATCAGGTTCGTCCGGCCACATGTGATTTTTTATAGCCTCCCAGCCATGAGAGGCACGAGATGCTTTAAAACTTTCTAAATATAGACTCTTTTGGGAAGTTAGAAATTATTAGTATAGTATAGCGGGTTGATGATTAGAAATTATATTGGTCAAGGGTTTTTTTCATTTGTTGTGCCAATAATTACTGCTAATTCCTTGCCCTGGGTGTGACAAGGGTGTCTCAGGTCAAACCCTCTCTGCTGACAGACTAGCTTGTGTGACAATCTCTCAACCATAAACAGCACAGAGAGTTTGGAGTATTAGAATAGGGCTTTTCTCATTGTTGAGTCAATGATTGCTGCCAGGCCTCCATATCCTTAGGCACCTGGGAATATATTAATCAATGTATTTGGAATATAGAAAAGGAAATATAGTAGTTTTTAAGGTTAGCAATACTAGACTTTTGAGTTAATGAATTTTCTCTTTTGTTATAGATCACTGTACTTCGTTATAAATCACTGTATCCTTGCTATGTAAAAATGTAACTATATCACTATCTTAAGACTAAATAGATTTTAAGGGAACATTGGTGAAGGGTTTTTATTTGTTGGGCTGATGTTTGCTGCTAAATCTCCATAGTCTCTACCTTTATAATAAATATAACTAGCATATAGGAGAAATAAGTATTAATCTTTAAGATTGATCATGTTAACCTTGGGTTAAATAAATTCCTTTCTTGATTGTAACTCACTACACCCTCACCCTGTAGGAATGCAACTTTATTTGAAGGGTGGTGCCTGGTTTAAGAAAAAACAGCCTTGGAAAAAATAAGTTTTTGGTTATCAGAAAGAAAGGCTCATAAATGTCAGTAGGCCTCATGGCCAGAAGATGATGTAAAACCCCTAAGACCTTTTTTTTCTGTAAAGCACCTGATTTTGATAAAGGTCAGGACTGCTGAACCCCAGATGACTCTATATTCATCCCTATGTGTAACAAAAGGTATACAAGCAAACCTAAAAAATAAAAGAAATGGGATCAGTTTCTGGAAAAATTGATTCCACTATGTCATTTCTTTCTTGCTCCCCATTTTTCTGGCTGAATTACCAAGTTATTCAGCCTCCTTTTCTCCACTAATATTTCCTACTACACTATCTGTTTCTAATTTCTCTATATATCTGTAATTAAATATGTATTTTTCCTAGAACGCTGACTCCGTCCCCACCTTCGAATCACCCTGGATCCACTGGGGCTGGACCCCGCAACTCATGAGTTCCAACAGCTTTGGATAAAATTATAAAGTAGGAGGGATTTGAAAATAATTACATGTTCTGTATTTAGAACTATTGCTGTTATAAATGAAATTATGCAGGTGAAGCATGAACAAAACATCTGAGCATATTAAATACCCAATATTATTATTATTGAAGAAGGACATGGCAACCCACTCCAGTATTCTTGCCTTGAAAATTTCATGGATATAGGAGCCCAGAGGGCTACAGTTCATGGGGTCACAAAGAGTTGGCCACAACTGAGCAACTGAGCACATTGTTAGAGTATTATTAGTAATTATCTCTTGAGATATTAAGAGATATAATCAAGATATAATTATCTCTTAATTACAACAGTTGAGTGTTATACTGACATCTGATAATAGTTGTGTGATAATGGCTGGGTCATCTTAGGCTTTCTTTTCCACATTGTGGTGAGGTGAAGTGAAGTCGCTCAGTCATGTCCAATTCTTTGTGACCCCACGGGCTGTAGCCTACAAGGCTCCCTCCGTCCATGGGATTCTCCCACGCAAATTATAAATACTTCGATGCACATTGTGTTAGTTGCTCAGTCGTGTCTGACTCTTTGTGACCCCGTGGACTGTAGCCCACCAGGCTCCTCTGTCCATGGAACTCTCCAGGAAAGAATAATGAAATGGGCTGCATTTCCTTCTCCAGGGAAACTTTCCCACCCAGGGACTGAACCCAGGTCTCCACATTGCATGCAGATTCTTTACAATTTGAGCCACCAGGGAAGCCCCATTACTGCACATTATCTTATTAAATATGTTCAGTAACTGTTTAACCAGATAACCCATTGCTTTACAGCTGAGGAATAAGATAGGAGAGCAGTCAAAGAACGTGCCTCATAGTTAATAATGGCCAAAATTAAATAAAATCTAAATGCTTTAGGTCAATGTTCTTTCCACTTTTGAAATGTATGAATCTGTATTTCTGTGATTATTTAAGGAACTACCAGGACCACCAGGATCAGACAATGCGGTATTTGCTCTTGACTTCCCCAGAGCCTGGCAAAGTTATTAGCAAATGATAAGTCTTCAGTCAGTATGCTAAGCTAGACCCTCCCCAGGATATGTGACCTCTGGCAACACATTGTCTAACATCCCAGCCTACTTATGGCTGGGGTTTCTCTGCATTAGATGCTGTCAGAGGTGGATCATTTCCCAGTATCTGATTAAAGTTTTGCTTATAGCATGGGGAGACTAGAATGAGGATAAAACTAAATGTCAATAAGCAGAAATCATTGGAGGGGTGAAGGTTAAGGGTGTTTGGTGTTTTATGAGGGGCACAGTGACTTCACTTTTGTCTGAGTTCGGACAATATTATGAAAGGACCTTATTTTGTCTCATTTTTTTTTCATGGTCTCAGAGTGACTTGGCAGAGGTTGGTATCCCATGACATGGTAGTTTATGTCTAACAGGAGAGTACTATGGCCTGGCTGTGTCAGACCAGCTTCTGAAACATCGGGGCTGCTGCTCTTCTCATTTGCACGTTTTCTTCCTGATGGTTAAACAGCAGGCATTCTGGGGACAGACGTTGACATGAACTGGGAGATGGCACAATATGCCAACGTGCTGCAGTGAAAGCTCCCCAGCCCAGGGGCCGAGCCCAGGCCTGCCGCGTTGCCGGCAGGTGCCTTGCCATCTGAGCCTCCAGGGAAGTCCTAGCACACTGTGCCATCTTCGGATCCACATCAAGTTGCCATACAAACTGCAGGAGACAGTGAGGGAAAGAGAAGCCTGGTGTGCTGCACTCAGTGGGGTCACAGTGTTGAAGCAACTTGGCAACTGAGCAACAGCAACAACTCGATGCGCTGAAGAGATTATAAAAACACCATCTCGTGCTCATGGCTTTAAACTGGCTTGCTTGAATGAAAGAAAGAAAAGACACATACAACATTTCCATTAGCTTCTGTTTACTGTGGATCCCTTCCCACCCTATTTTTGCTTTTCTATTCCTACACTACTCTGAGTTTATACTCATCAGTCCCTCATTTTATTTTTATGCCTTTACTACCTTAAAGTCTAATAACAGGTTGTTGAGTTTAGCTTATGTGTGAGCTTTATAAAAATTTGGCCCTATGTGCACATACCCTAGAGTCAGTTCAGTCGCTCAGTCGTGTCTGACTCTTTGCGACCCCGTGAATCGCAGCACGCCAGGCCTTCTTGTCCATCACCAACGCCCGGAGTTCGCTCAGACTCATGTCCATCGAGTCCGTGATGCCATCCAGCCATCTCATCCTATGTCGTCCCCTTCTCCTCCTGCCCCCAATCCCTCCCAGCATCAGGGTCTTTTCCAATGAGTCAACTCTTCACATGAGATGGCCAAAGTACTGGAGTTTCAACTTTAGCATCATTCCTTCCAAAGAAATCCCAGGGCTGATTCCCTTCAGAATGGACTGGCTGGATCTCCTTGCAGTCCAAGGGACTCTCAAGAGTCTTCTCCAACACCACAGTTCAAAAGCATCAATTCTCCGGCGCTCAGCCTTCTTCACAGTCCCACTCTCACATCCATACATGACGACAGGAAAAACCACAGCCTTGACTAGACGGACCTTAGTCGGCAAAGTAATGTCTCTGCTTTTGAATATGCTATCTAGGTTGGTCATAACTTTTCTTTCAAGGAGTAAGCGTCTTTTAATTTCATGGCTGCAGTCACCATCTGCAGTGATTTTGGAGCCAAAAAAAAATAAAGTCTGACACTGTTTCCACTGTTTCCCCATCTATTTCCCATGAAGTGATGGGACCGGATGCCATGATCTTCGTTTTCTGAATGTTGAGTGGGTCTCAGCAAATAAAGAGCCAGAGAATCCCTAAATGTTTTAGTCTTTGTGAACCTATGGTCTACGCTGCCTCTACTCTGCTGTTGGGGTGGGAAGGCAGAGTGGGCTCACTCATGTTTGAACACAATTTAACTTATAAAGCTCATTCATATCCAACTCTTTGAGGCCCCATGGATTGTAGCCTACAAGACTCCTCTATCCATGGAATTTTCCAGGCAAGAGAACTGGAGTGGGTTGCCATTTCCTTCTCCAGGGGATCCTCCCAACCCAAGGATAGAACCTATGTCTCCCACATTGCAAGCAGACACTTTTATCACCGAGCCACCAGGGAAGCTGGTGAACTTAAAGAGCAGGTGATGGGCCGTGGACTGTAGTTAGCTGCTCTCACTCCAGAGAAACTCTGAACACATAAGAGTTTCTCTATGGTTTGTACAAAGCAATGCCAAATAGATTACAAATTTTACATATGCCATCCAGTCTTCTGGACCTTGGTGACTCCACTCTGCATTATTCTGCTGGGTTGCTTCCTGTAGATATAGTCCACGTTTTCATTACTGCTCCACTGAGTTACAGTATCACTGATTATTTATCCATTCTGTTCTCAATACACATTTAATTTTTTTCTAGTGTTCATCTTCTGATGTGATTTTCTAAGATATATTCTCACCAACACTATACAAAGATATCTCTAATACACACCTCTCCAGTATTTGATATTGTCAAATTTCTTAATTTTTGACCATCTAACTTATTTTTAAAAAAGGCAGGTCATTATTTGCATTTCCTTGATGACAGGGAAGCTGAACATTCTTTCATAATATTACAATGATGTGGACTTCCTTTTCTGTGAAATGCTTGATTTTTTGTGTGTGGGGGGCAGAGCTTAGGAAGGCATTTTTTCTTTTTCATTTTTATCTTTCTTTTATTGACTTGTTGGAGTTCTTCATACATATTTTCAGGTATATATGTTCCAAAAATCTTTTAATTTGTCTTTAAAATTTTTGTTTGTGCTGTTTTGGCACTTTAAATGTGTCTATACTTTGTGCCTGCTTCGTGTTTTGTGTCTTTTAAGGAAATCTTTTCTATCTCAAAGTCAGAAAGATATTCCTACCTATAGTAACTTCTAAAACTTTTGCCTTTAAGGAGGACTAGAGCTACTTGAAAAAAATAAGTGATTTCATATCTAGGGCAGGAAATATACAAGATGAATCTGGAACATAATTGTCTTACCAGAAAAACAAGCAGGCCATCAAAGATACTAGGGTCATGTCAGAAAGCCTCAGAAGCCAACTTGCAAAAATCTCCCACTGGCTAAACATAAGGCAATTTGAGGATAAAAGAATAATAATCATAGTAATAATGGAAACATTTCAAATATACTAAAGTCCATGAGCCAAAATGATAGCTAAAGGAAACAAAGAACGCAATCAGCAAAACTATTCAATTTCATGGGAGTATATGTAATAAAATCACTAATTTCCTTCAAAAACTGTATTTCAAGGTCAAAAAGGAGAAATCTAGATTGAAAGAGAGAAGAGATATTGTTTAAGCAATTTGTGGATCTTACTTGGATTCTGATTTAAAATTAGCCAGTTATAAAAGGAGAAAATGGAGAGTCTAGTGGAGAAATTTAAACAGACATTGGCTTTTTGGATGATACAATTATTTGTTCATTGTGTTAAAGGATGTTGTATTTTGATTTTAAACAGTTTTTACCTTAGTGAGATATGCTGAAATATTTGTGGATAAAACCACATGATACTTAGAATTTGCTACAAAGTATTCCAAGCTGAGGGAAAAAGTGGAGTTTCGGTGAAACAAGAGGCCATAAGGTGATAATAACTAAAGCTAGTTGGTAAGCATACTGAGGTTCATTAAACTGTTGTCTCTACTTTTATGTATATTTTAATTTTTTTCATAACAGAAATAAAATTCAACACCGTAATCCAATAAAAGAATTTTTTTCAACTACTCCATGGACCCATGTGAATCAGTGGGTAGAGGGTGAATGGTCTGCTCTTTGCATTAGTTCCCAGACCAGGCGTAGCATCCTGTGTCACCTAAAAGAGCATAAGGCAATGCTCGCACGCTAAGTGTTAACACAAGATATAATCCCAGGGCATCAAGAGGGAAGGGAGAGGGGAAGCGACACGAGCAAAGAAGGAGCTGTCGCCGAGAGGCTCACCACCGGGCTGGCCGCAGCCGCACACCCAGCCAGACGCCCATTCGCACAGAGTGTCTCCGAGGAGCTGTACGGAAAGAGCACACGTTGAAACACTGCATCAAAGCAAAAGAGAGGCATTCATCAACGGGCTTATTCTAGTCTCCTGTCTCTCTCTAATCCAGGCTTGTCCCACGGCACATGAATTCTTTCAGCTTCTGGGCTGTGTTTCCCAGCCCTTCTGGACAAGTGCTGGGAGAAGTATCTCTAACATGGAAAGCACTTAGACATTGTTCTCTTATTTTGCATGCTTTCCTTAGATCTTCATGGAGCCTAACCAGTTTTATTTTAGAATGGGGCATCAAAAAGCTGACTGCAAGTTCTGCTAGAAGGGAACCTGGGAAGAGGGGAGGAAAGCGTTGCGTGTAGGCTCGTCTGGCTGGACGATTCTTCAGGATAATCCCAATATTACTATCTTCAGAGGCCTGTAGGACAGTGGCTGCCAGATTCCTGGGGTCCCAGGGACGGGGAAGTCTGAAAAATTCAGAATTTAAACTTTCACTTGCTTGTCCTTTTATATTATGGCAACACTGATCTTACCTATGTCTGCTGCAGTGCAGTCTGGAGGCCACCCTCTGTTTGACTTTCTAGAGAATCAACATCCAGGTCACCTACCTTCCTTCCGGGTGGGGGAGGGGCAGTTTGCTGGCTGTGTGTAGTGTGGGAGAGGATCTGGATGTCAAACTGCTTCTTCAGCAGTCTACCACCCTTTCTATTTGTATGTTTGTTTGTTTTTTTCACTCAGTCCTGCATTTCTAATGTACCCAGTGCTGATTTCCTTAGAGATATTCTATGGGTCCCAGCCTTCCCCATCCCTCACTTTCTAGGATTCAGCATTTGGGGTTCTGCTAAGTCAATTACCATTCTTAATAACCAGTCCACTTTTTAACCTCCAAAAAGCTTTATGGCTGCTATAGTCTCTGTAATTCTCTTTATCTCCCTAGATTAGTGCTTTAAAACAACAACTGCAACAACAAGAAAGCTTTATGATTTTCTTGTGTGATTTTGGGAAAGATCTGAGGTTGGATGAGCGTGTGTAACTGTTCTCATCTTCAACCAACTATCTCCCAGAATTTCCTACCACAGGCTTCGGAGGCTTTGTTGGGTGACTGACTCCATCATGACTGATGGCAGAAAGTTTTCAGTGTTGTGGAAGAGACATTTTTGTGCTGTTTGAGGTCTTTTGGTGATCCATGTATTTGACCCCAGAGATTTCCCCTCATGCATGCGTAGTGCCAGGCATGACACCTTAGTGATACGTATCTGAGTCAAGTGAGTTACGGGCAATTTTTTAAATGCCTTTCAAGCTTAAATTGTTGGGTCAGCTCTAAATCTTGCCTTATTTCATATTTTGCTCTTTCCAATGTCCACACCCAAACCCTTCCCCCTTAGCTTCTCTCCCTGCCCTCCATCTCTTGACGGTCAGAAAGCTATGGATTCCAGGTAGCATGATGAAAACTGCAGAGCTCAGGCATTTGGGACCTGCCAGCTTGGCACAATGGAGCATGGAGAGAGAGGTAGGCACTGCCCTGCTTTCAACTAGGACTGCGTTCTCTTTCCCTTGACTTCAGCCAGACCAGGGACTCTTCACTCTGAGAAGTTCCCAAGTGCCCCACATTGCAGCTCTGGTCTCAGTGCTTGTCCCTGCCAGTTTAGGAGGCCAGCAAATCATTTTTCAAGCAACCAGGGGCCGTTTCTTAGAAATTAGTATGAATACAAACTTCTTGAAGATTTAATATTCCAACTCTGTTTAACGAGGTCTTCCATGAGGCTTAAGACTCCACATTCCCAACAAACTCCTTGGTGATGGACCTTCGTTAGACCAGACGCTGCTCTTCTGAGGACCACACTTTGCGGAACAAGACTGCATGCTCTTTCCCTCCGTGAGGCCTGTCCATGCCCTCCTGTACTGTGTGGCGCAGTGGGCACTGTTGGTGCCTTGCCTACGTGCCCATCCCCAGCTCTGTGTGCTCTGCTGCTGGTGGCTTATATCTGCACCACTCAGAGAATTTCCACTGGGTGCTCAAGCCCCATCTCCAGTACTGAGAGCTGGGAGGACAAGAGAGTTTTACACCTCCTGTGGGTGGGCCGTAGCCAATAGCTGCCATAGGTGAGAATCCAAAAGTTCAACTCCTTTTCTTTGTTCTGATATGCTACAAACCCTGAAATGTAACCCTTTGGAGCTCCCCAGGAGATTAGACTGAGTCTGAGGCTTCACTTGAAATCCCACCCTTATTTGGATCCCTCTCCTTCCTCCCCTGTACCCTTTCTGGTTTCCCCTGGGGGTACTTCCTTAAACAATTCACTTCTACAAAAATCCTAGGCTTAAGGTTTACTTTTGAGAGAACGTATTCCCTGAAGGGCATGGCCACCCACCCCAGTATTCTTGCTGGAGAATCCCACGGACAGATGAGCCTGGTGGGCTGTAGTCCATACGGTCTCAAAGAGTCAGACACAACTGAAGTCACTTAGCATGCACACACACAACCTATCAAAAAGCAGGTGACTTTCTCCAAAACAGCTCTTAGACTCTAATGAACCCTAAGAAGAGAAGGGTCATAGCAGACACTCTTCAGATTAAGAGACGGTGCAGGGACTTCACTGGGGATCCAGTGCTTGAAACTCTGCGCTTCCGATGCAGGGGATGCTGGCTGGATCTCTGGTCCGGGAACTAAGACCCCACGTGCCTCACAGCATGGTCAAAATTTTTAAAAAGAGAGAGAGATGGTTGGCTGCTGTTTCCCAGCACAGCACCTGACACGTAGCAAGTGCTTCATTCGTTCGAGCTTGATAAAGTTCATTCCTGTATCAGGACTCACGAAGTGGAGACTGACCCAGCACCCAGCCACGTCGCAAACCTAAGCCTAATCAGCCTCCACTTACAGGCAACCCCTGTCGGGGAAAATCACCATCCACCAGTCACCGCCCTCCAGCCCAGCCTTAGCTGGCTCACCTTCCCCTAGAAAATAGGACCTGCTGCCTTATAAGGAGATCCCTGACTTCCCGTCTGATAAAGTTCAGGTGTGACATTGCCTCTTCCATTTACTGGATGATTGAATCAAATTTCTTGACAGACTTACTGGTAAAACCTTATCTAATTTTTTAAAATAATGTTACTTTCTTATTCATCTTTGGCTGTGCTGGCTCTGTTGCTGCGTGGGCCTCTCTAGTTGCGACGAGCAGGGGCTGCTCTCTAGCCGCAGCGTGGTGTGCGGGCTTCTTACCGCAGCAGCTCCTCTTGCTGTGGAGCACGGGCGCCAGGGTGCAGGTGCTTTGATGACTGTGGCACGTGGGCTCGGCAGTCGCAGCTCCCAGGCTCTAGAGCACAGGCCCAGCAGTTGTGGCGCACAGATTTAGCTGGTCCTTGGCTTGCGGGATCTTCCCAGATCAGGGGTTGAACCCGTGTCCCCTGATTGGCAGGTGGATTCTTTACCGCTGAGCCACCAGGGGAGCCCCTAAAAACCTTATCTACTTTTTTGATGATGCAGTCAGGCCAAACCTGACTCCTCTCTCAACATACCTGAATGTTACCAAGTCCAAGCTCACTCTGCTCATCGTGAGGGAGGCCAATAAGTCTACAGACTAATTGGAATAATGACTTTACTCTAAAAGCTGGCGACTGAGAAGACAGCAGACTCGTGTCTCAAAACAGCCAGCTTATCAGGGTCTGGATGCCAGTTTCTTTTATAGAACAGAGATAGGAGGGGGTGGAAGATAGGAGGGGGATAGGAGGAGGGTTGAGGAAACAAACTGTAAAGTCCATTTATTTTTGCGAAATAGGAGAGGGTGTGTTAGTGTCTTCCTTCCTGCAGCCACCCACAGGCTGGCAGGACCAGGTGGTCTCTCTGTGGGTTGAACAAAGCCACTCTAACAGTCAGGAAAAGGGACAGGGTTCTCTCAGGTAGGCCATTATTTTTTGTTCAGTTGCTAAGATGTGTCCAACTCTTTGAAAGACCATGGACTGTATAACGCTAGGCCTCTCTGATCTTCCCTATCTCCTACACTTTGCTCAAATTCATATCTATTAAATTGCGATTCATGGAGTCACAGAGTCAGACATGACTGAGCGACTGAACTGAACTGAACTGAAATTGGTGATGCTATCCAATCATCTCACCCTCTGTCACCCCCTTATCCTCCTGCCCTGAATCTTTCCCAGCATCAGGGTCTTTTCCAATGAGTCAGCCTTCACATCAGGTGGCCAAAATATTGGAGCTTCAGCTTCAGCATCAGTCCTTCAATGAGTATTGAGGGTTGATTTCTTTTAGGATTGATTGGTTTGAGCTCCTTGCTGTCCAAGAGACTCTCAAGAGTTTTCTCCAGCACCACATTTTGAAAGCATCAATTCTTTGGTGCTTCAGGCCATTATGTATGATTATAGTAACAAAGCAACCAAAAGCAAAGGTTAAAGTTAAAGAAGGCCTTCCCCGGTGGCACTAGTTGTGAAGAACCCACCTGTCAATGCAGGAGACCTAAGAGACGCAAGTTTGATCCCTGGGTCAGGAAGATCCTCTGGAGGAGAACGTGGCAATTCAGTCCAGTATTTCTTGCCTGGAGAATCCCATGGACAGAAGAGCCTGGAGGGCTGCAGTCCATAGAGTCTCAAAGAGTCAGACCCTACTGAAGCAATTTAACACACACGCATGAAAATCAAACAGATCCAACATGGAGTCAAATCGGCTCATCCCTGTTACATGAACAGCTGCCTAGCCAGAGCCAGCCCACTAGCTCCTCGCCTCCAGCCACCCAGACGATAGCTGAGGGTCTCTGGGAGCACAGGAGGCTCAGCACCATGTACACTCAGACCCCCGTCCTTCAACAGAGGTCTGTGCTGAAGACCTGGCAGTCGGCACCCCTGTCCCTTTGCGCCCACCCTCCAGGCCTGCTCCAGGAAAGAGCTCCAGAGCATGGAGTCATTGCCACATCCAGCCTGAGTGCTGACCCAGCGGCCCCTCCCTGATGACATGCTTCGATCATGAGGAAAGACAGGAAGGCCGCTCCACACGCAAAGCCCATTTCGTGCAGATCCGTAATGGCAGCGCATCACACAGCTGCTGTGTTGTGGGGCAACCCAGCTGTGCACGTGTTCTTGCAACGCTTTTGGAATGCCGGCCCAGCAAATGCGCATGTGGTAGGAAGCATGATCATTCTAAGGAAAGTTATTTGACACAGCCCACTTTGAAGTAAATGTCTACACATCGGGGTTTTTTACGGTTTTTTTAAATGACAGCATAGCAAAAGAAGAAATGGAAGTAAAAGTGAATGGTATTGTGAAATTTAGAAAGTTTTCACAACACAAAAGTTGACAGTTACATTTTATTCAGCAGGAATTTTAGGACTTCGAGCCCAGGAGGCAGCATCTTACTTAACCCAGAAAGAATTGCTCTGAGGAGGCGCTGGGGGAAGGACAGATTATACAGAGGTTTGGCAACAAAGGGCAGCTAGTTTGAATGTCAAAAGATTATTGTAAATTAAAGAAAACCAGATCCCCCAAGTTAAGGAGTTTAGCACTTTCCTAGGTGTGGAAAGATGCAAGAGTCTGGACTCACTGAAATCATTCCTTTAATACGCATCTCAGCTATCTGGGGCCAGGATCCTGTGTTTTCACATCCCGAGTTTCCTCCCGGACTTGCTGTGGGGAGTGGCTGCTGTTTGATGACTGCTGGAGGGCAGGTATTCTTGCCGTCCTGAGTTTCTTTAGGGCTCACCAGCTCACCTTCTCTGGCAGCTACGATCACTGATGATTGTGACATTTCACTGTTCACTGATATGAGATGGTTGGATGGCATCACCAACTTGATGGACATGAGTCTGAGCAAGCTCCAGCAACTGGTGATGGACAGGAGAGCCTAATGTCCATGGGGTCACAAGGAGTCGGACACAACTGAGCGACTGAACTGATGGTAGGAAATATTCCATTTATCGGTATCACCCAGATAAAGCCCACTTGAGTTCTACATGGATAAAGGACATGTGTAGCCTATAATGTATTTTTGTCCAGATAGGCAGCAACCAGAAGTATTCAAGAAGCAATTCCACCCTTTACTTCTGTGTCTTGGAAGAACACTAAAGGGTCTCCACTTGGGAACCCACAGTGCCATCTTGTAAATCCCTTGCAGCTCTCCCAGCACTGGCCCTGCCCCCAGCATCTCCCTCTCACTCTGGACTTTGCTTTTCGGTTCCAATTCCCGTCTCTCTCTACTCACATCCCCTCAGACCTTTGGAACTCCACTCTGAGATTTACCCTGCTTTCTCTCTCCCTCCCTTTTCTTAGCCCTTGATTATATCAGTTAATTTACCCTCTGGCTTCTTGTCATTTCCTCTTTGTGATATGCATTAGTCAGCTTTCCCACCTGGAAGCCAAGCAACAAAACTCCCTACAAAACAGAAGCAAAGAAAGAGAAGGAAGCAGGGGTGGGAGATTGTGAACAAGCACTCAGTGATAAATTTTTCATAAATTCATTCACTTTATTCAATAAAAATATTATAAATTTAAAAGCTAGCTTAAAATGAAAAGGTATATTGTATTAATTTAAAAGTATGATGCTATTTGCCATAAAGTTCTTCCATGAGCACAAACAGCTGGACAAAATATTTGCCTCTCCTTACCCCACCCAGTTCCTCCCAACTTGTTTAAACATATTTATACCTCCTCTTAGCAGCAGCAGCAGCATACCTCCCTCTCAGTTTTCATACTTGTTTTTGCCCTTCATTCATTCTGGCAATTGTTAAATTTCACTTTTCAGGTTTTTTTTTTTTTTAATACAGATTTTCCCACCTGGCTTCTAGTTCTTCCTGCTGCTTCTTTTTATACTTTATACCATTCCCTGGTATGAGAATGTCCCCTAACTCCTCACCACACACACTTGGATTCTCCACTCCAAATTCAAACCGGTGTGAATGTACATGTCTGTCTTGTTCTCTGGGCAATGACCTTATAGTAAAAACAGATTTATCTTTGCTTTGAGTTAAGCAGGCCTTCAGTGAATGCTAAGTAAATTCAATTCCATTGAGTTATTGTTCAACATACTGACTCAAGCCCTCCTTCTACCCAAAGCTATCCTCCACATTTTTGCACCTCCATTCCAGTATCTTCTCTGTGCACCCTTCAGGAACCATTTCATTTCTTCTTTTCTCCTCCCTAAGCCTGCAGCCCTCTTCCATCAATGCAGGGCCAACATAACCACCTCATATGTGCTCCGCTAGTTTTATAAATCTTTTTCAGCAAAAAGAGCACAAGCTTTGATTAAATTAACAACAACAATACACCAAAGTGACAGCTGCTGAGTGTCTACTGTGTGTGTTCACTGTAGAAAGCAATTTGCATGTATTATCTAATTTAAAGTACACAATAATATTCTGCATAGGTACTGTTACTACTCCCTTTCATAGAGGAGAAAACCGAAGTTTAACAATTTTAAGGCATATTACTGAGGGTTACACAGTTAGCTATGTCAAACCTATGACTTTTCCAGTGGTCATGTATGGTTGTGAGAGTTGGACCATAAAGAAGGCTGAGCACCGAAGAATTGATGCTTTTGAGCTGTGGTGTTGGAGAAGTCTCTTGAGAGTCCCTTGGACAGACAGGAGATCAAACCAGTTCTTCCTAAAGGAAATCAATCCTGAATATTCATTGGAAGGACTGATGTTAAAGCTGAAACTCCAATACTTTGGCCACCTGGTGCGTAGAGCTGGCATATTGGAAAGACCCTGATGCTGGGAAAGATTGAGGGCAGGAGGAGAGGGGACGACAGAGGATGAGATGGTTGGATGGCATCACTGACTAGATGGACTGAGTTTGAGCAAGCTCTGGGAGTTGGTGATGGACAGGGAGGCCTTGCATGCTACAGTACACGGGGTCACAAACAGTGACTGAACTGAACTGAGCACAGTTGGCAAGAGTCAAAACTGGGCACAGAGTTGAAGATGTTTAGGCCCTTGGATTCATGCTTTGGGGACAGCAGGTTAGGGTTAGGGTCAGGGTTAGGGAGGGGAGGGAGAAATCAGCATGGGACATGCCTCTGAGCTCGGAGAGCAAGCACATCATGCGGCACACCGCCCAGCTCCCTGGTGCTTTGTTCAGTTGGCGCCACCACTCATTTTGGAGGCTCTCCAGGTGGTGCTGGTGGTGAAGAACCTGCCTGCCAGTGCAGGAGATGCAAGAGAAACGGTGTTGATCCCTGTGTCAAGGAGACCCCTTGAAGTAGGGAAGTGGCAACCCACGCCAGTATTCTTACCTAGAGAATCCTGTGGACAGAGGAGCCTGGCAGGCATCAGTCCATGGGTTCGCAAGGAGGTGGATGTGAATTAGCACAGCACACCACTGTTATTTAAGTCTCTTTAAACAATTTCAGCCTGTCCTGACTGTGTCTCAGTATTAAAATGTAGAGGATGTTTGTCAACCAAGAATTGTCTTTTCTCACCAACCATGGAGAAGCCAAGTTTCATTTTCATTAAGGAAGAAGGATGTTTTCATATTTGATCCTCACAGAGCATTTCTTAGCTTTTCCCAGCTGGATTATCTGGTTCTCCTCCCCTCGATTGAAGACTTAAAAGTATTTTATTCTTTCTTCTGTGACATTATACTGTTCTTAGCATTAGTTTTGGGGGTGGTGTTTTCATTATTTCCTTCACTGGATTGGTTCTACGTGATAACTAGGACCACGCCTTTTTCCTCTTTTAATTTCCCACAGCCTCTCACTGTTCTCATTCCAGTTCAGTCACTCAGTCATGTCCACCTCTTTGCGACCCCATGAACCACAGGCCTCCCTGTCCATCACCAACTCTCGGAGTTTACACAAACCCGTGTCCATTGAGTTAGTGATGCCATCTAACCATCTCATCCTCTGCCATCCCCTTCTCCTCCTGCCCTCAATCTTTCCCAGCATCAGGGTCTTTTCCAATGAGTCAGCTCTTCGCACCAGGTGGCCAAAGTATTGGAGTTTCAGCTTCAAACATCAGTCCTGCCAATGAACACCCAGGACTGATCTCCTTTAGGATGGGCAGGTTGGATCTCCTTGCAGTCCAAGGGACTCTCAAGAGTCTTCTCCAACACCACAGTTCAAAAGCATCAACTCTTCTACACGCAGCTTTCTTTATAGTCCAACTCTCATATCCATACATGACTACTGGTCTCAGCTGATGTCAATAAGGAAAAGTCCTGTGTGTGTCTCCAAAGCAGGATTTGCTAGTCTTGGCACTGTTTGGGTCTGGGGCTGGACTGTCCCTGATGGTAAGGAACATTCCTGGCCTCCAGTTCCTAGCAGCCCTCCCCACAAATCTGACAAAATATCTCTGGATATTGCCCAGGGTCACCTGGGAGGCAGAACCACTCCTGGTTTAGGACCACTGGTAAATAAAGAACATTAGCATTCAAAGGAATTAGCACAATAGATGGCTGTTAAAAGCTGAATGGGGGAATTCCCTGACGGTCCAGTGGTTAAGACTTCACCTTTCAGTGCAGTGAGTTTGATACCTGGCTGAGGAGCTAAGATCCACTTGCCTCAGGGCCACATAATCAGACGATAAACAGCAGAAACAATCTTGTAACAGATTCAGTAAAGTCTTAAAAATATTGAATGAAAGAAGTGACAAGTAAAATATGGCTTCAATTAGTTAAACTGTATGATTTTCAATATCTATTTTGGAAATTTGAAACGTCTCAAAATAGATGGACAAAAGGGAACTCACATTTATATATTATATCTACTAGGTTTTAAAAGTTTAACTCTTAGTGATTTATTTAGTGACCCACAAAATGTAATGAAGTAAGTTGCTAGTAGAACTCAGGGAAGGTCCTGTGTTCTCAGATGATATCTGATGAAGATTCACCATCAATGTAAAGTAAAAGAACAGCAAGATATTTAAACCCATGAGCTATAGAAGTAGAGAGTGAATTCTTAGCCTGGTCTTGCCACTTACTAGCCATGGGACTAGGAACAAGTAACTTAAACTCCCTGACCTTCAATTGACTAACCCGTGAAGATGTATCTCTTGATGAAAGTGAAAGAGGAGAGTGAAAAAGTTGGCTTAAAGCTCAACATTCAGAAAACGAAGATCATGGCATCCGGTCCCATCACTTCATAGGAAATACATGGGGAAACAGTGGAAACAGTGTCAGACTTTATTTTTTGGGGCTCCAAAATCGCTGCAGATGGTGACTGTTGCCATGAAAGTAGACAATGCTTACTCCTTGGAAGAAAAGTTATGACCAACCTAGATAGCATATTAAAAAGCAGAGACATTACTTTGCCGACTAAGGTCCATCTAGTCAGGGCTATGGTATTTCCTGTGGTCATGTATGGATGTGAGAGTTGGACTGTGAAGAAGGCTGAGCACCGAAGAATTGATGCTTTTGAACTGTGGTGTTGGAGAAGACTCTTGAGAGTCCCTTGGACTGCAAGGAGATCCAGCCAGTCCATTCTGAAGGAGATCAGCCCTGGGATTTCTTTGGAAGGAATGATGCTGAAGCTGAAACTCCAGTACTTTGGCCACCTCATGCAAAGAATTGACTCCTTAGAAAAGACTCTGATGCTGGGAGGGATTGGGGGCAGGAGGAGAAGGGGATGACAGAGGATGAAATGGCTGGATGGCATCACGGACTCGATGGACGTGAGTCTGAGTGAACTCCGGGAGATGGTGATGGACAGGCAGGCCTGGTGTGCTGCGATTCACGGGTTCGCAAAGAATCAGACACGACTGAGCAACTGAACTGAACTGAAGATAGATCGAATTATAGCACCCTTTTGAAAAGGTTTTGTGAGGATTAAGTGAAATAATGCCTGCAAAGTGTTTAGAACACTGTGAAACCTTAGCACTCAAGAAATATTGGCTTCTAAATGTATGCATATAATATTAGCTTCTATAAGTTTCCATATAAAGGAGCGCTTGTGTTGCAAGCTCATCAGTTATATGATGTTTTCCAATTTTGAAGCTTCACAACACACATTTATCATGTCCCTGAGGACTATTGATGTTCATCTTTTATATCCTGTCCTACTGGTCACTTGGTTCTTTTCCTTTGTGAAATGTCTGCTATTTTTTAAACATTGAGTGTTCGCGAATGAACTTTTATGAAACAGAAACAGACCCTTTGCTGTACAGAAAAATTAAGACAACATTGTAAATCAAGTATGTTTCAATAAAAAATGGAATGTTTGTCTTTAATTTATTAATTTGAATACAAGTCCTTTATCTAATATACATGTACAAATATTTTTCTCCCTCTCTGTGACTTGCCTTTTTGCTTTCTTAGTAACTTCTTTCAAAGAGCAACCATTTTTTAACACTGATAAAATCCAATTATATTTTGTTCATTTGCTATTTGTTCAGTTAGTATTCTACAAAAGCTTTGCCTACCCTAAGATTACAAAATTTTATCCTGTATTTTTCTCTAGAAGTTTTAACTTGCACACAAAGATCTATGACCCACCTCAAGTTAAGCAAAATATGATATAACTCTATCATGTAATACTGTTCTACAAAAGATATAAACCATTGACACATACAACTTTAGATGAATCTCAAAACCATTAGTTTGAATAAAAGGAAGACACAGAGGAGTGGATAGTCTACCGTTTCATTCATGAACATAATCTGGAAAATGCTACTCGTCTAAAGACGACTGGCGGTCATGCGTGCTGGGGATAGAGGCAGGGAGGGCCGCAAAGGGGATGAGGAAATTTAGAAGGTGATGGAAATGTTTAGTATCTGGAGCTTCCGCTGTGTGCACAATTGTCAAACATCAAATGGTTCACTTTAAATATGTGAAGCTTATATAATTATGTCAATAGAGTTGAAAAATACATATTTGCAACCATGGAGATATGGAATTTTGTTCAAGCTACTTGGTGCAGAATTAAGATTCTGCCTTCACACCATGCTAACCCCAGCATTTGTCTGACTCCTTGTACCACCTTAATACTCATAACTCACTCAGTTCAGCTCAGTCACTCAGTCGCATCTGACTCTGCGACCATGGACTGCAGCACACCAGGCCTCCCTGCCCATCACCAGCTCCCAGAATTTACTCAACGTCCATTGAGTTGGTGATACCGTCCAGCCATCTCATCCACTGTCGTTCCTTTCTCCTCCTGCCTCCAATCTTTCCTGGCATCAGGGTCTTTTCCAATAAGTCAGTTCTCTGCATCAGGTGGCCAAAGTACTGGAGTTTCAGCTTCAGCATCAGTCCTTCTAATGAATATTCAGGTCTGATCTCCTTTAGGATGGACTGGTTTGATCTCCTGTCTGTCCAAGGGACTCTCAAGAGTCTTCTCCAACACCACAGTTCAAAAGCCATCAATTCTTCGGCACTCAGCTTTCTTTATAGTCCAACTCTCACATCCATACATGACTACTGGAAAAACCATAGCTTTGACTAGACAGTCCTTTGTTGGCAAAGTAATGTCTCTGCTTTTTAATATGCTGTCTAGGTTGGTCATAACTTTTCTTCCAAGGAGCAAGCACCTTTTAATCTCATGGCTGCAGTCACCATCTGCAGAGAAAAATAGCCTGTCACTGTTTCCATTGTTTCCACATCTATTTGCCATGAAGTGATTGGACGAGATGCCATGATCTTAGTTTTCTGAATGTTGAGTTTTAAGCCAACTTTTTCACTCTCCTCTTTCACTTTCATCAAGAGGCTCTTTAATTCTTAGCTTTCTGCCCTAAAGGTGGTGTCATCTGCATATCTGAGGTTATTGATATTTCTCCCAGCCATCTTGATTCCAGCTTGTGCTTCATTCAGCCCAGCATTTCTCATGATGCACTCTGCATAGAAGTTAAATAAGCAGGGTGACAATATATAGCCTTGACGTGCTCCTTTCCCAATTTGAAACCAGTAAGTAACTCACTAGTACCTGGCATTCACTCTTAATGCTTCTTTTACATATAGCACCTGTCCTCTAGAGGTCAGGCTTGCCCCAGAAAAATAATTCAAGTTGGTAAATACATTGGTTCATCTTCTTGAAGCAAACCTGTGCCTCTGGTGTGTGTGTGTGTGTGTGTGTGTATGCACAAGTGTGTGCACATGCACGTGTGTGATTTACTTAACTCACATCAAATCAAAAATCAGTGTGCTTTAATGTGATTTCCATTCTGTTGTTCAGTTGATAAATCATGTCTGACTCTTCGAGACAGCATGGACTGCAAGACACCAGGCTGCCCTGTGCTTCACTGTCTCCCAGAGTTTGCTCAAACTCAGGTCCATTGAGTCAGTGATGCCATCCAACCATCTCATCTTCTGTCATCCCCTTCTCCTGCCTTCAATCTTTCCTAGCATCAGGGCCTTTTCCAGTGAGTCAGCTCTTCACAGCAGGTGGCCCAAGTATTGGAGTTTCACCTTCAACATCAGTCCTTCCAATGAATATTTCCATCCTAAAGTGATTAAATATCCCGTACAAGTAATGGAATTTGGAAACGACTGAGACCCTGAATAACACGGATCCTTGAAAAGGGAAACGCCTATCAAGAATGACATCCCACACTTAGATAATTAAGACTTTTGCATGGTCTAAAAGGACATGAAATAAGGCAAAGGGTAAAGAAAGACAGACCATCAGAGCCTATATCAGACTCAAAAGAATGATATGAAACAATAAAAATGATCAAATTTTAAAAAACGACATTCCAGCCATGCCTCCAATACCCTGATTCATGAGTCAGGGGCCTTGCCCTCAGCGAACTCCATCTCTGTATTCCCTTTTTCAAAAAATCCCAAACTTGGTAGTACTTCCATTCCTTCTTCTGTGAAGCAAAGATGGCATTGAAACGTCAAAGATTCTGATTACCATAAAGATGCCTGAGACAGGATTTGGGGGATAACCCTTATATCCCAAAGCAACTAAGACATGTCCACCAAGAAGACTGAAATTCAAATTTAGGAGCTTCCGTGGAGATGGTTGGATGGCATCATCAACTCAATGGACATGAGTCTGAGCAAGCTCTGGGGGAGACAGTGAAGGACAGGCCCCATGCATGCAGTGCGTGGGGTTGCAGGCTCAGACACAATGGAGCAACTGAACAACAGCAAACGGCAGAGGCCAGGCTGCAGCTGGGCACAGCCCCGCTCTTTCTATGCCACAGTCCCTTGGTGAGTGTTGAGACTAGGAACTGGCCTGTGCATTGGGACATGAAATGTCTAAAGCAGCAACTTCAGGTTTTCAGTGACCGACCACTCTTAATTCTGGCTCGAAGTTAGAGGACAGTGTCTACAGAATTTAAAGTAGATGAAATAAAAAGAGGTGAAGAAAGGGGATACTCAAGTTGATTAATCAAAGTGCTCGATTACTTTGGCCATTGGGCATCAATCCATCAGCACGACAGCATGGAGCTGGAGCAGGATTCCAGAGGCTCCCTGCCGTGACAGACAGTAGGACTGACTTAGGAGTCAGTGGGCTTCCCAGGGGGCACTAACAGTAAAGAACCCGCCTGCCAGTGCAGGAGACGTAAGAGACGCGGGTTCCATCCCTGGGTCGGGAAGATTCTCTGGAGGAGGGCACGGCAACCTACTCCAGTACTCTTGCCTGGAGAATCTCATGAACAGAAGAGCCTGGGGGCCACGGGCCACAGTCCATAGGCTCACAAAGAGTCGGGACACCACGAAGGGACTCAGCACACAGCACCCCTGGGAGCCAGTTTCGCAGGCGCCCTGGTGGAGACTAGTCAGACTGACACTGATTGGGAAGACAACCAACGGTGGGTCAGACACAAGGCACAACAGGAGACAGCCCTGCCGCGCTCACTCGACTATCTTCATGATGAAATGATGCACTTAGGGCTTGTCCATATTCTACAGCTATTTTTTATTTCAATATTATTCTATTTGAAAAGCTTATAGCAATTGTTCAGATAAACACTAACAAATTCTACAGTCCCAGACACTTTGGAAAACATCATTAAATAAATCAAACTGAAAAATTCTAGTAATGGCTTAGATTTTTTAATCAGAAAGTTAGACTTTATTTCGGCCCTGCCATTTGGTATGTGGGGTCTTAGTTCCCCCTTGAAGTGGAGGCATGGAGTCAGCCACTGGACCTCCAGAGAAGTTCCAAATTTAAGTTAGACGTTTATGCTCAGAAAGTATTTGCAATAGTTCCTTTCTGCTTCACGTCTAGATAGACTGGTGGTTCTCCACCAGGGGTGATTTTGGCCCCAGCGGGTGCTAGCGATGACGTGCTGGACAGTCGCAGCTGCAGGGGTACCGCCATTCGTGTCTAGCAGGTAAGCGGCAGGAGAGGCTGATGCGCATCCCTACAGCTTTCAACGCACAGTGCAGCTCCTCACAGCAAAGAATCTCCAGGCGCACAGCGCCAGCAGTGCTGAGGCAGAGAAAGCCTAGCCTGGAGCCGCGACACTGCTATGAATGACAGTTCAGAAGCGACAGGAACCCCGAAGAAAGCACTAGGGGCGGTAAGAGCTCACGGCACGCCGCCTCCTGGCGAAGCAGGCCACATCGCTGCCAAAGCATTTTTCTACGTCCTGTAGGAAGTGAATAATCGCGGATGCTTTTGAGAATCAGGCCTTTTCACTGCGGGAGTGAAAGGGATGTCGCTCAGTCGTGTCCGACTCTTCACGACCCCATGGACTGCAGCCCACCAGGCTCCTCCGTCCACGAGACTTTCCAGGCGAGAGCGCTCACTGCCGGAGAAGCATCTGCGAACAGGAAAGGGGGCAGGGCGAGGGACGCGCCTGCAGGGCGGCACTTCACCGCCAGCCAGCTCAGGCGCTCAGCCGCGCCCAGCTCTGCGGCAGCGCGCCAGGCCTCCCTGTCCATCACCAGCTCCCGGAGGTCACCAAGCTCACGCCCATCGCGTCGCTGACGCCATCCAGCCATGGCACCCTCTCTCGTCCTGATCCCTCCCACCTTCAGTCTTCCCCAGCATGAGAGTCCTTTCAAATGAGTCAGTTCTTCGCATCAGGTGGCCAAAGTATTGGAGCTTCAGCATCAGCATCAGTCCTTCCAAAGAATATTCAAGACTGATTTCCTTTAGGATGGACTGGTTGGATCTCCTTGCACTCCAAGGGACTCTCAAGAGTCTTCTCCAACACCACAGTTCAAAAGCCATCAATTCTTCGGTGCTCAGCTTTTTTTATAATCCAGTTCTCACATCCATACATGACTACTGGAAAAACCATAGCTTTGACTAGACAGACCTTTGTTGGCAAAGTAATGTCTTTGCTTTTTAATATGGTGTCTAGGTTGGTCATAGCTTTTCTTCCAAGGAGCAAGCATCTTTTAATTTCATGGTTGCAGTCACCATCTGCTGTGATTTGAGAGCTGATTTCAGTTGTGAATCAGTGCAAATACATGAATATATCATATCTACTGTATTATATATCATATCATACTGATTTTCTATCTCTGCTTACTGAAAAGTCTTATAAATGAAGGCATCCATAAAGCCAGGAGCACTCCGGGTACCCAAATTTTGTTTTCTAAATATCATTCTCTATGAACAGAAACTAGAGATTCTCGAGGATCGGCTGATCCCAGGAGCGCGATGAAAGCCTAGGATATCCTGCTGGGCCTCAGAGCACAGTGCTGCTGCTGTTGCTGAGTTGCTAAGTCACGTTCTACTGTTGTGCAGCCATGGCCTGTAGCCCATCAGATTCCTCCATCCGTGGGATTTCCCAGGCAAGGATACTGGAGTGGGTTGCCATTTCCTTCTGTGGGCTACCTTGCTGACTCTGTCAAAAGGACATGGGACCTGACTTGTAGGGGCTTTCGGTGGCCAGATTTTGGGCAATTTATACATGATAAATGAGAAAAAGCTGACAAATGGAATATCTTAAATTAATTTTTAAAGGTACAAATTGAAGAGAAAAAAATACTGTATTTAGAACGCTGGCCACATAAACCAGGAGGAAGGGTAGAAGTCCCTGCATCTTAGCATACAGGATCTTAGCTCCCCAAACAACGAGCAAACACACTCCTCCTGCAGTGGATGTGCAGAGTCTTAACGACTAGATGGTCAGGGAGGTCTCAGGGTGGAATTTTAAGATGCGGTTTTATGATTTTTAATCTTAAATGGAGTTGTTTCCAGAAAGCATCTTCAGCAAGTATAAAAACCACTCAATGCTGGGGAAGAGTATACTCACTGTCTCAGAGTATCGCCCCATGGATTATGCATAAAATACTGTAGAAAGGCCTGTCAGCATTTTCACATGGTGATCAGGCTTCACTCAGCTCCACAAGTGGAAACTGGACATCCTGTACTGCCAACGTTGCACAATGGGCACATTGCCCATGTAATAATCTTGCCAAAATGCCAAAATGTTTAACCTGAATCTACTGTGAGGAAAAAATTTAAAAACCAAGATGGGGGACTTTAAACAAGACCATTGTCTAGAACCTTCAGAAAAAGTCAAAAGTCACACACACAAAAATACAAAAATTCAGGGACAGATCCACATTAAAAAGATTAATGAGACACCACCAAATGCAGGGGTGAACACCTTGAGAAAATCAAAATGTTACCATACATTATATGATACATATAATTAAAGTTAATTTTCTCGGTGTGAATATGGTGCTGTGGTTTGAGGGAAAATGTCCTTATTCTCATGCATATTAAAGGATTTATAAATGTGTCATGGTATTTGCAACTTATATTTAAATAGTTCAGGAAACATAGATAGACAGATAGCATATGTCTCAAAATGTTGACATTGATGAATGTGGATGAAGAATGTGCATACATTCATTGTACGGTTTTGAAACTTGTCTAAAAAAAAGAAAGGAAAATTTTGCACCAGTCAATGGCAGTAGGAGAAAAAGCAAAACTTCACCTTTCATTGGCAAATTATTCTTCTTCAACTCCGTATGCTACTGACAGACTCCAGCATACAGACAATGCATCTCCATCCCAGAGGACAGTGGCAGGGGTGTCCTTCCTGCTGCGGATGGTTCACCTAAGTCCCATATTCCACCATCCCACAGGCGCATGCTTTGGTATGTGACACAGTTTGTGAAAGTGCTGCACTCAATATGCAGCAAATTTGGGAAACTCAGCAGTGGGCACGGGACTGGAAACGGTCAGCTTTCATTCCAATCCCAAAGAAAGGCAATGCCAAAGAATGCTCAGTCTACTGCACAATTGCACTCATCTCACATGCTAGTAAAGTAATGCCCAAAATTCTCCAAGCCAGGCTTCAGCAATACGTGAACAGTGAACTCCCTGATGCTCAAGCTGGTTTTAGAAAAGTCAGAGGAACCAGAGATCAAATTGCCAACATCCATTGGATCATCAAAAATGCAAGAGAGTTCCAGAAAAAAATCTACTTCTGCTTTATTGACTATGCCAAAGCCTTTGACTGTGTGGATCACAACAAACTGTGGACAATTCTGAAAGAGATGGGAATACCAGACCATCTGACCTGCCTCCTGAGAAAGCTGTATGCAGGTCAGGAAGCAACAGTTAGAACTGGACGTGGCACAACAGACTGGTTCCAAATAGGAAAAGGAGTACGTCAAGGCTGTATATTGTCACCCTGCTTATTTAACTTCTATGCAGAGTACATCATGAGAAACGCTGGACTGGAAGAAGCACAAGCTGGAATCAAGATTGCCAGGAGAAATCTCAATAAGCTCAGGTATACAAATGACACCGCACTTATGGCAAAAAGTGAAGAGGAACTAAAAGCCTCTTGCTGAAAGTGAAAGAGGAGAGTGAAAAAGTTGGCTTAAAAGTCAACATTCAGAAAACGAAGATCATGGCATCTGGTCCCATCACTTCATGGCAAATACATGGGGAAATAATGGAAACAATGACAGACTTTATTTTTGGGGCTCCAAAATCACTGCAGATGGTAACTGCAGCCATGAAATTAAAAGATGCTTGTTCCTTGGAAGAAAAGTTATGACCAACCCTGACAGCATATTAAAAAGCAGAGACATTACTTTGCCAACAAAGGTCTGTCTAGTCAAGGCTATGGTTTTTCCAGTGGTCATGTATGGATGTGAGAGTTGGACTATAAGCTGAGCGCCAAAGAATTGATGCTTTTGAACTGTGGTGTTGGAGAAGACTCTTGAGAGTCCCTTGGACTGCAAGGAGATCCAACCAGTCCATCCTAAAGGAGATCAGTCCTGAGCGTTCATTGGAAGGACTGATGCTGAAGCTGAAGCTCTAATACTCTGGCCACCTGATGTGAAGAACTGACTCATTGGAAAAGACCCTGATGCTGGGAAAGATTGAGGGTGGGAGGAGACAGGGATGACAGAGGATGAGATGGTTGGATGGCATCACCAACTCAATGGACATGAGTTCGAGTAAACTGTGGGAGTTAGTGCTGGGCAGGGAGGCCTGCGTGCTGCAGTCCATGGGGTCGCAAAGAGTCTCACATGACTGAGCGACTGAACTGAATGACTGATACTGTGTCCATAGGTGGCCATGCCCACTTTATGCTACTGCATAATAGGTATTTGGAAAGTATGATTAAGCACAGGACAACACGCTGAGCCACAAGGGAAGCCCTTAAATCCAATAAAGTGAAGATAAATTTATTTTGTTAAAGAATTTGAACTGGTTGGCCAGGAACATGGTTCAGTAGTCCATAGCTGTAATGGCTCTCTGTTTTAGAAACAATCTCTAAACAGAGCACTTGCTTCCAAACAGTAATTTAGAAAAATATTTAAATTTTATATCTCAGAGAATAAATAGCAATTTCCATATGGAATATATGATTTTCTGCTCTGAAATTTTAATTACTCCATGAAATTAATTATAGGGGTTTACTCCTGATTCTTTAGCATTCTGAGTGTCTTTGTCCAAGGTAGTGCCCAGTGAAGCTTATTCTAGGTGTTCTATTTAAGGATTTATTTGTTGTTTTGGCAGGTTTTCTTTCCTTTCCTTGTTTTCAATTTTTCAATGTCAAGATGAAGGAGATTCATTCATAAGATATTTTGTTTCAAATTTTGTCTCTCATCTTACGCCAAATTTTTCCTAAAACAGACGCACCACGATTCAGCACACGTCTGCTGGAGCCCCCACAGAGCAGCCCTCGGGCTTCCCGCCTGAGTGACCGCTGAGTGGGGAGCTGAATGTTCCTGTTCTGCGGATTTCCTTGGGTCTCTGCTGTAGGTGGGGACTTTTAGGAGGTGCCGTGTTCCCTGCCGATGTTCAAGCCTCAGGTGGTGGCTAACTGACTTATTGACTAACCTTATCAACAATGAGTGAGTGAGTGAGTGAAGTCGCATCCGACCCTTTGCGACCCCATGGACTGCAGCCCACCAGGCTCCTCCATCCATGGGAGTTTCCAGGCAAGAGTACTGGAGTGGGCTGCCATTGCCTTCTCCAGGGGATCTTCCCAACCCAGGGATCGAACCCTGGTCTCCCACATTGTAGGCAGACGCTTTACCGTCTGAGCCACCAGGGATCTAACCTTATTAACCATACTCCCATAAACTCATGTACAGACCCAAGATAACTGTACATCAAGGAGAGAGGAAGCTATATACAAGGTGAGTCATGCAAAGTTGCAAATTTTTATGAATAGAAATTAAATATTTTACCAAGTGTGAAGTAAGGAATTTCTTGAGACCTAATACTCACGCTGTTATACAACGTTACTGCCAATTTTGCCTGGATGTATTTCACACGTTTTTCAGACTTTTCCAAATATATCTTCTCTATCTGAGGAAAGGACATCCTTTTTTAATTCACACTACCAGAAACCATTGTCGGTTTTAAAAAATCATCTTCAGAAATCAGTATTTACTAAAAGTAATTCTAAATCATATTTAGGTTTCCAAATTTTCTTAGTTTTTCAATGGTTGTTCTTTTCCTTTTACACAGATCCATTTACCCATCGTCTCTCTTTCTTTCTCTCTCAATGGATGGATATTTTTCTTATTTTTTATCTGACTTGTCCTCATTAGGCAGGTGAAATTCACAGACCTCCATGCACAATTTCTTTCTTTGAATGTTAAGAAATTTAACATATTCATGGGTGTTGGTTGGTTTGTGTGACTCTTGGCATGTCCTGTGTGAAACACTCTTACCTATCCACACCAGTTTTCAGGAAATAGAAATTGCTACCTAATTTTAACTGCATTGCATTTTCTTCTATCAAATGAATCTTATGCTCTTTAAAACAAAATGTATTAATCAAAGACATCAAACTATTTGTATATTCAGCAATGATTTTATGATTAAATTTAAGTTCTGACACATTATAATGGAAATAAAATTGTCTTAGTTTCAGATAATGTTTGACATTATCTAGTGTTATACACACAGTTTGAGAATGTGAGTCTGTAAAAGAATTAGAAATATTCTAGTAGCCGCAGAAAATGTTCTCTCTACTCAGAGAAGCCAAAAGTAGCATAGCTAAAAGAGTGAAAATAGAAGAGTAGAAAGTGACAGAAAGGTATGAAGTGACGAGATGACAGCATGTGACCCTAAAAGGCGCAGTGATGTACTGCGGGGGAAGAAGGCAGCAGAATTTGAGAAATGAAATGATTGCATGGAGAGATGAGATTACAGCCCCATACTCTCCAACCAGCATTGAGACCCAAGTCTAGGAAGAAAAAAGTCAAAATGGTTGAATTTTAGAAAAGATAAAAAAAAATACTAATGTGCAATTAACAGTGTGCTATAACTTGTTTAGTCAAAGTCAACCAACCAGAAGGGATGGGTTGGATGTTCTACATGAGATAGTTGAAGGCGAAACATTGCTTAAAAGGATGGTGTAACCCTTTTAGTTGTACCTATACTGAGAGTTTTCTGCAAGCTAATTTCAAGAATCAGAAAGCTGACTATAAACCCCATCCCTTCCTTAAGGGTTGGAGACTCTGCCATAGAAAAGAATCATCTTAGTTTTCTTGTGTAAGATAAAGAAGAGAAAAGGATGATCCGCCTTGAATATTTCAGGATTTTCCACTTTGATTGTTTGGTTGGTTAGGGTGAACTTTGAACCACTCTCATCAACTTCCAGCATAGCCTTGTGTATTACCTTGGAGACCTCGAGGCCTCCTCCTGCAATTATGCCAGACAAGTTAGCCTTCGAGCGGTCAAAGATATCCTCCATCCCCAGAGCTGCCAGGACGGCCGCCAGGTCTTCAGGGAACCCCTGGAGCCTGAGCCGCGGCAGGTGCAGCACCACGGCTGCGTCTCTCATGTTGTCTGAGCTTATCCAGTTTCTGAGTTTCTCATGAGTGATCTCTTTGGTAACCTATGGGAAAGAAAGAAAGAAGAAAAATATGAACTTTTTTTTAGAAAATAAAATTACACCAAAATGTGAAATAGCCTAAGGACTAGATGCGAGGCTGTAAATAGGTGAAGCTACTTCTCATTGTTTGGAAAGCAGAATCTATAAGAGTAAGTGGGGAAAGCGCAACCATGTTCAATAACTGACCATGAGGCGCGCAGCCCTGGGTCTATGCCCTGGCACACCGCCCGAGAGCTGCTTGGAAAAGCAGCAGCTTATCACAGGGAAGGTTTCCTTTTGTTTCTCTCATGGTCCCTCTAAGCTGCACTATCTGTGTATTATAACAGTAAAATCTCTCTATGTGCCTGCCCTTCCTTTGGCCACACTGACAGGCGCCTTTGGAGCCTGAGGTCTTCAGACTCTGCCGCTGCGTGAGCTGTGACTCTAGGCTGCTGCTTTGTTGCTGTTATTTGCTCAGTCGTGTCTGACCTTTCGTGACCCCGTGGACTGTAGCTCTCCAGGCTCCTCTCTCTGTGGGATTTCCCAGGCAAGAATACTAGAATGGGTTGCCATTTCCCCCTCTAGGGGATCTTCCTGACCCAGTGATGGAAACTGCAATCTCCTGCTTTGGTAGGTGGATTCTTTAACCACTGGGCCATCTGGAAAGCCCAATTCTAGGCTGACCAGTGTGAATTTCTACCTCAACTCCAACCAGAATTCTCATTAGTCAGACATCCGTAGAGACTGAATTTGTATCAAACTAACATTTCTGGATCATTAGAATCAATTAATCTCAAATGTGGAAAAGACCATAGAGGAGGCCCTTCAAGGAGCATCTGAGACAGCCACCAGCATCCGCCTGAGAAGTCCTGACATCGACCACCCACTTCTTTATGAACAGCCTGAGCTGGTGGGTGCACAGCTCAGCTTGCGAGAACGGCCGCTCCCATTCTGACCATAAGTCTGCTTTCCTGTAATTGGTGCCTATCAGTTTTAATTCTCACTCTGGAAACTACAATTAGTCCGATTCTTCTTTCATGGGACAACAAAATGTTTTAATACAATCAACATACTCCCTAAACTACCATCCCTTTTCTCATTCATCCTTCAATTCCTTTGCTCCAAAGGAGGTGTTGATACAAAACATATAAATGCTACATGCAAAGTAACAGCTCATGAAGACTGGGAGAGGATGCATGTGACTGTGCTTTCAAAACTTAAAACTAAAACCATTAGAAGTAACATGCCCTAGTGTGTGCGGCTTTATTCAGGGATTATTTTGCCTTTTAAGTGCACATAGCCACTTCTTAGCCTTTCGGCTAAGATCAAGCACAGGGTGGGGGCTTCCGGGGCAGCACAGCGGTAGAGATTCCACCTGCCGGTGCAAGAGACGCAAGAGATGCATATTCAGTCCCCGGGTTGGGAAGATCCTCTGGAGGAGGTCATGGCAACCACTCCAGCATTGTAGCCGGGAGAATCCCATGGACAGAGGAGCCTGGCGGGCTAGAGTCCGTGGGATCACAGAGAGAAGAACATGACGAACAGCTAAGCAGGCAGCGCTGCATTAAGCAGAAGCAGTTATTTGGAGTCTCCAGCTTCCTGCATGTGCCATTTTCAAGCCAGACCCTGTTCTGGTGTCCGTGGCTGCAAAGACTGAGTGGTTTACCTGTCCCAGACCGACATCCTTGCTGGGTAGGATGATGACCATACTCAGGTGACCCTCCACATCAGGCAGCTCCAGAACCTGCCCAGGAGGCTCCGTGATGGAGCCTAGTTTCAAGTGCCCTTGCAGACGCATCATCTGGACAGATTTGCTCTGAGACTATAAAAGTAACAACAGTGAGACAACAAAGCCAGCTCCTTTCTGTGTTTCCACTGAAAGCATGAGGAATTTACATCTTATCCTCCAAAGTTTCCCACAAGGAGTGACCAAACCAAAATCTATCCACCTTGCCTCCAGAAATATCCATGACTGATCACTGCTGTACTGATTGAAAGGGGGGAGGGTAGCCTAAATTAAGCCGCTACTGAAGTGCAAAGTGTTTATGCCTTTCAATATAGTATTTTCAGTCAACTGTATATTTCTGATGCCCAGAAGCTGTTAATTTACTTCAAAGAGTTGGGAAATAAGTATCATAAGATCTTATCAGGATAACCATTTTTTTAAAGTCAAACAGGTCCTTTGAAGAACATAATTCAGTGTCTTTCCAGCTCAAGTAATGACTAATCTGGACCAATTCACAGCACTGGGTTGCAAACTACAGAATAGCTACAAAATATTAATAGCAAAGCACGTAACAATGTGCTAAGTGGATTCCACGTACTGAGGTCAGTTAAAGACCTTAGTTATGACCATAACCTTATTTTATGCTTTTCTCTTTGAAAGGCTAGTCACAACATAAAGATAGCTGCATCATGTAAACCGAATGGACCCGGTTTTCCTGTGAAAATGAAGATTTTGACATTAACTTGTCAGATTCTGAATTGTTTCCTCTAGAAAGTCGGCTTGCTTTCGGGTATGTTTGCCCCTTTAAGTAGCTCTCTATCATCGCTATTAAAATCTCCATTCCATTTTCCTTATACTATGGTCCCCAAATTTGGCTAATCTTTGGAAGGACCTACATGGGTTACTTAAAAATACAACTATTCAAGCACTTCTTGCAAATCAGAATCTCCAGGAATGTGGCCCTGGTATTTGCATTAAAAAAAAAAAAACAACCCTACAGCTTGTAATAGCAATATAATTTCACTATATGTCCAATGACCTCAATATCTAATGACAATATTCTTTGGAAAGATAATACTGGATAATTCCAGCTGTGACTAATATATTTGGCTAGGGAATTATGTTTTCCTTAAAGTCATTCATTATTTCTTTTACATGAAAAAGTATTCGTGTAATAAGTATTCTAATATACTTATCCAGAAATATAAACCCTCTGTAATTTTACAGTTGGCTATAACAAGTGTTTAACTGACCAATAATGGCAAGCATTTTTGGAAATATATTTGATAGAGTTTATACAATTGGTAGTTTAGGAACTTGTTTATAATATACAGACCCATTCTTTCTTGTTAAATAACAAGTATTATTTTGGTTGCAGCCTGACATTTAGGATATGCTGAGGACACAAAGAAGAGAATTTGGTTGGACTTTCCTGGTGGTTCAGTGGTTAGGACTCAACACTGCCAATGCAAGGGGCAAGTGTTCAGTCCCTGATCAGGAAACTAAGATCCCACATGCTGCACAGCATGGCTGAAAAAGAAAATCTTTAAAATTCGTTAAATATATTAAGAAGGAAAGAAGTTGGGGAGACTGCAGATAGCAGGATGACCTAGCTAAAAACTTTTTATTTATTTATTTGTTTTTAAATTATTTATTTACGTGTTCGGCTGTGCCAGGCTTTGCTTTCAGCACACAGAATCTTCAGTTGTGCGTGTGGGATCTAGTTCCCCGACCAGGGATGGAACTTGGGCCCCTGCATTGAGAACACGAGGTCTTAGCCACTGGGCCACCGGGAAACCCCAGGAACCGGTTATTCTGATTGGGAATCAGAATGTGATTCTGCTTGTGAATATCGCTCTCCGGTTCTGCTCAGCCTCTCAGGCTCCGGTCCTGCTCAGCCTCTCGGGCTCCGGTCCTGCTCAGCCTCTCGGGCTCCGGTCCTGCTCAGCCTCTCGGGCTCCGGTCCTGCTCAGCCTCTCGGGCTCCGGTTCTGCTCAGCCTCTCGGGCTCGTGCCGCTTCATAGCTGACCTACATTGGGAGCCGCTTTGCAGTCGCTATCTGCCGCCTGATTTCCAGTTTGCAGTGAATGACTTGTTTAGCAATGGTTTAAGCTTACCCCAAACTTGCCTTAAACCTCTCCAAGGTCTATGTTTTATTCCAGTTTTTCAATTATGCAACTGTCATGATAAACAGAGCAAAATAAAATAAATCTTTCATTAATCTATTAATAAATCTGGACTTTATCTGGTAGGTTCTTGGGATAGTCACTTGGAAATTAACCTATCTAAGGCCAGAAATTATTTAACATATTTTAAGGCAAAATTCACGGGGACCAACTTTAAGAGAAAAAGCAAATTAAGTCAGAGTCTACCTCATCCAGGCTGAAAGTCATGGCCGTAGTTTGCTCTTTTTGAAATGCGTACTTCCAGGCCCCTCTGAAGGAGACGGCATTAACCAGCACCAACTGGTCGGAGGATGCAAGGCTACTGGGGAACAAGGGCTCCTTAACTTCACCTTTAGGAGGAGAAACAGTGAGATTATACATGACTGACCACGCAATGGAAATTGGTTTCATTGGTTTTGCTTTGCATTTTGTCCCATCTTTGAATTTATATTTGTATTAGTAATCGCCACTCAATATCTTCAGGTGAGCCAAGAAGACTTTTGAGCAAATATCTAAATAGTCACAATGTTATGGTACTCAAGTGATGCCGTTATTTAAGGCACTAAACTTCAGCTTGACTTGTCACCCCTAGATTGAGCCCAGTCATTGTGTCCAGGGGCCTGGGGCCACTCCCTGGGAGGTGTCATGGACTTAAGCAGCTATCTGATCTTACTGTCTTGTTATGTCTCATGGACCTGTTTGTAAAATGTAATGTATTTGCGCTTTAAGGAAAATTTTGTTTTGCAAAAATTAAATTAATTAACTAATGTAGAATGCAAAAGAAAGTAAAGTGAGTGTATAGCTTACCTACCTACTTTATGGTTGTGGAAATGAATAAGCATGATTAATTTATATAACATTAAGTTGCCCAGTGAAGGGATGGTTTATAAATACCAATACATTAACCATTTACATTTGACTTTGCTGCACCATTCCTCCTGATACCATCCTATGTTGAAAGCAATGACTATCTGAGTCAGTGGTTTTACAGATCACTTCTATTATCCAAAGATTTTCTACTATAATCAAACAAAAGAAATAACTGGGAAAGTTGCAGAAGAAAGACTTGACCTTTTACACCTCCTCACTTCTCAAGCGGAGAAGGCAATGGCACCCCACTCCAGTACTCTTGCCTGGAAATTCCCATGGACGGAGGAGCCTGGAAGGCTGCAGTCCATGGGGTCGCTGAGGGTCGGACACGACTGAGCGACTTCATTTTCATGCATTGGAGAAGGAAATGGCAACCCACTCCAGCATTCTTGCCTGGAGAATCCCAGGGATGGGGGAGCCTGGTGGGCTGCCGTCTGTGGGGTCGCACAGAGTCGGACACGACTGAAGCAACTTAGCAGCAGCACTTCTCAAGAGTAAAATTGGTAAGATGTTAGGGACTTTCATTTTATGAAATGGAAAAAGTCACGAGATATTTAACACCTGGTACTAGAATAACCAGTTATCCACACGGAAGGAAGAAGAACCATTCCCCCTCTTTCTCATCCTACATTAAAATCAGCTTGAGGTGGATCATAAACCTAGATGTAAGCACTGAAGCAATAAATCCACTAAAAGAAAACAGAGAATATCTTTGTGACCTTAGGTAAGCAAAAGTGTCCCAGAAAATACACAGAAAGTACAAATCACTGATAAACTGGACTTCATTTAAAATTAGAAACTTCTGCTCATCAAAAATACAGTGAACAAAATAAATTCAGAGACTAAGAGAAAATATTAGCAGCATAGATGTCTAACAAAATATTTGTATCCAGAATATGTAAAGAATTCTTGCAACTCAATAATAAAAAGTAAATAATCCAATAAAAAATGAACAAATAAATTGAACAGAGCTTCATAAATTAAGATATATTAAAGACCAACAGTCACTGAAAAAGACGCTCAATATTTATAGTCACCAGAGAAATGCAAATAAAGACCACAATGAAAGAGTTACATGAAAAGTTAGTAAATCTAAGTTAGTAAATGAAAAGTAGTTAAATCTACTGAAAGAGTTAAGTGAAAAATATTTATAACACCAAAAATCAGAGAGGATTTGGAGTAACTGGAATTTTCATACAGTCCTGGTGAGAATGTAAATGGTTCAGCCACTTGAGAAATCTATTTGGCAGTTGCTTAAGAAGTTAAACATCCATCCCTATGGTCTAAGACTTAGAATTTATACCAAGTATTTACTCAAGAGAAATGAAAAAAAAATGAATGTAAAATTTTTTTACAAAAGTATTCATAGTAACACTATTTATTTATAATAGTCCAAAACTAGATATGACCCAGATATCCAACAAGAAGAAAAAAGATAAACAAACTGGTATATTCATGCAGTGGAATATTTCTCAGCAATAAAAAGGCATGAGCCACTGATGAATCCAAATACATGAATGAAAAAATACAAAATAGTACATCCTGTAACACTTCACTTATTTGAAGCTTTAGGATGGGTAAAATTAGCCTGTGATGTAGAATAAAATCACTGGTTGCTTGGGAACAGATGTGGAAGAAATTTTCAGGGTAAAGGAAATGCTCTGTGTCATGATATACATTTGTTAAAACTGCCTGAACAAATGTTTTAAGATCTGAGCATGTCACTGAATGTAATTACACCTAAAAGAGAAAAGACGATGGAGAAACAGAAGATGGCATAGATTTCCTACCTTTTGTCTTATTTTCAATCTGTGCATTAATCTGTATTCTGGCTTCTTCTAAGTGATTTTTGAAATCCAGATTTTCAGGTCTTAGTTTATATAATTGTTTAATACAGTCTAAGTATTTCTATAAAATGAGCATGGAAAAAGAAAAGACATAGCATACAAATTGAGATTTTAAGACATTTAGACCATACATGGTAGGAATTATATGAAGGGGGAAAATATATTAAATATTGTAATGCAGGTCTAGGTCCAACCTAGTAAAAATATATACAATTTTCATGCTTTCAGAAGATGTTTAAATGAAATGAAAAAATTACTGGAGCATGTTATTTCATGATAAGAACAATTTTCTTTTAAGCCTCTGAGATTGTAGTTTATACTTATAACTGCATAATTAGTATAATCAAATATAGCATAATCAGAGTCCTCAACTTGGAGTTCAAAATATTAATTCATCTTTTATTATTGATAACAAAAATTTTGTCAGTGTTATTTTTAATCCTAAATTTTATAAAATTGTGTTCTTTATGCTTCACCTGGGTCCATATGAAACACAGCTGAACATATGACAAACTTGCATCTGAAAATTAAAGCTCTTTTACATTTTTCTACATGAAATAAAATGCATATATAAAATATACTGCAAGCTATCTGTCTAAACATAAGAAAAGATATAAAATACATGTGTGCAAGCTCAGTTGCTTGGACTCTTGTGTCCAACTCTTTGTGACCCCACAGACTGTAGACTGCCAGGCTCATCTGTCCATGGGATTTTCAGGTAAGAACACTGGAGTGAGTCAACATTTCCTTCTTCATAATATATATAATATATATTATTGTTTTTATTATTAATAAATATATATCTTATATCATTATATATATAATATCTTTTCTACCTTCCCACCATTGTGATAGCACAATGAAGACAGAAAGGAAAGACTTCTACTCTACTTATGGAAAAATGTCTTATTTTAACTCACCGGGAGAAATGGATGGGCTTTTTCTGCAAACAGTCCACTTGCCATGTGGACTTGACTTTGGCTGGACTTGCTGATTTCAGAGAGGAGTGCTTGAATGAGTGAATGGACTGCTGTATCTTCACACTAAAGGGAAGTTTAAAAACACTTGAAAATAGGGATCCTGTTCTCACACACGTAAGTATCAGCTGAGGCTAAACAAGAGGCTCTTGGGTTTGCATTAGGGCATGCTGTGAAAGTGAAAAGGTGAAGTCGCTCAGTCGTGTCCAACTCCTTGCAACCCCATGGACTGTACCTACCACACTCCTCCATCCATGGGGTTTTCCAGCAAGAGTACTGGAGTGGGTTGCCATTCCCTTCTCCAGAGGGTCTTCCCAACCCAGGGATCGAGCCCAGATCTCCTGCTTGGCAGGCAGGTTCTTTACCATCTGAGCTGCCATCCCCCACAGATGATGCATTTGTACCTGGTGAGCTGGCCTGGGCCGAGCACTGCTTGAAGTGTTCCTACTGCCTGAGCAGCCTCAGGGGCTCCACCCGGAAAAGTTTGAGAATGATCTCTCTTCTGCCACTTTTCTTTATTTTATTTTTTTAATATAAATTTATTTATTTTAATTGGAGGTTAATTACTTTACAATATTGTATTGGTTTTGCCATACATCAACGTGAATCCGCCACAGGTATACAAATTTCTTTAAAGGCTAGGGCTGTACCTCAAATTTTTGACAGTTCTCATTTTCTCATCTCTTATTTCAAAATTTCATCATGATTATTTTAAAACAGCAAACCCAGAAGACTGACTGTGTCAATATGAAAGTGAAAGGCTCAAATCATGTCTGGAATAAATACTCTGTTTTATTGCCTTAAGCCTTTAGACCTCATGGACTGAAGAGAGACTGCTATAAGAGAAGTAAACAGGAAAGTGAGAATTGTATCTACCCTTGTGTTCGAAGAATTTGCAGTTCTTGTTAACTCATTCAAGTGCAGCACCTACAATGGGAAACAAAGAATCTGTGTCAAAGAGTAAGCAAATGCCTCCCCAAAAATAAGACCAGGGGTGTGTGTCTGTGTGTGTGTGACTGTGTGTGCATGTCTGTTTGTGTGTGGCTGTGTGTGTGTCTGTGTGTGTCTGTGCATGTCTGTGTGTGGCTGTGTGTGTCTGTGCGTGTCTGTGTGTGTGTGTGTCTGTGTGTCTGTGTGTGTGTGACTGTGTGTGTGTGTCTGTGTATGTGTGGCTGTGTGTGTGTCTGTGCATGTCTGTCTGTGCGTGTCTGTGTGTGTGTGTCTGTGTGTGTCTCTGTGTGTGTGACTGTGTGTGTGTGTCTGTGACTGTATGTGTGTCTGTGTGTGTCTGTGTGTGTGTGACTGTGTGTGTGTCTGTGTGTGCGTTTCTGTGTGTGTGTGTCTGTGTGTGTCTGTGTGTGTCTCTGTGTGTGTATGACTGTGTGTGTGTCTGTGTGTGCGTGTCTGTGTGTGTGAATGGGTGTGTGTCTGCATGTGTCTGTGTGTGTGTGACTGTGTATGCATGTCTGTGTGTGTATGACTGTGTATGTGTGTCTGTGTGTGTGTGACTGTGTGTGCATGTCTGTGTGTGTGTGACTGTGTGTGTCTGTGCATGTCTGTGCATGTCTGTGTGTGCCTATCTGTGTGTGTGTGTCTGTGTGTGTGTCTATGCGTGTCTGTGTGTGTGTGACTGTGTGTGCATGTCTGTGTGTGTGTGTGACTGTGTGTCTGTGCGTGTCTATGTGTGACTGTGTGTGTATGACTGTGTGTGTGTCTGTGTATGTGTGACTGTGTATGCCTGTCTGTGTGTGACTGTGTGTGGCTGTGTGTGTGTGGCTGTATGTGTGTCTGTGCATGTATGTGTGTATGTGTGTCTCTGCATGTGTGACTGTTTATGTGTCTGTGCGTGTCTGTGTGTGACTGTGTGTGACTGTGTATGCGTGTCTGTGTGTGTATGACTGTGTATGCATGTCTGTGTGTGTGTCTGTGTGTGTCTGTGCATGTCTGTGTGTGCGTGACTGTGTGTGTGTGACTGTGTGTGTGTCTGTGTGTGTCTGTGCATGTCTCTGTGTGTGTGTCTGTGTGTGTGTGGCTATGTGTGTGTCTGTGCATGTCTGTGTGTATGTGTTTGTGTGTGTGTGACTGTTTGTGTGTCTGTGCATGACTGTGTGCGTGTCTGTGTGTGCATGTCTGTGTGTGTGACTGTGTGCATGTCTTTGCATGTCTGTGTGTGTGTGTCTGTGTGTGTGTGTCTATGTGTGTATCTGTGCGTGTCTCTGTATGTGTGACTGTGTGTGTCTGTGTGTCTGTGTGTGTGTGTGTGTGCATGTGTGACTGTGTGCGTGTCTGTGAGTGTGTCTGTGTGTGCATGTCTGTGTGTGTGACTCGTGTGTGTCTGTGTGTGTGTGTGTGTGTGCGTGTGTGACTGTGTGTGTGTCTGTACATGTCTCTGTGTGTGTGTCTGTGTGTGCTCAGTGGTGTCCAACTCTCTGCTATTGCACCTGTGTCTCTTGCATCTCCTGCCCTGGCAGCAAATTCTTTACCACTAGCATCACCTGGGAAGCCCCTCCCCCATATACAAATCACTTTCTTGCTTAAATGTTAAGCTCTTACATTTTTATGAACTTTCTATGATTCAGACCATCTTTCTTCTCATCTGTATATTAGTTTTGCTCCTCATTTTTTTAAAAAAAATGGAAGTCCCTTATTTAAAAAAAAAAAGTCCCTAGATTTTGAAGCAATATGCCTTATGACACAGGAGTGTATGCTTGCAGTTGTGCCCAACTCTTTGCTATGCCAAGGACTGTAGCCCACCAAGCTCTTCTATCCATGAGATTTCCCAGGGAAGAACACTGGAGTGGGTAGACGTTCCCTTCTCCAAGGGATCTTTTCAACCCAGCATTCGAACGTGGCAGATTCTCTACTGTCTGAGCCACTGCAGAAGCCTTTAAAAAAAAATGTCAAAGAGGACAGATGAATTTCAAAAGAAAACTCTCCATGTGCCCTTAGGCAGAAGTCTAACCACTGAAGTGTTAGACGTACAAGGCACTGACTAGTACTCAGCTTTATAGGCAGGAGGCAAACTTTGAGACAGATTGAAACCCGAAGGTTTAGAAGAGTGTTTCAAAACCAGTTCAGGCTTAATCATTTCTATTGACAATTTGTTCATCCCTACCTTCCCAGTTGTGAAACATAGTATGAACCCAACAAGTATTTGTTGAATGAAGAACAAATAGTTGTATGGATAAAGAAATGAATCTTAACTTATTCGTGGACAATTAATAGCATTGGTCACTCACCGAGCAGACAAGATAATGGATGAATTCACATAATAGATAATTATTTTTAAATGATTTTTATAAACATTATCTGATTTGACACTCACAGTATCCCCTTGAGATTTCATAGCTTGTATCATTTTCTCCATTAAGAATTAATGTTTGCTATAGTCCTGTTGACTTAAAAGAGGTATAATTATCCTTTTCTAAGGAAAGCCTTCATCAGAGAACAACTGAGATAAAACATTGCAATGTCTTCAAATATTTAAAGGGTGAGTACATTTAACTTGTTTTGTGTGATTCCCTAGAGCCTGTCAGGCTATAGTCCATAGAGTCACAAAAAGGTGAACACAGCTGAGCACAATCAAGAGCAAGAGAGCCCTAGAGTAAAAATGGGGTAAGAAGCAGTAGATATCCGCCGATATTGTGGCAATCTTAACATGCATGGAAGAGGACAGGATTTGCGTGTGTGTGTATCTTATAAGAACAGAAAAGTGATAAGGGAGCTATGCTTATAGAAAGGCAAATTTTAACTCAAGGCTAGAAAGAACTTTCTAAAATGCAGAGTTGTCTGATTCTTTTGTTAAAAAGCTACTTTGCATTAAACTCTGCCTCATCAGAGGACTCTGCGCCATCTCTTGCCTGCTGGGTCCCTGTGTAGACTAAACCATAGAGGAGAGAGTGGGAGAATTATGGTTTCTTCCAGTTCTAAGACTGCCTGGTGATCTTCAAATCATGGAGCGTCCCAGGTGGTACAGTGGTAGAGTCTGCTTGTGAATGCAGGAGACACAAGAGACGTGGGTTCAAACCCTGGGTTGGGAAGATCCCCTAGAGTAGGAATCCTTCCTTGGTGGTTCAGACTGTAAATAATCTGCCTGAGCCAAGATCCCTGGGTCTGGAAGATCTCCTGGAGAAGGGAATGGCAACTCTCTCCATTATTTTTGCCTGGAGAATTCCATGGACAGGGAAACCTGGAAAGCTACAGTCCATAGGGTTGCACAGAGTCAGACATGAATGACTGACCAACGTTCCCACCTTCTTTCCTGGAGTAGGAATTGGTACCCATTCCAGCGTTCTTGCCTGGAAAAGTCCACGCACAAAAGAGCCTAATGCACTACAGTCCATAAGGTCACAAAAAGTCAGACACGACTGACCCCGAGCGCGCCCTCCTAATATCATGAGGCATTTTGTTCCATGATCTAGGGACTTGGCATGCACAGCGCCCTGAGCTTGCTTCAGTGGCGGTCCTCACCCTAATCAAAAGAAAGCATGATGGTTGAACCTAGAATTCTGAGCACTGGATTCAGTCTCTGAGTGTTGTAAAATAATTGTTAACAGGATGAAAATATGAGGAATTTTCCCTATTTGTATGAAAATCAGCAAGGGAGCTTTTTAAATTATTTGGTTCCCTTTTAACTCAGAAAAGACAAAGAAGTATTTCTACTCCAGACTATCTCTGCCTAACTTGTGCACTTAACACAATGACCCCACCATCCTCCTGCTTGCAAAACCTCAGGCTTGCACAGGTGTAGACAGAGTTACCTGCTGGCAAGCTCTCACTTTGAAGAGAGGGAGAGAGGAGGGGTGCGTCTGCACGTACTCCTCCCAGGATGATTTGTGAAGATTCCCAGATCATCCTCATTCTCAGCTAGTTCTCCCTCTCCACAAACATGAATTTATTGCGCATACATTCTGGGTAGGACACTGGAGACCTCTTCACCAATTGCATGGAAATAGAATGAAATTGAACACAAGAGCATTTAGTTTTCCTTGAGTTTAAATAGATTATTAAATTCAAGATTTGACTCCAGCCTTCCAAATTCATTTCCAATTTAAATCCCGACTGGAGAGAAGCTTTGTTCCACAAGTCAGTCATTCCCTCTGTAATAAGCAAAGAGATGATTAAGGTATGTCGAAAGATGTCTACTAAAGAAATAGTTTTTCTAGTCACACAAAATTATTGGTTGAGTTAAAGCCCTGGTGATCTCCTTGGGAAGATAATTGCAGAGTCTGTAAATCCTTGCAAAATGTTCTCTGTGAGTCCCACAGCAGGAAGGCCCTGGGGACACAGCATGCAAGTGGGTGGGGGTGAAGGAGGGGAGCCCCGACTTCCCTGTGGACCAGGCCGCCCTCACCCATTTGCCTCTCCCTGCTCACCCTCTGCTGTGCCCGCCCACACCCTGCTGTTAGAACAGAGCTATGAGAAGTCTTCCCATTTGTCTTTTTGATAGAGCCAGTACGATAGGTCTCCTCAAGTGAAGGTGAACAGTCTCCTGTGTTTACAGAATTGGGCATCTACGTGTGGGTTAGTCACTCAGTCGTGTCCGACTCTTTGAAACTCCATGGACTATAGGCCACCAGGCTCCTCTGCCTATGGGATTCTCCAGGCGAGAGTACTAGAGGGGGTAGCCATTCCCTTCTCCAGGGGATCTTCCTGACCCAGGGATCGAACCCAGGTCTCCTGCACTGCAGGCAGACTCTTTGCCAGCTGAGCCACACAGGAAGCTGCATCTATGAAATCTCCATAAGAAGGGTTTGAAGTTGTTCCTTGACTGTCTGTAGACGTGGCTGAAAGTGTGTCTGTGACTTACCTTCTCCATCTGGGATGCACTGTTTCCTCTGGCCCCGAAGAGCACCACAGCCAGGGCGGACAGAAGGCTCCAGGGAGCAAGGAGCACGTTCTCAATAGTGTGGTCGCAGCTCATCTCTTTAAAGACGTCAAAGCAGAACTGGGCGTTTGCCACACTGAGGGAGTCCATTCCTTTACCTGGGGTCCAGAATACAAGGGCAGAAATGTAGGCCAAAACATTGCCATTTCAGTTTATCTCTAATGAGAGTAAGAATTATTTCTAGTTTGTGAACCCCAGATCCTCAAATAGGGTCTTCATGGAAACAAAAAGAACACAGATTTTAGAGTCAAATACATTTCCAACTCCGCCACATTCTAGCTTTATGTCCCTGGGCAAATTACTTAAGTTCTCCTAGTTTCCATCTTTTCTTCTGCAAAAGTGGTTAAACAACAGTTTCCTTGTAGGGTTAGTGTGAGGATTGAATCGTGTGCTGTTTGTGAGCCACCTGGGACCGCATATATTACATGGACAAATACGCAGTGAATACGGTCATTACTGTTGCCACTGTGACCGTGGTTAGTCCATTCAGTTAAAGTGATGACAAAGACGACAGGTTACAATATTGATCCCAATGGATACATGACCTCACTTGAGTCAAAAATACACAAAAGGGACTGACTGAGTGAGAGAGTAGGGGCACACCATTCGAAACCCACTTCACCACTAGAAAATCATCTCAAAGTGCTTATCTCCCTTCAGTAGGTTGATGGCACCATCAGCACATGTGATGGAGCGTATTATACGTATATATGAACTAGCAATGGCACCCACTCCAGTACTGTTGCCTGGAGAATCCCATGGACGGAGGAGCCTGGTGGGCTGCAGTCCATGGGGTCGCTAAGAGTCGGACACGACTGAGTGACTTCCCTTTCACTTTTCACTTTCATGCACTGGAGAAAGAAATGGCAGCCCACTCCAGTGCTCTTGCCTGGAGAGTCCCAGGGACGGGGGAGCCTGGTGGGCTGCGGTCCATGGGGTGGCTAAGAGTCGGACACAACTGAAGTGACTCAGCAGCATGGACTCCCCTGGTCACTCAGTGGTAAAGAAGCCACCTGCAATGCAAGAGACGCAGGAGATGTTGGTTCAATCCCTGGGTGAGGAAAAACCCTGGAGGAGGGCATAGCAGCCTACTCCAGTACTCTTGCCTGCAGAATTCCATGGAGAGAGGAGCCTAGTGGGCTATAGTCCATGGGGTTGCAAAGAGCTGGACATAACTGAAGCAACTGAGCACACACACACGTGTGTGTGTGTGTGTGTGTTTACACATTATTACTATTTTCTTACATATGTAATAAATATATAATTTGATGGTGCCATGTGGCATGCAAGATCTTAGTTCCCTGACCAGGGATTGAACCCACACCCAGGAGTGGAAGTGCAGAGCCTTAAGCACTGGACAGCCAAGAATGACCTTATATTTGAATATATATACATTCAATATATATATATCAGTTGCTCAGTCACTTCTGACTGTTTGCAACCCTATGGACTGTAGCCCACCAAGATCCTCTGTCCACGAGGATTACAAGTAAATCTTCCCCATACGTTGTGAGAAATAGTCACCAATTATGAAAATCATGGCAAAGAAGAAACAATTTAATATTTGCATTTTTACCTTGTCTTCAGGTTGGTTACAGTTCTCCTTGGTGAGCTCAGAGCTGTGTCTGCAACATAGAGACTCACACTGCACTCAGCACTCAGTTTGCTCCTCCTGTGTTCTCAGAATTTCATTCCACAAGTCATTTTCCTTGCACTGTGAACTGACTTCAAGTATTTATACAAAAAGGTAGAGAGTGAGCCAGCTGACATCTGCATTGTAAAATAGACTGCAACCTTGGGTCAACAGAGTGACCCAAGAAATGTACAGGAAAAAATGAAACATTTAATGGCATGGATTTTATGTAATAAATGAATTAGCATTTTAAAATTAGCTATAACGTGTATGTCTAAATCACACACGCCTTCTGGCTGCAACAATTTATTGGTGTTTAAAAGCCAGAGAGAAGGAATTTTTCTGGCATCAAGTTTCTCTTCTGGCATCAGGATTCTATTCTGACTCCTACAATGAGACATAGTGAATGAAATGCTCTTCTGTCTGGCAGGGAGGTGTCCAGGAACAGAGTAATCCTCACTGAGTAAGAATTTCAAACCTACCTCATGATAAACATAGGGAGGATTCCCACAACGAGTGACAGATCAGCTATAGCTCCAACTCAGAGAGAGACCAGTACGGTATCTTAGAATGTTAGCGAGGAAGGGGTCTTAGAGAGCATATCTTCAGATTTTCAGTCCCTACTAAGAACTAATTTTTATCCTGTGACCCAGGATATATCTTCAATACTGAACAAAGAATTTCACAAACAAAGACTTGAAAGCAGAACCTCCATACGGTCCAGGAATTTCATTTCTGGGTATTTACTCGATTTCAAAGATGTAAGTGCACACCGATGTTCACTGCAGCATTATTTGCAACAACCAAGATATCACAGCAACCTAAATGTCCATGGATAAATGAGTGGATAGAGAACATGTGCTGCTTATATGCAACAGGATATTCTAAGGTGTAAAGAATGAAGTCTTGGCCATTTGCAGCAGCGTGGCTGGATACAGGAAGGAAGTAGTATATTAAGTGAAATGGCAGAGAAAGACTGATAAGTTGATCTCAGTCATAGAAGGAATCTAAAACCAGAGCAAACTAAACGAAATGAAAACAATTCATAGTTACAGAAAACTATTATGCCTTAAAGTATTTCTTCTAAAAATAGACTTTTTAAAATTTATTTATAAAGAATTCTTCCAACAAACTATTAGCTAACTCTAACTGGGTACAATTGAAGTGAAATCCTGGCTCATGTACTCAGTTCAGTTCAGTTCAGTCACTCAGTCATGTCCGACTCTTTACGACCCCATGATTCGCAGCACGCCAGGCCGCCCTGTCCATCACCATCTCCCAGAGTTCACTCAGACTCACGTCCATCGAGCCATCTCATCCTCGGTTGTCCCCTTCTCCTCCTGTCCCCAATCCCTCCCAGCATCAGAGCCTTTTCCAATGAGTCAGCTCTTCGCATGAGGTGGCCAAAGTACTGAAGTTTCAGCTTTAGCATTATCCCAGGGCTTATCTCCAGAATGGACTGGCTGGATCTCCTTGCAGTCCAAGGGACTCTCAAGAGTCTTCTCCAACACCACAGTTCAAAAGCATCAATTCTTCGGTGCTCAGCCTTCTTCACAGTCCAACTCTCACATCCATACATGACCACAGGAAATACCATAGCCTTGACTAGACAGACCTTAGTCGGCAAAGTAATGTCTCTACTTTTGCATATGCTATCTAGGTTGGTCATAACATTTCTTCCAAGGAGTAAGCGTCTTCTAATTTCATGGCTGCAGTCACCATCTGCAGTGATTTTGGAGCCCTAAAAGATAAAGTCTGACACCGTTTCCACTGTTTCCCCATCTATTTCCCATGAAGTGATGGGACCAGATGCCATGATCTTCGTTTTCTGAATATTGAGCTTTAAGCCAACTTTTTCACTATCCTCTTTCACCTTCATCAAGGGGCCCTTTAGCTCCTCTTCATTTTCTGCCATCAGGGTGGTGTCATCTGCATATCTGAGTTTACTGATATTTCTCTCGGCAATCTTGATTCCAGCTTGTGTTTCTTCCCGTCCAGGGTTTCTCATGATGTACTCTGCACATAAGTTAAATAAGCAGGGTGACAATATGCAGCCTTGACACATTCCCTTTCCTATTTGGAACCAGTCTGTTGTTCCATGTCCAGTTCTAACTGTTGCTTCCTGACCTGCATACAGATTTCTCAAGAGGCAGGTCAGGTGGCCTGGTATTCCCATCTCTTTCAGAATTTTCCAAAGTTTATTTTGATCCACACAGTCAAAGGCTTTGGCATAGTCAATAAAGCAGAAATAGATGTTTTTCTGGAACTCTCTTGCTTTTTCCATGATCCAGCAGATGTTGGCAATTTGATCTCTGGTTCCTCTGCCTTTTCTAAAACCAGCTTGAACATCAGGAAGTTCACGGTTCACATATTGCTGAAGCCTGGCTTGGAGAATTTTGTGCATTACTTTACTAGCATGTGAGATGAGTGCAATTGTGCGGTAGTTTGAGCATTCTTTGGCATTGCCTTTCTTTGTAATTGGAATGAAAACTGACTTTTTCCAGTCCTGTGGCCACTGCTGAGTTTTCCAAATTTGCTGGCATATTGAATGCAGCACTTTCACAGCATCATCTTTTAGGATTTGAAACAGCTCAACTGGAATTCCATCACCTCCACTAGCTTTGTTTGTAGTGATGCTTTCTAAGGCCCACTTGACTTCACATTCCAAGATGTCTGGCTCTAGATGAGTGATCACATCATCATGATTATCTGGGTTGTGAAGATCTTTTTGTACAGTTCTTCTGTGTATTCTTGCCACCTCTTCTTAATATCTTCTGCTTCTGTTAGGTCCAGACCATTTCTGTCCTTTAGCGAGCCCATCTTTGCATGAAATATTCCCTTGATATCTCTAATTTTCTTGAAGAGATCTCTAGTCTTTCCCATTCTGTTGTTTTCCTCTATTCTTTGCATTGATTGCTGAAGAAGGCTTTCTTATCTCTTCTTGCTATTCTTTGGAACTCTGCATTCAGATACTTGTATCTTTCCTTTTCACCTTTGCTTTTCACCTCTCTTCTTTTCACAGCTATTTGTAAGGCCTCCCCAGACAGCCATTTTGCTTTTTTGCATTTATTTTCCATGGGGATGGTCTTGATCCCTGTCTCCTGTACAATGTCACAAACCTCATTCCATAGTTCATCAGGCACTCTATCTATCAGATCTAGGCCCTTAAATCTATTTCTCACTGCCACTGTCTAATCATAAGGGATTTGATTTAGGTCATACCTGAATGGTCTAGCGGTTTTCCCTACTTTCTTCAATTTCAGTCTGAATTTGGCAATAAGGAGTTCGTGATCTGAACCACAGTCAGCTCCTGGTCTTGGTTTTGTTGACTGTATAGAGCTTCTCCATCTTTGGCTGCATAGAATATAATCAATCTGATTTTGGTGTTGACCATCTAATGATGTCCACGTGTAGAGTCTTCTCTTGTGTTGTTGGAAGAGGGTGTTTGCTATGACCAGGGCATTTTCTTGGCAAAACTCTATTAGTCTTTGCCCTGCTTCATTCCGCATTCCAAGGCCAAATTTGCCTGTTACTCCAGGTGTTTCTTGACTTCCTACTTTAGCATTCCAGTCCCCTATAATGGAAAGGACATCTTTTTTTTGGTGTTAGTTCGAAAAGGTCTTGTAGGTCTTCATAAAACCGTTCAACTTTGGCTTCTTCAGTGTTACTGTTTGGGGCATAGACTTGGATAACTGTGATATTGAATCGTTTGCCTTGGAAACGAACAGAGATCATTCTGTTTTTGAGACTGCATCCAAGTACTGCATTTCGGACTTTTTGTTGACCATGATGGCTATTCCATTTCTTCTGAGGGATTCCTGCCTGCAGTAGTAGATATAATGGCCATCTGAGTTAACTTCACCCATTCCAGTCCATTTTATTTCACTGATTCCTAGAATGTCGACGTTCACCCTTGCCATCTCTTGTTTGACCACTTCCAATTTGCCTTGATTCATGGACCTGACATTCCAGGTTCCTATGCAATATTGCTCTTTACAGAATCAGATCTTGCTTCTATCACCAGTCACATGCACAACTGGGTATTGTTTTTGCTTTGACTCCATACCTTCATTCTTTCTGGAGTTATTTCTCCACTGATCTGCAGTAGCATATTGGGCACCTACTGACCTTGGGAGTTCCTCTTTCAGTACCCTATCATTTTGCCTCTTCATGCTGTTCATGGGGTTCTCAAGGCAAGAATACTGAAGTGGCTTGCCATTCCCTTCTCCAGTGGACCATGTTCTGTCAGCCCTCTCTACCATGACCCGCCCGTCTTGGGCTGCCCCCAGGCATGGCTTGGTTTCATTGAGTTAGACCAGGCTTTAGCAGCTTATCAAATTGCACACATACAACACACACATGCATAAAGACAGATGCTTCTCGTTTTAAAAGCACCTTCCAAACTATAAATACATGCATAGGGAGAGGCTAATTAATAGAAGAAAAAGACCCAGAGCCATTTTTTAAAAAAAGGAAAGAGCTAGAATTTAGATTTTTGTATTTCCATTAAATGACTCTTAAATGATTTGTGTAGGTTTAATCCCAGTGTTGAAAAGATCCCATGGAAAAGGAAATGACAACTCACTCCAGTCTTCTTGCCTGGAGAATCCCATGGACAGAGGAGCCTGGAGGGCTACAGACCATAGCGTCAAAAGGAGTCAGACACGACTGAACATCCAAGTACCCACACATGTGACAGAAACGGACTTCAAAATGGGGCAGACCTTCTCTAGAGCCTCAAGGGGACATACCTTGAATCAGACCTCCACCAATTTAGAGAACTTTACATCTCTCATATACAGTCCTGGGAAGAGCTTGGATTCAAGAACGAAAAGCAGGGAGGGGTGATTCACAATGAGAAAAGAACTTCGCAGAGACTGATTAATGTATAGATGCTGTTCCCCAGAGACACAAGAATGGTCATTTTGGGTGGGGGAAGCCATTAATAATTCACTAGCTAACTATTCATAGAACCAGGAAATTGCTTGCGAATAAATGTCTGGAGCATTGTTCAATAGTTTATGTGAGATTATTTCCTGTAAACAGTCTCTTAACCAAAGAACACTTGCTGGTTTTTCTTGCCTGTAAAGTCCTTGACCTATAAAGGCTCTGATTAATAGCTAGGAGTGAAGGCGTGTGCCCTTGTCTATTGTTCTAGATGTTTAAAGGAACGTATCATAGTATGTGGTCACCCTGGAGCCTGATCCACAGAACGCACGTCCATCTAGTGGTCCTTGCCTCTTGTATTTGCTTTGTGCTGCAATGAATGGTTCCCACCCAGAATGTCCTCATTTAGGTATATATAGCAGGGATTTCATAATGACCTGATATTTATTCAGTTCAGTTCAGTTCAGTCACTCAGTCATGTCCAACTCTCTGCGACCCCATGAATCACATACGCCAGGCCTCCCTGTCCATCACCATCTCCCAGAGTTCACTCAGACTCACGTCCATGAGTCCGTGATGCCATCCAGCCATCTCATCCTCGGTCGTCCCCTTCTCCTCCTGTCCCCAATCCCTCCCAGCATCAGAGTCTTTCCCAATGAGTCAACTCTTCACATGAGGTGGCCAAAGTACTGGAGTTTCAACTTTAGCATTATTCCTTCCAAAGAAATCCCAGGATTGATCTCCTTCAGAATGGACTGGTTGGATCTCCTTGCAGTCCAAGGGACTCTCAAGAGTCTTCTCCAACACCACAGTTCAAAAGCATCAATTCTTTGGTGCTCAACCTTCTTCACAGTCCAGCTCTCATGTCCATACATGACCACAGGAAAAACCATAGCCTTGACTAGATGGACCTTAGTCAGCAAAGTAATGTCTCTGCTTTTGAATATGCTATCTAAGTTGGTCATAACTTGCCTTATATATTAGATTCTCATAAACATTCATTTTCATTTCTTTACTAAAGTTGTCTTCTTTTTTGGCCACCCCATTGTGGCATGCTTAAAACTCAACAGTCAAAAAACAAAGATCATGGCACCTGGTCCCATCACTTCATGGGAAATAGATGGGGAAACAATGGAAACCATGACAGACTTTGTTTTCTCGGCTCCAAGATCACTGCAGGTGGTGCCCACAGCCATATAATTAAAAGATGCTTGCTCCTTGGAACAAAAGCTATGACCAACCTAGACAGCATATTCAAAGGCAGAGACATTATTTCACCAACAAAGATCCATTTAGTCAAAGATATAGTTTTTCCAGTGGTCATGTAAGGATGTAAGAGTTGGACCATAAAGAAACCTGACCGCTGAAGAATTGATGCTTTTGAACTGCTATGTTAGAGAAGACTCTTGAGAGTCCCTTGGACTGCAAGGAGATCCAGCCAGTCAACCCTAAAGGAAATCAGTCTCGAATGTTCATTGGAAGGACTGATGTTGAAACTGAAGCTCAATTCTTTGGCCCCGATGCAAAGAACTGACTCGTTAGAAAAGACCCTGATGCTGGGAAAGATTGAAGGCAGGAGGAAAAGGGGACAACAGAGGATGACATGGTTGGAAGGCATCCCTGACTCAGTGGACGTGAGTCTGAGCTGGCTCGGGAGCTGGTGATGGGCAGGAAGCCTGGTGTGCTGCAGTCCTGGGGTTGCAGAGCTGGACACAGTTGAGTGACTGGACTGATGTGGCACACAGGGTCTTAATTACCCAACAGGTGACTGAACCTGTGCCCTCTGCAGTGGAAGCATGGATTCTTAACCACTAGACCACCAGGGAAGTCTCTAAAACAGTTCTCTTTTAATTGAGATATAGCTGATTTACAATGTTTCAGGTATCCAGCAAAATGATTCAATTAAATATGGATTCTTTTCAGATTTTTTTTCTATTATTATAGGATATTACAAGATTGATCAGACTTATCACACTGCCTACAACCTGTGAGCACTGTGACAGCTTTTTCCAGTCTAAGAATCAAACCCTTAGCAGCATTGACAAGTCTAGTCTGAAGAGATGCACTTGGAAAGAAATACCTTTAAAGGTGGATGTTTATTTTCATATTTGAAAAGCATTCTGGTCTATCTTTCCTTTCCTCCATGCTTTCCTCTGCATTCTGCATCCTTTTCTCTCCCTCCCAGTGCATTGAGTATATATGAGCTTGCATTGCTTTGCCTAAATTACAAGCCAAATTAGGCAAAAATTCAAAGGTTTTATAAAATATATATATTATACATATTATTTGGGGCTTACCCTGGTGGCTCATATGGTGAAGAGTCTGCCGCAACGTGAGAAACCTGGGTTTGACCCCTGAGTTGGAAAGATCCCCTAGAGGAGGGCACGGCAACCCGCTCTCTTATTCTTGCCTGGAGAATCCACAGACAGAGGAGCCTGCAGGCCACAGTCATGGAGTCGCACAGAGTCGGACATGACTGAGTGACTGAGCCCAGCATGCGTATTATTTATATATATATATATGTATATGTGAGCTTTTCTACTACACTTGATAAAAGTTTGCGAAAGAACATTCAAAAAAAGGAGAGATGGAGTAACTGGAAAGCATAAACTAAATGAAATGGAAACACTGAATATGAAATAGAAAAAGTGTAACAAGCTAGATGAAAGAACATCATGTAGTCCAGTTGTTTTCAAACATGGCCTAAACATTTGGCTAACTAAAAATTTAAGACATTTTGACTTAGTATGAATAGAATGCTAAAAATAGATATGCAACAAGCAACAAAGGTTTACTGTACATTACAGAGAACTACAATCAATATCTTGTAATAACCTATAATGGAAAATAATTTCAAAAATAATATATGTGCATGTGTATAACTGAATCATCTTGTTGTGTGCTGGAAATGCTGTAAGTCAACTATGCTTCAACAATATATATACTGAAAAATTACAAGCCAAGAACAAACCTCCACGTTTGTAAAGATCAGTCACTCTAGTGTCACTTAAGCATGCTGTGCCCAGAGCAATGCTGTTCTCGTCCTGGTTCACAGAGCCACAGGCAAGGAGCAGGCAGAAGACAGAGAGGATCACAGGAAGGCTCGTGACGGTCGAGCAGGAAAGTCAGCGGGCTGCTGCTGTGCCAGGTAGGGCCCCTGTGGCCTTCTCTCCTCAGAAGTGCTGTGGGCATCTGCAGTGAGGGTTAGTCTCACTGTTAGGCCCGTGCGTTTCTAGCCATGGGTCTTCACATATTCCAGGTTGTCTACTGGGACAGAAACTAATATCAGCATCAAGAGATACCCAGATGATTAAAGACACATACGGCCTTTCTCTGTTGAGTAGCATCTGTCAGTCAGTAAAGCACTGAGAGGAATTAGGAGGGAGCAGAAGACCACTGTCTTTTCTCTTAGAGAGCTCGCACTTAGGGGAGTGTATTCTTAGAAGAGTTTATATTATTCTTCTATTGCCATACAAACTGTCAGAAAGTTTATTATTAAGAGAAATAATACCTAGCCATATGAAACCAACTGAAAGTCCGCTGCTGCTGCTGCTGCTGCTGCTGCTAAGTCACTTCAGTCGTGTCTGACTCTGTGTGACCCCATAGGCTGCAGCCCACTAGGCTCCCCTGTCCCTGGGCTTCTCCAGGCAAGAACACTGGAGTGGGTTGCCATTTCCTTCTCCAATGCATGAAAGTGAAAAGTGAAAGTGAAGTCGCTCAGTTGTGCTCGACTCTTTATGACCCCATGGACTGCAGCCCACCAGGCTCCTCTGCCCATGGGATTTCCAGGCAAGAGCACTGGAGTGGGGCGCCATTGCCTTCTCCACCTGAAAGTCTAGATTACCCAAACATGAGAACATGTAGTATGTAATTATGAATTTGCCTAAATTTATAAGGGGTGTGGTCTTCCAGAAAAGCCTGAGGTCATCAGAGACACTTGGCATCAATCGGTAAGCATGGTAGAGACGGGGTGAGCCCTGTGAGGTGCTGGAATGTGAGCCCTGTGAGGTGCTAGGATGTGAGAGGAGAAGACTCAGCGTAGCCAAGGCACAGTGAGGTTTGCAGTGAAGCCCAAGGCGTGTCTTGGCAGAGCACAGATCATCTCTGGCTTGATGTCTATGAAACTCATTTTCCTTATGAAATGATAAATACCAATGATAAATACTAATTTTCACCTGACAGGTTTGTAAGGAGGATCGAGATGAGGTCTGAGATCGTTTTGTGAGTGATAAGCGGGGGGGCTTCCCTAGCGGCCCAGTGGTTAAGGCTTTACCTTCCAGCGTAGGGGGTGATTATTCGATCCCTGGTTGGGAAACTAAGATCCCAAATGCCTCAAGGCCAAAAAAACAGAACATAAACAATAGAAGCAATATTGTAACAAATTCAATAAAGACTCTAAAGATGGTTCACATCAAAAAAGTCTTAAAAAGTAAAGTAAATGAGCTGTGATTATGATGATAATGGAGGTGATGACAGGATTTCTCCTCCTTGCTATTAAGGGTTGTGGGGAAAAGTTTCTTTCTGCTCCTTTAGAAATAGAAACTCCAAGGTTTCTCTTCCCCTCACCTCAGGCACCATCCCTCGGTTTTAGGTTTGCTGTGTGTTTAGCAGAACACACAACGCTCTCACGGAGCCGCTGGTGGAGGCAGCAACGAGTATGTGTGGACAGGATGTGTTTTGTGAGTCGACCTGAGTGGGGATCCCCACGAAGAACATGAATGTGGTCAGGCTTTTGAACAATAAAATTACAATGGGTTAATATATGCAAATTATGAATTTAAATCCTAATATTTAATTTTAAATTAGATGGTCTGCTTATGTAAGTATCTGTAAAAGTAACTTTTTGTGTAATAAAATAGCAACATTAACCAAATCAGATTTATATTAAAAAAGCACTCTTTCTTCTAATTGCTTGCTTGGCCTAGAAAAGAGTGACACAATTCGTCCGGGGGAAAACAATCACGTGGTATAATTATTTTGTGTTTCTTTATTCTGATAAATAGAGAAAAAAACAAACAAACTACACAGCATTTGAAATAATATGCTGTAAACAACAACTGGCAAAAGTTAAAAGACACTAATTTAATATTAAACTAAGTATACATCAAATCTCTGTCAAGGAAAGGCTGAAAGATGTCAAGTCAAAATTATTGATGAACTATTTTGTTGGTTCCCAATCCCAAATCCATAATTTTTAGCATCTAGATTAGATACTAATTTCAAATCAGATATATTTAAAGTAAATTCTGATGTCTTCTTATCTCAGCAAGGAAAAGTTATCCTTGACACTTATTTCCAGCAGCTGGATCTACTTCCCAGATATTTGCAATGAAACTTGAATATGTGTGATAACTACAGTCTCAAAAAGATCTCCCCAGGGCTGCTTCTACCTCACTACTCCAACATCACAGGTAGAGCATTCCACAGTTCCCAGACAGTATACCCAGATCTTTGTGCAAGTGGCTATGGTGAAGACTGGTAGAAATCAATGTGGATAGAAAGACGATGAAATTAGAAAGAGGTGGGCCTGATGGTGGTAGAAATGCTAAGAGCAAGATCAGGACCACCCACCAGGTCGAGTCAAGTCACCCAGATCTTCTGCTGATCAGTGCTGGAAGGAGTAAACTGAAAGGGGGCATCACATGCTTCCAATTAAATCTATTTCCTTGTGTGGGTTTCTTGATGTTGTTGTTTCTATTCTAATAAAATCCAGTTGCAATTTCAAGGGCAAGAGACTTTGCCACTGAACAAGATGCTGTCGTCCTTCCTGATGATAAACAGGAAGGGGTGGTCGGCTCGGAACACGCTGGACTCAGGCAGCTGCTTCTCCACGATGCTGCTTCCTGCGGCGGCGGCGGCCTCCGTGCCCTCCTCGGTGACCTCTATGTAAGACTTGTGCGCCAGCTTTGACACATACAGACGGCCTCCTGCAGCTATACCAGAGAGATCAGCTCTGGATTCATCAAAGATATCTCTCAGCCCCAGGGCTTCTAAATAGTGCTTGATTTCATAATTCTTCTCTATCTTGAACTGAGGTAGAAACACTTCGACATACTGAGATTTCATTTTTCTTGGATTGGTCCAGTCCATTAGATTCTGAAAAGTCAGTTTGTTTTCAATCTGTAGAAATAGTTAAAAGGCAATTTAGAACCATATGGTTAAGAACCAGATGAAACAATAGCCTCAGAGGTATATGGTTTTCCATAACAATTCTCTCCTGGATATTTGCTTGTAAGTATGTGAAAGGGTGCCAGGAGAGTCTGGAAATGGGAAATGATTAAAATGAATGGTTCAAATACTCTTGAATGAATCATTTGTTCAATTTGCTCTGCTATGACAAGGTGTGGTTTATTTGTATTGATATTTCAGGGCATTCCTGTTCTCTGCCCACAGATTAACATATATAGACAAAGTGGAACAGTGAGCAAGTGAAGGGATTTGGGAATCAGAGGTCATCAGAGGGAGAAAGGAACTCAGCAGTCGTCGGAATCAGCGCTTCCTGGCCGTTTCTGCCTCGCGAAAGACGTGGACAGTAACACCTGCACAACTTGGAGGAGTGAAGCGGGCGGAGCCCCAGGCAGCCAGCAGCAAGGAGCCCAGAGCTGCGGCCTCGGGCCTGCACGATCAGCATCCCCCAGCGCAGTGCCCACACTGGGAGAGCTGGGTACAGACTGCCTCTCCTAGCCCACACGCGCGACAAGTGAGCTCGAGGCCATGCGGGGAGCCGCGCCCAAGGTGCACAGCCGGGCCCTTAGTGACACAGTGCATGCGCGTGTGTGCCCAGGAGTGCCCAACTTTGCAAGCTCAGGGACTGTACCCCGCCAGGCTCCCTGTCCATGAAATTCTCCAGGCAGGGACACTGGAGTGGGCAGCCATTTCCTTCTCCAGGGCATCTTCCAGACCCAGAGATCGAACCCGTGTCTCCTGCTTGACAGGCGGATTCTTGGCCTCTGAGCCAGCTGGGAAGCCCCTGGTGGCAGAGGGAGGGACACACGTATCTTTCCAGCGCTGCTGCCCCAGAGTGACACAAACTGAGCTCACCAACTCCTTAACACTGAGAACTGATCATAGACTATTCCAGATTTATAACAGGAAAAATTTTCATATGAGCATTGTTTACAAATCTTGGATTAATAAATGAACACATGGGTAAGTGACTAATTCTGACAACCTGAAATCTTGAAGTTGATAGATGAGAACACAATCAAGGGTCCTAGATGTCTGCTTATTCCCCAGCAATGAGAGCAACAGGGTAACTTACTTGGGATAGGTCACTATCCGGCAGCATTATGTACATGCTTATACCACCATGATATCTGAGCTCAAGAACCTGCATGGGAGGGTCTTTAATGACAGACAAATTGAACTTCCGTTCCTGGTGCATCATGGCCACTGCTTTCCCGGGACACTGAAAGTCAAGTCATTGGAAAAAAAACAACAATTAAAGCCCGCCGTATTTCACTTATTGACCAAATACAATGGAATAGTGCTGCAGGCTTTTCTCTCCAGTGGATTCTCCCCCAGCGTGCTGCCAGCGGTGGTCCTGTTCGTCCACATCTCGAGTGAAACCGCAGACTTTGAGAGTAGCTACCTGAGCTTAAAACTCACCAGCCGTGTGACCTTGGGAAAGTCACTTCACCTCTCTATGTCTCTACACCTCGTCTCTGTAAAGGAGGTAAACAGTCTCTATTGCATAGTTCATTTCAGTCGCTCAGTCGTGTCTGACTCTGCGACCCCACAAATTGCAGCACGCCAGGCCTCCCTGTCCGTGTGCCTTACTCTAGCTAGCACTTGGAACATTGCCTTGCATTTAGTGTTTTATCTGAAAATGTCTATCTCATGTCATGAATAATTATTAAATAGCATTATAATTTCAAGTGATTGCTATAGATTTTTCTCTTATTTGAAGTATTATCCAGGCAAGTGTTATAAAAATTACAATTTAATAATAGGGTGTTGTAAACCTTTTTTTTTTAATTCCTGTGAAATATTTGACAAATTAACTTGAGGGAAACATAGTAGCTCTTATCTTTAGGGTACCACTTCTAGATTTAGAAACATAATAGAGATACAATAAACTGTCTTTTCCTAAAAGATACTGTGATCCTGCAAGTTTTTCAGTATTTCTATAAAATCTCCCTTACGAAAGAAGATCCTACAGAGGAGTATGGATAAATTTTACGCTTGAATCATGGGTTCTTCTTCCTCCAGAAAGGTTGTCCTTTTTGACCAAGAATCCAAACCCCAGAAAGAGCACCCATGATGCAGTAAAGGAAAGAAGGCGCCTTCCCAGTGAGACAGGCAAGCGCCTTCTCACCGAATCTGGAGCCACGGGGGCTGAGGCGCAAAGTCTCGTTTCAAGCTAGGGCAGGGAAGACTTCCACAGCTGAGTTACACTGGAGAAAGACGGAAACTAGACCTCTTAACAAAGGGGTGATTTCTCCAATTTTGGATGGAACCAAAGCTGTCGAGTGATATAGATTCTACAGCGTATTATATTATAAGATATATTAGAGCTCTATTACAAGAGATATAGTCAGGAAGATTATTTTAAACAGTTATTATACCTTATGTTAATACTTACAGATATTTTGTTTGCACATACTCTTATTTATTTAAATAAGCCATTATTTAGGAGCAAAATACAAACAAGCAGAACCCCACAGACATTGCAGGAAAGAGTCATGCTTCATTTTCATTCATGGAAATGAGTTAACAAATGCAGTCTACCAGATGAGTTGAAGGAAAGAGTGGGGAATAAAAGCTCAGTTCCAAATACCATTAACACTGTGAGCCCCAGTCATTAAAATTCTGTGTGTGCACTCGGTCACGGCCGACTCTTTGCAACCCCAGGGACTATAGTCCGCCAGGCTCCTCTGTCCATGGGATTCTCCAGGCAAGAATGCTGGAGTGGGTTGCTGTGCCCTCCTCCAGGGGATCTTCCCAACCCAAGGACTGAACCCAGGCCTCCTGCATTGCAGGCGGTTTCTTTACTGAGTTGCTAGGGAAGCCCTGTAAAGGTATATCACTGGCAAAAACCTTCGTAAATTAATCAGAATTCCATACCTTGGGAGATCTGAAATGGCAACTTTGGGTCTGGCTCTTGGTGAAGGCTGACTCCCACTTGCCTTTGAAGTACACGGCATTCACCAGCACCATCACAGCAGATGAGCTTATGGTACCTTCATGAAAGACATCCCTGATTTTGCCTTTTGAAAAATAAATTGAGAAATAAAATGTAAATTTAAAAAACTAAAGACAAGATGAATATTTTTCTTATCACATAAATAAAATGATCATGATATTAGTAATAATCTGTGATCAATTACTTTGTCTAGCACTTTCCATGTGCAATATTTGGTTTAATTCTCACAAAATCCCTGTAGAGAAGGCACTATTATTATTTCTGTTGCCTGTTGAGAAATCTAAGGCATAGAAAAGTAATTTGTACAAAGTCAAATAAAACAGGATTCTGGCACAAGAAGACAATTCTCAGAGACCTTCCCTACTCATAGACTGCCTTCATTTATTCCATTGATGAGACCATAGCATTCCAAGTATAGTTTAAGGCCATTTCATTGAATGGGCTAATTCCTACATTCCATGTTCATGAAATTTTTGTTAAATGCCTTGCACTCTTCTGGGTACTGAACAGGATCCTATGGGGCCTTCCCTGGGCAGGCCTTCCCCCATAGCCTCTCCTTCAGCTCCTCTCTGAAGTGCCTGGATAACAGTATTCGATACACATTTGCTGGTGGCACCAGTGGTAAAGAATTTGCCTGCCGATGTAAGAGAAGCAGGAGACTCAGGAATATAATGGTTTTCCCCAGTGGCTCAGATGGTGAAGAATCTGCCAGCAATGCAGGAGATCCGGGTTCAGTCTCTGGGTCGGGAAGATCTCCTGGAGGAGGAAATGGCAACCCACTCCAGTATTCTTGCCTGGAGAATCCCATGGATAGAGGAGCCTGGTGGGCTACCATCCATGGGATCACAAAGAGTCAGACACAACTGAAGGGACTTAGCATGCCCACATTTCCTGAGCTGTCTTGCAGGTGTAAAAACCTCCCTGTACCAAATGGAGGATGTTAACTGCCTAACACCAGAGCCCATAGCCTCAGGCCTCTTGGAGCCTAAGAACTGAGAATGTGAACCTCTGTGACACCACCCTGGTGCCTCAGCAACAGCCAGAGAATTCTTCATGAGCTGATCACCAGTCTGCCACTCCCCCACCTCCCCTGCTTTGCTGAAGCGCTTCCAGGAGCTCACGGCTTTTGGGGTCCACCACAGGGACCACTTGCTTGGTCCTGCAGCAAACCTTTCTCTGCTCCAAACTCTGACAGCTCAGCTTGTTTGGCCTCACTGTGTGTTGGCCTCACGCGCCTGTATTAACAAGTCCAGGGCAGTGGGGGCACGGCCTCAGTGCAGCTGCAGCATCCTGGGGTCCCAGCCCTGAGCTCAGTGAGGGCAGGAGCGCAGCGCCGATGGCCAGGCCACCTGCTTGAGCTGAGGGCAAGGTGCAGGCCAGGGAGAGTCTCCATGAAGCTGGGACTCTTGACTCAAAACTTGGAAGCTTTGAAGAGCTAGCTGTATTTGGAGGAATCCTAACATATTCTGATTCAACAGGAAGAGTAAGATTGGAAAGGTTGGTGGCAGAAGCCAGATAACTGAGCCTGGAAAGTCTGATAAGGATTTTTGTTATCTTGAAGGCGATGGAAAAGCATTGTTCAGGATTCACTGAAACACAAAAAAGGGCATGGTCATGATGGATTAGATTTGCCTTTCTAAAGGATGACTCTGGCAGCCTGTGTAGGACTGAAGGGGGTGGAGAGAGCGGGGGAGGAGGAGGAATAAAACCTAATAAGACCAGGGTAGTTTTATTGGAATATTGGCATCATTTTGAAGTGTTCCTCCAAATAAGTATTGAGTCCATGCCCTCATCACAGTGAGAATAATTATACATAGATTTGGGTGAGAAAGGAAAAAAAGGGAAATAAATTACTGCTCCAAATAAAGAAAGGATACTGGCAATCTGATACGCCAAAATACTTTAACACTAAATGGAAGGCTGGAGGAAAGGGGACAACAGAGGATGAGATGGTTGGATGGCATCACCAACTCAGTGGACATGAATTTGAGCAAACTCCAGGAGATGGTGAAGGACAGGGAAGCCGGACGTGCTTTAGGGTTGCAAAGAATTGGACACGACTGAGCGACTGAACTGAACTGAACTGAGCGACTGAACAACATTAGGAAAGTAACTGAATAGTTTTCTGATTTATGAAGAGCATGATTGGACTATATGGCGGCTAATGGTCAGATTAACTCTGCGGGAGTAACGATGAATGAATGCGCAAATGCAAGCCTGAGCCAGTGCAGTCTCTCTTCCTGGGATAATCATATGCCTCTGAATGTTTGCACTTAAGGGTGCAAGTTACATGTCTCATATTTTTGAAACAGAAACAAACTCAGCAAATATATATATATTGTTCAGAGTATAAATCAAGGCCATTTCTTAGGTAAAGAAATGACAAGCTTTGGAATCACTGACTAAGAAAACAATAGATTTCTTTATTTGTTTTGTACTAAACTAGACCATTAGCTAGAATTTCATTTTTAGTTGGAAAGAGACTTGTCAATAAAGAAATATGCTTTTTTGTGGAAGGAACCACCATTGCCAGATATATAATTTTGATAAATAAAGAATTTAAAATTAAATTTATTTTTTTGACAGAGCATCATAAAAACTATGTGTGTGTTATGCTCAATCGTGTCCAACTCTTTGCGACCCATGGACTGTAGCCCACCAGGCTCTGCTGTTCATGGGATTTTCCTGGCAAGAATACTGGAGTGAGTTACCATCTCCTCCTCCAGGGGATCTTCCCAACCCAGGGATCTAACCTGTGTCTCCTGCATTGGCGGGTGAATTCTTTGCCATTGTGCCACCTGGGAATTCCTTGGACAAAACTAGAGCAATTTTAAATAGCACCAATCATTACTTCTGATAAGCAGGAGCAGTTTCTCATTTGTACAAAAGGCTCCCAACTTTAAAATTGGGAGTTCTCGTTATTCACATATAACTGACAATCTTGCAGATAAACAGGGCATCACACTCACCATGGGTCTCGTTTTCAATCCATTTGTTAATTTTATATCTGGTGTCTTCCACATCATTTGTAAAGTCAACTCTTTCCACTTTGGCATTATATAGTTTCTTAGCACACTCAATATAGTCCTATAAATATAAATGATATACAGCTCTATAAGTAATAAACAGTTTTTGTACTTACAAATCACCACCAACTAAGCACCATAAGAAATATATATTTGAAATTGTCCCCTCATTTCCACCACCTTACTCAAGGACTACGTTCTGCCTCAGAGGTGAAGGAATAGGCTGGGAGGGAGGACCGGAGACCCTGCAGCTGCGATGCGCTGGAGGAGATCAGCAGGGCCCGTGGCTGATCCCACCCTCTCAGCCTCGCCACTCTTTCTCACCATGAATACTTCAGGAGCCTCCTTCCTCTTGCCCCTTGTTTGTGTCATCCTCTTCCTACTGAAAAACTGTTCAAGAAGCCTAGCAGATATTACCTTAATCAAGTGATCAAAGATAACATTGTCAGCAATAGGATTAGTTAAAATGCTGCCGGGGGGCAATAAGGATAATATGATGAAAATAAAACAACACCCGTGATGTTTTGCATCAAATCAGATGGAGGAGCGAGCTAAAGGAATGGTGATCACCATTCTGCAACACGCGTGTGATAGCTGCTCAGTCCTGTCCAACTCTTTGCGACCCCATGGACTGTAGCACTTCAGGCTCCTCCGTCCATTTGATTCTCCAGGCAAGAATACTGGAGTGGGTGGCCATTTCCTTTTCAGGGGATCTTCCCAGCCCAAGGATCAAACCCTGGTCTTCCACATTGCAGGCAGATTCTTTACCGTCTGAGCACCAGGGAAGACTTTTACAGCATATAAGAGTATCAAATTAACGTTTTGTACACCTTAGACTTACACAGTGTTATATGTTAATTATGTCTCACCAGAGCTGGAAAAAATATGGCTCTAATTATGAAGAAACATCAAACAAATTCACCCTGAAGGGCATTCTAAAATATACCTAGTCTAAATCTGGACATTATGAATAATCATTGAAAGTGTCAAGATCCGTAAAGTCAAAAAAAAAGGCTGGGGAACTGTTCCAAACTGAGAGATGCTAAAGATGCACGCCAGCAAAGCACAATGCATGATTCTGAAGTAAATTATTTTGCTATGGGATGATGTAGTGATGATTGGTTAGATGCAAAAGGATCTAAAGCTTAGCTGATAATGATGTAACAGTGTGAATTTCCTGATTATGATGGTTGCACTGTGGTTCTGTAGGAGAATCTCATTGTTTGTAGGATTACACCAAAGACTTCAAATATGATTAGGGATTTCTAATAGTTCAGGGAAAAAATTTTTCTTCTCTATAATACCTGCAACTTTTCTGTAAGTTTCAGATTAATTCAATATAGCTTTTCTTTTGAAAAGTAGAAGGAAGACCTAAAAGTCTTCTTCACTAATGGACTGTGAAGCTTAGGGAAAAGAAGAAGACAAATTTGACCCAAATACTTGGTGGATAATTCAGTGAGAGAGAACACAGAAGAAAGAGAAGTCAGAGGACAGGAGGGATGGTGCATGAGAGTCTGGAGGCACCCGCCTGAGCACTGGCAGGAGGCAGGTGCAGCCGCAGAGCGCACAGAGGCAGGGAGAGCGAGGCTAAAGAACTACACAGTTTTGGTAAAGAGTCTGCCTGCAGTGCAGGAGACCCAGGTTCAATTCCTGGGTTGGGAAGATCCCCTGGAGGAGGAAATGGCAACCCACTCCAGTATCCTTGCCTGGAAAATCTCATGGACAGAGGGCTTCAGTCCAGGGGGTCGCAGAGAGTCAGGCACGACTGAGCGACTAACACTAATCTCTCCTTGGGTAAGAAAGTTAACTGAAAATGGAAGATGGCTGAGGACAGAAAGTTTACAGAACAGTAGTATTTTAGGGATGCCTGGAGGAGCAAAGATGAAGCAAAGAGACTGAGATTAGAAAACCAGGAGAAATTAATACCATAAAAACACTGAGAGGGGAGCATCGCTCACGTTGGACGCTATGAAGAGGCAGATAAGATAAAACTGGAAAGTGTTCATAGCTTGGGTGTCCACATGGAAGGCGGCAGTCAACCTCATAAAAGGACTTCAGGGGAGCATTTAACGTAGAAGCCAGATTGCAGTGGACTGAGGCGTAAAGGTGGGGAAATGGACTCCAAGAACAAACATTACTCTTTCATTAAGCTGGATTGTTCGAGCTTACATTTTCAGTGTGAGAAACAGTAAGATGGGAATCATTAAGCAGCTTTTAAAGAAAAACTTTACAAAAAGGTACTTTGCACATACATTTCTATGCTATGAGAAAGTAGAAAGTAGGCTAGTCAGCCCAGTAAAGAATGCAGAGGGAAAGATGACACCGAGGAAGCGGGGAGGGGGCAGCAGCAGCGGAGGAGCCTGGAGGAGCCGGCGCTTAGCAGAGCGGCTCCCTCTGAGCTTGCTGGAGAGAGTCGGAGAGAGCAGCGAGCGGGCTGGAACCTGAATCCCGGCTGAAAGAGATGGAGGTGGTACGGGGTGGCTGGGAACTGAGAGAAGCAGGAGGCTTCCAAAAGCTGCCGTCAGGAACGGAGCCCCAGAGCCGGCTGCTGGGCCGCGAAGAGCGTCTGGCCGGGCGCCTCCAGGCGCCCCGCCCGCCTCCAGGCGCCCCGCACGCGCGCCCCCGCGGCCGGGCCCGCGAGAGGAGCCGCGGCGCTGAGCCCGGCTCGGGGCTTTGCGGGGGAAGGGAATGGGGGAGGAACGGCTGAGAGCAGCCCCGCGCAGGAACGGAGCCGGGCAAGGAGAGAGCTGCTAGCCGAGGGCAAGCCGAGAGAGAGAACGTGAACGCCTGGGGCAGCGCGAGCAGGCAGAGCAGCGAGGGGAGAATGGAGGCCCGTGACGGTGTGACTGCGCCGGAAAACTGGGACTGCAGACTCCAGTTTCAGGGCGTGGCTCAGGCATCTGTAATGGTGTGGGGTCAGGAAACCGCGGAGCAGAATCATCCACAGGGACACCGAGCTTATTCGAAACAGTGGCAGATTCCGGTGTGGAATAACACGCACAGCGGTCCCCCAAGGCGCACTTAGCAAGGGTGCGGGAGGAGGGGAACACGCGCTCAGAGACAGCGGGTGGCCTTCTGTAACACCATCCTCTTCACAGAGACTATTTGCACCTTTTATCTTTATCAATTCCAGTAGAATATGTATCCTCTTATTTGAACCCATACTCAAATGTGAGTTAAGTATCATAAGAAGAAATGTAAGAAGCTTGGAGATTATCTATCTTTGCACTGATCTATCTGATTGAAATTTGACGATAGGTACATTTAAATCGAAAGTAGTTATAAATGTTTGGGAGGGAAAAAAAGCGGCTGTCTTGCGTTCAGTGTTCTTGATTAGATCACACCTTCACTGTGCTTCTGGGCACACTGCAGTGAGAGTCGGAGGACGGAGCACGGAAAGCAAGAGGCTGTAAATAGCACCATGATACTCATCAGCATCCAGGCTGCGGCTGAGGGCCCCTCAGGAGCAGAACAGCGTCTGTGGGAACTGGGACTCACACTGTGGCTGAACATCGTGGCGGCCCCTGTCAAACCTGTGCAGGGTACCTTTGGGAGGATTAAAGCAGACTGACCTAATGCTTCATAATTGACAGGCTGCCAAGCGATTCGGGAGTGGCGCTGGAAAGGGCAAAAGAATCTGAGTGGGTGACAGACAGATGAGGCGTTAATGACCGGGTGGAGCACAGAGAGCTGGGAAGGATGCAAGCGGAGAGCAGCCCAGAGACGCCGCGGGTGGAGTTTCACAGTCGTGTGAGACGGGGAAAATCAAAAGGGAGAGCAGACTTCTCCCGGAGAACCGCCACTGCATCCGCCTGAACAGCGCTTCCAGCTTCCGGTCGTCACAGCAACGACGGGTCAGGCACTCCAGCATGCAAGAGTGCGTTCTTGACTTGCTGGTCTTTGAATGAGGAGAATTCCACGATGAGGGAACTGGTAATTCAAACACCATGTAATAGTGCCAAAACTCAGTCTGCTGACCTCAAGTTACTCGCCTCCTGTGTTGAGTCTTAGCTGCAATTCCACCATCGGCCAGCCTTATACGGCTAAGTCTCTCACCAAGAATTCTTTTATAAGTGTGTGCCACGTGCTCAGTCACGCCCAGCTCTTTGCAACACCATGTCTGTACCCACCAGACTCCTCTGTCCCTGGGACTAGGTGAGAAAATTGCAGCGGGTAGCCATTCCCTGCTCCAGGGATCTTCCTGACCCAGAGATTGAACCCGCGCCTCCTGCGTCTCCTGCACCGCAAGGGATTCCTTCCAAGCTGAGCCGCTGGGAAAGCCCCCTTTCATAGCGATCTTATCGAAAAGATAAGCAACTGCTGAGAGGAGAGAGGGAAGGGCAAAGCTGAGGAAAAAGGGAGATGAACTCAGCGCTGGGGATGAACTGTCCTAGAAGACAGGAAACTCAAAGGAAAAGCAGACGATGCTGCCCATGAAAGTGAAGGGAAGCCGCTCGGTCGTGGCCGGCTCTCTGGACTGCAGCCCACCAGGCTCCTCCATCCATGGGGTTCTCCAGGCGAGAGTACTGGACTGGGTGCCGTTTCCTGCTGCCCATAGACAGCCCGCAATGCACTGTCTGCTCCTGCCACCCCAGTTCTAACTCCACATCACTGCCAGTGGACAAGCTTCTCTGTCTTAGAGCATGTCAGTCTAGTGACCCTGAATATGTGATCACTCAGGTGAGGAAAAGCTGTACTTTGGAAATAAAGTGATAATATTGAGAAGGCATCTGGGAACCTAATTAATAGTGACAGGAAAAAAATATACCACCTTGGTATGGCCCCATAGAAAGGTGCAAACCTTTATTCAGATGATAAATTGAGCAAGACTCAGGTTCATAACAGAAATAACCATCTAACATAGGAGCCTGCACTTACCTTTCGAATATCAAATACTTTTTCTGCAAAAAGTCCATTGGCAATGCTGAGTTCATAATCCTTGTGGGATGTGTTTATATCAGACAGAACTCTTTGCAGTTGAGATTGGAGTCCTGGCTGCTGTTAAAAGATTTATAAAAAATTATTCTTGGGCTGTAAAGTTATGTCTACTGTTTTTACACATGAAATAAAACATGTATAATATCATAAAAGAATTTAAAAGCGATGATGCTTATTAAAGTGGGAAACAGTGTCACATACATTTATAATTTCTCATCCTTTCTTAAAATAGTGTCTGTGGTCAAAGTTAATTAAAGGAGTTAGTGAAATAAATAAATATCCTTAAAATAAAACTATTAACAGAAGATAATGAATTTGTCTAAGGCATGTACTAAATAACTCTTACCAATCTAAGTTGACTGTGAATATCAAAGGATAAAACGCAAACACTTAGTCCCACACTATCTCGCCAAGTTTTAGCTAACATGTAAGTAAAGTTTCGCTTACTTGATAATTTACAAATAAATTATCAAAAACTGTATCTGGAATACCCACAATACAGAAATCTGAATGAGACATGATCCTTTGCTTTAAAGGGGAGAAAACATAGAAATATATTAGTGAGATGGGGATTTGTCTAAATTGAGTCTTACAGTCTCTTTCTCTAGAGCATATTGTCTTTACCTGAGTATCAGAGGAGCTCCCATGTCTTGAGAAGGTGTTAAAGTGAAGCACCTGCAAACGGGCAACAGGGAAAGCGGTCAGCAAGCAGTGGCAAGCAAGAAGAGAACTAGTTTTAAGAACAGTGGAGGTTCCACTGCTGCCGGTTGTGTTTGTGTATTTGTTTGTTAGCACACAGGGCGGCAATGGCCTGGGAACTGCCCTACTGGTGTGTTTAGAGCAAGACCAGTCACTGGGGAAAGCATCACAAACTGGGGAAGTCGTGAACCAATGGCTGCTGCTGCTGCTGCTGCTGAGTCGCGTCAGTCGTGTCCGACTCTGTGCGACCCCATCGACGGCAGCCCACCAGGCTCCCCCGTCCCTGGGATTCTCCAGGCAATAACACTGGAGTGGGTTGCCATTTCCTTCTCCAGTGCATGAAATCAATGGCTACAAAGTGAAATGTGTTTAACAATTTTCGTTTGCTTATTCCTGGGGATCAATTCAATACTCACTGATTAAACCTGAACCAGAATCCAAAATAGTCTCATAAGAAATGAAGACTTTGCTTAATGAAACAGGAGGCAAGACTGGGGCTAACTACATACACACCAAGACATGAGAGCCAGCGATTTCTCTGGTGGTCCAGTGGCTATGACTCTGTACGTCCAGCCAGGGGTCCCCGGCTGGACTCCTGGTTGAGGAACTAGGTCCCGAGTGCCACAACTAAGGCCTGGTGCAACCAGGTAATAGATAATTTTTTAAGGCATAAAAGAGAAAGCTAGTTATTGAGTATCCAGCAAATATTAAATAGGAAGCAAAATTGGGATTTGATAGATATAATTTTTGATCCTGCAATTATTTGAGAGGCTTCCCTAGTGACTCAGTGGTAAAGAATCTTCCTGCCAGTGCAGGAGACATAAAAGACATGGGTTTGATCCCTGAGTTGGAAGATCCCCTGGAGGAGGAAATGGCAACCCACTCCAATATTCTTGTTTGGGAAGTCCCTGGACAGAAGAGCCTGGCAGGCTACAGTCCATGGGGTGACAAAGAGCTGGACATGACTGAGCAACTAAACAAACAAAAAATCACTGAAAGTAAGCAGTTTGGGGTTTCCTTTTTCAGCATGGCTCTCAATAACCCCATTATTCTAATAACTGCTCCTATGCCCATCTTCGGAGAAGGCGATGGCACCCCACTCCAGTACTCTTGCCTGGGAAATCCCATGGATGGAGGAGCTGGTGGGCTGCAGTCCATGGGGTTGCTAAGAGTCAGAGACGACTGAGCGACTTCACTTTCCCTTTTCACTTTCATGCATTGGAGAAGGAAACGGCAGCCCACTCCAGTGCTCTCGCCTGGAGAATCCCAGGGACGGGGAGCCTGGGGGCTGCCGCCTACGGGGTCGCACAGAGTCGGACACGCCTGAAGCGACTCAGCAGCAGCAGCAGCAGCAGCAGCATTCCCATCTTGATTTCTTACTTTATCTGCGTTTTTCCAGGCCCTCTATCTCTGGGATCTGAAATGCAAAACAGCTCCATCAATAGGAATTAATAAGATGTGCCATGCGTGTGACAATCACTCACGCAGCTGTCTGGGGCAGACAGTGCATCCTGCTTCCTCGGCCACGCGTGGGCAGTGCGCGCGAGCAGCATTTATCTTGTACCCCCGACCAGTCGTCAGGTCTAAGTAACTGCCAGGCAACGGTGGACTTGTTTTGTGGTCTCATTTTGTGACTCTCAGAGTCTCATTGGTTGAATTTTCTGTAAAAGATGTAGCTTTGCCTTAAGGGACCTTTTGGGCTTTGTGTGTGAGGAGTTGGAGTAGGGAGAAGGTTGGAAGGACTGATCTGATGCAGGGTGAAGAGACGCGTATGGGAATTTAGACCAGTGTTGCTATCAGGGCCTCTGTGAGGGGATTTCTGCTTCAAAGCCTCAGACTCCTAATCATAGCACCATCTTATTGGCTTGGGGAGAACAGAACAGCTCAGAAAGGGATATGAAAACTTATAAAGGCTACTAGCATCATTGTTAGCCTTAAAATGCCACAGAGAATTGGAACCTAACCTCAATTTCTACATCTTCTTAATCCAGGATGATAATATGAGATGGAATGAGAGAAAAGGCAAAGTCTACAACGCAAATTTGGTATACACATTAGTTCTATTATAGATTTAAAATTCACAAATGGGGTCTCTGCAGACATTAAGGACTATGCCTGGAAGCCTGGCTGTCATCTTCCCCCTAGTTCTCGGCAGTTGTGGGGCAGGAAGAGCATCAGCACCCTTTCTCATCCTTCAGGGCCTTCAGGGATATTGTGGTCACCTCTTCCCAGCTGACCCGGTTGACTAGAATGTTCCAGGGCTCGTGATTCTGCCTCACAGTTTTGTGGTCAGTCTCACTGTGACTGTGATTCGTTGACAGACACTGAAATTACTGATTGAAGGGGCTCCCCTGAATGTCCGGTGGCTAAGACGCCCCCTTCCAGTGCGGGAGCCGCAGGCTCCATCCCTGGTCGGGAGACTACAATGCCATATGCCTCATGTGTGGCCCAAACACATGAAATAGAAGCAATGTTGTAACACACTCAATAAAGACTTTACAAAAGGCCCACGTCAAACAAAAAAACTCAAAAAAAAGAAAGTGCTAATCTGTCACTAAGAAAGGAAGGTTCGACAAGGGCCCTCCTTCCCATGGAGTTTATTTTGTAATTACAAGTGGAGGAAACAAAAGGATGAGTTTTATTGCTTGGATCATGTTATTATAGGGCTTCCCTGGTGGCTCAGATGGTAACAGATCTGCCTGCGATGCAGGAGACCTGGGTGCGATCTCTGGGTTGGGAAGATCCCCTGGAGAAGGGAAAGGCCACCCACTCCAGGGTTCTTGCCTGAAGAACCCCCAGGTACAGAGGTACCTGGTGGGCTACAGTCCATGGGGTGACCAAGAGTAGTTTTTTTTTAATTCTTACTGATTTGTAACATTCATGTTAAAAGTTTACCCTCAGTACCCCCAGAACTGAAAAAGGAAAAGTTGCAAAGAAAAGTCTGTATCCTCAGTCGCCTCAGCACGAGATGGAAAGAAGCACTAGCCAGCTTTTGCTCACTGGACTTAAACTTGGGCGGCCCCGTTGCATATTTCCTTTCTAAAATAAGCCCTGGAAGTTGGAGGGTCCATTTCTATCATCTTAGAGAAAGATTTAACCAAGAGAAGGCTGAGAAAACTCTGAGAGTCATATTGATTGTTATGTAATGCTATCTTTAGTAAAATATATATGGCTTTGTGGAAAAACATTTTGAATGATGTCTGCTCTTCTGAGTTCTAAACCTTTTACTGACTACCTCATAAAAACAACCTGGTAATTAACTTGATTAACTGAAGCTTAGCAAGGAGAAAGGAATCTTCTCTTCTTTTTGACAAAAATTTCTGTCAGACTAACTTTTTAAATTTCCCTTGCTAAGTCACTTCAGTCGTGTCTGACTCTGTGTGACCCCATAGAAGGCAGCCCACCAGGCTCCGCCGTCCCTGGGATTCTCCAGGCAAGAACACTGGAGTGGGCTGCCATTTCCTTCTCCAATGCAGGAAAGTGAAAAGTGAAAGTGAAGTCGCTCAGTCTTGCCCGACCCTCAGCGACCCCATGGACTGCAGCCTTCCAGGCTCCTCCGTCCGCAGGATTTTCAGAGGCAAGAGCACTGGAGTGGGGCCAGCGCCTTCTCCAGAGCTGTCTTTAAAAAAAAATTCCCCAAGGTCGCCATTGGATAGGTCGGCTGTTTGAAAATATATGGATGCACCAGAAACAGACTCACTTGCTTCTAAAACATTATGTTTTTAAATAATGAATGGAAATCTTATTTTATTAGTTACTAGATTGATTTTTCCAAAGTCAATGCCTATATTTATCAGAATATTGACTTCAAGATAAGTGAAGCTTTATGGTAAGGTACTTTGAGCTACCTTTCAGTTTGCTGACTTCAGGGCAAACGGCTGTTCCTCTTGGGGATATTTGGCGGTGTCTAGGGACACGTTTTATTTTCACGATGTGGGAGAGGTGTGCAGATGATATCCAACAGGAAAGGGCTGGGGGTGCTGCAAAACCTCCTGCAAGGCACAGGACAGCCCCTCACAACAAAGACTCCTCTGACCCAGAAGGTCAGTGGAGCCAAGGCTGAGAAACTCTGCTTTAGAATGAGACCTTCCTGAGTTTACTAGCACAGAGAGGGTGTGACAAGCCCTGCATAAAACTGGGGAAATGAGGCCAACTCCAGGGTTACTGTGAGCATCAAATAAGATACCCAGAGAGCTTATCCTGGAGCCTGACCCTGACGGAGCTCCCAGCCAGCGGGAGGTGCTCAGCGCACCGGTCAGGAACCACTCCAGCTCTGGGACAGCAGCATTCTTAGACTCTGTGGTTATTCCCTAGCATCAGTTACTGGTGGAGCCGTACAGAGAGTGAAACAAGTCTTTCCAGCTTCCCTGACTGCACAAATAACCTTCAACACGTACTTAAGTGTGGAAGGTTACAGCAGGGATCCCTGCCCTCCTGCACTGGTTTATGAACTAAGATAATGGGAGGAATCGGTGGGAAGAAGGTTGGGCATCGAAGTTTCGACATGCAGCTCGGCCCTGGTGTCTCAGCTGCTGCTGACCCAATGAATTTCAATGGCAAACTCCTGAGAGAAGGGGGAAAACGTGGCCTGGCCTCTTTGCCTCCCTGCAGTCTCGCTCAGTCTAGCCCAGGGTAGAGGGCAGGAGTGACTGACAAGCTGTCTCTAAATGTGTGGGGAAGGTGATGCTGGCGGCAGTGCGGCGAGCCTCCTGGCGGGCTGTGACCATCCAGACTGCACGATGATGCCATTTGTGGGCAAGTCACCAGCGCCTGAGCTGGGCTTCACTGGCATTTCTTCCAGCCCTTCCTTCTCATCCAGACCACTCAGGTGTGCATGCATCCTCAGTCCTCTCTGACTCCTTGCGACCCCATGGACTGTAGCCCACCAGGATCCTCTTTCCATGGGATTTTCCTGGCAAGAGCACTGGAGTGGGTTGCCATTCCCTTCTCCAGAGGACCATCCTGACCCAGGGACTGAACCCGGGTCTCTTGCGTCTCCTGCACCGGCAGCAGGTTCTTTGCCACTGAGCCGCCATCACTCAGGCTGAGGCTCTCTCCTTCCCTGTACACCTGGAATGGCCAGCAAAGCTCAGGTGCTAGGCCCCATCCCCGTAGTTTCTGATTCAGTAGGTCTGAGTTGCAGCCAAAGATTTCGCATTCCCACTGAGATCTCCGGGTGGAGCTGGCATGGGAAACACACTTTGAACCCCACACTAAGGCACAGTACCAAAGCTGCAGTTCTGGAAAGGTTCCAGCTTAAAGAGCAGGGGTTGCAAGCGCGTTCTTTCCTCCCCCTGGACGGGGTCCACTGGGAGGTCTTCCTTTACCTGGGACCATCACAGTGCAATGTTCTCTTGGGAGAAACTGTTTGCCCTGATGACCAATTACAAAAGCCATGGCTGGTGACGCAGTCAAGACTGACCTTATCGATCTGAGAAGCACAGTCGCCCCTCGCACCCAAGCGAACCAGGGCCAGGGCAGTGAAGAGGCTCAGAGAGGAGAAGAGCACGTTTCCACTCCCTTGGCTGCTGCCCAGCTCTCTGAACAGGTCGGAGCAAAAGTCCGCGTCTGCTGCCGCGAAGGAGGCCATGGTGGAATGGAGTGCAGCCTAGAGGGAGAAGAGAAGGAGCTCCGAGTGTGTCTCCTGTGGATATTTCAGGGCTTCTTTTCTAATTAGGGTATAATTCCTTACACTGTTGTGTTAGTTTCTGCTGAACAGTAACGTGCATGCTAAGTCCTTTCAGTCATGTCCAGCTCTTGGCGACCCCATGGACTGTAGCCAGCCAGGCTCTGTCCCTGGGATTCTCCAGGCAAGAACACTGGAGTGGGTTGCCATGCCCTCCTCCAGGGGATCTTCCTGACCCAGGGATCAACCCTGCGTCTCTTATGTCTCCTGCGTTGGCAGGAGAGTTCTTCACCACCAGTGCTACTGGCAAGCCCTGAATCAGCTGTCAGTATACATATATCCCCTCCCTCTGAGTCTCCTTCCCACTCACCCTGTTCCACCCCTCCAGGTTATCACCGAACACCAAGCTGAGCTCCCGTGCTGTACAGGAGCTTCCCACCAGCTGTCTGCTTTACCCATGGGGGTCTACATATGATATTTATATGTGTTCATTTTTTTAAATCAGAGGCTTCATTTCTTCAACCTTGAATGTAGCTATCAAATAACTCACAACAAAAAGAAAAAGTTCTTTTGGCCCAGTATTCTTGCTATCAAAGCTCTAAGACGCTCTTCTGGCAACAACATTATGATACCTTTTAAAACAGCCTTGATCTTCTTTAGCGCAATGTTTCTATATTTCTGCCTGTGCTCTCATATTCACATCCAGGGCATGGTCTCACTGTTCCTGGAGGTGGACTTTCCAGCTTCAGTGATCTTTGATAATTTTGTTTTGAGTCCCAAGCAAACACATTTATGGGACCTACTATTTCTCAAACCTCCCGGATTTCTAAGCTGAAATACAGCAGAAATGCTGTTGCTGTTTGGTCACTAAGTCATATATGACTCTATGAGACCCCCTGGACAGTAGCCTGCCAGGCACCTCTATCCATGGGGTTTCCCAGGCAAGAACGCTGGAGTGGTCTGCCACTTCCTCCTCTGGGAGATATTCCCAACCCGGGTGGGAGCCCATGTCTCCTGCGTCGGCGGGCGTATTCTTTGCCACTGAGCCACCATAGAGGCCCCAGAAGTGTTGTTACAGTAAAAACAAATTTTACGTTAGACAGTCTATTCAAGGGACTATATTTCAGGAAGAAAAACTGTGTGTTACATCTTCTCTCTTCAAATAATTTTCAAGACTTCATGTTGATTGCCAAAAAAATCATAGTATTTAAATGAAATTAATTATTCTTAGGAAAGTAACTTCAAAAGCAAAACCATAATAATTCTTTCAAACTATTTACAGAGGAAATTACATTTAATTAAGCATTGTGGGCACATTAACATATTGCTACAAACTCTCTTTGGGGACCTACCTGAGTGGTCCAGTGGAGGTCTGAAAGCTATTTGGTAATTTCTTAATCCAAAATGCAAAACACACTCTTCAGTACATTTTTCCTCAGTCTAGTCCCAACTGTTTTTGTTGCTTTATAAATACAGCTTTCACTATTTTACCCCCAGGCGGGAAAGGGGTGCTTCATGTTTTAAAGTCACCCTTTGAATCACTTTCTAGCAGAGCAGTGATCACACCATCTATTTCCTGATGTTTTAGTCATCCTCTTGACTTTTCACAAAACTGCTGTCTTTTGAAGAGAAGAGAAGCTAGACAGGAATGTGCTCATTCAATTAAGTGCATATTTTCAGGGCTTAGGCAAATTCTGTGGCAGAGGAACCATCCTAGATAAACAATTACAGAGAAGCATCAGCCAAGAGCCTCTTAGATCCAGCCATTTTCAAGCAATAGCTTTTAAAATGGTAAACTGTTCCAGGTAACATACAGCTAGATATTCTCGCACAGACGCGCTCATACTCGATGCAAAAGCCAAGAAGTATGCTCCACTGCACAGCGCTGCTTTTCTTTTTTTTCCTCTATGCAAGTGCTTTGCAGTTTCCAGAAGTGAAAGTAAGTTTCATTCCCCTCATCTGATACAAAGACTGAATCCCACTGGCAAATAAGTACCAATATACATGGCTGAATTACTTGTTTTTCACTCTAAATTTCCATCAGATGACATAGAATTAATATTAGAAAATAAACATGCTACCAAAACTGATTTTCTTTCCCTGTAATTTCTTTTGCCAGCAACTTTTTAAAAAATTAAGCACACAAAAATATAATTAAATGTAAACAAGTCATCAAGAAATGCCCAGTGATTTGGGTCCCAGTTAAATAACTAAACTGAAGAGGAAAATTAATCACATCCAGCTACAGAAGAAGGCATCAGCATGGCACTCCCAGTATGCCGCTAACCTGTGCAGCAGCGAAGGAAAATTCTTTTTAAATCATACAGAAACTTAACTTTAAATTAATCTTTTATTTCACTAAAACTGAAAAAATACTTACAAAACTAATATACACATATGGAATTAATTTATAATTTTCAAGTTAACATGAATCAAATACTTATGAAGGTCTTTAAATCTTAAACGGCAAACTTAAGGATGTCAAAGTCCAGGAAAGACTGAACCTATTCACTTGCTTGTGGTGCATTTCAACTTGAGAAACTTTTTAATTCCTTGCTTTCTTCAGTTAACATACTTTTTGTGTCAAACCAAAAAGAATAGATATGTTCTCAGTAAAGCTTTTAAAAGTCTAATTAAAAAGTAAGAAAAATAAATTTTAAAGCATGAGAAAAACCAGGGACAAACACTTTCAGTAAAATATGAAATTATATTGAAAATATTTCATGGACCTAAGCTTATTATACAAAATTGATAAATTATGTGCCTTACTGTTTGATCAAAATATTATTTCTTCTTAGGATAATTCTGTCTACACAAGAAAAAGTAACCATGTTTCATGGTACATTACTGAGAGGAAAAAACACCTCCTGTTTTTACTGAACTAAAGTACAGATAGAGGAAAAAATTGAAACTACAGTTGAACAGACTTAATTTTTACTCTTATCATGTAAGTCAAATGTAATGCATTCAAATCTTTCCATTTTTTTCAGAAACATAGTTTAAATTTTTGACAAATTCCTAATCAAATAAGTTGAGATATACAGTTAAAACAGAATTCAATTTTAACGTCAAGAATGTGTATACTCCAACATATAATGCCTTAAATAAGAACATCAGAAATATAGAATTTTAGACTTGTCCAAAATTCCCTGATCCTGTTTCTCTTCTCCAAGATGGAATGTGACGTGTTGAGTGGTCTCAGATGCCCTCTGAGTGGCAGGTGCCCCTATCCTCAGTGCCCCAGGGTAAGTGGCTGCAGAAGAGCCCCGAGACAGAGGAGCTGGGAGGAGGGTGGACCTAGGGCCATGCTGGGGGACCAGCCCTCAACAGAGACACACTCACTGCCCTGTCTCCCCACCCGCACTGCTCTCTGTCTCTCTGTCTCTGCCTCTCTCTGTCTCTCTGTCTCTCTGTGTCTCTGTGTCTCTCTGTGTGTCTCTGTGTGTGTATCTCTCTCTGTCTCTGTCTCTCTGTGTCTCTTTGTCTCTCTGTGTGTCTCTGTGTGTGTATCTCTCTCTGTCTCTGTCTCTCTGTCTCTCTCTGTCTCTCTGTGTGTCTCTGTGTGTGTGTGTGTCTCTGTCTCTGTCTCTCTCTCTGTGTCTCTCTCTGTCTCTGTATCTCTCTGTCTCTCTGGGTCTGTCTCTGTCTCTCTGTGTGTCTCTGTCTGTGCGTCTGTCTCTGTGTGTGTCTCTGTCTCTCTGTCACTCTGTCTCTCTGTGTCTCTCTGTGTGTCTCTGTGTGTGTGTCTCTCTGTCTCTGTCTCTCTGTGTCTCTCTGTCTCTGTGTCTCTGTCTGTGTGCGTGTCTCTCTCTCTGTCTCTGTCTCTCTCTCTGTGTCTCTCTCTGTCTCTGTATCTCTCTGTCTCTCTGGGTCTGTCTCTGTCTCTCTGTCTCTCTGTGTGTCTCTGTCTGTGCGTCTGTCTCTGTGTGTGTCTCTGTCTCTCTGTCACTCTGTCTCTCTGTGTCTCTCTGTGTGTCTCTGTGTGTGTGTCTCTCTGTCTCTGTCTCTCTGTGTCTCTCTCTGTCTCTGTGTCTCTGTCTGTGTGCGTGTCTCTCTCTCTGTCTCTGTCTCTGTCTCTCTCTCTGTGTCTCTCTCTGTCTCTGTATCTCTCTGTCTCTCTGGGTCTGTCTCTGTCTCTCTGTCTCTCTGTGTCTCTCTGTGTGTCTCTGTGTGTGTGTGTGTCTCTGTCTCTGTCTCTCTCTCTGTGTCTCTCTCTGTCTCTGTATCTCTCTGTCTCTCTGGGTCTGTCTCTGTCTCTCTGTCTCTCTGTGTGTCTCTGTCTGTGCGTCTGTCTCTGCGTGTGTCTCTGTCTCTCTGTCTCTCTGTCTCTCTGTGTCTCTCTGTGTGTCTCTGTGTGTGTGTCTCTCTGTCTCTGTCTCTCTGTGTCTCTCTGTCTCTGTGTCTCTGTCTGTGTGCGTGTCTCTCTCTCTGTCTCTGTCTCTGTCTCTCTCTCTGTGTCTCTCTCTGTCTCTGTATCTCTCTGTCTCTCTGGGTCTGTCTCTGTCTCTCTGTCTCTCTGTGTCTCTCTGTGTGTCTCTGTGTGTGTGTGTGTCTCTGTCTCTGTCTCTCTCTCTGTGTCTCTCTCTGTCTCTGTATCTCTCTGTCTCTCTGGGTCTGTCTCTGTCTCTCTGTCTCTCTGTGTGTCTCTGTCTGTGCGTCTGTCTCTGCGTGTGTCTCTGTCTCTCTGTCTCTCTGTCTCTCTGTGTCTCTCTGTGTGTCTCTGTGTGTGTGTCTCTCTGTCTCTGTCTCTCTGTGTCTCTCTGTCTCTGTGTCTCTGTCTGTGTGCGTGTCTCTCTCTCTGTCTCTGTCTCTGTCTCTCTCTTGTAAGCTGTCTGGCCAGGCTTTAAGTTCTGGGCTTTGGAAATATTTACCTTACTCTCTTCATAGAGGAAGTTAGCCGCTGGTTGGATGAGTCTGAACGACTCTTGCATTACTCTGAAATATAAAGCCTCTGACTCAGACACTCCCTACTTCCTTTTGTAATGACCATGATAATTCGAAATAATGTCATTAAAATGGAGTTATGCTCAGGCCCTTTATAGCGCAAATTCGAAGAAGTGTGCAGAGTACTAGCTACAGACTCGACTCAAAACAGCCGAGGCAGGCGCTTCCTGAAGCGCAGCCCGCGGGAGCTTCTACCCGCCGTGGGCGCGCAGCCTCCTCGCGCGTGCGCGGGCCGCGTGGGGCTGGGCGCGGAGCGGACCCGCCGCATCACTCGCCGGTTCGCGCTGTGCTCGCCCAGCTCCTTGCCTGTGAGGAGCCGTGTTCCGGGGGTGTGTAAGGGTGTGCGTGTAAGGCGTGTGAAGCCGTCGTGGAGGAGCAGCCGGCAGTCCAGAGAAGAGAAGAAGGCGAGTGGCTGGAGGGCAGAGCGCGCGCCGCTCCGGCCGGGACGAGGGCTGGCTGTGCCGGGGGAGCGGTGAGTGGACTGAGCGCAGAGGGTCCCCTCCACACAGTAGCCTTTGTGGGGTTTGGTTTGCTTTTTGCTGTGACCGTTTTTCATTTTAAAGTCTCTATTGAATTTGTCACAGTTTTGCTTCTGGCACATGCTTTGGCTTTCTGGCCGCCAGACCTGCGGCATCTCCGCTGCCCCCGGGGTCGGGGTCGGGGTCGGGCACCGCAGGCGGGGCCCCTACCCCGGGGCTCCAGGGGAGGCCCGCAGGGTCTCGCACCTTGCGCTTCGCGTCATTGACACATTTTCACCGTCCCAGCCCCATCTGCAGTGTACGTTTTCATGCTGAAGTGGAATATCCTGACCATTTGAAGTCTCCTCAGACGAATATCCTCTCAGAGGGACAGATGTGTTTGAACATATTGAACAAGATGGAGAGTAGCTACCTCCATCGAAAGAGGAATATGTTACTGATGAGAACGTTAAAACAAAAAATGAGGAAAAGTAAAATGAGTAGCTCCAGAGAAAACAAGATTGCACAGGGAAGCGCATGTCACACTGCACTCTGCAGCTGGGCTGTGGGCAATACTCTCTTAGTTGTGACGATTCCAGCGGACTTCCTTGCTGGCTCAGCGGTAGAGAGTCCGCCTGCCAATGCAGGAGACACAAGTTCAGTCCCTGCTTAAGGAAGATCCCCTGGAGAAGGAAATGGCGAACTGCTCCAATATTCTTACCTGGGAAATCTCATTGTCAGAGGAGCCTGGTGGGCCATGGTCCATGGGGTCTCAAAGAGTCAGACCTGACTTAGTGACTGAACAACAACAGCGATTTCAATACTGCTGCTGCTGCTGCTGAGTCGCTTCAGTCGTGCCCGACTCTGTGGGACCCCATAAATGGCAGCCCACCAGGCTCCCCCGTCCCTGGGACTCTCCAGGCAAGAACACTGGAGTGGGTTGCCGTTTCCTTCTCCAATGCATGAAAGTGAAAAGTGAAAGTGAAGTCACTCAGTCATGTCCGACTCTTCGCAACCCCATGGACTGCAGCCCACCAGGCTCCTCCACCCATGGGATTCTCCAGGCAAGAGTACTGGGTGGAGTGCCATCCCCTTCTCCATTTCAATATTGAGTATTGAGCTAAACAGGATTGAGGGTGTGCTGACACCGTAGGGATATTAGGAGGAGGTGGTAGGGGACGGGATAGGGAACTGGACGTCCAAAGAGTCCATTGTCCTTTCATGAAAGGAAGGTGACAGATCGCCTCTAAAACAAAAAAGAGCCACCTTAGCTTGTTACTTGGATGTCTGAAAAGATACAAGAAGCAACACCAAAAGTGATTGAGACTGAAGATAAGTATCCACCCATGAAACCAATCCAACAATTAATCATGCTTCAATACAGTGGCTTTTTTGGGGCTGATGCACAGGATGATTCAAGTAGAGGATGTGGGGTGGGAGGTGGGAGGGGGCTTCGGCATTGGGAGATTGTGTTCACCTATGGCTGATTCGTGTCAATGTATGGCAAAACAAATATAGTATTGTAAAAAAAAAAAAAAAAAAAAGCAGTGGGGAGAATTGTTCCTGTTGAGTGAGAGTAGAGTGGGAGGGGGAGAATGGAGGAGCCTGCTGCTTTGCATGACAAGCTGTGTGGTCTGCTTCTGACTCCCTCACCTCATAATAAGCTCGAAATAAATGAAGGATAAAATAATGGCTCTGGATTAAATCGCAACTTGGCAACTCACTGTGCTGTGTGACTTTGAGCAAGTAATTTAGTTTCTCTGAGCCCCCATTCTCTCATCCATAAAATAAGAGTTCGTATCAATTATATGATTCATATTTTTATAAAATGTGTATGTAATATATTGCATACTTAGGTTTTATATACATACATATGTCTGTGTGTATGTGTATGTACATATGTATCTGTGTATATGTATGTGTATATACATATGTCTCTGTGTATATGTATGTGTATGTACATATGTCTGTGTGTATATGTATATGTACATATGTCTGTGTGTATATGTATGTGTATGTACATATGTCTGTGTGTATATGTATATGTACATATGTCTGTGTGTATATGTATATGTACATATGTCTGTGTGTATATGTATGTGTATATACATATGTCTGTGTGTATATGTATGTGTATATACATATGTCTGTGTGTATATGTATGTGTATATACATATGTCTGTGTGTATATGTATGTATATGTACATATGTCTGTGTGTATATGTATGTATATGTACATATGTCTGTGTGTGTATGTGTATGTACATATGTCTGTGTGTATATGTCTGTGTGTGTATATGTCTGTGTGTGTATATGTCTCTGTGTGCTATGTCTGTGTGTGTATATGTATGTGTGTATATGTATGTGTATGTACATATGTCTCTGTGTATATGTATGTGTATATACATATGTCTGTGTGTATATGTATGTATATGTACATATGTCTGTGTGTATATGTATGTATGTGTGTACATATGTCTGTGTCTATATGTGTATGTACATATGTCTGTGTGTATATGTTTGTGTGTGTATATGTCTGTGTGTGTATATGTCTGTGTGTGTATATGTCTCTGTGTGCTATGTCTGTGTGTGTATATGTATGTGTATGTACATATGTCTGTGTGTATATGTCTGTGTGTGTATATGTCTGTGTGTATATGTATGTGTGTGTACATATACCTGCCTAATCTGTGCTGTGCTTAGTCATGTCCGACTCTTTACTCCGTGGTAACCTGAACCTACGGAGAAGGCAATGGGACCCCACTCCAGTGTTCTTGCCTGGAGAATCCCAGGGACGGGGAGCCTGGCGGGCTGCCGTCTATGGGATCATGAAGAGTCAGACATGACTGAAGCGACTTAGCAGCAGCAGCAGCAGCAGCAGCAGCCCTAACCTAACCGTGTCTCTAATCAAATCCGTGTCTCCTGTGTCTCCTATGTATGCATATAATCACTAGCATAATATTCAGTGCAGGGTAAGTCCTCACTAATTTTAATTTCAGGGACTTCTCTATAGCTCAGATGGTAAAGAATTTTCCTGCAATGCAGGAGACCTGGGTTCAATCCCCGGGTCAGGAGGATCCTCTAGAGAAGGAAATGGCAACCCACTCCAGTATTCTTGCCTGGAGAAACCCATGGACAGAGGAGCCTGGTGAGCTACAGTCCACGGGATCTCAAGCAGTCGGATGTGACTGAGTGACCAACACACACAGTTTTAATTCTCCCCTACCTGCCCTCCACCCTCACTTTGCCTTTGTTACATTTTACTGTATATGTCAATACCATATAACATAAGAAGTTAGATCACTTCAGCAGTTTTCAAGCAGGATTTTACCCTCCAAAATCAGGAAGTTTATCTCTCTAGTGTGTTATCTCCCTGAGGCAGATAATATAATGGCTTCTTCACAGGGATTTTTGTCACAGGAGGAGTGTGGAGAGCCTTTAGGGATAATGAGCAGCTGTGAGTAAAAATTCCAGAACTAACACAGTAGACAGAGAGCCCAACTGGAGGTGGATCTGTGGAGGCAAGGACCCAGGTTACCCACTGGTCCTCGTTTACCTGGGATTTTCCTGATTTAGCACTGAAAGTCCTGCCTCCAAGGATTCCCCTTGGTCCTGGTGTGGTGTCCACTAGAATGCATCCTCTCCTTTCAGACAAAGGATTCCCAGAGCTGCTCCTGAGACCAAGGTGTATCTAGTCACCCAAAGCTCTGCTCTACACCAGGTTGCGGTCACTCAATCCAAACTATCGTAAGACACCCAGAACATACTCTGGACACCCAAAATGCATCTTCCTCTGCTCACTGATGCCCAGAATCACCATGCAGGAGACCTGAAGTCCCACCCCACAGTTAGAAGTAATGCTTTGGGAACCAAATAAGTCAGGAAGAAAAGCATGCACACAACACGAGTTTCTTGATGAAATGGTCCAACCAAGCAGTCATGTATGGATGTGAGAGCTGGACCAAAAGAAGGCTGAGCACCAAAGAATTGATGCATTTGAACTGTGGTGTTGGAGAAGACTCACAAGAGTCCCTTGGACTACAAGAAGACCAAAGCAGTCCATCCTAAAGGAAATCAGTCCTGAATATTCATTGGACAGACTGATGCTGAAGCTGAAACTCCAATACTTTGTCCATCTGATGCAAAGGATTGACTCACTGGAAAAGACTCTGATACTGGGAAAAATTGAAGGCAGGAGGAGAAGGGGCGACAGAGGATGAGATGGTTAGATGGCATCATTGACTCAATGGACATGAGTTTGAGCAACTCCGGGAGATGGTGAAGGACAGGGAAGCCTGGCATGCTGTATGTAGTCCATGGGGTCACAAAGAGTCAGACGTGACTTAGCGGCTGAACAACAGCAAAAGCAAAACTGAGTTCTTAAGGATGCCGACTTACACTGGTAGGCAGACTGTCCTGAAGAAATGATTGCCTCTAGTGGGAAGAGAAGAGGGATTTTTTTATTGTTGTTTTGTTTTTTTGCGAAAGGAATAAGCGAGGGAGACTTCAGAGATTCTGATCAAGTTCTGTTTGCATATGCTGAATGCACTTTTATGGATCCAAGTTATCTTTCAATTTTTTAAAAACAAATCAGAATATAAGGAAAGAAAATGCCTCAGAGATAGGATCACAGCTCATTGTCTATAATTGATAATTGACCTATTCCTAAGAGCAAGCTTTGGTGGAAGATAGGCTGGGACCCTGAGCCAAGGTTGAACAGTGTGGCCCCGAGGTCAAGAATACGCTACTAAGACCAGGACGACTGACGCAATGCACTCAGCAGAGACCAGGGACTCCAGTGCTTCCCAAACCTAACAAGGTTTACCAAAGGTAATACAGGCTGATTCCCCTGAAGGGCAATTTTCCAAAGATGCAACTGGAGAGATTTCAGGCTGTGCATGTGACCACCGGCTGTTTTCTCCACCTTTCTCCAAACTCAGTCAGGAGCTCACCTCTTGCTCACAACAGCAGAGACAGGAGAGGCCTATTCGAATATGCCTAACCCAATTCACACACCACCCTGGCGCACAGAAGCAGTGATGAGAGTCTGGCCTCCTTTCTCACCCACAAATCGTCCAGAGTCTAGACTGTCCACTTTTCCCCATGCACTTAGGAAGGTGCACTGAATCAAACAGAATTTATACAGTACTTTTTGTCATTCTTTAAACTCAGACCCTAAGCTGTTTCAGCAGGCTTCTCTTTGTACTGTTTCCAACTGCTTTCCTCTGCTTTTATTCCCAATTTTCTCTTCTTGGAATTTCCCAGAAGTGTCTCTGCTGGGTCAGCCATCTCACCTGGCTTCCACAGACGCTCGCCTGGATGGAGCAGCTTTAGCTAAGAGCTGAGACTGGGGCGTTGGTCCATCCTTGGCACCCTGCCAGCCTCCTCCGCCCTTCTGGTCCGGCATTGGAAAGTTCCATCTGAAACACCCAGACCCGCCCTGCTGGAGTGCAGGCTGGAGCTTCTTCAAGGGGGTTTTCCCTTGAACAGTGGCCAGGCATGGGGAAAGGTGGGTCGGGCCTGGCAGGCTGCTGACAGCCTGGCTGTCAGCATGTGGGCTGGCACCCCAGGTGAGTGCCACGTTGCGGAGCACTGAGTTACAGCCCCGCGTCTGCGGGGCCCAGTGCGTGCACATGCTGTCTCCCTAGCCGGGTCCAGCCCCGTGTGACCCAGCAGACTGCAGCCCTCCAGGCTCCTCTGTCCATGGGGTTCTCCAGGCAAGGACACTGGAGTGGGTTGCGTGCCCTCCTCCAGGGCATGCCCTTCTCAGCCCCAAGACTGAACCCACGTATTTCATGTCTCCTGCTTTTGCAGGTGGGCTCTTTACCACAAGTGCCGACTGCAAGCCTGGTTCTTCTGGCTGAGTATTTCCCAGTGTAAAGCCAGTGGTCACCCAGATGACTGGGTCCTCTGTTGCAGAAGCCACCTGAGTCATAAGGCGCCATCACTGCACGGTCGCTTGTCAGTTCTGTGAGTTTTGGCTCTTTCCCACCAGTTTACACATAGCCAGTGCTCGTTTCCATGATGATTTGTAAGAAACATAATAGCAGAGGAAACTAAAGTCACAAATAACCCCTGAAACTTAATTTTGACTTAGCATTTGCCGTCAGTTTTCTGGTGCTTGTTGTGAGTATGCAAAATACAAGCTTAGAAATGGATCGTGTCATCTGTATTCTGATGACTGTGATAACTGACTAGAACGAGCTGAAATATTTTTAATTCCACATCATTTCTGCTATAAAGAAATATAAAGTAGGGATAAAGTACTTTCAGGAGATAAAATGGCTGGTAGGTGAAAGGCAAAAGATCTGAGTGATGTGCCTTCTAGAATCACTAAGAGTCAGCCACATTTAAAACTCTCCTCCCCATTGTTTCCTTCTTCGCTTTAATGCAGACAAGCCTCCCACAGCTGTGTTGGCAATAGTTCATTCAGAATTAACCAATCCTAAAGTGACATCAGTCCAGGAAGGAATTCAGCAGCAGGAACTGGCAGGTCAACGAACTCTTCTCCCTTGCAATGCAGTGGTGACCCAAATATGAGGAGGCTTTGCCAGCTCTTGAGCACAGATGGAGGTCATGTGAATCATAACAATCTGACTTTGACTGCCATTTGTCCCCACTGACTTACCTAGGATTTAAGCCTGCTGTCCTCTTTGAGCGTTGCCAAGGAAACAAGATTGCCCATCAGCTGCATCCGTCACATGGCCTCCCACGTTTTCCCCCTGTCCTGGCTCCCCCTCGGTGTCGCCCCCTGAGGACCCCTCACCTTTGTCACTGCTGTGGCTGCGCACTGGGAGAGTGCGGCTTCCTCGCTAGGAACACCGTTTCCCGAGGTTTCTACGCTGCCCAGTGTGTTCCACTGCATGCTGCTAAGGCAGGGGGCCTGGGTTCCATTCTTGGTCAAAGAGCCAGCGCCTACACAGCACAGCTAAGACCTGGCACAGTCAAAGAGATCAATAAATGTTTTAAAAGAGCACCATTTCCTGATCCCTTCACAGAGGCCAAGCAGGGAGCTGACACCTGCATCTGGTCCCAGGAAGAAACGGGAAGAAGGGCCCTTCCCCAACTCTTACACTGATGGACAGCCAACAGAGACACTCACTGCACTCACTGCATCGTCAGAGCGTGTCATCCAAACAGTTCCTTTGCCTGATGCTCTCCTGGGAACAGAGGAAACACAGGAAGAGGTTCCTCCATCCACCCACTGTACTCAGAGACACCCATGCATAAGCAGCCTCCGGTAGATTCCCTGTCTCAATTAAAATAATGATTCTAAACAGGCACTCTGAGGGGACTACCAAACCATCATTTGACCCAAATAGGTCTGCATTTTCTCTACTATTATCATCTTTAACATTTTCTATGAAGGCTTTATCTATTCCCCTGCTCTTCTCCCTAAATGAACTGCTAGCTGTTTCTTCTTTTTAAAAGCCGATACAAAGTGAATAAAAATGTCCACCTTGCACAACAGAAAGATGAGAAATAAAAGAAAGTGAGCTGCCTAACCCAAAGTCGTTCTTCACTCCAAAATTTCAACGTCTTACGTAAACAGGGAGCAGGCTTATAAACAGAGGGGCCTCTCAGTGTCTGGTGGAGCACACACCGTTTCCACACATGCTGTGTCTTCATGCTAAATCTACAAGGAAGAGGGTTTTTTCCCCCCGCATAGCTTGACATCATCGCTGCCAATCTCAGAAAGTTTTGATTCTCCAGCTACCTAATGTGGACAGAGGAGCCTGGTGGGCTCTGGTCCATGGGGTTGCAAAGGGTCAGCTGTGCCTGAGTTCACACAGTCAGACAGACAGACAATGTTCTTGTACCACGATTGTGTCAGATTTTACTCCAGGACCTGCCGTCAGGTGAGTCCACACCACCAGACGGCATGCAGAGTTTCTGTTTTCATAACTTGAGAAATACCACACAATTGTAATTGTGTTGTAAGGCAGTTCTATAAAGTGAGGCATTTGGAAACACGGGTCAAACTTGTTCTTTTCTGGGTTCCTTGACCTGGAATACATTCCCAAGTCATGGAATTCTCAAAGTGTGGCATGGTGAGATGTTAGGATTTGCTACCAAAAATAGTCTTTAATTTAGAAAAATAACAGTGAGTGCATAAGGAACATGATCTTTTACAAAGGGAAGTAGCTACAGCGTTCTTGGTCCAATAGCCACTAATTTCTGCTGCAAACCAAAGATATCACTGAAAGCTGCAGCTCACCTAGATTTGGGTCATCCGCCTCTAACCTTCTTCTCTGACTTTCTATTATTTAAAGTACTCTTCACAAATGCTTTATATTCCCAGAACACCTGAACATAAACTGCTTAAATCGTGGACCAGAAGTCACCCTTTCGGTCATGCATCTAATGAATCTGAATGTTATCAAATTTAGCTTCTGGCTGTGACTTCACCAGGATTATTTTGAACCATAATGGAAAATAATATGAAAAGAATAAATAATATATATACATATGTATACATGTATGCATACTGAATCACTTTTCTGTACAGTAGAAATTAACACAATATTGTAAATCAACTGTACTTCAATAAAATAAATTTTAAAAAATAAAACAAATAAAACCTATTTTAGACCTGATCATAAATTTAAGTGCTTTGTTTACTAATCTTTAAATTATTAAAAATTAGACCAACTCAAAAGACCAACTCAAACATAAAATTATTTTAGGTTGAATTTTTTAATATTTAAGTAATAACAGAAACCCTATAGAACACTTTATTCTAATCACCAATTTACTTTTTTGATAATGTCTTAATTGTTTCCACTTGTTAGAACATTGTTTATGCTTGTTAAAAAAATTAGTAGCAAAGAAATCTGAAACACAAGTTTGCATGGAGGAGACAGAAAGCCTCCAACAACTCCCTGCAGCATTTCAGGAGAGTCGCGCCAATGTTCTGATGATGAGAAGTAAAGTTTCTTGTGATTTTAGTTGGGGCTTTCGATCTCTTTCTTGAGTACGATTTTCATCCATTCTTTGATTCTTTCCCACAAGCACCTAAAAAGCAAGTCTATAATCACGATTCACCAAAAGCCCAGAGTGATGGGATATGTCTAACGTTGACTGCAGAAGCCGACCCCCATCCTTTCTTGTTTTGTGATGTAATCTAAAACTAAGGATATGGCCTAACCTCATATACCTCTCATCAGCCTTTTAATTCACAATTCTGCTTTCATTACGGGCATGAGGGTAATTCAGTGTTTAAATTTAAATGTTCTACTGTTGTATGTATAAACTCATGCTCAAATACAATCATATTGTAATGATTGATAAAGAAAAATGAATCTAGAATGTGTCACTGAATACAGTGAATTAAGTCATCATATTAAATAACTCTTCTTCTCCTAAATATTTGTACGCAAATAGGCAAACATTCTATGGGGTCGCACAGAGTCAGACACGACTGAAGCGACTTAGCAGCAGCAGCAGCAGCAGGCAAACATTAAGAAAGCCCTTATTTGAAAAACCAATTTTTAAAAGTAATAGTGTTCATAGCACTTGGCTTTAAAGAGAACAAATGCTCAAACCACAGAACAAGTAAGTGTCAAATGTATTCAAAAACTAGGCTTCTCACTCGCTGTCTTACAGGTGCCGGGGCTCCACCCACATTTTCTTCTAAGATGGATGGGAGCCAAGTGCAGCCCAGACCACACCTCTCAGGCTCCTCCACTGGCTTTCCCTGTTCACTCTGTGCTCTAAACTTTGATCCCTTTTCTCTTTCCGCTTTTACTTCCAGAGACCTTACTCTTTCTCATCAAGTCCAAGACCACCAACCACTGAGGACTCGCATATTTACATTTCCAGATCTCTTTTGACTTTATATTCCAGTGCCTACTTGACGTCTCGGAGGCATTCCCAACTTCACCTTGAAAGTACTCAGAAGAGCCTAATATTCCTAAAAGTAATAGCAACAACAAACTCAAGCCTCTCACCATTATGTTAAAGCTGACAAATACCATTGATATTAGCTGAAATATCATCAACAAGGAGTATCTAAAACCTAGTAGGCTTTCTTTATTTTTTGAGAGTTATCATCATTATTTTGTGGTCTCTAGATTTTGTTTTAGACCTGAAAGCTGAAGAATTTTTGATCACTCAAAAAAAAAAAAAAAGAAGTGGGGAAAGATGATCTTGTAAATATCCATGCACTCACTCACACGCCTCTGCAGCAGGCCCCCTACATGTGAGTGATTTCTGTTTCGAGAGTGCCTTTGCAAGTCCAATCTGTTCCAAGTCCAAGAAAGTTAGGTTAGGTACTCAGCCAACACAGTTGGGTACTAGTACTGTACTATATTGGAGAAGGCAATGGCACCCCACTCCAGTACTCTTGCCTGGAAACTCCCATGGATGGAGGAGCCTGGTGGGCTGCAGTCCATGGGGTTGCTGAGTCAGACACGACTGAGCGACTTCCCTTTCACTTTTCACTTTCATGCATTGGAGAAGGAAATGGCAATTCACTCCCGTGTTCTTGCCTGGAGAATCCCAGGGATGGTGGAGCCCGATGGGCTGCCGTCTCTGGGGTCACACAGAGTCGGACACAACTGAAGCGACTTAGCAGCACTGTACTATAATAGGTTTGTAATACTTTCACACAAATAATACACAAAAACAAACAAAAAATAAAGAAAAGATTTTTAATCTTACAATACAGTACCTTGAAAAGCATATAGTACAGAACAACAGCTGGCATACAGGGGCTGGCATACACCTTGGCATCTCTAAAAGTTGGCAGGTTTGTATGTAGGGAAGTTACTGCATTCAGCACTGTTGTGAAGCCCGGGGTAGAAAGCTCAGATGCAAGCCTTAAATGTACTTAGTGTGCAAGTTACCTTTTCATAAGCATGAGGACTTGCTCAGCGGTTGAAGGGCATTTTTCACACAAGGTCAAGAACAGAGCTGGTTTCCTGTATCCAATGTCACCAGCTGTGACCACTGCTGCCACTCAAAGCCATTGCAGCTCAGAGACCACAGCATAACCCTCCTGTGCAGGACAGAGAGAATGGGGGAGCTCACGGTGTCCTCGGGGAGGTACAGCGGGCTACAGTGTTACCAGGCAAGGAGACGTCTGACTACAGGACCCAGATGCTACAAAGGCAGATGGATGCTCACAATAAGCCTTGGGCTCCGGGACTCCCCGAACATCCCAAGAATCTGAGAACACTTGGAAGCCGAGAAGAAGCCAGCACGCACGAGAAGAACACTTGCCTCCTCCACCGCCTCTTTGGCCTTCACTGCTGAGCTCCAGCTCCTCCTGCTTCCTCTCACCTAAGATTCCTCGCTCCTCCCACCTTGCTTCTGCCAAGGTTGAGAGAAAAGATCCCAGACTTCCCATTGGCTCAACTGCCAAGGGAGAGGTCAGGGACCGACCGTAGCAGCGGAGACAGCAGCTCAGACCTTCCCTCCCAGGCTGGACTAGGAGGGAAAGCGTGGAAGGGACAGCAAGGAGGGACACCAAACAGGCCTCCCCGTCCAGCTCAGGAAGGCGTGTGGGGGCTCCCCGCTCAAAGAAAGCCTGGGGCAGTGCCCTGAGGTCTTGTTTTTCATTGTCCTGCTTGATCACCATGAATGAAACCCAACAAACCACAGAAACAAGATATTCTAACAGTCTTTTCACTTTCGCTCCTAAACTGTGTGCCTGGAAGTGGGGCAGGTCATAGGTTAGGGAAGGGGGAAGCAGAGCCAGCAGGACTGAACACAAGGAGCAGATAAACATGAGAGCAGGCCACAGTCACGAGGGGCCAAGCCTCAGGCACAGAGCTCAGGCCACCCTGCCCTCCGCCCAGGACCGAGGCCGGATGCTCGAGCTTTACCCACTCCCAGGACAGTCAATATCTAGGGCTCAGTGCTGTCCTGAAAAATCACGTGACTCGAGCCCCAGATCTAATGATAAGCTTACAACATATGGTTTTTACAAATAACACACGGCGATGCGTGACTCTGGAGAAATGCTGGCAATCCAGATACACAGTGGAGACCACATGTGATGAACCACGCAGCAGGATGTGTCTTCAGGGAGGTGCACTTTAGGTGGCAAAATACAGACGGCGTGGTGTAGATGGAAATTCCAGTTCCTCTCTTCACACCCATGTGACTTTCTGCAAGCTGCTTAGAATCGTTATGTTTTGATTTGTTCACTTGGAAAGAATGGGGATAATTTCAATAAATTTATGGTTGAGAGGATTATAGGTAATATATATGTAAAGTACTTAAAATATAATAGGTATTTAATAAATGTAGTTATTATAATAATAATATACCGGGACAATCCTGGAAATTCAGAATGTGTGAGAACTCTACCGATTGTATTTTTCTGTCTCCATATAATTATTCAAGGTCCATCTCAAGTCCCACCAGTTCCAACACCTTCCATATATCATGAACCCATATTGATTGCTTTCTTTCTTGATAATATGCTTTTATGATATATTTTATAAATTTTCCTTTTATTACATGGAATATTATATAGTTACTAAGTCACTCCTATAAGATCTTTACCACACTGTTTTAAAATTCCTTTTGTATTCAACACACTATAAGACACCCAGTAAGCATGTGATAAATAAGAACTTAATTCATTGTGATTCAAATAGTATTTTTTGTTGGCCAGACTGTAAACATAATTCGTAAATACCTAGGCATTACCTGAATTATCTTTTGGGGAAAAAATGTTTCGTTTTCATATTGTACTATCATCTGTATAGAAAATGAAAATCCTAGCAACCTCACAAAGTTATTGTCACTTTATCTTTGTTATTAAACACAGTCATAGCCTTCTGACAGATGGCACAGTAGTAAAGAAGCTGCCTGCCAATGCTGGAGTTGAAGGTTCGATCCCTGGGTCTGAAGATGCCTTGGAGAGAGAAATGGCAACCCACTCCAGTATTCTTGCCTGAAAAATCTCATGGATAGAGGAGCCTGGCAGGCTACAGTCCATGGGGTCGCAAAGAGTTGGACATGACTTAGCAATGAAACAATAGCATCTCTTATAGAAATGACGTTTCCTGAATCTCCCTGCCACACACACACACTACGGACACTGAAGAAATCAGGGTCACTGCCAAGGCTAGACTTACAAACTAGTGAAACGTGTGCCCTTCCGCTCATGCTCTCTCATTCAAGTGCCCAGCACGCCCACTAAAGCCCACTTCTGTGTTGATCCCCTGACCACTAACAAAAGATGCTCCTTCATAAAGCAAGTAGTGACATTTGTCATTGTTTCCTAATCTGAACCTGTTTCTCAGCATCACTTTCCCAGAGAAACTTTCCTTAGTCATCCCTCTAATTGTAAAGAAAAGAGTTTGTCCCTCCATTAAGGATTTCAACATCAGGAGTAACCGGACAAGTTTTTTTAAGATATAGCTCATTGTGTCCTAATGTAATGACTAGTAAAACCATTTCAAAGCTGTGTGAAAAGATGAGGTTTGAAGATACAAATTTAATTCTCACCCCCTCATCTCTCCCCAATATAACCTTAATAGAAATGACACTTTAAGAATTTAATGAGAAAAACTCCATCACAATGATAAGGAAGTGAGTTATATAAAGTACTGGAAATGCTAAGACAGCCAGAGTCTACATGCAAACAGCCGTCACAGAGAGCAGTGAGCTCGAGGGGAAAGTGAGGGAGATGCCTCTGCCCTCCCAACCTGAACAGGAAAGCAGAGGATGAAGGTGGCAGGCGGACGGGCAGCACGCCCGGCCAGGAGCGGACTCACGCAGGTTCTCGTTGGCTGCTGCAGACTGGTGGAATTCAAGGACAGAGCGACAGTGTGGCCTAGGAATTCAGCCCCCAAGGGGGACTTGCTGAGACAGCAAGACATGTCTCTGGAGCAAGTAGTTGCCTGACAAGGACATGGTCTTGAAAGCAAGGGGTTACTAGAAGTTACACATAGAAATAAATCGTTGGCAAATTTTTGGAAGAATGAATTCCCAAGGTGGCCCTGTTATTAACTGGTGAATAACAGAGTGTTTTCCTAGCCAAAACAGGTTAAATGCCTGGCCCCAGAGGATCTTGCATCAGCCTCAAGCTTCAAAAAACAACCATCATCAGGGGAGAAAAGCGAAACAAGCAGGTCAAAACAGAGGGATGACTGCACAGAAGCGAGTTCTGCTCACCAGGACGGGTGCACGAGAGTGAATCTCATTTTCCGCTCAGACGAGTGCATTGCTGAATTGGCAAAGTTTAAATGTTGATGACATTTATAAAAGGGATTCAAAAATCAAAGCATGCACAAGACCGTCTCACAGAATATTAAAGAATAAAATTGAGAGAAATGAAAGTCAATTTAAACAGCAGGATTTATCATGCATATGGACTGGAAAATTCTAAATACTACAAATATATCAATTCATCCCAAATTTTTCATTGATTTATTTTTTTGCTATGCCAGTCAAAGCCCAGCATTTTTATGTGTATGTCTTTGTAAATCAACAGGTCGATCCTAAAATTTATATAATAATAAAGAAGGCCAAGAAGAAAATCTTGAAGTATTAAAAAAAAAAAAGTTGACCCTCTTTATTTTTATACAAATTTTAGAATCAGCCTATTGATTTACAAAGATATACACACAAAAATGCTGGGTTTTGATTGGCATAGCAAATGTAAACTGTGAAGCTACAGTAATTAAGAGAAGCGCTGCTGCTGCTGCTGCTAAGTCACATCAGTCGTGTCCAACTCTGTGCAACCCCATAGACGGCAGCCCACCAGGCTCCTCCGTCCCTGGGATTCTCCAGGCAAGAGCACGGGAGTGGGCTGCCATTTGGTGCAAGGACATACAGGTAGACTGCTGGGTTTTGACTGGCACAGCAAATGTAAACTATAAAGCTACAGTAATTAAGAGAAGCGCAAGGACATACAGATAGACTGGTAGAAGAGAACAGTGGTGGGCTCAGTCGCCCAGTCAGGACTAGCTCTTTCCCGACCCCATGGGCTGCAGCCCTCCAGGCTCCTGTGTCCATGGGATTTCCCGGCAAGAACGCTGGAGTGGGTTGCCATTCCCTTCTCCAGGGCATCTTCCTGACCCAAGGACCGAGCCCAGGTCTCCTGTGCTGCGGGTGGTCTCCTGTATCGCAGGCAGAGCTTTTACCAACTGAGCCTCCAGGGGAGCCGCCAGGACACAACAGGGGAAGCCAGAAGCTGGTCGACCAGCTTGGTCCTGCTTGAAAACAGTGGCATCATTAGGTGGAGGTCCAGGCAGGAGAATGTCTTTTCAATAAGTGTTCTGGATCAATGGGGTAGCCATAATTTTAGTGACGTCTGACCCCTGTTTAACAGGAGTCACAGAATAAATTCAAACAGATAATAGGTCTTAAGGAAAAGGGTAAAACACTAAAACATCCAGGAGATTAAAAGGAGAATATTTTAATTAACTTGGTTTAGACAAAAATTTCTTGATCACAGAAAGCCTTAGCTATAAAAGAAACGATTAATAAATAGGATTCATTAAAATTGGAAACTTCCGATCTTCAAAGAGACACACTGGAGAAAATGAGTAGGCAAGCCATGGAAATGTAGGAGCCACTTGCAATAAATATCTCTGACAAAGAGCTGTTATTCATAACATTTAGAGTTCTGTGAATCAGTAATTGAAGAAGGACATGGCAACCCACTCCAGTATTCTTGCCTGGGAAATCCCATGGCAGAGGAGCCTGGCGGGCTACAGTCCACGGGGTCACAAAAGAGGTGGACACGACTGAGCGACTGAACTGAACTGAACTGAACGCACCCACTAGAGTAACTGCTGTGAACAGGACGAGTAATACCAAGAGGTTTTCGGGAGGCGGAGCGCTGGAAGCCCACTGGTTGCTGGTGGAAGTATAAACTGGAAAAGCCGCTTTGGAGTGCTCCTTGGCCACGTCTTCTGAAGCTGGCCTTAAGTCTGTGCCATAAGCCAGCTGTTTCGCCTGCTTCCAGTGTGCACATATCTGCGCCAAAGCAAGCACAGACTCTGTTTCTCTCATCGCTGCCCCCTCCGTATTTAGTGCCAGATTCTCCGGAAATCCAGAGACCCCAAACTATTTAAACTCAGCTGTGTGTGATCAAAGCTTGACCTTCACATCTCCTGCCACCACTGCGAGTCTAGAAGATACACTGAAAAAATCAACAATGTCTGTTTCCCATGTGGTGCATGAAGGCAGGTACATGGAAACCCAAGAGAGAGAGCAACTCTCAAAAATTATCTCAAAATATCATTTGGTAAAGTAAACCAACTGAAAGCCAATGATCATACAAACAATCATTAGGAATTGTTTCTATAAATCCTATTGCATTCTGTAAATGAATACTGAATATACTGAATACTAGATATATATCAAAAATACATAGAATGCAAAAATCAACTTTAACATGATATAGGAGATATGATAGCTTTTAAAATGAAACCTAAGCATGTGTGTATCATATTCTGGAAGGATATTGGCATAATTTTAACAAAAGTTAGAGTTAAGGGAAGAATTATTGAGCTTTTTCATTATGATTACCTATAATTTCTAATGTTTATACCACTGGGTAAATTTTTGTAACTACAGAGTCTCTCTATATTTTCATTGGATTTAGAAGTGTAGATTCTATTCCATTAGGAGTCTTGGGTTCGATCCCTGGGTCAGAAAGATCCCCGGAGAAGGAAATTGCAACCGCTCTAGTATTCTTGCCTGGAGAATCCCATGGACAGAGGAGCCTGGTGAGCTACAGTCCACGGGGTCAGAAAGAGCTGGACACAGCTGAGCAGCTGAGCACACAAGTACGAGCATCCTCTCCCATTAATGACTGTTGACGTTTACTTCTAGCATTTTTTTTTCAGAAGGTAGCCTCTCACTTTAGAAATATTCAAACTGAGGTTCAGAGAGGTAGGCAATTAGGCAATACAATCATACTTCAGTAAAAAAAAAAAAAAGAAAATTATCCAAAAACCCATCAACAGATAATAGCTGTGCATTCTATTTTCCTTTATGCCCACGGCAGCAGAGAGACTGGGGGTCACATAAGAACGGGAAATGAGGCCAGCAGCATGGCAACCGGGCCAAAGGGATGACAGAGAGACACGTCAGAGCAAAGACAAGCACTGAAGTCTGTGGGCAAAAGCTTGAGGAGACTCAGGATTTGCATAGTCTCAACAAATCTCCTCAATAGTACTTAGTAACTACAAAGGAGTAGAAAGGAAACTTAACAGTGGAGAAACCTGGCAGTTAGCCAAGTGGCCAAGGTGAACGTCACCAGCACGGAGACAAGTCAGTGTGCTGAGCCCCTGACGTGCTGCACTAAGAACACATCATTTTTCTGATTCTTTTGCCCAAAATACATAAACTCCCTCCAATTAAGAGAATACACTGGACAAATGCAAATTAAGAGACGTTCTGTAAAATAATGCATCACTTCAGAGTATCAAAGTTAAGAAACTTTTACAGACTGAGGGAGACTAAGAAGAAATAACATCTATTAAACGCGAAACACTGGGCATAAGAGGGCGCTAGTGAAAAACGGGTAAAATTCAAATGAGACTCACTGTCTAATAAATAAGGCTGTCCCAACGTTAATCTCTTACTCTTGATGTCTATTCTATGGCTTTGTGAGATGTTAGAATTATGGGAAATAGAGTGAGCAATATAAGGGAATTCTTTTTCTGTTTGCAACTCTTTCATTCAGAACAAAAGAGATTTCTTTAAAAATAAGTGGTTACAACATGATGAAAAGGAAAAAAAATCTTAAAGTTTTTGAGTCCCTGCTGTAAACCAGACACTGTTCCAGACACAGTCCTGAACGAGGCCGCCAAGCCCCACGGGGTCGCTTCTTTGGTAGATAATGCGCACGTTGAGCAAGTAAAGAGGAAAAGTGGAGCTATTAGATACAGGCTGAAAACACTTAATAAGTCAGCGTATATACGTATTTAGAATGCTGGTTGAAATAACTCATAAACTGGTTTACCAACAGGATTCAAGATTCACAAAATTGAACTCTGTGGCACGCTCCCCTCTCCTGCGACGAAGCCTTCCACCTCGTGGTGAGATGGGGAACTGCAGCAATCCATCTACAGCCTCGAGGTTCCTGCTTGTTCTCTTGAAATGTTTAGGGATTCCAAGGAAAGTTATGACCAACCTAGACAGCATATTCAAAAGCAGAGACGTTACTTTGCCAACTAAGGTCCGTCTAGTCAAGGCTATGGTTTTTCCTGTGGTCTATATTGATGTGAGAGTTGGACTGTGAAGAAGGCTGAGTGCTGAAGAATTGATGCTTCTGAACTGCGGTGTTGGAGAAGACTCTTGAGAGTCCCTTGGACTGCAAGGAGATCCAACCAGTCCATTCTGAAGGAGATCAGCCCATGGATCTGTTTGGAAGGAATGATGCTAAAGCTGAAACTCCAGTACTTTGGCCGCCTCATGCAAAGAGTTGACTCATTGGGATAGACTCTGATGCTGAGAGGGATTAGGGGCAGGAGGAGAAGGCGACGACAGAGGATGAGATGGCTGGATGGCATCACGGACTCGATGGGCGTGAGTCTGAGTGAACTCTGGGAGTTGGTGATGGACAGGGAGGCCTGGCATGCTGTGATTCATGGAGTCGTGAAGAGTCGGACACGACTGAGCAACTGGACTGAACTGAACTGAGCTGAACTGAAAGCATTATAAGCCAATGTGTTATATAAGCCAATGGTATCAGGTTAGGCTCTGTGGCAGAAGCTGTGTTAGAACCGAGGTCTGTAAGCTGCCATCTAACCCTTCTTCCAACGTCCACAAATGTGCCGAGTAGAATTACAGCCGTAGCGCAGAGGATAGAACTTGGACGCTGTTTCGGAGCCAGGGATGCGTCTCCTGCTTCCGCAGGCAGATGGTTTACCACTGGGGAAGCCTCACAGCCAAGCTGCCTGAGCTCAAATCTTGGCTCCACAATTAACAACCTTAGCAAGGTACTGACATTCTATAAGTCTTGCTCCAAATGACCCAGTAACCTGGCATTACATAAAGTTGTAGGGATCCAATCGGTTTTAAAAATACTCCAAACAATGTCTGGAAGGTAGTAACTCTTCACTAAACCTTAGCTCGCTTTCCCCATAACAATCTTCTCACAACACCCAGTTGTCATTACTATTCTGAAGTCTGTCTTCTCTGCTAAAAGGTAGGATTTTGAGGACAAAGATGGAGGCTCTTTGTTATTCACTCTGTACATCTATGGCTTAACATGGTGCTTAGAACCCAGTGGTGCCCAAGGAATGCTTCTTCAAGAAATGAATCAGGATATCCATGAATAATGAAATGACAAAAGCATTTTAGAGTCATTCACTCTGAGCAACAAATCTGGCGCTGGCCAGAGGCACGTGTGCCCTTGGCCTTCTCTGGTGGCTCCGCGGTACACAGTCCGCCTGAGGAGATGCAGTTTCGACCCCTGGGTCGGGGAAGACCCCCTGAAAGAGGAAAGGGCAACTCACTCCAGCGTTCTTGCCTGGAATCCCATGGACAGAGGAGCCTGGTGGGCTACAGTCTGTAGCGTCAGAAAGACTTGAACGCGACTGAGCGGCTCAGCACAAGCACACCCTCGTGCAGAGCACGGTGGCCCAGGGGCTTTGCTCCAGCTCAGGACGCCCAGAGCAAGCGTGAAGCGGCGGCTGTAGCCAGCGTGTCAGCTGGAGGCCTGCGCGGACTTTGTTGGACTGATGTGCTCTCGGAATGGAATTTGTTCACGCGTAGGGGACTCACCAGTGTTAAGGTAGGGAAATCACACAGCTTATCACTGAAACCGGAGCACGAGGACTCAGAAGTGAGCCGGATGGAGCCGGCCACACCAGCACCAAGACCGTCCCATCACCCAGGCTCCGCCAGGGACAGCATGTGGAGAAGGAGACAGATCCCTCAGACGCGGGGCTAGGGCGGGGGATTTCTCTAGTAAAAAGCGTCTGTTTCTGCCATTCCATTCAGCTCCCGAAATTTTCTGAGAAAAAAGTGACAAGTCAAAGGTAAAGAGGAAAAACTGGATTTATCAGTAAATACACAAACAAATCTCTCTTTCACTGCTGGCCCAAATACTGTTTTGTTTTGTTTGTCTCTCACTTTGTCTTTTAAATTTGCAGCAGTTTAACCTGGAGGAGACACCCTGAGCAGAGATGCCTGTGCAAGCTGACCACAGGTGCACTGTGACTCAGAGCCTAGCGTGATGCTGTTCCCAGCGCGCGGCGGGCACCAGGCTTCCCGGGGCTGAGAGGCGTGGGTGTGGATGCATTAGGCAAGCAGCTCTTTCGTCTGAGTCATGTGTCCCAGACACCAGTCTGGAGGCTCAGTGTTCCTGCAACAGGAGGGGGAACAAAAGACCGTTGATAAACTCAGAAGAGCTTCCCAGCATCAGAAGGAATAAAGACAAGAGAAACGGGAGCGAAATACCGTCAGAGAACACCTGACGAGGACGCAGAGACTTTCTGGGTTTCTTGAAAACCAGGTAAAGGATGTGCCCCTTCCTACTTGGTTCCCCACTTCCTTTATTTTTAAACTCATAGTCTTTAGTTTTTAATTAATAGCAGTGTTTTGGAATCATTTCAGATTTTGGAAAAACTGAGCAGAGAGAACGCAGAGGTTTCACATGATCTCCTCCCCTCCCCCTCAGTGTCCTCAGCTGTTAACCCCGCCATTGGCATGACACATGGGTTACAAATCGCAAGCCTGCATTATTTTAGTTATTGTTATTAATTAATCTGATTACTTAGCTACATTATTATTAACTGAATTCCATAGCTAACCCCGTGTTCACTGCATTTCGCGTCCTCTACACTTGGCCAAATCTGTGACGGTGTCCTCCCGTTCGGTGTCAGGCGGAATGGCTTCACAGCTTGAAGTGGTGGACACAGGTTGCCTCCGCGTCTTGGCTGTTGTAACAGATGCCGCAATGGACACAGGAGTGCAGATATCCACTTCATTTCCTTTGGACACGTAACCAGGGGGATGCTGGATCATACGGTGGTTCTACTTTCAATGTTTTTGAGGAACTTCTCTACTATTGTCAACAATGGGTGAATCAACTTCCCACCCATGGCGACCAAGAGCGCCCTTTTATTTAAACTCTTGCCTCTTGAACTTTTGTCTCTGACGACGGCCACTCTAACAGGTGTGAGGGGATAGTGTGATTTTGATCTGCACGTCCCTGATGATCAGCAATGCTGCACACCTATTTGCGTACCTGTTGGCCACGTGCATGCCTTCTTTGGAGAAATGCATATTTAAATCCTTTGCCCATTTTTTACTGGGATATAATTGACATATAACATTAACTCTTTAAAAACAAATATCATGTATCAATGTATATATGTGGAATCTAGAAAAACGGCATAGATAAATTTATTTGCAAAGTAGAAATAGAGACACAGTCAGAGAGAACAAACGTGTGACACCACGGAAGGAAGAGGGGTGGGGGAGGAGAGGAGATCAGGGTTGACACAAACATGTCATCGATGCAAGGCATGGATAGGTGGCTAATGAGAACCTACCGAACAGCTCAGGGAACTCTACTCCTGCTCTGTAGGGACCTACGTGGGAAAGAAATCCAAGGAAGAACGGATATATGGATATGTAGGTTGATGCTGGGGAAGATTGAAGGCGGGAGGAGAAGGGGATGACAGGATGAGATGGTTGGATGGCATCACCAACTCAACAGACATGAGTTTGAACAAGCTCTGGGAGTTGGCGATGGACAGGGAGGCCTGGCGTGCTGCAGTCCATGGGGTCGCAAAGAGGTGGACACAAGTTGGTGACTGGAAAACAACGCTGGCCGATTCACTTTGCTGCACAGCAGAAATGAAGACAGCATTATAAGCAACTATACTCAGGTTTAAAAAAATGGCTCTGTGAGAGAGTGAGGCAGCTACGCTCTCCACACCCAGCATGGGTGCGCGAGGAGCTCCTGGCTCCGCACAGCAGAGCCTGGGGCGCTGGCCCCCTCCTCCGCGCCCAGGGGCTGGCTTAGCCAGCCTCTCCCAGCCCTGTGTCTCTGCCCAGGGCCCACTGGTGCTCTTGCAGCCCTCTCTGCAACGGTCCCCGTTGCTCCACTCCCCACCCCTTCAGGGGACTCTGAGGGCTCTGGAATGGAGGCTGTGACTGGACACTCACTCTGAGCCTCTGTCAGGGAGGGAGGTCCTCCCGGCTCGGCCACGGCCACCCCCGGCCCCACGCCTGGTCCCGCAGCTCCGCTGAGCTCCTGTACAGCACACACCGGGGCAGCGAAAGGACCCGGCATCCACCAGAGAGACTGCCTCCGCTGCCCTTCATAGATGCTTAAGGTGAAAAGCAGATGCCAAGAAACAACGTATTTTTCACAACCATCATGGTTGCGCTGTGGTTCTCACAGTTCTGCAGTTGAACTTGCTGGGTCATCCGTGAGCTGGGCCAAGGCAGCTTCTCCGCTGTGCCGTGTGGCAGATGCACTCGGTAAAGGGCCGTTAGGAGATCACGCGCAGCCCCCTCCAGGGCCGAGAGGCCACGCCACGTGGTGCTTTAAGGAGACATCCTTCCGTCTCATACTCTCTGGAAATCACTGCTTGCTTGCTACTTTATATTTTATTATTAAAGAATAAGGGCGTCCCTGGTGGCTCAGTCACCAAAGAATCCCCTGTAATGCAGGAGATTGCCCGCCGCACAGGAAGCCCGGGCTCAATCCCTGGGTCTGGAAGTTCCTGGAGAAGGAAATGTCGATCCACTCCAGTATTCTTGTCTGAAAATCCCCATGGACAGAGGAGCCTGGTAGCTGCTGTTCAGGGTGTCACAGAGAGCTAGACATGACCGAGCGTGCACGCATTCTTCCGGGTCCCAATAGGGAAGTTGGAAACCCATCCTTGTCTGCCACCACTGGCAATAGTAAGATGGTGGCCCGTCTCTGCAGGAGGGAATCGATGGTGGTCCTGGACTGACTGTTCTAAGACAGTGCAAGAGAAGGGGGATCTGAGGGACTCTTCTATGTTCAGCCCTCAGAGAGAGTTCTGGAAGGAAACATTCATCAAGATGACACTGAGAAGGCAGTGAGCATATTATGGACACTATTATCTGATCTTCATCTTATCACAAATAGAAATTAAGGAGGGTTTCTTTTTTAAAAAATGGTTTTTGTTTTGTTTTTTGTCTACGTCTAATAGCATGCGGGGTCTTAGTTTCCTGACCAGGGATCAAACCCTGTGCCCCCTGCAGTGGAAGCCCTGAGCCCTAACCACTGGACCGCTAGGGAAGTCCCTGAGAAATTCTTCTAATAAATATTCTGATTGACGTCTGGGTTTCTCTGTTGTGAAGTTTACTCATTGCATTATTGTGAACACTGAGGGCTTCCTGGTGGCTTAGCAGTAAAGAATCCACCTGCCAGTGCGTAAGATACTGGTGCTATCCCTGGGCTGAGAAGAACCCCTGGAGAAGGAAATGGCACCCACTCCAGTATTCTTGCTGGAGAGTCCCGTGGGCAGAGGGGCCTGGGGGGCTCCAGCCCATGAGCAGCAAAAGAGTTAGACGCAACTCAGTGACTAAGCAACTAACGCTACTGAGAAAGAGAAGGAGGGAGGGAGGAGGGAGGGAAGAGAAATCTGATTCAACTTAGAGCCTGAAAAGATTTAGCCAAAGATTCTACTAAAATGTGCACTGAATCAGGCTTCCACTTACCCAGTCTTTTCTCATTTGTATTGAGTTGCTGCAGAGTACTAAAAATCCTCCAAGAATTTAAGGCATTTCATGTATTTATTATAGTCAATACTGAATTCATGCTGCTATATTCACACATACAAGGAAAATAACAGATTTTAAGATCCAGCCAAAGTTGAAGCCCTTACATTGGTCTTCCGAAGGTAAAGTGGCCACTTAACCAAGACCTCAGTGATACAACAAGTCAAGAAAATCTAATCTTCTAAACTATTTCCCACTGACCGGCTCACGTCACCCAGACAGCATTAGACGAGGCCCCAGAGGCGAGAGACAGAGGCTTGTGGGCAGCTGTGGCTTCTTCCACGGTGACCATGGTCTGAGGCTTCACCAGCTCATTAGATAAGCTAGGAGATGGCCTAGACCCATTTTTCAGAGCAGCACACTGAGGCCCGGAGGAGGGTGGGCGCGACCCGCTTTCGGCATGGCTGGACACTGTGCCTCCTCTGTGGCCCTGAGCCTTGCTCCACCCTCTCTACTCAGGGGAGGCCAGCTTGCCACAGAAAAGAATTGTGTTGGTGTGAAAATGCTTGATGAAGAACAGGAAGGGGTGGTTCGCCATGAACTGAGCTCGGATGGGAAGTCTTTTCACTACCAGGACGTCACCAGTGGCCGCGGCTGCCTCCGTGCCCTCCTCGTTGACCTCCACGTAGGACTTGTGGATGACCTTTGATACAATGAGGCCCTTGACTGGCGATATTCCAGAAAGATCTGCTTTGACCTGGCTGAAGATGTCTGTCATCCCGAGGGACTCTAACAGGGAATTGAGTTCGTACTTGATCTCCAGTTTGAACCTCGGGAGGTGCACTTCCACGTCCCTCTCCACCATGCTGGATGGGCTGGTCCATTCCTGGAAGGTCTTCGCATTCAGCTGCTTTTCTACCTAAGAGACAAGACATGAGTGGAGCCGCAGGAGCTGGACACACACCCTGCACGTCAAACGCTGATTGCGTCCTAACTCTTGGTGTCAACAATTCAGCATCAGCTTCTTCTCTACCTTTAAAATGTGCTCAAGCCCTGTCTGAGAAAAACAAAACCCTCATGAGTGGCCACACCTCCCCTCTTCTCTTGTCTGCTTCTCACTGATGCTTCATAATTAAACTTGTCTGTGTGCCCTACACTCTTCTGCCCCATTTCCTCAGCAGCTAGGCACCTCTAAACTCCCTCCATTGCCGTGAAGTCCTTGTGCCCCATTTCCTGGATGAATTCAACCGTCTCTTCTGGGCGCGCGCACCTGAAACATGAGTCACATCTCCTTTACGAGCTGGTTTCACCGCTCTAATCCCAGGTCCTGCCCTCATTGTGTCAGAAGCTTCTGAACCCTGGATTCAGTTCCTGGGTCTATGCTCCGATTTCCCCCAAGCAGTCCCACAATTCAGACGTCTCACCCTACATCCAGTTTCAAGAGTTTCTGAAGCCCTTCAAATTCTACCCTTGGTCATTTGAAACTCTGTTCAGACCTCCCTGCAGCTCCAAACCAGTATGCTAAACCCCGTCAATCTATTACAAGAGTTGGAAATTTTTTGGCACATTTTTCCCCATCCTGACAGTATAAAATCAGACGTAAAATAAAGGCAGTTTTCATTCCTAAGCCTCTTTTCCCTCTGTACTTTTCAGCCCTGATCCAAGTTACCATGGCTTCACGTCAGACCCACCTCACTGCCGCATGCTGCTAAGGCACTGGCACGTGTCCTTTCCTCTGACTGGAGCAACAGGTACTGCCCTTGTCCCACTTCATCTCCTACTTATCCAGTGAGGCTGGCATCGCGATTACTCTGCTAGGATGCCCTCCTGGTTTCCTCACTCAGATCTGGACTCTGTGCTTCCACGTGGCTTTCTGCAGGGTCTATCACAGAGCTCCTTACACATTCAGCTCTGTGTTGTAACCTCGGATTCGTCTGTGTTTCCAGAACACAGCAGAATTTTCAGCATGCTATAGACTCTCAATGTTTGGTGTATGAATGAACAAATGAACAATTAAATAAATGAATCACAATTTAATGAAAACCACTTCTGGGATGTCCCTGGCAGTCCAGTGCTTAAAACTCCACCCTTCCAAACCTACATACTTCACAGCACAGCCCAAAGGCAAAGAAGGTCACTTCTAAGCTGCTTCCAAGCGCTGTATGCCTCAAGCATCTCCCACTGAAGCCCACAGGCCTCCAGAGAGCTGAGCTCCCTGCAGTGGCCACGCCTCTGCCACACGTGCTCTTACAGCCGGGACGGTGCTGCTCCTCCTAGAGCGCCAGAGCACACATCCCAGCCCAGGGACGTCCAGAAGACTTCCCTGCTTTCCCAATCCAGGGATCAAGCCCAGGCCTCCCACATTGTAGGTGGATTCTTGACTGCCTGAGCCACAGGGAAGCCTGCTATAGAAAGGAGTTTCCCAAATGCCTGATGACCAGTGTGTGCGTGTGTGTATGTGTGCACCTGTGTGTGTGTGTGTACCGGTACCACAGACACTGCTGCCTCCAGATGCCCTTTTTTTTAATGTAAGAATAGATTGTTCTCCCTAAATACATCATCCTGAAGTCAGGGACTTCAGGATGTCCACGCTTTGTTCTCACAGCACCTGGGCAGAACTGCTGAACCTGATAGAATTCGTGACTGGCAACACTATACTGTCATGAAATACACATCGTGTGTGTGTGTGTGTGTGTGCACGCATGTGTGTGTGTGTGCGCACGTACGTGCATGTGTGTGCATGTGTGTGCATGTGTGTATATGCATGTGTGTGCGTGTGCATGCGTGTGTGCACACGTGTGTGTTGTGCTTGTGTGTGCATGCATGCGTGCGTATGTGCGTGTGCATGTGTGTGTGTGCACATGCGCCCGTGTCCTCACTGCACATTAGCATTCTCATACCCTCACCTGGTCTAGGTCAGCCGTGCCCACTGGAAGCAGAATGATCATGCCGAGTGTGTTGTTGACATAGGGCAGCTCCAAAACCTGCATCTGTGGTTCCTGGATGAGGGCCAGTTTAAACTTCCCAGTCTGATACATCATCTCCACAGGTACACTTTTACCCTATGTTTTTAAAACAAGAAGTTGTAATTAGATGGTACAGTTACATCTCTGTGTGTACAGGCATGCACACCGATCTTCCTTTCAAAGGGTAACTGCCTCAGCACCAGAAAGGCATGGGTTAGGCAGAAATGACCAAATACACCCTGTATTACATTGCTTTGCAAAGGCTATAAGTTTTTAATTTTAAAATGTCTGTGTTCAGATAATATACATACTAATAAAAATGATAACATATGTGTTTCCCCAAAACAAAGGCAAGGTCTCTAGATAAAGTGATTTCTGTGGGAAAATGAGATTATAGGATCATCTCCTTTTTTGTATCTGGTTAGAGACTTTCTGGGAGAAAAATAGTACAAATTACTTTGCTGTGTTTCTAGAGAAACTATTTGCTAGAGAAAGCATGTCTGGGAAGAATGTAGACCCAGAAGAACCATAAGAAAAGGACGGAAATTCCTCTGCTCCTGATCACCCCACTGGGTGCCCTGGGAGGAAGGTTACCATCACTGCCTGGGACCAACAAAAAAAAGTTCATGGAAACACAAAGCCTAGAGCCAGTATTTCCACCAAAACTTTCTAAATTGTCTTTAATGGATACGGCATTCTCCGAAATTGATCATCTGCCTGAACATAAAATACTCACCTTACTTAACTGAAAAGGGGCCCTAAAGGTTTCTCGTTCCTGAAATTCATGCTGCCATTGTCCTCTGAAATATATGGCATTCACCAGGACCATAACGCTGGAGGGCTCAATCGTGCCCTTTCCAAAGAGGTTAGTCACTTTCCCTTGCAATAAAAAGAAGAATAGATGATATATTTGGATTTGAACTTATTGACAGTAGAGAGTTGAAGAGTTACAGGAAATCTGGAGCCTTTGTTAAGGCTAATCATAGATTTGAGATGCCAGAACGATTCCCCCATCTGCGGCCATGAAGCATGTTCTTGTCAAATGAAGATTGTTTCAGAGAATTATTGGATGCTTTGTCACCTCTGATCAGAAGCTGGCATTCAAGGAACACCAAGTATGTCAGCTGTGAATCAGCCTGTCTTATAACTAGTCACACCCCATGCTTCCTCATACAAACTGCTCTTCACAGAATTCTGGAATCATCCCCTATAGTGTGACAGTCGCTCAGTCATGCCCCACTCTGTGTGACCCCTGCACTGTAGCCCACCAGGCTCCTCTGTCCACGGGACTTTTCAGGCAAGAATACTGGAGTGGGTTGCCATTTCCTTCTCCAGGGGATCTTTCTGACCCAGGGATCAAACTTATGTCCCCTGCATTGCAGGCAGATTCTTTTCCATCTGAGCCACCAGTGAATCATTTCCTGTGACTTGCTTTTAATATCTATCAGGCTTTGTAGTTACCAGTACCTCACCAATTGCAAATATGTTACATATTCCAAAGATCTACTGGTCCTTTCAGTATGCTAACCTTAGTGTATCACAAGTATATATGCCAACATTTGAAATAAAAATGTATCTGAAAAATCAGGATTTATAAAACTATACCAAGAATTTCTTGCTGTAAATATATTGGTCAAAATGGAACACCAGGCCCTCTTGGAGCATTTTGGAGTGTTGAAATTTATAGCATTTTTGGAATATAATCTATCATACCATATAAACAGGGGTATATGAAATATCAGACTCTAAGCTTGATGAGAGCTTTCATTTTTATTGAACTTTTGGGCCAAACATAATACCTAGCATGTGATGGCAATGATGGACACAATTTGATCATATATATACATGGGTGTGCATATATACACTCAAATGGATGGATAAACAAACGCAAACGTAATGACAAAATGACGACAACAGTCTAAACAAACGCACAGCACGTGGGTCCGCAATGACAGAAGCACTAGTCGATCCACACTCAGAATCTCCACAGGACTTTCACGCGCCGGGCATTGCTCCAGGCACAGAGCCCCAAACTGAGGCCGGGGCCCTAACCCGAACAGGCGCATCTAGCTTCCTCCCTAGAGTTAGCTCAGCAGTTCACCAACACAGCTCAGATAAAGTTTGGAGACACGTGGTGGACTTATCCTCACCGTCAGTTTTACTTTCAACCCAAGCATTGATGGTTTCCTTGTTTCTTCTGCAGACCGTTCAAAGTCAACAGTTTGCAGCCTGGCGTGGTACAGTTTCTCAGAACAGTGTAAGTATTGCTGTAAAAGAAAGGATAGTTGCATAACACCAAAAAAATAGTGTAAAGAAAGTTACTGCTTAACTGGATTTGTTTGTGCCTGAATCCAGGGAAAGCTTAACTGAGAGTAAAACCTGGCCCTTGACCCAGTTCTTGCCCTGAGCTGCGTCCAGCTGCAGCTGGAACATGCTTACATGACTGCTCACAGCCCATAACAGCTCACAGCGGTGGGAGTTTTTCCAGACAGAATCCTAGGATATCAGTATCTTCTGACACAGACCGAGACAATCTAATGAAACTAATGGGGAGCTTCTCAAGTCAGCTTCTCATGTCAGACGTAATCATCATTGTCTCAGGTCAACATCTATTACAGTTACGCCCAGATCACGACAGCTTTGAGGGAGAGAAAAGAATGAGAAAGGGGCCCACAGCTGTTAATCCCTTACTTCAGGTCCTCTCTGTAAACGTTCTCTTTACGCTTCTAGGGCTATAGAAAGAAATACCTCTGAAATATCTATGATACCAAGATGGGCCACACTAAGTTGCAAAAACTCTGATAATCCAAATCTTGTTGAGTATAGGACGTAGCCTGCACCACCAGGCTAGGGAAGAACATTAGGAATTCGAGGCTGCCTCTCGCTTCACCCAGCTGACATTTAGGTTGTTCCTGCCCATTCGCTCAGTCGTGTCCGGCTCTTTGTGAGCCCCGTGGACTGCAGCACAGCAGGCTTCCCTGTCCTTCAGCGTCTCCAGAGTTTACCCAAACTCGCATCCTTTGAGTCAGTGATGCCATCCAGCCATCTCATCCTCTGTCTTCCCCTTTCTCTCCCACTTTGAATCTTTCCCAGCATCAGGGTCTTTTCCAATGAATTGGCTCTTCTCATCAGGTGGCCAAAGTATTGGAACTTCAGCTTCAGTCCTTACAGTGAATATTCAGGGTTGATTGACTTCTAAGTCACACTGGTCAAACCAAAGCTGTGTCACTGAATCTGGGATTTCACCTCAATCATTGCAGGATAATGTAGTATCTAATACACAGGAAGGCGAGTTTAGGCAGGGCTCAATCTAGGCTCTGTCACTTTATGTCAGTGACCTTTATAGAATCTGCTTCATGACTGTAGAATTCATAACAATTTTGCAACTACATCTTACAGGACTGTGTAAGGACTATATGAGATTAAGTAGAATGACACTCAGTAAGACTGTATATGTTATTGCCATTGGAAAATGGCATCACTAGTGTTAGAATTTGGGAACTAGAAAGAGCGTAGTCTAATCCTCTCCTTTTACAGGTGAAAGAGATGTGTCCAAAGTCGTGCCTCAGCGGGAACAGCTCTCTCGGCTCCCAGCTCAGTGCACTTTCCGTTCACTCTCAACATTTTGCATTAAGGACCTTTGAAAAAGAGATGAGAAGTATGATTTGCTTTCTTTCTGGTTTATAAGGGATAATTATTACCAAATTTGTTTTGTGCTTCATCCACGACCTTGCTCTTGGACAACATTGGCTATTTGCAGAAAGTTACATGACATTTCACATCCTTAAATAGGAGTTTGGTAAAAACCATTTCTGCTCTATCTCTGCTCAAATGTAATCTCTTGAAGATGAACATCATGTGACACTTCTTATCCTCCATTTTATTTTATAAGGTGAAATTCAGAGGATGCCAAGAAAGCTGTTGGCCACTGTTCCAAAGGGACTTACCTCATGGAATGCCATCGCCTTTGTCCCGTAGAGTCTGTTGGCGATGCTGAGGGTATAGTTAGAGTCTGGCCGATTGATCTGGGAGAAAAGGACTCCTAACTCTGAGTGAATCCTTCCAGCTTGGTTGCACTGAAGCACCAGTAAATAAAGAATGGAGTATTAAATTGCTTGCCATTAGAGAGTATAAATAATGTGAAAGCAATAACCAGACACCAAGACGTTTGCCTCTGAATAGAAGGGCAGTGAATATGAGCAAAGTGAGAGTCGGCAAGCCGAAAGCCTTCTCCTTCAGATTTCCTCTCCCACAATAACCTCAGCACTCTGGGACTTTGGCTACAGACTGCGTACAGAATTGTAAACTACCACAAACACACATGGACTTGTCAGCTCTCAAGGTTTAATCCAAAACCAGACATTCTAATGAAGAGATCCTAGAGGGGATTCTCAGAGCATGACCCAAGCTTGACCGTTGCCTTTGTGCCTAAAGAATCATTTCCTTCTCTATCTATCATGCTCTTTTCAATGTCTCCATTTTCTATGTGAGCATTTAATCAAATACTGAGCTCTTTATTGAACTGACCTGACACACCCATCTGTCCATCACAGAAGCAATTCATTTAAGCATATGGCTTTTTTTTAATTTATTTTTAATTGAAGGATAGTTGCTTTACTGAATTTGCTGTTTTCTGTCAGACCTCAGCATGAGTCCGCCACAGCTGCACACATATCCCCTCCCTCCTGACCTTCCCTCTGCCTCCCTCCCCACCCCACCCTCTGGGTTGGTACAGAGCCCCTGTGTGAGTTCCCTGGGACGTGCAGCAAATCCCCGCTGGCTATCCATTCTGCATACGCTCATGTAAGTTTCCATGTTACTCTCTCCATACATCTCACCCCCCTCCTCCCCTCTCCTCATGGCTGTGATGAATCTGAATTCATGGAAACTGTAGAGTTTATGCCTATATTGCCCAAAGTGAGCGTTCCCAAGCTATGGGCTCTAATCTCCTAACAAAAGGGTTCCATGAGGCAGGCACTCTGTGGCTCTAGGCATTTATGTCTCTCTTCAGTTAATCACAATCAAGCATGTATGTGGCAGTTCTATCTGATTTTGATGTCAAAAGGCACCCTTTTATTAGAATAGAGCCTGCAGCCCTGGAGCACGCAGGTTGGGTGACATCAGGCCCTGTTTCCTGCTATAGAACTAAAAGGGAAAGCATCGGGCCCTTTCTCAGTCCCCTCATTGGACTGAAGACCTGACCCTACATGGAAGAGTCTGGCAGACTCACCGTGGGGCACAGTCCATAAGAGAGCAGCAAGCTGAACGAGGATGAGAAACTCGGGTGATAAAGTCTGGGGGCTCCACTGTGGTTGTTACTATCATTGCGTTAATCCCATTGCCCAGTCACCCTCAGGAGGATTAAAGGAGGAAACTGAGGGCCCGTCACTCGCGCGCTCATGAATCAATAAAGTGCTCTGCCGCTCAGCGCCTGGACTGTATTATTTCTTGGTGCTCTTTTATCAAAGAGCATTTGGCAGCTTGGCAGAGATATTATCATACCTTAGCCAAGTGCTTGAACTCTGGTCCTGATGATTCTATAATATGATTAAAGTGAAGCACCTAGAAAAAAATGAGATAGATTGGCATCAGAAGCAACGTATAGTCTATAGAGGCTGACAGTTACAAGTTTTTCCACTTCAGATAAAGACCTAGTAAGAACTAATGTGTAATGATGTTACATTCCAAATCCTGAACTAAGCCTTTGCATATCTTCCTTAATCCTCCCGACAACTTTAGAGTTGACACTATTATCCTCCTTTTCTGTTAAGGAAACTGGGGTCATGAGGTTAATCCACTTGGCCCGACCCGCATTGCCTGTCTGGCACCAGGCCCCGAGCTCCAGCTCACAGACTCCTCGGCCCCTCGGCCACCGTCGCCAGGCAGGCACGGACAGCTCCTCGGGGCTGTGCAAACACCGCATGTTTTCCCACTAAATTATTTATTTAAATGCAAGAAAATCCTAAAAGCGCATCAAAATATGGAATAAAGGACAAACAATAATAAGATGTGCAAATGCCCTGGGAGTTGCTAAGTGATGTCCTTCTAGACGTCTCACAGCAAAAAAATAATAAAAAAAAGCTCCTCTGCCCCTGGAACTTCCCAGGCGAGAGCACTGGAGTGTGCCGCCGTTTCCCCCCTCCAGGGGACCTTCTCCGCCCCAGGGACTGAATCTGCTTCTCTCGCGTCTCCTGCCTTCGCAGGCCAGCTTTACCATCAGTGCCACCCGGGAGGCCACATATACATATTCACGTGCACACATGTGTGAAAGTGTAGACACGTATGTATGTGGGAAACCACTGCGTATCAGCTGTGTCGCCCATTCTCTCCTAGTCTCAGTTCAGTCTCTGTTTCCCCATCTGGAAAATGGGGATAACAATTCCTACCCTAACACACAGGGCTTCAAATGCATAAATGAGCACTGTGAAAAACTAGATAACTTTTAAACAGTCTTTTTTTACTGAATTTGGTCATTTTTTAAACTCCATTATTTTTCATTTGGAATATAATTATTCTACAACACTGTTAGTTTCTGATAGAGACTCATTTATTGTAAATTAAAATTGTAGAGGGCAAGAGTCATACCATCTATGTGTTCTCTGGCTTGTTTAAATCACTGTAAGGATAGACTATGAAAATAAATTTCAGTCATTTATGTATGAAAGCGCTGATGGCAAGAAAGAGATTGAGCGTGGCATGCATTGTGTTATTTGCATCATAATGTATAGCATTATCTCAGCTATTAGAAGTAAGAAATATGCTTTGCCCACATGTGGCTCTTCTTTCACAAGATGGCAGCGTTTTCTGAGTATAGAGGTGTAAGTCGTCCTGAGGAAGACCCCAGGCCCCCGGGACTCCTGCCGTGCCCAGTACCTTCTCCATCTGCTCTGCGCTGCTCCCTCTGGCTCCCAGGAGGATCATACCAAGAGCATAAAGAAGACTCAGCGGGGAGAAGAAGACATTGTCTCCTGCGTGGTTACAGTTTAGCTCCTTGAACACATCCAGACAAAATTCAATGTTTGCTGTGCTGAGGGAATCCATTTTAGGCAAATCCCTACCTGAGAATGGAGGGGGGAAAAAAGTCTCAGACTTACCTGGAGGCAAAGATAATGTCGAGCATTCAGTTATGACATTCCGAGAATGTAGCGTCTGAGCCCACTGCTTCATGAAAAGTTACAGCCTGTGGTCACACTTCCTGAGGAGCTAATAAATGCTAGCATGGGGGAGGGGCCTTGACAGTAGATTTTTATTCTCATGAAGAGAAGACTTACTGTTCTCTTCAACCAAGACTTCAAAGCTCGCTCTCTATCGCTTGTGCACATTTAAAAGTGGCGGCTAGTTTTTCTGGAGCAAAGCGCAGAAGAAACGGGGTCCCTTGGCTCTCATTTTCCAAGCTTTAGGGACTCTCCTTGTCCTGGAATTTGTGCCAAAAAGCCCTTGAGCTACACAGGCCAGCCTAAAGAGATCCTTCCCAGCAGCTCCCATCTTCACAGTCTCCATGCTGTCACTCCCGCACGAGCAAGAGGGAGACAGCGGGGCAAACGCGGATGACGTTCTCTGCACATCTCGCCTCCTTGGTGAACCTTATTTCTGGTCTCCTCCACAGAAGTAAGGGATCCTAGCAAATAGGTCATGCCATCTGAAGGTGGCCAAAGCCCTCAGCCCCGCATGACATCAGGAAAAATGGAGGAAACGAGGAGGAAAAGTTGAGAGGAAAGAAAAGATGCTGGAAGTGAGTGTTCTCTAAGGACAGCGGCGCATCAGGGAGGAAGGGTTCATCTACTGACCCCAAACACCTGCTGAGCACCGCCCGGGGCAGAGACAGCGGAGCCTCACTCTGACCCTCAGGGCTGCCTCACTTTCTAGGGCCTCCACTGCCAACAAACACGTTCTTCCTTTAACTTCCTGGCCATCCTTCTCTCTTGCCCATCACCGGCTTCTCCAGCCACGCCTTGGGGGCCACCTCAGTCTATTTTCAGAATTCTTCTCACATTCTCAGCCTCTGCACACAGCAACCGTCAGCGTGAAATCTCTGCCTTCTATAATGTTCCAGTTCAGTTGCTCAGTCACGTCTGACTCTTTGCAACTCCATGAGCTGCAGCCCGCCAGGCTCCTCTGTCCATGGGATTCTCCAGGCAGCAATGCTGAAGATCGCCTTCTCCAGGTGATCTTCCCAAACCAAGGATCTAACCAGCATGTCCTGCATTGCAGGCAGATTCTTTACCACTGAGTCACCAGGGAAGCACCCCCTCCCAGCCTAGTATTACATTTTTTAAAATATTTACTACATATATTATAAATCTGTGTGTTTTATGCATTATGTACACATGGCTTTATGTAAGTACGAGCAATGTTTGTGTTTGTTTATATAAACAAAACACGTATATATTCTATACATGTGTCTATTGCCTAACCTGCTCGCTAGAGTACAGTCTCCATTAAAGCAAGGAGTTTGCTTTTTATGCTTTATTCCAGCACCAGTCCTGACCAATTCACTAAATATCTATGATACACAGATGCACACAGACTACTGAGGAAGCTCAGTGGGGACAGAACTAACCCAAGAGTCCCAGGAAGACTTCCAGGAGGAGGTGATGTCCTACCCCCCTTGAAGAATGAAACAAGTCACCCAGGTATGCACATAAAGGGAGATCATTACTGACAGAAGGCAAAACGTGAGCAAGGACTCAAAATCCTAAAAGAGAAATTTGTATCATGTGACTGCAACGAAGGAGGCCAAAGGTGGCTGGTAGGGCCAGAGAACGGGCAGAAATGTCCCGGAGGCCTTGCACACCCCACTGAGGAGAGATCAGAGGGAGCCCGAGGGCTCACGGAGTCGGGCTCCAGGCTGCCTGCTCGGAGCTCACGTCGGCTTTGGGAGCTCTTGCTCTTGTCTCCTGACTTCGGTTCTCTTCTCAGAGGTCTCCTGCCCTCCTTTCCCAAGCGGCTCTAACAGCCACCACTGAAACTCTCACCCACAATCACCCCAGCAAGCATGTCTCCCCTCTTTCAGACACCTTCAAATTCTCCCCACATAGCACATTTTTTAAAAATGTTAATTGCCTGCTATTCAATCCTTCACTTCCATTCCCCTATTCTGTGCTGAGAGATGGATTTCAAGGTGTAGTTTTCACGTAGAATGTCCTTCAGAAAAGGCTTCCCACTCCTCAAGAATAAGCCGTGATTGATTTAAGCCAATTGAGGCATTCTGTGAGAAAAAAAAAAAACCTGAAGTGTTAGGGCGCTCAGTCCTGTCCGACTCTTTGCGACCCCAAGGACTGTAGCTCCTCCATCCACGGGGTTCTCCAGGCAACAATACTGGAGTGAGTTGCCATTTCCTTCTCCAGGGCACCTTCCTGACCCAGGGATCAAACCCACATCTCCTGTATTGCAGGCAGATCCTTTACCATCTGAGCCACCAGGGAAGCCTTAACCGGTAAAACTTTTCCTTATAAGAATAATATCTAACGTACAGCGTGGCGGCAGCAGTGAATAACATTGCACTGTGTGCTCAGAGCTTGCTGAGAATAGACCCCAAGCTTGTTCGTCATGCACCAAAGAAAGGGCTGCCTGTGAGGCGCCTGCGTGCGTGCCAAGTCACTTCAGTCGTGCCCGACTCTTTGCAGCCCTGTGGGCTGCAGCCCATCAGGCTCCTCTGTCCACGGATTCCCCAGGCAAGAGTGCTGAGTGGGTTGCCTTTCCCTTCTCCAGGGCATCTTCCCGACCCAGGGGTCGAGCTCACATCCCTGCCTCTCCTGCGCCGGCAGGCAGGTTTCTCTTTCACTAGCACCGCCGGGGAAGACCCCGTCACTACATGTTAGATTGATGCAGTTATTCCTGCCAGTCATCCTTCAGTAAAGTTGGGGGGTAGAAATAAATGAATAAAATCTTAAAAAGCGGAAGGCGTGGCAAACCTTGCCAGTAAGACAGCTGACTTTGCTGCAAGACTTCTGGAAAATTCCTTCTGAGAAGAAGAGACTCTTCTTCGTTTTAGGGTTGCTTTGCCTTTGTGTGGCCACTGGCGCAGCAGGTATTTGTGACCAGGCCAGGGCATCAGAGGGCACGATGGACAGAGCCTGAGTCTCTGATGACTCAGCTTTGAGTGGATGCGTTAGCCCACCTGGATCTGCCCTGCCTCGAGACTCTTTTGTCCTGTAAGATGATAACTTTTCCTTATTTTTCAAGCCATCTTAGCTGAGTCTTCTGTTTCTTGCAGCTAGACTCTCTTTAGGAATTGCTTTACGCATCCTTGTCCACCTGGACCAGTCAGACCACTGGCCTCACGTGCATGCTTTCCTACAGCGTTTCTTCCATCCGCCCCCAGGGAGCTGGAATGACTTCATTCTCCTTTGTCTCATCTTCTAGACCGGTGGTCCCCAACCTTTTGGCAGCTGGCATTGTGGCTAACGCCAGGGACTGGTTTCATGGAGGACGATTTTTCCACGGACCAGGGTGGGGGGCAGTTTCAGGACGATTCAAGTGCATTTACTGTGCACTTTTGGTTATTGTTACATCAGCTCCACCTCAGATCACCAGGCATCAGGTCCGGAGGTTGGGGACCCTATTCTAGATTATAGCTGTCCCCTCTTTTGGAACCCTAGTCTAGGCTTATGTTCTCTAGGCTGTCGAGGCAGGCAGCCGAGCTGCATCGGCACCCGTGTGTATTTATTTTAGTTACTAACTTATCTTCTTTGCCACGCATACCCACCTGAGCTGAGCTCTCTGGAAGAGCATTCTCTGGCTGCTGATTTAGGCATCATATAGAGCTTCTCACTAACACAGCACTTCACACACTGGGAGCCGAACAGAGCCAAGGGCCAAACCCTCAGAACTGGGGCAGGGAGGAGAGTGTATGTCTCAGCGTTAATCAGGCACAGAGAGGCTGAAGGCAAGTATGTCACTTCTGGACTTTCAAAATAATGGCCCAGGACATTTATGTGATTAAAAAGATGACCACACATCCCTGTCATCAAAACTCATTGTCCTAAAATAATCAATAAGGAATAGATGTTACATGTTCCAATCATCAGACCACCCAGCTTGGTTTCGTGGAGTCTGACAGTTATGTTACACCGAGCCTGGACCATACCCTTCTCTGCTCTTTCCAGTTTTTTGAAGCTATAACTGAAAGGTTTGGGTGATCTTACCTAATGAAAATACTAGTATGTGCCTTTAACAAGATGCTGTTCCACAAGTTAATTTCAGTACAGCTCTCTGTAACATGCCTGATAATAACAGTGTCGCTGGAAGCTCTTTGTTTAGTTACTTTAATAACATTTCAATAACGAAAGCACATTCCATAATGAGGCATGTCCAAGCCAGACACACTTCATAAGGCATTCTGGCTAATGCCAGGTTCTGGGGTGCAATTTCTGATTTATAAGCAAATAAGAGTTTATGCTTCTTAAATCTTTGTCTTATTTTCACTGTGAAAGAAGCTGCCTGCAGAGCATCGTTGCTGTGGCGCAGCAGTGCCGGCGCCGGGGAGGGCTGGGCGCACCGTCAGTTCTCACCGTGCTGCCTTCGCGGGCCTTCGGTCGTTCAGTCATGTCCGACCTTGTGTGACTCCATGGCCTGTGGCCCGCCAGGCTCCTCCCTCCATGGGGTTTCCCAGGCAGGAACACTGGCGTGGGGAACCATTTTCTGCTCCAGGGAACCTTCCTGGACCAGGGACTGGGCCTGCGCCTCCTACACTGGTGGCCATTTCTTCACCACTGGGCCCAGGAAAGCCCTTCTGTGTACAGGCTGCTTCCTTTCATTTAACGTTTCACGCGTTTGTGTCTGCTTTTTATTCATAAGCATAAAAATTGAGGCCATCACCTCTCTCCGTTCTTAGCATGAGCCACCACTGGACTGCAGAGGTCATGCTCTCCTTGGCTCATCACCTTTAGCCCACAGACCCCCTTTCTCCTCCACTGCTACAGAAGACAAAATCTCTTTAACAGCATGCTCTTCTATTTACGCATTCATGTATAATATTGATTTCTTTGTATATGCATTTTTTAATTTTCAAAACGAGCTTATGTTGGTCTTTTACTCGGTGCTGTTTTTTAGATTCGTCTGTGGGGACCTCCTTGGTAGTCCAGTGGCTGAGACTCCAAGCTCCGGTGCCGACAGCAGGCGAGTCTGAAATATGGTCAGGGACCTAGACCCCTTATGCCTCAACTAAGAGCTTGCCTGTAGCAAATGAAAGCTCCCACGTGCTGTGACTGAGACCTGCACAGCCAGATAAATGAATATTTTTAAAAAGCTTCATCCATGTTACTCTGAAGCATAAGCCGCCACTTCTGGGCAGCTGTGCTTTTATGCTTTGGTGTGTCTGCCCCTCGGAGACAGACACCCAGTGGCCTCCCTAGCCGACACCATCACAAGCACTGCTGGGGGCCTCGCCCTGCTCACTCCCTCACCCACCTGGGTCGGGGGCTCAAGTGTGCGTCAGTCACCACAGACACAGTACTCAGACTCTGTCTTGCAGAATGGGTCATGTTACCCTGGTGCTGCAGCTGAGACAGTAAGGACTTGGGAATTCACACTCTACCACCATTAAGTATGGGTCCACCTCTTCTGAAGCCTACGCTTTTTCCACATGCTGTCATATGCTATTCATATTAGCATTTCTGTGTGTGTGTGTGTGTGCACATGCATGCTAGGTCGCTTCAGTTGTGTCCGACTCTTTGCGACCCCATGGACCCCCAGGTTCCTCTGTCCATGAGGATTCTCCAGGGAAGAAAACTGGAGTGGGTTGCCGTGCCCTCCTCCAGGGGATCTTCCCGACCCAGGAATCGAACCTGCGTCTCTTACATCTCCCGCACTGGCAGGCGGATCCCTTACCGCTACAGCCACCTGGGGAGGCCCCGTGCGAACTTTCACTTGAGATAAGATGATCTTATTTTTATTGCACTATGATTATTATAAACTAGGGATGATTACTATCCCTATTTTATAATGATAGCATTCTACCAGAAAAATTAGGAAATTTGTCCAAGATGTAAAGCATTAATAGGCTTAATCTGATAGTTAATGAAACAGTATTATTTACCTTACTTCCCAGTTAGATTTTATCGTTTTTCAAACATTTAGAGCACAGAACCAAAAAGGAAAACTTTTGGCTCAAGTTTTTCTTCTTGGGTCTGTACTCTAAAATTATTAGGAATATGTAATTAAAATTAATTAATGAGCCATGGTATTTATTTGCAAGATTGAGTTTTAACTATTGTTAACCCAGCACTTGAGAATTCTACTTCCTCCATTTATTTTCCAAAATTCCGCCTTTCTAGCTGTTCTGCCCTCTATGGGTTTGCACAGAGTTGGACACGACTGAAGTGACTTAGCAGCAGCAGCTGTTCGAAAAGTTCTTTCACAACAGAGTCTCTGTGTTAATCTTACATTCAACTGATTTTATGCGGTTACCTTAACTGAACAATTTCCTCTATACCTGGTGAGCGTGTGTACACAAGTACTCATGGATGAGCTTACAGATTCTTGTGTGTGTGTGTGCACATGCATGCTAGGTCGCTTCAGTCATGTCTGACTCTGTGTGAGTCAGGACTGCAGTCCGCCAGGCTCCTCTGTCCGTGGGGATTCTCCAGGCAAGAACACTGGAGTGGTTGCCACGCCTCCTCCAGGGGATCTTCCCGACCCAGGAATCGAACCTGCATCTCTTACATTGCGTAGTCTTCATCACTAGATTTAACATTTATTGAGAGCAGGGAAAATTTACCTGGAAATTATCAGTGTCTTGCAGTCACCCGGGAATCAATATGTATTAGCAACAGGGACATTCCATACATTTTACAATTTCTGGTCTCATTAATATTACCCAGTCAGTTTCAGGATAAAGGAACCCACAGAACACAGAAACTCCAAGGCACATGGATCCCACCAAAGATATAAGCTGCAGTCCATGGAGTCACAAAGAGTCATACACGACTGAGAGACTAACCACACGCACGTGCACACACACACACACACACGCACATGCGCACACGCACATGCACATGCACATATGCACACACGCACACGCACGCACACACATGCACGCGCACACGCATGCACGCACACACACATGCACGTGCACACGCGCGCGCACACACGCACACACACACACGCACACAGGGAAGACGCCCCCCAGGCAGCGAGGGCAAGTTGGAAGTGTCCTTAATGGTGGAAGGACTTCAAATTAAACCTCAAAGACAAAGAACTGCAGACATTTTCTTTTAGTGCACCTCTCTATCTGCTTTTCGGATTAAAAAAAAAAATCCCTCCCAAGCAGTAGAGATGTGTCATCTGGAAGCTGTCACAGGGCAAAAGAAAAGTCAGGAAAATAAAAGGATGCGCAAGGCTGCAGCTCTTCTAGGTTGAGAAAGGGAGACTTTTGTCCAGGAAACAAGAGGAGAGAACATGCCTTCAAAGGGGAGCATTATTGCTGTCGAGTTGTTAACTCACGTCCGACCTGTGACCTCATGACTGTGGCTCACCAGGCTCCTCTGTCCACGGGATTCTCCCAGACAAGAACGCTGGAGTGGGTGCCGTGCCCTCCTCCAGGGGATCCTCCCGACCCTTGGAATTCTCCAGGCAAGAGCGCTGGAGTGGGCTGCCGGTTCCTCCCCCAGGGGATCTTCCAGACTCAGGGGTGGAACCTGCGTCTCCTGCATTGGCAGACGGACTCTTTGCCACTGAGCCACCAGGGAGCCCCCAGAAGGGGGTATTGGCAACCGAGAGATTGCGAGAAGACTCGGAGTCGGGGTTTGTCCCTCTGGGGGACACACATCTCCCAGGGTGGCTAAGACTCCAAGTGCTTCAAACTGGAGCAGGGCCCAGCTAAATTCACGCAGCAGCTTTTCTAGTGCCTCCTCTCCTGCCCTACATCAGGGCTAACCCTTTACTCTCAGGCTCTGTCCTTCAAACTTGGTAAATTTCACAACGTGCTTGTTGAGCCGAGAAGTAGTAGGAACTTTAGAATGGCCGCCCCATCACACAAACATAAACCATGAGGCTTTACATTTGTTTACAGAACGCCCTTTTACCCTAAGAGACTAATGTTAAAGCCCTAAGAAGAAATTTAGACCCAGAAAAGTCAAAGGATTCTTCCCACAGAGATCGTTTTTACTAAGGCATTTCCAGTGAAGCTAAGATCCTCTGAGGAGCTAAGAAGCGCTTCGTCACATGGAGCTGGCAGCCGCGGTGGCCGGCTGTGTTCTGAATAAACGTTATTAGGGGGTTTATAAAAAATATCCACAGAGTTCTGTTTCGCTAAACGAATCAGAAATCTGAAATCAGTTTCTCCTGCCTCAGAGACGTAAAAACGCACGCTCTCAGGGACAGTCAGGCCGGCTAAGGTTCGAATGAGCAAAAAGCCACGCTCATGAAAGAGTCAGTTTCCTCCTCACTTTGGGTCACGGCAACTCTGTTCAAATGCCGTCGTTCATTGCCTTTATCTGTTCCCCTTTGACAAGAAGCACAGCTGAAATGAAAAAGCACAAAGCTACTTCTCTTTACCTTTGTTGTTTCTCGGTGGTGAAGTGGACAGTCGGGCAGGAGATGTGCAAGCTGCGTCTCTGAAGAGGAAATAGACGCCTTTACATTCTGCCCCTCCTTTCCCTGTGTGCTGTTAGTGACTCAGCGCCAGCTGCCGGGCGGATAGCACGGCTCTGAGGAGGAAATCCTTCTGAGAGGCTCCAGACCTGCCCTGGGAGGCTCTCAGGAAAGAGACGGCTCTAAGGGGAAATCCTTCTGAAAGACCCCAGAGCTCTCAGGACGGCCACCAGCCCGAGGTGCGGCTCCCGACGCTGGAGAAGCACGCATGTCAACCTCCCTCTGCTTTGCTGATGGGGAAGCATTGTCAAGCCTAACCTCTGTTCAAGAGGATAAGCTGTCTTTCTCAAAAGAATAACTTGAACCCATTCAAGTCCATTTCTAACTGTTCAGCATGGGAATTCAGTCACGAGCTACTCCAAGGGAAGCTCTCCAGCCGTGAGCAAAGCTGCCTGACCTGAGGCACGCTCATCCTGAGATCTCCCGAGTTCTCTTGCAGAAACAATCTGCTGGCAGGTAATTCCCGTCCCATAAAAAGAGCACAAAATGAGCTCAAGCAAGAGTTATTCTGTGGTTTTCATTTAAAAGCTTGCTAGGAGCCGCAAGCCACCCCACCTCAGGTGAGTTAGGAGGGGTGGTCCATTGCCGTGTAAGAGAGACTAGAGATGACGGATGAAAACAAGAGAAGCTATGTTTGGGACGCACAGTCACCAGGATCAGCACCCTGAGTGAAGGCCGCTTCCCCCAGGCTCCCGGGCCGGCGACACCCAGGTCGACACTGGCGCCGCCGCCCGGAGTGGAGCAGGAGCGCCGAGCTGCAGCACACCACCGCAGGGCGCTCTCACGGGGCTTCCCTCTTCATCCTCGGCGAGCTCTCTCAGTCAAAAGCACACCCTCTACAGACACGGAACAGAAAAGTTAGGCTTGAAATTATGCCCCTACTCCCCACTGTCCCCATGAGAGTCTCTGAAAAATACTTGTACACAGCCTGCCTCTTGAGAAATCTGTATGCAGGTCAGGAAGCAACAGTTAGAAATGGGCATGGAACAACAGACTGGTTCCAAATAGGAAAGGAGTACGTCAAGGCTGTATATTGTCACTCTGCTTATTTAACTTATATGCAGAGTACATCATGAGAAACGCTGGACTGGAAGAAACACAAACTGGAATCAAGATTGCAGGAGAAATATCAATAACCTCAGATATGCAGATGACACCACCCTTATGGCAGAACGTGAAGAGGAACTAAAGAGCCTCTTGATGAAAGTGAAAGAGGAGAGCAAAAAAGTTGGCTTAAAGCTCAACATTCAGAAAGCTAAGATCATGGCATCTGGGCCCATCACTTCATGGCAGATAGATGAGGAAACAGTGGAAACAGTGTCAGACTTTATTTTTGGGGGCTCCAAAATCACTGCAGGTGGTGATTGCAGCCATAAAATTAAAAGATGCTTACTTCTTGGCAGAAAAGTTATGACCAACCTAGATAGTATATTCAAGAGCAGAGACATCACTTTGCCAACTAAGGTCTGTCTAGTCAAGGCTACGGTTTTTCCTGTGGTCATGTATGGATGTGAGAGTTGGATTGTGAAGAAGGCTGAGTGCCGAAGAATTGATGCTTTTGAATTGTGGTGTTGGAGAAGACTCTTGAGGGTCTCTTGGACTGCAAGGAGATCCAATCAGTCCATTCTGAAGGAGATCAGTCCTGGGATTTCTTTGGAAGGAATGATACTAAAGCTGAAACTCCAGTACTTTGGCCGCCTCATGCGAAGAGTTGACTCATTGGAAAAGACTCTGATGCTGGGAGGGATTGGGGGCAGGAGGAAAAGGGGACGACATAGGATGAGATGGCTGGATGGCATCACGGACTCGATGGACGTGAGTCTGAGTGAACTCTGGGAGATGGTGATGGACAGGGATGACTGGCATGCTGCGATTCATGGCGTCGCAAAGAGTCGGACAGGACTGAGCGACTGAACTGAACTGAACTGAACAAAACCATTTTCACAGAATTAAAGAGTCCCAAACCTGCCCCATCTCTCTCTGCTCAGAGAAAGTGCTTTCTGATGGGTGTCCCTTCCGGTGTGGAGTGTCTGTCGTTTGGAGTCGCCATATCCAGTGTTAAGGCTGGCTCCCCACCTTCTCTTCCTGCTCTGATCCATCTTTCTTCTTGTTGAGATTTAGTTGATTTGCTGTATTGTGGTAGTTTGCGGGCTACAGCGAAGTGACTCAGATTTCATACATGTACATATATATATATTCTTTCTTCAGATTATGTTTCATTATAGGTTATTATGAGAAGGAAATGGAAACTCACTCCAGTATTCTTGCCTGAAAAACTCCACTGAGAGAGGAGCCTGGCGGGTTACAGCCCATGGGGTCGCAAGAGTCAGCCATGACTGAATACACACAATGGTAGGGTATTATAAAATACTGAATAAAGTTCCCTGTGCCTATCACCTGGACTTTTTAAATAGTTCAAGGAAGAACCTAGAGGCAACTAGGAAGGCCCAAATGATCTTAGCGGGAGCTGCTTGGACAGTGTTCTAAATGCGGAATCTGGGATGCGACACTTGGCAGAGCATCTTGGAGAAGAGCCCTCGCTTCGGGTGGATTTGTGACGTAAGACGATGGTGGAGGAAGACGATGATGGAGGAAGACAATGTTGGAGGAAGCAGAGCTGTCGAGGTCTTACGTCTGCAACTACAGCCTATTCAGATGGGGGAAGACGGAGTGCTGTGTGTCCGAACCTTCCTCCCTGCCTCCCTTCCCCGAGGAAGGAGGTCAGGAGAGCAGCTACTTGAGCCGGGACCCCTCCTGTGGCTTCGGCGGGACAATTGGTGAAGAGTGAGTGTGGACACAGAACCGAGAAGCCAAAGAGCTGCCATGGAGCTGAGAGCCTCTGGAGGGACGAGATTCCTCTAGGAAGGGAAGTGGGCAAACAGGAGCCGGTTTAGACTGAGTTAGCTGCTCTTAGCCCCCAGCAGCTGCCACAGGGAGCGGGGACCAGCCACCTCCACGGGCCCTGTCTGGCTTCCCGACCCACACAGTCACGAACAAATTAAACGGTTCTTTTAAGACACTTGGTTCTGGCATCATTTGCTGTGTGTGTGTTAGTCACTCAGGCGTGTCCGACTCGTTGCAGCCCCATGGACTGTAGCCCGCCAGGCTCCTCTGTCCTTGGAATTCTCCAAGCAAGAATGCTGGAGTGGGTTGCCATTTCCTCCTCCAGGGGACCTTCCTGATCCAGGGATGGAACCTACATCTTCTGCGTCTCCTGCATCAGCAAGCAGGCTCTTTACCACTGAGCCACGTGGGAGGCCCTGCATCGTTTGCCACTTGGCAACAGAGAAGTGAAAGGACCGGACAAATCAAAAGCTACCAGGGGAAAGCAGGTGCCCTCTCCTGCTTCTCTTCCCCATTGCGTCTGGCTCTGTGCGCGTGGTGGATATTACGTAATCGATCCATGAAACACCAGACCCTATGCGGGCACAGCACCCTCAGGTTCTGGCCACTCTGCCAGGATCTCAGCTGCAGTCCTTAGGGGGATGCGCCCAGTTCGCTTATCACCATAAAATTCTTTCACCTGTAGCTCTGCAAGCAGCGTCAAGGATCAGCTGGTTCCCTTCTGTGGCATGAACATGTTCAGCAGGCAATCATATAAAACAGAGGAGAAGGAGAGATGGTGGTTCCCAGCCTTCCTTTCTAACTCTTCTTCCTTAGAAATTTGTCAAAAGCCTTACTTGACTATTCAACTATATTTATGGGACGCTATAGATAGAGGAGCCTGGTGGGCTACAGTCCATGGGGTCACAGAAGAGTTGGACACAACTTGGTGGCAGCTCTGTTCTGGGCGGCTGCGGGGAATGACCCTTCTCCCCCCGGATGCCCTGCTGTTTCAGGCATCTTTTCTGGACCACATTGATCTTCTTGAGATTTCCAGGTTTTGCTTCTGTCCCTCTGCCCTTGTTCCAGGTAGGTCCTGACAAAAATAAATAAACAGTATCAGAGGCATTTATTTTCTTGTTACAAAAATAAATAAACAGTATCAGAGGCACCCTTATTGCTTATTAACTATCAGAAATTCTGAGTTTCCAACTATATTTCAAATTTTCAATGCACCCTCTTCATCAGCTATAGAGATGAGGGATTTCCCCCCACTTGCCTAATGTCTGCTACTAGCTATCCTTTGTCCTAGAGAATAACTCCTTCCATCTACAGGACCCACAGCTTCTGTTTAGATCTGTGTCTTTCAACCAGTTGTCTCTCCCTGGAGAGGTACAACACTGTGTCTGAAATGAAATGGAACATGTACGTCTGTAGTCAATCAGTCAAGTCCGACTCTGCGACCCCATGGACTGTAGCCCACCAGGCTCCTCTGTCCATAAGATTCTCCAGGCAGGAGTGCTGGAGGAGGTTGCCTTTCCTCCTCCAGGGGACCTTCCCCGATCCAGAGGCGGAACCGGGTCTCCTGTGTCTCCTGCACCGGCAGCCGGATTCTCTGCCTCTGGAGCCACCTGGGCTGGAGCATCGATGCTGTGCGATGTCCCCGCCTCTGTGGAGCCCCCAGCATACCCTCCTCTGACAGTCCGGGGCCTGACCTTGTGCCAGTTTGCCTCACCCGGGCTGATCTGCTTCCTGCGTCTCTCAGCCTTTCCGCCAAATCACCTCCATGCCCACCTGGCACCAACCTCTGGGTTTCCACCTTCCTGAGAGACTGCAGTCCACAGGGTCTGTGTTACTGCATGGGGAGACAGAGCTCAGCTTCTCAAAGAGAGGCTCGCCCAGGAAATACGGGCCAGACAGGTGGGAGCCGCTGGACAGCAGCCGCACTGTGGGCTTCAGGTTCCCAACCTGTGCCTTCAGTGCCACTGACGGCAGGAAACAGTGTGATGTGAGCTTATTATCTGAGGTTTGTGTTTACAATAGAGCCCTATTGGAGAGTTAAAAGAACAGAAACTTTTCCAGGGCTAAGAGCCAAAGGGAGCGTCTGGGGCAGGAAGAGAAGTAGCTTTTAGGGGCTGTGAGGGGTGGAAGTTGGTGCACAAGCCAGAGGAGCGCAGGGCCGCCGTGCAGCTCAGCCAGCGGCTCCTCTGGGGGCTTCCCAGGTGGCTTCATTGGCAAAGAATCCGCCAGTCAATGCAGGAGATGCAGGCGATGCGGGTTCGATTCCTGCGTCGGGAAGACCCCCTGGAGCAGGAAATGGCAACCCATTCCAGTATTCTTGCCTGGAGGGTCCCAAAGAGTTAGACACAACTGAAGCAAATTGCCATGTGCACACACTCTTTTTAAAAGAGAGAAATATAAAATATTTAACACATTCACTTGTAAAATAAAAAAAGATTCAAAACAGAACACTAGATTTAGTAAGCATAAGTATGGGTTTTAGAAAAGGCAGAGGAACCAGAGATCAAATTGCCAGCATCCGCTGGATCATCAAAAAGCAAGAGAGTTCCAGAAAAACATCTATTTCTGCTTTATTGACTATGCCAAAGCCTTTGACTGTGTGGATCACAATAAACTGTGGAAAATTCTGAAAGAGATGGGAATACCAGACCATCTGACCTGCCTCTTGAGAAACCTGTATGCAAGTCAGGAAGCAACAGTTAGAACTGGACATGGAGCAACAGACTGGTTCCAAATAGGAAAAGGAGTATGTCAAGGCTGTATATTGTCACCCTGCTTATTTAACTTCTATGCAGAGTACATCGTCAGAAACGCTGGGCTGGAAGAAGCACAAACTGGAATCAAGATTGCAGGAGAAATATCAATAACCTCAGATATGCAGATGACACCACCCTTGTAGCAGAAAGTGAAGAAGAACTAAAGAGCCTCTTGATGAAAGTGAAAGAGGAGAGTGAAAAAGCTGGCTTAAAGCTCAACATTCAGAAAATGAAGATCATGGCATCCGGTCCCATCACTTCATGGCAGATAGATGGGGAAACAGTAGAAAGTGTCAGACTTTATTTTGGAGGGCTCCAAAATCACTGCAGGTGGTGACTGCAGCCATGAAATTAAAAGACATCTACTCCTTGGAAGGAAAGTTATGACCAACATAGAAAGCGTATTCAAAAGCAGAGACATTACCTTGCCGACAAAGGTCCGTCTAGTCAAGGCTATGGTTTTTCCTGTGGTCATGTATGGATGTGAGAGTTGGACTGTAAGAAAGCTGAGCACCAAAGAATTGATGCTTATAACTGTGGTGTTGGAGAAGACTCTTGAGAGTCCCTTGGACTGCAAGGAGATCCAACCAGTCCACCTGAAGGAGATCAGTTCTGGGTGTTCATTGAAAGGACTGAAGCTGAAGCTGAAACTCCAGTACTTTGGCCACCTCATGCGAAGAGTTGACTCGTTGGAAAAGACTCTGATGCTGGGAGGGATTAAGGGCAGGAGGAGAAGGGGACGACATTGGATGAGATGGCTGGATGGCATCACTGACTTGATGGGCGTGAGTCTGAGTGAACTCCAGGAGTTGGTGATGGACGGGGGGCCTGGTGTGCTGCGATTCATGGGGTCACAAAGAGTCGGACACAACTGAGCGCCTGAGCTGAACTGAGTGCCACTAAAAATTTCATTAGCTGTTGTCCAGTGGCTCAGCTGTGTCCAGCTCTTTGAGATCCCGTGGACGACAGCATGCCAGGCTTCCCTGTCCTTCACGATGTCCCAGAGTTTGCTCAAACCCATGCCCATCGAGTCGGTGATGCCACCCAACCGTCTCATCCTCTGTCTCCCTTTTCCTGCTGCCCTCAGTCTTTCCCAGCATCAGGGTCTTTTCCAGTGAGTCATCTCTTCGCATCAGGTGGCCGAAGTACTGGAGCTTCATACTAGGCAATAAAAAAGAGGGGCAGGAGCCAGAAGTCAAGGTGGGGGTTAGAAGCAGAGAGGTAAGGGGGAGGGGAAAGATGGGGGGTGCGGTGCTCAGCCGTGTCTGCCTCTTTGCGACCCCATGGACGGTAGTCCACCAGGCTCCTCTGTCCTTGGGGTTTCCAAGGCAAGAATACTGGAGCAGGTTGCATTTCCTCTCCAGGGAATCTTCCCAACCCAGGTACCGAGCCCATGTCTCCTAGGTCTCCTGCATTGCCGGCGGATGCTTTGCGGCTGAGCCATCAGGGAAGCCCAGAGACGTGATGGGAGCCCGAGGAACAGAGGAAAGAAGCCGAGAACGTGCGGGCGGGCGGGGAGGGCGCGGGTGCGGGCTGCTGGGAGGAGACGGGCCCTCGCGGCCGCTGGCTGAGCTCACGACCAGGCCCGTCCCGCGCCGTTAGAAAACGCTCTCGGCCTCATCTTCCCGGGTGTCGAGTCAGGCAGGCGGTTTTCTGGAGTTCCCGCTCCGTGCTGACCTCGCCCGCTCTGAGCCCTGAGGCTGGCCCCGTGCGGGAGGCTCCCACACCGCAGCCCTACCGACAACTTGGACTGCGGTTCATTTTGCTGAATGTTTACTCTGCTTGTGGATTTTTAGCCCTTTAAGTATAGTCTGTAGTTTATTGTATGCGTCTATGATTACTTGCTTCACTGAGACTTTGGTGCCAGCTATTATCAGTGCTGAGAACCAGGCAAGAAAGTCGATATAGTGTTGACCTGAGAGTCCTAACCATCCTAGGCAGGAAGGTCGGAAGACTGCTCTGTCGCCTCACTGGCCGCTCCTCGGGGAAGAGGAAAGCTAGGGCTTCTTCCTCCAGGTACACAGCACGATGAACAGCGACAAGGCGACCAGCTTGATCACTTTTGCGCAACTTACTAGAGAACAAAAGCTGGCAGAATCGCGGAGCGTGTTCAGGGAGCCAAACAGTGCAGGGCGCTAGGGTCTGGGATTCGCCTAAACAAGCCCCCCAGCTTCCCTCGGCGGCCTCCCAGGAAACCAGTGCCACCCTCCGGAGCGCTAAGTCTAGCCACAGGCTGTGTCTTTATCCCGAAAGTTACTTTTTCACATCATTGAATGCGTGCTTATTGGAAGAAATCTCCAAATAAGTGGTTGAGTAACATGGGTGGGAGAATCTGTCCTCCTTTTTACATTTTGTCTTGTATGGGACCTCAGACAAAACTGGTACTGAGGGAGCATACAGAAAATACTTATTTAATTAGCGATGCTGAATCAAATGAACCAATAAATAATTAATATACAAACGACTGAGGTTTGCTCGTGATGCCAGCAGAGATACCAGAACAGGCTTCTATGGCCAGTCATCCCTGAATCCACCTGCCTCAACAGTTGGGAGGAATTTATGGAGGAAACTTGGTTCATCATTCTAATTTAACTAAGTGTGAAAAGGATGGATTTCAGCTTGTACATATAAGAGTTGGCTGACACCTCAAAGTTCACTGAGGACACACTGCTCCTCCTACACAAGACAAACCAGGGAAGCTTAGATCTTCTGTGTTTGGTTAGGGCCTCACTGGGACTAGGACCTGCCCGGACCATTAGAACCTTTTACCTTGTTGACGTCTGAATCGCCCTTTCTTTCAGCTGCTGCCTGTGCCAACCAACTCCTGTACGAAATCCTGGGGGATGCTCTTCTGCCTTTCTCAGTGAAATGCATCAACATATTCCAGAACTTATAGCCTCTCCTCTGGGGAAGAACCACCAAAGGCATACTCTAAAAGGTGCCCAGGCGACTTCCCTGGCGGCCCAGGGCTAAGACTCTGCTGTCCCCGTGCAGGGGGCCGGGGTCCATATGTGGTCAGGGAGCCAGATGCCGCGTGCCACAGCTAACAGTTCATACTCCACAACTGAGACCCGGTGCAGCCCAATAAAAAGATACTTTTAAAAGAGATACTGCATAGCCAGGCAGCATCAGCAAGGAGGACCCACCATAACACGGGACCAGCCCTGTGAAGCGACCTCCATCACCGTCGGTCAGAGATGCTTCAGAAACTTCTTCCTTCCATCTAGTGGGACCAGGAGACCCTGCCTCAGACCCTTCACCCCCGGCAGTGGCACAGTCACGGCCAGTCTCGACGGCGGGCCCCACAGCTTCATCCAGCCTCACACAGGCCAGAGCAGCACAGCAGGTGCTCCGACAGGAAAGCTTTCACTGCAGCCGCAACCCACGAAAGTCTGCTGTTACAAGCGGATATGCTTTCTTAATCTCCTTTTCAGATTTTCCTCCTTTAGGGCCTGCAAACACTAACCATTTTGTGTGTTGGTTCCATATTGCAGAAACTTCCTGCAATTATTAAATTACTTGTTAGAGCTAGAAGACCTTTTGTGGCCTCTTTAGGGTTTTCTACATATAAGATCATGCCATTTGTGTATAGAGACCATTCTGTTAATACTTCTTTCTTTCCGATCTGAATGCCTTTTATTTCCTTTTCTTCCCTGACTACCCTAGCTAGAACTTTCAAAACTATGTGAGGAGAAGAGGAAAAAGAAAGTGCCTGTTCTAAAGGCAGCCTATCATGTTGAGGAGATATCCTTCTATTTCTAATGTGCTAAATGCTTTTATCAAGAAAACGTTTTGAATTTGTCCTGTGATTTTCTGGTAAACTGAGATGAGCACATAGTGGTTTTTCCTCTTCATTCTTCGTTTCTGTGCCGTTGGTGGTGGTAGTTTAGGTGCTAAGTCATGTCCATCTCTTTGTGACCCCGTGGACTGAAGCCCACTAGGCTCCTCTGTCCATGGGATTTCCCAGGCAAAAGTCCTGAAGGGGTTTGCCATTTTCTCCTCCAGGGATTTTCCTGACCCAGGGATGGAACCTGGGTCTCCTGATTGACAGGCTGATTTTTCACTGCTGAGCCACCTGGGAAGCTCTAACGTGCTATAGAAGCTGATTGTGTCGATGTGTTGATGTATCCTTGCATTCTAGAAATAATGGTTATGGTTATCATAACCATACTTGGTTATGATACACAGTTCTTTTAGCATGCTGCTGAATTCAGTTTGCTATTATTTTATGAGGACTTTTGTATTAGTATTTATGGGAGATGCTGGAATGTAGCTTTCTTTTCTAGTCTCTATTTAGCTTCAGTATCAGGGTAATGCTGCCTCTCTGGGATGAGTTAGGAAGTACTGTCTCCTCTCTGATTTGTTTTAAGTGTGTGAGAAGGATCGGTGCTGTTTTCGAGTATCTGGTAGAATTCACCAGTGAAAGCCATTTAGCACAGGACTTTTCTTTTGGGAGAAGCAATGAATTTTAGTGAACACGGAAAGCCACACCCTTTTATGATCAGATGGAGTATAATCCATCCACCATCCTGTCAGTTAAAACATCATTCTCTTTCCCCGGATTCCCCCTCTCCTAATAACTTTAAGTAACCCAGGGTGATCCCAAGTTAAGGTATACGGGAGGATCGTCAACCTTACACTTGCTTTAAAGAAGAAATACATGCCGTCCCAGGAAGTCTTGTTCTGCCGAGCTGCTGTTGCGGTAACTGCCACACGGTGTCGCTAGAGGTCTGGCCAGAAAGAGACCGCGCTTGGAAACACACAGCCACACGCGGGCCTGAACCTGGCCCCGGCAACAGAGACGTCCAAACCTTTCGTTCAAGAGCAGCTCAGAACTTCTGTTCCAGCTCTCCCGGAGTTTTTAGTTGGCATCTAAAATCTGTCCGTACTGTAAATAGTTATAAAGGATAATTCATGACCTACTCTATTTTGTACTGTTGCTATTTTATAATAAAACCATCACATCACATTTTAAAATGCATCCAGTGGAATCAGCCCTAAGATGCTCAGTATCATCCATTTTCAAAATACATGACAAGCCCCGCAGCTTTCTAATATGTTACAGTGTTCCTCTTTACACTGAGATTATATTTCTACTCCACTTTCTCCAAAAAATTTTACCCTAGTTTTATATTTTAAGTCTTTAATTGATAACTTCGTCATCTTTGCTTTCAAATGAAAACATTTATAAATTTAAAATATGAAAGATTCTTATTTTCTATGATCATATTTCTCTAAATTTCACAGGTCTCTTTTGGATTGAGTTATCACTACACCTACCATTACCATACAACTGGAAAAAGAATACATTAGAAATCTGACAAGTGATTACTGAAACAAAAGCTAATTTTTTATTGGAACAGCATGCTCATTCTTAATGAGAGTCAGAGCAAAATTATCCATACTTTAAGGTAAAAATGTCAACTACTAAAAATTCATTGTTTCTGCATCTAACGTAGAATCTTGGACTTTCTCACAACTAACTCGTGGAGCCATTTAACACTATTAGTGATAAAGTAAAATGAGGAGTCCTTTCACAGGAGAAAATACTCATGATGAGAATTGATGAATTAGATTTTATATATTAATTGATGCATACCGTATCTGAAAAAACATTTCATACATTTTATCCAATGAGACTTAAAAATATATCATCCAGTAGAGCATTCCAGTTGGTTTGGCATTTTCTTGTCACTGACATTAAGTATCAGAAACAACAGAAAAGAATTTGCTACACATAAACTCACTGGTAGAAAAATCATATTTAATTTTGGTAGATGCCCTCTGCTCTGGTCTCCAGGGGAGCTCAATCTCGACCATAGTCAAAGCCTCAAAGAGGCTAATATTATTGAACATATATCATTACTCCCACCATTCCTCATCTTAATTCATATATATTCTTAATTCAGAACAAGTCAATCTGAGCTAAAATACCCACCCATTCTCCCCTTTTTTGGCCATTCCACATGAAAACTTAGTTCCCTAACCAGAGATTGAACCTTTGTTTTCTGCAGAGGAAGTGCTGAGTCTCAATAGCCACTAGACAGGTAGGAAAGTCCCCCAGTACTGCCTTTCTAACCCCCCATACTTCACATGGTACAAGAAGCTGGATGAAAAGGGAGAAGGCAGAAGCCTGTGAGTGGGCCTGCACGTCTTGATTAATCGGTGGAAGAGTTTTGTCTTTGTTGCTCCCAGGCCTTTCTCATCAGGAAGATCTGAGCGAGGTGACAAGGTCACTGTTCTTTTGTGAAACGTTGGCAGGTTAGGAAACCTGCCCCTGTGAATGCCGGAGACTCTCAGGTACCTATGTTTGGAAACAGAACACAGGCCCTTGAGATGTTGAAAACCTAGAGTAATAAAAACATCCCGGTAGGCATCTCGAGATTTACTCTAATGGAAAGACCAGTTTTAGAAGATGTGTGGGCAAGGGGAAGGGCCCCACCATCAAATTCCTGTCTCATAGTTATGGGAAATGATGGGTGGTTTCCCCTCAAACTATTAAAGTGATTCATCTTGACTAATGAGATAGTTATTTGTAGTGGGTTGAATCAGTTCAGTTCAGTTCAGTTCAGTTCAGTTTAGTCGCTCAGTCGTGTCCAACTCTTTGCGACCCCATGAATCACACCACACCAGGCCTCCCTGTCCATCACTCAAACTCATGTCCATTGAGTCGGCGAGCCATCTCATCTCCTGTCACCCCCTTCTCCTTCTGCCCCCAGTCACTCCCAGGATCAGGGTCTTTTCCAATGAGTCAAATCTTCGCATGAGGTGGCCAAAGTACTGGAGTTTCAGCTTCATCATCAGTCCTTCCAAAGAACACCCAGGGCTAATCTCCTTTAGGATGGACTGGTTGGATCTCCTTGCAGTCCAAGAGACTCTCAAGAGTCTTCTCCAACACCGCAGTTCAAAGGCATCAATTCTTCGGTGCTCAGCTTTCTTCACAGTCCAACTCTCACATCCATACATGACCACTGGAAAAACCATAGCCTTGACTAGACGGACCTTTGTTGGCAAAGTAATGTCTCTGCTTTTGAATATGCTATCTAGGTTGGTCACAACTTTCCTTCCAAGGAATAAGCGTCTTTTAATTTTATGGCTGCTGTCACCATTTGCAGTGATTTTGGAGCCCCAAAAATAAAGTCTGACACTGTTTCCACTGTTTCCCCATCTATCTGCCATGAAGTGATGGGACCGGATGCCATGATCTTCGTTTTCTGAATGTTGAGCTTTAAGCCAGCTTTTTCACTCTCCTCTTTCACTTTCATCAAGAGGCTTTTTAGTTCCTCTTCACTTTCTGCCATAAGGGTGGTGTCATCTGCATATCTGAGCTTACTGATATTTCTCCTGCAATCTTGATTCCAGTTTGTGTTTCTTCCAGTCCAGCGTTTCTCATGATGTACTCTGCATAGAAGTTAAATAAGCAGGGTGACAATATACAGCTTTGACGTACTCCTTTTCCTATTTGGAACCAGTCTGTTGTTCCATATGGGTTGAATAGTATCCCTCAAAAATGTATGTCCTTGGAGAAGTGCAGAGTGTAAACTTATTTAGAAATAGGTGATTTGATAACTGGGCTTCCAGGGGGCGCTAGTGTGAAAGAATCTGCCTGCCGAGGAGGAGACGACACAATAGATGTGGGTTCAATCCCTGGGCTGAAAAGATCCCGTGAAGAAGGCAATGGCAACGCATCCAGTATTCTTGCCCGGAAATCCCATGGACAGAGGAGCCTGGCGGGCTACAGTCCACGGGGTCGCAAGAGTGAGACACGAGTGTGCACAGCTGCAGCGGCACGCTGGAACCAGTTAAAAGACGGTGAACGCGCTCAGGGCGGGTCTTAATCCAGCGCCTGGGGTCCCTATAAGAGGAGACGCGCAGAAAGAGGGTCAGGGAAAGAGAGGCGCAAGCCCGCGAACCCCAGCAGCCACCAGCAGCTGAAAGGGGCCGGAAGCGTTTCCCCCAGAGCCTCCAGAGGAGCGCGGGCCTGAGGACACGCTGGCCTCGGACCTCAGGCCTCCGGGGGAGAGTGAACGGCTGCGCCGCTCGGTCGCGTCCGGCTGGTGGCCGCCCCGCGGACTGAGCGCGCCGCTTGTAGCCTCGGCTGGGCCGGCACGGTGGCAGCCCCGGGCCCCGGGCGCTGCCTGAGAGCGCAGAGGGTGCCCTCCCACTGGGCCGCGGTGCTGACCGGCCTTCCTTTCCCAGAGCGGAACTCAAGGGCTTCAGCCGCTGAAACAACGCTCCCAGGGCAGATGTGCCTATCCTGGGAAGATGCTGCAATCCAAATGGAGACCAAATGAATAAACGAATGTACTGAGTTTCAGGAAACTCTCTTTTACACAGAGTTATGTCACCATGGACTTGTCAAGAGATCCTTGTACTGAGGGAGACGCCTCTGGGATCATTTCAAGGTCCGAAGTTTCTCGTGCAGTAATAGACAATTACTGGTACCTTGGGAAATGGACGTTCTCATGCTTGGGCAACTGGGAAGCTGAAGGACGTGATAATAACCGTTCCTGGCAGTGCTGGGAGATGACTCCCAGAATCATTTCCAGAAATGCAGAGGGAAGAACCACTTCCAGAAATGCAGAGGCTAGTTTCAGAGACCGTGAGATGGGAAGCGCATGCTGATGGAGTGGAGTCTGGCTCAGAAGATGAGGTTTAGCAAGTCACTAGTACCCCAAAGTAAAGGATCCTTGGCAAACTTCCCTTGGGAATAAGTCCCTGCCTCTAACATGGATGGACCTAGAGGTGATCACAGTAAGTGAAGTCAGACTTGGGAGGAGGAAGGGAAGCTCAAGGGGGAGGGGGCGATACATGTAGTCACCACCGCTCTGCATGGCTGGACGGCAGAAGCCCACAAAACGTGGTAAAGCAATTATTCTCCAATGTAAAAACAGTGAAGTCGGACAGAGAAAGGCATATGCACCACATGGCATCACTCATATGTAGAATCTAATTTTAAGAGATGGTACAAATGAACTTATTTACAAAACACAAAAAGGCTCACAGACATTGAAAACAGACTTATGGTCACCAAAGGGGAGACATGGGGGAGACGGATGAACTAGGAGCTGCTCATCCTTTTCCAGTGCGCATGTTTCTCCACCTGATATTACGTCTGAGGGTCTATCCTATCTGATACGTGAATATCTGGCTTATTTATATTCACTGCTGAAGGACATTCCATTATATAAACTACAGTATTTATTTCCTCCATTAGCCTATTAATAAATGTCTAAATTGTTTCTACTTCTTGCCGCTGTTGACAGTACTGCAATTAACCCACAATATATGGCTCTTTGAGCACAGCATGTGAGAATATGCAGGGTATATGGTTAAACAAAGAACTGCTGAATTTCAACCACATACCACCAAGTAGTACCAAGTTACTTATATTAACAAACATTTTCATCAGCAATTTATCAGTCATTCTCTTCCTCTACATCATACCAATCCTTAATTTTTAAGAACTGACAAAAATTAAAGAGATGAAAATAAAATATTTAAGCAACAAGGGAAAAATGACAAGTAACATACAAGGAAACTCCAATCAGGTTATCAGCTGCTTTCTCAACAGAAACTCTACAAGTCAGAACGGACTGACAGGATACACAAGAAGTGATGAAAGGGAAGAAACCACAACCAAGAATGCTCACCCCCAAGACTCTCATTCAGATTTAATGGTGAAATCAAACGCTCTCCAGACAAGCAAGAAATGCTAAAGGAACTTCTCTGGGCAGGGAACACAAGACAAGGAGAAGACCTACAGAAAATAAACCCAAAACAAGAAAATGGTGACAGAATCATATATATATAGTTAAAAGATAAAGGATCAAATGCACCGACTGAAAGACAGGCTGGCTGAGCTGACAAAGCACGTGCATGTGTGCACATCCACTTCAACACACCACTCTGCTTGACGCCCCCCAAGTTATTTTATATTCTTAGGTCAGCCATGTTCCCATTAAGGCTTGTGATTATAATTACCTTTCATTTTTTGCCTGGCTATTGATTGATTGTGAAAACTGATAAACATCTTGTACTATTGTGATTATGTAACTGTTACTCATTAATACCATTTTATCATGATTGAGCAACAGAAAAATAATAAAATTATAAAGCACCAAAACTACCATTTACTATAAAAACTTGTAGTCACTTTTTTAAAATCCAGATGCATATTGTAATTATCTTGGAATTTTTTGAAAAATACAAATGCCTGGTAACGCTTTTTTTTCTCCAAAGCTCCTGATGTGCTTCTAAGGAGCAGCCATGTTTAAAAATACTGGACTATATGATGATCTTTTACTTTTATCTAGTGTGTTTCATGTTTTCTATTTCGTATTCAGGGCTCCCATTTCATTTAGTTTACGTTTTCTGATTTCTCCATCTCTTCTCTTTTTTTAATGTTCTTTCTCACACTTCCATCAAGCACAGGTGAAAAACTTTCGTATGCGTGCCTGCCTGCTCAGTTGCTCAGTCATGTCCGACTCTCTGTGACCCCACGGACTGTAGCCCATCAGGCTCCTCTGTCCATGGGATTCTTCAGGCAAGAATACTGGACCGGGTTGCCATTCCCTTCTCCAGGAGATCTTCCCAACCCAGGGATTGAACCTGTATCTCCAGCGTCTCCTGCATTGCAGGCAGATTCTTTGCCACTGAGCCACTACAGAAACCCCAAGCCTTTGCATACATATATATAAATAATATGTATAAAATGTGTATTTTAGAAAGTTATGAAATTTTGCCTAACTAAAAGATTTATGACATTTTTTATTTCTTTTGTTTGATTTCGTATGAATAGAATGCTAGAGTTCTAATTTAAAAAAATCAATATGCAACAATCAGCAAAGGTCTACTGTATAGCACAGGGAGCTGCAGATGATGTCTTGTAATACCCCGTGATGGGAAACAATCTGAAGAGGAGCACATGTGTCCATATGTGACTGAACCGCCGTGCTGTGCGCCTGAAGCATCGTACAGCAACTACACTTCAATAAAATGCACGTTAATGAAAGACTGGAGAAGCAAAAAGGTCCTGAGCATGCCTATATCCCGTGTGATCAATTTTTCATCCCTCCAGAAGGTTCCATCTATATTGGTACTCTAGTGACAAGCATTAACAATGATTAATATTGTTTTATTAAAGAAAATATTCAAATAGGTATTAAACATCATGGATACAATTTTTAAGGGTCAAGAAAAGCTTTTGGAGGAAATTCATCTAGAATAGAGATGTAAAATGAAACAAGAATCAACTCAACTCTTGCGACAAAATGAAAATTTTGCAGTTGCCCAGCACTGGAAGGAGCTGGGATGAAGTGGAGCCCAAAGGGCGCGGAGGCCACAGATCACTCAGTGAATATCAAGGAGTAAGCACAAGACGGCGGGCAGGTACCTCCTGGAAACACCCGGAGGGCCAGAAACTTAGCATAGGACATGGGGACAGGGAAAGAACAAAAGAGGGAGAAGACTGTGCCTCCTGGAGTCATGGTGTGAAGAGGCTGGTAAGGAGTCGCCCTTGAGAAAAGATCAGGAAAAGATCAAGATCATGGGAAATTCATCCTTCACATAAAGGAAGGAGAAAGAGGGACAGTCGTACTAAAAGGGAGTGCCTGCATCGACTTCTCTGGGTGGCAAAACAGGAATGCCAGGGTGAACCGGGAGGGAACTGTAAGAGATCAGCAGGGGACAGCTTTGGATTTGACTGAAAGCAGAGGTTAGGATGACTGTCTAGGGTGGGACGGGAAGTGTGGGAATGAGTGGAGGGCTAGAAGTTTTATGCATTTGTCTTTGTCTTACTTGATAAGCCTACATAGGAGACTAATTCCCTAGCTAATATCTTTTTATATCTTACTGCAGTTGGTTCTCCTCTGAGAAAATTAAAGCAAAGCGCATTAACCATATTCTGATGTCATTCAACGTGTGCACATTTGTACCAGCATCTGTAGGGAACGTTGCAATTGGCAGGTATCCTACTGGTGGATGTTTGAATGATCTTCCCTCCTAACCAGTTTCACTATGACAGGCACAACCACATACTTGGTAAGAAGGAAGACATAAAATGCTCCTTAGATGTGCAGCTCAGTAACACTGCCAAGCCTTCACGCCCTCCACACGGAAGTAAAGGTTTAGGAAGACAGAGGAGCTGCTTCTTAGCCAACCAGCAACGGTGTTAGAGAGACAGCTCCCGAAGGTGTGATTGCCTCTTGAGCTTTATTGGGCTCCTTGACTCCCAAGGGCCTCCCTGGTGGCTCAGAGGTTAAAGCGTCTGCCTCCAGTGCGGGAGACCCGGGTTCGATACCTGGGTTGGGAGGATCCCTGGAGAAGGAAATGGCAACCCACTCCAGTATTCTTGCCTGGAGAAGCCCATGGACGGAGAAGCCTAGTAGGTTACAGTCCACGGGGTTGCAAAGAGTCGGACACGACTGAGCGACTTCACCTCACCTCACCTCACCTCGATTCCCAAAGACATAAATTAGAAATTACAGACTTGCAAAATCCTCTGAGAATTGCTGAATCTTCTGTAACACTTTTGTGACATCAGCATGTCATAACCTTGCCTATGAAATGCCAGGAGCACTTTTCAAAGACAGGAGGAGGGGGTGGGGGTGAGGAGAATGACAGTTTCTATCGAACTAGCCTGAGACCTCTGCAAATTTAGTCAAACTCCTAGTCTTTACCAGTGAGTGCCTTTCCCTCAAAGCCATAGGCTGCATGACAAATTTTGAAAGTTTATTCTCAGAATTCAGTCCTTGTTGAAAGTTCCCTTGAAGACCAACTTATCTTACTTTGTCCCCTCAGCTTCCTCCAGGCCCAGCCGGGCTCCTTGCTTCTTCTCTGGGCTCACAGCCCTTTCTCTTTGAGCCCAAATACATCCCCCCTGCTCCGGCCCGGGAGGCCTCTCTGCTCTCTGACAGCATCCGAGACGCAGCCTTGACCGGGAGCTCTTATTCCTCATATTTGTCGTTTCTCACCCTGGGTCTTTTCTCTGCTGTTTCCTTCTTCTTTAGACTCAGCTCCCCCATCAGAGTCCAGCACACTCCATCCTCGCTCAGCCCACCCAGTCTCAGCTCAGGGGTCTCTGACCTCCAGTGTCATTTGGGGGTCAGGACACATAACCAGGAGGAGCCCCCTGGGCAGGGCTGAGCTCAGGAATCATCTCTCCGGTTTAGACACACGGGTCTGCCCTTCCTCCAACTCGTGTCTCCATTCCTGTGCTTCTGGGACGTTGCGGTGGGCGAGTCTCCCTGTGAGTGAGTGATGTGCTGAGATAGCAGGCTCAGACCAAGGACAGTAACGAGCAATGGAGATGTGCAGAGTCAGAACTCCACACACACGCTTTCGTCGTAGTCTGGTGGGGAAAATGGTGCAGCTGCTAGGGAAGGCAGTATGGGAGTTCTAGATCAATCATAGAGTAAAAATCGATCAATCAATCAAACATAGACTTGCCATTGACCCAGGAATTCCACTCTCAGATAAATGCCTAAGAAATGTGTTCACAGTGAAATATCTGCATGAGAGCTCATGTTAGCATTATTCACCACAGTACACAAAACCCAAATGTGCATCCACACACTAATGGAGCTTTTTAAAGTGGTATTTCAGACAATGGAGCATAATATAGTCATATAAAGTAATGGTGGGTGCATCAACAGTGTGGATGAACCTTGAGAATATTATGCTGAGAGAAGGAAGCCTGTTTTTAAAAAGCCACATACTGTGCAATTCCATTTATACAAAATACTCAAAATAAACAAATCCATGGAGACAAGAAGCAGGTCAGTGGCTTCCAAGGAGGGGAAGGAAGAATTGTGTAGGGAGCTTCTTGGGGAGTAACAAAATTATCCTGGAACAGATCATGGTCATCGTTGCATAACCCTGTCTATGGGCCAAAAGCCAATGACTCACCGTTTTAAAAGACGAAATCTATACTACAGACATTTCCTGAGATCTACAGGGGATTGATTCAAGGATACCTCAAGGATATAGAAATACTCAAATACCTTCTGTGAAATGACATATAACCTACATACATTCACCTTTATACTTTAAACCACCTCTTGATTTCTTATAATACTTAATACAGTGTAAAGGCTATTTGAAGAGTAGTAGATACAGTGGAAAGTAGCTCCTGGTGTGGGGCAAATTCAAGGACTGTTTTTGGAACTTCTTGGAATTTTTTTCCAAATATTTTCAATCTGCTTGATTGAGTCCATGGGTGTAGAACCCTTGGATTTGGAGGGCTGAGTTGTGACTCGACTGGAAAGTCGGTCCACAGTACAAACATTCCACATCCTTTCAAAGGGGAAATATTGGGCCAAATGTCATGGAAAAGACTGACAGCCCTGCCTCAGGGAAGAGTGTGCTCTGGAGAAAAACATGTTCTTTTGTCCACCTTTATTCCCTTCCCACAGTGACTCATTTCTGCTAAATCCCAGCTGGATAGAGCAATCTGGGGGAATGCTGAGTGAGCACAGTTTGACCTTCTCGAAAGCCACATCTCCAGAGGAAACCGCTCCAAGCCCATTCCCCACTTGCTGTGCCTGGGGTCTCTGGGTGGAGCCCAGCCTTCCCCTCCGAGTGACTGTGGGTCCCACGGAGAAGAATATGGAGACACATTCCCCCCCTCTTCAGATTTTGTGGGATGATGTGATATCCCTTGAGAGGGCAGAAAAACAGGTTCTTTTTATCTTAAACAAGGAGATAGGTCGGTAAAATCCCAGGGTCTGTCTACACACTTCCCTGTGTGAGTGAGTACACACGCAGCCTGCTTGAACGAGCTACTTGCCTGGAGAAGCTGCCTGAGAAATTCCCTGCCTTATATACCCGGGCTTCTGCTCTGCTGCCCTGCGCCTTGCTTCTGTCACTTGTGAAATGGGGAACATGGAGGCACCATCCTGGAAAAGGCGTTAAAGACGAAAATGGGTCAATATATACTCCCTCAGAAAAATCATATTTTCTTGGGCTCCAAAATCACTGCAGATGGTGACTGCAGCCATGAAATTAAAAGATGCTTGCTTCTTGAAAGAAAGCTATGACAAACCTAGACAGCGTATTAAAAGCAGAGAGACCACTTTGCCAACTAGTGATAAAAGTCCGTCTAGTCAAAGCTATGGTTTTTCCAGTAGTCATGTATGAATGTGAGAGTTGGACATAAAGAAAGCTGAGTGCCGAAGGATGCTTTCAAAATATGGCACTGGAGAAGACTCTTGAGAGTCCCTTGGACAGCAAGGGACAGTCAGTCCTAAAGGAAATCAACCCTGAATATTCATTGGAAGGACAGATGCTGAAGCTGAAGCTCCAATACCTTGGCCACCTGGTATGAAGAGCTGACTCACTGGAAAAGACCCTGATGCTGGGAAAGATTGAAGGCAAAAGAAGAAGAGAATGGCAGAGGATGAGATGGTTGGATAGCATTGTCAACTCAATGGACATGAATTTGAGCAAACTCTGGGAGTTCAATTCAGTTCAGTTGCTCAGTCGTGTCCGACTCTTTGCGACCCCATGAACTGCAGCACCCCAGGCCTCCCTGTCCATCACAAATGCCCAGAGTTCACTCAGACTCATGTCCATCGAGTCCATGATGCCATCCAGCCATCTCATCCTCTGTCATTCCCTTCTCCTCCTGCCCCCAATCCCTCCCAGAATCAGTCTTTTCCAATGAGTCAACTCTTTGCATGAGGCGGCCAAAGTACTGGAGTTTCAGCTTTAGCATCATTCCTTCCAAAGAAATCCCAGGGTTGATCTTCAGAATGGACTGGTTGGATCTCCTTGCAGTCCAAGGAACTCTCAAGAGTCTTCTCCAACACCACAGTTCAAAAGCATCAATTCTTCGGCACTCAGCCTTCTTCACAGCCCAACTCTCACATCCATACATGACCACAGGAAAAACCATAGCCTTGACTAGACAGACCTTTGTTGGCAAAGTAATGTCTCTGCTTTTCAACATGCTCTCTAGGTTGGTCATAACTTTTCTTCCAAGGAGTAAACATCTTTTAATTTCATGGCTGCAATCACCATCTGCAGTGATTTTGGAGCCCAAAAATAAAGTCTGACACTGTTTCCACTGTTTCCCCATGTATTTCCCATGAAGTGATGGGACCGGATGCCATGATCTTCATTTTCTGAATGTTGAACTTTAAGCCAACTTTTTCACTCTCCTCTTTTACTTTCATCAAGAGGCTTTTTATTTCCTCTTCACGTTCTGCCATAAGGGTGGTAGCATATCTTGAGCTTATTGATATTTCTCCTGGCAATCTTGATTCCAGCTTGTGTTTCTTCCAGTCCAGCATTTCTCATGATGTACTCTGCATAGAAGTTAAATAAGCAGAGTGACAATATACAGCCTTGACATACTCCATTTCCTATTTGGAACCAGTCTGTTGTTCCATGTCCAGTTCTAACTGTTGCTTCCTGACCTGCATATTGGTTTCTGAAGAGGCAGGTCAGGTGGTCTGGTATTTCCCATCTCTTTCAGAATTTTCCAAAGTTTATTGTGATCCACGTAGTCAAAGGCTTTGGCATAGTCAATAAAGTGGAGATAGATGTTTTTCTGGAACTCTCTTGCTTTTTGATGATCCAGCTGATGTTGGCAATTTGATCTCTGGTTCCTATGCCTTTTCTAAAACCAGCTTGAACATCAGGGAGTTCACAGTTCACATATTGCTGAAGCTTGGCTTGCAGAATTTTGAGCATTACTTTACTAGCATGTGAGATGAGTGCAATTGTGCTGTAGTTTGAGCATTCTTTGGCATTGGGATTGGAATGAAAACTGACTTTTTCCAGTCCTGTGGCCACTGCTGAGTTTTCCAAATTTTCTGGCATATTGAGTGCAGCACTTTCACAGCATCATCTTTCAGGATTTGAAACAGCTCCACTGGAATCCCATCACCTCCGCTAGCTTTGTTCGTAGTGATGTTTCCTAAGGCCCACTTGACTTCACTTTCCAGGAGTGAAGGACAGAGAAGCCTGATGTGCTGCAGTCCATAAAATCGCAGAGTCGGGCATGAGTGAGCAACTGAACAACAGGAGCCGTGAAAGCCAGCAGTCTTTACTATTATTCTGTTATGAGAACGCAACAGCCTTGAGGAGAATACAGCTCCAGTGACAAGACTGAACCACAGTGTTCAAAGAACAGTTTTTATCTTTTTTTTTTTTAAACCAGCATTTGGTTCTATTGTCCTGACCATGAATTGGAAGCTGGTTTGCTACAATGCAAGCTGATTGAGAAATGTCATGATTCTGGAGCTCAAACTATTTTTCTGATACATCTTTGTGTAAAAATCAGAAAACTGCCCCCTGGATGGCCCCTATTTATCCATTTTTCTCCTCACTGAGAGCACGTGACTGCAGGGAGACAAGCTTCCCTCTGACCTTCGAAAGTGGGGACCCTCGGGATGGGCTGCCAGGCAATGGTGGGGTGGGGGGTGGAGATCACGGCACCGAGACCGCGGCCCTGCCTTTAGGGGGCGGGGGACACCTGTTCTCCAAGTTTCCCAGGTGGCACTAGCAGTGAAGAATCAGCCTGCCAGCGCAGGAAGAAGTAAGAGGGCTGGGTCCAACCCCTGGGCCGGGAAGATCCCCGGGAGGACGACACGGCAACCCACTCCAGTATTCTTGCCTGAAGAATCCCAGAGACAGAGGAGCCTGGTGGGCTACAGTCCCTGGCATCGCAAAGAGTCAGACACAACCGAAGTGACTTAGCACGCACGCATCAGTTCTCCACCTACTGCTGCTGAGACACTTCACCAGTATCTCTTAAGCTGAGAGTCTGAAACATTTTCCTGGTGATGCAGAATAACTGTTAAGGAAATAGTGGTCAAGTTGGACAAACTCTTTCAGAATATAGATCAGAAAACGCAATTTTCTAATTGTACTTTTTCATTAATTACTATAATTGTACTAGAAATGGCCTTGAAGACAATTCAACGTGTAAGAGAAGAAAGACTTTTCAAGGCTCTCATTGGGAATAGCAGCTTAGGGCACATGAAGAGCTGGAATTTAACTTTATTCTCACTGGTCTTAGAAAGACACATGCATGCATTTCATATGAGCCAGTGATCGCAGGGCACAGTTCCTTCCACAGAAGAAAAGGACTTACAGGAAAAGAACAATAACTTTGTCTTTGCTCATAGAGACTGCATGCTCATGAAAGCGATGGATAGCCTGGTGAAGAAACCAAAAGTTGATTTACTTGAAATACCAGCTTCTGTGAAGAAGGGGAGGAATCGAGGGAGGCATATATTGAGGAGCTGAGCGCTCTCAGCACAGGCTCACAGGCTGCCTGCCCACCTCCGCGCACTCCAGGAACACAGGTAAGCGCTTCCAGCAGCTCTGCTGAGCTATGTGAACCCTTCCTGAAAGTAACAACAATGATGTGTTACTTCTCTATGCAATTGTACATCATTTATCTGTTTCATTTTGTCTGGTTCTATTTTATTATTTAGCCAGGGAAAAAATAAAACAACTTTTCATCTGCATTAATCTTTAGGTAATTTATTTATTTCCAAAACATAAGCTCTTCCTTGGGAGGAAGTGTGACGAGGGGCAGGAGGTGCAGCACCCAGACCCTTCAAGAAGGCAGGGCTTCCCAGAGGAGGTGGTCCAGTGGGCGAGAAGCCACCTGCCAGTGCAGGGGACCCGGGCTCCATGCCCTCTCTGGGAATATCCCACACGCTGCAAGGCAGCTAAGCTCGGGCACCACAGCTAAGGAGCCGGAACTCCAGAGCCCGTGCTCCACAACAGGAGACACGCCGCAGACAGAAGCCAGCGTCCCACCCAGAGAGCCCCCGCTCTCCAAGACTCAGCAGAAAGCCTGCTCACTGCAGCAAAGATCCAGGTAGTTTTCTTAAATGAAAGAATGGCAGAGAGGTGCCTCATGGTAGTTGGCTGGATGTTATTGCATCAATCTTTGCTTTGGTATCTGTTATAAGGTCTTTTCTACCCAGTCTTAGTACAGCAGGTAAGGAAGAAAAGATACAGATATTCTATTAGTTTTTACAAAAGTTTTTATAGTCTTCTAAGTAGGAAATATATACATTGAAAACAACTTTAAAAGTAAGAGGAAAGAAGTTATTGTTCCAGATGGCGCAGTGGGAAAGAAAGCACCTGCCAATGCAAGGGACATGAACTTGATCCCAGGGCCGGGAAGATCCCCTGGGGAAGGAAATGGCAACCCACTCCAGTATTCTTGCCTGGAGAATCCCATGCACGGAGGAGCCTCCCAGGCTACAGTCCGTGGGGTTGCAGAGTGGGACATGACCGAGCGACTGAGTACGTACACACGTAGCTGGCAGAATCCCAAAACTCACATGCATTTCTTTTAAGAAAATTTTATTATAGGCTAACAAACTTCCCTTCACTAGAGTGATGATAAAATGCGTCTGATGCTCTTCCAGGTATTCCAGACCACATCCGGCCACCATGAGTTCCCTCAGTGAAGCAATCATCCACCTTGCGATCGATCTGTTCCACCAGATCAGACAATCAGAGAAGGGAAACATCTTCTATTCCCCTTTCAGTGTCTCGTCAGCCTTGGCCATGACTTACTTAGGGGCCCGAGGAAACACCGCGTCAGAAATGCAGAAGGTAGGCGGCAGCTGCCTCTCCGTCACAGGCTTGCATGGCTTGTCTGCTGGCCGGTGTGCAGATGACCACAGGTCTGGCTGTCCCCGGGTCCCACGGGAAGCTCAAGCAGCCCCATGACTCACTCTCCTGCAGGGCCCCCCCACCTGCTCCCTGTGCCTGGACCTCCTCTGGGGGCTGGGATGAACTCCTACAGTTGCCCAGCAACCAGAGATGGCTTTAATGGAAGAGTTCACTGGAAGCGAGGCCCTGACTAAAATCCATGTTTTTAAGGTTTTTTAAACACGTTTCCTCAACAATGGTTACAAAATCAACAAGGACTCTTTGAAGTGGCTTGCTATAAACTAGTTTTGTGCTTTGCACACAGCTTGTGTTCCTAAGGAGCAAGTGCTTGTACTGAGCCTTCCTTTTATTCTTTGGGTTTTTCCTTGTTTTTTGGTTTTGTTGTTGTTGCTGTTTAGCAATCTGTTTTGCTTGTTTGGATTTGTCTTTTCCTTCCTTATTTCTTTTTTATTTACCCTGATGTATGTAGGTTTCTAAAGCCTCCTTGTCCCACTCCCTGTCTCCTCCAGGTCCTTCACTTCAGTGAAATCGCAGCCAACACAAAAGGAGGAGCCACAAAAGATCCCGTGAGTCACACAGCACTGGCTCTAGAAGGAGGTCATGTGTCCAAGAGGGTTACTGGTTAAACTGGGAATTCCAGATAAACTGGGAAAAGTCCATTTCTAGAGGACATCCTAGGCAAAAGTGCTCTCCTGTTGGCTCAGTGGGCAAAGAACCCATCTGCCAGTGAAGGAGACACGAGTTTGGGTCGGGAAGGTCCCTGGAGAAGGAAATGGCAACCCTGTCCAGTGTACTTGCCTGGGGAAACGCCATGGACAGAGGAGCCTGGTGGGCACAGTCCATGGGGTCGCAAGAGTCAGACACGGCAGAGCACGCAAGCACAGGGCACTAGGCAAGGCAGATGAGCAGAGTTGTCTCAGATGCCATGTCACATGCTGATCTCAGGCATCTGTTTTCTGAAGAGAAGCTTGTGTTTCAGAACAGAAGGTTGAAGGGCTCCTTTCGTGTGCTGACCATGCCGTCTGCACGATCTCAGTGCCCCAACCAGGGACTGAGACCAGCACCGCTGAAAGCCGGGCTCTGTCTCCTCGGAGAAGTCGCTTAGTTCTCTGAACTCTCTTGTTTTCATGGGAAGTGAACTAAAGACTTAGAGATGCTGCTGTACCCTGCTAGCAGTGTCCCAGGCACACACTCTTCCTACACCAGGAAGTGTGGCCACTGTGTGTGATCACAGTGAACACACAGTCAACCGGTCTAAGAAGATAATCTCACCAAGGAGTATAACAGGGCTTCACATCACAATCTAGGACAAGATACAAACTGCACGCTCTCATACAGCTGATGACTCTTAGAGGTGCAATACGATGCATTAGGCCTCAAGAAGCTCAAGCTTAACTGATCCCTAAACACTCAAGGGGCTTAACTGGTGGCTCAGATGGTAAAGAATCTGCCCACAACGTGAGAGACCTGGGTTCAATCCTGGGTCAGAAAGATCTCCTGGAGAAGGGAATGGCTACCCTCTCCAGTATTCTTGCCTGGGAAACCCCATGGACAGAAGAGCTGGGCCAGCTGCAGGCCACGGGGTCACAAAATGTCAGAAATGACTGGGAGACCAACACACACACACACACACACACACATTTACGACAGTGAAGACACAACCCAAGAGTGGAACAGTGAGGTATGTGTAGTTCAAAAGAGGAAAGACTGGAGCCCACTAGAGAAGGGAGGGAAGCACTACCCGAAAGACTGAATGTGCGCTTATGAAGTGTATTTCCAGTAAAAGACACCAAATACCAGGAAAGAACAGCAGCCAGCCACAGAAACACCAAAATCTAGGTACTGATCAAGCAGACTTATGTGGGTGCAGTATTTACATTGTTAGAGAATCCAGTGAGCTCACTTTTTGGTGTTTGAAGGTTGAAAAGCCAGGAAATGTTCATCATCACTTTGAAAAGCTTCTGACGGAATTAAAGGAACCCACTGATGCCTATGAGCTGAGTGTCGCCAACAGGCTCTATGGAGAAAAGGAGTTTCCGTTTCTCCAGGTGAGTTTCCGGGTCTGTCGGGTCCCGCGTCCTCGGGCCCCATCTCCTAATGGGTGGGGGAGGAGGGGTGCAGAGGAGCCTGGGGACCCGCACAGGGGCATTTCTCCCAGGGGCCGGGCTCCCGACACAACCCCACCCGCCGGAGTGTCCAGAGGCTGATAGCACACCAGTGAGGGGGCTAGGGATTGGCTTGTGAACTCTGCTTGATAAGGATTTAACACGTTTAATTTAATTTGGGAATATCTACATAGTTACTGATAAATTAAACTTCATTCTTCCTTTCTTCCTGCTCATGTCACAGGAATACATGGATAATGTTCAGAAATACTACCTGGCCAGTGTGGAATCTGCCGATTTTGTCAGCGCTGCAGAGGAAAGTCGAAAGATGATTAACTCCTGGGTAGAGAGCCAAACCAATGGTAGGTTATGAGAGAGTCACTCATTAAAAGTCACTGCTGAGTCCCCGCTGTGTGTGGACACAGTGCTGGACCCTGCCCAGGCTTCCAGGAGCAGGGGTGAGATGAGATTGCAGAGGGTGGGGAGGCCCTGCAGGGGCGGACAGTCCACGTCAGTGCAGACAGACACAGGCCGGGGTGCTCCCAGGACCAGCCCCCCTGCAGGCACAGCTGAGTCTGGATGACAGTATCTTTGTGGATCCCAAGTCTCTGCTCAAACATTAGGTTGCGTCATAAATTTTTCCTTAAAATAGAGGCTTAACTTCTAGATTATAATCCCTAAGAGAAAATATGAAGAGTTCCCCTTTGCTTTCTTAACTGGGAAACAAGCCGCTCTCCCTTAAACCATCCTTCTTGCAGAAATGACCCCCTGCAGCAGGAGGTGCCTGGCCCACGTCCCCCTCCCACGGGACTGTCACAGGGGTCCTCCCCACCCAGGGAGGGGGCTGGACAGCGTCCCCATCCCGCGAACCGCATCCTACCTCCCTTCCGAAGTACAGGCTTAACCTACAGCAACTCCAAGTGGAGAATGACAACAAACACACCCCAGGGAATGGTGTCTGGGCGCGTGCTCCAGATTTTAGCGTTCATGTCGTTTGTCCTAAGGAACTTTCAGGCCCATTTCCTCTGATTGCTTAGTTCAAATGTGAAAATAGCAATTGAAGAATAAAGTGAAGAAGAACAGAATAGACGGAAGGATTGAGTAAACAAGAGATAAAGCTACTGAGGGAACAGAAAGGGAGGAAAGGGAAGGAAGAAAACTGACCAGTAAAATCAACTGAAATCAGTGCATCAGGGTTCCTTGTGAGATGACTGCTGTCCCCACACACACAGACTGAACACCTTCCCAGTCAGGAGCGGCAGCGTCTCCATGAGGGCGACTCCATCAGGCTGGGACCGTGAGCAAAGACTCGCTTGGAGACCCGCTGGGCATGGAGTCCCTCGAGGGGTGATTTGTATGAATATTTAATCTTCACTTTTAACTTTCAGAGCATCTTACACTTGTTCCTTTCATAATTGGTAATTTGTCTTTGTAGGAAGAATCATGAATCTGTTTCCCCAAAACTCCCTTTATGGCTCCGTTCTGGTTCTGGTGAACGCTGTCTATTTCAAAGGGCAGTGGCAAGAGGAATTTAAGAAAGAAAATACTGTGGAGGAAAAGTTTTGGCTGAACAAGGTATTGTCTATAAGTTACGCATATAACATAACGCGACTGCATATGCACTGTGAGATATAAACACGTATTGATTAATATATAACTGCAGGTAGAAGATAGAATTCACCAAGGCTTATTTTTTGTCTTTTTTTTTTAACTTTTTTAGTTGGGATCCCTTGAAGGAATTCTTGTCTCTAATTCACAAAATTTCCAGATCATCTCTTAGAAGGAGGATGTGTTTGGTATCTGAACAAGATTATCTTTCTTTATAACTATGCCCATTTAGCACTTTTTGCACGTGAATTTATTGCAGGATACAAGCAAACCTGTGCAGATGATGAAACAAACCAATTGCTTCAATTTCGTGTCACTGGAGGACGTGCAAGCCAAGATCCTGGAGATCCCGTACAAGGCGGAGAGCTGAGCATGCTGGTGCTGCTGCCCACTGAGGTGGACGGCCTGCAGGAGGTGAGGCCTGGTGTTCACAGAGCTCCACAGCGCTGTTGCTTGAATTCCTAGTGATGCAGTGCTGTGTGGGCTGCTCCTAGTATGACGACAGTGACCGGCAGAGCTCAAGCACATGCCGAGAATGTACAGTCAATATGCTAAGTGTCACAGTATAATATGAAGAGTGTGCAAAAATCTGCACACCACGGGTCAGAATAATATTCTGATGAACCTATGGAATGTCAGTTGACAAAACAATATCCTTGGGTACAAGCATGAGTATCTTACAACTGTAAGAATCTCCGGTGTAATCCAGGCCACTCATTTCAAGATGAAGAAATTAACATATGTAATTGACACATGGAAATATCTGCAAGTTTACTCACAAACAAAACGAGAAAATTAAAGCAACAGAGTTCCCATCATACTCATGCCCATGCTCCATCATGTCCAACTCTTTGTGACCCCATAGACTGTAGCCCACCAGGCTCCTTGTCCATGGGATTCTCCAGGCAAGAATAACGGGGCCAGTTGCCATTTCCTCCTCCAGGGGAACTTCCAAACCTAGGGATCAAACCTGAGTCTCCTGTGTTTCCTTTGCAGGCAGATTCTTTACTTGCTGAGCCCCCGGGATAGCAAAATTTCCTTTTATTTTATTTTCTTTTATTTTTTTTTTTGAGTCGCTCAGTCGTGTCCGACTCTTTGTGGCCCTATGGGCTATAGAAGCCTACTGTGCTCCTCTGTCCGTGGGACTTTCCAGGCAGGAGTACTGGTGTGGCTTGCCATGTTATAGCCCGCTAATTCACAGAGGCTTTTAGACTGTGAGCAAACGGATTTATCCTGGATCCCAGTTTTTAATCTGGAGTGTTTAGTTTCTAAGTGCTCAGAGCCCATTCACAGGCTCATTTCTAGGAGTTCAAGGTGGCAGGAGGGGGGAATTATACAATTTTCTTCTTAGCATTGCTGTCATAAAGCTAATACATAAAAACACCAATAAGACCATCTGTCGTAAAAGGACATCCCATAAAAGACCATCTACAGATACTATAACAGCCGATGACGCCGAAGAGGCAGTAAATTTGCCACACTCAAAATACATACATGGTAACACTGGAAATCAAGACTCCATAGGGGAAGTAACATCGCAGTCGGTGTGACGAGTCCTCCGAACACTGTCTCCTGCTCCAGATTCCCCGTCATCAGCGACACTGGGAACATCTGTCCTAGGATTTTATCTTATAGCAACAAGTTGAAACAACAGAAAAGCTGTTGGACATAAGTGACTCAAAACAATGAAAAATTTTAAATAAGAAACAATGGTATGTATTTTATTACCTTACCTTCATTTTGAAACTGACATGTAGTGAACACTTAAAAGATATTCCTTAAATAAATATGGATGTATACTGAGTATCAATTTAATGACAGGATTATGTAGCAACATAAACTTGATTAGAGAAATATTTATTGAAAAATTTTACAAATAGATCAAGAAAGAAAAAGGAATAAAATTAGGATGTAAGCTGTAAATGCACTATGTAAAAAAAAAAAATTTTGGACAAAAGAAATTAACAAGAGAAGTCTACTGAAAGCAAGCATGCCATAGATAAACAGCATAAGCAACGGACAGTTCATCTTATACAAATAATTTTATTTAGCCATCCTGTTGTTGCATATATATGTGCATATATATACATTTGTATCTTTATGTGCTTTGCTGTGCTGTGCTTAGTCGCTCAGCCAAGTCCAACTCCTTGCAACCCCACAGACTGTAGCCTGCCAGGCTCCTCTGTCCATGGGATCCTATGAGCAAGAATACAGGAGTAGGTAGCTTATCCCTTCTCAAGGGAATTTTCCCGACCCAGGAATTGAACCAGGGTCCTCTGCATGGCAGATGGCTTCTTCACCAGCTGAGCTGCCAGGGAAGCCGTGTATTTATACGTATGGACGCATCATGTGTACATAAATAAAGGGGCTTCCCTGGTAGCTCAGACAGTAAAGAATCCGCCTGCATTGTTTAAGACATGGGTTTGATCCCTGTGTTGGGAAGAGATACCCTGGAGAAGGAAATGGCAATCCACTCCAGTATTCTTGCTTGGAGAATCCTGAGGACAGAGGAGCTTGGTGGACTACAGTCCATGGGGTTGCAAGAGTCGGACACGACTGAGTGACTAAGCATGCAAGCACACATGTACATAAAAATGGCAAAGTCATAAGTATATCAGTTCAGTTCAGCCGCTCAGGCATGTCCGACTCTGTGCAACCCCATGGACTGCAGCATGCCAGGCCTCCCTGTAAAGCTCATGTCCATTGAGTCAGTGATCTCAGCCATCTCATCCTCTGTTGTCCCCTTCTCCTGCTGCCCCCAATCCCTCCCAGCATCAGGGTCTTTTCAAATGAGTCAGCTCTTCGCATCAGGTGGCCAAAATACTGGAGTTTCAGCTTCAACATCAGTCCTTCCAATGAATATCCAGGACTGATCTCCTTTAGGATGGACTAGTTGGATCTCCTTGCAGTCCAAGGGACTCTCAAGAGTCTTCTCCAACACCACAGTTCAAAAGCATCAATTCTTTGGTGCTCAGCTTTCTTCACAGTCCAACTCTCACATCCATACATGACCATTGGAAAAACCATAGCCTTGACTAGACGGACCTTTGTTGGAAAAGTAATGTCTCTGCTTTTTAATATGCTGTCTGCTGCTGCTAAGTCGCTTCAGTCGTGTCTGACTCTGTGCGACCCCATAGACAGCAGCCCACCAGGCTCCGCCATCCCTGGGATTCTCCAGGTAAGAATACTGCAGTGGGTTGCCATTTCCTTCTCCAGTGCATGAAGTGAAAAGTAAAAGGGAAGTCGCTCAGTCGTTTCTGACTCAGCAACCCCACGGTCTGCAGCCTACCAGACTCCTCTGCCCATGGGATTTTCCAGGCAAGAGTACTGGAGTGGAGTGCCATTGCCTTCTCCGAATATGCTGTCTAGGTTGGTCATAACTTTCTTTCCAAGGAGTAAACGTCTTTTAATTTCATGGCTACAATCACCATCTCCAGTGATTTTGGAGCCCCAAAAAATAAAGTCAGCCACTATTTCCACTGCTTCTCAATCTATTTGCCATTAAGTGATGGGACCGGATGCCATGATCTTCGTTTTCTGAATGTTGAGCTTTAAACCAACTTTTTCACTCTCCTCTTTCACTTTCATCAAGAGGCTTTTAGTTCCTCTTCACGTTCTGCCATAAGGGTGGTGTCATCTGCATATCTGAGGTTATTGATATTTCTCCTGGCAATCTTGATTCCAGCTTGTGCTTCTTCCAGCCCAGCGTTTCTCATGATGTACCCTGCATAGAAGTTAAATAAGCAGGGTGACAATACACAGCCTTGACGAACTCCTTTTTCTATTTGGAACTAGTCTGTTGTTCCATGTCCAGTTCTAACTGTTGCTTCCTGACCTGCATACAGATTTCTCAAGAGGCAGGTTAGGTGGTCTGGTATTCCCATCTCTTAAGAAGACTTATTTGATTATATAATATATATCAAGGGCTCTGTTATTTTTGTTTCCTAGAATAAAACCTAATAAACTGAATCTCCTGTATTCATGTGTACATGCAGATAATTGTTTTCCAGACTTTTCAATCCAAGGTTAGGTGGGCCCCATGGCCGCTGAGAATCCTGACAGTTCTTCCTTTTCCACTGTTCCAGGTTGAAGCCCAGCTCACTGCTGAGAAGCTAATAGCGTGGACGAGCCCACAGAATATGGGGAAGAGACTAGTGAACTTATACCTTCCTCGGTTTAAAGTGGAAGAGAGCTACGACCTCGTGCCCACACTGCAAGCCCTGGGGATGGTGGACGCCTTCCGTGATGGGGCCGCTGACTTCTCGGGCATGACCGGGAAACACAATCTGGTGGTGTCGACGGTTGTGCACAAGTCCTTTGTGGAGGTGACCGAGGAGGGCACAGAGGCCGCGGCCGCTACCGGTGGGGGTGTTGCTGTCACATCAGCACCGCTTCACGAGAGTTTCCACTGCGATCACCCTTTCCTGTTCCTCATCAAGCACATCAAGACCAGCAGCATCCTCTTCTGTGGCCGAGTCTCTTCCCCTTAGACGTCCTTGGCCAGCGGCCGCTCTCGGGAGCATTCAGAGCTGTTCCCGGAGCTTGCATGCTGGTGTAACAGGTTCCCCTTTTTATTTTCCTTTCCAAACTTATAGTCACCACTGAGAATGTATTGGATAAAATATTATGTTTATCTGTCTCTCTTTATACAAACACATGTAACCTACTCTATTCCCCATGAAAACTCCTTGGACACAATGTTCACTATATTTTAAAAAGTCATGTCCATACTCTATCTTCTCCTAAGTTTGAAATATCATAGCTCCTATTTCAAAAGTTATATTTACTTTTCAAACCTAGACATTCACATTTATTTGAGTTCAGGTGGTATATGGGGCCCTTACATGTCTAAATTTTTTAATTTTCTGAAATGCATTATCAATAAAACTATGGTTTGTTCGTGTCATTTGTTGCTCATCCTTTTTTTCTCTTTTCAACAAAGTGCAAGTGACCCACCACACATAGAAAAGATCATATAGAAAGATATTATCATATATAGAAAATCAAAACAGTACAGCATGATGAGGTTAAAAGGTAGACTATTATCAGAACATGAAAGACTTTGTAACCCATGTTAAGAGCTTAAATATAAGCGTCTAGAGCTCAGAAACGGGACACGAACTGAGTCTCTAAAGAGATAAGTCCACCAATCCATAAACGCCAAGAATTGACAAATTTTATTTCCCAAAACATAACTTTTCTCAGGGCAAGAGGAATCATTTGGAGGTGATATGTTTATCACATAGATTGGCATGATGGTTTCACGGATATATACTCACCTCGAAACTCATGACATTCATACATTAAATATATACAGTTCTTTATACATCACTCGTACAAGAAGAAAGTTATTTTTGAACAGAAAGTAATGAAATCAATATGTGATTTTAAACATAAAGATAACAGATGCTTGATAAAGAACAGAATGCATACACACCACAAGACAGGCTTCCCTGGGGTGCAGTGGGAAGGAGTCTGACTGCCAAGCGGGAGACCTGGGTTCAGAAAAGAGCTGGACATGATGCAGCGACTAAACGACACACCACCACAGGATACCAGCGTGTTGCCATTGGATGGGAGAAAGCTAAACTTAAAAAGCTGGTCAGACCCTGTGTGGAGAGAACATGGATCAACTGGAACTCTCCCACACCACTAGTAGGGATAGAAAAGCTGCAACCACTCAAGAAAACAGTCTTGCAATTTTATTTTTTCCATCTTTATTAAAATACTATTGGCCCATAGCATTGATTAAGTTGAAGGTGAACATGTGGTGCACTTATTTTCTACATACAAACACGCTCATTTTCTCCAAAGTGGCCACCAGCACAGCTTCGCTGACACTGCCCTCTCATCACAGCGCTGTCATCTCTTTTTGGGAGGTGTGTTGTTCAAGAACAGCTGTCACACTGTTGATCTCTAAGGGAGAGGGAAGCTGGGGCCTCCTATGCTGCCCTCTGGGTGATGTCTCCAGAAAACCGTGCATCTCCTTGGCTGAGCAATGCACTTCTAGAGAAAGTCTTCCTCAAGCACACAAAGTGGCACATATCAGTACTTTCTTACAAAGTTAAAAGCATGACCATGATTACCAGACCAGTAATTCCACATCCTGATTTTACCCAAGAGACATGAACACGTCCACCACCAAAGGACTAAGACGCAAACGTTCACTGAAGCCTTATTCGTAATGGCCAAAAAGCTGGCAAAACCCCACATGTCTAACAGCTGAACAAAACAGGTAAATGAAAACACAAACCCAAGAATAGTACTTAGATATGAAAAGGAAAAAACTACTGAAGCAACATGGACTAAACCCCTACACGCTATGCTGTGCGAACAAAAACTGAAAAGAATGAGTACATGTCATGTAATTCCCCTTACATGACAATTTTATACTATGAACAAATGTAGCTGGGCTGCCCCGGTGGCTCAGAGGTAAAGAACCCGCCGGACAATGCAGGAGACATAGATTTGATCCCTGGGTTGGAAAGGTCCCCTGGAGAAGGGAAATAGCTACCCTCTCCAGTGTTCTTGCCTGGAGAATCCCATGGACAGAGAAGCCTGGTGGGCTACAGTCCATGGGGTCGCAAAGAGTCAGACACAGTCGAATGACTAATCAACAACAAATGTAGTCACACCTCAATACAGGAGACCTTTGACACACTTAGAACAATACGATCATAGGAACTAATAGTAAAAAGTACAAAAAAGTGATAGACAATTATTAAATATGACAGCTAGCATTTTATTGAATGAGATGAAGCAGAGCATAATTTCCCTGTGCTGTTTCACCTAAGATAGAGATGTATGCCACTAACACTCATTGGTTGTGTGGCTAACGCAGAGTCTTGAGCTTTGCTATTGGCAAGTTGAATCACTAAACATTTCCAGAGATGAGATAAATGAGGAGTCACCTTCATAAGAGGAGAGATTTATGATTGGATTAATAACACAAAGTTTGTATATTAATTGAATATTACACACTGTATTGGCAAGAAATTTTATAAGTTTCATTCAAGGGTTTAACCCAACGTATTTTAAAACTATATAACCATTAAACGCTCCAGAGTTTTGGTATTTCCTTGTGTTTGAATAAGTATCAGGAATAACATAAAAATGTGTCTGGTGTAAACTCATAGGTAAGAAATATCATGTGTAGTTTCAGTAGATTTCCAGATGCTCCTCTGATTGGGTCTCCAAAAGAACCCCATCTGAAAACAGTGAAAGCTTTGAGAAGCTGTGTTATTAGTGAAAAGTTGCCATTACCTTGCCTTACCTTATCTTCAGAACGCGTCCTTCTGAGCTAAAGTGCCGCGCTTGGGCCGCCGCGCTCTTCCCGCTGACAGCCCGATGCGGCCGGGAGGAGAAGCCTGCGGCGGGCCTGCGCGTCTGGACCCGCCAGTAAAGAGCTTTGTCCTTGTTGCTCCCAGGCGTTTCTCATGGGAGGCGACAAGGCCACTGTTCCCTTGTGAAATGTCGGCAGGCTGGGAAACCTGCCCCTCTGAACGCAGGAGACTCTCAGGCAGCTAAGTTTGGAGACAGAACACAGGCCGTCGAGGTGCTGAAGCTTCGTCCGTGATAGCGCCTGCACGGCGCCCCAGGCCTGCTGCAGGGTGCGCGCTGGGGCGGCCCTCCAGCCTCCAGCGCTCGGGCCACGGCCGGGCCGCGTCCGTGCAGGGCTGTCTCCCTGCCTCCCTCTGCACCGCCCTCCTTCCGCCTCGCCCCCTTTCCCCTCTTCTCTCTTCTCTCTCTGCTCTCTCTCTGCCTCCTGTCCGCGGAGCCCCCAGTGTCCGCGCGGCGCAGGCTTGCTCAGGAGCGCATGGAGACAGATAAAGGCCTCGTAGTTATGGAAATACTGCCATGGCTTCTCTCCAAGCCCTTGCAAGTGTTAGTTTGGCTGATAGGGCTGCTGCAGGTGCCGGCCTGAAGAGAGCTTCCTCTACCCCCCACCCCCAGTTTATCTCTAATCACAGAGTGTGACCTTATTTGTAAAAAGATCATAGACATAACTAGTCAATATAAGATCGTACTGACTCAAGCTGGGTCCTCATCCAACGACTGGACCCTTATATGAAGAGAAGAGACACAGAGAAGACGGTCGTGTTGAGACAGAGGCACAGGCCCGGAAACTCGAGGAACAACCAGGAGGTAGAAAAGGTAAAGAGAATTTTCCTGAGAGCCTCGCGAGGAAGTGTGGTCGTGAGGACACACTGATTTTAGACCACAAGCCTCCAGAAGTGGGAGAGAATGAACACCGGTGGTTTCAAACACGGTGGCTCAGAGGTTAAAGCGTCTGCCTCCAATGCGGGAGACCCGGGTTCGATACCTGGGTTGGGAAGATCCCCTGGAGAAGGAAATGGCAATCCACTCCAGTATTCTTGCCTGGAGAATCCCATGGACGGAGAAGCCTGGTAGGCTACAGTCCACAGGGTCGCAAAGGGTTGGACACGACTGAGCGATTCACCTCACCTCACCTCACCACAAACCTCAGTGTGGGCAGCTCAGGACAGAGGTCCTGGGGCCCTAACACAGTGCCTCCAGAGCAGAGGAGTCCCATCTCACACTGCAGGGCCTAAACTGTTAGGTTACAAGAGTTTACTGGAGCAAAAAAATCAACCATTTCAGCAATTAAAAATACATTCAAAGAAGGACATGAACCTCATCAAAACAACATTGTAAATCAACATTCAATGAAATGCCCTGAATTTCAGGAACAAATCAGGTAATTGGGATGTTTTGTCAAGTGGTCATCAAATGCAAGGAGGAAATCACTGGAGTGAGTTAAAGTCGAGTATTTCTTGTGCAATAATAGACATTTGCTCCTTTGCTGGAGTCTATGGCAGCTGACGTCATCTTGATTGGATCCCTGAGGAACTGAAGGTGCTGACGGCTGTCCCGGGCAGTCCTGGGGAGATCTGTGCTAAAGCCAGAATCATGTCCGGAAGCACAGGCTGGTTGAAGAAGTCATGGTGTGGGGGAGTGGATGGTGCTATCATGGCCTCAGAGTTTGTCTCAGAGGATGAGGCTTAGGAAGTCAATTGTCACCAAATGGAAAGGAGCCTCGGCAAACCTCCCTTGTCATTAAGTCCCAGCTTCTAGCACTGTGGCAGAGACCCTTCACTAAGCTCAGTACTAAGTCATAGAATATAATTAAGAACTCAATGAATGGAGAATGAGTCATTAGGAAATTATAAAAATAGATAATCGAGCACATTATGTGATCACCCCTACATTCACATGGAATCAAGAAGCCTTCATTCAAATGTGAGAGACCAAGTCAGTGATTCCTAGTCCATGCACAAAGGCCCTCTCTTTCTGCATGCTACCAAAAATTTAAGAGACGCATAAAAGCAAATCTGGGAGGCAGTGTGATTTCTCTGATATGATGAGAAGTTATAGAATAAAATTTTGACGAAGGACTTGCTCAGCCCTTTCTTAATATATGATATTAATCAATTCAAGGGCCTTCCCAGTTGGCACTGGTGGCAAAGAACCAGTCTGCCAACACAGGAGACGTAAGAGACCCAGGTTCAATCCCTGGATTGGGAAGATCTCCTGGAGGAGGGCATGGCAACCCACTCCAGTATTCTTGCCTGGGGAATCCCCAGGGACAGAGGAGCCTGGTGGGCTATAGGCCATAGGGTCACAAAGAGTGGAAAACGACTGAAGTGACTTAGCAAACACACATGAAATCAATTGGAATGTTAAACGTCAATTGAAAACTGCTGAAAGGAAGGGTTGTAGAAATGGTTCTAGAGACAGGAGATGTGAGAGAGGGCTGGATGGTGCTAAGCACAGAGTAGGATGACTGTCCCGAGTGGAACTGGAGGCGTGGGAATGGGGGATGGGTGGTGACGAATGAACTGTCTCAGTCTGCCGTGACACAGCTACAGACAAGACTGTTCCCCAACTAAGGGACATTAAGGTCAATCTGATTCATCCTGTTCAGATGCTATTTACATTGTACAGATCTGTATCTGTATGGGAATATTAAAACAGTAATTGGCACATATCCTATATTGAAAGCTTGAAGGATTTTCTCAAGTATCCAATTTACCTGCAGATGGATATAACCACGTGTGTAATAAGAAGGAAGAGATAAAATGCTCCCTAGGATGTGCACCTTAGTAAAGCTGATGAACCTTCACGCCCTTCACAAGGAAGGAAGAAAACAGAGGAGCTATTTTTGAAGCAAGCTACACAGGTATTAGAAATAGTGGGATGGCTCCTGGACACGTTGTTTCCTCTTCAGTTTCTTTGGATTCTGGGATTCATGACGCCAATAATGTTGGTATATTTAGAAAATAACGAAAGACGGGTTAGCAAGTACTGACTTGCAAAATCGTCTGAGAAGGGCTGAGTGTCCTGTGACACTGTGTGACATCGGGTGTCTTCACCTCATCTAATACGTGCCAGGAACACTTTTGAAAAGAAGGAGGAGGAAGACGTGATATGGCTTCTTATTTGAACTAACCAAAGTTCCCCTAAATTTAAGCAAAATCCTTTGCTTTCCACACGTGATCAGTCGTGTCCCACTCTTAGCCACCCTATGGACTGACTGTTGCCTGACAGACTCCTCTGTCCATGGGCTTTCCCAGGCAAGAATACTGGAGTGGGTTGCCATTTCTTTCTCCAGAACAAAATCTAGACCTTCATCAGTGAGTGCCTCTTCCTCAAAGCCAGCCTCTGCACCACAGGCCTCAGCAACTTAGTCACAGGTGGACTCAGCTCAGTCAGTGGCTCCCTTGAGTCCTCGACTCCTGCTCTGTCCCCTCGGCTTCCTCCAGGCCCATCGAGGCTCCTTGCTTCTTCTCTGGGCTCACAGCCCTTTCTCTTTGAGCCCAAAGACATCCACCCTGTTCTGGCCCGGGGGCCTCCCTGCTCTCTGGCAGCACCCGTGATGCAGCCTTGACCGGGAGCTCTTATTCCTCATGTTTGTCGTTTCTCACCCTGGGTCTTTTTCTCTGCTGTTTCCTTCTTCTTTAGACTCAGCTCCCCCATCAGAGTCCAGCACACTCCATCCTCACTCAGCCCACCCAGTCTCAACTCAGGGTCTCTGACCTCCAGTGTCATTCGGGGGTCACCACATAACCAGAAGGAGCCCTAAGAGCAGCAGGGCTGAGCTCAGGAATCATCTCTCCGGTTTAGACACACGGGTCTGCCCTTCCTCCAGCTCGTGTGCCCATCCCTGGGCTTCCGGGACGCTGAGGTGGGCGAGTCTCCCTGTGAGTGAGTGATGTGCTGGGTCTGCAGACGTGGACACAGCACAGCGCTGAGTGCCGGGGTGAAGAGGGAACTGGCAGCCCACACACGTATACTTTCTCCTAGCCTGGTGGGAGTAAAACGGTGCACCTGCTGGGGAAGGCAGGCTGGTAGTTCTTCTAAATCAATCATAGAGTAAAAATCGACTAATCAGTCAATCCATTGTAAACTTACCATTGACCCACTGATTTCATTCTTAAGTGTATGCCTAAGAAATTAAAACATATGTCCACACTGAAATTGCTAAATGTTGCATAACCCTAAAAGAGTGTCTGAAACCCTGCCTTCCTCCCCTAATGACTGTGGGGTCCTTGGAGGAGAAATTAGGGACCCATTCCCACCCCTTCAGATTTTGTGGGAGAACATGATCTCTACTGAGAGGGCAGAAGATGCAGATTATTTTCATCTAAACACAAGAAGATTTGTCAGTAAAGGCCCAGAGTCTGTCTACACCTCCCTGTGGGGAATGGATACACACACAGCCTCGTAGAACCAGCTCCCTGCCTGGAGAGCTCACCTGGGCAATTCCCCACCTTCTGTTCAGTCCCTCTGTGGCTCATTTCTGTTATCTGTGAAATGGGGAAAACAAACTCACCAACCTAAATATGGTACTAAAGAGGAAAATGGGTGAATTCAAACCCCCTCAGTAAACGGTCAGCAAAGTGAAGTCACTCAGTCATGTCCGACTCTTTGCGACCCCATGGACTGTAGCCTACCAGGTTCCTCCATCTGTGGGATTCTCCAGGCAAGAGTACTAGAGTGGGTTGCTGCCGGGGTCCAGCCCCAGTGGATCCAGGGAATTTGAAGTGGGGACAGCATTGGCGAGGAAAGACTTATTTATTTATTAATATAGAAATATAAGATTAGATTAGGAAAATATAAGATTAGGTTAGGAAAATATAAGATTAAATTAGTGTAGTAGGAAAATTAAGTGGAGAAAGAAGGCTGAATAACTTGGCTTATGGGGGAAGACCAATAAAATCTCAGGACAAGAGATTTGCACCATCTACGTTGGGCCACCGGCACCCACTTGAATATCTAAGGGTGCCCACCTTAGGCTCCTTTTCACGCGGGTCTTAGAAGCCAGGACAAGTAAGTAGACTTGGTGAGCCGCCCCGTTCCAGATGGGAAGTCAGCCTGAAATTAGAGTAAATAGGAGAGGGAGGGACAGGGAGAGAGAGAGAGACACGGGGGAGCCAGATTCCCAAGAAACTAGGCTGAGAGACTAGTCCGAGAAACTGGTCCATCCTTTATTGTTCAGAGAGCCTTTTATACTTTTGATAAAACATGGAAATCAATGGGTAATACAAAATTAAGCAGCGTTAGCAGCCCAGATTCTTATCAAAACCAGGCTTTTCTCTCTGCATACCTAATTGTATACACAAGTCTTAGGTAATTTACATCATCTTCCAGCCAAAAAAGGGCCAATTAACATTTTATAGCCTTTTTCTGATAAGTTTGTCAATCAGAAGTCTTATTTGTGTTGATCTTCCCAAAGTCTGGTGCCACTCTCAGAAAAGCACTAAATAAAGTTACATTCTTACACAGCAAAGATACAGCAACTTATAACAAGTAAAGGGAGTACAGTGATTTACAACAAAAGTCTAGTGTTGCTAACATCAAAACTGCTATATATCTTTTTCTACATCCTGATTACATTGAGTAAAATCCTCCCAGGTGCCTAAAAGATAAAGAACATGGAGGTCTGGCAGCAATCCTTGAGTCAACAGTGAAAACCCATCACCAATATGATTTTTAACTCTTTAGAAAAGGCTCTGTACCTTTAAGATGCTTTCAAGCTTTGTGCCTCTCGCGGTTGGGGGGCTGTAAGCAATTCACAAGCTGTAAGAAGTCTGGGGAGCCTGTTAGGCAAGCTAGAGAGCTATCAGAGGGGGTTTAACTGAAACATCCCTTTCAAATGCAGAAGACTAAAGCCCTGAGCTGACTTTTTCCAGAGAATATCAGAAGAGTGGAAAAGCAGAGTACAGAGGCCGGCAGATACTTATTTTTTGTGGGGGTGGATGCTCAGGAAATTCCAGGGAGAACCCCTAAAACCTGATCACGTCCTTGCGTTTTGTCAGGCTTCCTTCCACATGCCCTTGTCACGGGCGGGATTCCTCACGCTGGCCCCCGACAGGTTGCCGTTTCCTTCTCCAGGAGATCCAGGGATTGAACCCGGGTTTCCTGCATTGCAGGCAGACGCTTTACCATCTGAGCCACCAGGGAAGCAGTCTTAATATTATTCTCTTACAGGAACACCAGATGCTTGAAGAGATGAGACTCCAGTGATGAGACTCAACCATGCCATTCAAAGAACACGTTTTTTTCTTTTTTTTTCTTACAGACATTTGACTCTGCTGTTCTGGTCATGAATCAGAAGCAGTGTGCTGCAGATCAGGATGATGGAGAAATGTTGTAGTTTGGAGCTCAAGCTATTTGCTTTTCTGAGACATCTTCATACAAAAACTTTAGAAAACTGCCCTTAAAATGGGTCCTGTTTGTATGCGTTGTTCTTCTCACTGACAGCAAGTGAGTCTGCTGGAAAATGAGCTGCCCTCTGACCTTAGCAATCAGGGCACAGCTGGGACTGACCGCAAGGACGTGGGGTCACAGGGGGGACAGCGCCAGGGCCCAGCCCTCGGGGAGGCGAGGCATAGCTGGCCTCCACCTGCAGCTGACACAACTTGCAGTCTCTCTTCAGCTGAGACGGTGAGCTATTTCCCGGGTATACAAGATAGTTTAGAAACAAGCCTTTTCAGAACTTAAAAAATGTCCACGTTGCAAGTGTCTGTGTTAGAAGTGGTCTTAAATACGAGCCAACATGTATTAGCAAGAGAAGATTTTTAGGGGTTGTTTCTGGCTGGGCCTAGTTCCTCAGGGCGTGTGAAGAAGCCGGGACATAAGTGTGCTGGCGGAAAGGCACGGCACGCGCTTCACACGAGCCACAGACGGCAGGGCACAGTTTCTTCTGCGGGAGGAAAGGACCTACAGGAGTTGGTCAATAACCTCGTCTTGACTCATAAAGACTTCTTCCTCATGAAGGTGAAGACAACTGGTGAAGAAATCAGAGACTGATCTTGAAATACCAGCTGCCTTGAGGCACGGGAGGCGCCTGGTAGACGTATATATTCAGGGCAGAGTGTGCCTGGCGCACAGGCTTGCAGGCTGCCTGCCCACCTCTGCTTCCTCCAGGAACACAGGTAAGTGCTTCCAGCAGCTCTGAGTTACTCAGGAATCCTTTCTGAAAATAATAATGAATGTGATGTTTTATCATGTGTGTGTTAAATATTTCATTTGGTATGATGGTATTTTATGTATTCTGCCGCAGTAAAAGAACTTTTTCTCCTGATTTAGTCCATAGGTAACTTACTTATTTCTAAAAGAAAGCCCACACTCTTTCGGGAGCACGTGTATCAGGGGTAGGCTGTCCAGCATCCACAGATCCCTCAAGTAAGGCACAGAAGTACCTGATGGGAGATGGCTGGATGTTACCACATCAGTTTTGCCTTTGAATCTGTTATAAACTCCCAGGAAAGACCTGGAGGCTGGGAAAAATTGAAAGAAAAAGAAAATGGGACAGCAGTGGATGGGATGGTTAGACAGCATCACGGACGCAATGAATATGCATTTGAACAAACTCTGGGAGGTGGTGGAGGACAGAAAAGGGTTGGACCCTACTCAGCAACTGAACGGCAACAGCAAAACGTTTGTTATAAAGCGTTTCGTGCCCGCTCTCGTGCAGTCAGGGAGGAAGAAACAGTAAAGACATTCTAGTACTTTTTGAAAATTTTTCTTTAAGTACTAATTTCAGTAGTCATCTAATTGTGAGATGGATACAGGCGCATCTCCTAGTTATGAAATGTATGACATAGAGTTTAAGGCTTCCCAGGTGGCACTGGTGGTAAAGAGCAAGTCTGCCAGGCCAGGAGCTGTAAGAGATGTGGGTTCAGTCCCTGGGTGGGGAAGATCCCCTGGAGGAAGGCATAAAAACCCACGCCAGCATTCCTAATTTCAAAAGTCTTCTAATTACTAAATGTATACAAAGGAAAAATCTTAGTTGCCAGAAATCCACAACCCATACATAAGGCATTTCTTTTAGAAATTCTCATTACAGACTAGCCTTCCTTCACTAGAGTGATGATAAAATGTGTCTGATGCTCTGCCAGGACTTTCAGACCACATCCGGCCATCATGAGTTCCCTCGGTGAAGCAATCATCCACCTTGCGATCGATCTGTTCCACCAGATCAGACAATCAGAGACGGGAAACATCTTCCTGTCCCCTTTCAGTGTCTCGTCAGCCTTGGCCATGACTTACTTAGGGGCCCGAGGAAACACCGCGTCAGAAATGCAGAAGGTAGGCGGCAGCTGCCTCTCCGTCACAGGCTTGCATGGCTTGTCTGCTGGCCGGTGTGCAGATGACCACAGGTCTGGCTGTCCCCGGGTCCCACGGGAAGCTCAAGCAGCCCCACGACACACTCCCCTGCAGGGCCCCCCACCTGCTCCCTGTGCCTGGACTCCCTCTGGGGGCTGGGATGAACCCCTACAATTGCCCAGCAACCAGAGATGGTTTTAATGGAAGAATTCACTGGAAGTGAGGCCCTGACTAAAATCCACGGGAGACATCTTTACATGTTTCCTCAACGATGAGTGAAAAACGAGACACGATTCTTTAAGGTGGACAGCAGTCAAGCAGCTTTGGTTTTCCACACACAGCTGTGTTTTTAAGAAGCGAGTGTTTGCGCTGAATGTTTCTTGCTTCTGCTCTCTGTTCCCTGTGCTTTGCGGTTTTTTTCTTTGGTTTGGACTTGGTTTGCATTTTCTTTCCTTTCTTCTTCCTGACTTTTTCTTTCTTTTTTATCGACTGTGATGCACACAGATATATAGGGTGACATTCTTTGCCCCACTATCTGTCTCCTCCAGGTACTTCACTTCAGTAAAATCACAGAGAACGCAAGAGGAGGAGCCGCAAAAGATCACGTGAGTCACAGAGCACCGGATCTGGAGGATCACGTATCCAGAGGGTCATAGTTTAAACTGGGAATTTCAGACAAAGTGGGGAAAGCCCGTTGTTGGGGGTCTCAAGGGAAACAGCAGGCAGGGCTGTCGCCCACGCCACGCCACGTGTGTGCTCCCCTTGGTGCTGTCCTGGGAGGAGGGTAGCGTGTGCTTCACGGTAAGGGCTCTGAAACCCAAAGGGCTCAAGCTGCGCTCTGTTGTTCAGGAATGACAGATGAGGAAAATACAACTGCTCTGAGCCACAGTGACTTCATCCCAATTAACTGGGGATAATAAAGTGTCTGCGGCAATACATGCAAATCCATGTGGAGCAGAACAGCAGTGCTGGGAAAATGAAAACGCTGACTATATTATGTATTTTATTATTATTATAGCAAAATAATAATAATAGTACTTATAACATGTTTCTAACATTGGATAGTATTAACATAATTTTAATATTATTATTGGATAATATTAAATCAAAATGTTAGTTCATATTATTAAGACCAATAGGTAGGCATCAAAATATATTATGGAAAGTGATTAACTGAGAGCTATTGTTTATAGACGAGTCCAGAACTCTTAGGTAGCAAGTTTAAGGTTCTGGATTGAGACAGGCCTGAGTTGAAACCTGGCTCTGTCCCCTTGGAGAAGTCACTTAGCTCTCTGCACTCTCCTGTTCTCATGTAAATGCAACTAAAGACTCAGGACGCTGGTGCGCAGCTGCTGGCAGTGCTCCAGGCACACGCAGCCCCTACACTGAGAAGCGGGGCCGTCGGAATGAAGAGCCGTAGGTCAGAGTCAGCAGGTCTTAGAAGACAACCCCACCAGGAGTAAAACAGGCCTTCACGTTATAACCTTGGGCAATATGCAGATTTCACTTTCTCACACAGCTGATGACGGTTAGAGACGCACTATGGTCTGGCCCTCAAGAAGCTCAAGTTTAGCTGAGACGTTTACCCCAACCATTGCAGACAGCTAAGATGCAGTGCAGTGGGGGAGTGGCGCTGCGTGGGCAGTTCAGAAGAGGAAAGAGTGGAACATATTTGAGCAGGGAGAAAGAATTGCCTACAAGACTGACTATAAACATTAGGAAGGCTACATCCAGCAAAAGACACCAACTAGGGGAAGTAGCAACAACCCTCGCCCCGGGGACAGCCCCCTCTAGACAGGGATCCAACAGACCCCGGGGTGCAGTGTTTACACTGGCAGAGAATCCAGTGAGCTCACTTTTTGGTGTTTGAAGGTTGAAAAGCCAGGAAATGTTCATCATCACTTTGAAAAGCTTCTGACGGAATTAAAGAAACCCACTGATGCCTATGAGCTGAGTGTCGCCAACAGGCTCTATGGAGAAAAGGAGTTTCCGTTTCTCCAGGTGAGTTTCCGGGTCTGTCGGGTCCCGCGTCCTGGGGCCCCATCTCCTAATGGGTGGGGGGAGGGGTGCAGAGGAGCCTGGGGACCCGCACGGGGGCATTTCTCCCAGGGGCCGGGCTCCCGACACAACCCCACCCACTGGAGTGTCCAGAGGCTGATAGCACACCAGTGAGGGGAGCTAGGGATTGGCTTGTGAACTCTGCTTGAGGATTTAACACGTTTAATTTGGGAATACCTGCATAGTTAACTGATAAATTACTTTTCATTCCTGCTTTCTTCCTGCTCATGTCACAGGAATACATGGATAATGTTAAGAAATTTTATCTGGCCAGTGTAGAATCTGCTGATTTTAAAAATGCTGCAGAGGAAAGTCGAAAGATGATTAACTCCTGGGTGGAAAGCCAAACCAATGGTAGGTTATGAAAGACTCACTCATTAAAAGTCACCGCTGAGTCCCCGCTATGTGTGGACACAGTGCTGGACCCTGCCCAGGCTTCCAGGAGCAGGGGTGAGATGAGATTGCAGAAGGTGGGGAGGCCCTGCAGGGGCGGACGGTCCACGTCAGTGCAGAGAGACACAGGCCGGGGTGCTCCCAGGACCAGCCCCCTGCAGGCACAGCTGAGTCTGGATGACAGCGTCTCGTGGATCCCAAGTCTCTGCTCAGACTTCAGGTTGATTCATAAGTTTTTCTTTTAATTAAAGGCTTAACTTCTGGATTATAATCCCTAAGAGAAAATATGAAGAGTCCACTTTTGCTTTCTTAACTGGGAAACAAGCCGCTCTCCCTTAAACCATCCTTCTTGCAGAAATGACCCCCTGCAGCAGGAGGTGCCTGGCCCACGTCCCCCTCCCACGGGACTGTCACAGGGGTCCTCCCCACCCAGGGAGGGGCTGGACAGCGTCCCCATCCCGCGAACCGCATCCTACCTCCCTTCCGAAGTACAGGCTTAACCTACAGCAACTCAATGTGCAGAATGAAGAGGAAGACAGGAAACGGACACGAGGAACAAAGCTGCCGAGGGAGCGGGAAGGGGAGGGGGAGGGAAGCTGGCCGGTGGCGGTCTGCTGAAGCCAGTTCTTCAGCGCTGGTGACCTGTCCATCAGCTCCGACGGACAAGGCAGTGTCAGAATCGACGACCCAGAATTCTCGGGTCAGGAAGAGCCCCTGCAGGAGGGCACGCAACCCACTCCAGTATTCTTGCCTAGAGAGCCCCACGGACAGAGGAGCCTGGTGGGCTGCCGTCCGTGGGCTCATAGACTGAAGAGGCTTAGCACAGCATGGCATCTTCAATATCATAGAAATATCGTGACATCTTAAATAGCAGAAATCAGTGCATCGGGTTCCTTGTGACATGACTGCTGCCCCCACACACAGACTGGACACCTTCCCAGTCAGGAGCAGGGGCGTCTCCATGAGGGCAACTCCCTCCAGGCTGGGGCCGTGAGCAAAGCCTCACCTGGTGACCCGCTGGACATGGGGTCCCTCACGGGCTCACTTGTGCGAATATTTAATCATCACTTGCAACTTTCTAAACAGCTTCCAGACAAACCACTCATGCCTTTCATGACAGACCTTTGATTTTCTGTCTTTGCAGAAAGAATCAAGGGTCTGTTTCCCAAAGACTCTCTCAACAGCACCACTGCTCTGGTTCTGGTGAACGCCGTCTATTTCAAAGGGCAGTGGAACCAGAAATTTAAGAAAGAAAGTACTACGGAGGAAAAGTTTTGGCTGAACAAGGTATTGTCTGTAATTTATGTATATAACACAGTGTAGCTACACATGCACTGTGAAATTTAAATACATGGTAATCAATATATAACTGTGTATAGAAGATAGAATAATTTGTCAAGGCTTATTTTCTTGTCCTTTTTTAAACTTTATTTACTTGGGATTCCTTGAAGAAACTCTTATCTCTAAGACACAAATTTCCCAAATCATCTCTTAGGAGGCTGAGTTTGGTATCTCAATATTATCTTTTTTTCTGGACTAATGCTCACTTGGCATTCTTTTTGCACATGAATTTATTGCAGGATACAAGCAAACCTGTGCAGATGATGAAACAAACCAATCGCTTCAATTTCGTGTCACTGGAGGACGTGCAAGCCAAGATCCTGGAGATCCCGTACAAGGCGGAGAGCTGAGCATGCTAGTGCTGCTGCCCAGCGAGGTGGACGGCCTGCAGGAGGTGAGGCCTGGTATTTGCAGTGCTTCATGCTATTGTTTAAATTTCCAGTGAGGCCGTGCTTGTGTGGGCTGCGCACAGATTGGTGGTACTGGCTGGCAGCAAAAAAAAAAAAAAAAATCAATGTCTTAAATATCAGTGGCTCAATGGTAAAGAATCCGCCTACAGTGCGTGAGCCACAGGAGACATGGGTTCAATTCCTGGGTCAGGAAGATCCCCTGGAGGAGGAAATGGCAACCCACTCCAGGGTTTCTGCCTGGAAATCCCATGGACAGAGGAGCCTGGAGGATACAGTCCATGGGGTCACATGGAGGATCACCTGGAGGATACAGTCCATGGATTCAGACATGGCTTTCCCATGAAATAAATGCTGTTCCGTTTATGTGCACATATTTATACACACACACATCTGTGCATTTGTGTAGACATTTCTATATATGTATATATGTGTACATACATACATAAAACAGCAAAGTTATAAAAATATAACAACATTTGTTTGATCACATGATATATATTCAGGACTGTTATTTTTTCCTCCTCAGAGAAAATCTAATAAACTGAATCTCCTGTACTAATGTTTACTGTTACATAAAGGTTTACTGTTAAAATAAAGGTTTTCCAGACTTTTCAATCCAAGGTTAGGTGGGCCCCATGGCCGCTGAGAATCCTGACAGTTCTTTCTTTTCCACTGTTCCAGCTCGAAGCCCAGCTCACTGCTGAGAAGCTAATAGCGTGGACGAGCCCACAGAATATGGGGAAGAGGCAAGTGGACTTATACCTGCCTCGGTTTAAAGTGGAAGAGAGCTACGACCTCGTGCCCACACTGCAAGCCCTGGGGATGGTGGACGCCTTCCGTGGTGGGGCCGCCGACTTCTCGGGCATGACCGGGAGACGCGATCTGGTGGTGTCGACGGTCGTGCACAAGTGCTTTGTGGAGGTGACCGAGGAGGGCACGGAGGCCGCGGCCGCTACCGGTGGGGGTCTTGCTGTCACATCAGCACCGCTTCACGAGAGTTTCTGCTGCGATCACCCTTTCCTGTTCCTCATCAAGCACATCAAGACCAGCAGCATCCTCTTCTGTGGCCGAGTCTCTTCCCCTTAGACGTCCTTGGCCAGCGGCCGCTCTCGGGAGCATTCAGAGCTGTTCCCGGAGCTTGCATGCTGGTGTAACAGGTTCCCTTGGGTTCGTTTTCCTTTCCAGTCTCACAGTCACCACTGAGCATGTACTGATGGAAGTATGAATACGACGTCTGTCTCTCTCCTTCTGCAAACATATGTAAACTGACTCTCTCTCTCCATGATAACTCCTCTTTGCACAAAATGGTCAACATATTTTAAAAGATTAACTGATTCATGTCAGTATGGCAAAAGCCACCACAATATGGTAAACTAATTAGCCTCCATTTAAAGTAAATTAATAAAAAGATTATTTCTATACTCTATCTTCTACTAAGCTTGAAATATCATAGCCCTTATTCAAAAATTACATACACTAAATTATATATACTATAAGTCATATATACTCTTCACCCAGGCACTCACATTTCTTTGAATTTAGGTGGTATGTGGGACACTTACATGTCTAAAGTTTTTGATTTTGTGAAATACGTTATCAATAAAACAATGATTTATTCATGTCATTCATTGCTTTTCCTTTTTTTTTCTTATCAACAAAGTGTAAGTGAACCACCACACAGAGAAAAGATAATTTAGAAACATATTATCATATAGAAAAATTCAAAATAGTAGAGCATGATGAGGTTGAAGAGGTGGACTGTTACCAGGACGTGAAAGGCTTTATAACCCATGTTAAGAACTTAAATATAAGAGTCCGGAACTCAGAGATGGGGTAAGAACTGAATCTCTAAACGAGTAAGACAGACAATACCGATAATAGAGTTGCTGCGAGAACTATGGTAATCACCGCTGAAGGCAAAAGTGGGATCGGACTGGGGAGCATAGAGCAAGAAGAATGGCAGGCCTCCACGTGACCCTGAAATACACAAGTACTTAAATGTCAAGTATCAACAGTTTCTATTTCCTAAACATAGCTCTCCTTAGGGCAGGAGGAATCTTTTGGAGGTGACAGACATGTTTACTACACAGATTGGAGTGATGGCTTCACAAATGTATTCTCATATCAAAACTCATAAAGTTGTATATGTTAAACATGTACAGTGCTTTCTACATCAGTCATATATCAATAAGATTATTTTTGAATGGAACATAGTGAAAATCAATATTTCATGTGGTTTAAAAATAAAGATAACAGAGTTTAATAAAGAATCTCATGTCCATACAAAATACCTCTCCCCAGAATACCACCTGGTCCCCATTGGGTTGGCCAAAGCTAAAAAGACTGTTCAAAACCCATGTGGAGAGAAAGTGGATCAGTCAGAACTCTCCTATACATCTGGTAGGGATACAAAAGCTGAAACCACTTTGGAAAACAGTCTTGTAATTTTAATTTTTCCATCTTTATTAAGATATATTTGACCCGTAACACTGAGCAAGAAGAAGGTAGACAACGTGTGGATCTGACCCACTTATTTTTGGCAAAGTGATCACCATCCCAGCTCACACTGATACCTCTGCCACATCACATCATTACCATTTCTTCTTTGTGAGCTGTTTCTGTTCAAGAAGAGTTGTCTCCTTCTTGATCTCTTTGGGGGACAGGAGGCTAGGGTGTCCTAACAACATTGCTGTCTGGGTGACGTTCCTCCAGAAAACTTTAAAATCTCCATGGTTGAGCAATGTCCTTCTAGAGAAAGTCTTTCTCAACTGTGCAAGATACTCATATTGGTACTTTCTTGTAAAGTCAAATGTATACTGACCAGACAATCTAGTAATTCCATGGCTTGATTTTACCCAAGAGATGTGAAAACAACCGCCACAAAAGAACTAGCATACAAAGGTTCACTGAGATTTTATTCATAATGGCTGAAAAGCTGGCAAAGCCTCCAACTTTTATCAGAACTTTTATAGAAACAAAAGAACAGAAATCTCTGATTCCTACGGCGACATAGATAAAACTCCTACACACTACACTGTGCAAAAAAAGCAGCTGAATAGAAAGAGTGCATATTATCTCATTTTGCCTTATGTGACAATCTTCTAAAGGAGTAAATGTACTTACACCTCAATACAAAAGAGACCTTTGAAACACCTAGAGCAATATGATCATGGGAAGTAAAAACACCAAAAACGCTAAACAATTACTAAACATGAAAGCTAATATTTCACTAATCTCTCACCTGTTAGTGAGATCAATCAGAGCTTAGTTAGGGCTTCCCGGAGGCTCAGATGGTGAAGAATCTGCCCGCAATGCGGGGAGTCTCCGGAGGGACCTCTGCATGGAGAAGCCCTGGAGGAGGGAATGGCGCCCACTCCAGTCTCCTTGCCGAGAAACGCCGTGGACAGAGAAGCCTGGCAGCCTGCGGCCACGGGGCTGCAAGCCAGGCGCGGCCGAGCAACCAACACTCTCAAGGCGTGATTTTTCTGTGCTTTTTCATTCAGGATAAAGATGTGTACTCCCAACACTTACTTGTTCTGCATCTAACATAGAATACTGAACTTTGTTAATAGCAGTTTTTAAATTAAAATAACCTTTTCTAAACTTTTTATTTTGTATTGTGGTATAACCAATAAACAATGTTGTGATAGATTCAGGTGAACAGTGAAGGGACTCAGCCACACACACGTGTTTCCAGTCTCCCTCAAACTCCCCTCCCATCCAGGCTGCCGGGTAACAGTGAGCAGAGGTTCTGTGCTATCAGGTAATAGTCAGCTGTTTATCCATTTTAGATGTGGTAGTGTGTGCCTCTCTCCCAAACTCTCTGACTATCCCTCCCCACACCTTCCCGCCTGGGGCCGTAAGTTCCTTCTCTGAGTCGTGAGTCTGTTTCTGTTTTGTAAATAAGTTTATTTGTGTTGTCTCTTAGGTTCTGCATACAAGATGTTATACAGTATTTCTCCTCCTTTGTCTGCTTACTTCACCCAATGTGATAATCTCTAGGTCCATTCATGTGGCTGCTAATGGCATAATTTCATTCCTTTTAAGAATCATTAAACGTTTCTAGAGATACACTAAATGAAGAGTTGGAGAAGGAAGCGGCAACCCACTCCAGTCTTCTTACGTGGAGAAGCCCATGGACAGAAGAGCCTGGCGGACTACAGTCCACGGGGTCACAAGAGTCAGACAGAACTTAGTGGCTGAACCACCACCACCAAATGGAGGGTCTGTCTATCACAGGAGAAAACGTTCATGACCAGACTGTCGAAATTCATTTTATGCATTAACTGAACAATACACACCAAAATTACTCCCATGACCTCTCCAAGCTCATAAAAGTTTTTAGCTTGGCTTATAGGATTGCTGATTGTACTGAATTGAAGAAAACTTCCCCCTTCCACATAAGAAAATTCATGTCTAATCATAGGCTGTGACCTTATTTGGAAATAAGTCACAGACATAGGTACTTCACACAAGATCATACTGACTCGGGGTGGACCCTAACCCAATAACTAGAATCCTCAGAAGAAGAGAAGAGACATTCAGAGAAGAGTCACATAAAGACAGAAGCTCAAGCCAGGAACTCTAGGGACCAGCGAGCCTGGAAGAGGCAAAGCTTTCTCCTCTAGAGCCTTCAGAGGAAGTGTGTGCTGAGAACACACTGGCTTTAGGCCCCAGGGCTTCAGAAGCGAGGGACAATGAGGACCAGTGGTTCTGAGCCTCAGTTTCAGGTCCACCACAGCATCCGCCCTAGGAATCCGACATGCTGCTTGAGCGCAGAGGGGAGCCTCTCACATTCTGCTGCCTAAACTTCTGGATGGCCTTAATTAGCTAGAGCGAAACCCAAGCATGTCAGCAATTTAAAAATATATTTCTTCAAACAATCACATACATACAAATAATATTATAAATCAAAATTCAAGGAAATTCTTTGGATTTGAGCAATCAATCTTTTACATGAAGCACAGAAAATCTGGATGTTCTGCCAAGTGGCCGTCACACACAGGGAGGAAATCACTGGAGCGAGTTAGAGTCAGGCGTTTCTCGTGCAGCAATAGACATTCGCTGGAGTCTGTGGGGGCTGGTGCTGCTTCGCTCGCGTCACTGAGAAGCTGAAGGCGGTGCTGCCAGCTGTCCCTGGAGGCCCTGGCGAGGTCTGTGCTGAGGCCAGAATCATGTCCAGGAGCACAGGGGCTGCTTCCAGAACGAAGAGGGAAACGCACGGTGCTGCGGTGGTCTCCGATTCTGGCTCACGGGATGAGATTCAGGAAGCCAACTGTCACCTGATGTAAAGGAGCCTTGCAAACCTCCCTTGTCACTTAGCCCCTGCGTCTACCACCGTGGTCCACACCCCTTCACTAAGCGCAGTGCCAAATCCTAAAAAACAGCTGAGAACCCTTTCTAAGCAGAATGAATCACTAGGAAGCCATAAAAACATGATGATTAAACACACCGTGTGACCATCCTTACATTCAAATGGAATCAAGAGCTTTCGTCCAAATGTGAGAGGCCAGCAGTCAGTGGTTCCTAGCTGATGCACACAGAAAAGGCCCTCTTTCTGTTCCAAAGATACACTCATCCTAGTGAAACATTAGCGGAGACCCATAGCATCTGAGGCAAGAGGCAGTGTCACTTTTCTGATAAGGCAAGAAGCTATACAATACAATTTAAACTAAAATGGCAACCGACTCCAGTATTCTTGCCTGGAGAATCCATGAACACAGAAGCCTTGGGGGCCACAGTCCATGGGCTGGCAAAGAGTCGGACACAACTGAGGGACTAACGCTGAGGGTGGCCACAGAAAGTGAGTTCCAGACAGAAAGTCAGAGGTGCGGAGGACAGCTGAAGATAGGGTTCCAAGAAAGAGGACTCAACGAGTGACGAGTATTTCAGAAAATTCACTGCAAAGACGGAGCGGGGACCCATCAGGAGGCGATGAGGAGGTCACTGTTGGGCTCCAGAAGGAACGCTTCAGAGGTGTGATTGGTTAGACTACAGGGATAGAGGGGCACCCGAGGAGTCTGCTCCACCTGGGTAAGCCTCAGCCTGGAAGACAAAGCACAGACGTCAATGTCTCAGTGTTTCTGTAGACAAACCACACGTAAAGCAGATGAATCTCAATGCCAATCATCTGTCACAATAGGCGTTATATAGCACCCAGCCCACCTCTACACTTCTCCAGCAAGCACGTCCCCTATGTTCCCAGAATTACAGTTCAGTGATCAACTGTCCCTCTTTCCCACCTGCAAGCAAAATGATAACTACTCATCACTTTGCAACATGCTTTTCTTCACTGGACACTGTTTGGGGATGTATCCTTTTGGCACATGAATATCTGACACATTTATGTTCATTTCATTTATGAACATAAATGAACAACATGTTCAGGTTAATTTTTGCCCTTTCCTTCTCCAGGGGATCTTCCCAACCAAAGGATCAAACCTGAGTCTTTCTCATTGCAGACCAAGTCTTTACCGTCTGCACCACCAGGGAAGCTGTGTGTCCACAGCTGCTGGACACTCCATTGTGTAGCCTGCATTTCCCTTGTTCTCTAATATGCATATCTCTTCTACTGCCTCGGCCGACAGTTCTGCAGTTCATCTCCTCAACTATGTCTCCTCCAGCACAGCGTGTGGGTTATCCAGGTGCACATTTAAATAGAGACTTGGTGAATCTTAATCATACTGCCAGGAGAAATATCAATAACCTCAGATATGCAGACGACACCACCCTTATGGCAGAAAGCGAAGAGGAACTAAAGAGTCTCTTGATGAAAGTGAAAGAAGAGAGTGAAAAGTTGGCGTAAAGCTCAGCATTCAGAAAACGAAGATCATGGCATCCAGTCCCATCACTTCATGGGAAATAGATGAGGAAACAGTGGAAATAGTGGCTGACTTTATGGGGGGCTCCAAAATCACTGCAGATGGTGGTTGCAGCCATGAAATTAAGACGCTTACTCCTTGGAAGAAAAGTTATGACCAACCTAGATAGCATACTGAAAAGCAGAGATGTTACTTTGTCAACAAAGGTCTGTCTAGTCAAGACTACGGCTTTTCCAGTAGTCATGTATGGATGTGAGAGTAGGACTATCAAGAAAGCTGAGTGCCAAAGAATTGATGCTTTTGAACTGTGGTGTTGGAAAAGACTCTTGAGAGTCCCTTGGACTGCAAGGAGATCCAACCAGCCCATCCTAAACGAGATCAGTCCTTGGTGTTCATTGGAAGGACTGATGTTGAAGCTGAAACTCCAATACTTTGGCCACCTGATGAGAAGAGCTGACTCATTTGAAAAGATCCTGATGCTGGGAGGGATTGGGGGCAGGAGGAGAAGGGGACAACAGAGGATGAGATGAATGGATGGCATCACCGACTCAATGGACATGAGTTTGAGCAAGTCTTGATGACTGTAGCTTTGTAGTATAATCTGAAGTCAGGAAAGTTGATTCCTCCAGCTCCATTCTTCTTTCTCAAGACTGCTTTGGCTATTCAGGTTCTTTTGTGTTTCCGTATGAACTGTGAAATTTTTTGTTCTAGTTCTGTGAAAAATGTCATTGGTAATTTGATAGGGATCACACTGAATCTGAAGATTGTGCTTGGTAGTATGCTTGTTTTCACAATATTGATTCTTCCTACCCAGGAGCATGGAATATTTATCCATCTGTTTATGTCATCTTTGATTTCTTTCAATAGTGTCTTATAATTTTCTGTGTACAGTTCTTTTTTCTGCTTAGATAAGTTTATTCCTAGATATTTAATTCTTTTTGTGGCAGTGGTGAATGGGATTGATTCCTTAATTTCTCTTTCTGATTTTTTATTGTTAGTACACAGAAATGCAAGTGATTTCTGTGTGTTGATTTTGTATCCTGCAACTTTGTTAAATTCACTGATTAGCTCTAGTAATTTTCTGATACTATCTTTATGGTTTTATACGTATAGTATCATCTCATCTGCAAACAGTGAGAGCTTTACTTCCTCTTTTCTGATCTGGATTCCTTTTATTTCTTTTTCTTCTCTGATTGCTGTAGCTAGGAATTCCAGAACTATGTTGAATAATAGTGGTGAAAGTGGACACCCTTGTCTTGTTCCCGATCCTAGGGAGAATGCTTTCAGTTTTTCATCATTGAGAATAAAGTTTGCTGTAGGCTTATCATATACGGCCTTTACTATGTTGACATAGGTTCCCTCTATGCCCATATTATTAAGAATTTTAATCATAAATGGTGCTGAATTTTGTCAAAGGTTTTTCCTGCATCTTTTGTGATTACCATATGGTTTTTATCTTTCAATTTGCCTAATTGGTGTATCACATTGATTGATTTGTATATATTGAAGAATCCTTGCATCCCTGGAATAAGCCCAACTTGATCATGGTGTACAAGCTTTTTGGTGTGCTGCTGAACTCTGTTTGCTAAAATTTTGCTGAGGATGTTTGCATCTGCATTCATCAGGGATATCGGCCTATAGTTTTCTTTTTGTGTATTGTCTTTGTCCGGTTTTGCTATCAGGGTCATGGTGGTCTTGCAGAATGAGTTTGGAAGTGTTCCTTCCTCGGCAATTTTTGGAAGAGTTTTAAAAGGATAGGCATTAGCTCTTCTCTAAATGTTTGATAGAATTCTCCTGTGAAGCCATCTGGTCCTGGGCTTTTGTTTTTGGGGAGATTTTTTTTATCACAGCTTCAATTTCAGTGCCTTCTCAGTGGGTTGTTCATAATTTCTATTTCTTCCTGGTCCAGTCTTGGAAGGTTGAACTTTTCTAAGAATCTGTCCATTTCCATTTTATTGCCATATAGTTGTTCATAACAGTCTCTTCTAATCCTTTGTGTTTCTACCTCGTCTGTTGTAAACTCTTTTTCATTTCTAATTTTGTTGATTTGATTCTTCTCTCTTTCTTGATGAGCCTGGCTAAAGGCTTGTCAATTTTGTTTATCTTCTCAAAGAACCAGCTTTTAGTTTTATTCATCTTGACAACTGTTTCTTTTATTTCTTTTTCAGTTACTTCTGCTTGGATCTTTATGATTTTTTTCCTTTCACTAATTTTGGGGGTTTTGTTTTTCTCTGTCCAGTTGTTTTTGGTGTAAAGTTAGGTTGTCTATTCGATGTTTTCCTTGGTTCTTGAGGTAGGGCTGTGTTGCTATAAACTCCCCTCTGAGAACTGCTTCTGCTGCATCCCAGAGGCTTTGAGCTGCCGTGTTTTCACTGTCATTTGCTTCTAGAAACTTTTTATTTGCCTTTTGATTTCGTCAGTAACCTGTTGGTTATTTAGAAATGTATTGTTTAGTCTCCATGTGTTTGTATTTCTTACAGTCTTTTTCTTGTAATAGATAGCTAGTCTCATAGCATTGCGGTTGGAGAAGATGCTTGATACAGTTTCAGTTTTCTTAGATTTACTAAGGTTTGATTTGTGACCCTAGATGTGGTCTATCCTGGAGAATGTTCCATGTGCACTTAAGAAGAAGGTGTATTCTTCTGCATCTGTATGGAATGTCCTGAAGATATCAGTGAGATCCATCTCATCTAATGTCATCACTTAAGGCTTGTGTTTCCTTATTAATTTTCTGTTTTGATGGTCTGTCCATTGGTGCGAGTGGGGTGTCAAAGTCTCCTACTATTATTGTGTTACAATAGATTTTTGCTTTTATGTCTTAGTGTTTGTCTTATGTACTGAGGTGCTCCTATGTTGGGTGCATAGATATTTACAATTGTTATGTCTTCCTCTTGGACTGGTCCCTTGATCATTACGTAATGTCCTTCCTTATCTCTTGTAATCTTCTTTAAGGTCTGTTTTATCTGATATAAGGATTGCTACTCCAGAGTTCTTTTGCTTCTCATTTTCATGGAATATATTTTTCCATCCTCTCACTTTCAGTCTATATGTGTCTTTGGGTCTGAAGTGGGTTTCTTTGTATCCATTCAGCCGGTCTGTGTCTTTTAGTTAGAGCATTTAATCCATTTACATATAAAGTAATTATTGATATATATGCTCCTATTGCCATTCTCTTAATTGTTTGGGGTTGATTTTTTAGGTCTTTTTTCTTCTGTTGTATTTCTTGACTATATAAGTCCCTTTAACATTTGTTATAAAGTTGGTTGGGTGGTACTGAATTCTCTTTACTTTTTCTTGTCTGAAAAGCTTTTATTTCTCCATCAATTTTGAATGAGATCCTTGCTGGGTACAGTAATCTTGGTTGTAGATTTTTCCCTTTCACTACTTTAAATATATCCTGCCATTCCCTTCCAGCCTGTAGAGTTTCTGCTGAAAGAGCAGCTGTTAAATGTGTGGGGTTCCCTTGTATGTTAGTTGTTGCTTTTCCCTTCTGCTTTTAATATTCTTTCTCAGTGTTTAGTCTTTGTTAGTTTGATTAGCATGTGTCTTGGCGTGTTTATCCTCAGGTTTATCCTCTACAGGACTCTTTTACTATTCTCTCAGTGTTTAGTCTCTGTTAGTTTGATTAGCGTGTGTCTTGGCGTGTTTATCCTCAGGTTTATCCTCTGTGGGACTCTTTTACTATTTTCTCTCAGTGTTTAGTGCTTGTTAGTTTGATTAGCATGTGTCTTGGCGAGTTTATCCTCTGGTTTATCCTCTATGGGACTCTTTTACTATTCTCTCTCAGTGTTTAGTCTCTGTTAGTTTGATTAGCGTGTGTCTTGGTGTGTTTATCCTTGGGTTTATCCTGTATGGGACTCTTTGTGCCTCTTGGACTTGATTGACTTGATTTCCTTTTTCATGCTGGGGGAATCTTCAACTATGATCTCTTCAAAAATTTTCTCATATGCTTTCGTTTTCTCTTCTTCTGGGATCCCTATTATTTGAATATTGGTGCATTTGATATTGTCCCAGAGGTCTCTGAGAGTATCCTCAGTTCTTTTAATTCTTTTTACTTTATTCTGCTCTTCAGAAGTTATTTCCATCATTTTATCTTCCAGCTCACTGATTCGTTCTTCTGCTTCAGATATTGTGCTATTGATTCTTTCTAGAGCATTTTTAATTTCAGTGATTGCGTTATCTGTCTCTGTATGTCTATTCTCTAATTCTTCCAGGTCTTTGTTAATTGATTCTGACATTTTCACCATTTTGTTTTCTAGGTTTCTGATCATCTTTACTGTGATTATTCTGAGTCTTTGTCAGGTGGTTTGCCTGTTTCCTCCTCATTTATTTGGGCTTCTGTGTTTCTAGTTTGTTCCTTGATTTGTGTGGTATTTCTCTACCTTTTCATTATTATTTTTTTAACTTACTGTGTCTGAGTTCTCCTTTTCCCAGGCTTCAGGGCTGAATCCTTTCTCTCTTTTGGTTCCTGCCCTTCTGTGGCTGGCCAGTTGTGTGGGTAAGCTTCATACAGGGTGAGGTTGGTGCTGAACTTTTTGTTTGCTTGTTTCTCCTCTGATGGGAAGGCTGAGTGAGGTGGTAATCCTGTCTGCTGATGAGTGGGTTTGTATCTTTGTTTTCTTTGTTGATTAGATGAGGCATCTTGTGCAAGATGCTACTGGTGGTTGCGTGATGCTGGGTCTCATTTTCAGGTGGTTGCCTTTGTGTGAGTTCTCACTATTTGATGCTCCCTGGGATCAGTTCCCTGGTCGTCTATAGCCGTGGAGTCAGTGCTTCCACTCCAGAGGCTCAGGGCTTGATCTCCAGTCAGGAACAAAGATTCCACAGTGGTTTGTTATGGTATTAAGTGAGATTAAGGCAAATACCCCAAAACAAGAAAGCAAAGATGAACCCCAGACAAATGGCAGTTACAAAATCAGACAAATAATAATTAAAATGATGGAATATGCACAATACATATACACCCATAAGCAAAGTCAAAACAGTCCAACAAATATAAAGTACAGTGAATTGACCTGGTAAGCAAAGGAAACCAAACACTATCTCCACCAGTTAAGAGCAAAGCTAACCAAAGTGCAGGCTGCAAAACAAAGCTACAGCAAGGTGCCCAGTGGGGAATAGAGCAATGAGAACAAACTAACAAATATGCTGAGAAGGAAGGAAAGAAAGGACAGATATGCAAAGTTAAACAGGGGTAGATGAAGAAGATTTGTATACATCAGAGATTAACTGCAAGGGGAAAAGAACAGTAGAAAATGCAAACACAGGAATAAATATAGAAGAAATATAATAGGTTTAAAATTTTTAAATTATATAAAAAGAGAAGAAAAAAAAAAAAATGGAAACCTCCACAGAACTGAAAAAGCCCAACATAGAGGCAGAGGTTTATAACAACAATAAAAAGTGTGACTGAACACACACAGATACATATCCACCCATAAGCAACATCAAAGCACTCCAACGAAAAGAAAGCACAATAGACTGACCCAGTGAACAAAGGAAACCAAAAATTGTGTCTACCAGTTAAGAACAAAACTAACCAAAGCACAAACTGGAAAACAAAACTAAAGCAAGGTGCCACCTGGGGAATAAAGCAATGAAAATAAAATTAGCAAATATGTTGAGAGGAAAGGAAAGGAAAGAAAGAAAAAATAGATATGCAAAGTTAGATAGAGGTAGATAAGATTTATATACAGTGAAGATTGACTGCAAGGGGAAAAGAACAGTAGGAAAAGCAAACAAAGGAATCAGTTCAGTTCAGTCGCTCAGTCGTATCCGACTCTGTGACCACATGAATCGCAGCACGCCAGGCCTCCCTGTCCATCACCATCTCCCGGAGTTCACTCAGACTCATGTCCATCGAGTCAGTGATGCCATCCAGCCATCTCATCCTCAGTCGGCCCCTTCTCCTCCTGCCCCCAATCCCTCCCAGCATCAGAGTCTTTTCCAATGAGTCAACTCTTCGCATGAGGTGGCCATAGTACTGGAGTTTCAGCTTTAGCATCATTCCTTCCAAAGAAATCCCAGGGCTGATCTCCTTCAGAATGGACTGGCTGGATCTCCTTGCAGGCCAAGGGACTCTCAAGAGTCTTCTCCAACACCACAGTTCAAAAGCATCAGTTCTTCGGTGCTCAGCTTTCTTCACAGGCCAGCTCTCACATCAATACATGACCACTGGAAAAACCATAGCCTTGACTAGACGGACCTTTGCTGGCAAAGTAATGTCTCTGCTTTTGAATATGCTATCTACGTTGGTCATAACTTTTCTCCCAAGGAGTAAGCGTCTTTTAATTTCATGGCTGTAGTCACCATCTGCAGTGATTTTGGAGCCCAAAAAAATAAAGTCTGACACCATTTCCACTGTTTCCCCATCTATTTCCCATGAAGTGATGGGACCAGATGCCATGATCTTCGTTTTCTGAATGTTGAGCTTTAAGCCAACTTTTTCGCTCTCCTCTTTTACCTTCATCAACAGGCCATTTAGCTCCTCTTCACTTTCTGCCATAAGGGTGGTGTCATCTGTGAAAGGGCGAGCTGCCTGAAACGTGGCCAGAAAGGGGGGCATCCGGTCAGCACCAGGGGTGGCTGATGACCAAACCGGAACCAGGGAACGGACTCGACCCCCGGGGCCGGCCTTGGAGCCCCGATCCAATCGGGAAATGCCAAAAAGACCATGGGCAACCAACCCCTGCTGTGGTCCGCACCTGTTGCCTTACATGGGAAACACTTGGTCTGTCTGCCAGCCCTCACTATAAAACCTTCCCGCACCCCTCCCCACCTCGCAGACTCCCTCGCTTCCCTCGCTTGCCTGTCCTTGGGAGTTCTGCCCGAGAGCAACCGCCCAATAAAGGCCTTTTTACTAACGGGTCCTAGAGGTGGCTTTTTCTTCCCCGCGGCGTTTTCTTACATCTGGCGCCCAACGTGGGGCTCGAGGTGAGGGCCTCCGGCACTTGCCGTTGAGGTCCCCCTCGAGCTCCACCGCCGCGGTAGCCCTGGACCCAGGCGACTGACCAACCTCCCGGACGGCAGGAAACGGGGTAAGTCCCTTCGGCTTTGAGGTCTGTACTCCCTGGCGACCACTTCCTAGGGCCCTGTAACGGGTGCGCACTTACTGGGCCCTTCCGGTCATCAGTTCGTGAAGGAGACGTCCTGATCAGCTGATCGACCTATTCCGGCTTCGGCCCATTCCGGCTTCGGCCCATTCCGGTCCCGCAGACCGTGAAGGAGACGTCCTGACTGGCTGCCTGGACCCATTCCGGCTTCGGCCCATTCCGGCTTCGGCCCATTCCGGTCCCGCAGACCGTGAAGGAGACGTCCTGATCGGCTGCCTGGACCCATTCCGGCTTCCCCCAGCGTGTCCAAAGACGTTTGGATACCGGGGTCTGCCTACGCTGTTGGTGGTCGCTATGGGATCGACAGTCTCCAAACCCGAACCCAAACTCCAAGATTTAACCCCTTTAAAATGCTTATTGGCTAATTTGCAGACCTTAAGATTAAAGAGACATGTCCGCCCTAAACAGCTTACTTTTTTTTCTGCTCACAGGCCTGGCCTCAATATTCTCTAGATAACGGCTCACTGGCCAGCCACAGGGACCTTAGACTTTGATGTCCTCCGTGACTTAGATAATTACTGCCGGAAAACGGAAAAATGGTCTGAGGTCCCTTATGTTCAGGCTTTTTGGGCGTTGTGCTCTCGCCTCCCCCCACCCCAGCACCACATGGCTCCAAGCCAACTCCTCCCCGTCTCTGAGTCCTCTGCTTTCTCTGTTCCTCCAGAGGACTTGGTGGCTCCTCCTCCCTATACCTCTCCCACGGCTCCCTCCCCTTCCACCTCGGCCCCAGCCTCGCCCTCGACCCCCAACCAGCTGGCAGTTAACCCTATTCTTTCCCCTCCTCCGACCCTGGTTCTCTATCCTCACCCTCCCCCTCCTATCTCCGTTCTGCCTCCGAGACTCTGCCGCCAGCCCTGGATCTGCTGGCCCTAAACCCTATCTTGTATCCCCCTCTTCCCTCCGTCGGCGGCCCCCCCCTCCCCTCCGCCTTCTCTGGTTAGCTCCCACACTCGCTCTCACAGCAGTCTGCAAAAACCTCCTTCTTCTACCCCCCCTCCCCTTCTTCTGTCCCAGCCTCGCTCTTTCCCTTGCGGCAGGTGGCTGGAGCTAAAGGCCTAGCCCAGGTCTATGTCCCCTTTTCTCTCCAGGACCTGGCACAGATTGAGACCAAGCTGGGATCTTTCTCTTCCAACCCCACTCACTATATCAAACAGTTCACGGGCCTGACCCGTGCCTATGCTTTAACCTGGCAAGACATCTGTTATTCTGGGGTCCTCCACCACCCCCCGAAGAGAGGCAGGCCATCTGGACGGCAGCCAAAGCTCAGGCCGATCAGAGGCACAGTGCCAATCCCTCTCCCGAACACCCCCGGGGCTCAGGCGGTCCCTGACGTTGACCCTGACTGGAATTATCAGGAGGGGGGTGGTGGCCAGCAGCGAGTAGGCTATATGATAGAGTGCCTTCTTGATGGGATAGAGGTGTCCTCTCACAAGGTTGTAAATTTCCTTAAGCTAGACGAGGTGACTCAGGGGCCTGATAAAAATCCAGCTATGTTCCTCAATCGGCTTACTGAGGCCCTCATTCAATACACTAGGCTGTCCCCTGAGTCCCCTGTAGGGCAGCCACCTTGGCCAGCCGTTTTATCTCTCAGTCAGCTCCTGATATCCGGAAAAAGCTGGCCAAGGCCGAAGATGGTCCTCAAACCCCTATCCGAAATCTGGTAAAAATGGCCTTCAAAGTTTACAATGCCCGAAAAAGCAGCCGAGGCCAGCCAAAAGGCAAGGCTTAAACAAAAGGCCGAATTTCAGGCTAGCCTCCTCAACCAGCAAGCAAGTCTCTTTAACCAGCAAACCCAAGCCTTGGTGGCGGCCCTGTGGCCAGCTGCGGGTTCGGGGTCCCGGAAGCCCCCTCCGGGGGGCCTGCTTCAAGTGCGGCCAGGAAGGACACTGGGCAAAAACATGCCATAACCCACGCCCTCCATCCAAGCCGTGTCCGTTGTGCAAACAACGAAGACATTGGGCCAGCGACTGTCCCCAGGCCTCTCGGGCCCCGACCTCTAGGGGCCAGGGACCAGAGCGCCCCAGGGAGACTTCCTGCCCTACTCCGGCTTTGGAGCTGCTGAGCTTCGACGAAGACTGATGCCGCCCAGACTCGGGGACCCCGATCACCCAAGCCGAGCCCAGGGTAACGCTCCAGGTAGCGAGTAAGTTTATCAACTTCCTGGTTGATACGGGGGCTACCTATTCGGTTCTTCCTTCCTTTGGGGGCATTTTGCATCCTTCTCAGATTTCGGTTATGAAAATTGACGGCCGACCTTCATGTCCTCTCCAGACACAACCTCTGTCTTGTCAGTTAGATTCATCCTGCACACCCGCTGGTCCCTAACCCTTACACTCTTCTTTCCTCAGTTCCTCCTCAAACTTCTCATTTCACTGTCATTGATCTCAAAGATGCCTTCTTTACTATTCCACTTCATTCCGATTGTCAGTTTCTCTTCGCTTTCACCTGGACAGATCCTGACATCCAATTGCTCTTCTAGATGAGATTACTTCCTGGTTCAAGTTCAGTTGGTGAAAGCCCATTTTCATATTTGTCCTTGTAGTGCTAACCCTTCTTCTTTTTGAGCCTTATATCCTCAGCTACTTGTCAAACGTGACCCTAAACATGTGCCAGCTAGGACAAAGGCCCAACGCGGTTCAGCTGATGGTGCTGCGACAACAGTACTCAGGGTCCACTCCGAAAGATCTCCACCAAATCTAAGAGCCAGCCCAAAACATCCCGACCACCCTTTCCCTTCATCGCCCCTGTTCAGCAGGAAGTAGCCAGAGAGATTCGGCGCCCCTTATCCTATATCAAAAGGCCGGGATGAAAGGGCGAGCTGCCTGAAACGTGGCCAGAAAGGGGGCATCCGGTCAGCACCAGGGGTGGCTGATGACCAAACCGGAACCAGGGAACGGACTCGACCCCCGGGGCCGGCCTTGGAGCCCCGATCCAATCGGGAAATGCCAAAAAGACCATGGGCAACCAACCCCTGCTGTGGTCCGCACCTGTTGCCTTACATGGGAAACACTTGGTCTGTCTGCCAGCCCTCACTATAAAACCTTCCCGCACCCCTCCCCACCTCGCAGACTCCCTCGCTTCCCTCGCTTGCCTGTCCTTGGGAGTTCTGCCCGAGAGCAACCGCCCAATAAAGGCCTTTTTACTAACGGGTCCTAGAGGTGGCTTTTTCTTCCCGCGGCATTTTCTTACAATCTGCATATCTGAGGTGATTGATATTTCTCCCAGCAATCTTGATTCCAGCTTGTGTTTCTTCCATTCCAGCGTTTCTCATGATGTACTCTGCATAGAAGTTAAATAAGCAGGGTGACAATATACAGCCTTGACGTACTCCTTTTCCTATTTGGAACCAGTCTGTTGTTCCATGTCCAGTTCTAACTGTTGCTTCCTGACCTGCATACAGATTTCTCAAGAGGCAGGTCAGATGGCCTGGTATTTTCATCTCTTTCAGAATTTTCCACAGTTTATTGTGATCCACACAGTCAAAGGCTTTGGCATAGTCAATAAAGCAGAAATAGATGTTTTTCTGGAACTCTCTTGCTTTTTCCATGATCCAGCAGATGTTGGCAATTTGATCTCTGGTTCCTCTGCCTTTGGCTGGTTTCAGAAAAAGCAGAGGAACCAGAGATCAAACAAAGGAATAAATGTATAAAAATAAGAACAGTAATATTAATTTTTAAAAAAAAGAGGAAAGAAAAAATGAGGGTGGGGGAACTCCACAGAACTGCAAAAGCCGGATGTAGAGGCAGAGGTTTATAACAGCAATAAAAAGTATGACTGAGGAACAAAAAATTCAAAAGCTTAATTAGATTTCATGGTGCCAATAAAATCAACAACAGAAGGTGGGGAAAAAAAAGAATCCAAAAGAATCTACAGAACAAGTCAAAACATAAGAATAATAGATGTTTCTCTTGACTCACTGCTGTCAGAGTCCTTCCCCTTGCTGAGAGTCACAGTCCCCTTCACCTCCCTAGGATGCCCTCCAATACTGTACTGACCTCTAGACCTGCTGCGGAGGCAGCTAAGGTTCTAATCTGGTCCTACTCCTGTGTGTTCTTGCCTCCAGTGTCCACAGCTATCAGAAACAGTACGTTTTCTCTCACTGGAGCTCTCAAAACCCTTTTATATATTCCATAGACACGGAGTCTGCCTCGTTGATCGTGTGGATTTAATCTGCAGCTTGTACAGCTGGTGGGAGGTTTGGGGGTCTTCTTCCTTAGTCACACTGTCCCTGCAGTCTTTAAATGTGGGGTTTCCCCCTGAGGCTTCCCTGGAGGACTTGGGTTTGCCCCAGTGAGGATCACACGTGGAGGTGGTACAGCTGCTTGGGTTGCAGGGTTTCTGGCCACACCAGGTACTCAGGGAGTTTGCGGCTAGGGCAGCAGGAAATATGGTGCTCGAGAAGGGCATGGCGACCAGTATTGGCCACTACACTCCAGTATTCTTGCCTGGAGAACTCTGCTGACAGATGAGCCTGGCAGGCCACAGTCTACAGGGTCGCAGAGAGTTGGACACGATGCAGCCCTGCATGCATAGATGCAAGATTTTTTTGCCTGTGTCAGCTCTGCTGAGAGTTGTGTGTGAAGGTGGCACTGCTGCTTGGCTTTCAGGGGCCTTGGCAGCGCCAAGTGTTCAGGGACACAGACTGCCTCAGCCGCAGGAGTTATGGCCCTGAAAGTGAAAGTGAAAGTTGCCCAGTCGTGCCTGACTCTTTGCCACTCCATGAACTATAGAGTCCATAGAATTCTCCAGGCCAGAATACTGGAGTGAGTAGCCTTTCCCTTCTCCAGGGGATCTTCCCAACCCAGGGGATCTTCCCAACTCAAGGATCGAACCCAGGTCTCCTGCATTACAGGCAGATTCTTTACCAACCGAGCTATCAGGGAAGCCCGATCAGAGTCCTTCAGAATCTTTTTCGAGCCCCTTGTAACTGGTGATCAGAAGACCTCTTTAGCCAGTCTTTCTTCATAGCTCCACCCTTCAGGCACTTAGCTCCCTGGCTGGGGTCCTTCTCTATAGTTCAGCACATCAGGCACTGGCTGGGGTCCTACTCTGTAGTTCAGTGAGTCAGGCATTTGATGGGCAGCCTCTCTATTGTTCAGGAGCCAACTGCGGAGAGAGAGGCTATGATGATGGCTCCACCCCCTACGTGTGACTCAGCAGTATCGCCTTGCTTCCATGGCTGCCTGGCTTTCCTTCACAGGCATTTTCCACCACGATCTCCTCCCTCATGCCCCTCCAAGGGACCTGCGTCCCCGTCTGGGGTGTGTGTGGCTGTGGCAAGGACTGTCTGACTCTCCTTCCATTTAGGCTGTCCCAGATTCGCTGTTTCACTCTCGCCTTAAGTGTGTCTCCTCTGACTCAGACAATCACCCTGATGTGGGGATCGGACCCCTGCTTCAGTCCCCCACCCGCTGAGGTCCGGGCGGGTGCAGCCCAACACTGCCGTTCCCCCCAGTTCCTTCCTCCTGCCGAGCTCTGCGTGGTTCTGTATATTCTTTTCCACCGGTGAGGCCCCGTCCGCTCTCAGCTGGTGTTCTGCCTGCACTTCTGTGTCTGAAGGTGTCTTCCTGATGTGTCCATGGAGAGACGCAGTCCACATTCACCCACTCCTCCACCATCTTGTTCTCCCTCCAACAATCACACATCCTGAAATATTCCCCAACTGCTCGTTCTGTCGAGCACTTTCATCAGCGCTGCATCAGTAGTCCTCCTCTGCGCCACACTGTCTCCTCGTGACGCCAATGCTTAGAATTTATATTCAATGTCAGTTTTATTGCTGTTGATCTCACTGTCATAATAAGTGCATTTTGCTGACCTAGAAAGATTAAGAATCTTACTGTTGTAAACATATCTATGTTTTTTTAGGATTTCCTGGTCAAGATCCATGAAAAATGTCTTTCAGATTTCTGGTGGCTGGCTTTCCTACCCCATCATAAGGAAGCACACCGTCACAGTAGCAAGCAAGCTCCACAGTCGCTGAGGCCCCAGCGCCTCTCCCCTTACACCGCATGCCCCGCCTCCGTCAGTGATGACTTGATGCCGCCTGTGCCCTACGCCTGGGCCCTAGTGCCTCTCAGCACGTGCCTCTCAGGGTGGGGCGGCTGTTGCTGTTGCTCTAGTGACAAGTCATGTCCGAATCTGTGACCTCACGGACTGCAGCACGCCAGGCTTCCCTGTGCTTCAATAATTCACTGGGTGATGCTGTGCAACCATCTCACCCTCTGTCATCCTCTTCCCCTCCTGCCCTCAATCTTTCCCAGCATCAGGGGCTTTTCCAACAAGTCAGCTGTTTCCTGACTCAATATGGGACAGATCCAATCCCCAAATCCCTGTCAAAGATGTTTCCTCTAAAGCATTTGCTCACTGTACTACTCAAGTGTCTAACAGAAAACAAATGGCTCCAGTCAGTGGGTGATTAAGGAAAGCTGAGTAAGGGGGCTACACAGAGTATGCTCGGGGCCCCCGGGCGACAGTAATGGTGAAGAACCAGTCTGCTAATGCAGGAGCTGAAGACTCGGGCTCAGTCCCAGGGCCAGGAAGATTCCCTGGAGGAGAGCATGGCAACCCAGCCCAGTATTCGTGCCTGGACAACCCTGTAGACAGAGGGGCTTGGCGAGCTACAGTCCAAGAAGTCACAGAGAATCAGACACGAGCAAGCAACTCAGCACGCACACACGCATGCACAGAGTGCCAGAGCTAAAAGCAGCAAGAAGAGGGGGACGCGTGCAGGGACGGCCACGGCGAGGGCCCTGCCAGGCCGAGACCTGCACCAAGGGCAGGATTGGCACCAGAGCCAGGAGAAGGGGGGCTGTAGCGGCAGGAAAGCTGCCCGATAAGGCTCCCGGCTCTGGTAAAGAAATGCAGCCGTCTCTTGACAGCCCAGCTGGGAGGGGGGACTGGCTGAGCCGCCCGACCTCCCCCAGCTGCAGGCCTACCCTTGGTGCCTCCCCCAGACCAGATGCAGCATCCCCAGAGGACCAAACCCTGATTATGTCTCCCTGCATCTCTGCCTCCTGGGGACACAGGCAGTCGGGACAGTGAAAGATGAAACTGGAGAAGCAAAAATAAAATCCTAAGCATACCCACGATTTCCCATGTAATCAAATTTACTCTTCCCTCTGGAATTTTACCACTTCATTAAAGGTCCAGTAACAGGAAATAGCAATAATTAGCATTGCTTTAAATAAAGAGCATATTTAAATAGATAAGGAAGACCATGGATCCAAGTAGCAAAAGAATAAAAGACATGACTAGATATTCACAAACGAGGAGATTGAGCTGGAGCAGAGCTGGAGCATTGAGTGAGCATGGGTTCCATCCACTACCTATGGAACACAAGCTTGGAAGACACGGAAAAAGCTGAACGCACTGAGGATAAAGAGCAAAATCATAAACGAGGGTGAGGCAATCAATTCGTGAATATTAAGAAGAAAGCTGAGAGCCGAAGAATTGATGCTTTTTAACTATGGTATTGGAGAAGACTCTTGAGAATCCCTTGGACTGCAAGGAGATCCAACCAGTCCATCCTGAAGGAGATCAGCCCTGGGATTTCTTTGGAAGGAATGATGCTAAAGCTGAAACTCCAGTACTTTGGCCACCTCATGTAAAGAGCTGACTCATTGGAAAAGACTCTGATGCTGGGAGGAACTGGGGGCAGGAGGAGAAGGGGACGACAGAGGATGAGGTGGCTGGATGGCATCACGGACTCGATGGGCGTGAGTCTGAGTGAACTCCGGGAGTTGGTGCTGCAATTCATGGGGTCGCAAAGAGTCGGGCACTATTGAGCGACTGAACTGAAGGAGTAATATACGAGGTGACAGGTGGGCACATGGTAAGATAGCTGCATGTCAGAGACTTGACAAAGGACATCAAGACAAAGAAAGAACAATGGCTGGAAATGAGTGGAAACAGGAGAAAGCAAAGACCGTGTTTTCTGGCTTCACAATATAAAGTGGGAGAATGAGGAGGTGCCTCTAAGAAAAGATCAGGGGACATACAATCCTGGGGGAAATTCCACATTTCAGAAGCAGCAAGGAGGAAGAGGGACAGTCCTAGGAAAACGGAGAACCTCGCAGACTTCCTGGCAGCAGAACAGGAAAACCAAGGTGAAGGAAAGCAGGACTTGTGAGAGATCCGCCTGGCAGGGTGGAATCCTGAGAGATCCGCCAGCGGCAGGGTGGAATGGGGATAAGCAGAGAGCAGAAGGACTGTCTTGGGTGGAACTGGATTCATGGGAGTGGGGTGAACAGTGGTGATGAATGAATTGTCTCCATCTTCCATGGCTCACCCACAAATGAGAGCATTCCCTAACGAGGAGAAAGCTGCAGTTGGCAGACAGCCTATTATCGGACGCTTGGAGGATCTTCTCAAGTAACCAACCTACCTGCAGGTGGGCACAACCGCACACTTGCCCCCTGCGTTGTGCAACTCAGAAATGCTGGCAAATCACTGCACACCTCACAAGGAAGAAGAAAACAATAGGGAAACAGGAGCTGTTCTTAGCTAACCTACACAGGCATTAGAAATAGAGGGATGGATCCTCAAAGTGTCATTTCCTCTCCAGCTTTATTGGGTTCCTGGACTCATGATGCCAGTGACATTAGCATATTTAGAAAATACCCAAAGACAGGTTGGCAAGTACTGACTTGCAAAATCCTCTGAGAATTGCTGAGTCTGCTGTGACACTGTGTGATATCACAGTGTCTTAACATTGTCTATTACACCCCAGGAGCACTTTTCAAAAGGAGGGAGAGAAAGGTATCACATGGCTTCTTATTTGAACTAACCCAGGTTCACTCTAAAATTTTAGCAAAACCCTGGTCCTTATCAGTGAGTGCCTCTTCCTCAAAGCCAGTCTCTGCACCACAGGCCTCCGCAACTTAGTCACAGGTGGACTCAGCTCAGTCAGTGGCTCCCTTGAGTCCTCGACTCGCTCTGTCCCCTCGGCTTCCTCCAGGCCCAGCCGGGGCTCCTTGCTTCTTCTCTGGGCTCACAGCCCTTTCTCTTTGAGCCCAGAGACGTCCACCCCTGCTCCGGCCCGGGGGCCTCCCTGCTCTCTGACAACATTCGAGACGCAGCCTTGACCGGGAGCTCTTATTCCTCATGTTTGTCGTTTCTCACCCTGGGTCTTTTCTCTGCTGTTTCCTTCTTCTTTAGACTCAGCTCCCCCATCAGAGTCCAGCACACTCCATCCTCACTCAGCCCACCCAGTCTCAGCTCAGGGGTCTCTGACCTCCAGTGTCATTTGGGGGTCAGGACACATAACCAGGAGGAGCCCTAAGAGCAGCAGAGCTGAGCTCAGGATTCATCTCTCCAGTTTGGACACACGGGTCTGCCCTTCCTCCAGCTCGTGTCCCCATCCCTGTGCTTCTGGGACGCTGTGGTGGGCGAGTCTTCCTGTGAGTGAGTGATGTGCTGGGACTGCAGACTCTGCTCGTGGCAGAGGTTAAAAAGGAGCAGGGACAGTAACAAGCCTGGAGACGAGCAGAGAATCAGTACCGCACACACGTGCTTCCATCACGGGCTGGCGGGAAAATGAACGGAGCAGCTGCTGAGGAGGGCAGTCCAGTGGCTCTAAATCATTGACTTTCCGCGTGACCCAGATGTTTCACTGTTGGGTAAATGCCTGAGATATTAAAACAAACGTCCGCAGTGAAGTTTCTAAATTTTACACAGCCCCAAGAGAGCATCTCAAACCCAGCCTTCACTCCTAGTGACCGTGAGGCTCACGGAGGAGAATCTGGGGACCCACTACCACCCCTCCAGATTGTGTGGAAGGACGTGATCTCTCTTGAGAGGGCAGAAGATGCAGGTTCTTTTCATCTAAACACAAGGAGATTTGTCAGTAAAGGCCCAGAGTCTGTCCCCACACCTCCCTGTGGGGAGTGGATACGCACGCGGCCTCCCGAGCTGGGTACCTGCCTGGAGCGTTCGCCTGGGCAACCCACCGCCTGAGACACCCGGGCTTCTCCTCCCCACCACACCGTGCCTCATTCATGTCTTTCTGAAATGGGGAAACAACAGATCTTCCTGAATATGGCATTAAAGGGGGAAGTAGGTGAATACATAACCCCCCTTAGTAAAAGTCAACAATTTACGGCATCGGTCTACTTTTGGAGCACCGAGCGCATGAAGAGACCATGGCTCCAGCAGTAAGAGATTTCACCGTGACATTCAGAGAGCACGGTTCCCTGTCTCCTCTCTCGTACAGGCATTCGACTCCGTCCTCCTGAGCATGAATCAGAAGTTGGTGTGTAACAGAGCATGATGACCGAGAAATGTCTCCATCAGTTCAGCTCAGTTCAGTTCAGTTCAGTCACTCAGCTGTGTCCGACTCTTTGCAACCCCATGAATCGCAGCATGCCAGGCCTCCTTGTCCACCACCATCTCTCAGAGTTCACTAAGACTCATGTCCATCGAGTCCGTGATGCCATCCAGCCATCTCATCCTCAGTCGTCCCCTTCTCCTCCTGCCCCCAATCCCTCCCAGCATCAGGGTCTTTTCCAATGAGTCAACTCTTCGCATGAGGTGGCCAAAGTACTGGAGTTTCAGCTTTAGCATCATTCCTTCCAAAGAACACCCAGGACTGATCTCCTTTAGGATGGACTGGTTGGATCTCCTTGCAGTCCAAGGGACTCTCAAGAGTCTTCTCCAACACCACTGTTCAAAAGCATCAATTCTTCGGCGCTCAGCCTTCTTCACAGTCCAACTCTCACATCCATACATGACCACAGGAAAAACCATAGCCTTGACTAGACAGACTTTTGCTAGCAAAGTAATGTCTCTGCTTTTGAACATGCTGTCTAGGTTGGTCATAACTTTCCTTCCAAGAAGTAAGCGTCTTTTAATTTCATGGCTGCAGTCACCATCTGCAGTGATTTTGGAGCCCAGAAAAATAAAGTCTGACACTGTTTCCACTGTTTCCCCATGTATTTCCCATGAAGTGATGGGACCAGATGCCATGATTTTCATTTTCCAAATGTTGAGCTTTAAGCCAACTTTTTCACTCTCCTCTTTCACTTTCATCAAGAGGCTTTTAGTTCCTCTTCACTTTCTGCCATAAGGGTGGTGTCATCTGCATGTCTGAGGTTATTGATAGTTCTCCTGGCAATCTTGATTCTAGCTTGTGCTTCCTCCAGCCCAGCATTTCTCATGATGTACTCTGCATAGAAGTTAAATAAGCAGGGTGACAATACACAGCCTTGATGTACTCCTTTTCCTATTTGGAACCAGTCTGTTTCACGTCCAGTTCTAACTGCTGCTTCGTGGCCTGCATATAGGTTTCTCAAAAGGCAGGTTAGGTGGTCTGGTATTCCCATGTCTTCATAATGGACCTCAATCTATTTTTCTGGTACATCTTTGTGTAAGAATGAGAAAACTGCCCCCTAGATGGCCCCTGAGAGCAGGCGACTCTGCAGGAAAAAGAGTTTCCCTTTGACCTCAGAGCTCAGGGCCCAGCTGGGTGGCTGCCAGGAGGATGGGGCCATGGGAGGACTGCAGCCAAGGCCCCGCTTCTTGGGGAAGGCAACTGATGCCTGCTCTCCCCACGCGGCTGAGACACTTTGCCAGTGTCTCTAAAACTGAGAATTTGAAATATTTTCCTAGTTGTGCGAATAATTCTCAAGGACATCGTCAGGTTGGACCAGCTCTCAGAACATGAAATAGAAAATGTAAGCTATTTAATCATTTTTGTTAGACGTGGTCTTAAGGACAATTCAACATGTAAGAGAAGACAGGTTTTTATGGGTTATGCCTGTTGGGAAATAGCAGCTCGAGGCACGTAGAGTCGGAGCCCAGCTGCGCTGTCGTTGCTCTTAGGCACTGGCAGGCATTGCCCAGCAGCTAGTGACTGCAGTTCTGCTTCTTCTGGGATGAGAGGGAGCACAGGAACTGGACAATAGCCTAATCTTCACTCACAGGGACTGTGCTTGTGAAGGTGACAGTACCTGGTGAAGAAATCAGAAGCTGATCTACTTGAAACACCAGCTGCTCTGAGGCACTGGAGGCGGCTAGAGTGGGATATATCCAGGGCTGGGAGCTCCTGGCACACAGGCTTGCAGACTGCCTGCCCAGCTCCTCCAGGAACACAGGTAAGTGCTTCCAGAAGCTCTGTGTAACTCCATGAATCCTTTCTGAAAATAATAAGGATTATGGTCTTTTTTTATCCTGCTTCTATTAATATTTCTTTGGTATGGTGGTACTTCACTTATTCTGCCAGAGCAAAAGTAAAACACCTTTTTCTCCTGATTTAGTTCTTAGATTATTTATTTACTTCCCCAAAATCTTGCTTCTTTGGAAGCACATGTGATCAGCGGTAGGATGTCCAAGACCCACAAATCCTTCAAGTAAGATCCTTCTACAGAGGAAGATGCCTAATGGGAGATGGCTGAATGTTACCACATCAGTCTTTGCCTGGTGTCTGTTATAAATCATTTTTTACCCAGTCTTAATGCAATCACTAAGGAAGAAACGATAAAGATATTCTATTACTTTTTTATAAATTTTCTTTAAAAACTAATTTCAATAGTCCTTTAATTATGAAATGCATACTGTTCATTTTAAAAGGCTTGAAAAGTAAGAAGACGATAAATGTTGATTGCCAGAATCACGCAGCCCACGTATACGGCATTAAAAAGAAAAAGCTATTACAGTACTACAGACTAGCCTTCCTTCACTAGAGTGATGATAAAATGCGTCTGATGCTCTTCCAGGAATTCCAGACCACATCGGGCCACCATGAGTTCCCTCGGTGAAGCAATCATCCACCTTGCGATCGATCTGTTCCACCAGATCAGACAATCAGAGACGGGAAGCATCTTCCTGTCCCCTCTCAGTGTCTCGTCAGCCCTAGCCATGACTTACTTAGGGGCCCGAGGAAACACCGCGTCAGAAATGCAGAAGGTAGGCGGCAGCTGCCTTTCCATCACAGGCTTGCATGCTTTGTCTGCTGGCCGGTGTGCAGATGACCACAGGTCTGGCTGTCCCCGGGTCCCACAGGAAGCTCAAGCAGCCCCATGACTGGGTGGGCACAGACGGGGGCACGCATCTCCTGCAGGGCTCCCCACCTGCTCCCTGTGGCTGGAATTCTTCTGGGGGATGAACCCCTACAATTGCCCAGCAACCAGAGGTGGCTTTAATGGAAGAGTTCCCTGGAAGTGAGGCACTGACTAAAATCCACGGGAGACATCTTTACGTTTCCTCAACGATGAATGTAAAACGAGACACGATTCTTTAAAGCAGACAGTGCTCAAGCAGCTTTGCTTTCCACACACAGACTGTGTTAAGGATGAAGCTTTCATTGAACATCTCTGTGTGCTTTCTCTTTGTTTCCTCTTGAGCTTGTCTCTGTGAGGGGCATTTGTTTGGTATATAGTTTTGCTTGTGGGTATTCTTTTGCCCTTCCGTTCTTTCTTTTTACTTACTCTGATGTGTACAGATCGTTACAGACACCTTGTCCCACTCCCTGTCTTCTACAGGTCCTTCACTTCGATGAAATCATAGAGAACCCAAGAGGAAGAGCTACAAGAAATCCCGTGAGTCAGAGAGCATTGGATGTAGAGGAGGTCATATGTCCAAGAGGGTCGTAGCTTAAACTGGGGATTTCAGATAAACTGGGAAAAGTTCATTTGTAGAGGTCATGCTAGGCAAGCTGGAGAGAGTTGTTTCTCAGTTCACATGTGTGCATGTGTGAAATCATTTCAGTTATGTCCTTCTCTTTGTGACCCCATGGACTGTAGCCCTCCAGGCTCCTCTGTCCATGGGATTCTCCAGAAAAGAATACTGCAGTGGGTTGCCGTGCCCGGCTCCAGGGGACCTTCCCGCCCCAGGGATCGAACCAGCCTCTCTCATGTCTCCTGCACCAGCAGACAGGCTCTTTACCACTGGCCCCACCTGGAAAGCCCTCTCGTTTCACAATAGATACTTATCTACTTCCCTGGTGGCTCAGACGGCAAAGCGTCTGCCTGCAGTGAGGGAGACCTGGGTTCGAAGATCCCCTGGAGAAGGAAATGGCAACCCACTCCAGTACTCTTGCCTGGAAAACCCCATGGACGGAGGAGCCTGGCAGGCTATACAGTCCGTGGGATCACAAAGAGTCAGACGTGACTGAGCAACTTCACTCCACTTCCCTTCACTTATTTACCTCGTATCTTTGTTTTTCTGAAAGTAGAGAAGCATATGCTCAAAATCAGGGACTCTGAAACCTGGAAGGAGCTTCAAATAGTGATCTGCTGTTCAGGAATGAGGAACAAGGCAAAAATACGATGGCTCTCAGCCAGTGACGTCATCCCAATTAGCCAGGGAAAATAAAAGGTTGCTGCATCGCATGCAAATACATTCAAATAGGACAGCAGGACCAGGGCATGGAAACTCTGATTAAGGTTACATATTATTATATAGAATAAAAATAAGTATATTATTCACAATATGTTGCTATAATTGCATAGTTTTAATTAACTCTCAGATTAAGAGCAATAAGCATATGATCAAGTGTATGATGGAGTATTTTGGAAAATGAATGAGAGCTACGGTTTATCTAAATAGTCTAAAACTCTTAGCTAAAAGTGAGAGATTCTGAATTGAGACAAGCCTATGTTGAAAAAAGTCTCTGTTTCTCCTTGGAGAAGTTTCTAAGCTCTCTGAGTCTCTCCTGTCTTCGTGCGAATGGCACTGAAGACTTAGAGATGCTGAGGAACAGCTGTCCCCAGGCTACCTGGCACCCACTGTTCCTATACTGGGGAGTGTGGCCGTCACAGTGAAGAGCCACAGATCACAGTCAACAGGTCTTAGAAGGTAATCCCTCAAAGGAATATAGCAGGGCATCGAATCACAACATAGGGCGACATGCAGACTTTGTGTTCTCACACAGCTGATGACTGTTAGAAATTCTCTATGGCTCCAGCTCTCCAGGAGCTTCTGTTTAGCGGAGAGCTGCACCCCTAGCCGTTGGAGACAGCTGAGAGACAAGGCAGTAACGGGATGCTGATGCATCTCTAGCGCAACAGAGAAAAGGCTGGAGTGTGTTAGAGCAGGAAGAGAGTGTTACCTGGAGGACTTAATGTAAAGACTGGGAAAGCTAATTCCAGTAACACGCGCCAATTAGGGGAAATAACCATGCACACCATCTCTGGGGACACCCCCCTCTAGACAGGGATCCAACAGACCCCGGGGGGCGCGGGAGTGTTTACACTGACAAAGAATCGAATGAGCTCATTTTTTGGTGTTTGAAGGTTGAAAGGCCAGGAAATGTTCATCATCACTTTGAAAAGCTGACGGAATTAAAGGAACCCACTGATGCCTATGAGCTGAGTGTCGCCAACAGGCTCTATGGAGAAAAGGAGTTTCTGTTTCTCCAGGTGAGTTTCCGGGTCTGTCGGGTCCCGCGTCCTCGGGCCCCATCTCCTAATGAGTGGGGGGGTGCAGAGGAGCCTGGGGACCCGCACGGGGGCATTTCTCCCAGGGGCCGGGCTCCCCGACACAACCCCACCCGCTGGAGTGTCCAGAGGCTGATAGCACACCAGTGAGGGGGGCTAGGGATTGGATTGTGAACTCTGCTTAATCAGGATTTAACACGTTTAATTTAATTTGGGAATACCTGCATAGTTACTGATAAATTACTTTTCATTCTTGCTTTCTTCCTGCTCATGTCACAGGAATACATGGATAATGTTAAGACATTTTATCTGGCCAGTGTAGAATCTGCCGATTTTAAAAATGCTGCAGAGGAAAGTCGAAAGATGATTAACTCCTGGGTGGAGAGCCAAACCAACGGTAGGTTATGAGAGAGTCATTCATTAAAAGTCACCGCTGAGTCCCCGCTGTGTGTAGACACAGTGCTGGACCCTGCCCAGGCTTCCAGGAGCAGGGGTGAGACGAGATCAGGGAGGGTGGGGAGTCCCTGCAGGGGCGGACTGTCCACGTCAGTGTGGAGAGACACAGGCCGGGGTGCTCCCAGGACCAGCCCCCTGCAGGCACAGCTGAGTCTGGATGACAGCGTCTCATGGATCCCAAGTCTCTGCTCAGACTTCAGGTTGATTCATAAGTTGTTCTTTCAATTAGAGGCTTAACTTCTGGATTGTGATTCCCCAAGAGAAGATATTAGAAAGGGTCCCTTTGTTAATTGGGAAACAACCTTCTCTCCCCCAACCACCCTTTCTGTAGGAATGACCCCCTGCAGTAGGAGGTGTCTGGGCCACGTCCCCCTCCGCAGGATTGTCACAGGGGTCCTACCTTCCCGGGGCAGGTGGCTGGACAAAGTCTCCCCGTCCGAAACAGAGGGCTAACCTGCAGCAGCTCAGTGTGGAGAGTGAAGATGAAGACTCCTCAGGGAATGGTGTCTGCCACGTGCTCTCGATTACTGCGTGCATGTTGACTGTCCAGAAGGATATTCTGGCTACTTCTTCAGAATATTGAGCTCAAATTTCAGAAGACAGAGAGGGAGTAAGGAAGGACGCACAGGAGAATGCGCACAGGCTGGAGGAAACAGGTTAGGAGGCAGGGGGCAGTGAGGGAGGGGTGCAGAATGTGATTTGTGGAAACTGTATCTAGAATCAGTGCATCGGGTTCCTTGTGACATGACTGCTGCCCCACACACAGACTGGACACCTTCCCAGTCAGGAGCAGGGGCGTCTCCATGAGGGCGACTCCCTCAGGCTGGGGCCGTGAGCAAAGCCTCACCTGGTGACCCGCTGGACATGGGGTCCCTCACGGGCTCACTTGTGCGAATATTTAATCATCACTTGCAACTTTCTAAACAGCTTCCAGACAAACCACTCATGCCTTTCATGACAGACCTTTGATTTTCTGTCTTTGCAGAAAGAATCAAGGATCTGTTTCCCAAAGACTCTCTCAACAGCACCACTGCTCTGGTTCTGGTGAACGCCGTCTATTTCAAAGGGCAGTGGAACCAGAAATTTAAGAAAGAAAGTACTACGGAGGAAAAGTTTTGGCTGAACAAGGTATTGCCTGTAATTAATTTATAATAATGTAACGTAGCTCTGTGCACAATGTGGAAGTTAAATGCGTGTTTGATCATTTCTTCTGTAACTGCTGGTAGAGGCAGGATCCGTCAAGGCTCTTTTTTCACCTTTATTTAGTTGCTAATAGTTGAAGAAACTCTCGTCTCTAATTCACAGATTTCCCAGACCATCTCTTAGAAGGAAGATGAGTTTGGTATCTCAATAAGATTATCTTTTTCTCTCTTTTGGACTAATGCCCATTTAGCACTTTTTGCACGTGAATTTACTGCAGGATACAAGCAAACCTGTGCAGATGATGAAACAGACCAGTCGCTTCAGTTTCGTGTCACTGGAGGACGTGCAAGCCAAGCTCCTGGAGATCCCGTACAAAGGCGGAGAGCTGAGCATGCTGGTGCTGCTGCCCAGTGCGGTGGACGGCCTGCAGGAGGTGAGGCCTGGTGTTCACAGCGCTCCACGCCGTTGCTTGCACTGCTTGTGGGCGACACAGGGCCCGTGCGGGCTGCTCGCAGAAGCAGTGCTCACAGAGTGCTGGCGACGTGCCAGGAGAGCAAAACACTAGAGTGTGCCATTTCTCCTCTGTTGAGTCTAGTGGAAAATCATGAAGGAGGACTTGGCATCCTGTGACTTTCAAAAACATAGATCTTCCAGTGTGATATGGAAGAACATGCAGAAAATCTTAACTTCACAGGACCCAGTAATATTCTGAGAAAATTAGAATATCACTTCAGAAAATAATATGCTTGGCTCACACGTTAATATTTCGCAACCATCAAAACTTCACCTATTCCGGTCTATTCATTTGAAGACAGGGGAAACTAAGAGTCAAACGTAGATGACTCGTGGAAAATATACACAGATTCACTAATGAACAAAATCAAGCAAAGTGAAACAGTGCTGAGCTCCACTCTGCAGACTGAACCACATGCTTCGTAGAAAGGAGACAAACCAACCTATCCTGATGCTCACTTTCTATTTAGAAGTTTTCTCTCAGGGTTATTTGGAGCCTCATTGCTGGGACTTTAAAAAAAAGTGAATCTTCCTTTTAGCATTGTTATATTGGTTTAAGATAATTTGTAAAGAAACCGATAACAATATCTGGCATACAGATGTCATCTCATAAATGGCCATCTGCAATTACTATAATAGCCAGTGATGCTGAATCTGCAGTGAACCTGCCACACATAAAGTATATATGCAGCAGCTTAGGGACTAACGCACAGCGCTTAGAACTATCGATTAAGTGAACACATGCACTGAACCTCTGCTTAACAGTTGTATTATGTAACAACTTAAACTTGATTAGAGAAACATGTCTATTCAGGAAAAGTTTTCAGATAAGTCACGCAAGTAAAAGGAATGATAATGGGTTGTGCACTATAATTATATCATGCAAAAACTGCACAAAAGGATATGAACAAGACAAGACCATTTGAAAACGAAGCATGTAGTGATCTGGCAACTTAAGGAGCCAAGATACATAGTTCATCTTTTACCAAATAAATTTATTTAATGGTTCTGCTGTTATGTATGGGTATATATATACATATATATACAGAAGGCTCAGTTTATCACATAAATATTACAAAATATTCAATTTATACAATGAGATTGCAGGCAATATATAAATATTTTATGTATATAGTACAGTGAGTTTATATGTATAGTATAACTGAACCTCCTGTATTCATGTTTACTGTGAAGATAATTGTTTTCCAGACATTTCAATCCAAGGTTAGGTGGGCCCCATGGCCGCTGAGAATCCTGACAGTTCTTCCTTTTCCACTGTTCCAGCTCGAAGCCCAGCTCACTGCTGAGAAGCTAATAGCGTGGACGAGCCCACAGAATATGGGGAAGAGGCAAGTGGACTTATACCTGCCTCGGTTTAAAGTGGAAGAGAGCTACGACCTCGTGCCCACACTGCAAGCCCTGGGGATGGTGGACGCCTTCCGTGGTGGGGCCGCCGACTTCTCGGGCATGACCGGGAGACGCGACCTGGTGGTGTCGACGGTCGTGCACAAGTGCTTTGTGGAGGTGACCGAGGAGGGCACGGAGGCCGCGGCCGCTACTGATGTAGAAATTATTACAAGAGCAGGAAGAAATTCTGAGAGTTTCCGCTGCGATCACCCTTTCCTGTTCCTCATCAAGCACATCAAGACCGGCAGCATCCTCTTCTGTGGCCGAGTCTCTTCCCCGTAGACGTCCTTGGCCAGCGGCCGCTCTCGGGGGCATTCAGAGCTGTTCCCGGAGCTTGCATGCTGGTGTAACAGGTTCCCTTGGGTTCGTTTTCCTTTCCAACCTCATAGTCATCTCTAAGAATATAATCACTGAAAGAGCGTGCTGTCCTGCTCCCTCTCTTTCCACAAACACACATAAACCTACTCTATTTCCCCATGGAAGCTCCCATTGGAACAAAATGTTCAACTTGTGATAAAAGGATATATCAATGTTCTATCTTCACCTAACTTTGAAATAATATATCTGCTGTTTCAAAAATCACATCTATTAGTCAAATCGACTCAGCTCGACCTCCACATTTCCTTGTGTTTAAGTGATATGGGGGACACTTGCAAGCTGAAAATGTTTGCTCTTATGAAACAGGTGATCAATAAAACAGTACTTTTTCAGTTTACTTGGTGCTTTTCTTCTTCTTCCTTCTTTCTTTTCAACAAAGTGCAAGTGCCCTGCCACACATTGGAAAGATAATTTAGAAACATATGAATTTATAAAAAGAAGAGTTCAAAACCAGAGTAGCTCATGATAAGCCTGAAGAAGAAGGCTGGAACCAGAGTGTGAGAGGATCGTGGCCCGTGCTAAGGTCTGGCCCCCACAAATATTGGAAGGAAAGTGAAGCAAGGAAAGCTCTCCTGCCTTACTGGTGGGGGGCACAAGAGGGTGTGACTCTGGGCTGCCCAGGCGGCACAGCAGTGAGGAATCCACCTGCAGATGCAGGAAACATAAAGGACGTGGGTTTGATCCCTGGGTCAGGAAGATCCTCTGAAGAAGGAAATGGCAATCCACTCCAGTATTCTTGCCCAGAGAATCCCATGGACAGAGGAGCCTGGCAGGCTACAGCCAGTCGGACGCGACTGAGCAGACAACCGTAACTTGGAAGTGAGAACAAACAGGACCGAGTGGGACCTTCCTGGTCACAAAATCCTTTTCTTGTCCCAGTTTGTTGTTTGTAAGAAAAAGGTTTTAGCCTCCTAGGTTTTCCTGAGTACCAAAGTGAAAATCGCTCAGTTGTGTCTGACTCTTTGTGACCCCACGAACCATACAGTCCATGGAATTCTCCAGGCCAGAACCCTGGGGTGGGTAGCCTTTCCCTTCTCCAGGGGATCTGCCCAACCCAAGGGCTGAACTGGGGTCTCCTGCACTGTAGGCGGAATTTTGACCAACTGAGCTAGGAGAGAAGCCCTTGAGTAACAAAGGGCAGATTCAAACAGTTGCTAACCAGGCAAGGGAGGAAATGCGGAAACAAAGAGGAACAATTAAGAAACCGTAGCGCAACATTGAACTGGGATCCTGGTTCCCCGCAAGGGACACACATACAGAACACGTCTGAGCTTTTCTGCAGGAACTAACCCCACCCCCGCAAGCGGAGGATGGCAACTTCCTTCTGGCTGAGCAAAATTTTCCTACAGCACCACCCTGCTAACAACCAGTTGGAAGAGAATCATATGCCCTGCAGCGCTCACCCCACATTTTGCTTACAAAAAGTTCTCCCTCCAAATTATCCGCGAGTTCAGAGTTTTTTGTTTTCTGGTTGTTGTTGTTTTGTTTTTTTTTTTTTTAGCCCAAGCCATTTATTCTCCTTGCTTAGTCCTTCAATAAACCTTTCTCTGCTCCAAACTCTGACGTTTCAGTTTGTTTGACCTCTTTCTGATGGGGCACACAAACTTGTTTGACTCAGACAGTAAAGAATCCGCCTGCAATGCAGGAAACTCGGGTTCAAGCCCTGAGTCGGGAAGATCCCCTGGAGCAGGAAATGGCAGCCCACTCCAGTATTCTTCCACGAAAAATTTCTTGGACAGAAGAGCCTGGTGGTGTACTGTCGATGGGGTCGCAAAGGGTTGGGCTGAGCGACTGATACACAAACACACACAAAAGGATAGAAACTGTCAGACTATATTTAAAAAGCAAGAACCGGTGTAATAAAGAGTCTGACTCATTTTTGATAATTGACTATTGACAACATTCTGTGGTTTAGTCACTGAGTCGCGTCCGACTCTTTGCGACCCCATGGGCTGTAGCCCAGCAGCCTCCTCTGTCCGTGGGATTCTCCGGGCGAGACTGGGGTGGGGTTGCCATTGCCTTCTCCGGACAACGTTCTAGTCCCGCCCCTGTTTGTTTACCTCTAACCACCCCCACCCTACACACACAGACACACACAGACACACACACACACACACACACACACACACACACACACAAAACTCAGCCAGCTGGCAAGGAAAGGCCTGGAGCTCCCTCCCCCGGTGCCCGCAGGAAGCGCAAGCCAGACAAGCCGGGCCGTGCCCAGGAGCCCTTCCCCAGGCCAGCTCCCAACCATGGCCAAGCCCTCCAGGCTCTCGGCGGCCAGGAGCCCTGCCACAGGCTCCCAGAAGCCTCATTGCACAGGGAATTAACATTCTTGGGGCAGGTGTGGAATCATTCATCTCAATAGCCAACCTTTTTTTTTTTTTGATGGGGAGTCCGCTTTCATCCATGGGATGACCACAACACCCCAGTCCATGGTGTCTCCTGAAAACAAAGAGACGGACTTCCCTGGTGGCCCAGGGGCCACGAATCTTCCTGCCGCCACAGAGAACACGGTTCCGATCCCTGGTCCTGGAAGACCCCGCATGCTGAGGAGACACGGCCGCTGAGCCCCAGCCCCCAGGAGCCTGTGCTCCACTCCAGAGAGCCACCGCGAGAGGAGCCGAGGACGGCAGCTAGAGAAAGCCCACGCGCAGCATGGAGACCCAGAGCTGCCAAAGTAAGCAGAGTAAGCAAGTAAATCTTTTTTAAAAAACCACTTAAGAGCACATACAGGTTAACCGAAAGGATTGCAGAAGGCACAGCCTGCCAACCCCAGCCTCTGAAAGCCTGATGGGCTACGTTATTATCAGACAACCTGAACCGCAGGAGGGGCTGTTGCCAGGGGTAGAGATGTGGTGACATGTGATGGAAACAGGTCAGGGGCCAGAAGAGGGTCTAGAAACAGACCCAGTGTGTGCACGTGTCACAAAGATTCCAAGGCCCTTTAATCACCTGAGGGTGAACGTAATCTTTTCAGAATACAAGTGGCGCTGGAATGATTGAATGTCCAGATGAAAAATAATAAGCCACTGAAGAGGAAAAGTTAAAATTTTACATCACCTCCTTCTCCTTCGGCCTCTGTGACTCAGCTCGCCCCTTGCAAAGTCTGGATCACGTAGGTCACGTAGTCTCAGAAAGTGGGGACTTGCAATACTAGGAACTGGAGTTTATCTCGCTCACCCTTGTCCTGCTCTTTGCAATCGCCCAGCCCCTGCAAACCTGCTTACTCGTGCCTGTCCATGTAAAGACCAGACGTCCCCCCATCTTGACCACTGTCCCCACGCATGAAACCCCTAAGTTTAAACCAGCCTGTTAACAGCTGGTGTTGCCCACTACAATCCGTCTGTAAAAACTCTGTAACCCCTTTGTTCAGGGCTCAGGGCTTGGAGTGTTAACTCCTCTGGGCCCGCCGGCCCAGGTAATATTTACTCAGGTAATAAACCTGATTCTCCAACTCTCCAAGGGTGGTGCTTGGCTTCTTGAGTACTGGTTTCTGCAACACCGCAACGCATATTTCACAAAAATTAATTCAAAATAAATCATAGAACTGCCATACGACCCAGCAATCCCACTGCTAGGCATACACACCAAGGAAACTAGAATTGAGAGAGACACATGTACCCCAATGTTCATTGCAGCACTGTTTATAATAGCCAGGACATGGAAGCAACCTAGATATCCATCAGCAGATGAATGGATAAGAAAGCTGTGGAACATATACACGATGGAGTATTACTCAGTCATCAAAAGAATACATTTGAATCAGTTCTAATGAGGTGGATGAAACTGGAGCCTGTTATACAGAGTGAAGTAAGCCAGAAAGAAAAACACCAATACAGTATACTAACGCGTATATATGGAATTTAGAAAGATGGTAACAATAACCCTGTATGCAAGGCAGCAAAAGAGACACAGATGTATAGAATAGTCTTTTGGACTCTGTGGGAGAAGGTGAGTGTGGAATGATTTGAGAGAATAGCATTGAAACATGTGTATTATCATATGTGAAACAGATCACCAGTCCAGGTTCAATGCATGAGACAGGGTGCTCAGGGCTGGTGCACTGGGATGACCCTGAGGGATGGGGTGGGGAGGGAGGTGGGAGGGGGGATCAGGATGGGGAACACGTGCACACCCATGGCTGATTCATGTCAATGTATGGCAAAACCACTACAATACTGTAAAGTAAGTAGCCTCCAATTAAAATGAATAAATAAATAAAACAAAGACTATTGGGTATACAAAAAATCATCATCATCATCAATCTAAATGAAAAAGCTAATATCATAAAAGTTCTAAGAGAAAGTCTTAGCAGACTTGAGATAGACAAAGATTTCTCAAGTAAGACAGAAAAATAGAAACTATAAAAGAAAAAGTTAATGAACTGGATCCCATTAAAATTTAAAACTGCTTTTCAATGACACCATTAAGAAAAATACACCCGACAGAAATTTTTTATTTAGAATATATTAAAAACAATTACACATCAATAAGGAGAAAGCAAAGAATCTAATAGAAATGGGCAGAAGATTTAACAGACATTTCACAAAAGAGTATGTATGCAGGGTCAATATGCACATGAGAAGATGCTCAACATTATTAGTCAAAAGGAAAATGCATAACCACAATGAGATGCCACCTCACATCCACGAGAACAGCTATAATGAAGACCGGCCACACCACCCACTGGTGTATCTTCAGGACGCCTGCAATGCTCACTCATTGCTTGTAGCAGAAAATGGTATGGCCATTTTGGAGAACATACTGGCTGTTTCCTATACAATTAAACATGTATTTATCATCTGACTCAGTAATTTCACTCCTAGTTATCTACTCAAAGAGAAGTGAAAACATATGTTCACACAGACTTACGGGCATAGAAACATTATTCACTGGCTTCCCTGCTGACTCAGTGGTAAAGAATACGCCTGCAATGCAGGAGACGCGAGTTCAGCCTCGGTGCTGGGGCGATCCCCTGGAGAAGGAAATGGCTACCCACTCCAGTATTCTTGTCTGGAGAATCCCAGGGACAGAGGAGCCTGGCAGGCTACAGTCCACGGCGTCACAAAAGATTTGGACATGGCTGAGCAACTAAACACCAATTATTATGTATAGCTGCCATACACTGGAAGCAGCAAAAGTGCCTGCCAGTGAGCAAATGGATAAACAAATGTGGTTCATCCAGATGATGGAACACTGCTTGTCAGTAGAAAGTAATCAACTACTGACTCCCAACTATCTCATGAGTCTGAAAACACAGTGCTGAGCGACGGAAGCTGGACATGAGAGAGGACGGAGTCTGAATCCAGATCCACCCTGGAGTGACTGAAGGCAGCTCAGCTGTTGGCTGAGCAGGGTTTGTTCAGGGACAGCTGACTCGGACGCAGAGCAAAGAACCTTGGAGGATGGTGCAACTGTTCTGTATTCTAGGTGTGACAGTGTTTTCATGTGCACATTTATCAAAATTTGTCAAGTTCTAGGCTTAAAATGGTGTAGTTTATAAACACATTTATTTCACAATATCAAAATACTCATGAAACTGACAGTGGATAATCTACTGTTAGAAGAGAGGATGAAAATATGGGAATCCTCTCTGCCTGGTAGATGGTTTTATTTTGTTTGGGTTTTTGAGTTTTAATTTTTGTTATGCTAACGTGTTTCTCGATTCTCTTTCCTAGGTTCAGTTTGCCATACTATATGCTAAGAAATAAAAAAGCAACACATGAGTTGAATATAGATTTTTCTTTCTTTTACCCCTGTATTAGAATCTACCAAAATATTAGAACCAGGGTCCAGCCCCGGTGGATCCAGGGTAATTCGAAGGGGAGATGGAGTAGGCGAGGAAAAACTTATTTATTTAGAAATATAAAAAGAGATTAGGAAAAAATAGTGTAGTAGGAAAATTAGTGGAGAAAAGATGCTGAATAACTTGGTTTATGTGGAAAACCAATAAAGTTCCAAGACAAGGAACTTGCACCGTCTACGTTAGGCCACCCGTGCCCACTTGAATAGCGGAGGGTGCCCCGCCTTGGGCTCCCTCTCACGTGGGTCTTAGAAGCCAGGACAAGTAAGTAGACTCAGAGAGCCTCCACGCTCCAAGGGATCAGCCTGAAAAGGAGAGGGAAGGAGAGGGAGAAAGAGAGAGAGAGAGAGAGTCAACACAGGGGGAGCCAGATTTCCAAGAAACCAGTTCGAGAAACTGGTCCATCCTTTATTGTTCGGGAAAGCTCTTTATACTTTTGGTTGTACATAGAGATCAATGTATAACACAAAGTTATGCAGCATCAGTAGCCCTGACTCTTATCGAGACCAGGCTTTCTCTCTGCATACCTAGCTGTATACACAAGTCTTAGGTGATTTACATCATCTTCTGGCCAGAAGGCCAATTAGCATTTTCAGCCCTTTTCGGATAAAGGTCTGTCAACCAGAAAACTTGTCTTAAAAGTGTTGTTCTATTCCAAAATCTGGTGCCACTCTCAGAAAGCACTAATTAAGGTTACGTCCTTACATAGCAAGGACACGAGGATTTATAACAAAGAAAGAGGAGTACAGTGATTTATAACAAAGAGAAAATTAATTAACTCAAAAGTCTAGTGTTGCTAAAATCAAAATTACCAGTTTCCTTTTTCTATATCCCAGTTACATTGATTAATATCCTTCAGGTGCCTAAAAGATAAAGAATATGGAGGCCTGGCAGCAGTCATTGATTTAACAGTGAAACCCATCACCAATATAATTTTTAGCTTTTTTAGAAAAGGCTCTATAGTTTTAAGATGCTTTAAGCTTCGTGCCTCTTGCAGTTTGGGGGAGGGGGCGGCTGTAAACAATCACAGGTGTAGTTAAACGTGTCAGGCAAGTTAGAGAGCCATCAAAGGGGTTTGAGCTGAAACATTCTTTTTATATGCAGGAGACTGTTAGCTGGAGCTCTAAGTTAATTCTTTTTAGAGGAAGGTGGTGGGGGACAGCCCCCTGTCAATGTCAGAGGAGTGGGTGAGAGCATAACGCAGTAAGGCAGGCAGACTCTGGTTTGGGGGTAGATGTTCAAGAAAATTCAGTGAGGCTCCCTTAAGGCCTGACTCGCCTTTGCCTGTGGGACCCCTTAACCTCATGACCTTTGCCACGGGCGGGACTCCTGCTGGCTCCTGGCAGTGGGAGTCTCAAAATCACTAGTCCACAGTCTTCACCAAAGAGAGTGTTTCTCTCCATTAGTGCACAAAAGTACAAAGCATTGATTTCCTAGAGGAAATCAGTGGAAGATTATTAAGGAGCCTTGATTTGACCTGCTATCTGCACATCACAAACAAAACATTTCAGTTTCAGAGAAAATTGTAAATATATACACTATTGCAGTCATTAATCATTGATTTTGATGGTAAGGCTGGAATTCAAGTAAAACAATTTTTTAAAGAGCGGGCTGTTTCCATAAGCCTGTGAGCACCCCGGCACCGGTGGGGTGGTTGCTTTCTGCCGAGGCAGGGACTGTACTAAGGAGAAGAAAATCGGCCAAAGAAAAGGACGCTGTCGGACTCGTTGTGCCTGATGAAGAACAGGAAAGGGTGATTGCAGTGAAAACGTTCCCAGTCCTCGGCCGGCGTGATGGCGAAGCCCACAGCGCTGGCGGCCGCAGCCTCGGTGCCCGCCTCGGCCACCCTCCAGCACCGACCTGTGCAGCAGCCTCTGGGCGCACAGCCCGGCGCCCACGGGGCTCCCCGAGAGGCCAGTGGCACACAGCCCAGCGGAGGCGGCCTCCAGGTCATAACTGCCCGCCACCCAGAACCGGGGCAAGTGCAAGTCCACGGCCCTCTCTTCCATACGCCCCACGCTCGTCCACTCTATTAACTTCTCAGGAGTTATTTCATCTATAATCTGTTAAGGAAAAAAAGAGGAAAGAACGGCTTGATCATCAGTGCAAATTCAAAGCAGTGCAGTACTAATCATTAATATTAGCTTAGTGATAAGAGAAACCAGAAATCTTATTTCACTTAACTGCTATTTAGATATATATGCACACCAGCCACTTGTCTTATATTTCTATATTTAAATTATCTATGTATGAAAGCTCTATTGCATGTAAATAAATTTTTAAGTCATTTCTCATTCTATCAATTTAATATCTATTCTATCATTTTTTACTATTCCCTTTTAATCTTTGTCTACATATGTATTATATAATTTATATACTTTCTTATATAATGAATATTATCATATAGTTTATATATTACTGTTATAAAGAATTTATAAAATTATAATGAATGTAATTTATATTACTATACAGTATACTTATACAGTTGCAAGTACATTGAATATCTACTTTTCTTGTTATAAAGTAAATATATTTTCACAGCAATGCATATCTCTAAGTAGCTTCAAACTGATAGATATTTCCATCAAGCTGATAAATTCCACCTAACATTCATCCTTTCATTCATTTTACAGTCACCTAAATATGTATCAAGTGGATGCTGATAGATACTGTGGATGCAGTATCTATTAATAATAAAATTGTGATTATTATTATATAAATTTCAAGTCAAGCATCCTAGTGTCTGACTCTTCACAACCCCGTAGACTCTGCCTGCGAAGCTCTTCTGTCCATGGGCTTCTCCAGACAGCAATACTGGAGTCGCTTTCCATTCCCTTCTCCAGGGGATCTTTCCTATCCAGGGATGGAACCTGGGTCTCCTGTATTGCAAGTGGATTCTTTGCCCTCTGAGCCACCAGGTATTTAGTGAAGATGTTGCTCATTTGGCTCAGAAAGGACGTTTTATTCTTGAATTATTTCCCTACAGTAATTCCCACAACTGGGGTTTTTGAGTCAGATTATGACTACTTTTAAAGCTTGCAGATAAGTGCCTTGTTAGAATAGTAAGTAGTGTGTCAGTCTCATAAAGCTTGCATACATCCTGTCATTTTGCTTTCCCAAAATATTTGGCAACATGTAATGCTGCTAACGGAGAAGGCAACGGCACCCACTCCAGTACTCCTGCTTGGAAAATCCCATGGACAGGGGAGCCTGGTGGGCTGCAGTCCATGGGGTCTCAAAGAGTCGGACACAACTGAGCGACTTATCTTTCACTTTCACTTTCATGTGTTGGAGAAGGAAATGGCAACCCGCTCCAGTGTTCTTGCCTGGAAAATCCCATGGATGGAGGAACCTGGTAGGCTACAGTCCACGGGGTTGCAAAGAGTCGGACACGACTGAGCAACTTCACTTTTCAGATCCATTCTAGGAGTTATCTTAGAGTTGGTCCAGGATGTACATGTATATATATGTGTGTGTGTATATATATGTTTTTTTAATCATTACCACACACACATTAAGAACTATGGAACTCATTTTATAAATGAGAAAAATTGAGGTTCAAAGAACTTAAGAAACCTCAAAGGGCAGAAAGCTACTAAATAGAAGAATAAGGATTTAAAACAACCTTCCTGTTCTCCAAAATACAGCTTACTCACCACATCAATATTTTAACTACAAAATAGCTTAAGTGTTAGTCACTCAGTTGTGTTTGACTTTTTCGACCCCATGGACTATAGCTTGCCAGGCTCCTGTGTCCATGGGATTTTCCAGGCAAGAATCCTGGAGCAGGTTGCCATTCGCTTTTCCAGGGGACTGTCCCACCTCAGGAATCAAATCCAGGTCTCCCGCATTACAGGCAGACTCTTTACTATCTGAGCAACCAGTGGGCAGGACTAAATCAAGGGATTTATGATTAAGGGTCCTATGGACTTTTATTATGAGTCGAGGTAGGTTTATTTGGAGTTAAAAAAACACACTGGTGAGTGATGCCGATTATGGGGAGGCTACGGCTCATGGGGAACAAGGTGTATTGGAAATCTCTGGGCCTGCCTCTAAGTTTTGCTGTAAACAAAACTGCCCTTAAAAAAGTCTTTTTAAAAATGAAATGTCTGAAAAAGGAACTCAGAAAGTCCAATAAATAGCCTGTGAATAGAATTCAAAATTGCTGTCTACATGCATAGGTGATTTTCTTCCCTGGGAAAGAGGATCCACAGAGATCAACCACTCTGGAGAACGGTGGGTGATCTTTAGAACTCCTGTGTGACCTCACATGTTCATGCTGTCTCAGCCCCAATATTTTAGTGTTGATTCTTCTCGATAAACATGACACCATTTGATGCTCCTCTTTAGATACCCATCTTTACCTGCTGCAGAGACAGAAATATTTTCTATTTCACCAGCTCCACATCAGAGCCCTAACTCCAGACTCACCCAGAAACAAGCTCTGGGACAGAGAGCCTCGGGAGATGAAGGCAGAACAAGGAAGAGGCAAGGCTTTACCTTCTCCAGACCGTCGATGTCATTGGGCAGCAGCAAGAACATGCTGAGGTCGTGGTTTCGATACGGAAGGCCCAGGATCTTGGCTGGCACGCCCTCCAGGGCCCTGAAGCTAAAGGACTGGCGTTGAGTCATCATCAGCACAGACTTGCTTGTGCTCTGCAATGAGTCAGCAGAGCTCAAGGTGTCAAGGGGGCGGAAGGCCACCAAGGGGACTCCCAAAATAATTCGCTCAACCCAAGACCATGCTAAAGAACAGAGCCTAGGAATCAGCATTATATATATATATATATATATATCTCACACTGTTGTTGTTTAGGGGCTAAGTTGTGTCTGACTCTTTGTGACCCTTTGGACTGTAGCCTGCCAGGCTCCTCTGTCTATCAGATTTTTCAGGCAAGAATACTGGAATGGGTTGTCATTTCCTCCTCCAGGGGATCTTCCTGATCCAGGGATCGAACCTGTGTCTCCTACATTAGCAGGCAGATTCTTTACCACTGAACCACCTGGGAAGTCATATACCAAATATGACTTCAGATTCTCCATTTTATCTGTAAGCATATCACACAAATTAATTAAAGAACATACCTTATTCACCCAAAATTCCTCCTCCTTGGTATTTTCTTTCTTAAATTCCCTGTCCCATTGCCCTTTAAAATAAATTACGTTCACCACCACCAGCTTGATGGAGCTGCTTAAAGAGCCATCTGGAAGCAGGTCCTTGATTTTTTCTGCAAATGAACAGCAACAAGAACAAAATCGGTCCATCTTCAAAATTACAAGTGCTACATGTGTCAGATACGATGAACATGGACTTGACCAATCGTTCAGACTCAGCCAGGTCAGCACCTGAAGGCTTAGCCGACAAAGACTTTGCTGGCAGAAATCATAGGAGGTTCTCACTTTGCCCATTACCAATTTATCCCACAGGATAAACTGAGGTGTGAGGGCTAAGAGCTCAGGCTCTGGAGTCAGAGTGCCTCTGCTGGCATCCAGCTTTGCCTCTCATCAGCTGAGGGGTCCTGGGTAAGTTACTTAAGCTCTCTGAGCCTCAGTTTCCACACCTGTAAAACAGGAATAAAACCTGCCTCACAGAGCTGCTGAAAGGAGTCAATGATTCCCTATGTAGAGAAGCACTTAGAATATTATCCAGCTCATAATAAGTACTCGGAGTTAGCTATTATTATTTTTAACCCATTCATTATAGCTACCTGAGGTTTAGAGATCTCTTATTTTATTGCAAAGGAGCTGATGTTTTATCTCTGGGTTCAGCCCATTCCACTGAAGTTCTGAAGACTACTGCCTTCAACCAACCCTTTGACAGGTCCTCTTTTATCTCCTTTTTAAAATTTTCATTTCCTTTGAACTGAGTATGAAGAAAAACTACAATCTGAAATAGCAGATGTCTCTCTGGTAACTGGAATTTTTGTTTTTTAATGTATCCTCCCTGGTCAGGGAGCTTGATCCCGCAGATTGTCGCTAAGAGTCTGCATGGGGCAGGTAAAGACCTCGCGTGCCTCCACTGAAGATTCCACAGCCGAAACTAAGACCTGGCACAGCCAGATCCATAAATGAATCTTTTTAAAAGCTGTATTCTGAAATGCTAACACTGACGTATCAGCACTGCTCTGCAAAATCTTAACATTGCTCTCTGCTATTTCCTGCGAGTTTGGCTCGTACTGGGGCGTGAGGCGGGGCGGAGGAGGCGGGGCTTCGTCGAGTCCCTGCTGCAGAGGAGGCTCAAGGCTGCCGCCCTCCAGGCAGGGGGCCCAGCCGCAAGGGGCCCAGGCGCGTCCTTATTGAGCTGATGCTTCTCACTGACTGAGAGAAAGGAGCCCTCTGACATTTTTATTTATGGACCCAGACTTGGAAAGAGAGGTGCTCACGTAAAATCAAATGTGACCTCACCACAGACATAAGCCAGGTATCAGGAGCCCCAAAGTCACTGTGATATCCAGCTAAGCGCAAATAATTCTCCACCACGTGTCTCCACGAAGTTGGGTTCCTGTGGTCCTCTGCCCAGTCCCCTAGCTCTCTCCACATCTGCTGAGGCCATTCCACTGTCTGCAGTGGGTTCCCCAACTCCTTGGCTCCAGTCCTGCCCCCCCAACCTGAAATACCCATCTCAGGTACCCTCCCAAAGCGTGTGCACCCTCATAGGCTATACAGCGTCCAGCACAGGGCTTCATTCACAGCAGGCACTCAGAAGTGTTTTTACAATGAGCGATTCATCCATACACTACCATTTGTTTGGCTTTCAACCCAGGAATTAATCTTCTTTCGACTTTCATCTGCTGCATTTACAAAATCAACAGGCTCCAGAGAAGCATGGTAATGTTTTTCAACATAATCTAAGTATTTCTTTAGGAGAAACAGAAAAGGAATAGAAATAGCTTTAAAATTCAATTTATCCATTGCCATCATTTCTAAATAAATTTATCTGTACATGAAGATGACTAACATTGTGAGAAGAAATCTTTTAAGGGCCTGGGTGAATCACTTTGAGTACCTCCATGCATATTTTTGTGCAGGTTCAATAGGGTTAAGGCAAAAATCAGATTGTCAAGATGAAAAAGAAGCTCCCAAAAGGTCTGGGTATCTGGAGAACAGGTCGGGGGATGGGTGGGGTGGAGGGTGAGCGGGAGAGGTGGGAGGGACACCCCAGTGATGTGGGCTGAGTCAGGCGCTCAAATTAGGCAGCTTGCCTCAAAGATCCCAGTCTTAACAGAGTCATTTGGCCATTCCTGAGTACCACTCACAGATGTTGTGAACTCAGCAAAACTCACTTGAAGGAAGAGGTATGTCTTTTCTCCAAACAGCCGGTTGGCTATTTTCAGTTCATAATCATCACTGGTTTTGCTCATCTCACTCAAAACCCTTTGGAGCTGGCGATGCATCTCTTCTGTGGTCTCTAACTTCAAAGTCAAAGCAACGACTCAGTGAGTTATCTCGGCAAAAGTAAACCCGGATTCACCACCCTCCCCACGCCAGAAAGACACGGCAGCCTTGGAGGTCGATCGTGAGCTCGATGTAGGTTCTGGATGACATTCTTCCCCCACTGGAAACACCAGTTAGCAACAATACAAGAAACCCAGGAACCAGCTCAGAGATTCCTGTAGCCCAGAGAAGCATGAACCCAGGAGGAGACTGCAGCAAAGCCCAGCAGGACAATTCATGACGTTCACACACCAGTTTCTCCCCGCCACACCTCATGGTTTGATGGGGGAAACTCTCAACCCCAGCTCCCTGAGGAGAGAAGCATGTGCAGTGTGTGTCCAACACTCTGACTTTTCAGAGGCTCCCTGAGGGACTGGTTTGTATCTTGCCTGAATCTAAGCGTCAGGACGAACAGGCACCAGGCTGGTCCCTGAGCACCAAGGCCCCAACACGTACCCTAGTCTGCAGCACTACAAACAGACACCAGGGGGCGCTCCTGAGTAGAAACGAGCGAAGCAGTGAGGTCATTCCTGCACTTCCGCGGCGGGTCGGCGGTAAAGGACACGCCTGCCCGCGCAAGAGACAAGAGAGGCTCGGTTCGATCCCTGGGTCAGGAAGATCCCCTGGCGGACGGCATGGCAATCCACTCCAGTGTTCTTGCCTGGAGAATCCCACGGACAGAACGCCATATGTGAAAAGCCCACAGATAACATCGCACTCAATGGTGAAGATTAAAAGCTCTTCACCTAGGAGCAGGCATCTGTCACCCAAGGTGCACCTTTTTCTAGTTTGCACAGAGACTCTGCTGGGACCATGCTTGGGAGAGAAAGTGCCTGAAAACAGCTGTGACTGCTGATAGACTGACCGGACAACGGAGCAGCTGTTGGACCCAGCTTTGCTGTACGTACTCCGCAAGGAAGCCTGACTCTTCATAAATGCAACCGAGCCGTGCAGACAGCCTGGCCATGTGGGATCGTGAAGCGAACGGCTCTTACTGTTGGGGGACTTGAGCCACGATTCGGGAGGGCCTGGGAAGAGGGCTGCGTAGCAGCCCTGCAGACGTGGCCTCCCAGCGAGCTCTCCTCCCCTCTGAATGCCAGCCCTGACCTCTGGGCTCTCTCGCGTTGCACAGACTGTCCCGCGGGTGAGGGATACTGCAGCGCCAGAGCTGGAAGAACCCCGGGGACGGGGCAGCCTCGCTGTCTGCCGTCTATGGGGTCGCACGGAGCCGGGCACGACTGAAGCGACCTAGCGGCGGCGGCGGCAGCAGAGCTGGAAGAGATCTCAAGAAGTCACTGGTCCTGGCCTATTTTTTTCAATGAAACATCAACAGAGTAGGGAAAGGTCCTTGAAATAAGAACACAACGTGCTAGAAGTGCCAGTCACTGAGCCGTGCCTGCCTCTGTGACCCCGTGGACTGCGGCCCGCCCCTCGGTCCGCGGAGTTCCCCGGGCAGGAATGCTGAGGCGGGCTGCCCGTTCCTTCTCCAGGGCGCCTTCCTGGCCCAGAGACCAAGCCTGGGTCCCCCGCGCTGCGGGCAGGGTCTCTGCCGTCTGAGCCGCCGGGGAAGTCGGCCTGATCCGGTCACCCACCGCGGCCGCAGCCCGTGCGGTGAGGCGCCGGCCGCTCGGCGGCTCCGCTCGACGCGTCAGAGGCTCGGAGGCGGACGGCTCCCCGGCCAGCGCAGCTGTCAGCGGCTGAAGCCGGGACGTGACCTTAGCGCCAAAGGGCTCCCCAGGCGGCGCTAGTGGGAAAGAGCTCGCCTGCCAGAGCAGGAGACACGGGAAGCACGGCTCGATCCCTGGGTCGGGATCCTCTGGGGAGGGAGACGGCAGCCCACTCGGTATTCTTGCCTGGACAGTTCCATGGACAGAGGAGCCTGGTGGGCTACAGTCCACAGGGTCGCGAAGATCCGGACACGACTGAAGTGACTTAGCGCACGCACGCGCCAGCTCCGAACCACGCTCCCTCTGCTACGGGGGCTCTTCCGTCTATCCGCCTTTATGGAGATATGTCCTAGTGGTTGGTGAGCACTAAAGCCGAGCTCTCCTCCTAACACTGGGGTTTATTATCGTATGACACTCTGTAAGCCGCGTTAGTTGGCTGCCGTTGTTGCTATTGCTTAACAATAAGTATCACACCTTCTACCCGCTTCCCGGGGAGCCCACCTCCACCAAGTGCTCCCTGGACGCTATAACACACGTGCTGTTGTTCGCTGTTTAGTCGCTAAGTCACCTTTTGCGACCCACAGACTGTGGCCCGCCAGGCTCCTCTGTCCGTGGGATTCTCCAGGCAAGAGTAGTGGAGCGGGTTGTCAGTTCCTTCTCCAGGGGATCTTCCCAACCCAGAGATTAAATCCACATCTCCTGCGTTGGCAGGTGGCTTCTTTACCAGTGAGCCACCAGGGAAGCCCAAGTCTCCCCACCTCTTTTTCTCCAGCTTTGATTCTTGAGCTTTCTGTGTCTTTTTCAGAGAAAGGCACGTAGGAAGAAAAAAAAAAGTACCATGTCAGTGGTGAGAGCAGAGAAAAGCTCACAGGGGCCCAGTCATGGTAAGATGCATGTCAGTTAGACAGGCCTCTGTGGCACACGGAACGGTGCTGTCCCTGCAAGATCACGGAAAGTTCTGGGCTGCGTGCTGATCTCACCTCTGCTGGTCAGTCCCTTCTCTCACCCCTCCCTGATGCATCATTCACACCATGTGGAGATCCTGTCATTTCCCTCGGGAGGCTCTGTCCTTCTTGCTCTACCTTTAATTATGTGCTTAATGGCTTTCCCACTTCATGGCAAACAGATGAGGAAACAGTGGCTGACTTTATTTTGGGCGGCTCCAAAATTACTGCTGATGGCAACTGCAGCCATGAAATTAAAAGACGCTTGATCCTTGGAAGAAAAGGAGCAAGCTATGACAAACCTAGACAGCATATTAAACAGCAGAGACACTACTTTGCTAACAAAGGTCTGTCTAGTCAAAGCTATGGTTTTTCTAGAGGTCGTGTATGGATGTGAGAGTTGGACTAAAGAAAGCTGAGTGGCAAAGAATTGATGCTTTTGAACTGTGGCATTGGAGAAGACTCTTGAGAGTCCCTTGAACTGCAAGGAGATTTAACCAGTCCATTCTGGAGGAGATCAGTCCTGAATATTCATTGGAAGGGCTGATGCTGAAGCTGAAACTCCAATACTTTGGCCCCCTGATGAAAAGAACTGACTCATTGGAAAAGACCCTGATGCTGGGAAAGATTGAGGGCAAGAGGAGAAGGGGACGACAGAGGGTGGGATGGTTGGATGGCATCACTGACTTGATGGATGTGAGTTGGAGTAAGCTCTGGGAGTTGGTGATGGACAGGGAAGCCTGGCATGCTGCAGTCCATGGGGCTGCAAAGAGTTGGACAGGACTGAGTGACTGAACTGAACGGAACTGCTTTGGACAAAGACACTCACCCAAAGGAGTCTCAAGCATTTAGGCGCAGAAGGCATGATGGTGTTGGAGGAGGGGAAAGGACTTTGCTGACAGACCTGAAATCGCCCCATTCAGATGCTGTCTTTTCCTGCCCCCAGATCAAGGGAGGCAGGTTTTCAAGGTAATGCCAGCGTGCTGCCCCAGAGACGAGCCTGCGGCTGGAAAGCAAGGGAGCCCACGCTACCTCCTGTTCCTGGGTGGCGGCGGCTCCTCGGGTCACCGGGGGCAGCATTCCAATGGTGGTTGAGATGCCCGCAGGAGAAAACAAGACGTTGCCCTCATCTGTTTTACTCAGGTTTTTGAAAAAGATCCAACCCAAACCAAGTGCTTGCTGGGCCCAGCGAGTCCATGATGATTCCAGCAGGACCTGGAACAATAGCAACCAGCATCCGGTGGCACCGTGAGCTCAGCCACAGGGCTTCGTGTCACGCACCCGCTCCCACTTCTCTTCGGGCACTGAGCCAGGACGTAGGGAGTTTCACCCTCGCAGCAAAAGCTCACTTCCCAGCCCTGCTCTTGACCAGACGTGAATTGCAAGGCGTCTCCACACGCTCTGGGTTCCCGAGTCCCAGGGAGCAGGGTGAACCCCCGGAGGCTCTGCCCTCTCTCCTTCTGTTGGAACTGCCCACACCGGCGCCTGCCTGCCCGCCGCCCCTCCCGGCTGGCTCCAGCCTGGCCCTCCCATGTCGGGTGTGTCCCGCTGCCTGAGAACAAGGCCAGGGGCTTGTTCTGTAGGAAGGGTTGCCCTCAAGTCCAAGCAGAGTTCTCGGATCCAGCCTCAGCAAGAGCAAAGTGGCCTTCTCTGACACTGTTTTCTCAGTTGCTTCAAATCCAGCACAAAGTGGATACACGAGAGCTCCTAAAGCCCAGTCCCTAGCTGCTGCAAGCCTGACCCTAGGCTGAACGTTCCTTAAAGGGCAGTGACGGATCTCTGGTCATGGACTATTAACTGGGGGCAAAAGAGCTCTTTTTATATAGCTCTCTATATCATTTCAAGCTTATGCCGTGAGTTCATATTACTTTTATCTCACAAAAGTTAAAGAGCAATTAACATTCACCAAAAATAACTAGAACATGTTTTGTGTTTTCTTCTTCACCAGCTAAATCTGCCTACAATACAGAAGACCTGGGTTCGATCCCTGGATTGGGACGATCCCCTGGTGAAGGACATGGCTACTCAGTCCAGTATTCTTTTCTGTAGAATTCCATGGACAGAGGAGCCTGGCCGGCTACAGTCTGTAGGATCGAAAAGAGTCAGACACAACTGAGTGGCTAAAGCTTTCACTTTCACCAGACAAATTACAACTAGTTAATAAAGAAAATCTTAAAGCAAAAATGCGATTAAAGCCAAACAAAAGCCTGCTCTGAGGGATTTTTGCTCTCAAGGGCCCATCCCTGCAAAGGCATCTTACATCTGCTATTTAAACTTCTGTTTCAATCCCATGTTTCCTTGCAAGGATTTCTTGCAGGTTCACTCAGAAATAAAATGAATTAACTTATTGTCAGACAAGATAGCATTGTCACGGCTGGGTAAACACTGAATTAAAAAAACCACCCCAAGGCAAGTTAGGTACTTGGGATCAGTACAGGAAAAGTACTTCTTTCAAACTAACAAACATGGGGGCTCTCGTAACACAGAAATCTTAAGTTGGTGTAGAAGGAACTTACCTGCTTTCTGGAAAGACAGAGGTGGCCGGGCAAGGACCAGGAAGCATGTGCTAAGTGAGCAGGCTAACCCTTTAATTTGCAGCTCTCTGCCTCTCCCTAGCCGTCACGGCCCACACTTCCCGTGAAACAAGCTTCGGTTTCTCAATGGCTATTTCCCTAATAAAATTAGCATGCACGGGTCACAACAAAACCGCAGACTGCATTTTCTGTTCTTTCCTTGTGATCGCAAAGCTCTGCCCTTGAAGTTGTCAGCCACTGTGCTGTGAACAATACGCACCTCGACAGAGCAGAGCAGGGCCCCAGTTCCCACTCCCCAGAGGCTCCCAGATGCCCTTTCAGGGGCCCAAGCACAAGGAGATCTAGACTAGCCAGATGACAAGATGAGACTGAAAGTGGGAATGCACCCTGGGACTAAAGGGGCTGGGGTGACCGAGAATTACGTCCCATGCTGGGGGTGGGGCAGACAGTGCGAAGAGGGTCTTCCTCCCTGATGATACAGGGGACCCTCTGAAAAGAACCATTCAGACCACTGGTTTTCCACCCTGGACGCACAGTGAAATCCCCTGGGAAACTTAAAAAGAAAATCTATGGCCAGGTGACCCCGCCCCCACCAGACAACTGAGTCAGCATCCTTAAGGCAGGAACAGGCGTCAGAGTTTTTATCACCTCAGGTGATCCTGGCGTGCAGCTAGGGTCGGGAGCGCTGCTTCACAGCCTGGGTGAGCACCCGAGGGAGGCCATACTCCCTACCCACAGGCGCGCAGGGCACTGTCCTGACAAGACCAGCCTCCACAGTGAAGCTGACTTCGCAGGTGCATGACCTGGGGTTACCAGATGCCGAGGAGGAAGAAAAGTATGAAAGCTAACTTCCTGGAAAAGGGAAAAGGCACTGAGAAAAACTGGAGAGGCAACACCCACACCACTCCTTTTCTCAAAGGTTCTGCCCATTCGTTATGAAATGTCTCATTTTAATTCATTTACCGAACATTTGTTGAGAGTTTACTATGTACCAGACACTGGTTGTTGTCGTCTTAGTCACTAAATCGTGTCCCAACTGTTTTGCAACCCCACAGACTGTAGCCTGGCAGGCTCCTCTGTCCGGGATTTCCCAGGCAAGGATACTGGAGTGGGTTGCCATTTCCTTCTCCGGGGTCTTCGAGATCTAAGGATCAAACCCAAGTCTCCTGCTTTTCCTGCATTAGCTGGCGGATTCTTTACCACTAGGCCACCAGACGCTGGAGTAAGTGCCAATAATTCATGAACATCCAACAGGCTCACTGATTTCAGGAAAACAATACTATTTTTGAAAACGCATTAGGAAATTCCACCTTCAAATTCCAGCTTTCCTGCCACCCCTAGGGAATTCCTATGGGCTCTGCTGGATCTTTAGATGAATCTCATTGGTAAAGTGTGTGAGGATTTGTCACCGTTGCCAAGCAGCGAATCCTAGAAGGCCATCTCAGCTCTTCCCTCTCACCTGACTGTCTAAAGAAGCAGCTTAGTGAAGCAGCTGCTAAGACCATGGATAACGTACGTTCGTACCAATCTCAATATTCACAATTTGCTCAATGCAACCAAATTTTAAAAAAACACTAAAAATAAAATAAGATGATTATTTTTATTTTAATAAATAAAATAGCAAAAATCTTTGAGCTGGCCATAGTACTCTATGTTTTAATATGTCCATCAGTTGATCTCTCCTAATCCCTTTCTCTGTGACCCTGGACTCTCGGTTCTAGTTCCACTTAACTCCATAAGCCCTCTGCTTTCTTCTAAAGCATTTTTTCTACCACCTCACTTTTACAGGAAAACCTGGCTTTCCCCCGAAGACCACCACAGACCACAAAGTCTTCACCTGGGGACGACCACTCTCATCTTGCAGTCAGGAGGTGCAGTCTCCATTCCTTGCCTCTCTGCTGACTTCTGCTTCTCCTAAGCCTTTCCTCCTTCAGTCACCTTCAGGGTGTCCTTTAGAGATGGCCCCCAGCTTGCTGTGGCACCCTTTCCCCCTCCAGAAGCCCCCTTGGTCCTTGGCACGTGTCTTCCTCTCCCCCTGCCAGCCACCGCCCCTCTCTGTGTCTTCACGTGCGTGTCAGTGACCTCCCTGCCCCGACCCTCACCTTCCCTCTGGCTTGTAGCTCATGCACAGGGTCGCGCTTTGGATGCTACCATCAGCAGCAACTGTTCCTGCTATCAGCTGCTGGACTCTGCAGTCCCTGCCCTTGGTTGCGTGGATGCATGCTCAGTACCTTCAGTTGCGTCTGGCTCTGTGATCCCTGATAATCCATGGGATCATACTGGCAAAAGTACTAGAGTGGGTTGGCATGACCTCCTCCAGAGGATCTTCCGGACCCAGGAATCAAACCCAAGTCTCCTGCAGATTCCTTTTGCGAGTGGATTCTTTGCCGCTGAGCTGCCAGGGAAGCCCCTCTCTTTGATCATAGATCTCAGTATTGTTTTCTCCAAACCCAACTGTCAACGTCATCATGACCTCCAGTCCTCACACCCTGCCCCAACCCCATTTTTCTGCCAGTTTCTTCCTTGTTGTATCAAAACGATGCTAAAGGTAGGAAATAGGTGGATGATTAGAAAATAGGAGAATGCTTTCTATGCTTAGGAGTGAGGAGAGGAAAGAGTTAAGCCCCAAACCAGGCCACTAATGGTTCCCCACCCCCCACCCCAAGTTTGGCACAACCTCCACATGTCTGCTACTGATACTGCCTATCAGATTCTTATTCTTCATAAAAGGCATGGGTGCTCCAGGGTCCCAGTCGGGTTGCCCTCCGCCGCTCCTGCCACCCACTTGCTGTTTGGCCTGATGCTTCACAGTCGACCATTTGTCAGTCAAATGGCTTCCAGCTCACTGGGAGCCACCTGCCTGGGAAGGTAGGCAGCAGCCTGCCCCCAGCCAAGCCACACCTCGGGTGTGACTCCCCTGCAGAAGGGTGAAATGGACAGATGGGCTCCTTGCATCAGAATGAGGCCGGTTTTCTAGTGCCGCGTGTCCTCCAGAGCCCCCATGGGGTCACAGGAGCCAGCCTCCACTTGAGGCCTCAGGGTGGTTAACTTGCCCCTTGCCCTGCCCTGTTTCTCTCTGAGGACCACTCCCCCTCACCTCCACCCCCAAAGGACCTGAACGAGCATCTGTCTTTGGTTCTGCCTATAGGACAGCTCACCTGAGACAAGCGTGTTTTAATTATCTAGCCAAGCCCTTTCACTGTTCTTGCTTCCCCCAAATTCCTTGGCAAACCTTATATATAGCCTCCTTTAGATAAACTCTGTATCAGTTTATCAAGGTCTGTGAAGAATCCTCTGGGGACTTCTCAGAACTGGCACATTAATGGAGCGAACGTTGGCATCATCACACCTTGAGTAGGAATCACACTCATACTCCATGTTCTTCAGTAGAGTCAATACACAGAAAGAAATGGAGAGAGAGGAAGAAACAGCATTCTATTTGTGATCAAACAAAAAACAAGTGTGTCTGCTATCACTGCTTCCATTCAAAACTGAACCAAATCATACGATACCACTTATATGTGAAATCAAAAAAAAAAAAAAAGTACAAATTAACTTATTTACAAAACAGAAAAAGAGTCACAGATGTAGAAAACAAACTATGGTCACCTGCCGGGGTCCTGCCCCGGTAGATCCAGGGTAATTCGAAGTGGGGACAGCATGACGAGGAAAAACTTACTTAGACATATAAAAGAAATTAAGAAGAAATAGTATAGTAGGAAAATTTAGTGGAGAAAAGTTTCTAAATAACTTGGTTTACGGGGAAAGCTAATAAAACCTCAGGACAAGAGATTTGCACCATCTACATTGGGCCATTGGCACCCATTTGAATATCAGAGGGTTCTCCGCCTTGGGCTCTCTTTCTCGTGGATCTTAGAAGCCAGGCAAGTAAGTAGACATGATGAGCCTCCCTGCTCCAAATGGGAATTCAGCCAGAAAATAGAGTAAGAAAAGACGTGGGGGAAACCAGTCCAGTGACTGTCCCATCCTCTATTGTTGGAAAGGCTTTTCATACCTTTTTTTGGACATAGAGATCAATGGATAATATAAAATTATGCAGCATCAGCAGCCCTGACTCTTATCGAGACCAGGCTTTCTCTCTGCATACCTAGCTGTATACACAAGTCTTAGGTGATTTATATCATCTTCTGGCCAGAAGGCCAATTAACATTTTATGGCCCTTTTCTGATAAGGGTTTGTCAACCAGAAGACTTATTTGTGTTGTTCTTCCCAAAGTCTGGTGCCACTGTCAGAAAGCACTAAATAAAGTTACATTCTTACATAGCAAGGACACAGAATTTATAACAATAAAAGAAGTACAGTGATTTATAACAAAGAGAAAGTTAATTAACTCAAAAGTCCAGTGTTGCTAACATCAAAACTACCATATTCCTATTTCTGCATCCCATTTACATTGACTAATATCCTCCCAGGTGCCTAAAAGATAAAGGATATGGAGGCCTGGCAGCAAACATTAACTCAACAAAGTCTTCACCAAACTAATTCTTAGCTCTAGAAGGCTCTGTATCTTTAAGATGTTTTGAGCTTCATGCCTCTCACGGTTGGGGGCTGTAAACAATCCACAAGTTGTAAAGCAGACCGGTCAGATGGGTTAGAGAGCCATCAAAGGGGTTAAGCCGAGACATTCTTTTTATATGCAGGAGACTGTTAACTGGAGCTCTGAATTAACTCTTTCCAGAGAAAAGGTCGTAATGTCAGAAGAGATAGTATAGCAGACAGTAAACAGACAGATTTTGGTTTCGGGGTAGATGCTCAGAGGACCCCTTGAGACCTGACTCGCCTTGCCCGTCAGGCCTCTCCACATGACCTTCTCATGGGTGGGATCTCCCGTGCTGGCTCCCGGCAGTCACCAAAGGAGGAAAGGGGTGGGGAGGAAGGGCAAATTGGGAGGTTGGGACTGACACATGTACATTATTATTAATATATTAAAAATCATCAACTCAATGGACACAAAATAGAGCAGACTCCTCCTGGAGATGGTGAGAGGCAGAGGAACCTAGCCTGCTGCAGTCCATGGGGTCCCAAAGAGTAGAGCTTGACTTAGCGGTCGAATGAGAGCACAGCATAAGCATACATGCATATGTGTATGTGTGTATACACAATCTAAAAAGGACCTATTGCAAAGCACAGGGAAACCCACTCAGTGCTCTATAATGCCCTATATGGGAAAAGAATCTTAAAAAGAGTGGGCATGTGTGTGTGCAAGTGACGCACTTTGCTGTACAGCAGAAACTAACACAAAATGGTGAATCAACTATACTACAACAAAAATTAATTTTAAAGACTGAAACTTTAAGCACAAACAATTGAGAGATTACATTGTTAAAGTCTCAAGACTCAAAATGAAAAAACAGAATAATCATTTACAAAGGAACCCACACATACCCACACAAGAATTGAAAAGTGAGCTTAGCAAATTGCTGAATATGAGGTCAATATTTTAAAAATCAAATATTTTAATATACTAGCAACATATAGTTAGAAATTGAAAATTTCTTAAATGTACAATTTAAAAGATTGTCAAAAAGCATCTCATATTTATTGAAACTGAAAAATGTGCAAACCTGTAAATAGAAAAATATCAAACATAATATAGAAACATTAAGAGATTTAAGCAAATGGTGGGAAATATTTTGTGGTTTGGAAGACTCAATACTGTAAAATTTTCAATTCTTCCAAAATTGATTATTATAATTTCAATCAAAATCCCAAGAGATTTCATTTTTTTTTTTAAATTAACCAGTCGATTCCAAATTTATATGGAATAGCAGAGCACCAAGAATAGACCAAATGCTCTTGAAGAGAAGAATGTAAGACCTGTTCTCTGGGGGCAAGACTTGTCATTAAACACTTACATGTGGTTTTGGCAAAGGATAGGCCAGAACAGAGGTGGGCATGGCAACCCACTCCAATATTCCTGCCTGGAGAATTCAGTGGACAGGAGCCTAGTGTTAGGAAAGACCCTGATGCTGGGGAAGACTGAGGGCAGGAGGAGAAGGGGCGACTGAGGATGAGATGGTTGGGTGGCATCACCGACTCCACGGACATGAGTTTGAGCAACTCCAGGAGACGGCGCAGACAGGGGAGCCTGGAGAGCTGTAGTCGATGACGTTGCAAAGAGTCGAACATGGCTCAGCAACTGAGCAACTGAGCAACAATGTCTTTAAGCCGTATCTATGTATTTTTGGCTGTGCTGGGTCCTCACTGCTGCTCACGGGCTTTGGGCCACGTCTAGTCTCTGGGCTCGTCTAGCTTTGACTCATCTAGTCTCTGGGCTCGTCTAGCTTTGACCAGCAGAGGCTACTCTGTGGCTGCAGTGTGTGGGCTCCTCATTGCAGGAGATGTGGGTTCAATCCCTGGATCAGGAAGATTCCCTGGAGCAGGAAACAGCACTCCACTCCAGCATTCTTACCTGGGAAATCCCATGGACAGAGGAGCCTGGCAGGCTACAGTCCGTGGGGTCACAAAGAGTCAAACACAGCAGAGTGACTAACACGCACATTATATTTTTAGCTCCCTGCTGCTGAGTGGCTTCAGTCGTGTCCGACTCTGTGCGACCCCATAGACGGCAGCCCACCAGGCTGCCCCGTCCCTGGGATTCTCCAGGCAAGAGCACGGGAGTGGGCTGCCGTTGCCTTCTCCTTTAGCTCCCTAGTGGTCTTCTTGTATTTTATTCCATTCTTTCACTTCTTATCACAGCTGGCTTCAGCTCCAATTCCATAAATGTGATGCCTCCTTAAATCTGACCCTTCAGGCCAGACGCTGTGTACACCCTGCTTCTGGCTCTTGTCATCAATAATTTTCTGAAGTCTCAAGGCTTAATGTACCCCATCCTTACTTGGCACTACTTTTTTCTATAACTCTGTAGGTTTCTCCCGTGTGTTCAGCCTTGGACATGGGCTGGTTTATTCAGAACCTAAGTCAATGGACAAAACCTGCGTGGATTTCCATCAGCCCCACTGTCATGCATTTGGCTGCTTCTTAAATCCTTTTTGCCGTTTGTAGTTAAAACATTGCTTGATGCACTAATATGGATATCATTATTTAGAAGCAAAACTGTGCATTAGAATACGAGAATTTTTAAATTAAATATTAAATATGGAGAATACACTGGTAAGAGGTGTGCAAATATGGGGATAAATTTTGTGGAGCTTTTATTGAGTAAGAAGAAAAGAATAAGACATTAGATTTGGAAAAGCAAGAATACAACATTAGCAACGTGAAGAAAGAACAACTCTGAAGGTGGCATTCAGCCTTGGAGCAAAGAAATCCACGGAGGCAGCCGCTCGGCTCCCTGTCCCGTCGCCGCTTACAGGGCCTGCGGCGGAGGCCCGCCACACGGCAGCTTTAGCAAAAACCACACGTGCAAGAAGTGAAGAGCCAGCGGGGGCAAAGAGCTGCACGCTCTGGCTCGGCCCAGCTCAAGGGAGAACTGAAGAGCAGTTTCAGGCAGCGATTTGTAAGGAAATGTATGCAGTCGAAGAGAACTTGCGTTGCAATAAAACTGAACAAACAGCCTCTGAAGCAGAGAGCGCCAGAGCTCCCGCTAGTTGCTGCGCGTTCACCGCTCTCCTGCCAGAGCGCTGAGAGCCCCGCGAATGCATACATTGTTGACGCCGCCGCCTCGCGGGTCGGCTGCAGCCTTGTGGACGGAGGAGACCTCGGTCCAGAAGTGCTTGCTGATCCCGCCCCGACTCGCCAGCCCCGGCCAGCTCTCCGGCCCCCACAGCAGCCCACCGAGCGGCGTGCCCTCACTGCCTCTGGCTGCCACACTGAAGGGTTGCTCTCGCTGGCCAGAGAGTAGAAAAAAAGAGTCAGAGGGCTTCTAATTTTGAGCTTAATTCCCTGGGTCTCCGGGGTTCCATCTACTGTGCTTCTGTGGTTCTGTCTCCTCTCTGGATGGCCTGACTCCTGACACGCAAAGCAGACAGGCCATACAAACCCAAGACATCGCCACCAGGGCTCTTTCTGGTTTTGTTCCCCCGGAAGGACTTCACTTGTAATGACTAAACCGCTGAGACTGGAAAGCATGCTGCCTGTCCTCGCCTTCCTCTGAGTCAAGCTCGGGGAGTCTCATCCAGTCTTTCAGTGATTTCAGAAAGAAAACAGATTTAACTTTTTATTTTGTATTGGGGTACAGCAGATTCACAAGGTTGTGATGGTCTCGGGTGAAAAGCAAAGGGACCCAGCCCTACATATAAGAGTATCCCTTCTCCCCCGAAGCCCCCTCCCATCCAGGCTGCCCGTGACCCTGAGCAGAGACAGCGGGCCACTGCGCTCTGCAGTCGGCCCTTGTCAGCGACCCACCCATACACAGCAGTGTGTACACGTCCATCCCACACAGTAGGCCCTTGTCAGCGACCCACCTGTACACAGCAGTGTGTACACGTCCATCCCACACAGTAGGCCCTTGTCAGCAACCTGTACACAGCAGTGTGTACACGTCCATCCCACACAGTAGGTCCTTGTCAGCGACCCACCCGGACACAGCAGTGTGTACACGTCCATCCCACCCAGACGCCGGCTGGGAGACCGCAACAAACACAAAGCAGAGAGATGGGTGCCTTAGTTTAGACTGGCTGCTATCTTGTATTTCTGAACTCAGGAGATGGCAGTTGTGGGAAGAAAATAAGGCAGGCTGACACACAGGCGCCTCACCTGGTCCCCTCTCAACCATGCCTTTCCACCCGGCCACATCAACTTGCAATCAACAGAAGTGTCTTCCTTATTCTGATGATCCACTGGCCATCATTCTTAGATTTTAGAATTACTGTGAGTTTTCATCTTTTTTAATATGTCTTTATATGTACTAAGGGTGGAAAGCTGGGAAAAGAATTATTACTGGCACAAGATGTATTATTCCTAAATAACTGAAAAGAATTATTAGCTTTATAGGGTATGTATTATTACATTTTTGGATGAAGAGCTTGAAAGTATTAATGTCACTAAAAAGTCAGTTGGTAACACATCGTACATATTTGACGACAAAAATGTTTTATTCACGATTAAACATTTTGATCAATGAAAGGTCAGTAGAGGTGGTGTTTACTGACTGCAGACAGATTTAAGAATCACACTCTTCTCTTTATTGTAAATAGATTCATTTTCCCTTCATGATTAAAATTCCGAAAAACCCCAATGCAAGTGAGAAAATATGCATAGCAAGGAAAAGAATAAGAACAAGAGCAACACCAGACAATGCCAGACCCACAACACAGGTCAAGGGCAGTGTCCGGCTACCTGGCCAGGTTAGTGTGAAGCCGGCCCTGGAAAGCCTACCCTCCAAAAGGGACCAAGGGAGAGACTGTGTTTGATTGTCTGAGATAAATCTGACACGTGGGACACGTGTTCTGGGTAAAGGACTTGGAAGGATAGCCTCGTGTTACCAGTGAGAATGTTTTCATGCTGTGAGCGAGTCTGAGCCACAAGGCGCGTGCATAAAGGGCGTGACAGCGCTCTCTCTGCGCAGAGAGAACTGGGGGAGGCCAGCACAGGAGCAGGGCAGGCAGCCCACCTCCTCCATGAGAACGGCTGCCGCCACGCTGCACCGACACGGGGGGGCAGCCTCAGGGCAGGGGAGCCGGGCCACGGTCCAGACTGGAGCCACCCTTACGGGAGGGCGCCAGGGGGCCCTTCCAGACCATGCAGCTGGGGCAGAGGTCAAGAGCCCAGACTGATACCTCTGAGAACAAAGGCCCTGGGTCCTGGGGTCTTGAATGCTCTGGTGTCTGCTTTCAGTTGATGGGAAAGGGTTTCCACAAGCATCGTGCCCAGGCCCCCGGCGGGCTCTTCAGGAGGCCTCCAGGAGGACAGATCAGTCCACGCGGCAGAGGATGGAGAGGGGATGGGAGGGCTGCAGTGGCCTGCAGGTCACAGCTGGTAAACTTATATGCTTAAAAGCTTAGGGTGGTGAGAGTTTGGGGAGGGAGCAAGGACCTTTTAGTACTAAAGGACTTAGATGAGAACCTGCGACAGGGTGAGAGAAAGGTCAGGAGAAGTGCGGACCAACGGCCAGAGGTGGGGAGCGTGGAGTCGTGATGAAATTCAGTGAGCTTTGGATGTTAGCAAAACGCAAATGCCCTTGTGATACCAGGGGTGGATCGTATCATCGCTTTCTCCCAGCTCCAAGCACCAGGCCGTGTTCCCCTTTCAAGGAGAGCAGACCCTGCCATAGAAGAGAATGGTTTGGGTTTTGTTGTGTCTGATGAAAAAGAGAAAAGGGCGGTTGGCATTAAATGTCTCCCAGGACGGTGAGGACTTTTCCATGCCGACAACCCCACTGGCTGCGACTGCCTGGGTGCCATTTTCATCCACCTCCACAAAGGTTTTATGGACAACTTTTGACAGGTACAAACTGGGACTTGGAGAGATTCCAGTAAGGTCAGCCTTCGTTTCATCAAAGATATCCGTGATGCCCATGTCTTGCAGAATAGGGTTGAGATCGTAGCTGTCTTCCAGGGTGAACCGAGGGAAGGAGACAGCTACTCTTTTTTCTGACATATTTTCTGAACTGCTCCAGGCCACGAGTTTTTCGTAGGTGATATTCCTTTCAAGCTACAAGAGGAAGAAAATCGTGTTCAAGGTCAAATGATGAGCTTGCAAAGGATGCCCTACAGACTTCAAAGAGGGGCCTGAGTCTATTTCCACCACTGGTAACAACCCTCAAGGTCTCTGCCTCAGAATCCTCTGATTTCATTTAAAAGTCCTCCAAGAAAATCTCTTTCCTCTTTAAAAGATACCAGAAAATTTGGATTCCTCTGTTCTTTGGTGTCTGACAGGTTAGTGTTCAATGCCCAGCAAAGCTCATTTGACTACGTCAGGTGAGCTTGACCAATCCTTAATATTCTGAAGTTCAACTTCCTCTTTTATAGAACAGAGATAATACCACTGGATTTGTAAGGATTAAGCAAACTAATGTGTGTAAAGCACTTCCCATGATGCGCTGCGCTCCATCGCTCAGTCAGGTCAGGCTCTCCAAGGCCTCATGGACTCTAGCCCACCACGCTCCTCCGTTCATGGGATTTTCCAGGCGAGAACAGTGGAGTGGAGGGCCATTTCCTTCTCCAGGGGGTCTTCCCAGCCCAGGGCTGGAAGCCGTGTCTCTCGTGTCTCCTGCGTGGCAGGCGGGTTTTTACCACTGAGCGCCCTGGGAAGCCCCCACATAGTGCTCACGTGGTAAGCTTGGAATAAGAGTCATGATTCTCATCGTCACCCCTGTTCTCCCATTTCCCTGAATTTCTGTCTCACTTTCTCTCTTCCTCACCCCCACCCCACCAAGCTGGACCTTTATTAATTCCTCAGCCTTTATTAATTCCCACTTCACAAGTAATCTGCTTCAGCATCAGCATCTCCACTGCCGTCCAAGCGCGAGGACCGAGGAAGAGGACTGAGCTAAAGGGCCTCTAACTGAGCCACAGCAAAATAGTGTGAGAAGAGGCCAGACGTCAGGATATTCAGGAAAAAGGAAAAGTTTCTTCATTTTTGCAATTCTCAAGCTCCTCGGCTTCCAGATCCCTTGGTCTGGAAAAACAACTGCAGAGAACCATGAGATGAGCAAAAAAGTCCTATCTAATATTTTTGGAATTTTTTTCTTAGTTCTCAACAAATGAGAAATAAATATCTCATGAATTCAAATTCGTATGTATTCTCTGATTCTCTGATAGCCCAGATACCATCCTTCCTCAGGATGATATGATGAAATATGGTGTATGTATGGTGTGTGTATGGTGTATGTATGGTGTATATATGGTGTATGTATGCTGTGTGTGTGTGTGTGTGTGTGTGTGTGTGTGAGAGTTGCTCAGTCGTGTCCGATTCCTTACAACCCCATGAACTGTAGCCCGCCAGGCTCCTCTGTCCGAGGGATTCTCCAGGCAAGAGTACTGGAGTGGGCTGCCATGCCCTTCTGCAGGGGACCTTAACGACCTAGAAACTGAACCCAGGTCCCCTGCCTTGCAGGCGGATGCTCTACCATCTGAGCCGCAAGGGGAACTGTCGCTCAGCTGTGTCTGGCTCTTTGCGACCCCGTGCACTGCAGCCGCAGAGATGTGCAAATGGAAACTCGCCTCTTCCAGGGCCTTCAGGTTGTCCGCAGAGCCGGACGGCAGCAGCACGACCATGTCAAGCTTCCCCTTCGTGTACGGAAGCTCCAAGATCTGAGCCTTCAGCTCGTCCACGAAGCCGATTCTGAACAGCCCGTTCTGGTTCATCATCTTCACGTTCTTCTTTTCACTCTGAGGCAGACAAGGCAGAAAGTCACAACATGGCCACGAGAAGCTCAGAGACCCTCACAGTCCCCAACTTCCCTGGAAACACAGTCTGTCCAGATGAGAAGGGGCTCCCCCAAGCTCAGAGCCACAGGGCTCCAGTCTAACGCAGCCTTCTGCCCACTGACCAGGTGGCCCTTACTTTGCCAAACCTACCACGGTTTTGGTAGATTCTTCAGCTCCTAAGACCGCTTGTTGGTAGGAAGTCCATCCAGGTGTCTACCCGCAGCCTCGTCAGCTGAAACCAGCCCTGCCAGCTCCCCCGTCCTTACCTGCTCCACCCCAGCCTCTGGCCTCCCGGGACGCTCTATCCCTACGGGCCTGGATGGCCCCACAGAAGCATCAGTGGGAAACGTGGTTAAACTCTAAGCTTCTGGGCACTAAATACCAACTCCTGCCACCTGGCTTCTGCCAGAGGAGAGGGCGCCGTGAGCCTCATGACAGCCCCACAGTGCCGGTGGGCCACCAGCCGACAGAGGGGCACGCGCCACGCTGGAGAGAACAACACAGCTATTCGTATGCAGGAAGTTAGAAAGTGCATAAGAATAGACGACTGTAAATACCATCTCTCTCTCCTGGCGTTACCTGTGCTGACAGATAAACGTATGTTCCCTGCTGGGTCTCTTTCTATGCACGTATAATACTCATATATAGTTATAAGTCATATATACAAAATACAATATATATAATGTTGTTAATATATATTTGCTCTTTTGAAATAAGGAACACAGGTTTTTGAGGCAAATACACATGTGAATCGTAACGTAGGAATGTGGCTGAGTAATCTTTGCCTTTTTCCCCCTGGACTCCTAAGTAGGACTAATAACAACACCTATTTCCATAATGTCATCTTGGGGAAGAAATGAAATAATGAAGGAAAAATGCTCAGTGCAGCACCTAGCACAAACTGCCCCGTAACCTTTAGGCACCGATTTTCACTTATAACCAAACGCTCTCGTAAACGCCAGTCGCAACCCAGAGACCTACATTTAGATGTGAGAACACATCTGCCCATTACTCCATGGAAACTCTGAGTGGATATCTAGAAAACTGTGCTCTGGTACCTCACTTAGAGAGAAAACGGCATCAACCGTGTTTTCGCAGTCAAAATATTTCTCCCATTTGGCCTTGAAGTAGACGGCGTTCACCAGCACCAGCACGGTCTCATTGCTGATGCTGTCCTTGCTGAAGAGTTCCTTGATTTTACCTTAAAAAAGTTTCCAGAGAACATCCTAAATTCGAATTGTAGCAAAAGCATTCAAGCAGACAGGTTTTTAATGCACTTTAGTATTCCCAAAACTAAAGTGTGTCCCATCCAGGAAGCAATCCAAGAAACTGGTGGCGGCTTAGTCGCTCAGTCGTGTCCAGCTCATGGACTGTAGCCCACCAGGCTCCCCTGTCCATGAGATTTCCCAAGCAAACATACTGGAGTAGAAAGTCAGTTCTTTCTCCAGGGATCTTCCTGTCCCAGGGAGTCAAACCCAGGCTTCCTGCATTGCAGGTGGATTCTTTAACCAACTCAGCCACCAGGGGAGCCTAATCCGAGAAAACTAAACCCCAAAAAGGCAGATAGGGCAGGGCAATTTCAGATTGAAAATATTCTTCCATTTTCATTGAACTCAAATTTTCACTACACATCACCATCATTCCTTCACTCAGAAAATATCTGTAAATCTAGGTAAAAGTTGGCAAGAATTAGGATCTTATTTCTATTTCCCTCTGAATAAACAGATTCTATTCACCATTTTTCTACTAGTTGACATCCTGCTGGTATTGTACTTGGCTGACAGGCATCTCACCTTTATGATGGAGCAAAGGACCAGAAATAAGAACTCACAGCATCTAAGCGTTCTAACTATTTGACACCTGCACAACAAGCTTCGGACCCAGTCCACACACGCGAGCATCTGGTCCCAACAGACCAGCGATCTGCAAAGCTGGGCTGACTTTTTTCTTTTAAATGGAAAAGAACACAACCTACAGTGTGTTGGGTCTTTCTTACCTTGGGATTGAGATTCCACCCAGAAGTTAATCTCTTGCCTGGATTTTTCGATGTCTTTCCGAAAATCAACGCTTTCGACCGTCGTGTGGTAAAACTGAATCACACCATCTAAGTATTCCTGATAAATTAGGATAAATGAAAATAGTGACATAAAATCATACAATTATGCTAATAGTTTAGGAGGGAAGCAGTCGTGAGAAGCCTAATGAGAAAGAAGTGCCTGGTCATTTATACTGGGCGCATGGGGTCTCTGTCTACCCCCAGGCTTAATTACACAGAGACATTTCATTTCCTGTGGTGTTAATTGAGGGTACAGAATGCTTATTAGGGAGCAGTCACAGTTAAAACGACACTAGCTTTCCCACCAGACTTGGACATTCCATTTGTGGGGACTCACAGCTCAGCTGGTAAAGAATCTTCCTGCAGTGCAGGAGATCCCAGCCCGATACCTGAGTTGGGAAGGTTTCCTGGAGGAGGTCGTGGCAACCCGCTCCAGCATTCTTGCCTGGAGAATCCCCGTGGGAGGAGGCTGGGGGCCTGCAGTCCGCGGGGTCGAAAGAGTCGGACACGACTGAGTTACTAAGCGCAGCGCAGCACAGGACAGGCAGCAAGCAACTTTACAGGCTTTGCTGCGACATGCTTTCAGGTGTTAAAAATTAGAACCTGATTAACTGTACTGTACAGAGTTTCTGTTCCCAGTGATGAAAACGTTTTGGAAACAGGGTAATCATTACACAGCACCGTGAATGCGACTAATGCCACCGAACTGCATACGTAGAAGTGGCTAAAATGGCCATTTTCATGCTGTAGATATCTCACCACAATTTTAAGGAATTTTGTAATGTAATATACCGAAATCACTGCTATGAGCATTTTTAATAAGTGAGTTGTATTTTATATGAATTTATATTTCAATAAAGCTAGTTTAAAAATCATATAAAATCTCATTTCCATTACAAGAGAACATACTAATTTTGGTCCAAGGACGCGACCCCGCCCCTTAAACACGCCCCTGACGCTCGTGTCCGCCTGTGCGTTGCTCACGCCCACTCACGCTCACTGCGGCTCACTGGCTCCCTCCAGTGGCGAGGGAGGAAACTGAAGCCGGGATTCAGCAGTGTCTTTCTCTAGTTCCAAAGCCTTTAGCTGCAGAGACAGGACCTGCGCCTTTTGGCTCCAGTCTGTCTCCTTCGGCGACACTGCGCCGCATCTTAGAATGAGTGCAGTTTCATAGGCAGGTGGCCTGATCGGCATGAAAGGGGGTTTAGAGAAGCGCCTTGAGCGGTGAGGGAGGGACCAGCTGGGAGAGGAGCTTTCAGTGCCTCTGCCGGGCACCGTGAGTGGGAAAGACCGTCAAGGTCACAGGAGAGAGCATCCTTACCAAACCCACCCGCGCTCCAGGCCCGCAGAGGCTGAGTCACGCGGCCCGCCCCGGCCCGCCCACTCCCGCGTCAGGGGCTCCTAAAGTGCAAGGGGGAAACCGGGAGGAGGGCGCAGAGGTGTGGGAGAGAGAGGCGGCGCCTCCTCCCCTCGGAGGCTTGGGCTCTAGACAGCGGGTGAGAAACCCAGCTCCCTGGCGGTCTGAAACAGTAAGTCAAGGGGGTCTTAATCAGCAGTCTCGCCTAACTCACCGGGCAGATGGGGAATTCTCGCTCCCCATAAAGCCTGTTGGCAATACTCAGGGTGTAATCGACTTTGATCCTGGCTAATTTGGAGAGAAGCTGCCCGAAATAGCAGCTGAGCAGTCCACTCCCATCCTTTGAAGACTCGGTCTAACAAAAGAAGAAATAAAACGTGATCTTAAATAAAACGCGTTAAAGCCTCCTAAAGCAAGCTGTCATTTCACGTCGTTACTAGGTGGGGAGCAAGCGGAGAAGCAGCGAGGGACGGAGGGTGGGCGTGGTCCCTGTCCTGGCTCCCACGCGGGATCAAGATCAGGCGGGAAATACAGAAATGCGGACTCCACAAAGCACACTGCATTTTGGGTGAGTGCGCCTTGTTTTTCTCTGTTTTCAAAAAGAGTCAAGAAAGAATCTTGAACTTCTTAAGGTAGGATATATAAACTGGAGAATATCTTTACAGTTCCTGGTATAAGACAACCCGTTCAAGCCTTCCGTGTCAGTACAGATTCCAGCAGCAAACAGCAGGAGTGGAGGGAGCGTCGTGGGGAGCTGCTTCCCCCACCCCACCCTCCTCAGCCTAGCTCCATCCTGGGGAACTGTGGCCTGTAACCCTAGGTGAGTTCTGGGACTACAGTCTGAGCTTCTTTACCGTACGCAGACGATTCTAGATCCTACTCTTTGCGGCCAAGGACGCATGAGACGCGCAGTCAGAAAGGAACTGGGCCATTTGGGATTATTGCTGCGGCTGTGGCTGCTGCGGTCTGCCAGGATCTCACGGAGGAGAAGCGACCGTGGCCTCACACAGGACAGCCCGGAGCAGCACTTTGGACGGAGGGGCAGAGCCCGTGGTGACCCACCTGCAGCGCCAGGGGCCCCGTCACGCCCTTCCGCCCTTCCAGGTTGCTGCCGGCAGGCCCTTCTTGCTCTCCTTTTTTCAGGCAGGGATCCGGCTCGTTCCCTTCATTCTGGGAAAATTCGCTGAAGTGCAGTACCTGCGCGAGAGTGGAGATGGGGTCTTTCAGACTGCACAAACAGCAGGAAGGCTGAACAGCTTCAGAACCATTTTTATAACGTGGCGATGATAAGGGTTACAGAGTTAGACAGAATAATCACTAACGGTCGGTTTAAAGAAAGGTGGCAGCTGGGGAAGGACAGGGTGGGAGGCGCTAAGAGAGCAGCACGGGGCAGGTGTATTCCCTCATGTAAGTCAGGCAGCCGGGAGAACTTGCTGTCTGACCAGGGAGCTCAGCCTGGGGCTCTGTGACAGCCGAGAGGGGTGGGATGGGGGCTGGGGGGTGGGGGGGACAGTGTATACCTGTGGCTGATTCATGTTGATGTTTGGCAGAAACCAATGCAATATTGTAAAGCAATTATCCTCTAATTAAAAATAAATTTCTCCAGTACTCTTGTCTGGAAAATCCCATGGGCGGAGGAGCCTGACAAGCTGCAGTCCATGGGGTCGCGAAGAGTCGGACGCGACTGAGCAACTTCACTTTCGCTTTTCACTTTCATGCATTGGAGAAGGAAACGGCAGCCCACTCCAGTGCTCTTGCCTGGAGAATCCCAGGGACGGGGAGCCTGGTGGGCTGCCATCTATGGGGGTCGCACAGAGTCGGACACGACTGAAGCGACTTAGCAGCAGCAGCAGCAGCAAAAATGAATTTTAAAGACAGAGGTGCATGTTTCTTTTGACTCAGGCTGTGAAGTGGGAGGATGGGAGATAAAGAGAACACTGAGCCCCTGCACTTGAGAAAGAATGCAGCCAAGCTAAAGGTCATCAGGTGAGGTGAGGTGAAGTCACTCAGTCGTGTCCGACTCTTTGCGACCCCGTGGACTGTAACCTACTAGGCTTCTCTGTCCACGGGATTCTCCAGGCAAGAATACTGGAGTGGATTGCCATTTCCTTCTCCAGGGGATCTCCTCGATCTAGCGATCGAACCTGGGTCTCCTGCATTGGAGGCAGATGCTTTAACCTCTGAGCCATCAAGGCATCCACAAACCACACTTGGCTATGAGGTGGCCTGAATTGACTACAAGTGTAAAATACACATCAGATTTTGAAGACTTAGTATAAAAAAAAGAATATAAAATATTTTATTTAAATGTTTTAACTGATTGCATGTTGATATGATAATATTTTCAAGGTATTGGGTTAAATAATACATATTATTAAAATTAGTCTCATCTATTTTTATACTTTCTTAGCATGGCTACTAAAAAGTTTTTAACTACATATGTGGCTTAGATTATATTTGTGTTAGACTGCGCTGACCTAGAGCTTCAAATCAGTTGAGCAGAAGATAAGTTATCCAGAGCTTTGCAGAAAAACGGGGGACAAGGGGGCATCTGGCATTGTCAGGGTAGGTCTGCTGTGACACCCAAGAGCCTGGAGAAGGAGCATCTGAAACCTGGCCTGGAGGATGCGGATTGCACTCTAGCAAGTGTGGCTAATGGAATAAGGGGTGTGCATGCGTGTGTGTGTGTGCACACTCGCGGGCACGCTAAGTCGTGCCCGACTCTTTGTGATCCCATGGATTGTAGCCCACCAGGCCTCTCTGCCCATGGGGTATTACAGGCAAGAGCATGGAGTGGGTTGCCGCTCCCCTCTGCGGGCGGTCTTCTGGAGAAGACTGAACCTGCATCTCCGCATGCCCTGCGTTGGCAGATTCTTCACCACTGCGCCTCCTGGGACTCAGTAACACACCAGATCAAAGCACGTGAATAAAGAGAGTGGCCCCAGACGCCTGCGGCCTCGACGCAGAGCTTCCCTCTTGCATTTCAGGGACACAGCTGCGCGCACACCCAACCTCTGCCCTCTGGACTAGAGCAGGGAATCACAAGGCCGGCCTCGGGAGCCTGTGGCTTACTGGAGGGCATTCATTCGCCCTATAGGTCTGTACTGGGTTGCTGCTCTAGGACAGAGTCCTGCCCTCTGAGAGGCTACGTTCTAGTGGGAGAGGGATGGAATAGCAATTAATTACTCTAGGCGGTTTGTCAGAAGATGGAAAACACATGTGGGGGAAAGCAGCTGGGACCAGAGGGAACCTCACAGTGTTGGGGGTCAGTACGCAGCCTTAAGGGGGCTTCGCTGGTGCCTCAGACAGTAAAGAATCTGCCTGCAGTGTGGGAGGCCCAGGTTCAGTCCCTGCGTCAGGAAGATCCTCTGGAGAAGGGAACAGCTACCCACTCCAGTATTCTCTTGCCTGGAGGGTCCCATGAACAGACGAGACTGGAGGGCGATAATCCGTGGGGTCACAAAGAGTAGGACAGGACTGAGCAACTAACACACTCACACACACACACACACACACACACACTCATACACACACACACACACACGCAGCCTTAGACTGAGAAATCAAAGTCAATCTGTTTGAGAAGGTGAACTCTGATCACAGTCCTGAAGCGGAGGTTAAGTTCTAGGTCAGTCGCCTAGGGGCACGGGATGGAGCAAAGGCCCTAAAGCAGGACTGGGTGTGGACTTCCCAAGGAAGGGCGGGCAGAGAGGGGGAGGCACGGGGGAGAGAGCCGCCAGCCCGCCCAAACCCGGGCCCCAAGCCCTCACAGGCCATCGGAAGAGCGCAGGCTTCCATCAGGGAACGGAATCCAGGGTTTCAGCCAACAGCAAACAGGCTCTGACTCCAATTTTAAAGAATCTTTCTGGCCCCAGAGTTGAGAACACTGACGGTGGAAGCAAGGCCACTCGAGAGGAATCTGGGTGCAGGCGCAGGGGCAGGCGCCAGGGGCAGGCGTCAGGGGCAGGCGCCAGGGGCAGGCGCAGGGGCAGGCGCCAGGGGCAGGCGCAGGGGCAGGCGCAGGGGCAGGCGCCAGGGGCAGGCGTCAGGGAGGTGGTGGGGAGGCCGAAGTCTCAGATACATTTCACAAGAAAAGCCAGCCGCCCTTTCTGACAAACTTGATGTGAAGCGAGAGAGAAAGTCAAGGAGGACACCAGAATCTTTCACCACTGGATACATAGCTGGTGCTTAATACATTTTTATTTAATGGAATGAGTGAGAGAGAAAACACACGCACATATTAAAAATACTGGCGATATCGGTATCAGTAATTCCACAGAGAAGCGCACCAGCCATGTAGACAGACAAGGGCTTCCCTGGCGGCTCCATCGGGAAAGACATGCCGACAATGCAGGAGACGTAAAGACGCGGGTTCGATCCTGCGTCGGGAAATCCCTGGCGAAGGGAAAGCAACCCACTCCAGCATTCTCGCCTGGGAAATCCCTGGCGGGCTCCAGCCAATGAGGCTGCAAAGAGTCAGACACGACTGGAGTGGCTGAGCACGCGTGCGGACAGACAGAGGCTGGAGAGCAGCTGCCAGGTAGGTGAGAGGGAGCAGGCGTCCTCAGGGAGCCGGGGGCGCCCCTGAGCCTGGAAGTGCGGTTGGATTGAAGAGAAAGCAGGGCGTGCCCCGTAAATGAATCTGGAAGCAAATGCAGTTCCCAGCAAGCCCAGGGCGCAGGAAACAGCCAGGCTTGCCCAGGGATCGGGCGACTCTGCGCCCGGTCCCTGCGCGGTCCGCACCTGGTCGATCTGGCGCGCGCTGCTGCTCCTGGCTCCCAGGCGGACCATGGCGAGCGCAGCCGAGAGGCTCAGCGGGCAGAAGAAGGTGTTCTTCCGACAGCCATCTGTGCTGATCTTCTGGAGCAGATCAAAGCAAAACTTGGTGTTTGCTGCAATGAGAGAGTCCATTGTGAATCTGATGACTGTCTGAAACAAACAAGAAAGCAAAAGAGAAAAACGATCATCAGGGCATGGTAGGTAAACAGTTATTTTAAACATCCAAGATACAACCACACACCATTAGTCATTGTGTCATTAAAAACTGGAAAACTAAGGTCATTATCCTCGTGGTATATACATAGAGATGTGGATATTGATACTAATTCAAATAGAGACCTATATTCATTAAGTGGTATGAGTTGCTACAGACCGCGTGACTCAAATAACAAAAATGGACTTTCCCACAGTTCTGGAGGCCAGAAGTCCAAAACCAAGGCGTTTTTCAGAGACTCTCGGGAAGATCCGTCCAGTGCCCCTCTCCCAGCCCCTCTGGCGGCAGTCCCTGGCTTGTGGAGTCATCGCTCTGACCTCGGCCCCCACCTTCACGTCGCGTTCTTCCCCGTGTGTGTCACACACAGACAGCCGCCTTTGGTTTAAGCCTCACCCTAGTCCAGCACGAAATCACCTTAGCCTGTTTACATCTGCAAAGACCCTACCTCAGATGAGGTCTCACTCACAGGCACCGGGGATTAGACTTTAAACATGTCTTTAGAGAAGTTCTGCCCACTTTGTTGTAGAACTGCCTTTGATTAGGTGAATAAAGTCAAAGGCTACCATTTCCCCAAGGTCAAGTTGACAGCCAAGGCCATTCCACCTCCTTCTCCTAAGTGTTTCCCCAGTTCCCTCCCCTCTGTGTTTCACAACGTCAGAAACATCCAGCTGGTCGTCCGGGGCCGTGTCCACTGGAACATTCTCACCTCCTGATCCATTCCACATGCAGCCTACAGGACATGGGGCTCTGAAGTCACTGGCATTGTTCAAGATAAGAAGCCTTGAAAGACCTTGGGAGGTTTAGAATCCATTAGTGGTTCTAAACCTTGCCCACCAAAAGTCTATTCCAGAAGAATCAAGAGACTCTTACGAAGCCTTCAGCTTGGACCCATCCCTCTCAGATGAGATGTCCTTTCTTCTGTCTTTTTGCCTGTGACTTGTGGTGTTCCAAGATGGAGACGTAAGCCCTCTTATTTCTGTTTTTACCACTAGACTTGAGGCCCACAGTAAGTGTTAGTAAATAGTTACTGCATCTTTAGCAGCTTCCCAGTTTAGACCTTTATTTTATTTTATTTTATTTTATTTGCATTTTTCATTGAGCACACCATGCAGCATTTGGGAGTTCCCCAACTAGAGAGCGAAGCCAAGCCCTCACCCTGGAAGTGCTGAATCCCAGCCAGTGGGCCTCCAGGCAAGTCCCCAGTATGGACCTTTCCAGCCTATAAACCCTAAGTCAAAAAGACAGCATTAGGCAACTTTTTAAAACTGTGCCAGATGTATGTTTTATATATATTAGCTTTAATCCTACTCTGCAAGTTAGATACTGCTGCTGCTGCTGCTGCTAAGTCACTTCAGTCGTGTCCGACTCTGTGCAGCCCCATAGATGACAGCCACCCAGGCCCCCATCCCTGGGATTCTCCAGGCAAGAGCACTGGAGTGGGGTGCCATTGCCTTCTCCAGAGTTAGATCCTATCACTCCCTCTTTAGCGATGACGAAACTGAGGAATTAAACCCCACTTGTGGGCTTCCCTGGAGACCCAGGGGCTAGGAATTCTGTTGCCAGTGCCAGGGACACGGGTTTGGTCCCTGGTCCGGAAGACCCACCATGCCTCGAGAAGCTGGGCCCAAGAGGCAGTGACTGCGCCTCTGCCCCTCGGGCCGGGGCCCCACACCAGAAGCCGCCTCCATGCACCGCAGCCTGAGCCTGAGCGTGCAGCAGCGAGGACCCAGCACAGCCAAAGTACATTAACCGATTTCTAAAAGCTGCCACGGATTTGTCCGAGTCGAGGGCTCCTTTACCACATGTACCGTTTCTGCTAAGTTGCCCTTCGATGTTGGATCTGCTGACCACACACTTGTCTGCTGCCTGAGGGCACTTTCTCCTCTTGCTTGAGCTTTTGGTCCATTTCTAACGTCACATTCCTTTTCTGCCAAATTTGTCCATAACTGTATTTTTCATTTTGTGCTATTAATACTAGGTTCCGGTAAGGTTTCCAAGAAACATATGTTTCTGGTGCGTCTGGAAATTCAATAATGCCTCACACCTCAGAAAGCTAAACTTGGTGTGCTGAAAAATATCTTCACCTCCAACACATTCTGCCTATAAGCAGAGCTCATGTAGTGACAAGTCAACTAAGAAAGTAGATAAATCAAATAAATTTTAAAATATATGAGTTGAGGGGATTTCACAGGCTTTTGTAAATCATAAAATTTTGGATAAAAAATAGCCTTATGTTTTTAAAGCCTTGGCTGTGCAACCAATGTTGATATTTGATCACAATCTTTGGAATGAGAACCTCCCTGGAGGTCCAGTGGTTAAGACTCTGCACTCACAACGCAGAGGGCGTAGTTTCAACCCCTGATCAAGGAACTAAGATCCCAAATGCCACATGGCCTCGCCAAAAAAAAAAAGTCAGGTATCAGGGGGGGGAAGGTGATGGACATTCTGGCTATTTATTCCCTGCTCTTAAAAAGAAGATTTGAGACAGATAATATAGAAGAGAAAAATGGACTTAGATTAAAAGACTGGATGATCCCAACCCAGCCCTTGGCTCCCAGCTGTTTGCACAGCATCACCTTGTTCCCAGGTGTGGATGTGGCCCAGAGTGAAAGTGTGTTGCTCTCTGGCGTGACAGCGCACAGACCTCAACAGTTAGTGTCCCACCTGCTTTAAAAAGAACAGGGTTGCTCATGCCAGCCACTCCCTTCTTCCCCAGATTAAAAAAAATAAACGAGGCCGGCAGAGGTGAGGGAACCCATACACAATGACACACTGGAGGAGGGAAGACGAGGCTGAACCCCCCCGCCTGTGCCTGTTCTCGCTGAATGTACTGCTTTGGGCCCTCGTTTCTCATTCTGGAATTATCTTTACTCTGTGAGCTGCAGAGCAGCACCCCCAGACCCCCCACACACACACCAGCAAATTCTCTCTGCCTATTTGTGCATAAAGAGCAAGGAATCTGGATTTCCCTGGTGGCCCAGTGGCTAAGAATCTGCCTGGCAATGCTGTGAACTAAAATGCCCCGTGCCACGGCGCGCCTGAGCCGTTGTGCAACTGCGGAGCCCACAGGCCACAACGAGGGGGTCCAAGTGCTGCAGTGAAAGGCCTCAGATGACGCCACCAGGACACACTGCAGCCAAGAGAACAAGCCAATATCTAAGAAGAAAGGAGCGTGGAATCTGAGCGCAATTTTGTGAACTTTGCGTGAGTTCCCTAACGGGGCTCCAACTACTATCTTGTTCTTTCTTTCCCTGAGCATTAACCAAGTTAGCTGTGATAGCAAGAAAACCTGTGACAAACCTAGACAGCATATTAAAAAGAAGAGACATTGCTTTGCCAACAAAGGACCATCTAGTCAAAGCTCTGGTTTTTGCAGTAGTCGTGTACAGATGGAGAGTTGCACCATGAAGGCTGAGTGCCAAAGAGTTGATGCTTTCCAACTGTACTGAAAAAGACTCTGGAGAGTCCCTTGGACTGTTAGAAGATCAAAAGAGTCCATCCTAAAGGAAATCAGTCCTGACTACTCATTAGAAGGACTGATGCTGAAGCTGAAGCTCCAGTACTTTGGCCACCTGATGCAAAGAACTGACTCATTAGAAAAGACCGTCATGCTGGGAAAGATTGAGGGCGGGAAGAGAAGGGGACGACAGAGAATGAGATGGTTGGATGTCAACAACGACTCAATGGACATGAGTTTGAGCAAGCTCCGGGAGACAGAGAAGGACAGGAAAGCCTGGCATGCTGCAGTCCATGGAGTCACAAAGAGCTGGACACGACTGAGCGACTGAACAGCAACCACCCCATAGGCCAGTTCTAAGCCTCCACAGCAGACGGCATAGCTTCACACCACCTCCCCTCCCAAGGCAGAGATGAAAGGGCAGAGAGAGAAGAGTGCCCTGAGAGTGGCAGTGAATACTGATGGCTCTGTGTGAGCATCTATAATAGGGAGAACCCCTCTGGCTTCTAGTGAAAGTGAAGTGAAAGTCACACAGTCTGTCCGACTCTTTGAGACCCCATGGACTGTGTCCAGGACAGAATACTGGAGTGGGTACCCTTCCCTTCTCCAGGGGATCTTCCCAACCCAGGGATCGAGCCCGGGTCTCCCGCATTGCAGGTGGACACTTTTACTCTCGGAGCCACCTGGCTTTATACAAAACTGTAAAATATGGAAGACATGAATACTGAATAACTTCATTAAGTGACATATGGCAGTCATCTTCTGAGGGTTTTTTATTTTAAAATTAGAAACTGGCTAAATCTGACAATAATCTAATTTTTTGATAAACAAGCATTTATGAAGTTCTGCCATTGGTTTAGCCACTGAGGATGAAAAGATAACTTGAACGAGACAGTCTCTGCCCTTGAGAAACCCACACTGTGTTGCAGAGCAGGCTTCCCTGGTGGCTCGTGGTGAAGAATCCACTGCCAGTGCAGGAGACCCAGATGCGATCCCTGGGTGGGGAAGACCTGCTGGAGAAGGAAATGGAGACCCACTCCATCACTCTTCCCTGGGAAGTCTCATGGACAGAAAAGCCTGGCGGGCTAGACAGTCCTTGGGGTCACAAAGAGTCAGAGATGACTGATCAACTAACACTTTATGTACATACATATACACTTTACATATTTTATTTTAATTCTCTTGATTTTTAAAATTGAAGTGTAGTTGTTTACAATGTTGTATTGATTTGGGGCATACAGCACAATGATTCAGCTATATAGGTGACTTATTTTCCAGGTTCTTTTTTCTTAGAGGTTACTACAAATCTATTATTGCTACAAACCTATATGCAGGTCAGGAAGCAACAGTTAGAACTGGACATGAACAACAGACTGGTTCCAAATTGGGAAAGGAGTACGTCAAGGCTGTATATTGTCACCCTGCTTATTTAACTTCGATGCAGAGTACATTATGCAAAATGCCAAGCTGGATGGAGCACAAGCTGGAATCAAGATTGCCAGGAGAACTATCAATAACCTCAGATATGCAGATGACACCACCCTTATGGCAGAAAGTGAAGAGGAACTAAAGAGCCTCTTGATGAAAGTGAAAGAGGAGAGTGAAAAAGTAGCCTTAAAATTCAATATTCAGAAAACTAAGATCATGGCATCTGGTCCCATCACTTCCTGGCAAATAGACTGGGAAACAATGAAAACAGTGACAGACTTTATTTTGGGGGCTCCAAAATCACTGCAGATGGTGACTGCAGCCATAAAATTAAAAGACACTTGCTCCTTGGAAGAAAAGTTATGACCAATCTAGACAGCATATTCAAAAGCAGAGATATTACTTTGTCAGCAAAGGTCCATCTAGTCAAAGCTATGACTTTTCCAGTGGTCATGTAGGGATGTGAGAGTTGGACTATAAAGAAAGCTGAGCGCCGAAGAATTAATGCTTTTGAACTGTGGTGTTGGAGAAGGCTCTTGAGAGTCCCTTGGACTGCAAGGAGATCCAACCAGTCCATCCTAAAGGAAATCAGTCCTGAATATTCATTGGAAGGACTGATGCTAAAGCTGAAACTCCAATACTTTGGCCATCTGATGCAAAGAACTGACTCACTGGAAAAGACCCTGATGCTGGGAAAGATTGAGGGCTGGAGAAGGGGATGACAGAGGGTGAGATGGTTGGATGGCCTCACCGACTCGATGGATATGAGCTTGGGCAACCTCAGGGAGTTGGTGATGGACAGGGAAGCCTGGCGTGCTGCAGTCCATGGGGTCGCAAAGAGTCGGACACGACTGAGTGACTGAACTACAAAATATTGATTATATTTCCCCGTTGGGTCCTTGTTGGTTCTCTATTTTATATGTAGTAGTGTATATACATATATAACTTTTTAAGTTATATACAATTTTAAAATATGCTGTAAATATATTACTAAACATGGCAATTAATTTTTAGGCATTGCAAGTTTGTGTTTAACACAAGGGCTAAGATTATATTCAAACTTCATGAGTAACTTATCACAATGAAATTTGGCTCCAGATACAAACAGGACGTGTTCCCCAAACATTAACAGGAAGTACTTTATATCTAATCTAGAAAAGATCCACCACACAAGAAGCTTCTGTTTGGCTAGGTCTAAAGCTAAAGGCTGATTGCTGATGTAAGCTGCCACTTAATAAACTACAACTTGAAAAACTTGTACATGATTTGCCTCAGTCATCATTATCTTTAGACTTGAAACAACTGTTTAAGAGAGAAAGGTCCCTCAAAAATCTATTCAGCTCAAGAAATTAGTACTTCCTTCACCCATGACGACTTTGTAAAAAAGCTACCACTTCATCTGAGCCTTCAGTGTGACCAGCATTTCATAAACGTTGTCTGTAGTTCTCAAAACATCTCGTAAGTCTAGAAAGTTTCTTCACTGTACATCCGGCCATTAAGTGATGCAGCTGGTGTTCAAACCAGTCAGTTCAGCCCAAGTTCAGAGCCTCCCTCTTTCCTCCTGCATCTCACTGCCTGCGGTCACAGATGACACTCTTGCTCCAGAGCAAAACTGAGCACTCTGTAATGGCTGTGTGGGGAGAGACTCTGAGAAAGAGTGCAAACAGGCATGTGTGCAGCTTCCCCGTGGCGCTGGTGGCAGAGGGCCCACCTGCCGACGCAGGAGATGCGGGGACCTGGTTCCGTCCCTGGGTCAGGAAGATCCCCTGGGGAGGGCATGGCACCTCGCTCCAGTGTCCTTACCTGCAGAATCCCACGGACGGGGAGCCTGGTGGGCTACAGTTCAGGGGGTCGCAAGGAGTCGGACATGATTTAGTGACTAAACACCACCACCAGGGCTGGCAGGAGGTGTTATTGGAACTTAAATATGAAATTATCTAAGTCAGTCTGGATTTGAGATGAAAGGGTTTGCAGTCATGCAATTCCAGTCTACATTTATGATGCATTTACACAGATTTCAATGCAATGTGGAAAAGATTTTCCAGCAAATATTCAATCTAGAGGAGAAATCCTGGGTAGATCACAGGAGTCTTGGAAGGACAGACAAACTAATGCCTGAGTTCCCCCAGGGCAGAAAGGTCAGTCCAGAGCAGCCCTGATGGGTACCATGCTGGGTGGTCCTTTTCTGCAGCCCAGGCCCCACTCAGACACGTCAACAAAACATGTGCCTGCTGGAGGCGTCTTCCGGCCACAGGGCGTGTGGTGGGTCACTTGGTGTGGCCATTTTTAAAAAATAATTTTCCCACTGGAATTCAGTTGATTTACAATGCTGTGTTTGCTAGAGGTGTACAGCAAAGTGAGTCGGGTATACATATACCTGGACATACGCTTGCTCGCTAAGTTGCTTCAGTCGTGTCCAACTCTGTGTGACCCCACAGACTGTAGCCCACCAGGCTCCTCTGTGCCTGGGATTCTCCAGGCAAGAACACTGGAGTGGGTAGTCATGGCCTTCTCCAGGGCATCTTCCTGACCCAGGGATCCAATCCATGTCTCCCGCATTTGCAGCCAGATTCTTTACTGCTGACCCACCAGGGAAGCCAGCCGTCGCTGGTGCTACTGAGCAAGTTTAATTCAGGGGAAAAAGATAACTCTGACAACAATAGCAAAGTATCACATTTTTCCCTGTAATACGTCCCAGGTGGGTGACTTGTTATTTAACCTCTAACGAAGTAGAAGAAGAACTTTGATTCTCAAATTCAAGTTTGTTTTTCAAATGGCAGAATGTCAGTAATGAGGTGCTTCCATCTGCACAATAAATTTGGGGGGTTGTTTGTTTTTATTTTTGTTTAATTTTTATTGAAATATAGGTGATTTTAAAAGTTCTGTTAGTTTCAGAAGTTCAGCAAAATGATTCAGTTGCATACATACATATAGCTATTTACTCAGGGCCTTCCCTGGTGGCTCAGATGGTAAAGAATCTGCCTGCAATGCAGCAGACCCTTAGATTCCCTTTTTATTATAGGTTATTACAAGATATTGAGTATGGTTCCCAGGGCCAAACAAGTTCAATAAAGTTGAGTTTTGTTCTCACAATACTGACAAATCAATTGCCTTTACTTTTCCGTGTGCCTTCTAATCTTGCAGCCATATGTATGTATGAAACACATCTATACCTGTTCACATGAAGCACACGCGTGTGTATATATGAAACACATCTATACCTATTCACATGAAGCACACGCGTGTGTATATTTGTTGCCCTTATCACCCACCTGCAGTGAAATTCTTTACCACTGAGTAAAGATCCCCGGGCTCCATCCCGAGTCAGGGAAACCCCTGGAGAAGGAAACGGCAGCCCACTCCAGTATTCTTGCCTGGAGAACCCCATGGACGGAGGGGCCTGGGGGCCTCCAGGCCACAGGGTCACAAAGAGTCAGACACAACTTAGCAACTGACCACACGGTCAGCACGGTCAGCAGCTGGCCACACACTGAGCACACGTCTTTGCTTCCAAAGCATGATTCTCTTGAGGGTGGGCTCCATGTTTTTATTCATCTTTGTATCCCATCATAAAGAATGATGGCATATATGAGCACTTACTAAATTTTTATACATTTATTAGCTATCATTTACTTCTTTTCCATTGCAAGCAATTGTAATGCTTGAAATAGTAGATGACAGTGATTTCTTATTACTGTATACATTCTGCAGGCAGCTGTAATCAATAGATATTATACAATAGAATCAACTTTTGATTAATTTCCTACTATGTTAGAAATTATTCACTTATTAAAATACGATTTCCTTTAAAGTGAAAATTTTAAAGCTTAGATTAAACAGATTTTCTAACAACCCAAAACGCTGAGTGAAATTATTCTTACCTATATAGAAGAGAAAGAAAAAATTTATATCCCCAAATTATTCCATGACTTATAATTTTTATAATTTCCACAAAGCTATTAAGAACCCAAGAATGAAATTCTAAGTTCACATAGGTGATACCATTCTACTGGAATAAATATAAAGCCTGGTTATAATTAAATGATAGACAGTTCTTACACAAGAAATATTTGTGAAGGATACAGGTATTGCCACATTTACAAAAAAAATTCAAACCATTGTAAAGCAAATTGCTCTGTTTTAAAAGATATTTGATTTAATAAAAATAAAATTACACAGCCTTTGATTTCAATCAAGTCAGCTTTGGGTATCGATCGTTTAATGTAAAATTCCAGTGCGATGTTCATCACAGAAAACAACAGGTAATGCTAGCATTTACCTTCTTGCCTCCAGAGCTGCTCCTAACAGCTGGCCAGGTAAGTTTCAATCCACACCCTGTCAGGAATGGAAATATATGAACTCTGCCCCTCCCACACTGGCCTTCTTCCAAGCACCATTTCGGCATCCGGGGTACAATTGTCATTGATTAATGACCAAAAAAAAGAAACGAAAGAAAAGGAATGTGTGTCCCACATTTTTAAACAAATTCTCATGCTCTGTGTCTTCAGCTAAATTTAACATTTAGCTTACTATTTGCATATTTCCTTTGATCTTTCTAACTGGGTCTCTTCCTAGAGACCTCATAGTAACTGCTGAACTGTACCTTTCAACCCCAAGCCCTTATACTAGATAAAGACGCAAGGAACCATTTTACTTTATACCCATGTCGTGGATATTCTCTTATGCTTGAATTTCTATAGTTTATGCAAAACTTTTTTTTTACTATTACAAATGACTTTCAAAATATGCTTGATTTTCAAAGTTTGGGGGTTTTCCCTGCAGCATCCCTGGGGTGGGGATTGGGGATCGCTATTTAATTCATCTACTAGAATAGCTGAATAACAATGGGAAGATGGAAATTATCAAGACTTACTGACAGAGGCGGGGTGGGGCAGAGCAGGGTGATGGGAGGCACCTTCTAGAAGTGAACTAACTGGCTAAGAAACAAAGGGCTGAGCCGTTTTGGACCAATGTCTCCAGAAACCCTGTGCAGCTTCCCTTCCTGCACTCTGTGGCCTGCTCGTCTATTTTACTTTTATTTCCTCAAACAACTATTGACCCCAGTTGCTCCCACGTTCTTCCTTTTCTTTCTGTCTTTCCTTTTACCCTTCTTTTCTCTTTTTCTTCCTTATTGAGCTCCCAATAAAGCTTTCATCAGACAAATGTATTCTACGAAACAAAAAAAAAAAAAAACAGTAGTTTTAAAACTGAAATAAATAATTTCTGACGTCATTCTAGTCCTAGTATTCCACGACCCTGATTTGTTTATGACCGTAAACAGGGCAGCTCCTGGACAGGGCACAAAGGCTGTAACACTAACGAAAGAGGGTCAGCAAAAGCCTTGCGATCAGCACGTTAGGGCCGAGTGAGGGCTCCTCTGTGGCTTGGTTCTTTTTTGACAGCTTTGTCTTCCTTTTCTAACTTCTTGTCAGACAACAGTATTATGTGAGCTCCAACCCAACAAATACAATTATTGTATTAAATACAGGGAAATTTAAAAGAAAACTGTTTAAAATGAGAGTATTGTCTTTAAGGAGAATATAAGCCGTTGTATACACTCTGTGTTTGTAAACTGACATGGAGAATATAAGCTACTTAAGATGACGTAAAGTTAAACAAGTGAAAACCACCTTAGAAGGTAAAATATCAGCCAGTGGGAATTAGTAGCTCAGCGTCGAAAGGGCCTCTCAACTCCACGGTAAACACAGAAAACAGAAGTGCGGTTAGCTCCCTTTTCGGTTTAACCCTTTGTAATAAGAACTGCTGGCAGTTTACTTCAACAGTGAGACAGAGGGAGATAAAACTTCAGTAAGTCCATAAAGTGAATGACATGAATCTACCCAGATAATGTCCAGCACTTTAAGAATACTTTATAATATGAGGTGGTGCAATATGTTAATTAGCTCCATAGTAGTGATTATTTCACAACGTATACAGATACCAAAATATTTGCATACCTTAAATACATACAATTTTTGTCAGTTATACCTCAGTAGAGCTGGGGAGAGGAAGAACACATTTTACGCCTAAATGTAACTGGGTGTGTGGCTCACAGGCCAGATCTCCCGGCCCAGCCTTGGCTGCCCTTGCTCACTCACTTTTGCTGTGACTTGCCTTCATTTTTTTCACTAGAAACTGCGTATGGATGTTTTTTCTCTAAATGTTTCCACGAACTTCTAAAACCATCATTTTTCAGTTGAGTTTGGTCATTGGTTTTGATTTACAAGGGGTTGGAAAATTTTAACCTGGGAATCAACTACTATCTCATGCCAGTTGATCAGTAACTACTTCCTGAGATTGCTGTCCAGCACGGCCATGAAAAAAACATGTACTGCTGACATTTACAACAGGATGATTTATTTGCCCAGCCCCCTGGATCTCTGCCCAGCTCCAGTTTGGGTGCCTGGGCAGATCCAATGCTTGTTTGAATATCTTTCATCTAGGATTGCATCTGTTCATTCTTTCAAATAATCCAACAAAGATGTGGTTACAGATGACTGTGTCATGCAACCCTAAAAAGCTGGGGTAGTGTGATTGTTCTACAGGCTTCTCAAGTAGCTCAGGTGGTAAAGAGTCTGCTTGCAATGTGGGAGATTTGGGTTCGAGCCGTGAGCCGGGAAGGTCCCCTGGAGATTTGTACTGAGTGTAACTAGATAGGAAGGTACTGTGATAAACCACTAGAGTGGGCAAGAGGATTCATTGAGCATCTCCACCACATGTCATTTGGAACTTTCCGTATGTAATTTCATGTGAGTGACTGAAGAAGGTCAGTCTCTAATACCAATTCCTTACGGTGTCAGACAATTAGGCTAGAGTCTGAAGGAATTTTGAAGGCCAGTGCTATGCTCAGGCAAGTTTAAGAATTTCTTCTGTGGCAACAGCTGTAAAGATAGGGTTTCATCACGTGTAGAGTAAGATAACTTCACCTACATACGCACGGATGCATCATGAGTTATGTATGAGCCAATCGGTTAACCCTTTAGTAACTAGCCTTTTTCTGCCTGGAATATTACGTCTGGTACGGGGCTTCCCAGTGGCATTCGTGGTAAAGAACCTGCCTGCCAGTGCAGGAGACATAAGGGATGTGCTTTATATCCCTGGGTCGGGAAGATCCCCTGAAGAAGGACATGGCAACCCACTCCAGTATTCTTGCCTGGAAAATCCCTTGAACAGCAGAGCCTGGAGAGCTACAGTCCATGGAGTGGCAAAGAGCTGGACACAAGAGAGTGATTAGCACTTGCTCATCCTTACTTTAAATGACAACATATTATAATTTTTAAAGTCTATGAAAATCTTACACCCTTAGATACATAACCCCTCCTTACATAGAACAAGTGTAATAAAAATATGCATCTTGGTTTGAACTTAACCTCAGATAAAACTCTAAGCTCCTTGAGTAGTGCAATAAAATAATGATCCATTTATCTGATGAATAACTATGTTCTGAGTGCCTACTACGTGTCAGACACAGGGTGTACAATGTCAACAGTGTGACTGTTCCTGCATCCATGACCCCTAATAAGCAATAAGAGCTTATTATCCAGACTGTATGACCTGTGTCTACAAGTCATAAACATTCATGGAGGGCCGTCCAGGTTCATTATCTCACTGAGTCCTTCCAAAATGTCAGGGAGGGAGATATTATTATCCCAAGGTGGTAAATGAGAAAACTAGGATTCAGGCAAGTTAAGGTGCTCAGTCATGATGCTAGAAAATAGCAGGATGGTGTTAGCACCTGCCTGCCTCTCTGATCCCAACACTAAGATCTGAAACACATACAGCTCCAGCACCAAGACAGTGAGCCCAAAAGGCGCCTCCACCACCAACAGTTTGTCCCATCCAAGCACATGCCTAGAAGTTAGTGAGGACTGTCTCCAGCTAAAGTCTGTGCTCTGATGAAGTCAGTTCAAGACCAGACACTGGAAGAAACAGACACGTCTTACAGCCTGTGGAAATGGCTCCGGATAGGTGCTGAACAAGGAATTCTATGTGTCTTAGATGATGACCAGGAATCAGAATAGTTAACCTATGAGACAGGGGGTGAGGGGGAGGGAGACCTACATGTGTGGTCATTAGAGCAATGAGTTTTAAATTAAAGTAATTATCTCTAATTCTGTGTTATCACTCCTTTAGAATAGAATATTCCACTAACACAGCCTCTCTTTACACAGTCTCCCACAGCCTGTCATTCCTGGAAGACACAGGTTACAGAGGCAGCCTTTACAAAGGGCTGCTAGAGAGCCTGGACTTTCTCTCTCTTTTATGGAAGTATAGCTGATTCATAGTATCATGTTAATTTCTACTGTACAGCACAGTGATATAGAGCCAAAAGCTTGTTCAGCTTTTTCCAGTACATGTTACGGAAAAACTCAAATGAACTTTTGGCCAACCATATATATGTGTTCTTTTTCATATTCTTTTCTGTTACAGTTTATCACAGAATATGAATATAGTTCCTTTTGTCATACAGTAAGACCTTGCTGTTTATCCATTCTATCTATAATAGTTCACATCTGCTAATCCCAGACTCCCAACCCATCCCTCCCCCATCACACCCCTCGGCGACTAGGAGTCTGTTCTCAACGTCTGTTGGTCTGTTTCACTGATAAGATCAGCTGCTTCTTCTTTTATGCTTCCCGTGTAAGTGAAACCATATGATGCTTGTCTTTTTCTGCCTTACTGCACCTGGTATGACCATCTCCAGTCTATCCCTGTGGCTGCAGATGGCGTTATTTCGTGCTTTACATGGCTGGGTAGTACTCCATTGTGTATGCGTACCACCCCTTCCTTCCTGGGCGCTCTCCACCTGCTCCTTATTCTCCCTGAGCACCATACAAGCCCTGAAGCTCTGTGAAACTGCACGAGTTCAGTTTGTGAATATGATATGCAAAGTCCACAGGGAATGGTTTTCATAGCTTGCCCCCGTCCACCCCCAGCCAACGGACTGAGAGGTTTCAACACCCTATGGTTTCAAGTGTTAGTGAGTGGGAAGCAAGCCAAGTGTAGCTGAGAGGGGGCGTTGCAAACACCGTCTCCCTGCCTCTGTGACCTGCCCAGCCGCGACTGCAGCGTCCGGGCAACTCGCCGAGCATTGTCGCCAGCCTGCCTGTCTTCCTGTAGCATCTCAGACAGACCCGAACTAATGAACAAATTCTCTCCCCTCTTCCTTTATCTCCCTGGTTTCTTCTCATTTTTTTTGATGAGGGTTTTCAGAATGGCTTAATAAAACATTTATTTATTTATTGGACTGCACTGGGTCTCGGTGGCAGCATGCAGGAACCTCTGTCTTCACTGCAGCATGAGAATCCTTAGTTACAACACGCGGGATCTAGCTCCCTGACCACGGATCAAACCCGGAGCCCTTGCATTGGGACCGTGGAGTCTTAGCCCTTGCATTGGGACCACTAGAAAGTCCCTGGCTCCTTCTCTGCCTCTGTCTCCCTCATCCCTCATTCCCTGTCTCTCGGTGAGTCCCACACTAACCTTGCTGGGCTCCCTCTCTCTCAGAGTTAGGCTATTTCAGGGAGTGGTTCACTTGCACAGCTCACCAGATATTGCCTCTCATCATTATAGCAACACTGACTCTTTTCAAAGCATGGTTCATTTCTGAAGGAAAATACATCCTTAGAGGACTTCTGAGGTCACTGAATTTCCATAGAAAGTGCTCTTCCTCATTATGAAATTTCAGGACAGTACATTCAGTGTTCTGTCAGAAATCATCCCCAAGCCATGACTGAATGAGCATCAGAATTTGAGGAGTAAATAATACTGTCTGCATTGTATCAATAAAGAAAGCTTATCCCACTACAAAAGAAAACCCTAAAATTCTGTGCAATGTTAAAGTGGTGAACTCTTACCTACAAACCAGAGAATCAGAGACTCTAAAGGGACTTAAAGTAGCAGGCTGCTGCTGCTAAGTCGCTTCAGTCGTGTCCGACTCTGTGAGACCCCACAGACGGCAGCCCACCAGGCTCCCCGTCCCTGGGACTCTCCAGGAAAGAACCCTGGAGTGGGTTGCCACTTCCTTCTCCAATGCATGAAAGTGAAAAGTGAAAGTGAAGTCACTCAGTCATGTCTGACTCTTAGTGACCCCATGGACTGCAGCCCACCAGGCTCCTCTGTCCATGGGATTTTCCCAGGCAGGATACCTATAACTTGCAAATATGAAATTGAATTGTCATAAGTCAGAATTAACTCACAGAGTAATAATAATATAACCAGGAATATAACTGTAAAGTGATAACCATTTTGAATTAGAGAGAGAATCAGAAATTTGGGGCAGTAGACTATAAATGAATTTTAAAAATACATGTCATTTGAGAATGCTAAAGATATTTAGTAATATGAATAATATATAATATAAATGCAAATAAAGCTAATTATAAGTCCATCAAAATTTACACTTCCTTTTTTCCTTATACTCTCTTTTTACATGGCTGACCTCACACTACATTTGTAGTTTTGCATTTTTTCATTTAATACTACAAAAAATATTTCTCTGTATTATAAAATTCTGTTTATAAGTTACTTTCAATGGTTATGTGAATGTGCCATAAACTAGTCACCACTTCCCTTACTAATTGGACTTCCCTCGTGGCTCAGCTGGTGAAGAATTCACCTACAGTGCAGAAGACCCAGGCTTGATCCCCTGGAGAAGGGAAAGCTGACCCACTCCAGTATTCTGGCCTGGAGAATCCCATGGCCTGTGTAGTCCATGGGGTCACAAAGTCGGACACGACTGAGCAACTTTCACTCCTTACTAATTAAACATTTCGGGGTTGGGGGTCCGATTTATATAAATAGTTCTATTAAAAATCCCTGGTGGACTTCCCTGGTGGTCCAGTGGTCGGGAATCTGCCTGCCAGTGCAGGGGACAAGGCTTCGGTCCCTGCTCCGGAAATATCCCACCACGCCCCGGGACAACTAAGCCCACTCGCCGCAACCCCCGGGCGGTGCTCCCCAGCTGGTGCTCGCGACGCGAGGAGCCCGCGCCGCTCGAGCAGAGAGCCGCCCAGCTCTGCGGGTAGAGACGCCCGTGCGCAGCGACCAGGACGCAGCGCAGCCAATAAATAGACACAAATTTTTTTAAAAAAATCTTTGGTTTCAGCCTTTTATTGGAATCTCAGATAGTTTCTTTAGCAGAGAGATCTAGGTGTTGAACTAATACCTAACACTCATGAACATTTTGGGGCTTGACCACATCATGTCCAATGTACTCCACTAGAGCAGAGAAGGGGTTGCCTTTCCACCGTGACTTACCAGCCAGTTTTTCTTCCTCTAAAACCTGGAAACCAAACCTTCACTCCCCTAAGAAAGGCACCAAAGATGCATGAAACGGCCGGTGCTCTCCACGGCGCTTCTCCCTTAATCACTTCAGTGCACGACTCCGCGGGTGGCTGTTCAGAGTCTGTGATTCTCTCAAGTCAGGTTTGGAGCCTCCTTCAACCAGTCTCTCAGGGGCAGGGACAAGGAGTAACCACCCAACTTTCTGAGTATTCTTAAGGGAACACCTTTATCATATTCTTCCCTGTGAATCCTATTGTAATTCTCTGCGTCCAGGTATTGAGTTTTCCTGTGACCCAGCAATGACTTACATATGCTATGCCAATAGGGTATGCTATTGCAAAACTTAGAAGACGAATCTCAAAAGTGTAATTTAGCTGGTTATGCTGCTGCTGCTGCTGCTGCTGCTGCTGCTGCTGCTAAGTCACTTCAATCGTGTCCGACTCTGTGCAACCCCATAGACAGCAGCCCACCAGGCTCCGCCGTGCCTGGGATTCTCCAGGCAAGAACACTGGAGTGGGCTGCCATTTCCTTCTCCAGTGCACGAAAGTGAAAAGTGAAAGTGAAGTCGCTCAGTCGTGCCAGACTGAAGCCTGCCAGTTTCTTCCATCCGTGGGATTTTCCAGGCAAGAGTACTGGAGTGGGGGTGCCATCGTCTCCTCCTTAGCTGGTTATATTAGAGATCAAAATCAAAACCACAATAAGTTACCACCTCACAGCAGTCAGAATGGCCATCACCAAAAAGTCTACAAATAAAAAATGCTGGAAAGGGCACGGATAAAAGGGAACACCCCTGCACTATTGGTGAGACTGTAAATTGGCACAGCCACCATGGAAAACAATATAGAGGTTCCTTAAAAAACATCTATTTCTGCTTTATTGACTATGCCAAAGCCTTTGACTGTGTGGATCACAATAAACTGTGGAAAGTTCTGAGAGAGATGGGAATACCAGACCACCTGACCTGCCTCTTGAGAAACCTATACGCAGGTCAAGAAGCAACAGTTAGAACTGGACATGGAACAACAGGCTGGTTCCAAATAGGAAAAGGAGTACGTCAAGGCTGTATATTGTCACCCTGCTTATTTAACTTCTATGCAGAGTACATCATGAGAAATGCTGGGCTGGAGGAAAGACTGGCTGGAATCAAGATTGCTGGGAGAAATATCAATAACCTCAGATATGCAGATGACACCACTCTTATGGCAGAAAGTGAAGAGGAGCTAAAAAGCCTCTTGATGAACGTGAAAGAGGAGAGTGAAAAAGTTGGCTTAAAGCTCATTCAGAAAACGAAGATCATGGCAGCCGGTCCCATCACTTCATGGGAAATAGGGAAACAGTGGAAACAGTGTCTGACTTTATTTTGGGGGCTCCAAAATCACTGCAGATGGTGACTGCAGCCATGAAATTAAAAGACACTTACTCCTTGGAAGAAAAGTTATACCAACCTAGATAGCATATTCTAAAGCAGAGACATTACTTTGCCGACTAAGGTCCGTCTAGTCAAGGCTATGGTTTTTCCTGTGGTCATGTATGGATGTGAGAGTTGGACTGTGAAGAAGGCTGAGCGCTGAAGAACTGATGCTTTTGAACTGTGGTGTTGGAGAAGACTCTTGAGAGTCCCTTGGACTGCAAGGAGATCCAACCAGTCCATTCTGAAGGAGATCAGCCCTGGGATTTCCTTGGAAGGAATGATGCTAAAGCTGAAACTCCAGTACTTTGGTCACCTCATGAGAAGAGTTGACTCACTGGAAAAGACTCTGATGCTGGGAGGGATTGGGGGCAGGAGAAGGGGACGACAGAGGATAAGATGGCTGGATGGCATCACTGAGTGGCTGGATGGGCGTGAGTCTGAGTGAACTCCGGGAGTTGGTGATGGACAGGGAGGCCTGGCGTGCTGCGATTCATGGGGTCGCAAAGAGTCGGACACGACTGAGCAACTGAACTGAACTAAAAACTAAAAATATAACTACCATATGAACTGACAATCCCACTCTTGGGCGTATACCCAGAAAAAAAATCTAAGCTCTGAAGAGATGCATGCACCCCAATTTCACAGCAACACTATTTACAATAACCAAAATATGGAAGCAGCCTAAACGTTGAATGGATAAAGAAGGTGTGATATATGTGTACAATGGTATATTACTCAGCCATAAAAAAAATGAAATAATGCTTTTCTGCAGTGACATAGATTAACCTAAAGATTATAATACTAAGTGAAGAAAGTCAAAGTCAAATATCATATGATATCATTTATATGTAGAATCCAAAAACAAAATGATTCAATAAACTTATTTATAAAACAGAAATAAACTCCAAACATACAAAGCAAATTTATGGTTACCAAAGGGAGAATCAGGGGGAAGAGATAAATGGTCAGTTTGAGTTAAAATATACGCACTACTATATATAAAACAGATAACTAACAAGGACTTGCTGGCACCAGTGGTAAAGTATCCTCGTGACAACGCAGGAGACACAAGAGATGTGGGTTTGATCCCTGGATCAGGAAGATTCCCTGGAGAAAGGGATGGCAGCCCGCTCCAGTATTCTTGCCTGGGAGATCCCATAAACTGAGGAGCCTGGCGGGCACAGGTCACGGGGTCGCAACGGAGACGACTGGACAACTTACTGACTGCAGGACAGCAGCGAAGGCCGTAAAGAGGGAGCGAGGCCCGGAGGGAGGAGACACCTGGAGAGCACGGAACCTCAGCTCTCAGCCGGCCTGGGCAGGGGTCCTCAGGTTAGATGCTGACCAGAAATGAAGGGGGGCGTTTCGAGGGTAATTCACTCCTATGCAATTTCATCCAGTTACCTTGGACTTTCGAGGAAAGAGTAAGGAGCCAGGTGCCAAGTCAGGGGATTTGCCTCGTTTAATTTGCCACAGTGGAACTTCTGTCTCAGCTATTATGAGGTTCCCAGGCATCTAGTGAAGCTAAGGGAACAGGGTTATGGATAGAACACCAAGAGCAGAAAACACATGTTTCAATCCAATTTAATAATTATGCTCCGGACTTTCCTGGCGGTCCAGTGGTTAAGAATCTGCCTTCTAATGCAGGGGATGAAGGTTCGACCCCTGTTTGGGGAACTAAGATCCCACTTGTTGCAGGGCAACTGCATGGCACGACTATAGAAGCCTGAGTATCACAATGAAAACCAGCACAGCCAAAAAAATTAAAATAAATTTTAAAAAACAATAATTTTAAAAGGTATACATCTCAAAAAATTCTTAGAAAATCTATGAATCATACATTCACTCTCCTTCCATTCCTCGCCTTTGAACTCACTCCTAGGGCTTCCATCATACCAATTAGATCTTTTCTTATTACTCACAATTAAATCCACAGCATTGATTTCCCTTCTTGCATGCATTTGTTCATCATATTAGGATTAAGTTGTTGCTATGTTCCAGTAGTGATAACAGTAAGACTTGCCCTTTTAAAGCATTTGTTTATCCACCTAAGAGATTAATTTATTCTCAAGGACAATTTAAAAGTGTATCAGCTATTTCTGCACCACTTGTTGAAGAACTATTTTTTCTCCATTGAACTGTCTTGTGCTCTTGTAAAAACAAAAAAATCAGTTGACCATAAATGCAAGAGTCTCTTTCCCAGTTGTGCTTCACTGATCTACCGTCTGCCTTGATGCCCGCAGTTCACCATCTTGATTACACAAACAAAAGAATAAAGTTGGACTCTACCTAATATCATACACAAAAATTAACTCAAAATTGATGTGAAAGTTAAAACTAAAAAAATTTTAGAGAGAAAAACATAAAGGTAAATCTTTGTGACTTTGGGTTAGACAACGATTTCTTAGATATGACACCAAAAACACAGCATCAAAAGAAAAAATTGCTAAGTTGGAATTTATCAAAATTTTAAAAATTGGAATGACAAAGACACCAACAAGAAACTAAAAAGACTACCAACTGAATGGAAGATATTTTCAAGTCACATGTCAGATAAGGAACTTGTATCCAGGGTATTCAGAGCTTGCAATTCAACAATTAAAACTTAAATAACTAAATTTTCAAATGGGCAGATAGCTTCAAAAGCAATTTCTCCAGAGGAGATTTTCAAATGGCCAATGATCATATTAGTCAGCAGGGACACAGCAAAACCCAGCGACACGACGACTCATGCCCCCAGGACAGTTATAGTCACGGTGAGAGACAATGCAGGTGTCGCCGAAGATGTGGGAAAACTGGAGCCTCATACATCACTGACAAGAATGCAAAATGATGCAGCCAGTTTGGAAAACAGACTGGCACTTCTTCAAAATCTTAAACATAGAGTCACCATAGGATCCAGCAAGCTCATGCCTAGATATATACTCAAGAGAAAAGGAAACATAGGCACTCACAAAACCTCATGTTGAAATGTGATAGCAGTATTCTTCGTAACAGCCAACAAGGGTGAACAACTCAAATGTCCATCGGCTGATGAACGGAGAAACAAAATTACCCATGCAACAGAATTTTATTAGACCTTACAGAATAATGAGCTATGAACACACGCTGCACCACAGATGCCTCTTGAGAACACTGTGCTGCACAGAGAGCGCCACAGGAAGCTAGGCACTGTGCAATTCCACCTGCATGAAATGTCCAAAACAGGCCAGTCCTGAGAGCCCGCCTGCCAGTGCAGGGCGTAAGAGACACAGCTTCGATCCCGGGCCGGGAAGATCCCTGGAGGAGAGCATGGCCAGCCACTGCAGAATCCCATGGACAGAGGAGCCTGGAGGACTATGGCCTATGGGGTCGCAGAGTCAGACACCACTGAGTATGCGTGAGCACCAAGCATACACTTTAAAAAGGTGATTTTTAAAAAATGAGTGAATTTGACCACCTGTGAATTACACCTCTGTGAAGCTGTTTGGGGGCTTCCCTGGTAGCTTGGACGGTAAAGCGTCTGCCTACAATGCGGGAGACCCGGGTTCGCTCCCTGGGTCGGGAAGACCTGCTGGAGAAGGAAATGGCAACCCACTCCAGTATTCATGCCTGGAAAATCCCATGGACTGAGGAGCCTGGTGGGCTACAGTCCACGGGGTCACAAAGAGTCAGACACGACTGAGCGACTTATTTGAAATACTGCTTTCAGCAGATCAGAACTTCCAACAGAAGTCCAAGCACTTGAGGCCTTTTCATTCTTTCGTGTTCTTTTCCTTGTTGCTTTTATACAAAGTGCCATTCAAGAAGGAGTCGTTCAGCAGCTGCTGTACACTAGAAGGGTGCTTTCAGAAATGCAGACAGACCTAAAGTGACATCTGGTGGAACTTCCATTATTCATCAGAAAAGCATCCACCACAGCCCACATTTCAGTACACTTCCCACTTGTTCTTATTCCCTTTCTATCCAGCCAAGTGTGTCCTGGGCTTAACCTCACCACAGAGTACACAAACCTAATGCTACTCTTAAATAACAGTGAAAAAATACTTCTAAAGATTAGTCATTAGATATAAATTCATAGATATGACCTATTCTCATGGGAATGTTTTAACCCAGCCCCAGGAGGTTTCCATTCAATAATATCTGATTCGGATAATGTTGTGGGAATCCTTGATGGCTCAGTGGGTGAAGAATCCAACCGCAATGCAGGAGACGCAGGAGAGGATGGTTCGATCCCTGGATTGGCAAGATCCCCTGCAGAGGGTAATGGCGAACCACTCCAGTCTTCTTGCCTGGAAAATCCAGTGGATAGAGGAGCCTGGAGGGCTATCGTCCAAGGATCACGAATAGTCAGACAGGACTGAGCGGCTCAGCACACGCGCGCGATGCATATGGTGCTATGCCTTGACAGTTCCTACTTGCCTCTTCACAAACTCAGACTTTATGGGTTTGTTTTATCCTCCCAGGTTTCCCATAACAAATTACTGGGCACAAAAGCATGGTCACACCATCCGTCCACATTCCTATTGAATTTAGAAATATGGGTGTGGAACTCAGTCGTTCCAGTCATCCTCCAGGCCCCCGGCTGTCCCCGCTCTGCCGTCACCCGTCCGTCCCGTCCGTCCCGTCCGTCTGCAGGGCGCGCCGCGGTGCCCCTATTTTTCTCCGGGCGGCCGCACCTGAACACTGCTCATCCATTCACGCAGTCTGTCCAAACAGGACAGAACACAAGCGCTGGGTCAAGTCTGCAGAGGACTCTAAGGACACAGCAGGGCGGCAGACGGTCCCTCCCGGGAGGAGCACTGTCCGGCAGGAAAGACTCGATGCACGGGATGTCAGCGCGCACATTTCCACCAGTGTTCCCAGCGCTGCTGATGGATTGTCGACTCCTTCTCCTTCGACTGGAATCGCTTCTCTCAGCATCCAGTTAGTTTCAATATATAATAAAGTTAAACACTGATGAAATACAAGTAGCAACAGTACCACCTTTACAGACTTGTTTTTCAGGTTGGATAAACTGCACACGGTGTACCCCACGCAGGATGGAGCGCACAGGAGCTCTCAGCAGGGGTCTCACACGACTCAAAAAGACTCATGCCCCAGTGTTCCCGCAGCACTATCTGCAATAGCCAGGACAGGGAAGCAACCTAAACGTACTGAAATGAACCTGTTTGCAGGAAAGAATGGAGATGCAGACGTAGACAAAAGACTTGTGGACACAGCCAGGGAAGGAGAGGGCAGGATGAACGGAGAAAGTAGCCCTGGCCTGCACACACTCCTGAGTGTGTGTGAAAGGGATAGCGGGTGAGACGCCGCCGCAGCACCACACGGGGAGCTCAGCGTGGTGCTAGCAGCCAAGCTTGCTGTGTGGCAGAAACCAACAGAACATTATAAAGCAATTATCATCTAATTTTAACAAATGAAGGATGAAAAGACTGTGGTTTTCCTAGTCCTGTGGAGATCAGGTTCTGACTAATTTAGGTAATCAATATTGGGTGGAATGATCGGTAGTAGAAAGAGGTGAAAGAGTTAGTCCATCTATGCTCCCTTCATGGAAGTAGAAAGAAGAAAAAGTTCCAAATTTCTCCTAAATCAGTTTTTTTAATATTCCCCAAATGGTGGATGCATGTAGATGCTGACTCACTTCCCTGTACCTAACACAATATTGTAAATCAAGTTTTCTCCAAAAAAACTTTTTAATTTAAAAAATTTAAATAAATTTTGACAAAAAAGGTAAAAATAGAATTACTCTTGCTTTAATTTAATTTGCAGTCCTCTGATTAATTATAGATTAATCATCTGTTCAGACAGTCATTAGCATTCATATTTTTTCTGTTAAATGCTTCTTCGTATCCATTATATCTTTTAACTTTGAGGTGTTTGCATTTTCTTATTAATTTAGGGTGCTCAGCTGATGTCACATATACATGTAAACTCTATCTATTCTTTCATTTCTGCCATTTGACCTTTTAATGTGATTATTTCTTTCAAAGCATAGCCATTTTAAATTTTTATTAAATCAAATCTGCCTTTTTCTTTATGACTTTTCTAGGAAAACTTTTTTTTAATTTGAAACTATTTTAAATGTGCCGAGGTTGCAAGGATGTTACAAATAATAACTACATAGCCTTTATTCAGATTTACCAGTCACTGACTTTTGTCTAATTTGTTTCATAATTCATCTGTACCCTACCCCAGCTTCCCTCTCTCCCTCCCTCCCTCTCTCTTTCTCTCATATATTTACACACACACACACACACACACACACACCAGAAGCATTGGTGCATGAGCTGCAAGCATCATGCCGCTTCACCCCCAAATATTCAGTCATACATTCCCTAGGAAAGGTGATGTTTTCTGACATAAGCACAGTGTAATTATTAAATCTGAAATTTTAACATTGATACAGTAGTCAATCCACAGTTCTTATTCCAATCTCACTAATTATCCAAAATGCCCTTCATGGCAACTCTTCCCAGTTCAGGATCCAGCCCCGGCTTGCATGCTGCATGCAGCGCTCCTGTCTCCTCTGTCTTATCTGAACCAGTTTCCCTGCCTTTCTTCACTTTCATGGAATTGACATTTTGAAGAGCACAGACTAATTATTTTGTAAAATGTCTGTCAGTTTAGTTTGTGGTGATTCAAGTTTCCTCGTGATTAAAGTTACGTGCTTTTAACAAGAATAATGCCTCTTGGGCAGCATATCAGAAGCACGTAACGTCCGTTTATCCTCTGACCAGTGATTTCAACGTTGGTCATTTGGCTGGGTGGTGTTCTCTAGATTTCTTCACTGTAAAGTCACCGTGGTCCCTTTCTGTGTTATAAAATAAGAGGGAGATGTTTTGAAACTATGGGACTTCCCAGGTGGTAAAGAATCTACCTGCCAGTGCAGGAGACCCAGGACAGGCATTATCGATCCCTGGGTCGGGAAGATCCCGGAGGAGGAAATAGCAACCTGCTCCAGTATTCTTCCCATGGACAAGAAGCCGCCAGGCTACGACACACCCTCACCTGCCTTCATCAAACATTTTCGCATCTCAGCATCATTAATGATCCTTGCTTGAATCCATTATTACTATCACTGTTTCAATATAATGTTCTTCTAATCAGCATCCCTTCTATATCTGTAAGGTGGCTTTCTTGGAAGCCATTCTCAGAATCAGAAAGACACTTAAAAAGAAAAAGATTGAACCTAGCTTGTCTATATTCTGCCTTCAACCTTTCATCTAAATTTCATTTAAGAAAAAGACTGTTGTTTCTGAGACTCTGGCTCCATGATGTGAATGAATCCTTGTTTTGTGGTTTCAGTTTCCAAACACGCTTCATCTCAGGCACTCGCCTTTCTCAGCCACCCAGTCATCACACCCGGAGAAGCCACTCAAGTCCAAATGCTACTGCAAGCCTCACCACTCCCGGAAAAGCAGCTCGAAGGCGGTTCCGCTGACTAAGGTGCAGAAACACCACATTAGAATATGAATGAGCACAAATCACTGGGGACTTTGCTTGGCTGGGCTTCTCTGGGAGAAAAAGCCAAAGGCAAACTTGTGGACTTAAAGGTCTTTCATATTCCATTAGATTTAATCCTCAGAATATAATTATACAATCAAAATCAGCAAAGCCTAGTTCTTCTGTGCTAGCTAATACCATACTTTTTCATGAAAGTTCATGGAACAAGACAATTCTGTGTAAAGTAATATGGAAAAATCTGGCCTCTTAGAGTCATTGATGGTATAATAAGCGGGTAAGATACAGCATAAAAAATTCAGGGTCCTCTCACTTAAAATCCAGGCAGAGGTGCGATGATCTGGGAGAATAGCAGTGAAATGTGTGTATATCACCATGTGTGACACAGATCGCCAGCCCAGGCCCGACGCACGAGACAGGGCGCTCGGGGCTGGTGCTCGGAGATGACCCTGAGGGATGGGGTGGGGAGGGAGGTGGGGGGGGGTTCAAGATGGGGGACACATGTACACCCATGGCTGATTCATGTCAACGTATGTAAAAAAACACCGCAATATTGTAAAGTAAATAGCTTCCATTAAACTAATTAAATTTAGAAAATCCCTGCAGACCTCATACATAGGTTTGCTTTTTTTAATGGGTGTCTTCATTAAACACAGATATCAATTACTATTGACTTTACATTGCTTTTGATGACACATAAAATCATGAGCTCCTATAGCCAAGCAATTGAGAGGGAAGCAGAGCAGTCAGTCTCAAACTGCACTTAAAGGCTTATTTTTAAAACAAGCTTTTATAGGGAAATGCAAATAAATCAGAATCTTGGTGTTTCTTCTGTTAGGAGAACAGGGGGAGGAGGCAAGGGAAACCTTCGTCATCGATAGTTAAATGCTCCTTAAAGGCATAAATGCACCAGTCTTACAAAAAAAAAAATTTAACTCAGTCATCACATTAAAAATGTTTCTAATTAAGATGTCTTAGCTAGAAAAAATGCATGAAAAATTATATCAAATAAGCAGTAAAAGACTACTCTGCAATTCCTTCAAGATCAATTTCAAAATCAGTTGGAAAGTGAAAAACTCATATAATAGGAAACATTGTGGTTAATGGAGCTGAAGATATGGTCAGATCCCCTCAAGGATCTAAAAGGGGGCTGGGAAAGCATTTTGTCAAAGATACATATTAATGTGCTCAATAAACACACAACAGATTCAGTGGCTAAGGTGAACCTGATGAAGCGTAATCGGGCCCTTTTATTGAATATTGTTCTTTTTGACACACTGAGAGTGTGAGCGAAGACACATTAATTTGAAAATACTGATGAAGAATTTTTTAAGAAGGCAAGTGAATTTAGTGAGTACAGTATAAAACGTGCTCAGTCACTAAGTCATCTCCAGTTCTTTGCAGCCCAATAGACTTAGCCCACCAGGCTCCTCTGTCCATGAAATTTTCCAGGCAAGAATATGGAAGTGTGTTGCCATTTTCTCCTCCAGGGCAACTTCCCCACAGATTGACTGAACCTGTTTGTCTCCAGCGTTGCAGGCAGGTTCTTTACCACTTTAGCCACCTGGGAAGATGTATCAGCTTAAAATATCACACAGTGAAGCCAAAATGAAATTGAGTCCACAACAAGCAAAACTGGAAGCAACAAGCTCTGTTAATATAACTCGAAATTCTGAACACCGTTCTCTATGCATCCCAGGATCCCCGCACTTCACACGTCTTCTCTGGAGGAAAACTGAAGATTTCAATCCACTCTCCTTCAAGCACTATTCTCTTTATCTAAACCTATTGCATAGCCACCCCCCGCCAATTTTTTTCAACAGACCATAAAAGTTTAGACCTAGAAAAATATTAGGGAGGAAAAAAGTTCCCCCTCCTCCAAATACGGATATTTCCCACAGACCTATGCAGATTTCTATGATTCTACTCTTGCAGATTATTCTCCTTGGACCAAGGGAATCCAAGAGCTGGGAGAATGCTCTAGAAAAGGCAGTGGGAGCTGTCCAAGTCACAAATGCACCATTGTAGACGGAGTTACGCAAACTAGTCTCTACCCCAGCCCCGGGCCAGCACTGAGATCAGCGCCCATTCATTGCAGTCACGAGGCAATCTAGATTAACGTGTCTGCAAAGGGATTAAAAACCATGCCTGTGTCATTGTCTGTAAAATTAGGAGGTTGGACAAAATGAACACTCAATGCTGACACTCTGTAATTTCACTCTTGGTCTGAGGGATCGTGAGATGCCGTATTTATTCACACGAGAACTGAATGGGAGGGCAACTGGGCTGACTGGTGGTCACACCAGAATGTCAAGGTTGGAAGGCCTCGCTGACTGCCACAGTCGTGATTCAGCCTTCTTACACACCCCAGCCACAGGACTTAACTTTAGACTCGCTCAGTTCATAGGCATGCTCTGAATGCTTACAGTGGACCAAGAATTTATTTATAAGGAGTGTCTCTCACTCCCAAGGCCAGCTTTTTTTTTTTAACCCCTGGTGCTAGTGATAAAGAATCCACCTGCCAGTGCAGGAGACTCGAGAGACACGGGTTCAATCTCTGGGTTGGGAAGACCCCACGAAGGAGAAAGTGGTGAACCACTCAGGTCTTCTCGCCTGGGGAATCCCATGGAACGGAGCCTGGAGGGCTACAGACCACAGGCCACAGAAAGTCAGACACAACTGAGCGTCTGAGCACATGCTTTGCAGATAATAAGGCACTTAATATTTATCAAGCAAAATTTTAGACAAAGACCCAGACGATGAAAGCATGTTAACTAACCTATAACCATCTCTGGAAACCAAAGTCAACTTTCTCAGGCTAGGGAGGTTTACAGACACACTACACAAGTATCCTGACGTCTAAAATGAACACTAAAGAGCGAGAATGGCAACGGGGTTTGCCGTTCCTGCTGTTACGGCTGCTGTTATTGTTCTTATTTTTCTAATCATCCTCATCTTCAAACATAACCCAGAAGCCAGGATTTGCACCGCCTGATTTGTAGACACACCCTGAGAGGAAATCCTTTAGCAAACTCTTCATACTGGGCTTCAGGAAACCTTCGCATCTACCCTGGAGACAATCCCTTTAATCTCAAACAACCCTGATTCCAGGATGAACACAGGGAGGGGGTGAAAGCCGAAACTGTCGAGCAGGCAATCTTCTTCCAAGGCTTTCAGCTCCACCTACAAAATCCCCATTGCTCTCAGGACACGCAGCCCAGGATCCCACTGGGCCGTGCCCATGTCCCCTAATCAGCAATCTCTATCCCATATCCCCACATTCAGCCCCCAACCTCCTCATCATTCCCTTTAAAGGGGAGCGTGTGTCAACTAGCTGGCCTGAAAAGTTAGTGCCAAATGGAACTTTTCCCATATGGGACCTCTAGACACCCCTGGATTTGTACACATCAGTGAGGATTATCTTCAAACCGAGGAAAGGAAATATCAGGGTGGTGTGAACTTGTAAGGAAAAGATACGAGCGATTGCTGGGTCTCCTGAGCTGACAAAACTGAGTCCTATATCTGTAGGGGGTCTTCCACCAGAATGAGGCCTTCAGGGGCTTCCCTGGAGGTCCAGCGGTCAAGACTCCGCCTTCCAGTGCAGGGGGTGCGGGTTAGTGTCTGGCAGGGGAGTGAGATTCCGCGTGCCGCTGATGAGGCCAAAAGCAAGAAAACAACCACGATGTCTTCAGTCATTACCCAGGAGGACACAAGGAGTGAAAGTGTGAGCTAGAGCCTCATAAGCCTTGAGAACCAACTAACAGGTTTGTATTAATTACAAAGATACCATTCTCAAGATCTTAGGAAAAAGCCTTTAAATCAGCGGGAATTATGTGATTCCATGCCAGCATTCCTGAATCACAGCAGTTGGAGGTTCCCAAACTGTGCCCCTGACAATGTACTGGGTGCCACAAATTTGAATCAAAATGCTCCTCAGCTACAATTAAATACCATTTTCCCAGTTCAAGCAAATTAATATATGTGATTATTGTATAAAATTATTAATAATATCAATATGTATGATAGTTTCCATTTCAATAATCTTAAACTTTTGGCATCTGTTGCAAGGGCCCTATATTAGAAACAGGTAAAGATGGTATTTAATTTAGGAGAATGGAAAAAGCAGAAGTCAGAGATATTTGTTGAATGTATCACCAGGTTCAAACTCAGTATTTCAGTTTATCTCATTTAAACCTCAGTAGCAGATTGGCGCCATTATCTCTGCACTGGGCTTCCTAGACGGTGCCAGTGGTGAAGAATCCACCTGTCCATGCAGAACACACAGCACCAGCAGGTTCGACCCCCGGGTCGGGAGGACGCCCTGGAGAAGGCGATGGCAGCCACCCCAGTGCTCTCGCCTGGGACACCCCTGGACGGAGGAGCCTGCAGGGCTAGAGCGCACGGGGTTGCGGGAGGAGCCGGTTGCGACTTCATGACTAAACAACAACATCTATTTTACAGATTAGGAAACGGAAACAGAGAGGTTAAGTGACTTGCCCAAGCTTACCAAACTCTAGATCGTGTGATTCAAACCCATATCTTCCTTATTCTGAAATCTGTGCTACCTTCAAAACTATATGCCTGTGTTTTACATCCAAAAAAAAATGCTATTTGAGTTTAATAGTGCAGACTCTACTGTAGTCTACCCTTGAACCGTTTTTAAACCACAGACCAAGTCTGTAGCTTTAGTAGTTTTTCCTCCCTCCTTGGGGAGTCTGCACAACGACTAGCCCATAGGTTACTAGAATTCAAGAAAGGCTTTAGGCTTCCCAGGTGGGGATAGTAGTAAAGAACCCACCTGTCAGTGTAGGAGACCTAAGAGACATGGGTTTGATCCTTGGCTGGGAAGATCCCCTGGAGAAAGAAATGACAACCATTCCAGTATTCTGGCCTGGGAAATCCCATGGACAGAGGAGCCTGGCAGGCTAGGGCTAGGCTGCCCTAACCAACCACCCTGCAGTCCATGGGGCCACAAAGAGTCAGACATGACTGAAGTGACTTAGCACAAAACACACAGCAAAGGCTTGGATGTTGCAAGTTTAACAAGTCCAGGATCGGTAAGGCAAGAGAAAATTAAAGACCCATGGGAACAGTCCATCTGTTTGTGTGCATGGACTTACTATTATCAGCACACATGGACTGAACCATCCCAAATGTTGGGGGCTTGCCCTTCGGGCTGCGAAGGTTGTGATGAAAGATGGGCATCTAGAGTGCCTTGGAGGAACGCTACTGATTTCAAGGAATTCTTGCTTTTATAGCTCTGCCCTGTCACGCGGTGTGTGCTTAAGTATGAATCCTATTTCTTGTAACAAAATAGCGTGGAAGTGTCTTTTGGTACTGGGTAGGAGACCAGCAAATGTTTATTAAATATAATCTGAGCTTCTGAGATGTTCAGGGTCTACTGTTTCTGAAGGCTTTCTCAGCTCACTCTCCACGTCACTAACCCATTTAGAGATGCTGTTCTAATTACTGTGCTTCTGTGTGCATACTTCACTTAATTACACACTTGCAACCTAAGGGCCTGTGTCTATAAACGTCAGGCTGTGGGGGCCTGATAAGTGCTTGCTGACAGATGTAACTTGACACCAGCCAGTCTCTGAGGGCAAGTCTTTGAAGGTAAGACAGTTGAAGGCAGCAGCATGATAGCAGTTTCTGATTTTGGCAAATAGTGTTTTGGCCGATGTTTAGCAAGTTGTGTAGAGAAATATGACTCATCCTAAGATAAGAAAGAGCCAGCTCACTGGAAAAGACCCTGACGCTGGGAAAGACTGAAGACAAAAGGAAAATGAGGTGGCAGCGGAAGAGGTGGTTAGGTAGCGTCACTGACTAAATGGGCGTGAATTTGAGCAAATTTCGGGAGATCGTGGAGGACGGGGAAGCCTGGCGTGCTGCAGTCCATGAGGCCACAGGAGTCAGACAGGACTCAGTGACTGGACAACAGAGGGAAAGAAACAGAACCAACCCCTGAACCCAAGGGAGGGAGGGTCATGTTCTGCTTCACAGGCTGAGACGCGAGAGTCGGGCAGGCCGGGCTGCCTCTCCTGCCGCATCCCTTAGATCAACGGCGGCACGTGTACAGAGGAACAGACCAGCCACAGCCACGCGATGCAGCGAAACCGGGAGACTCAAGGCCTGGAGGGAGCGGTCTTCCCAGCCGGAAAGACTGGGCCGAGGCGTCACCCACCCAGTCCTCAACACCCGGTCATGGCGTGGGAGCTGCCGCCTCGGGCGCCAGAGAGCTCGCCGCCATGGACGAGGGTGACCTACGACTCGGGGTGATGGGCTGGCGAGCTTCACACCCAGGGCAGCTGGACCACCTGCCCGACGGATGCTTCGGGCGCCCGGGACGCCTGCGCTGCGGTAGGGACGGTAACCATGGAGACAGGACTCCTCTGCAGACTTAGGTGCCTTTGCTGTTTTCTTTCCGTATAGGATGGTAAGCAGCAATGATTCCTTGGAGCAAGACAGAATCTTGCAGGTTTTTAAACTCTCATGGGAGGAAGTACCTGAAGAAGGGAAAAAAGTCATAAGCAAGATGATGAACAACAGAGGCCTTTAATTTAAGTAGAGTGAAGAAAAAGGGTGACCTGATTTTTTGCACCAAGTTGATGACGAAGACATAAGTTTCTGAATGATAGAAACTTAGTTCAGTTCAGTCACTCAGTCGTGTCCATCACTTTGCGACCCCATCAACTGCAGCATGCCAGGCCTCCCTGTCCACCGCCAACTCCTGGAGTTTACCCAAACCCATGTCCATCAAGTTGGTGATGCCATCCAACCATCTCATCCTCTGTCATCCCCTTCTCCTCCCGCCTTCAGTCTTTCCCAGCATCAGGATCTTTTCCAATGAGTCAGCTCTTCACATCAGGTGGCCAAAGTACTGGAATGATAGACTGTTTTATTTTTAATTGCACACATGTGTTTTCTCTGATTTGGGCTCCTCTTCCCCCTCCCCCGAAGCCTCTTCTCCTTCTACACACACACAGCCTTCTGTCAGCTTATGCACCGTATCTTGCCAGCTGCTTGTGAAAGAAAATTCCACTGTATGACTGCATGCTGAAGTGCTGACATTTGGCTCAGTAGAAATCTGTCAAAATGATCAAAGTCAACACTGAATTCCAACTATTTCCTCCAAACTGGCTTTCCTCCACGTGTCTTATCTCATGGAACACCCTCCTCACTATCTGTTCGTTCTCTGAAGTTTAAAGTCTTGGCGAGTCTGTCCCTGTCTCCACTTCGGCCACCCCTCCCTCCCACTGGGCACCAGAAGGCTGCGCTGGCCTGCAGACTCCTGCCCACCCGACCCCTTGTTCTCTGGCCTCTGGACACCGACCTGGTTTAGCTGTTCTGTCTCCCACTGAGTCCCCCATTTCAATCCACCTCCCCCACCTCTGCTTTTTCTCAGCACTTTCATCTTTAAATGCACCACCTCACATCCCTGGCCATCTCCTGGAAGAGAGTGTGAGGGTAAGTCACAGTAACGCTGGATATAGAATGAAATCCAGAGAAACTGAAAGTAAAGCAGCTATGAAATCCAAGATAACTGTGAGGAAGGCAAGAGACACGAGCGCCCACCGCAGGGTGGGCCTGGAGCTGTCTGTCTTCCAGCCTTCCTCAGCGTGCAGCAGCTCAGCTGTCACAGGAGGGCCCGGGGCAGGTTCCACGCTCCGTCTCCCCATGCACGCGCCTCATCGCCGGGGCTCCCGTTGGCCCAGTGTCTGGCAACTGTAGGCCTTCCCTTTGGCACAAAAGTAACTGCGAACAACGTTGTGTGAAGCTGAGCACCTTGTACGCAAGATGACCCCAGACTGAACGCACCATCTCCCCCTTCTAAACGCTTTCCTTCTCGAGCAGTGCCTGGTTTTATTTTTGTTTATTTCTGGCTGCCTCGGGTCTTCACTGCAGCACGGGGCTCTCCCTCCCCCGCAGTGCTGCACAGGCTCAGCAGTTGCAGCTTGTGGGCTGAGGTCCCCCAGTTCCCTAACCAGGGACCAAACCAAACCCGCGTCACCTGCTTGGAAAGCAAATTCTTACCTACGGAGCCACTGGGTCACCCAGGAAATCCCTAACATGGCATCGCCATCTCACCACTGGCGCACCAAGAAACCGGAGTCGTTTTCCACTCGCCTTCTTCTTCGTCTTCACCCGAACTTCCTGTCCAGGTTAGCTCCTCTCCAGATGCTCTCTCCCCTTGCTCCCCCCCACCTCCCTTGTCATTCATTGACTTAGTTCATGCCCTCAGCATTTCCCATCCAGAATCTCGCAGGAGCCTCCTGGCTGTATTGCCTGCTGCTGCTCCTTCTCCCCTTTGCTACAGTGCTGTCCCGGTGATTCTTCCTCATAAATGAGATGACCGTACTCTCTGCGTGCTGTGCTTAGTCCCTCAGTCGTGTCCAGCTCTTTGTGACCCGTAGACTGTAGCCCGCCAGGCTCTTCTGTCCATGGGGATTCTCCAGGCAAGAACACTGGAGTGGGTTGCCATGCCCTCCTTCAGGGGATCTTCCCAACCCAGGGATGAAACCCAGGTCTCCCCATTGCAGGTGGATTCTTCATATCCTGAGGCACCAGGGAATCCCGGTCACACTCTATCTCCTGTTAAAAGTCTCCACCATTTTCTCCCTCGCCTATCGCATCGGTATCCAGAAAGATGCATAAGCGACCTTTGCGCTGCACCTCTGACAGCGTGGAGTACTGGCCACCTGGAGGGCCCCTGCTACGTGCTGCCTAACACACTGTTGTGCTCTCACGATGTAAGCGTGACGGTCGAGAATAGCACTGCCGGGCGGCTTGCCTGGTGGCCCAGTGGCTGAGAATCTGCCTCACGATGTAGGGGATGGGACGTGGGCTCGATCCCTAACCAGGCAACTAAGACCTCACGCGCCACAACCGCGGGGCCCTCGAACAGCACCCAGAAAGCACACCTGCCGCTGCTGGCGGGAAGTCTGAGGGCCGCAGCCAAGGTCCCGAGGGCCACAACTAAGATCTGCAAGGTCAAAAACAGCTCGTTGACTAAAAATATCACTATTTTAAAAGGAAGAGCCCTGTCCGGTAGGATGGTCTGCGGTGAAGACGGGCCCCCGCGCCTCTGATGTTCAGTGTGGTTGCCACTGGCTCCTTGTGGCTACTGATCTCCAGAAATGGGGCAGTTTGACAGAGAAACTGTTATCTTTAATTTTACTTAATTTACTAACAACATATGGCTAGCAACTATCATAATGGACTATATGGTTTCAGAGTTTAAAAAGAAAAAAAAAACAACCTTGTGAGATGAAATCTGAGCTTTAAAGGGTAAGAAAACTCAAAAACTGGGAACTCGAATCCCTGGACTCCTGGAGACCAGACCAATCACAGCTCAGTAGCGCCCCCTGGCACTCAGAAAACGAACATGCAAACACTGGAGAATAAACGCCTCCACTTTTCACTTTCATGCACTGGAGAAGGAAATGGCAACCCACTCCAGTGTTCTTGCCTGGAGAATCCCAGGGACAGGGAAGCGGTGGGCTGCCATCTATGGGGTCGCACAGAGTCGGACACGACTGAAGCGACTTAGCAGCGGCAGCAGCAGCAGGGCTCCTCTAGATCAGTGATTAGAAGCAACTTCGTTTTACAATAAAATATCCCCAGATATACAAAGAAATAAGCCACCATGAAAGAGGATTTAGAACCCAAGGTTTTCAGCTATTAGAATCACTGTATACACAATATAACATAGCCATATGTAAAGTGTCTTTAAAAAACAACATAACAATTAGAGTCCAAGAAGAAAAAGTATGTATGATCAGGTATATTTGAAAAGGAACCAAACAGAAATTTTAGAGATCAAATATTTAACAATTAAAGTAAAAACCTGAATAGAGGGTTAAACAAGTTAGACACAGCTGAAGAAAACATTAATGGATAAAAGATCAATATACAGGATAACCTAGAATGAAGTGTAAAGATGTAAGGAGGTGGAAAATATTGCTTAAAAAAATTAATATATGTGGGAAATAGGATAGAACAAAGATGTGTATTTTGAGTCCCAGAAGCAAAAAATGGAGAGGCTAATTTAAAGAGACTGTGGCTGAGAAATTACCAGAACAGATGAAATAACGTGAATCCACAGATTCTGAAAGCACAATCTTATCAGCAGAAACAGACCCAAGCAAAATGATAACATAGACAGCTTTTTTCTCTGTTCTACCAATTCTTGGAAGTGCCTGTCTCATTTTCAAGCATCTTCTACAGGGCGTCCAGATGCCCAGCTCCCCCACACTGCCCCCAGTCTATTCAAGCTCATTACACACACACCCTCACCCAAACCAGCACTTTCAAGATATCAAAGATGATAATTAAAATGATCAGATAAACCAGTCAGGGCTTGTATATTTTCAGAGTTAATGAGTTGTCTCTCCCAATTAGATAACGCTTCAGGATTACATTACCGAGGTCCCTTGAGGAGTGGCACAACTATTGGAAATCAGGCACGGCGCCAGAAAGAGCTGGGAAAAGAAAGAGGCTCTGCACGCCCCCTGCGCCTCAGTGTGAGAGCCCGCCCTAACGGTGACCCCGAGACAGGCAAGTGACCGGCGCGCCCACGCGTACACTCAGCCCCGGTGCACTGGTCCACTGTCATCAGAAAGAACAGACTTCACGTGTATTATCAAAATGAGGAGAGTGGAAATCCACGTTGGATGACATCCCCGGAGCACCCCCAGCCCTGTAAGCAGCGTATACAGCCAGCATCAAAGGCTACCGACATACAGCGCTCTTCTGGCTGCAATTACTGGTTCAGCGGTGAATTCGTCCACTGAACAAATACTTGCTGAGCGCGTCCTCTGCATCAGGCACTGCTGTGGACAGAGAGATACTGCAGAAATCAAAGTGGACAAGACGCTGACCTCGTGGCTCTTACACAGGGGTGAGGAGGAGACACCGCAAATAAAAGATTTACATACATGTTTCTCCAAGTATCTCTCCAAGAATGTGTGTGTGCGCGCGTGCTCAGGGACTTCAGTCGTGTCCCACTCTTTGCAACCCCATGGACTGTAGCCCACCAGGCTCCTCTGTCCACGGGACTCTTCAGACAAGGACACTGGAGTGAGCCGCCGGACCCTCCTCCAGGGGATCTTCCCCACCCGAGGATGGAGCCCATGTCTCCTGCGTTTCCCGCCTTGGCAGGGGGATTCTTCGCCGCTGAGCCGCCCGTGTGTGTGTGTGTGGCCTTAGCCGCTCAGTCGTGTCCGGTTCTGTGACATTACGGACTGTAGCCCGCCGGGCTCCTCTGTCCATGGGATTCTGCAGACGAAATGCGAGAGCGGGTTGTCACTTTTCGCTATATCGGACTTCCCGGGCGGCGCTAGTGGTTAAGAACGCACCTACCCGTTCAGGAGACGCAAGAGCCGCGGGTTCGATCCCTGGGTCGGGAAGACCCCCTGGAGGAGGGCACAGCGCCCCCACTCCAGGATTCTTGCCTGGAGAACCCCAGGGACAGAGGAGCCTGGCGGGCTACTGCCCGTGGGGCCAGAGTTGGATTAACATCTGTTTAAGTATGACTGCAATACGACTGGGTGGAGGAAAAGGAAAACAGCGGGCACTTCGAGAATCTGTGTCTATTCTTCAAAGAAGAGCCGTGGGGGCTGAGTCGGGCCCGTGGCAGCAGAGACGCGCGCGGATCTGAGACGGCGTGGCGCGCTCGGCGGGCCCGCGCGGGCCTCCGGGAGGGCGCGCCCGCCCGAGCGGGGAGCCGCGGGTCTTCCCGGAGCCGGCGCCTCGCCTGCGGCCGGAGCTCAGCAGGAGGCCGGGCGACCGCCCCAGGCACCGACTGTGGCCCCAGAGTGGAACTCGGAGAGCTGCCCGCACGGCGGGGCCGCGGCGGAGGCCGCAGGCGCGCGGAGCAAGGGCTCCCCCAGCGCCCGCAGGGAGGCCGCCTGCGCGGCTGTGCGCCGAGGAGAGCCGGCGAGAGCGGGCCAGGGCTCCGGGACCGCGAGCGCGACGCGACGGCGACACTCAGCGCCGCCCGGTGGCCGGGAGGGGGAACCGACGCTAGAGGACCACCTGCCTCGGCGTCGAGAGGCTGCGGCCAAGCAAGAGGCTCGCTCTCCGGGCTGGGTAGAGGCGGGGTCTCCTGCAGGAGGGCATGGCACCCCGCCCCAGCCTTCTTGCTGGAGAGTCCATGGACGGAGGAGCTGGAGGGCTACAGCCCATGGGGTCGCGGAGTCGGACAGGAGCAAGCCAATAGAGGTGAATAAGGTCACCTACTCTTTCTGCTTTTGAACGGTGGTGTTGCAGAAGACTCTTGCCAGTCCCTTGGACTGCAAGGAGATGCTACCAGTCCATTCTGAAGGAGATCAGCCCTGGGATTTCTTTGGAAGGACTGATGCTAAAGCTGAAACTCCAGTACCCTGGCCACCTCATGCGAAGAGTTGACTCATTGGAAAAGACTCCGATGCTGGGAGGGATTGGGGGCAGGAGGAGAAGGGGACGACAGAGGATGAAATGGCTGGATGGCATCACCAACTCGATGGACATGACTTTGAGTGAACTCCTGGAGTTGGTGATAGACAGAGAGGCCTGGCGAGCTACAATTCATGGGGACACAAAGAGTCGGACACGACTGAGCGACTGAACTGAACTCTTTCTGCAGCAGGACCTGGGTCAGGGATAATCGTTTCCTGTCAGTTGAAGACTTCGATCCCCTCCCTTGAAAGCCCTAACATAGCCGGAGCAGCCCCTGCTGTCCTGGGGAGGACGCGACGGGGACAAGAGCCACAGAACCCGGAACCCCCATCTCCCGAATCCTCCCCAGGCCAGGGGTGCGCTGAGGGCAAGGATGTTGTAGAAGCAGTTTCAGGCCTAAGAGCTAAAACTAAAAAAAGAGAAGCTTTTCAGATCCGATGTTAATAGCAAATGGCATACAGTTGACCGAATATGACCCCTGAGGGGAAAAGCTCAGAGTTCTCAAAAAACGCATCAGCTAACCAGGAATGCTCGAAAGTAAGCATTCCCAGAAGACTTGCTTATTATGCAAATATTTAGCTAAGGCTTCTCTTTATCTACAGTCACTTGTCTCATATTTAACATAAGATTTCATTTTAATGTAAACAGAAGGCATTTGTTAAAATTTATTGAAATATAGTTGCTTTACAATGTTGGGTTGGTTTCAGGGGTACAGCGAAGTGATTCAGATGTATATATATGTATGATGTGTATTTTATTTTTTCGTGTATATATTCTTTTTCAAAGTCTTTTCCATTATAGGTCATCAGGAGGTACTGAGCCTAGTTTTCTGTGCTTTTCTTGTTGGTTATGCATTTCATACCTGGTAGTGTGTGGGTGTTAATCCCCACTCCTAATTCACCCCCCGCCAGTTCCCCTTTGGTGCCCAAGTCTGTTCTCTGTATCTGTGAGTCTGTTTGTTAAGACTATTTGTACCATTTTTAAGATTCCACGTATAAGAAATATCATGTAATGTGTGAACGCTCAGTCACCTATTCCTGTCTGACTCTTTGAGACTCCATGGACCGTTGCCCACCAGGCTCCTTTGTCCATGGAATTTTTCAGGCAAGAATGCTGAACCAAGTTGTCATTTCCTTCTCCAGGGGATCTTCCCAACCCAGGGATCAATCCCACGTCTGCTGCATTGGCGGGTGGATTCTTTACCACTGAGCCACCTGGCCATATTGTATAATACCAAGTCAAAGTGTTTAATAACCAAATGCACAGAAACTATAAACACAGGCTCTGAAATCAGAGAGCTGAGGTTTAAATTCTGACAGCACAACTTACTAGCCTTCTGTGTTCCACAAGTTTCCCGGTGTCTCTGATCCTCTGTTCCTGTAACCTTGAGTGAGTCTGCACAGGGTTGTTGTGGAAGCGGAATTATAACATATGTCATGTTTAGCACAGTGCCCGGCTCGTGCTTACTCCAACAGTGGAGTTGACGTCACAGCTGGAAAAAATAATCACTAACAGTGATGATGTGACATCAATAGTAATGAAGATAGAGAAGCGCTGGTAGGGCGCTGGAAGACCATCTGGCAGCCCCCTGAGGCTGAGCCCTGAACACTCTGCAGCTCAGCGATTTCATCCCCGTGGATGCCAGTGTGCAAACACACACCTGCTATCTCTTTTCTATTCTTCAGCTGTGCAGGCTGTTAGCTCTCCAGCCAAGAATCGAGCCCACGGCCCCAGCAGTGCACCTGTGGAGCTGTGACCACTGAACTGCCAGGAAGTCCCTGGGGATGCTCTGTGCTCACACAGCCATCGCCAGGCGGCTCTGCACACGGCACTGCGGCCACCGGGCGGGACTTTCCCGGCAACAGTCGATCCCAAAGGAGACACGCTAAGCTCCCTGAACACTTACTTGGCTTGAAGGAGCACTGATCTCTCCCCGCCTCTAAGTAATCCTGAAGCATGTTTCAAGGTCATCCCCACTTCCCTTCTCACAGTCTAGAGAAGAGGGACAATGAGCCAAGAGTGCTAAAGCCTGACTTTGGCCACCCCCAGAACCCCTGCCCAAATGGCCTTTTCCTTTTGAGAGCACGGGGCATTTGTCCATTTTTGCACTCAGCTTTTATTGCAGGAGGAGACATGCTCTATTTGAGTACTCTGCAGGGACAGGAAAAGGGCTGTGTTGAATATTAGGTTCAGAGACATGGTAATTGTTTTAAAACAATGTGCCTGACACTGGGGATGGGAAGAGTGCTTAATAAGAAAACATTTTAGGCATACACAGCTTACTTGATAAAATTACATTTTGAGGCAGGGCCCAAGGTGGAAAAGGCTGGAGGGAAGTTCCATAGCCTCCTACTAGGCCCCTGGTCTCATTAGACACTTTTACGTAGTTCGAAGCTAATCTACTGTTTCCCTGGTCCTTTCCTCCCAGGATGACAGGGGAGAGAAGGAGGAAACCAAGAGATCGTGTGCAGGAAGGAAGGAAGGCCAGAAATAGGGGCAGCCATTCTTCTTATCTCTGTTTATTCTACATCAATCCCCGCCCCCCCAAAAAAAAAAAAAAATTTTGTCAGTGGTTGGCTTGGTTCTATTTCAAAATAGAGAATCCAACTTTCATGGGAAAAAGCAGGTCTTGTAATTCAGTAATATTTTATTTTCAACAGCATAAAAGGAATTCAATACTGAGCCTTCAGAGCAAGAAAGTTGAACCTATTTACAACGAAGCCGGCCGGGGTTTGGAGGGGGTGGGGAAGGAGTTCTACCGTCCTCCTGAATTCAGACCTTCCAGCCACCCTCTTTCTGCAGTGAATTAACGCTTGAACTTGTGACACAGGTAACTTCTCAGAAACATCTTTAAAAACATACTATTGTTATGCGTTACCGACTAGCTGTCCACAGTAACTGAACCCGTAGACGCTGAGAAACATATGCACTGAGGCAGCAGGAGCGTTTTCAGTTGCCCGCCCAACAGCATTAAGCTCCTGCCCTCGTCCCACTAAACCACAGCAAGGACGCAAGCCCCTGCAACACCCTAGCGTTCGTTTACTGCCTACTGTGAGAGTCTGGATGCATTTAAGTCCCTGGTGGCCAGACATCCACAAGCTTGGGCGGGTTAGAATTTCCTGCCAGTGGTCTCTCGCCAACCCAGCAACAGGTGGGCATTCTATCAAAAGTGAAAGTGGTTTTAAGTTAGGCTTAAATTATTTATTCTGCCGCAATCTGTTACATCTTTTTCGTTGCTGTTGTTGTTGACCTTTATTGAGATATACTTGACATAAAACATTGTACCAGTTTAAGGTGTATGATGTAATGATTGAATATTTGTAATATATTACGAAATGCCCACCGCAAAGAAGCGAGCTAGCACATCGATCGCCCCGCCCACTTAGAGCTGCGCATGTGTATGGCGAGCACTTTTAAGATCTACTGTCTTAGCAACTTTCAAACATACGATGTGGTATCGTTAACAGTGGATACCAAGGGGGAAGGGGTCGGGTGGAAGGAATTAGGAGATGAGGACTGACGCATATACGCATATACACTGTGGATAATATGCATGAAATAGCCAAGTGATGGGGCATGCTGTATAGCATGGGGAACTCTGCTTAACCCGCTGTGCTGCTCTAAGGCGAGTTTTTATTGAGACCTGAACTTCCCATTGAGGTGCTGCCCCTTGGTTACCGCAGGTCCAACTCTCCAAAAGTCCACAAAGTTCTGAAAACAAGGTCTTTTCGTAAGCAGGAGACACGCCCATTTGGCAGCAAAACCTGATATCTGGGCTACCTAGTGTCTCTGTTTACTTTGCGCCAATATTCTACATTTTATGGCAGAATTATTAAGGTGTTGATTTATAGGGTGCTGTTCCAGTTTCTCTCAGTGGAATTCCCTAACATACAGTATATGCAGCATATTATCTTCCTAAAATCCCCCCAAAATCAGACTTGAAGGAAATACTGGTCCCTTATGTTCAGCATAAGGAGCTGTGGATGTACTGCCCCCAAGTCTCATTCATGTCAGGAAAGCTTTGCAGCGCCCATGTCCCAGGAAAAAGAGGACGTTTAGAACATTCTGCATCCCAGAGAGGGAAGGCTAAGCTTTGGTAATAAAAGTCCTCTAGATCCTCCCTAGAGGAATTTTCTTTGAGAAAGACTGTGTTCCTGCCAATGAGAAAGACTGTGTTCCTGCCAATAACCCTGGGTTGTCTGACAAATAATGAACACAAATTTTTTTCTCTAAGGTGATTCCTTAAAGCACCGCCTGCTAAGGGAGTGGGAGGGAAAATTTTAAAAAAAAGGATTGGAAAAAAGGTCCATTAGGGTGCGTACCAGTGGCCTCCTGATCCAGCAGTATTAACAATTTATCGTATTTAGAAAATGATTCTCTAGATGCAGAGTTGGCAGAGAAGTTGGTGGGACTTAACCCAGGCTCTGCCACTTAAGGAGAACAGAACTTGCCAAAGAAAATGATGTTTCGAGTTTTGTTGTGCCTGATGATGTAAATAAAGGGGTGGTCGGCATTGAACTCATCCTTGTGTTGCAGGATCCGTGACCCTGGCACCTCTATGGAATCCCCACCATCTTCAGTTATTTCTAAGGACACTCTGTGAATGACATTTGAGAGGGCCACTCCCTTCGTCTCTGACATCCCAGAGAAATCAGAGGTGTCCTCATTAAAGATGCTTTTCAGCCCTAGGTGCTCCAGGCTAGCCTTGGGGTCTAGCATCCTCTCCACCTTGAATTTGGGGATGGAGAGCTTGACTTTGGCGTTGGCCATCATGCTGGGATTTGTCCACTGCAAGAGCGTCTCTGAGCTGAGTTGTTTTTCGACCTGAAGGACAAAAAGCAGAAGAAATCATTTTTATTTCCAACTGTAAAAAATCCTGCTCGATTAAAAGCACACAGGGTCACAGAGGGCCTGATTTGGAAGTAGCACAGATCGAAGACAGAGCCGACTGCAGTTCTGGTGCGTGATGAGGTTCTCTTAAAAACGGCCACCAAGCCGCCCAGCCCCATCCTCCCATACACCTCGAGGATGGCCCCTTCGCTCTGAAACTTATGAGAGCACTTCCTTTACCTATAGAGGGGCTCTTTAGAGATGAATCCATGGTTTATGATGATGCATGGACAATGGTGAAATAAATATGAAATTAGAAAACTGTTTATGCATTATATTTACTGAAAACTTATTTTAATTCCTCTACTAGGAAACCTAGAATATTCATGCCCTAGGCATAGCATCAAATTTAATAAATTTAAGCTAAAGTTACCCTTTTCAAAATGAGAATTTGAACTGTCTAGGGTCATTCTTTAAGACCATAGGTGATGAATGCATCCATTTCAGTTGGTTCCTTTTAAAATGAGAGATATGCAATGATGCATAAAATGATTTAGTCATACAATTCTTCATTCAGCAAATCTTAAATTGCTCCTTGCCCTTCCAGTCTCTGCACTGGCTAGAGGAGAAATGCATGTTAAACAGAGAATAATATCTTGACTGTTACTACACAAGGCAATCTGCACTTAAGTTACTCATATGAAACCTATAAAAATCAGGGAGATGACAAGGTCACAAACGGATCACCAGCTTTTTTTAATGGGGGAGGGAACCATTGAACTCTCTCGCTAATTGATGGTAAGTATTCTTCATGGATACTGTTTCATTTAAGACAAATTATTAAGACCGAAGCTTCCCAGGTGGTGCAGTGGTTAAAGAACCCGCCTGCCAATGCAGGAGGTGCGAGAGATGCCAGTTCAATCCCTGGGTCAGGAAGAGCCCCGGGGAAGAAAATGGCAGCCCACTCCGATATTCTTGCCTAGGAAATCCCATGGACAGAGGAGCCTCCTGGGCTGTGAAAGGAGAGAGAAGAGTGAACAGAAGGAAAATGGAGACAGGAGCTATGGTTCAGCTCACGCAGTAACAGATGAAACATAAAGAAGCCAGAGTAGCAGGGAGGCTGAGACCGAGCTAGCCTGCTCACCAGTCAGGGGGCAACTGAGCGGCCGGGAAATGAAGAGGTGAATCCTAGGCTCCTCGGAGAGGCACTCCTGGGCGCAGACGGTGGAGAACCCGCCCTCAGTGCGGGAGCCCTGGGTTCGATCCCTGGGTGGGGTGATCCGCTGGAGAAGGACCTGACAACCCCCTCCAGTCTCCTTGCCTGGAGAAGCCCGCGGACGGAGGGGCCTGGAGAGCCGCAGTCCACGGGGTCATACAGAGTCGGACGCGACTGAGCGACTAAGCAGAGCGCAGCGCAGCCTGGAGGCTGGGAACCTTACGGGCGCAGGTGCCAAGCTCCCGGGCTCCCACTCCGATTCTACGTCCCACACGCGAGCTTGTACCAAGTACCCAGCCCTCCGTGCCTGCGTCCCCTGGTAAACTCAGTACTCAGGCTAACAGTTTCCAACTCCTGCGACTGCCCTGAGGGTCAGATGACCAGTGGGTGTGTGAACTTACAGTTCCTGGCGCACCGTAAGTACCAAATAAATATCAGCTGTTTTAATATTGAGGAGAAACCCCCAAAGAACCCTGAAACCGTTGGAGCCCCCTGGGTAAGGTTACCGCGCCCTCCATCAGCCCCGCAAGGCCCGCCCCACGCGCCTCCTGGCGCCACTGCGCATGGCGCGCTGCATGCCGCGCCCTCCTCACCTGCTCCAGGCCGGTGGACCCGTCCTCCACGTCCTTGGGCAGCAGGATGAGCATGCTCAGGTGCTTGTTCTGAAAGGGAAGCTCTATGACCTTACAGTTGACGCCGTCGATGTGGCCCATGCAGAACGTGGCCTCCATAGTCATCATCTGCACTGGTTTGGTGTCTGTCTGTAAAAGGAGAAGAAATTTGCTCTGCCTGCTTTTCGCACACACACAATGTGTGCATACACACACACACACAATGTATGCATACACACACACACACATGTGTATATATATATATACACACATATACACACACACACAGAGCACATAAATTTGTTCCTAATATAGCTTCAAGTCGTTATGGCTTAAAGCGGCCGCAGAGGATCCACACTGACAGAGACAGTCTTGTCAAGAGCTTATGACTTCCTCTGAAAAGTTATTCATGTGCTTTATAACTACAGGAACTATACATAATATAATACTGTATTTACATATATAAAACTTTAAAAATAAGATGGAATGACTGGAAATACAAGCAAACATTAACTTGGGCTTTATAGATGCCTGTAATTACAAGATCTTTCAGCCACTGCTGGTGGAGCTCACTTGAAAGCCAATTCCAGCGCAGACCCACAGATCCATTTACATAGCTTGTCCTCATAAAACGCCTGTTCTGGAGAAGCTAGCATATAGCAGAGCAAAGTCACGCTCGCCTAGTCCTCCGTCTGCTTGTGATTTCCGTCACCCCACCCCATCCCCTCTGCTTGCTCCGATCTGATTGGACAGGAGGACCTCCGGGTTCCGGTCTCAGATGTGACAGAGACGTTCAGGGAGTCACGCTACCTCCCTGAGTCTCGTTTCTCTGTCAGCAGCATGAGGGGCCTGGAGGTCTCAGGATGGCCGTCCCTCTGGGGGGAAGGTGGGAGGCGGGCGTGGGGCGCTGCCGAGGGGAGGGGAGGGGGTTGCACAAGACAGGGCGACTCTGGCTACACTTTTCCTTTAAGATATCAGAAGTGGCAAAATCTAAAGATTTTACAAAGGTGTTTGTTGCTTCCCTGGTGTTTGTTATATTATCCTCCACAATTTACTGCACATTAGAAATATTTCCTAATTTTAAAAATTAAGAATGATTATAAATAAAATTATCTCAAAGTCCTTTACAGCTCCTATCACACAGTCCTTCTCTCCAGGCAGCATCCCAGGCCTTTTTTCCTCTGTGTCCCCATTAATATCTGACCTTGTTGCCATAGAGGTGACTCACAATCTAAAGAAAAATTAATTCCTACTGGGAGTAAAGACTGATAGTAATTTAGTGCAACTTATTGTCAGGGTTTATACCTCTCACGGGATATTTGCCTGTTAACTGAATCTCTTTGGGGAAATTTCAAACATCAAGTCTGCAGAAATAATAGGACATTCTTATCTGGCATCTTCAACAGTAAGCTGAACCTTACCCAGAGCTATTTTCAAGCAAACTAGACCTTACTTGTTCTACTGTTTCTATATATATCCATTTTAACACTTGTCACGGTGTTAGAAATACGTGTGTAAGACTCTCCTGGTGGATGAGAATCCACCTGCCAGCGTCGAGGACGCGGGTTAGATCCCCTGGCCCAGGAAGACGCCGCACTCCGTGGAGCAGCTAAGCCTTCACGCTGCGTCTCCTGTGCCCGCGCTCCAGAGCCCGCGGACCTCAGCTCCTGAGCCCCTGCGCTGCAGCTCCTGGAGCCTGAGCGCGCAGGGCCTGCGCTCCGCGGAGAGGAGCCCCGCAGTGCGGAGACTGCGCCCGGAGAAAGCCCGAGGGCAGCACCGAAGACCCAGGACAACTGAAACTAACTAAACAGCAGCGGGTAAACGCCAAAAAAGGGGAAACGCTTTAGAAAAGAAATGTGTGCATGTGACAGCCTCCACCCCCATCTGGACGACAGTCAAAGCAGGAACCATGTCTTATACCTTGGTATATCCCAGCACAGAACAACTGCTCATTAAACATTAGGTTGGCATTAAATAACTGGAGACTGCCTCTACGTGTAACCGAAACAAAATCATGATTTTTAAAAATACTACTCTTGCAATTAACTAGTAATTCTTCCACTTCTCAAAGAAGATGCAGATTTGTCTAAAAATCTCCGTTAGTTTAGATTACTAATCGTTTCTGAATTCACAAAAACTGTGATCACCAAAAACTGTAATCCATTTCATTTTTCAGCACTGACTGTGGAAACAATAATCCCCCTTTCTAAAATATAAATTAAGACATGTCTCTGAAAATAAGACTAGGTAAGACCATCCCAGAAAATGCAGCATGTGTGTGTGTGCATGCGTGTGTGTGCATGCGTGTGTGTGCATGCGTGTGTGCATGTATGTGTGCGTGCGCATGTGTGCATGTGTGTCTGCGTGTGTGTGCATGTGTGTCCGTGTGTGTGTGCATGCGTGTGTGTGTGTGTTCAGCTTTGTCAGAAGAGGCATCACACTAAACGTTTAATGATACAACGCCATCAGTTTAGTCTAGCCCTTAAAAGACAAGAGACCAAAGGGCATGGGAAAAGTCATAGCAGCATCACCCGAAAGTTTAGGAGCTGACAAAAGCAACTCAAAGGAAAGATAATGACCTGTGCATTCAAAGGTAAGGTGTAGCCCCACACAGCCTTGAATAGTGTTTTATTTGATGAACCTCTGAGAGATCAATGGCATTTTAAATCCCTATTAACTCTCTTTCTAGAGTCCAAGACTCCAGGATGTTGACCCTACCTAGCTTTATGATTTAATAACAAGAATAAAGGAACAGCACACGTCCTACCCACCTCTGTAAACACTCATTAACAAATGTAAAAACACAGCCTGAGCCTGATCAGCACAAGAGTTCCTGGTGAACTCACTCACTGTTGCAGGATGCTGACGCCTTTCTGGGCTGGCCCTGCAGCTGGTATGAGAAGCACCATTAGCAACATCAGCTCAGTGGACATGAGTCTGAGCAAACTCCAGGAGATGTGAAGGACACGGAAGCCTGGTGCACTGCCGTCCACGGGGTCGCAAAGAGTCGGACGACTGAGCACCTAAACAACAGCTGCAGGTTCTAGGAGAGACCTGAGAACTAGAATCGATCACAGGGACTACAGGGCAAATAAGCTTCCTTCCACTATATTGCTGACTGATGAACAGTTCTGAATCTGTGTTCTTATCACAAGCCAGATCTCATCAAACAAAACCAAATCACACCATCCTATAAACGTCTGGAGATTCCCAGGTCCTCTACCTAACCTCAGAAGGAGAGCAGTGAGCGGTCCTGAAGATAGATCTTAGATCCCTGCCCAGGAATTAAACCTGGGTAACCCAGCTGAAAACCAAGAGTCCAGCCACTAGACCACCAGGGGCTAGAGGCTAGAAGAAAAAGTAGGCCTGGCTCTTGCCCCTGTTTGAAAGCAAGAATGTTTCAAGGAGGCGAAAACTATAAAAACAGGTACAACGTTTATTATTAGAGACACACTACAATGTATGGGTGAGCAAACGGGAAAACAGTTTGTTTATCTGCCTCAGAAGCAGAGCAGAGATGTATACCCAGAGAGAAAGGGTATCCACCGCCTCTGCAACGAGGGGGCGTGCGGTGAGTCAGAAGCTGGGCAGAGAGCCCCAGAGACGTCCCGAGTGAGGAGGTGACGCAAGTCACTCACCTGCGACTGTCCCCCATCTCTGTTTCCCTTCGGCCAATTCCCTTGTTTCTTTCTTCTCACCTGACTGGTCCAGGGACCCTCCCCAAGATGCATGCACTTTTCTTCTAAAATGGATCCCACTGCGGAGGCCTATGGGTGTGTGTCCACACTTATTATGGGGCGAGGTCCCCTCCTTATTCGACCCCCAAGAAGCCTCCCCGCACGCGTGCAGGGTAAGCAAGCCCTCCTTGACCTCAGGAGTGGGCACCTGATCTCTCTGCTTCAGCAGAGCTCAGCTTTAGCCACTAGCTTTGTCCTTGGGAGTGTCTGGGGAGAACAAATCTCAGCTTTACTCCACGTGACAAGCACCAGGCATCCAGCCCAGAGGCCCGCTGCCTCCCACCGTATAATGAAAGGGCCAGTGGTCCAGTCTCAGGTCTATGACTTCATTATTCACTCAGCAGTATTAAAACTATGCTTCCCTACAACGCAGGTCTATAATTCTTCTCCATAATGACTCCCAGCCCTGGAGATTAGTAAGCTATGCTTTCTCCTTCACAGTCAGCAAGCACCTCAAAGCACTTTCTAAATTAAAAGATCAGAACCATGTGTTTTACTGCTAACAGGTGAGAGATGAGATCACAGAGAAGTTTATTAACCTGGAACAAGATTCCCAAATGGTTATGTTTTGTGATGATCCAAAGACCTCTGACGTTGGGATTTAGCTTGTTTCTTTTCTTTTCCTTTCTTATTAATGGCCCCAAATATCTATAGCTATTTTCTGGTTGGTGATTTAGATTTAACCACTATGTTATAAGGACTTCCCTGGTGGCTCAGATGGTAAAGAGTCTGCCTGCCGTGCAGGAGACCTGAGATGGATCCCTGGGTCAGGAAGATCCCCTGGAGAAGGGAATGAAAACCCACTCCAGTATTCTTGCCTGGAGAATCCCATGGACAGAGAAGCCTGGCGGGCTACAGTCCATGGGGTCACAAAAGAGTTGGTCACAGCTGAGAGACTAGCCACACACTGTATTATAAGCTCCGTAAAATCTTACTCCGACCCTAAGGACATCCCAGAAAAAGCATGCGAGTCTGGATTATGGAGCTTTTTCTGCACTCACCCCTGGCAGCTGTCTTGGGAAAAGATAACCTCTTGTGCCTTAACTGTCCTCATCGGAGTGAATCCCCAGGGTCCCTTGTGTGGCTGTAACTTTTGGACCTGCAGCTGGGATCCCCCGTCTGCCGTATGCAGCCCACGTACCTTGTTGATTCTGAAAGGGCATTCTTTGGTTTCTGACTCGGGAAATTTCTTCATCCACTTTCCAACAAAGTAGGCAGCATTAACCACAAGGATTTTGGTCTGGTCATCCACACTGTTGTCAGCTAAAATGTCCTCAAAGTGGCCTGCAAACAGTTTTAGGAAACCACAAATGGCACAGGGTTATTCTTCCAAACCACCTCTGACGTGCACACGCAAGTCCACTCACTGGCCAGAGCCACACCTATAGTGCGGCTTGGTAGCCCAGCTCATCTCATTTCAAAAGGACCCCTCCTCTCCTTCCATCCTGCCACACCCAGCTCTCCAAGAGACCTGGGGAGGAGGGTGACAGAGAGCAGGGGAGGAAGGAGGGAAGCAGCCACCGCCTTGGCGTCTCCACCGCGCTGAGAAAGGCCATGCCGGACACGCCGGCGCCATGCCCTGCACGTCTACCCCTTTACAGATGAGGAAGCTGAGACTCCCTGTTAAGTCCCTTGCCCAAGATGATGCATGAGCAATGGGGAATTCAGGATTTAAAGCCAGTTCTTTGTGACTCCAGCGCCTGTGCTCACGAAAAAAAAAAAAAAAAAAAGCCAGAAACCTTATTTTCTACCCAGCCCCACACTCAGTACCATCACATGTCCCATCTTGCTTCCCTCACGACGATCCTGGAGGGCAAAGGTCATCATCCCCATTCCACAGATGAGGACACTGAGGCTCAGAGAGGCCACGTGGCTCTCCAGGCTCACTCCGCTGCCAAGCATGTTTGACGCCTGGACAAAGCTCTTCTCTTTACCCCGAAGCTCCCGCCCCTCCTCCTCAAATTGCCCTGTGGCCGGTGTGTGTGCGTCCAGGTCCGCTATAATCCCCACCAAAGGCTCCATAGCGACCGCAACTACCACGGAGCTCAAGCCCTCGGCAGACAAAGCAGGTCGGTGGTGACAAACCCTTAATAGAGTCTTCGCTTTTGATTAGCATTGATGTTTTTGCAAAAGAGTTTTCTTTGCCTTAATCTCTTAGATCTTCACACCAGGGCGTCTCCACCGTGGTGGAGGCTCAGACCCCCTTCCCGGGCTGGGGCCGGGTATGCAGGGACCTGCTTGGGTTTCATCGCCATCTTAAAATTCTCAACGGTTTTTAACCAAGGGCCTGTGTTTTCATTCTGCACTGGGGCCTGCAAATGTTGTGACCCATCCTGCCAGTTCTGGGCTGGCTGCGTAACAGCATCACTGAAGAAGGAGGGAGCTGGCCAATGCGTGTGTGTTAGTCGCCCAGGCACGTCCGACTCTTTGAGATCCCATGGACTGTAGCCCACCAGGCTCCCCCGCTGTCGTGGGATTTCCCAGGAAAGAATATGGAGTGAGGAGCCGTCTCCTTCTCTAGGGGGTCGTCCTGGCCCAGCGATCAGCGAGCCAGGGTTTCCTGACTGCAGGCCAGTTCTTTACTGACTGAGCCACCATGGAGGCTCAAGTGCGTTAACTTAAACCCCAAGCTTCTGATTTCAAATTCAGAAGTTTTTTCACCTAACTACCTTCTCCAGGAAAAAAATTCAAAGTTCTGAAGATTTTAAAACAGAGGCTGCTGGAGAGAAATGCAACTTGTTAACAATTTTAAAAGCAAAACTTACACAGCAATTTAACTGGGAGCTCTTCAGGTAAGCATTTTAAAATTGTGCCTAACCTAGTATTACTAGACCAGATCTTTCTTTGTATACAAAGTCAAAGAAAGTTCATTCCAATAACAAATACAGAGCAACGGACACATTTGTGTGTGGGCATTCTATGGGCTCCCAGATGGCTCAGGGGCCAGGAGCCCACCTACAGACACAGGAGACGTGGGCTTGATCCCTGGGTCGAGAAGGTCCCTGGAGGAGGAAATGGCAACTTACTCCAGTGTTCTTGTCTGGAAAATCCCATGGACAGAAGGTACAGTCCTGGCAGGCTGCAGTTCATGGGGTTGCAAAAGAGACACAACTTAGCAACTAAACCACAAGTATGTATCAACAAGAGTCGGACACCACTGAAGTGACTTAGCACACACACAGCCACGGGAAGCTGAAGTTAGCCAATATCTGCTCCACTGCACAGCAAGCTGAGGCTCCATCTCCAAATCCCTCCAGCAATAACGGCAGTGTCTGGGTTTAAATCTAGGCTTGAGTGGCTCCCAGCCCACGTCCTCCCCAGCGCTGAGCCTGTGGTCACAGCCAAGCCTCTCTCACTCCTGAGTCAGAGTGCCCAGGGGGCCGCCCCACGGCGCTGGGTGTCTGCTGCGGAAACAGTCCCTCCCTAGGGAGTGCAAAGCACCCGAAAACCCCGCGAGGCTCTGTGTGCCCCGCAGATCTCTCCTTGTGTTGGGGGCAGGGGGACGTGAACACCGATTTACAACCAAATTCATCTTAGCTCCGATTCCTTCTTAGCAAGGAAGACAACTCACAGAGAATTCTCGTGGAGGGAGGAGCCAGGAAAGGGAGAGGCCTCGGGAAGCGCTGAGCGAGAGGCAGGAGCTGTGTCGCCAGAGCCCCGGGACCTGGGCCTGGCATTCTAGAGGGTCAACCGCGTGGAGGCTTGAGACAAGGTTCCACCGTGGTGGTCTGTCCTGTTCCACTTTTTCAACACGTCTTTTTGACAACCTAAGGCCTTTTGTCCTTTTTTCCTTAATAAATCTGTAGAATTCTGAGCTGAAAGTAGCTTGGAGGATAATCAGTTTGCAGTCCAAGCCCTTCATTCCGTGATTGAAAAACCAGTCTCAGAAACTGCCCCGAGCTGTCCTTTGTTAGAGGCACAGCTGGGGCTCCAGGAGGGCTTTCGGCAGCCCTTCCTGGAGCATGACAAGGCAGACTAAACCGAAGCATCTGGAATTCCACCAGCTCGTGACTGAGGCAGGAGACACCTAGAAACCCGCGTGGTTGAAACGGCTTGGTGCTCAAGAATCTGGCTCGTGTACTGAAAACATTCAAAGAACCCTCCAGATGTTCAATTTTATACTTAAAAGACTCATGAGAAGACATAGTCAATTTACTTAGTGATTTATAGCAGGATAAGTAAAGGATACTTGCCATCTGTGAGTTCCTTAATGGAGTTGTTGATCTGACCTTTCGTTTCTTCCAATTTATCTTTAAAATCAACAGTCTCCATCTCTTTTGCATAGGGTCTCTTGGTGGAGCTGATGAACTCCTAAAAAACATCCAGTTCATAAAATCACAAAGTCCTTAGAGCCTGTAGCCAAACCATTGTGCCCTTACACAGTTCCAGCACAAGGCCTTCTAAATGTCTATGACTATGGATGCCCTTTCAAAATCTGTAGCACAATATAAATTTAAACTTCATGTAAAAATCAGTGAACTTTCTTTGCTTCATTTGTTCAAGTCTAAGACAATGCAAGTATTAAATGCTTCCATCAATTTCTTTCTTTGGGGAGAAAAGAAACATCATGCTAAAGGCACACAACAGTTATATGAATTCCAGTTTCAGAAACTCAAAAGTGTACATCTACATACGATGTTTTAGAATGGAAGAAACGCACAGAAAAGAGAACTCTATGCGAAGAAAAATCTAACCCACACTGAAATAAAGATCATAAAGATGCTTGCTACTCCAGGTCTGGTCCAAGGGCCAAGATGGGCAGCATCACCTGGGACGCTGTTAAAAACGCAGCCTCTCAGGGTTTCCCTGGTGGTCCAGCAGCTAAGCCTGCACGCTCGCAATGCAGAGGACCTGGGTTCAGTCCCTGCTCAAGGAGCTAGGCTGCACGTGCAGCAACTGAGGCCCAGCGCAGCCAAATGCATTCTAAAACATTTGGGGAAAACGCAGAGTCTCAGGCCCCAGCCGAGACCTGCTGAACCAGAATCTGAGTTTCCAACAAAATTTCCAGGTGACTCACTGCACACTGAAGGCTGAAACAGTGCTGCAAAGAGCAGAGCAGCGCTCTAACTACAGTGCCTGTCAGAGCGCCAGAGCCCACACCCCATCCCTGCTGATCTCGATTCAAGCGGCCCAAAGCCAGAGATACACATTGTCAACACCAGGCAGTTGCGATGCAATTGGCCCTCCACAGACCACACTTGTTTGTACTGTTACTGGTAAATCTGTAGATGACATGCAACCCGCAGAAGCAATGGAAAGCACTCTTTTAAAAAAAATTGCTTGCAACTCCTGGTTTGAAATAATTCGAAATGTTGAATGGACGTTCAACCGAACTAAACACAGATTGGTTAAATGCCATGTCACTTCACTTCTGAGTACAGGACTCCCTGGATTTTTTTTCAGAGCAGTCAGAGCCTTAGCCAGTTGGATTCTGTTCATCGCAACCCAACCGTGGGACTAAGAGTTACCATTTACTAACAGAGCTTAGAACATTACAGAGACCTTGCAAGAGGAAGGGCCTCCACTGTTTTCACTGCCAGCAACAAAATGTGTTTAAGCATCCTTAAGGACCAGGGAGTTTTGTTTTTTTTTAATGTTTTCATTCTTGGGCCCCAACTCACATCTCAATATTTCTTTAATTCCTTCAGGTTATTTTGAAAGAAGAAGGCTGTGTGTGTGTGTGTCTTTAAGCAACAAAACAAACTCACAACAATATCTAGTGATCTACATCCCCAAAAGATCCTTGCCAGAATAACAAACATTTATTTGAAGATAGTAAAACTAGGGCAACATATTTAACTGGTAGTCAAGATTTGGAAAGCTTGAACTTCTGACCATCCAAATACAAACTGAACTCAGTGTTACTAAAGTAGAGAATGAGCATCTCTGAGGCTGAGGAAGTTGGCTACGTGTTTCAAGTGGAGATTTTTAAAATGTTATGATACACTCTGTATCAAATTTAAGGATATTTCAATGTTCTTTACATGATTCCTCCAAGAAACAGCTAGAATTATCCCCACGGCCTTGTATGGATAGCCACCTGACCAGCCTGGTAAAACAAACAAAGCCAGGCCATGGCTGATGAAAACTGTCGCTTCACACAGTTATTATTCTTCTGACTGATTTTGGGAACATCAGAAGAACACTGTGCACATGAACGAGCAAGGTAAAGAGCCTAAAATCTCCCCAGGTCACCTGCCCTGACGCTGAAGGAGAAAGAGGTTTACGGGCTGTCTTACATCCACAGAGACGCATTTGTCAGAGAGTTAATAACCCCATTTTCCACCTCTCTCAGAGAGGAAGCTAAGCGAAAGGGTGGGGTGTGTGGGTGTCTGAGCGGGAAAAGGAAGCTCACGGCTCCTCTGTGTTGTAAGTTAAAATATGTGGCTGCAACTGACTCCCACTGTATTCAGCCTCTCCCTGGGATTAATCTATCTTAAATAAACCATAAATGAGCATCTAGAAAAAGTCGTTGGTCTAACCATGAGAAAATGTTACCCCTGGTAAACAGCTGAATCTTACTAATTCCATTGAGCCACTTACTGTAGAAAGATTCAGAGATTTTTCTACGTAGAGCCGTTTGATTAATTTCAGGAGTAAAAGGAACTCAGCTTGTTGACATCCGATGTTACTGTTTGAAATCCAAAGGGCACATCTTTGACATTTTCAAAATGAAGGACCTGTGAATAAAAAATCCCCGTCACCAAGAAGCACTGCCTGCTCCCTGGCGGTGGGCACGTGGCGATGGCCAGCCTCCGGGGTCGAGGCCTGACCGTCTGGCACAGACCATGTGCTCTGTGGTTCCCAGAGAGCACGGCTGCTCAGCCTTAGCGCTGCTGGCAGGCCAGACGGGGTGATTCTAGGGGGAGGGCCGCAGGGGGCAGCGCTCGGGCGCCCGACACCCTGGACGCCACCAGCTGCCTTCTTCCACTGTGGCAACGGAAATGCCCCCGGGCACTGCTGAGTGTCCCTGAGAGGGTGGGGGAGGGAGAGCGCAGACTGTCCCCAGCTGAGAAGCGCCGGCATTAAGGTGCTCGTCGCTCGCCTTGACTACAAGGGAAAATCTGCCCTTTCTGCAGAATGACGCCGCTATGCTTTTTCCCAAACCTGGAAAAGATGGAAGCAGGTTAAAATTTCTACCCAATTCAGAGACAAGAAGAGAGAAATTAACGCCAAGAGACAATCACCAGGCAGGTGGCAGGGTCCAGGATTCCTCCCGTGCCCTAACTCGTGCCAAACGCGCTGATGGCGCCATCTGAGGTAGGCAGCTCCGTGCCATCTGTGGCCTGCGGTTTAGTAGTCCGGCCTCTCACCCCAGCCTGTGCCTACTAGAAATGTCTTGCCCAGCTCTCAGAACTTCACTCTCTGCTCTGCAAAATGGGCTGACCACACCTAGCTGTCTAAATTGCCATGAGGGTTACAGACACTATCTGTAAAACATCTAAAATATTATATGGATTCAAAATGGTAATAGTTATTTTTATAGTAATAAGCCACTTAAAATCAGGATGCTATTTTCTGGAAGGCTTAAAACCTTTTATTTTATTCCTAACTTGTTTGTTCCGACCAATAACCCAGCATCTTCTCGGCTCCATGGTGCCCAAAACATGACACCAGGATAAGGAGCTTCTCTCCCCATCCTGACCCATAATATCCAAGCCCTGATGCCACACCTCCGGGTGACATCACTTATGGGCACACTGCACCCATGAGTCACACAGCCTCAGCCCTGCAGGGTCAAAGTGGCTGGCTCCAAGTGGTACATGACTGTCACGCTTACTGAACAGCAAACAGACCAGAAAGTTGAAGAACCCCGGTAGCCACTTAGGAGAGCAATAGCATGCTCAGAAAGGGCCTTTACTCTCACCCCGGAGCAGGCGCAGGACCAGAAGCACTCCTTTCCGTCTCTTCTCTAACGGTAGGTGAGGAATGAGCAAAGGGAGATGGGGTAGGGGTGGTGCGGTGTGAGAAAGAGGGATGACAAGATGAAGCTCCCCTCCCCCAAAGAAGTTTCCTCTTCAAGTCCCACTCAATTTCAAGTGTAAATTCTCCACTGGAATAAGCATGGATATATTCTATCTATCCAGTGGGGATATAGGATAGGGCAGAATATACTACAGAGTAGAATATAGTGGAGCCTGCATCTTAATGCAAAGCATGATGCTGCACCTAAATTCTGTGCGTAAGACAGAGGGTATAGATATACACTCTTTCTGACTGGGGTATTTGCAGTGGAACATTAACAAACATCCTTTCGATTGACACTTACCTTCCAACAGGTAGAAAGATGTCACATGACTTGTCAAAGGCCACTTGTTAGTGGAAATGCTTTTCATTGTCTAGTTAATCCCGGGTTCTCCCCACAACACAGTGCCTGTTCTAAACGTGGGTTGAGGCCAGATTAATGAGCTTTCACATTTAAAAAGTAAATTGAGAGAGTGCTAGAAGTGGGAAAAACTCAGCCCTGCGCAAACCTCACCACAGAGCCTCACGGCCTTTCCCCAGGTACCACCGGAGCATCTCGATTACTCTTTTCCACTCAGAGCAGAGGCAAGCTATGGGCCTTACCCGTCCAATTTCATCTGCTGTCTCCCCTTTGGCACCGACTTGAGCAAGTGACAGAGAGGTGGACAGACAGATGGGAGAGAAGAGGATGTTGTCCGCCGGCTCCTTTTCACACAGCTGTTTGTACAGGTCAACTGCAAAAGCCGAATTTGCCAGTCTCAGGGCTTCCATTGTGGGCCTGGAACAAAGGACGAGAGAGGGGTTATTTCCAAAGCATCTTTCAAGTGTCCTCAACTGCATCCAGCCAACGCAGTAAGAATCCAAGTCAGAGCCACGGGCTAGGGTAGAAGAGAGGCAGGAGCCTCCGGTGAACGCAATCTAAAGCCAGCGGTGACGAAGGCCCGCACGCCCGGGAGGTCCGAGTGTCCGGACGCGAGGCCCTCTCTCTGGACAGCTCTGCCCTGAGCCTCTGAGTCCAGGCCCACTCAGCTACAATGACCACTGTCAGGAGTGGGATTAGTGTGACTAATTAGATTGTCAGTCGGGACACCTCTTCTCTGCATGTAATCAGGACAATCATCAATGCTGATGAAAATCAGTCTATTTATCTATATTGTTTCAATTAGGAGTTAGGTTAAACCATATAAAATTGAATTTTTTTTTAAATTTCAAGAAGTCAAGTCACAGCAGTTCTGTGTGATTTCAGTTAAAGAGAGAGAGGGTAGCTTCAGCTAAAAATATGGAGCCCAGGGCTCAGTGGTAAAGAATCTGCCTGCAGTGAAGCAGACCCAGGTTCAGTCCCTGGGTTGGGAAGATCCCCTGAAGAAGGGCATGGCAACCCTCTCCAATATTCTTGCCTGGAGAATCCCATGGACAGAGGAGCCTTGATGGGCTGCCGTCCACAGGGTCTCCGAAAGAGTCGGACACGACTGAGTGACTCAGCAACAGAAGTGGGACCAGCAGCAGTGGCCTCCTCTGGTCTCGCCTGAGAACCTCGTTATTCTGAAGCCGAGCTTCTCCAGGTGGAGCCTACAGGTCCCCTGGCAGCCCGAAGGTCCTTTCTCTGGGTCCATGAGGTTGAAACTATTTTCATAATAGTGCTTAGACATCATCTTCCTTTCACTCTTCATCTCTCACGAACACACAGTGAAGTTTTCCAGAGACTGTGGTGGTGGTGGTGGTGGTGGTGGTTTAGTCGCTCAGTGGTCTATGAAGCCAAGTGTTAAAGAGATTTGCAGAAATGAAAAATGATGTTACTCTTCTCTTTGTATTATTTCACTTTAGAAAACAGTTATTTTTCATAAAAGTATGTTATCCATGGTACTATGTAATGGTTCCATTATTGTTAATGAGTTTTTAAATATTTCAGAATTTTTTCAGCTTTCATTTCTAACAATATCAATAGACATAGGCAACATTAAAAAAAAAAAAAAACCTCTTTGGGATTCTCAGTTATTTTTAAGAGTGTAAAGGGATCTGGAGGCTAACGTTTCACAGCTGCTGTGCTAATGGAAGGTCTATGTGTCTAGCCCTAGTGCAGCAGATATTGATTGATGGAGCCTGAAGGCTCCTGGGTAAATCCAGCGGTCAGGGCATAGTCCCATCTAGAAGCCGAGCTGAGCTGCATGAGCCCTCGGCTCTGCCTGATCCCAGGACAGCATGTAAGGGGCATTGCTACCCGTGGATGGCCATTCCACAGACTGAGGTTTGGCGCACCCCTCAAGGCACTCAAGCACTGTGCAGTCGTGTTTTCAGACAGCAAGAGCGAGCGGGACATTGATGGTTCTCGGGTAGGAAGCGTTCCCTGGCCTCAGACGAAGCATCACCGCTCGAGACAGAGGGCTTCCGTCAGTCAGGAGCCAAGGATGCATTAGAGTCGAATGCATGAACAGGATCTCAACTTTGCACCTTATCCCTGAACAGAATTTCAAAACGTCAAGACAAGAGACTAAGATCAAGGAACGTGTCCCTGGTCTGCAAACAGTTCTTCAGAATTCTCCCTTTTATGAGACATGTGGCTTGTGTATAGGACAGACTTTAAAAGATCATAATAAATCTCAGTCATAAGTTTATTAGCAAAAAAAAAAAAAAATTTCTGTTGCCCCGTTCATGCTCACTGACCTTTCCCAGTGACTGCTTTCTCCCATGTCCAATAAGTATAGCCAAGTGACCTCAGCGTTTCCATTATGAACCTACGATAAGGTAACTGGGGCTTCTCTGGAGATCCAGTGACTAAGATTCCGAGCTCCCAGCGCAGGGGCCCGGGTTTGGTCTCTGGTCAGGGATCTAGATCCCACGTGTAGCAAGTGAGATCAACCATAGCCAAATAAATGAATAAAAATAAACATTAAAAACATTTAAAAAAAAAAAGGTAACCTGAAGTCAGGCCAGGGACCTTACATTTCTTTAAGGCCTAGTTCCTTACTCTCTCTCCCCTGGGGAGGGGGCCGTGATAGGAGAGTGAACTCTCCAGGGAAGGGGACCCCCAGGAGGAGGGCAGAGGGCAGTGAGACACGCAGAAGCATGTCCCTCCCAGCGAGACTAAAGAGTCGGGAACCCCGAACTTTCAGGACAAGAAGCCTGTCTTTTTCCAACAACGAATTTAACAATAATACTGAGCTTACAACAAACACAAGTAGTTCTTCCAGGCATATATTTCCAACCAGTTAAGAGAAGAAATCCGAATAATTTTGCATCATCAGCCCTGGGATTCCTTTGGAGGGAATGATGCTGAAGCTGAAGCTCCAGTACTTTGGCCACCTCATGCGAAGAGGTGACTCATTGGAAAAGACTCTGATGCTGGGAGGGATTGGGGGCAGGGAGGAGAAGGGGATGACCGAGGATGAGATGGCTGGACGGCATCATTGACTCGATGGACAAGGAGTCGGACACGACTGAGCGACTGAACTAAACTGAACTGATAACAAACTTTAAAGCTTGATGTCTTTTGTGTGTTTAAAGCCTTGGAGTAATCTGCTGAGGAAGTCTGACTGCAAACATCTAAATGTGGATCCCACAAGTGGATCACAGGGTGAGGACTGAAGTGTCTTCCATTCATTCATTATGACATTGTGAGAATATTCCATCCAAATGGCTCTAGTGAACACAAGATCACGGTGGCTTTAAGCACAGTTTATTACACAACAGAGTTCACACTGTGTTGTAATCTAAGGCTTAGATTCAGTCCCTGCTGGAGAATGTAAATCAGGACACACTTAACATCTAAGTTGGCCACAGAGACAAGTAATCAGTCAAGTGTTGCCTGGTAAATCTGATCAGTTGCTTGGTAATTAGCTCAAAGTGACCTAAAAACACTGTAAAGCTTTCTGGTCTGAGATAGTTCAAGGGAAGAGTTTGGCCACAGACAATGGCTACCTCCTTGTGCGGCAAGTTGAAGCATTTCCACAAAGCTCGGCAACTTTAGCAAAGCATGCACACAAAAATGGGTCAGGTTCCAAAGCAGACCGTTTTGCAAGAGCAAATGCTATAAAAATTAGAACTACCATATGGTCCAGCAATCACATTACCGGGCATATACCCTGAGAAAACCATGATTCAAAAACAGACACGTACTCCAATGTCTGTTGCAGCACTATTTATTAATACAATAGCCAGGACATGGAAGCAACTTAAAGGTCTATCAACAGATGAATGGGTAAAGAAGATGCGGTACCTATATACAATGGAATATCACTCAGCCATAAAAGGAACAAAACTGAATCATTTGTAGAAATGTGGATGGACCCAGAGTCTGTCATTCAGAGTGAAGTCAGTCAGAAAGAGAAAAACAAGTATCGTCTATTAACGTATGTGTGTGAAATCATGTATGATGAAATCTAGATTCATCTGGTACAAATCAGTCTAGTTCCACACGGGATACACACAGAGCACCAATGTGTGGACAGGGTGCAGGGTGTTGGGGGCAGGCAGGATGAACTGGGAGATTACGTTTGACATAAACACACTACCATGGATAAAACAGATAGGGTGAGAACCTGCTGAATCACACTGGGAGCTCAGCCTGGGGCTCTGAGGGATCCAGAGGGCTGGGACTCGGGGAGAGGGATGGGAGGGAGGCCCAAGAGGGAGGCGATACGCACAGCAGAAACTTATACAACTTTGTAAAGCAATTATACCCCAGAAAAAAAAATCAAACCAAAAAGAAAATTATGGACACAAGAAGAGAGATTAGCAATTCCTACACAGTAAATTTACATATCGAATGACCTGGTCAGAGTGCTAAAGTCTCTGCAGAGTCTTCATTTTGTTATTCCATTATTACAGAGATAATGTCTTTCATTTTCATGAAAACCTAATGATTAGAACAAGTAAGGAGAATTTCATTTACAGTTTCAACATGGAAGACACTACATCCTTTAGTCACTTAAAAGTTTAAAAGACACTTTTATTTTAATCAGAGAAAAGTGAGAGAGAAGTTAGGCAGTAATGCAAATACAGTAAACAACAGAAAGTTCCAAGCACGTTCCCGTGAAGCCGCTGCTTTGCTTCTATTATTTGCAATACGTCCTAACAACAGAAAGTTCCAAGAACGTCATTGTGAAGCTGCTGCTTTGCTTCTATTTTATTTGCAATACGTCCTAAAGTCATAAACGTTTAAAGGCAGACAAGATTCTGGTTTGGATTTAATCCGGCCCCACCTCTTCATTTTAAAGGTGAGGGAAGGGAGGGACTAGAGATAAAGCGATTCTCCCAGGCCACCCACGCGGGGAGTGAGAGTGGTCAGACCAGACCCGGCACTCACTTCTGAGCTCCTGGTTCCCACCACACCGGTCACCTTCCTTCTCAGTAACCGTGTCTTTGCTGACATTTGCTCACTCAGGAGCCTTTAGAGTTCCAAAGACCCTCCATGCCTTGGATTACCCCTTTAGAGACATCAAGATAACTTACATGTTTTCTTCTTCTTCCTTTTTTTTTTTTTAACTGACATGATTTCTTTCGTTTTTATCAAAACAAAAGTTTCTCCCCCTGATTTTCCTACTGGAAGAAACTCTTGTTCTCTACCATTAGCGTTGCAAACTATCGACATTACACTGCTTTCATTTACTAAGTCTCAGCTGAGCACCCAACAGGCTGTGTCAGCACCGCGCTAGACACGAGCAGACCAGGGTTCCGCCTCCCGCAGAGCTGACGCCTGGTGGCATGATGCGTCCGTAGGCGCGGCGGGTGTTCCGACGGGGCGCACAAGTTGCCATGCAGCTCTTCGCGAGACAGTGCACTCCGAGTAGAAATCTCAGCGAGGCCTCCTCAGAGACAGTGACATCTGATAAGGCACACTAAGGAGGGGCCCTGAAGAGCCAGGAGGAGTGAGCTGTGCACCCAGGCGGACCAGAGAGAACTGAGTTCAGAGACGGCAGTGAGAGGAGTCCTGAACGGAGACGCGCGCACTGGGCGTCAGGACAGGCAGGGAACTCGCTTCTCAGACTCACAGCTGCTCATCGGCCCTTGCACGATTTCCAACACTTCTAATGCGTCTAAACCAGTATTCCCCCAGACGAATTTTCATCTGTAGACCATCTAGGTGAGATAAAGGTCCTTTGGTGGAGACAGTCCTCAGGCAACGCCTTGAGAAATTCTGCCTATTGAAACAACTATAATGGAATGTCTAGAAACACAGCACCAGGACTTCCCCGGTGGTGCAGTGGTTAAGACTCCTGAGCTCCCAAGGCAGGGGCACAGGTTCGATCCCTGGGCAGGGAACTAAGATCCCATATGCCCCACAGTGTGGCTAAAAAATACATAAAAATAAAAACACTGTCTCTGCTTTTTGCTTTCCAACCTCACAAGGAAAGAAGTCAGAGCCAGACTAAGAAAACAGGACACCTCACAGCTTCTTCCATGTGAAAGAATAGTGTGAGTCTGAATGAAATGAGTAAGTAGCCCGAAAAGCGCTTTGTTAGCGGGAAAGAGCATGACTCTCAGTGGTAAGGTCGAATGCTTGATTTCCGATGGTGAGGAGCCTCTGCTTCTCACAGATATCCTGAACCATCACACTTGCTCCCACCTGTTTAGAAGCCTGATCTTTACTGTCAAGCCATCTGTCTGCTGCCTAACCATAAACAAGATCCAGACTCGCCACATCAGGATGACCAAGACGGCCGGGGCTTCACACCCTCAAACTGAACCCGCAAACCAGAAGGGCTGAAGCAGCAGAACCCAGGTGCTAGGAAGCAAAGGAGAAACCTTTCTTCAGACAAGCTCTCATCTCTAGGCCCATCCAGGACCCCATCTCACACTTACATATACTGGTGGGACTAGGGCTTGGAGGCACCCAGTTCTATTCAAATCCTCTTCCGTGATGTAGGGGTGGCAGAGCTTGTTAGGAAAATTCCTAGTGGGACTTCCCTGGCTGTGCAGTGGTTAAGACTGCATTCCCAATACAAGGGCCACGGGTTCAATCCCTGCTCTGAAAACGAAAATCCTACACGCCAAAGGGCGTGGCCAAAAAATGAAAAGGAAATTCATGGTGACCTGGAAAAGACCACGAGCTGTGAGTTTGACGGCTTGGATTCCACTCCGCCCTGCCCTGTATCAGCTGAGGGGCTCACAAGACAGGGGATGGGGACCTGAAGGACGTGTCAGAGGCTCTTCATCTGAGCCTGACCTGATTAGGAGCCTACAGCACAGCCTGGCCTGTCAGCCGCTCTTCAGTGTGAGTGACAGGCTTAAAGAAAACCATCAGCACAGTAGCTCCCTGAGGAAGAAACTATGAGCCAACTGGTTCGAAAAGTCGCCCAAGAACACACGCTGGAAATATGTGGTTCGCTTCAAGTATCTTGAAACCCAGATAGAGAGAGAGACTACTTCCAGCCCTGAAGAATACAGGTGCAAATAAGCTGACAGCAACTGGATGCTTTAAAATGCGCAGAAGAGCGATTCCGAAGTCTGAACCTCCCCGCTCAGCGCCAGGCAGGAAGGCGGCCAGCCGCTCCGGGCGGCTCCGCTTCCTCAGGTTCGGGCGCCACACCCTCTCTGGAACCAGCGCCGCAAAGCATTCTGAGCTCCAAAAGCAGGGCTGAAAACGTCCTCAGAAATAACTCTCCCCCGCAGATCACTCTTTCCCGCCCGCTCCCCTCCCCGTATACACCAAACCTCCCGGCCCTGCCGTTTCTGCATATTCTGACCTTGTACGTGGCATGCCTGGGCCCCAAAGGACCGGGCGCGGCAAACGCTGCCCTAGCAGGGATGATGGCCACGCGCAGCCCACAGCCCACCCGCGAAAAGACGCGGTTCTGCCCCCTCTGCACCATTGCAAATCATCTCAAAGTGCTATTTTCTTTTAAGACTTGCCCCAAACAGGGACACCACCAAGCCCTGCTACCTGCGCTTTGCTTACCTGAAGTTACAGCACGGTCGGGCAAAGGAAAGCCAGATGCAGACAGACCTGGGCGTGCGAGCAGCTCTGCTGGGCAGGAGCGGCTCACCTGAACTCGCCCGCGGCCACGCCCACCGCGCCCGCCCCGCCCCCTGGGGCCACGCCACGCCCCCCGAGGCCCGCCCACCGGGCCCCGTCCCGCCCACTTCTGCGCCTGCTCTTCTGGCTCCCGCCTCTTGGCAGCTTGTCCACGATTGAAAAGAATGATTCAGACTGAAGTTGCTGTTGTCTGCACAGCTTCTGAAGGCCTCCAACGTGCTCAGGCAGGACGGGACTGTCGGTGGATCCTACCTGAGGCTGAAAACATGCATACACGCAGAAGGGCAACCCTAGCAGGCCACGTGGGGCCGGAAGGTGGCATATTACATAAAATAGAAGGGATGTGTGATGGTCGTGACAATTCGTACTCTTCAAATACGGTGGTGCCACAGAAAGTACTCTCATTCTGCTAGATGCCAGAAAAGAGAAAAGTGGTCACACACAGAAAGAGTCTATGAATACGTTCTACTCAGCAAAATTTGTAAAACCAGATTGGGAGAAATTGTTGACGGGCCTCGCGATGAAATATGGCGATTAGGGTTACCCAGCTTTGCTCGAAAATCTCCATGTTTTCCAGAGTTTTCTTGCTTTCCGGCAGCTCCTTATTTTGCCAGGAGCTACTCCCTTCCTAACTGAATCTGTTCTCAGGAAAGGACCTAAATCTGAGCCAGTTACTTATCTGCTATGCTCATTTGATGTTCTCTGTTGTTCACTTACCACGTTATCTCATAATCATCTATTTTATTGTACAATCCCCTCTATCTCACTATGAGAATCTTGAAGTAAGGACCAAGCCTCATTCATTTTTGTAATGCCAGCACTTGGTATGGTCTTGATGGCTGTGCAGTCCACTAATGCTTGTTGGCTATATGAATGAGAGTGACTAAGAGTGACTCATGGCTTCCCTTCTCCCCATGCCTCAGGTGTTTCATTATGAACCAGGTCAAAGTCATAAACTAAATGAGTTGAACTCTGAAAGTAGAATTTCAGGCATCAGGGGAACTAGTAGAGGCAAGAAGGTTATTAGAGAGTGATGCTGGCCAGCTACCCCTGGAAAATGACACCACTGAGCTGTAGTGGGGAAATGTGAGTTTAAGAGTCAAATCATAAACTTGGAAAATGACTCTACTTTACCATTAATTGTCTGATAAACCCTAGGCAAAGTACTTAATCTAGTTAGCCTCAGCTTCCTCATCTGTAAAATGAGACACATGGCACATGAACAGACGGTAAATAAGAAATGTCTGGCGCATAGCTGGTGATCAGTGCTGGTGATCATAGCTGGTGATCAGTGCTGGTGATCATAGCTGGTGATCAGTGCTGGTGATCAGTGCTGGTGATCATAGCTGGTGATCAGTGCTGGTGATCAGAGCTGGTGATCAGTGCTGGTGATCATAGCTGGTGATCAGTGCTGGTGATCATAGCTGGTGATCAGTGCTGGTGATCAGAGCTGGTGATCAGAGCTGGTGATCAGTGCTGATGATCAGTGCTGGTGATCAGAGCTGGTGATCAGTGCTGATGATCATAGCTGGTGATCAGTGCTGGTGATCCGTGCTGGTGATCAGCACTGGTGATCAGCACTTTGCCTATTTATTAGTCAGGCTCGATCTCAGGGAATAATCATAATGACCACCAGGCTGGTGCAGAATATTCAGTTAGGCTCCTATGGTAATTGACCAGCGCCTGCAGCCTGCTTGCTCTGCTGTTGTTCTTTAGTCGCTCAGTTGTGTCCAGCTGTCTGTGACCCAATGAACTGTAGCCCCCCAGGCTCCTCCGTCCATGGGCTTTCCCAGGCAAGAATACTGGAGTGAGTTGCCATTCCCTTCTCCAATGGATCTTCCCAACCCAGGGATCAAACCCATGTCTCCTTCATTGGCAGGCATGTTCTTTGTCAAGGAACCACCAGGGAAACCCCCGTGCTTGCTACTGTGACCCAAAGGTTTCAAGAGACTTGCATTTAAATCAGAAATCTTTGTCCACTCTCTCTTTTTAAGTCTAAATTATCTCTACAACACTCGTGTTCAGGGCTTGTCTAACCTCAGCAGAAACACTTCCAGAGACAGGAATTCAGCAATACCTAGGAAACCCAAATATAACTCTAATTCTTGGAAATAAATGTTTCTTTAAAAATATTTAGTGGGAAGTTACATACCCCTGTTTGTGGGGGAAAGTGTTTGTTTTATAACTCCAAAGAGTCTATCATTCTCTTTTCACTGGCCATACCATACGGCGTGTGGAACTTCGCCTACCAGCGGTCAAACCTGTGCCCCCTGCAGTGGAAGAACAGAGTCTTAACCACTGGCCCCCCAGAGGCGTCCCAGTAACTTACAGCTCCCAAGACTCCGTAACTTTCGTCACTGTCTTTGATTTGCCACAAAAACCTTGTTGTTGACTTTGTATTTAAAAGAGTAGATGTTAGTGGGGGGTGGAGGGAAGAAATACAGCTTAAAGAAACACAGCATCAAAAAAAAAAAAAAAGAAACACGGCATCCATTTATTGTACAATTTTATTGAGCAATAGTTTCCTCTAGCTCAAGAAAAATAGTCATCAGCTCAAATATTTAATAACCTAGGAGACTGTTTTGCTGGTGCTTTTTCTTACCTGTAGGTTGAATCATTGCAAGTATTACGAGTTGATTACTCAGCATTCTGACTGGGGAAAGCCTGCCACACCCAGCCGCTCCCAGGAACAGTTCAAAGGAGCTTTGTTACAGCACGCTTAGAATCATCTCTTTCTCCTTCTCTGGCTTCTCTTCCAAGAAGACGAATTTCAGTCACAAATTCTTGAACACTCTCCCCAAATACCCACAAATCATCAAGTGTTGTTTTTTCAAACCGATCAGTGTGATTTTCACCAATGCCTACGACAGCTCCCCTGTACAATAGAGGAATAACTTGAACCTTACGTGCTTCCAAAAACAAAGAAATCTCACAAAGGTCTTCCCTAGCCACTGAAGACTGTTATCACCTTTTCGCACAAGGAGAAACTGAGTCAAGGAAGATAAGGCAACGTTACCTCAGAGTTTCTGACTGGAACACAAAAAGTCTCCAAACGCCAGGTATACAGTCTTTAACCCTGTGTCCATTCCAAGAACTGAGTAGCTTAATACGGCTTCCTGCTGTTTGTATTGTCATCTTCCGGCGTTTGAGAAACTTGAAATTCCATCTAGGGGAAATTTTATATGAAATGATGACCTGTTTTGAAAAATAATTTACATGAATTCTAATTTATACAAATTTGAGTGAAATTCCCCTAAGAGGCGAACATAAGGGAGTGGGGCGGGGGGGGTACTAAGTAAAAAAGATCAGGACTCCGGAGATAAATCACAGATAACCAGGAGGCATAAGTGGCAGGTTTGCCTTTGAAACCCAAAATATTACGTGGGAGGCATAATCCAAACAGAAAATTCACTATCAAACCCCTCGATTTGGTTGATGGATTCAAGAAAACAGAGGAGACAGTGTGGGAAAAAATCCACCTTGGAGTTGATTCTGAGCCACACTCCACTGCTCACTGGGTATTAATCACTGGCAAAAATTCACCTTCCCTGGACCTCAGAATCCTTTCCAGTAAAGTGGAGAGAGGGGTTGAACCATCATCATTGTGTTCGTTTTGCATATAAAGGTCAGAGTGAAAGCCTCCCTTTACCTAACTGAAAAGAGCGTAATTACTCTTGAAAATGGGTGGTATGGAATACATTTGGATGTGATATAAAAGTGAAAAAAATTAATCATATTAGTTCATTAGTGACTGGATTTGAATTCTTTAGGAAACAGAGCTGCATGATCTGCTGGTTTCACATTCAGTAGTTCAAATATCTGTGTATATAAAAGTTAGCATTTTCTTTTCTTATATAATCCTTATAGGACAAAAGAAGCAAATATAAGAATCAAAATGCAACTTTTCCAAGATATCTAGTAAAAACTAGAATTTCAGCACAACTGATAGGAGTGTAAATTGGCCAACTCTTCTGGGAAATAATTTAGCAATATGTTACTTTTTTAATATTCATCTCATTCAACCTAGCAATATAGCCTTTAGAAATCTTTCTTAAGGAAATAATTACAGATAAGGTCAGTGATTAGTATAGAGAAATGTCTATGGTAGTATTATTTATAACAGAAAAACTAGAAACTAGCTGAATGTCCATCAGTAAGGAAGCAACTAAATTTTTCCCAAGAGTGATACAAGATTAAGGCACCCTGTTGCTGTTTAGTCACGAAGTTATGTCTGACTCTCTGCAACCCTGCGGACTGCAGCCCGCCAGTTTCCTCTGTCTGTGCAATTTAGCAGGCCGGAATACTAGAGTGGGGTGCCATTTCCTTCTCCAGGGGAGCTTCTCCACTCAGAGATCGAACCTGAATCTCCTGCTTATCAGGCAGACTCCTTACGACTATGCCATCAAGGGAGCCCTTAAGCTGTCTAAGAGCAGGTAAGAAACATATAGCTGCATTTATATATTTGGAAATGTTTGCTTTATGCTGTAATGCACTTATGGTTATATGATTTGTATTAAGAGATTACATGACTGTGTATGTGTGTGTTCTTAGAAGACAAAGAAAATGCATAAAATAATTTTAGCAATCGTTTAATGAAATTAAAGAGGATTTTTCTTTGTATAGTTTCCTATATCTTCCAAATTTCCTACAGTCATTATATATCATTTCTTACGATTAAAAAGTTATGTTTCTTGGCAACTTACTTTCCAAAAACTGTCACAACAGGGCCTTTGCATAATAAATCTCCCATCAATCACTACGCTTTTGTACAAACAGGTAGTGTCTATTTTAGTTGTTAATAAAGGGACACCCAGGTTTTTAAAAAAGAAGAAGCTGTGCTTCTTAAGAAGTTAGAAATTCCTGAGTTTCCCTTGATGACACCTAGGACCGCTCAGGGGCCCAGCAGAAGCTGGGGTCACATCACTGACCAGCAGGCTGCCCTGAGCCCTTGAGAGGAACCGGGCCAGGCGGGGCGGGAGCCCGAGGAGCTGGCACTGGGGCTCCTCCCACGGGACCCCCGCCCCGGGAGGCGGCACGCGTGGGGACACGCCTGACCCTCTTTCCCCTTCTCCCTCCTCCCGGGCAGCAGCGCCCGCGCTGACTCAGCGGCCTCGCCACCGGAGGCAACAGAGCCTTCCAGGAGAAGGGGGTGCTCCGAAGGGAGTCTGGCCGTGCCCAAGCCCAGATCTCTTGTCTCCACGCGGCAAAAACCAGGCCCACAACTCCATATATGCGCGGTGTTCAAAGTGACTGGAGACGCCCCTGGCGGTCCAGGGCTGGACTGCAGCTCCCAGGCAGGGGCGCCAGTGGGATCTGGGGACCGAGGCACTGAGATCCCGCGCGCTGCTCAGCCAAAACATTAGAAAAAGAAAAAGAAAAAAAGCGGCGCAAGGACTTCCCTTCTGTCTCGATGCTTTGCAGTTCACAGGCTTTTACTGCATATCCAGCCTTTTCCCCACAGAAATTTCATGTATATTATCTCTCTCCAAGTCAATCATGTACCATGATTCCAATTTTACGAGCGAGGAAAGTGATATTAGAAATTCAAGTAAATGCTGATTAGAAACGGAGTGCGCCTCCCGCCCACAGAGACTCCGGAATGCGAGCCTGTTCGCTAGGCCACCCTCCACTGCTAGAAACAGGGTTTTTCATAGCCTGGGGTGGGGGGGACGGAACGAATGAAACAAGGAGGATACCTTATACATTTATTATCGGCTTTCTTTTCAAAAGAGATTTTGAAGGGGAAGCCCGAAGATTCACGGCAGGCCGAGCCCGGCCGAGCCGCCCTCCTGACTCACTCGGGCATCAACAGCGTCAAGCCCAACCCCGCCGCTCTCTGCTCAGCGCCGGTGACCGGCGAGGGGCGCGGCCGCCCCCGTGCGGCGCCCGCTCCCCCTGTCGAGCACAGCGCGTCCTGCCCGGCAGTCAGACCACTCTTTTCACGCTGCCAGTGCTCCGGGGTGGGAAGCACATCCCAGCGCTTACCTGCGGGTACCAGTCGTGACGTCGCAGGAAGAGAAGGCGGAGCGTGAAGAGAATGCCGCGGGCCCGTGAGCAGGTTCGCAGAAGGTTGTATGGACGGCAGGCTCCTTCCTCATTACCTGCCCACAGCATGGCTTTCGGAGATGAGAAGCCGTAACAGCAAGGCTAGCTTTCAGTTAGAAAGTAGAAGAGCTAAAAAGGAATGCAGTTCCTTTTACCAAAAAAATAAAAATAAGAAAATAAATTCCCCAGGAAAGAACACTGGAGTGACTAGCCATTCCCTTCTCCAGGGGATCTTCCCAACTCAGGGACTGAGCCCAGGTCTCCTGCACTGTAGGCAGATTCTTTACCATCTGAGCCACCAGGGAAGCCTATTGGCATGTGAGGTGAGAATTAAATAGAAGAAACACGGGGTGTGAATTAAACTGAGATTTCTTACCCGATCAATGAAATCTGTAGCATCTGTTTCCTGAATTAAAAGTCAGGCCTTCCCTGGTGGCCCAGTGGTTAAGAATCTGCCTTCCAATTCAGGGGGTGCAGGTGTGAAGCCTGGTTGGGGGCCTAAGAAATCACATGCCTCCCGCCAAAAAAAAATAAAATAAAATAAAAGAGAAGTAACACTGCAGCAAAGTCAATAAAGGCTTCTAAGACAAACAAAAGCCTACAGTCCACAGCCGGTACCAGTGGTTCCTCTGGAGGAGGATCTAAATTACCAAGTCATCATAAAGCTCATTTAGATGGGTTTTAGCTTCAGTTGAGTTCAGTTCAGTGGCTCAGTCGTGTCCGACTCTTTGCGACCCCATGAATTGCAGCACGCCAGGCCTCCCTGTCCATCACCAACTCCTGGAGTTCACCCAAACTTATGTCCATCAAGTCGGTGTTGCCATCCAGCCATCTCATCCTCGGTCGTCCCCTTCTCCTCCTGCCCCCAATCCCTCCCAGCATCAGAGTCTTTTCCAATGAGTCAACTCTTCGCATGAGGTGGCCAAAGTACTGGAGTTTCAGCTTTAGCATCAGTCCTTTCCATGAACACCCAGGGCTGATCTCCTTTAGAATGGACCGGTTGGATCTCCTTGCAGTCCAAGGGACTCTCAAAAGTCTTCTCCAACACCACAGTTCAAAAGCATCAATTCTGTGGTGCTCAGCTTTCTTGCTTAGGAGACTAATAAGATATGTCTAATGTCAGAAAGAAACTTCTGGGTTTCTTCCTTTTGAAAAACATCTGATGTACGTTCTTTTCTTCACGCTTTTCTACCATAGATAGCGGTGTTTGCACTAATGAGGCTGTCTAACCCAAGGTCTAAGCAATTATATAGTCTGTTGAGACAATTAATCTGGATGGAGAACACAAATTTTGTGTGTTCCAGCTCCAAAGTGTAGGGATTATTATTTTAATTTCAACATCTCTACCATGAAAAATCTAAGCACCAACCCTGGCATAAAGAAGACTATTCTGGAGAATGACATCATCTCTTGCTTGATGGAGTCTCACAATTACATGTGGTCTGTCAACATGAATAGAGCATATTCAATTCTAATGAAAATACTATCTTTGCTTTATACAAGCAGTAATCACACACACTAAATACTCCTAAGTTAGAGGGGAAAAAAGAGGCTCCCCAGGTGGTTCAGTGGTAAAGAAGCTGCCTGCAATGCAGAAGACTCTGGTTCGACCCCTGGGTTGACAAGATCCCTTGGAGGAGGGAATGTCAACCTGCTCCAGTATTCTTGCCTGGAAAATTTCATGGACAGAGGAGCCTTGCGGGGTAAAATCCAGCATGTCACAAACAGTTGAACACGACTGAGTGACTGAGCACAGCACAGAGGGAAAAAAATGACTCACATATCCCAGCCACCGGGTGTACATCACTGAGGGTCAGAATCTAGTGCAAAGGTTTGGTTCTTGTCATACTATAGGGATATCCATAGGAGCGAAGTATGGCAAATTATTTGTTCTCAGTCATCTGACAAATATTTGCTCATCATCTACTATTCATCAGACTAAAATATCAAATGTTTCATTGATAATCCCCATGACCCAGACAATTTCCAGTTCTCTACACACCACACAACTTATCGTGTCAGAACTGAGCAGTAGTCTCAGCTCCCTTTTCCTATGGCGCTCCATGTATCTCTCTTCCTTGGCATAAAATTTTAAATTAAACCATACACAAATTATATTCACATATTTCATGGTGATGCCATCTCAGCTGGGAGCAAACTGCTCTCATCGCTTCTTCAAGTTTCCATTTTCTTATCTTTAAAATGAAGTTAATAACACCTACTTCTTGGGGAGGTGGGAGAAATAATTAGTGCTGAAATGCTTTGAAGATGAAAATTACCACATTATTCTTTGTGCTTGTTGTCTGGCAGAAGATGCTGAATTTTCCACTTCCTTTGGCATGTTTTTAGGAAAACCAAAGATGAGACTGTACTTAAAATCTGTATGGTTAACTCTCAACAAGTGAACAAACGTATTCTAGAGTTGCCTTCTTCTGCTGTCTAAAAGAATACACTCTCCTAAGCAACTGTTTTGAAAACAGATGAAAGGAGAAGGAACTCGACATTTACTTTTGCTTTTTCAATGCAAATCTCAGATAACCAAATAGTTGGTCCTTTTCTCTTTATAGATGTATCCTAGCTAATGAATAAAGAAATTATAAGATTGGAACACCATTTTATAGCCTCCAATAAATGAATACATCTAGGCTATGAGCATCTGTGATTGAGTCCATCATGAAAGAGGTTTAATCGAGCAGTGTGTGTTTCTGGATGGAAGTTTACAGCATTACCTTTGAAGTAGTCTAACCAAAGCAAGTAGAACTTGAATATGATCAAGCATCTAAATTTAACTGCAAACTTCAGGAAACATAAGAAATAAAGGAGAAGTGTGTACCCTAGAGATTTCACCAGCAGAATCCAGGCTCTAAGAAAGTCTACAAGCATTTCAACAATTAAACTGCAGTTCCACAACTAAACTGCAAGCACAAAAAGAGTTAAAGGGGGAATCTGTAATACTATAAATAAATTTGTGAGATATCAAATAATCACAATTATTTGAAACATGCTTCACATACATTGTAAATAATAAATATATGAGAAAATTGAGATTTGAAGACTCGTCAGATACCAAAGATATTATTTCAAAACCAATATAATTTCTTCAGGTGTGATTGTTATAGCAGGGTTACAACTTTTTAAAATTCTTCTCAGTCAAAGATAGCTACTCATATTTTTACAGATGAAGTGAAGGCTCATTATAGTATTTTCTCTACTTGTGAATACATTTGAAGCACAGTATTCCTCACTAAAGTTTTAAAAAGAAAGACAGAGGAAGAGTTTAAGAAACACACAGCCTCTGGACACAAGAAGCCCAGGAAACTACTAGATAGGATGAGACAGGCCACTTTGCCAATTAAGGAAAGATTTCAAGTTAAGTAGCATCAGAGTGATCAGCACAAGTGACAAGAAGAGAAACCAATGCTTTTCCCTTCAAGCAGATTTTCTAGATAAAAACTCACATGTTACAACTGCTAACTGTGATTTTAGTCACAGTTACATCTGGCTGTGCTGTAACAATGGGAAAAGCCACATGAGGACAGGTCACAAACTTGCAGGAGGCCTTCATGCGCATGAGAGAGTCTCCAGAATGCTGAGACAAATGATTCTACACGATGATGAGCACACGGGGAAACAGAACCTAGGTCTCATCTTGACAATGCTATAGTCAAAACGTTTGCCGGTCATGACAGAGCAACTGACGCCACAGACCTACTAACTGTATTAGAAACACACGTATGGAAAGACGTGGGCCAGTGACTACTCGTGAACTCTCAGTGTCATTTCTGATCTAGAGTACATTTGCCAGCCTCTAAAATTCTATCTGTATAAGCTGTGATGTTCACCCAAGGTATATGGTACCTTTGGATAATCCTACCTGTAGTCAACATGTTCAGTACTTCATAGTACTAGAAAATGTTCAAGTGTGAAAGAAAACTTTAGGATGATAAAGAGAAGCATTCCATAGGTTCATAAGCATTATATATATTGTATATGGTGATGGTAGTGGTGGTTTAGTCGCTCAGTCTTTACCCCTGAGCCACCAAGGAGGCCCATCAGTTCAGTTCAGCTCAGTACAGTTCAGTCGCTCACTCGTGTCCAACTCTTTGTGACCCCATGGACCGTAGCATGTCAGGCCTCCCTGTCCATCACCAACTCCCGGAGTTCACCGAAACCAATGTCCATTGAGTCGGTGATGCCATCCAGCCATCTCATCCTCTTCTCCACCTGCCCTCAATCTTTCCCAGCATCAGGGTCTTTTCAAATGAGTCAGCTCTTCGCATCAGGTGGCCAAAGTATTGGAGTTTCAGCTTCAGCATCAGTCCTTCCAATGAACACCCAGGAGTGATCTCTTTAAGATGAACTGGTTGGATCTCCTTGCAGTCCAAGGGGCTCTCAAGAGTCTTCTCCAACACCACAGTTCCAAAGCATCAGTTCTTCGGTGCTGGCCTTTCTTTATAGTCCACCTCTCACACCCATACATGATTACTGGAATATCCATAGCCTTGACTAGATGGACCTTTGTAGGCAAAGTAATCTCTCTGCTTTTTGATATGCTATCTAGGTTGGTCATAACTTTTCTTCCAAGCAGTAAGTCTCTTTTGATTTCATGGCTGCAGTTACCATCTACAGTGATTTTGGAGCCCCCAAAAATAAAGTCTGACACTGTTTCCACTGTTTGCCCATCTATTTGCCATGAAGTGATGGGACCAGATGCCATGATCTTCGTTTTCTGAATGTTGAGCTTTAAGCCAACTTTTTCACTCTCCACTTTCACTTTATCAAGACACTCTGGTTCTTCACTTTCTGCCATAAGGGTGGTGTCATCTGCATATCTGAGGTTCTTGAACATTTCTCCCAGAAATCTTGATTTCAGCTTGTGCTTCATCCAGCCCAGTGTTTCTCGTGATGTACTCTGCATATAAGTTAAATAAGCAGGGTGACAATATACAGCCTTGACGCACTCCTTTTCCTATTTGGATCCAGTCTGTTGTTCCACGTCCAGTTCTAACTGTTACTTCCTGACCTGCATACAGGTTTCTCAAGAGGCAGGTCAGGTGATCTGGTATTCCCAATTCTTTCAGAATTTTCCACAGTTTATTGTGATCCACACAGTCAAAGGCTTTGGCATAGTCAATAAAGCAGAAATAGATGTTTTTCTGGAACTCTCTTGCTTTTCACCGATTCAGCAGATGTTGGCAATTTGATCTCTGGTTCCTCTGCCTTTTCTAAAACCAGCTTGAACATCAGGGAGTTCACGGTTCACGTATTGCTGAAGCCTGGCTTGGAGAATTTTGAGCCTTACTTTACTAGCATGTGAGATGAGTGAAATTGTGTGGTAGTTTGAACATTGTTTGGCATTGCCTTTCTTTGATATTGGAATGAAAATTGACCTTTTCCAGTCCTGTGGCCACTGCTGAGTTTTCCAAATTTGCTGGCATATTGAGTGCAGCACTTTCACAGCATCATCTTTTAGGATTTGAAATAGCTCAACTGGAATTCCATCACCTCCACTAGCTTTGTTCGTAGTGATGCTTTCTAAGGCCCACTTGACTTCACATTCCAGGATGTCTGGCTCTAGGTGAGTGATCACACCATCGTGATTACCTGAGTCGTGAAGATCTTTTTGTACAGTTTTTCTGTGTATTCTTACCACCTCTTCTTAATATCTTCTGCTTCTGTTAGGTCCATACCATTTCTGTCCTTTATCGAGCCCATCTTTGCATGAAATGTTCCCTTGGTATCTCTAATTTTCTTGAAGAGATCTCTAGTCTTTCCCATTCTATTGTTTTCCTCTATCTCTTTGCACTGATCACTGAAGAAGGCTTTCTTATCTCTCCTTGCTATTCTTTGGAACTCTGCATTCAAATGGGTATATCTTTCCTTTTCTCCTTTACTTTTCATTTCTCTTCTTTTCACAGGTACTTGTAAGGCCTCCTGAGACAGCCATTTTGCTTTTTTGCATTTCTTTTTCTTGGGGATGGTCTTGATCCCTGCCTTCTATACAATGTCATGAACCTCTGTCCATAGTTCTTCAGGCACTCTCTCTCTCAGATCTAGTTGTTTAAATCTATTTGTCACTTCCACTGTATAATCATAAAAGATTTGATTTAAGTCATACCTGAATGGTCTGTATGGATGTGAGCGTTGAATTATAAAGAAAGCTGAGCACTGAAGAACTGATGCTTTTGAACTGTGGTGTTGGAGAAGACTCTTGAGAGTCCCTTGGACTGCAAGGAGATCCAACCAGTCCATCCTAAAAGAGATCAGTCCTAGATGTTCATAAGAAGGACTGATGTTGAAGCTGAAACTCCAATAATTTGGCCACCTGATTCAAAGAGCTGACTCATTTGAAAAGACCCTGATGCTGGGAAAGACTGAGGGAAGGAGAAGAAGGGGACGACAGAGGATAAAATGGTTGGATGGCATCACCGACTCAATGGACATTGGTTTGGGTGGACTCCGGGAGTTGGTGATGGACAGGGAGGCCTGGCGTGCTGCGGGTCATTGGTTGTAGAAAGTTGGACACGACTGAGTGACTGAACTGAACTGAACTGAACTGAATGGTCTAGTGGTTTCCCCTACTTTCTTTAATTTAAGTCTGAATTTGGCAATAAGGAATTCAGGATCTGAGCCACAGTCAGCTGCTGGTCTTGTTTTTGCTGACTGTAGAGAGCTTCTCCATCTTTGGCTGCAAAGAATATAATCAATCTGATTTTGGTGTTGGCTATCTGGTGATGTCCATTTGTAGAGTTTTCTCTTGTGTTGTTGGAAGAGGGTGTTTGCTGTGACCAGTGTGTTCTCTTGGAAAAACTATTAGTCTTTGCCCTGCTTCATTCTGTACTTCAAGGCCAAATTTGCCTGTTACTCCAGGTGTTTCTTGACTTCCTACTTTTGCATTCCAGTCCCCTATAATGAAAAGGACATCTTTGGGGGTGTTAGTTCTAAAAGGTCTTGTAGGTCTTCATAGAACCGTTCAAGTTCAGCATTTTCAGAGTTACTGCTCGGGGCTTAGACTTGGATTATCGTGATATTGCATGTTTTGCCTTGAAAACAAACAGAGATCATTCTGTTGTTTTTGAGATTGCATCCAAGTACTGCATTTCGGACTCTTTTGTTGACCATGATGGCTACTCCATTTCTTCTAAGGGGTTTTTGCTCACAGTAGTAGAAATAATGGTCATCTGAGTTAAATTCACCCATTCCAGTCCATTTTAGTTCACTGATTCCTAAAATGTCGACGTTCACTCTTGCCATCTCCTGTTTGACCACTTCCAGTTTGCCTTGATTCGTGGACCTAACGTTCCAGATTGCTATGCAATATTGCTCTTTACAGCATCAGACTTTGCTTCTGTCTCCAGTCACATCCATAACTGGGAGTTGTGGATGTGACTCCATGTCCTCATTCTCTCTGGAGCTATTTCTCCACTGATCTCCAGTAGCATATTGGGCACCTACCGACCTGGGGAGTTCCTCTTTCAGTATCCTATCATTTTGCTTTTTCATACTGTTCATGGGGTTCTCAAGGCAAGAATACTGAAGTGGTTTGCCATTCTCTTCTCCAGTGGACCACGTTCTGTCAGACCTCTCCACCATGACCCACCCATCTTGGGTGGCCCCACAGGCATGGCTTAGTTTCACTGAGTTAGACCAGGCTGTGGTCTGTGTGATCAGATTGGCTAGTTTTCTGTGACTGTGGTTTCAGTCGGTCTGCCCTCTGATGCCCTCTCTCGGCACCTACCGTCTTACTGGGATTTCTCTTACCTCGGACGTGGTGTATCTCCTCACAGCCACCGCTCCTGACCTTAGACGTGGGGTATCTCATCTTGGCCGCTCGCCCTCCAGCACCGCGCATATTTTTATATAGGCGGCCCATATGATGTATATATACATATACTAATATACAGTCAGAATTGTCTGCCACACAGAGAAGCAGGTGGGGAGAAGGGGCTGCCGTTCACCTGCAGGTTGAAGTTGTCACTTCAGACCACGGGAAGGGAGAGCGAGAAATTCACACAGGGCGTACGGACGTCGGTGGGTGACTCGGGTTGCAGTTATGCATCGTACGAAAGCAGCACTACTCAGTAGCATTCTAGCGATCATTCAGAGCACGACTGAACAACTTAGAACTTGGAACATTTCCAGTTTTGGGAATAACCCTCATCCCTCTTTCAAACTCAAAGTCTACATTCAAAACCAAAGTTTCTGTGTTATGATCCGCTAAAAAAAAGTACCTGTTCAAAACTTATGTGAGTGCAGAAAATATACCAGTCCCACATTTAACTGAGAGAGACAGTGAGGTCATTCAGTCGTGTCCAACTCCGTGACCCCGTGGGCTGTAGCCCACCAGGCTCCTCCGTGCATGGGGTTCTCCAGGCAAGAGTACCGGAGTGCTTTGCCATTTCCTTCTCCAGGGGATCTTCCTGACCCAGCGATCAAACCCGGGCCTCCCGCACTGCAGGCAGACGCTTCTCTGTCTGAGCCCAGGGGAGCCCAGGAGCACGGTATAGTGTCCCTCCCCTTCCAGGTGAGTCAAGGGAACCGTGGGGGGGCTGCTAATGACAGTGTCCAAAAGCCTCAGGCTCCTGGGAGCTCTTGGTGAGTCAGCATGAATCTGCTCCAATCAAGGCCAAGTCTCGAGTGCGGCAGCCAGTGACATCACAGGCAAGGCAGAGGGCTGCATGACAGCTGAGGTCACATCCCTCAGAGGTTGTGCCCGAGAAGCTGTGAAGCGCCACAAAGAAGGGGACAAGAGATTAAGTGTTCTCCTTCAGTTTTATACATGAATTAATGTTCTGCTGAGATTCAGAGCAACTCTGGACCAGAGAAAGCAAGCAGCAACTGTTCCAGACGGCTGCTGCCTGAGATAAGCTGACTGACATTCTCAGAAGGGGGTCTCCAGCGAAAGTCACTAGTATGTCTGTGGCACGTCCACACCTCACTCCACATGGTCAAGATGCCCATAAGTCAGCAGCTGACAAGACTGTTCCACTGGCTAGTCACTCGTCACATTACATGCACATGACCCACTTAAGCTCGTAATACATTATACATGTCTTATTTGGAAGGACTGATGCTGAAGCTGAAGCTCTAATACTTTGGACACCTGATGCGAAGAGCTGACTCATTGGAAAAGACCCTGAAGCTGGGGAAGATTGAAGGCAAGAGGAGGAGACGACAGAGAATGAGATGGTTGGGTGGCATCACCGACTCAGTGGACAACTGGAGCAAACTGTGGGAGTTGGTGAAGAACGGGGAGCCCTGGCTGCAGTCCACAGGTTCACAAAGAGTCGGACACGACTCAGTGACTGAACAACATGCCTCATAGAAAGAATCTGGGTCATCAGTTCATTTGAATTCCAAAACTGAATTAAGCTTGTTTTCGTTTTTCTACAGCACCTCTCAATGGAAGAAGACAGTAAGATGTATTACAAGAGATCTTTGAGCTCAGAATCTAGTGCTGGTTCCAAAAGTCATGAGATGTATGATCTTGAATTAATTATACAGCTTTTCTGAACCTTGAACTGAGAACTGAGTATGTGAACCAATAACTTCCAGATGTTCAAGCTGGATTTAGAAAAGGCAGAAGAACCAGAGATCAAATTGCCAACATCCACTGGATCATAGAAAAAGCAAAAATATTCCAGAAAAACACCTACTTCTGCTTCATTGACTAGGCTAAAGTCAAGATTCCCTGAATGTGTGGATCACAACAAACTGTGGAAAATTCTTAAAGAGATGGGAATACCAGACCACCTTACCTGCCTCCTGAGAAATCTGTATGCAGGTCAAGAAACAATAATTCAGTTCAGTTCAGTCTCTCAGTCATGTCTGACTCTTTTCGACCCCATAAACTGCAGCATGCCAGGCCTCCCTGTCCATCACCAACTCCTAGAGTTCACCCAAACTCATGTCCATCGAGTCGGTGATGCCATCCAGCAATCTCATCCTCTGTCGTCCTCTTCTCCTCCTGCCCCCAATCCCTCCTGAGAAAGCTGTATGCAAGTCAAGAAGCAACAGTTAGAACTTGACATAGAACAAGGGACTGGTTCCAAATTGGGAAAGGCGTATGTCAAGACTGTATATTGTCACCCTGATTATTTAACTTATATGCAGAGTACGTCATGAGAACTGCTGGCTCGTGAAGCAAAAGCTGAAATCAAGATTGCCTGGAGAAATATCAATAACCTCAGATATGAAGATGACACCACACTTATGGCAGAAAGTGAAGAGGAACTAAAAAGCCTCTTGATGAAAGTGAAAGAGGAAAGTAAAAAGCTAGCTTAAAACTCAACATTCAAAAAACGAACATCATGGCATCTGGTCCCATCACGTCATACCAAATAGATGAACAAACAATGGAAACAGTGAGAAACTTTATTTCTTTGGCTCCAAAATCACTGCAGCCATGAAATTAAAAGACACTTGCTCTTTGGAAGAAAAGCTATGACCAACCTAGACAACACATTAAAAAGTAGACCTTACTTGCTGACAAAGGTTCATCTAGTCAAAACTGTGGTTTTTCCAGTAGTCATGAATGGATGTGATAGTTGGATTATAAAAAAATTGAGTGCCAAAGAATTGATGCTTTTGAACTGTGGTGTTGGAGAATCTCTCCCAGTATACAATTAAATGCCAACCTCACCATAGACATCCCTTGTTTAGCTAGGATTCTCCTCATTCAAGCTACATGTTAGAATTACTTGGGAGCATTTAACAAAGTCAGTTTCCTAGTTATACTCCCTGAAAATCTGATGTAATTGGTCTGGGGGTGGGGCCCTGATGTCTACTTTTTAAAAGTTCCCAGAGTTACATCTCAGATTGTGAACTAGGAGTCAGTGTTAACAGAATCACCAGGTTTGACTGTAAAATGAGATTTAGGGTGGGGCTCCACCCTATGCCTACTGAGTCAGAATTTTGGGAGGAGTCCCCAAATCTCCATCTTTAACAACTTCCCCAGTTAATTAGAATGTCTGAAATTCAAGATCAGAAAGATTGGGATAGAACCAGAGTTTCCCAAATCTGGTTGAATGAAAAACAGCTCTCTGAGCCTCACCTCTAAAAAGATGGATTTTATTATATTTTCTCAAGTGTTCTGAGGTTTGGGGATCACTCATCTAGACGTTCACCACTTCTGTCATTCAGATAGAAAAGACCAATTGAGTGATAGTTGATCCAAAATCTCTATTCAGGAGGGAGACCTTCCTAGCACAATTTACCTGTCACATTTCCACGTGAGAGACCAGGCAGGAGATGGTGCCGACTCAGGGGGAGGGAGCGTGGCTCCTCACGTGTTGAGATCCCCACCTTCCCTCTCCTCCTTTGAACTTCTGCCTCTCCAGCTCAAGAAAAGACACAAAAGTAATATGTTTATTCAAAAAGAATACATTCACCAATTTATACATGTGAATGCACATGCATGTACGTGTGTGTGTGCGTGTGCGTGTACATATTACTTTTGTGTCTCCTGCATGGATTGTTTACCACTGAGGCATCAGGGAAGCCCATTTCACTCTCATGGATAGTTTTTCCTGAGTTTGTCAAGTTTCCCCATACTTCATATTCAGCCTTGAGGACAACTGCATTTTCAGTAGGATAATGCTTTTGTTTCATTATTAAAAATTTAGTGGAACTGCACACATTAGAACAACTGTAAGAGAAACAGTGACAACTCCAAAGGCTGATGAGGATGGGAAAGCGGATCTCAGACACTGCTAGCAGGGGGAGTGAGACGGCACAGCCGCTCGGGAGGACAGTTCGGTAGTTTCCTTAAACACTGAAGTTACACTTACCCTGAGTTGGCACTCTTGCTATCTGAGTCTGTTCCCAATAATGTATGTTATCACAGATCTTTGCATTCAAATTGTTTCATTGAAAAGGGGAACACCCCTTCAAATGTCTTTTCCAAGAACTTTGAGAAGTTGTCATTTTAATTATTAAGCAATGGTTACTTTAAAATTAGTAATAAGATGCTATTGTCTTATTACTAATATTAAATATATCATATAGGACTAAAAAAGTTCATCTCTTCATTTGGTTGCCTAATAACCATAGGCATTTTAGTGTATATATATATATATAAAATATTTCAAAACATTATGTTTCAAGTACTCTATAATTCAGAATTTTCCCTATCCAAAGTCAATTTTTTCTTAATAATTCTAAACCTATGAGGATCTGCTTCTCTCTTTCTCCAAGTCTTCCTTCATCTCTCTTACCCAGGTCAAACCACCCCGTCTTAGGCTGCCATAAAGAGTCTAGGACAACTCATTCATTTCCCCTTAAGACAGGCTATTCAGCTTTGGGATGCAAATGTGACCGAGCAGGTTCTTTTGCCCGGGACGGGCACAGTTCCCAGGGAGGTTTGCTCCGATAAAGGATTGCCCCAACAAGCCCCTGCAAGAGAACTGCCCGATTCCAGTTTCTAGGGATGAACGCATTTCTGTTACACATTCGGAAAGCACGTTTCACCAGGGCGTGGGGCAAGCCCTGCCTCTGTTGAATCACGCTTTGAATGAGGGCGGGACGGAGTTAGGGGGTAGATTTTTAAAATGATCACATTCCGGGTCCCCAGCCCCAGCAGAGGAGCCCCCACTCTGCAGCTTGGAGGAAGGCGAGCTGAGCGCGGGGCCGGCAGCGCGCCCGCCCGGCCGCGGGCGCGTCTCCACGCGGTGAGGAGCGGCGCGCGTCGGTATTCGTTTCCGGAGACACACTCACGTCCGGAACTGGAAGCGGACGGCGCGTTTCCCCGGGGACTCGCTCCCTAACTTCCTGCCAGGCTCGACGCCGGCGCCGGGAGCTCCCTGCCCGAGGGTGGCCCGTCGCCGCGGCGGTCCGGCTGCACGTTGCCGAGAGGCCTTCCAGCGGGACCCGCTCAGACTTCAGGGGCTGTGTGCAAACGTGTGGTGTGTATGTGTGTGTGTGAGATAGAATAATTTTATAAGCTGCTGATGCATTTAATTTATTGCCTTTTCAAACATCTAGGCAGTTACTCGGGGTTAAAGGAAAATACGTCTTAATGCCCAAGAAAGAGTAAGCAATCTGTTTCCAACCACAACACGTTTAAAATAAATCAATGGGGAAAAAATGAGAAAGAAACGTTTAGAGCCGTGATACAAGTGGCTTAAAACATAGGATAAGCTCTGTCCACTGTGAGTCCCTCCACCTCCACACCAGACACATCCCTTAAAATTCCCCACGAGTCCAGTGTCTGCCACCGCCGATGGTGCAGACCTCTGCCCACTTCTTCCCGGCTCGCCTCTCCGACCGGCCTGCTCTAGTGCTCCCGAGACCCGCGCCACCCTACCCGGCCCCTGCTACACACGCCCCTTCAGGGTCTCTGCTCTTTGTGAGCACAGAGGGAGCTTTGTGAGATGCTACTGCTTGGGGCTCCCACCTTCTTGCTTCCCAGGTGGCTCAGTGGTAAAGGACCCGCCTGCAAAGCAGGATGTCCCTGGTTGAGAAGATCCCCTGGAGGAGGGCATGGCACCCCACTCCAGTTTTCTTGCCTGGGAAATCCCATGGACAAAGGAGCCTGGCAGGCTATGGTCTGCGGGGTCTCAAAAGAGCTGGACATGGCTTAGTGACTAAACGACAACCACCACGCACCCTCACATGCATCCTTCACGTACACTCTCAGGCCCTGCTACCAGCCCCAGCCTGGCCAGAATTAGCACACAAAGGTGCTGAAAGGAGTAAGGCAGGAAAGACGTGAAAAGAGGAGTCACGGAGCAGACCCTGGCTCCCTTAGGCCCCACACCCCTCCGATAAGGGCTTCCCAGGCGGCTCAGTGGTAAAGAATCCCCCAGCCAGTGCAGGAGACAGGATCCCTGGGTCGGGAAGACCGCCTGGAGGAGGACATGGCAACACACTCCAGGATTCTTACTGGAGAAGCCCAGGGACAGAGGGGCCTGGCGGGCCGCAGCCCATGGGGTCGCAAAGAGTCGGACATGACAGTGACTTAGTGCACACCACCCCAATAAAATGAAAGCCCCTCTCATTTGGGATGGAGGAGGAAGGGGGCCTGGAAAGGAAGCGAGGGGGAAGTGCTCAGGGTGGGGGCCCACAAGCCGACTCTCCCTTGGCAGGTCCTTTGGAGGTGGAGGGAGCTGGCACCTCCTGTGAAATTTGAATCCAGGGTCAGGCGGGGCCTGGGCCTCAAACCTGGAGGAGGCCCCAGGGGACAGCAAGCTCCGCAGAGAGGCTCTCCCTGAGGCCACCAGGCCCGAGAGAGGAAGCGGCAGCCCGAGAGTGTGTGTGGGCACGGGCTCTGACATGGTCACCCTCTCCCAAGCCCCCATGCGGCTGGAATGCAAAGCCACCGCACCCTAACACCCATCCCAGGGGAAGGGAAGTGCAAGCGCCAGTCGCTCAGGCGTGTCCGACTCTGCGACCCCATGGACCGTAGCCCGCCAGGCTCCTCTGTCCGTGGGATTCTCCAGGCAGAGTCCCGGAGCGGGCTGCCTTCTCCAGTAGATCTTCTCTAGTAGAGATTTCCTTCTTCTCAAGATCTTCCCGGCCCGGGGATCAAACCCGGGTCTCCTGCACTGCAGGCAGATTCTTTGCCATCTGAACCATACAAAACCATCACACCCTAATATCCATCCTGGGGTAAGACAGTGTGCTTGCGAAGATTCTCCTTCACGCAACCGAGTTTGTTCTGAATATGACAAAGTTTTAACAGTAGTGCTTCCTCCAGACTACTGAATGTACTAATAACTGAATTGATTAGTAAGATGCCAGACTGTTTTCTTTTCTCTGTATTAGAACTAAATTCAGTTGTCAAAACTGTTACAGTTTTAATGCCTGATTTTTGAAAATTCATCGAGTTACGTGACTACTTAACCCCATATCTTCAACGATTTCCTGGTATGCCTGTTCCAGCTCCATACATTAAATTACTTCGAATTTTACTCCCCCACCCCGCCCCGATACCCCATCCCTTATAATCTTCTCTAGTGGAAGGTGAATTTCACCTATCTGCCTTTGGGGAAGAAGGAAGATGGAAGGAAATGGTGGGGGAGGGGGTTGCTGAAGCTTTTCATAACCACTCAAAACGGGTATCACTGAGAAAGCCAAAACCAAACATAAAGTGGAAAAACATTCATTGAGACCTTACTTTGAAAGCTGCACAATATCCATTATATGGAAATATAATTAAGTAATTATTGTTAAGTAATCGCATGTTGTTGAATAAACTCCCTCCCCTTTTTCCTAATAGCATCAGGCAGTTGAACAGCTTCATTCAAGCTCCTAGTCTGTGACTCCGACCCTTTCCTAAGGCAAAACCCTGTTCTGAGGCCGAGGAAGTGGGCCCTGTTGGGAAAGTCATGCTCTTCCACCGCAAGCTGTGGCTGCTTCTAATTACACCCACCAAAAATGCCCCTGAGGACAAAGACTTTTATAATCAATAGTACATTTCATGAGCTTAATTATATGCTTATTTTAATTAGTTAAATTATATACATTAATTCATTAATTTTATACATGCATCTTACATTTAACTAGCCACCCAGGCTCAGATCCCACAAGAAGAATAAGGAAAGTCTGCCAAGAAAGTGCTGATGAGCAGTCTCTAGGCTCTTCCCATGGGTCTGGGCTAGACCTCTGCCACTGAGAGCTGCATCAGCCTGAGAGCCCACAGAGGGTGCACCGGGTGGAAGGACAGAGAGCCACGCTGCTGTCAAACGGGAGCTTGCTGCTGCCCACCTGAAACACGGCCATGTTTAAGCTCTACAACACTTCAGCCATGGCTTAGAAGCTGAGCGTCATGCTTTACTCAGTGGGAATTTTTAAGACTGGTCCTGGCTATGGTTTTTCCAGTGGTCAGGTATGGCTGTGAGGGCTGGACTATAAAGAGAGCTGAGTGCCGAAGAACTGATGCTTTTGAACTGTGGCGTTGGAGAAGACTCTTGAGAGTCCCTTGGACTGCAAGGAGATCCAACCAGTCCATCCTAAAGGAAATGAGTCCTGAATATTCATTGGAAGGACTGCTGCTGAAGCTGAAACGCCAATACTTTGGCCACCTGATGCGAAGAGCTGACTCATTGGAAAAAACCCTGATGCTGGGAGGGATTGGGGGCAGGAGGAGAAGGGGACGACAGAGGATGAGATGGTTGGATGGCATCACCGACTCAATGGACCTGAGTTTGGGTAAACTCCAGGAGGTGGTGATGGACAGTTCATGGGGTTGCCAGAGTTGGACATGACTGAGCGACTGACCAGCAACTAACCTGGGAGGCAGCATCTCAAGTAAGGCTTGAGAGAACGGCTCCAGGAGGTGAGGGGCAGAGCCAGGTTATATGGAGGCTTTGCAACAAAAGGCAGGTAGTCTGAATGTCAAAAGAGCATTATTAATTAAAGAAACCGGATATCCCAAGTGGAGGAATTTAGCGCTTTTGCGTGTGTGGGAGGATGCAGGAGTCTGGGCTCCCTGAATTCATTCCTTCCGTGTGCACCTCCGCTGTGCAGGCCAGCTCCCTGTGTTTTTCCACACCTCGAGCTCCCGTGGGGCTCTCTGGAGGGCCGGCTGCAGCCTGAGGGCCGCTGAGTGGCAGGCATTCCTGTCCTTCCTGAGTGCCCTTGGGGCTCCCTGGCTCACGTTGGAGGGCTGCAATACCGGTGTTGTGACGTCCTTGTTCACTGATATGGCGGGAAATACTCCATTTCTCAGTACCCAGAGCCAGCCTGTGCTCAGACCCTGCTGCTCCTGTTCCCACAGTGTAAGTTCAGAACGTTTGAAAGCTCTGGATGCATGATGTCAAATCACTCTCCAGAGCCTTGTACAGAGTATCATCAACAATCGTGCAAAGGAAACAAATCTCACAGTTCTTGACGGCCAATTTACTCATCCTTGACTGTCCTTTTTAAACAGCTTTTGGAAAAATTGTGAGATGCCACCCTGAGCTATGAATTATAAATTATGAAACAGCTAATATCATATCTCTCATGGTCCTGTCCTTGCTGCTGGAGTTTCTCTGCTCCCACGACGTCTAATTAACAACCTTTAGCCCCACAGGGCTGCCGAGCCCCTGAGGTGTGGCTAGTCCAAATTGGTCTGTGCCACCAGTGGAAAATACAGTCCAGGTTGCAAAGGCTTGAGCGCAGTAAAGGACAGCTAATTAATTTCCTATATGGATTGCATGCTGAAGTGATGGCATTTTGGATATATTGGGCTGAATAGGAAATACATAATTAAAATAAATCTTACTTGTTTGGCTTTACTTTTTTAAAAACTATGGCCACTAGGAAATTTAAAATTAATACTTGACTCACACTTGTGGATTTTGCAGTTTTTCTACTGAACAAACATTCTGCTGGGATGCATTTTTCATCTGAATTCAGAGAGCGGAAGGCCGAGAGTCCTTCACAGCTGGTTTCTTAATCTGTGACTTTTCTTGTTCCTACCCTGAGGCTACTACCTCAGACAATTTTCAGCGGGGTTACAGTAAAACTGCTTCTTGCTTTTGAAGCCCTGTTTCACAGCTCGTGGAAAGGGAAGTGGCAACGCGCTCCAGTAGTCCCGCCTGGAGAATCCCGTGGACGAGCCTGGCGGGTTGCGGTCCGGGGAGTCCCGAAGAGTCAAGTGCCGCTGACTGAGCCGCTCAGTCGCGTCTGACCCTTCGGGACCCCCGGACTGCGGCCCCCAGGCTCGTCCACGGGAATCCCCGGGCAAGAGTACCGGCGCGGGAGGCCACCGCCTCCTCCCCCGGGCGGTTCCCTGCTTTCCCCGCGGAAGGCCCGTTGCTGCCTTCCCCGCCACCGGGGCAGGAGCGGTGGCTTCCCGCGCCGCACGTAGCGGACCGCGCGCCCCGGCGGCCGCAGTTACCTTGAAAGTGAAAGTGAAGTCGCTCAGCCGCGTCCGACTCTTGGCGACTCCGTGGACGCCAGGCTCCTCCGCCAATGGGATTTTCTAGGCGAGAGTACTGGAGTGGGTTGCCTTTTCCTTCTCCAACGGCTGGCTAATTGCTTTACAGATACATTGGTTGAAGCAAGCAAATTAATTCATACTGAACGGGAGAATTTCCTCAAATTTGCAGAAGGTCCTGCATTGGGGGACTGCTTCAACAGCCAGAAACATTATTAAAAGGAATAATACTAGTTGAACTCCTTTTATTTTTTTTCATAAAGCTTTAAATTTCAATTTTAAAAATAATTTGAATTTCCCTTTCAGACCTCTAGATACTGAAGAGTAAAATCTGAAATTTCCTGATGCAACTACTTTACTTATAAAGCAGCTTTATCCTTTGTCGTTTGTATAAAATATTTACAACAAAAGGATAACTTGGTAGTCAATATTTAATGTCCTGCCATAATTAATGTTCTTAATGGAAGTTACTCTCCTGAAGCTAATTGTCCTCGGGTTCTGATGCCCCTCGGAACCTTCTGGAAATGTTTGGATAATAAATTATTTTAATATGGTATTGCCATTACTCAAGAGTTCTTGCTTGAGAACAGCAGCAACAACAACAAAAATCAGACTTTTTGTATTTGAGATGGAGGAGAGGGAATTAGGTGAAAGGATACTTGGACCAGGAGGGAACTGAAGGGAAGCCCGGAGAATCCAGCTCAGGAATTAAGCAAGAACCAAAGGAGGCCAGGGTGCGAGGATAAAATCTGTTGCTTGAAGCCACAAAGTCTGTCCTGTTTTATCACAGCAGCACACGAAAACACTTAAAAATAAAGGGTGACTTTGGAGCTGATCCACCAAAAGCGCCAGCCACAATCTTCTGCTTTGTGTGCTTAGACTTTTGATAAGGTTTCTTTTGAATTATTGATTAATGTTTTTCCATCCATTACAGAAATATTCCAGACATAACAAAGAACCAGGAAGTCTACAGACTGACTACATTTGGATTTATTCACGGAAGTATGTGAATTAATTTGTGAATAAACTCTAACGTACAATGAATAAACTCCGGGAGATAAACACGGCGTGATGGCACCATATAAATACCAAACTCCATATAAATACCAAACTCGTGTGGACCTGGGGCAGAGGGAGAGGGACACCTCCACGGGCCCCAGGGGCTGCCTTCTGCCACGAACATGTTCTATCTAGCACCAAGCCTGCTGGCTGTGACTGTGGGGAAAACTGCACTTTACGTGGACACATTATCCAGCCAAGCTCACACATCCGGTATACGACACCCACTTGTCTTCCCTGTGTTAGGCTAAGAAACATCTAGCAGAAATGAGCTGATGAACTGATTGTGCAATAGGAATCCTCTGTGTAATTTCTGTGCACAAACCACGTGGTCAACACCATCCGCTCCCACGCCTGGCCTGAGCTTCCCCTCCTTCGCTGCCGAGGGCCAGCTTGAGAGCCCGTGACCATCACGAGGCAGCCTGGCCCAGCCGGGAGCAACCTCTTCTCCCTCCTGCAGCATCTGCTGACGGTAGCACTCAGCTCACACTTGTCTCCAGGGACTGCCTACCCCGATCCCTCATAAGAGGAATGCACGATAAACTCTGAGAACAGGAATCGTGCTTTATACAAGGAGAGGCCCGGAAAGGCATCGAAGCAGATACAAATCAGTGCTCACTTGTGAGAACCAACAGGAAGTCCCAGGTTCAAGAACAGAGGATGGTAGATGCCCAAAAGTGGGATAAATGAACTCATTCGGACTTGACTCCTGAATCCAGCATCACTGTGTAAAATGCAGAGGGCTTCTAACTTCGCACCTCACGAGATCACTATTGCTCCAAGCAAGATGAAGCAAAGAGGTGAGGCTGCCGGAAAGCTGCCTGCTGTCCCGCGTCTCTGAGAAAGAGGAAGCGGCACCCAGCAGCGCCCAGGGGTGGAGAAAAGTGCAGACGCACAGCGAAAGGGACAGGCGCCAGGCGGCGGCGGACGAGGAGCCTGGGAGGAAAGATGGAGAGCAGCGCTGCGGAGGGAAGAGCCATCCAGTCCACACTGCAGCCCTGCAGGTTAACTCTGGGGCCTGCCGGAGCCAACCTAGCGAGCACCAGGCGTCAGAAGTAACCGTAAGGTCTGAGTAAAGATATTACAGGGGTGACATCCAGTACCTCGGTAAAGTAGTGGGCTCCTGCTGAAGTCCATAAACACATTTCCCTAAGATTTCATACCTGACCACCATCTCTATTACAGAAGAGCGTTATGCTGCCTACCACAGACGCTGTAGACTGTTAAGAAGCCTACTTTATTTTCCCCAAGGAATAATGCTACACTTTGCATCAAGGGGTTCACGGAGGTGAAGGTGGAGTTTACTGAATGCCCACAGTGGGCCTTGGACATTAGAGCTCCTTATCGCTCACCTTTGCGGAAACCTCGTAAAGCAGGAATATTAGTCCACTCTTAAAGGTAAGAGAAGGCCAACGTGGGCCTCCCTGGTGGCTCAGACGGTAAAGCGTCTGCCTGCAGTGCAGGAGACCTGGGTTCCATCCCTGGGTCGGGAAGACCCCCTGGAGAAGGCAATGGCACCCCCACTCCAGTGTTCTTACCTGGAAAACCCCATGGAGAGAGGAGCCTGGCAGGCTACAGTCCATGGGATCACAAAGAGTTGGACGTGACTAAGCAACTTCACTTTCACTTTCACTTAAAGGTAAGAAAGCTAGGTTTCAGAGCAGTTAAGGGCCTGTCCTTGGGTCTCACCTCAAAACCTCTAATACTTAATGTTACGCCACAGTGCCTCAACAATCTGGCAAGAAAGAAAGGTACATCTGTAATCCACAGTCATTTCAAGTAGAGTATATTTATGCGACGCTTTGAGGGACTGGTTTAAGGCGATAAGAGATTTCAGAGATGACCTAGCTCATCGTCATCACAATCAAACAAACTAAAAATAACAGAAACAAATAATGACTCCCGTAAAGCTAGAAAGCAATGGAGAGGCATAGCTGAGTGCACAGCTGGGGTCTTCTGGCGAAATCACGCCGAGTCTCACCCCAGCGCCTCTCCTGGTGCTAAGAAACGCTAGGAAGCTGTTGAGTGGGAGAGTTGGGATTAGAACCTCTGTAGTGAAAACTTAATGCCCAGAGGGAGCTCTTTCTACCACACAACGGTGTGCCGAGACCACAGTAAAAATTACAGCATCTGTTTTGGCATTTCTCAAACATATTTGTGTTGTAATACCCATTACTTAGACATCAATGCACAATGCTCACCTTTTTCATTCGGAAAATTTAGAAGGAGCTTGGAGGGTGAGATGCCTTTCAGGTAATAGTCAGCTCAATTTAGATTTGTTGATTGACATACTGTCCACTTGGATCGATTACATGATACTTTACACTCTGGGGTCTTTGGAGAGAGCCAACGTCTAAACAAGTTCATGCCTCCATCTCTCTCCAAGGCATGTATTTTCCCTGACCTGAGTCTACTCCTTAGGGGCTGTTACAATACCCCCTCTTCTGGAATTTCTTACTAGCACAATGAAGCCACTTTCTTTGGGGCGGATTCCTTGCCTTGGTAGGAGTATATACTTTCTCTTTTAGGAGGGAACTTGAACTTTTCACTTCCACAAAGTCCCACCGTAAAACAGGTCCTAAAAGGGAGGAGTGAAAGCTGGAATTGTCAGTCTTTCCACATCGTCACTTGTTTTAGGACGCACACTAGCTTGACGTCTCTACCAGTGTCTGTAACAACCAGCAAATCCTGACCATCCCACTGTGTGGAAGGCCCTTGTCATTAACACCCAACCTGCGGCTTTCTCCTGTGACTTTCATAGACCTAAGTGGTCTTGTTGCAAAATCGATTACAAAATTGCTTCTCAGCTCGCTGCTGCTGCTTAGCTGCTCAGTCAAGTCCAGCTCTTGTGGCCCCGTGGACGCTAGACCACCAGCCTCCTGTGTCCATGGGCTTTTTCAGGCAAGCATAGTGGAGTGGGCCGCCATTTTCTTCTCCAGGGCATCTTCCTGACCCAGGGATCGAACTCACATCTCTTCACATCTCCTGCACTGCAGGCAGATTCCTTACCGGGTGAGCCAATGGGAGAGATTGCTATTAGTTGTCATTTGTGTGTCACTGAGCGGGTTTTAAAGGCAAGGCTCCATTGCACTAGATTGGGTAAGCCTAGGAACCCTTCAAGGAGACCAGGGGTGAAGGATGGAATTTTCCAATAAAAAACACAGCCATTTTGCAACTTCAAAAGCTGCACTGGCCAGCACTTGCCCTTGGGAGTAGTTTGTCTGGCATAGAATCCCTCATTTTCCCAGCATGACCTTAGGATGTAATTCGGTAATGAGATCATCTGGCAACCTTGAGCTTTAATACAGTGAAATTAAATAATTGAATTGGCTGTGGTTTTTAACCTATCCTTACTCTTCCAAGGTGGAATTTGGCCAACATTATGAATAAATGCTTGAGCTTTCAAGACTCCCATTTTGTAATTATACTTTGAATAATGTTAAAGGACAACTCCCCTCAGTAGCACAGAGCGTATTTTATGAACAAATGTAAATTCCTTCGTCACTTCTAAAGTCGCCTCTCCTGGCACAATTCAGACCAGGAATGATCATGGCAGACAGTCAACATTTCTCACCACTTGTTTTTAATTCATAAGGCCTACATTGTATTTAGTATTCATTTTCCCTGTGAAGTCTGAATTTGGTAATAAGGAGTTCATGGTCTGAGCCACAGTCAGCTCCTGGTCTTGTTTTTGTTGACTGTATAGAGCTTCTCCATCTTTGGCTGCATAGAATATAATCAATCTGATTTCAGTGTTGACCATCTGGTGATGTCCATATGTAGAGTCTTCTCTTGTGTTGTTGGAAGAGGGTGTTTGCTATGACCAGTGCATTTTCTTGGCAAAATTCTATTAGTCTTTGCCCTGCTTCATTCCACATTCCAAGGCCAAATTTGCCTGTTACTCCAGGTGTTTCTTGACTTCTTACTTTTGCATTCCAGTCCCCTATAATGAAAAGGACATCTTTTTGGGGTGTTAGTTCTAAAAGGTCTTGTAGGTCTTCATAAAACCATTCAACTTCAGCTTCTTCAGCGTTACTGGTTGGGGCATAGACTTGGATAACTGTGATATTGAATGGTTTGCCTTGGAGATGAACAGTGATCATTCTGTTGTTTTTGAGATTGCATCCAAGTACTGCATTTCGGACTCTCTTGTTGACCATGATAGCTACTCCATTTCTTCTGAGGGATTCCTGCCCACAGTAGTAAATATAATGGTCATTTGAGTTAAATTCACCCATTCCAGTCCATTTTAGTTCGCTGATTCCTAGAATGTTGATGTTCACCCTTGCCATCTCTTGTTTGACCACTTCCAATTTGCCTTGATTCATGGACCTGACATTCCAGATTCCTATGCAATATTACCTTATTACCAAATTCAGACTTAAATTGAAGAAAGTAGGGAAAACCGCTAGACCATTCAGGTATGACCTAAATCAAATCCCTTATGATTATACAGTGGAAGTGAGAAATAGATTTGAGGGCCTAGATCTGATAGATAGAGTGCCTGATGAACTATGGAATGAGGTTCGTGACATTGTACAGGAGACAGGGATCAAGACCATCCCCATGGAAAAGAAATGCAGAAAAGCAAAATGGCTGTCTGGAGAGGCCTTACAAATAGCTGTGAAAAGAAGAGAGGTGAAAAGCAAAGGAGAAAAGGGAAGATATAAGCATCTGAATGCGTAGTTCCAAAGAATAGCAAGAAGAGATAAGAAAGCCTTCTTCAGTGATCAATGCAAAGAAATAGAGGAAAAGAACAGAATGGGAAAGACTAGAGATCTCGTCAAGAAAATTAGAGATACCAAGGGAACTTTTCATGCAAAGATGAGCTCGATAAAGGACAGAAATGGTATGGACCTAACAGAAGCAGAAGATATTAAGAAGAGACGGCAAGAATACACAGAAGAACTATACAAAAAATCTTCACAACCCAGATAATCATGATGATGTGATCACTCATCTAGAGCCAGACATCTTGGAATCTGAAGTCAAGTGGGCCTTAGAAAGCATCACTACAAACAAAGCTAGTGGAGGTGATGGAATTCCAGTGGAGCTGTTTCAAATCCTGAAAGATGATGCTGTGAAAGTGCTGCACTCAATATGCCAGCAAATATGGAAAACTCAGCAGTGGCCACAGGACTCAAAGTCAGTTTTCATTCCAATACCAAAGAAAGGCAATGCAAAAGAATGCTCAAACTACCACACAATTGCACTCATCTCACATGCTAGTAAAGTAATGCTCAAAATTCTCCAAGCCAGGTTTCAGCCAATATGTGAACTGTGAACTCCCTGATGTTCAAGCTGGTTTTAGAAAGGGCAGAGGAACCAGAGATCAAATTGCCAACATCCGCTGGATCATGGAAAAAGCAAGAGAGTTCCAGAAAAACATCTATTTCTGCTTTATTGACTATGCCAAAGCCTTTGACTGTGTGGATCACAATATACTGTGGAAAATTCTGAAAGATATGGGAATACCAGACCACCTAACTTGCCTCTTGAGAAATCTGTATGCAGGTCAGGAAGCAACAGTTAGAACTGGACATGGAACAACAGACTGGTTCCAAATAGGAAAAGAAGTACATCAAGGCTGTATATTGTCACCCTGCTTATTTAACTTATCTGCAGAGTACCTCATGAGAAACGCTGGACTGGAAGAAACACAAGCTGGAATCAAGATTGCCGGGAGAAATATCAATAACCTCAGATATGCAGATGACAGCACCCTTATGGCAGAAAGTGAAGAAGAACTAAAAAGCCTCTTGATGAAGGTGAAAGAGGAGAGCGAAAAAGTTGGCTTAAAGCTCAACATTCAGAAAACGAAGATCATGGCATCCGGTCCCATCACTTCATGGGAAATAGATGGGCAAACAGTGGAAACAGTGTCAGACTTTATTTTGAGGGGCTCCAAAATCACTGCAGATGGTGATTGCAGCCATGAAATTAAAAGACGCTTACTCTCAGAAGACAGGTTATGACCAACCTAGATGGTATATTCAAAAACAGAGACATTACTTTGCCGACTAAGGTCCGTCTAGTCAAGGCTATGGTTTTTCCTGTGGTCATGTATGGATGTGAGAGTTGGACTGTGAAGAAGGCTGAGCGCCGAAGAATTGATGCTTTTGAACTGTGGTGTTGGAGAAGACTCTTGAGAGTCCCTTGGACTGCAAGGAGATCCAACCAGTCCATTCTGAAGGAGATCAACCCTGGGATTTCTTTGGAAGGACTGATGCTAAAGCTGAAACTCCAGTACTATGGCCACCTCATGAGAAGAGCTGACTCATTGGAAAAGACTCTGATACTGGGAGGGATTGGCGGCAGGAGGAGAAGGGGACGACAGAGGATGAGATGGATGGATGGCATCACGGACTCGATGGGCCTGAGTGCTGCGATTCATGGGGTCGCAAAGAGTCGGACACGACTGAGTGACTGAACTGAACTGAACTGAACTGAACTTCCCTGTGAAGATTGCTCTGTTTGTTAACGACTCTGTTTTTCAAACTATACCAGAAGTTTTGGGGAGAAAGGGCCAGGTCTGAGTTTTCCTTTGGGTGTATTTCAGCATCAAATCCAGGCCTGCCTGCATAGCGGGAGCACAGTCAGTAGCAGTTGCTCGGGAGCTGGAAAGCATTAGGGTCAGGGTTAGGTATGCCACCGACTCGATTGCCTCCTCATTAAGTCTCAGTGAAAAGTGGAGTGGAAGTGTTAGTCACTCAGTTGTATCCAACTATTTGTGGCCCCATGGACTCACCATGGAATTCTCCAGGCAAGAATACTGAGCTGAGTAGCCATTCCCTTCTCCAGCGGATCTTCCAGACCCAGGGATAGAACCTGGGTCTCCTGTACTGCAGGCTTACCGTTTACTGTCTGAGCCACCAGGGAAGGCTTTAACGTCCCAGGGTTCACCTCTGTTGGGTCTTCCCGGATGGTGCTAGTGGTACAGCACCGCTTGCCAGTGCAGGAGACTCAGGTTCCATCCCTGGGCCGGGAAGATCCTTTGGAGGAGGAAAGGGCACCCTACTCCAGTATTCTTTCCTGGAAATCCCGTGGGCAGAGGAGCCTGGTGGACTGCGGTCCGGGGGCCGCAGAAAGTCGGCCACGCCTGGGCATACCATGTGTTGGACATGTGCGCTGAATCTATGTCCCATGCATATAAATAAGCATTCCACCCCACATGCTCCGATTCCAAACACCCGCACAATTGCAAGTGGAATTTAATACAAGTGTGAAATGTCTTATCTAGTTAAGGTATTGACCTCAGGATGCATTGATACAGCAGCTCCCAATCAAGAATTTTTTAGGTTTGACAATTCTTAGTTTTTCATCTCACCATTGAAATGTATCATTTTTGAGCCCCTTCTTTAAAATGGATAAATCACAAAGAAGAAAGTCACAAAGAAGCTAATTTTCAATCTTAATGGTGGTTCAGGTCAAGTTGGCCTTTACTCAGAGCTCCCCACTCTCCACCCAGATTATCGCCCTCATCAGCATTCAGACGTCTACCACAGTGCACGCGTCGTTCAGCTGTAACCTAAGTCATGACACACACACAAAGCCACACAAGCCGAGTCTTCTTTTCTGACAGGATGATGTCTCGTCAAACACGTACGCAGGTGCAGGATATGCGCCTTGAAAAGGAAAATGGAGACAAAGCTCAAGGCCTCAGCAGATCTGCTAAAATCGATAATGAGCTTCTGAAAGAGTGAAGAGAGAATGACTCCGTTTCAGCAGCAGAAGGAAAAGCAGCAGCACTAAACGGATATCATATTGGAACCCTCGCCTGTAAAACACACAACTGCTGCTTAATCTTGTGGTAGAGCTGATTTAATTTAGCAGTCATGTAGGACAATGAACAACTAAATTAGACTATAGTTCTTGGGAAAATATTGGTGTAGGTAACAAAAAGCAAAATTCCTTTGCTAATCTGGACAGTCCTTACTCGATGCCACTCTTGCAGTCTGGAGGTTGGTGCCAGCCAGTGCTGGGTGTTAGGCAAGACAGTGCCTAAATTCTTCTCCTAAAACTAGTCTGTGAGCAATAAATGGAAGTTTATTTTTGAACTAAAAATGATTCCACCCCAACAAATCTCACCCCAGATCTGTGTGTTAGTTTGGCAATAGCAAACTTGAGAGATTTTGCCTGCTCGAAAGACAGCAGGGATGAGTCACTCTGGAGAAGGATCTCTCGGTGGACAGCAGAACCTTCTATATGCAAATCAGCTTTGCTGCTAGAATACGTATTGGTCTGCATTTTTTCCAAGATGCGGAGAAGTTGTTCCTCTTTCTGAACCAGATGCTTCCACTCCACACAGTTTTCCAAGGCAGTGATATTTCATGAAGTCTTTCTTTCTAAGCATCTGTCGTTATTCATTCCACTTTTTTTCTTTTTGGTGAGGTAAATGGCAGTCCACTCCAGGACTACTGCCTGGAAAAACCCATGGACAGAGGAGCCCGGTAGGCTGCAGCCCATGAGGTCTCGAGTCAGACACGACTGAGCGACTTCACTTCACTTCATAGTTGATGTACAATATTATATTAGTTTCAGACGTACAACATAGTGAGTCAAAGCGTTTGTAGATTATACTCCATTTACAGTCGTTATAAAGCACTGGCTGTACCCTGTGCTGTGGGATAGGCCCTTGCAGTCCATTCTATGCACCGCAGTCTGTGCTTCGGGAACCGCTAATCTGTTCTCTGCATCTGTCATCTGCTTCTGTTTTGTTATACTCACCTGTTGGGTCTATTTTTCAAATTCCATATATAAGTAATAAATTACTGCATTCCTCTTTCTCTGCCAGTTACTTCATTTTTCTAATTATCTTAATGAACGTAATGCTGATCAGAGCCCTGTAAAACATAGAGAACCAACAAAAATTTTATATAGTATTCATAATATGAAATCTTACACATATCTCTTATCTTAAAAAATATTAATCTTTTTCATCTCCCTTACAAGAGATGTCTTGTAAAATATTACTGTGGTGGTCATACTCTAAGTGACCACCCCCCCACGCCCCCCACCCCCCGCCCCGCAATGAGTCATAACCTTGTGTAATACCTTCCCTTAAGTACAGAAAGAACCTGTGACTTGATTCAAACCAACAGGATATAGCAAAGGTGAAGGGATTTTGTGGATGTAATGAAGGTCCCTAATAATGTGACCTGGAGTTAATCAAGGTTATCCTGGGTGGGTCTGACCTAATCAGGAGAACCCTTTAAGAGAGTCTGAGTCTTCCCTGAAGCCAGAGACTTGCAGCCGAGATCGTGTGTGTGTGTGTGTGTGTGTGTGTGTGTGTGTGTGTTCCTGGCTTTGATAAAGTAAGCCACCATGAATTCGGCCAGCAACTTCAGGGAGCTTGAAAACAGCGTGCATGCGTGCTTAGCTGCTCAGCTGTGTCTGACTCTTTGTGACCCCATGGACGGCAGCCCACCAGGCTTATCTGTCCATGAGATACTCCAGGCAAGAACACTCGAGTGGGTTGCCATCTTCTCCTCCAGGGGACCTTCCTGACCAGAGATTGAACCCACATCTCTTACATCTCCCATATTAGCAGCTGGGTTCTTTACCACAAACGCCACCTGGGAAGCCCATCTGAGTGCCCACCGTCTGGAGAATGGTCATCCAGCTTGCAAAACTGTTGAAGGCAGGCCCCTCGCCTTTCCTCCTGAGCAGAATGCCTTAGAGCGCATCCACCGTAGAACAGCCACAGTGAAGAATGGACCCCTCCATCCATACGCCCATCCTCAGAGGGCTGACTGACGTTGATGGGCTGGTTCCTAACCCCACTAACAGTCCAGAACCTTCTGTAGCTTCATATGAATAAAATGAGCAACAGTCAGTGGGCAGGGGCTAGGCCTCCAGGTGACCAGCACGTTCAGAAAGGTATGCTGCCTGATGCGGAGAGCCGGCTTCCAGCCCGGGAGCCCTGATGAGTCACTCCCTTCACGAGGTCAGCTGGCGGCGCTTTGTCTGCCTTACTGCTGTGTCCGGGTCAGGGAGGGAGCAGGTGCCTCAGCAGGTAGAAACCCGACCCTGGTGGACGTGAAGAGTGGCCCTGCTCATGCTGTAATTCAGGCTGCGCTTCCTTTAGGGAGCCTGAGGGAGACAGATTGTTCCTGGACAGGTTGATGGTGAGACCCTGCAGAAGGGTGAGTCCGCAGATGCCTTCTGCCAACCAACCAACCTCCCAAATCGCCAAAGATCATTCACAAGGAGACTTCACTTCATTCAACACACCCTGGCTATGGGCTTCCCCGGGGTGCTAGTGATAAAGAACTCGCCTGCCAGTGAAGGAGACGTAAAGACAGGCCTTCCACCCCTGAGTGAGGAGGATCCCCTGGAGGAGGGCACAGCAACCCACTCCAGTATCCTTGCCTGGAGAATGCCATGGACAGAGGAGCCTGGAGGGCTACAGCCCACAGGGTCACAAAGAGTTGGACACGACTAAAGTGACTCGGCATGCGTGCACAGAAATTTGAGCAAATACTGTGTGCGTATGTGGGGAACAGGGCACAGCGCCAGTTCAGTTCAGTCGCTCAGTCGTGTCCGACTCTTTGTCAGAGGAGGAGGTTATAAAATGAATAAGGGGATGTCTTAGCCCGTACTGCCCTTACAGTCTAGAAAGGAGGAACACTGTGAAGTCGTCTCGTGGACAATAATTTTGAGAATCTTTTATGCTCCAGACACTGTATCCAGCACTTAGCCTCATTACCTGAGGACAATTCAAGGTCCCAAAGTTATGAAAGTTTCAAGAGTTTTTGAAGGTGTCCTGAGCAAGAGACATTGAAACAGGTCCTTTGAATAGGTACGATTTCAGCAAGCTGAATGGGTGAAAGCTATCAAGGGACAGAGGGTGTACTAATCAAAGTCCAAATTAGAGCTGTGCTTCAGGAATGCGGAATCGCCATTTGGCTCTGCAGATCCTGTTTCCTGAAACGTCAGGCTGTCGAAGTAGCCTTGTGCTTGACCTTCCTGTCTCCTCTCTCTCCCTGGTCCCTCCTACAAATACATTTTCATAAAACCAATGCAGGTCTCCCTTGCTTTTTGAAAAGCTGCTCTGCACCACTTTGCTTTCATAAAAGATCTGCATCGGTACCTGTTTTTGCCAACTGAAAGAAATCTGAAAAAAATCAGGGGAAAAAAATACCATTTACAGTTTGTTTTGCAGTGCATTGTAGAGGTAAGCAGACTTCCCTTGTGGCTCAAATGGTACAGAATCTGCCTCCATACAGGAGACCCAGGGTTCAATCCTTGTGTGGGGAAAATCCCCATGGAGAAGGGCATGGCAATCCACTCCAGTACTCTTGCCTGGAAAATTCCATGGACCAAAAAGCCTGGCGGGCTACAGCCCATGGGGTCGAAAAGAGTTGGACACAACTGAAGCGACTTAGCACAGCAGCAAGCACATACCGTAATTCTCTTACATACTCAGTTCAGTTCAGTTCAGTCTCTCAGTCATGTCCGACTCTTTGCAACCCCATGGACTGCAGCATGCCAGGCCTCCCTTTCCCCAGCCAACTCCCAGAGCTTACTCAAACTCATGTCCTTGAGTAGGTGATGCCATGCAACTATCTCATCCTCTGTTATCCCCTTCTCCTGCCCTCAATCTTTCCCAGCATCAGGGTCTTTTCAAATGAGTCCATTCTGTGCATCCGGTGGCCAAAGTACTGGAGTTTCAGTTTCAGCATCAGTCCTTCCAATTAATATTCAAAACTGATCTCCTTTAGGATGGATTGGTTGGATCTCCTTGCAGTTCAAGGGACTCTCAAGAGTCTTCTCCAACACCACAGTTCAAAAGCATCAATTCTTCAGTGCACAGCTTTCTTTCTAGTCCAACTCTCACATCCCTACATGACCACTGGAAAAACCATGTCCTTGACTAGATGGACCTTTGTTGGCAAAATAATGTCTCTGCTTTTTAATATGCTGTCTAGGTTGGTCATGGCTTTTCTTCCAAAGAGCAGGCATCTTTTAATTTCATGACTGCAGTAACCATCTGCAGTAATTTTAGAGCCCCCAAAATAAAGTCTCTCACTGTTTCAACTGTTTTCCCATCTATTTGCCATGAAGTGATGGGACCAGATGCCATGATCTTTGTTTTCTGAATGTAGAGTTTTAAGACATTTCTTATGTATTCTGGTCATCAAATCTGTGAAGACTTTTCCTCATACTCAGCAACTTTCGACATGAGCTGAGTGTCTTAAAATTTAATTCAATTCCTGACACTGGAGACAGCGTCAGATCCCACATATGGAGGGCTCAGTCCTGCAAGACTGCCTTCCTGCCTCCTCTCCAACACACACCCTCCTCAGATGCCAGTCACAAGCCTGGGATGTTACCTGTGCTTCTGGCTGTAGACAGAGTTTACAATGACCCCCCCTCCTCAGATTCGATTAATTTGCAAAGCAGCTCACAGGGCTCAGAAAAACATTTAACTCATTTTCATCAGCTTACTGTGAAAGGTTTGGATAAAGGATACAGCTGAACATCTGGACAGACAAGGTGCACAGGGCAGGGCGTGCGGGAACGGGCATGGAGGTCCCGAGCCCGTCGTAGCCCACCACCCTCCCAGCACCTCCACTCGCTCACCAACCCAGAAGCTCTCTGAAGCCCATACTTTTGGGATTTTTAAGGATGATTCCCCACATCACATGGGCATGAGCAATCATTAACTCCACCTTCAGCCTTCTGCCTTAAGAGAATGGTGGGTGGGGCTGAGATTCCCAAGTTTCGAATCATGGCTTGTTCTTCCTGATGACCAGTCCTCATCCAGGAGCCTACCCAGGGTCACCTCATTGGAACAAAAGACATTTTCATCACCCAGAAAAGTCCAAGGGTTCAGGAGCTCTGTGTCAGGAACAAGGGCACAGTTCAATATGTATTTTCTATTTATCTCACACATGTAAAATGAAAAAAGTTTCTATTTTACTAGAAGGTAAGCTCCAAAGAGCAGGACTTTTTAAGGAAACATTTTATCTTAAAATAATATTTACAAGAGAGTTTCAAAAATAAAGAGAATTCCCATATATGCTTCACTCTATGTCTCCTACTGTTAACATCTTAAACAACCATGGTATACTTATCAAAACTAACAAATTAGCATCACTATAATACTATTATCTAAAAGACGTATTTTTATCAATTTTCCACTGTCCTTTTCTGTTTTATAATTCAATCCAGAACCCCATACTGCATTTAGCTGCCAGTCTCCTGAGTCTCACTTCCCGGGTGGTTCAGACTTAAAGAACCCGCCTACCAATGCAGGAGCCAGAGGAGGCTTGGATTTGATCCTTGGGTTGGGGAGACCCTCTGGAGGAGGAAATGGAAACCCACTACAGCATTCTTGCTTGGAAAATCCCATGGACAGAGGAGCCTGGCGGACTACTGTCCTTGAGGTTGCAAAGATTCAGACATGCTGAACAGCTGAGCACGCACGCACAGACGCAATCCTAAAATCTGTGATGAGTTTCTCACTCTTTCCTTATTTTTTAAGACTTTCACGTTTTTGAAGTACACAGTCAGGTATTTTGTAGAAGTTGTTTTTTTTTTTTTATTTGTTTTTTATGGTACTTTCTCATGATGCGACTGAAGTTTTTAAACGTCTTAGGTGACACTTTTCTCACTGCACATTAGGGAGTACATTTTATCAACTGTATAGGTTATAAAGAGAAATTACTGACTCTTTGGTTCATATCCAGCACCTAAAACAGCCTGGCATATAGTGATACTCAATTGTGGTGCTCAAATAAGTTCTCTCTTCATTATCACACGTCTGTCCCTTCCACTAAATTGTAAGATCCTAAATGGCAAAGACCACATCTTATTCATATTCATAGGTTCCTAACACGCAGTAGACTTGTCTTTAGTGGGAGTTTGGTAAACATTTAGGGATTGAATTGAAAGGTAAATTGGAGTCTGGTTGTATCTTTAGGCAAAATCAAGCTTGAAAGTCATTAAGGAACCAGAGGTGGTTCTACGCAGCTCAGTTAACTAGTTTAATATTTACTAAATGTCTAGTATGTGCTGCCATTCTAAGGACTGGATTCGCTACAGTATTTTATCAGTAACTGGAAGGGGACAGAAGGGTGGGAAGAACTGGTAGACACAGGCAGAGAGGGGTCTTCAGCCTTTGACCCTGGATGATGGAGAGCTGGGGATATTTATTTTGAGGAGCAGAGATGGAAGTTTGGAGTGTACGGTAACTAATTTGACTTTTCCTGCACTGGACCTTTCCTATGGGAAAGTCCCATGGCTTTGGGGCTCTCTGGGAGGTAGCTGTCAATGATGGATGGAGGACAGGGAAGGCCTAGAGATTGAAATTTGAAGCCATTTCTATTCTGTTGCATCTAGAACCCAGCAAGGAGACGCGCAAAGCTTGAGTAGTGAAAGGGAAGAGGGTGTCAGACTCTGAGGGAACTCTGCCCTTAAGAGTGAGGAGGGGAGGAAGTGGAGAGGATAAAGGACATCAGCACGCTGCCCAGAAGAGATTTCAAGAGCTGGGTAGTTGCCAGTACTAAATATGATGCAGGAGGGAAGATCTTTTTAGGAGATGCCAGATGTTCATAAAGAATTAGGGAATGAGTGGGAAAGAAAACGTTGGAGTCATTAAACATCCATTTCGCTTTCCTTTGAGAAGCTAGAAAAGGAAGAGGGAAAAAGAAAGAATCAGGACAGCAAAAAGAACAGAATGCTGGGGAAAGGTCTTATTTTAGTTCTGCCACTAATCTCTGATTTCTATCGTCCCACATAAAGCACTTAGCTGTTCAAGCCATTAACCTTCCCTGTCACAATAACTGGAATAAATAATATCTGATCTGACAGTTTCAGGGCTTCCCAGGTGGAACTAGAGATAAAGAGCATGACTCTCAATGCAGGAGACATAAAAGACGTGGGTTCGATCCCTGGGTCAGGAAGAGCCCCTGGAGGAGGGCACAACAACCCACTCCAGTGTTCCTGCCTGGAGAATCCCATGGACAGAGGAGCCTGATGGGCTACAGTTCATAATGTCACAAAGAGCCGGACACGACTGAAGCAACTCAGCAGCAGCAGCAGTTTCACAGGATTTGTTCAGGGGCCACATCCCCACCAATCTACTGGAAACTCCTTGAAAGGAGGGCCTGACACAATTTTCATTAAAATTCTCAGGGCTTCATCGAGCCATGACAGTAACCATTTGGAAAAATGTTTGTTGGATGCAATGTAAAGTGTGAGCAATAACCAGTGCTCATAGGCCCTGAGGCCTTCCTGCTCACTCATCACTGCGCACGCGCCTAGGCACCAGCACGAGCACTGCCACAGCCGAGACGGGCGCCACAGCTGTCTCGTTCTGCAGAGGAGCAAATGGCAGCCATGACACCACCTTATATCAGAGAGCAAAAAGGAGCTCAAGAGCCTCTTCATGAAAGAGAAATTAGTGAAAAATCTGCCTTTAAACTCAATAGTCACAAAACTAAGATCATGGGATCTGGTCCCTTCACTTCATGGCAACTAAATGGGGAAACAAACAGTGGAAACAATGGTTGACTTTATTTTTTGGCTCCAAAACCACTGCAGATGGTGACTTTAGCCATGAAGTTAAAAGACGCTTGCTCTTTGGAAGAAAAGCTATGACCAACCTAGACAGCATATTAAAAAGCAGAGACATTACTTTGCCAACAAAGGTCCGTCTAGTCAAAGCTACGGTTTTTTCCAGATGTATGGGTGAGAGTTGGACTATAAAGAAAACTGAGCACCAAAGAATTGATGCTTCTCAACTGTGGTGTTGGAGAAGACTCTTGAGAGTCCCTTGGACAGCAAGGAGATCCAACCAGCCCATCCTAAAGGAAATCAGTTCTGAGTGTTCAATGGAAGGACTGATGCTGAAGCTGAAACTCCAATACTTTGGCCACCTGATGCGAAGAGCCAACTCACTGGAAAAGACCCTGATGCTGGGAAAGATTGAAGGCGAGAGGAGAAGGGGACGGCAGAGGATGAGATGGTTGGACAGTGTCACCGATTCAACGGACATGAGTTTTAGTGAACTCCGGGAGTTGGTGATGGACAGGGAGGCCTGGCGTGCTGCAGTACATGGGGTCACACAGAGTCTGACACAACTGAGCGACTGAACTGGTAACCGGCACAAAGCCCCCACCAGTGGCTCTTGGAGCTCGAAAGACAGAGCTCAGTCGAGTGAGAGGCGCCAGAACCAGTTCCATTCAATTCAATTCAGTTGCTCAGTCGTGTCCGACTCCTTGCGACCCCATGAATTGCAGCACGCCAGGCCTCCCTGTTCATTACTATCTCCCAGAGTTCACTCAGACTCACGTCCATCGAGTCCGTGATGCCATCCAGCCATCTCATCCTCGGTCGGCCCCTTCTCCTCCTGCCCCCAATCCCTCCCAGCATCAGAGTCTTTTCCAGTAAGTCAGCTCTTCTCATGAGGTGGCCAAAGTGCTGGAGTTTCAGCTTCAGCATCATTCCTTCCAAAGAAATCCCAGGGCTGATCTCCTTCAGAATGGACTGGTTGGATCTCCTTGCAGTCCAAGGGACTCTCAAGAGTCTTCTCCAACACCACAGTTCAAAAGCATCAATTCTTCGGCACTCAGCTTTCTTCACAGTCCAACTCTCACATCCATACATGACCACAGGAAAAACCATAGCCTTGACTAGACGGACCTTAGGCAACAAAGTAATGTCTCTGCTTTTGAATATACTATCTAGGTTGGTCATAACTTTTTTCCAAGAAGTAAGTGTCTTTTAATTTCATGGCTGCAGTCACCACCTGCAGTGATTTTGGAGCCCCCAAAAATAAAGTCTGACACTGTTTCCATTGTTTGCCCATCTATTTCCCATGAAGTGATGGGACCGGATGCCATGATCGTTTTCTGAATGTTGAGCTTTAAGCCAACTTTTTCACTCTCCTCTTTCACTTTCATCAAGAGGTTTTTAGTTCCTCTTCACTTTCTGCCATAAGGGTAGTGTCATCTGCATATCTGAGGTTATTGATATTTCTCCCACCAATCTTGATTCCAGCTTGTGTTTCTTCCAGTCCAGCGTTTCTCATGATGTACTCTGCATAGAAGTTAAATAAGCAGGGTGACGATATACAGCCTTGACGTACTCCCCTTCTTATTTGGAACCAGTCTGTTGTTCCATGTCCAGTTCTAACTGTTGCTTCCTGACCTGCATATTGGTTTCTCAAGAGGCAGGTCGGGTGGTCTGGTATTCCCATCTCTTTCAGAATTTTCCACAGTATATTGTGATCCATACAGTCAAAGGCTTTGGCATAGTCACTAAAGCAGAAATAGATGTTTTTCTGGAACTCTCTTGCTTTTTCCATGATCCAGCGGATGCTGGCAATTTGATCTCTGGTTCCTCTGCCTTTTCTAAAACCAGCTTGAACATCAGGGAGTTTACGGTTCACGCATTGCTGAAGCCTGGCTTGGAGAATTTTGAGCATCACTTTACTAGCATGTGAGATAAGTGAAACTGTGCAGTAGTTTGAGCATTCTTTGGCATTGCCTTTCTTTGGAATTGGGATGAACACTGACCTTTTCCAGTCCTGTGGCCACTGCTGAGTTGTCCAAATTTGCTGGCATATTGAGTGCAGCACTTTCACAGCATCCAGTAACTCATCTCAAAGTAGACCACGGGCGCAAAAGTAAGAAGCAGAACAGCCCTGCATCCCCAGCGGCCCCACTGGCTCAGCGGAGCCGTAGTGCGCCTGCGCGCAGGCTGACTTCCGCCAGGCCTCAGCGGGGTTCAGGGACGCCCGTCCCGGCCTCGCGAGGCCCAAGGCGAGACCGCGACAGTCGGGGATGGGTGGGGCGCATGCTGATGACGAAAGCGGAAGTTCTGCGGCAGCGGCGGGACGCGAGCCCGGCGCGGGGGCTGGGATCGCGGAAGCGCCGTGGAGAGGGTCGGGCGCTGTCTGAGTGCCGGGTGGTTTCGAACAGGTTCCCGAGGGAGGCAGCCGCGAGGTTCGAAGCCGCTGGCCTGCGTGCGTTCGGGCCGCTCCAGGTGTGAGTCGACGTCGCCCTGTTGCCTGCCTCCGCCCCAGGCCCTCCCCGGGGAGCCGCCTCGGGTCTCCACCATGGCGTCCACCCCGACCAACCTGCAGGTATCCCCGGCGCGGGAGGGTGGGGGGCAGCGAGGGCGGCGCGGCCGCGCGCCTCGCGGGGCGGGGAGGGCGGTGCCCGCGCCCCGAGCCCGGGGGGAGGAGGCCGGCTTTCCGCCTCCCCCGCGCTGTGGGACTCCTGACTTTCGTTGAGGCTTTTCTGCTCTTTTTATGTGTGGTGTTTTTCCCTTTTCAAAGCAGCCTAGTTTGAACCGAACTGGTTGAAGGTTGAAGGAGAGGCATAGACCCCAGTCGGTGTAAGGGAGAGAGGAAAGAACGGGATGCATGAAATGCACTGCTCTGGATCAGGTGAAAATAGGAAGGTTGGAGTCTTCTCCTGGTTCCTCAAGCTGCTGTAGCAAAGCCTTTCTTTCGAGCTGTCAGAAAAGTAGAATCGTGAGCTCAGGATCTGAGGAATCCGTGAATTCCTGGACTCGCTCAGCTGTGCCGTGATGGCTCCCCAAGTGTGCCATGTAAAAGATCATGGAGTAGGGTTAGCTCCTTTGTTACTTCACCTTTCCACCCCTACCGCAGTGAGTTCCGTGTTTTATTCGTAAAGCACGTGATCCTAATATTTTAGACAGTTGTTCAACCTCTGTGGAATGGAATTCTTTGAGATGAGACATTTTTAACAATGCCTCCCATCCCGGGGTTTCAGTTCAGCTGCTCAGTCGTGTCCGACTCTGTGTGACCCCATGGACTGCAGCACGCCAGGCCTCCCTGTCCATCACCAGCTATCCCAGTTTACTCAAACTCATGTCCATCGAGTCCGTGATGCCATCCAACCATTTCATCCTCTGTCATCCCCTTCTCCTTCAATCTTTCCCAGCATCAGGGTCTTTTCCAGTGAGTTGGCTCTTCGCATCAGGTGGCCAAAGTATTGGAGTTTCAGCTTCAACATCAGTCCTTCCAATGAATATTCAGGACTGATTTCCTTTAGGATGGGCTGGTTGGATCACCTTGCAGTCCAAGGGACTCTCGAGAGTCTTCTCCAACACCACAGTTGAGAAGCACCAATATTTCAGTACTCTCCTTTCTTTATAGTCCACCTCTCACATCCATACATGACTACTGGAAAAACCATAGGTTTGACTAGACGGACCTTTGTTGGCAAAGTAATGTCTCTGCTTTTTAATATGCTCTCTAGGTTGGTCATAGCTTTTCTTCCAAGCATCTTTTAATTTTATGGATGCAATCACCATCTGCAGTGATTTGGAGCGCCCCAAAATAAAGTTTCTCACTGTTTCCATTGTTTTCCCATCTAGCTGCCATGAAGAGATGGGACTGGATGTTGTGATCTTTGTTTTCTGAATGTTGAGCTTTAAGCCAACTTTTTTCACTCTCCTCTTTCACTTTCATCAAGAGGCACTTTAGCTCCTCTTCACTTTCTGCCATAAGGGTGGTGTCATCTGCATATCTGAGCTTATTGATATTTCTCCCGGCAATCTTGATTCCAGCTTGGAATTTTGCATGATGTACTCTGAATGTAAGTTAGATAAGCAGGGTGACAGTGTACAGCCTTGACGCACTTCTTTCCCATCTGGAACCTCTCCGTTGTTCCCTGTCCAGCTCTAAGTGGGGTTTAGAATGTGACTTGACCTTGAGGGCAGCAGTCCACTAGGTAAGTTTGGGACGAGAGTGGTGTGAATGCCTATGTTGAGTCCACCTCTTGGTTTAATAGTTGAAAAGGCATCTATTGAGTGCAGGCACCTAGGATGATTAGCAGAAGATCTGCTTAGCCCAGGGTGGTTGATCCTGAAGGAAGTTCACTGAAAGTAGACCAATTTAAATCGAAATCAAATTTTCACCAGAAAGGGGTGGAGTGCTTGCTTGGGACTTTTATGTTGAAAATTGACCAAAAAAATTATGAAAATAAATGTTTTGTTTCACAAAATATAATTGAAACTGCCACTTATTTCTTAGAGACTGTCATGTGTTGATTTTTATATGTGTATTTTCGTCAAGATTTCCTTAAACTAAGATGCAACAATAATGTAACCCAATTCAGAAGGGGTCTTTTTGGTAAATGTACTTGGAAAAAAGTATTGGTCATTTGATAAAAGTATTGTTCCCTTGAGTATCAAAGGCGGTTTCTTTTGAAGTGCCCGTCTTGTCTTCATCCCTCTTGGTCTGTCGGTTAACTGCACAGTTTTATTCCACCATCTGTGAAGCATGTTTTATTGAAGTCCGTTGCTGCACAGCTTTATCCTGGTGTCAGTTGTGCAGCATAGCGACTCCTTTTTCTACAGATAATGCACCACTAAGAGTGTTTACAAGATAATGGCTGTGATTTCCTGTGCCTGTCTGTTTCCTTGTTGCTCATCCACCTTATGCATAGTCCACCAGCGTTTCATTTGTCAAGAATCTGCTTGTGATTTGGGCTTCCTACAATATAATCTTCATCTACTTATCCATGTTTTTCTTTTGCGAGATTGCAATTTCATTCTATAATTGTTTGCATTATATTGGAATTGGACTATGAATGTTTCTCAGTAAATCAATTTGAGATTGGCCTGTCTTAGAGGCACAGTTGCTGGTGTTAAACAGGAAGAGAGAATGAGTTGTATTTTTATCAGTGGTTGGGTCAGGTGCACGCTCTCATTCAACCTTTTCAATCTTCTAATGTAGGAAATTTGGGTGAAGAATATTTAACTGACAGATAACTTTCCGACCAAACAAGGCAGAAGTCCCCATAGCCAGATGCTTATAATCAGTTGGAGGAATGCAGATAACTAAAGATCAATAATGTAATGATGTAATGATGCTCTAGTGAGGGAGGGCAGAATGGAAGGACTTGTGTAGCTCTTTGAGGATAAATGAGAACAGTCCCACAGAGGAGGTGATGGTGAGCTTAGATAAAGCGAGATGCTGACGCTGTCTGCCTGGTTGCTGTTGTCTCACTTAGTCCTCAGAACAGCTCTTCAAAGAGAGTATTACTTCAGTATAAGAATCCAGGGCTTCTTAAGGTTATGATTTACCCAGAGACATACAGTTAATTTGTTGAAGGTAGTTTTGAATCCAGGCCTATCTGCTTCCATGTCGGTGCTTTTTCACAATAAAATCATGCCTCCTTGGACAGGAGAGTAGGACTTATCCCTGAGTCCAGAAGTGTAATAGACCTCGGAGAGAGTCGGGAGAAACTGCAAGTTCATTGTGCACAGAACTCGCCTTTCCTCAGTCCGGAATGTTTGTTTTTAAGAGTGTCTACATGTTGGGGCATCATAAAAGAAATATATCATCCTTGATTTCCAAGGGCTTGTATGCTGATGTGAAAACAGACATATAAAGTGACTTGGGGTATTTTGTGCCCTTTGGGAGGATGTGCAGCGGGCAGTGGAAGTTTCGAGCACACATGGTTAGGTCTCCTGGGCTTGCTGGGGAGGGCTTCCAGCAGGGCCACAGTGACTGTGCCTGAGTCCTGGGAAGCTGGAGCTTGACAGGGAGGCGCTGGGCACAGTGTTCTGGGTGGGCCGCAGGCTGCACACGCAGGGGCGGAGGCTCGGCCATCCGGGTTGAGTCTGGCGTGACGGGATCGTAGTGTGCAGGGAGAGGCCGAGCCTGGGTCCCGAGCAGCAGCGCGCGCAGGTGATTGGCCCCATCCTGCTCCACACGGGCAGTCAAGAGAAGCAGGAAGCTCCAGTTTTTGTTCTAGAACAAAACCATTGTGTGTACAGGGACAGCCTGACGAGTGGCAGGCTGGAAGCACTGACGCCAGCTAGGAGGCCGGCTCTGCCTCTGAGAAGGGAGGCAGCGAGGCCCAGAGGGGCGCAGTGGCTGTGAGAATCGGGGCAGGCCTGGCGAGAGACGGGCCCAAGGGGAAGGGGAGGTGTTTCTCCCCAAGCGAGTTTCTCCCAGATTCCTTGTTGGGGCTCTGAGTGGGTTGGTTCTGGGATTACTGGAAGATAGGGGACATCTTTGGGGCCGGAGGGGTCCTGAACTTTTGGGGCTTGAAGTGCTTGTGGGGACAGTTGGGTGGAAATGTCCACTGAGCAGTTGGGTCCATGTATGTAGAACTTAGACTGGGTGGGGATAAGGATTTGGAGCTTCCTAGCACACAGATGGTAGCAGAGGTTGGGGCATCTTGGAGTTTATGGAAGGAGGGGAACAGGAACCAAGGCACAAACCAAGTGGAATAGCAGCATCAGGAGAAAGAAGGGAGCCTGAGAAAGAGTGGTGACGAAGCGGGAGTAACACCTGAGAGGACAGAGGAGGCTGCCTCGTGGGTCTGTCTGATGAGGGCTCACCTGGTCACTCGGAACCCAGCGAGTGAGAGCTTGGGCCGTCAGGGAGCAGGAAGATGACAGTGGGAGGAACCAGGAAACCCAGATGCTTGCAGGGTTCTCCTTGGGACGTGGCTGTGGAGGTGAAGAGATAGGTAAGCTGTTAGTTACGTGGAACCTTATAATTAGGAAGGGGGTGTGTTTTGTTGGTGTTTTGTAGCTGTGAGCCTAAGATAGGACTTACATGCATTTTTATGCTTAGGATTACTCCCTTAAAAAGGGGGAAAGTTAGGTTGGGGAGAACAGTTGGGCTGATATAATTGAGGGGAGGAACTGACAGAGGATTTGAAATAGCTCAGCTGGAATGCCATCACCTCAGATCCTGAAAGATGCTGCTGTCAAAGTGCTGCACTCAATATGCAGCAAATTTGGAAAACTCAGCAGTGGCCACGGGACTGGAGAAGGTCAGTTTAATTCCAATCCCAAAGAAAGGCAATGCCAAACAATGCTCAAACTACCACACAATTGCACTCATCTCACATGCTAGTAAAGTGATGCTCAAAATTCTCCAAGCCAGGCTTCAGCAATAAGTGAACCATGAATTTCCTGATGTTCAAGCTGGTTTTAGAAAAGGCAGAGGAACCAGAAATCAAATTGCCAACATCCGCTGGATCATGGAAAAAGCAAGAGAGTTCCAGAAAAACATCTATTTCTGCTTTATTGACTATGCCAAAGCCTTTGACTGTGTGGATTACAATAAACTGGAAAATTCTGAGAGAGATGGAAATACCAGACCACCTGACCTGCCTGTTGAGAAATCTGTATGCAGGTCAGGAAGCAACAGTTAGAACTGGACATGGAACAACGGACTGGTTCCAAATAGGAAAAGGAGTACATCAAGGCTGTATATTGTCACCCTGGTTATTTAACTTATCTGCAGAGTATCTCATGAGAAACGCTGGACTGGAAGAAACACAAGCTGGAATCAAGATTGCCGGGAGAAATATCAATAACCTCAGATATGCAGATGACACCACCCTTATGGCAGAAAGTGAAGAGAAACTAAAAAGCCTCTTGATGAAAGTGAAAGAGGAGAGTGAAAAAGTTGGCTTAAAGCTTAACATTCAGAAAACGAAGATCATGGCATCTGGTCCCATCACTCCATGGGAAATAGATGGGCAAACAGTAGAAACAGTGTCAGACTTTATTTTGGGGGCTCCAAAATCACTGCAGGTGGTGACTGCAGCCATGAAATTAAAAGTTATGACCAACCTAGATAGCATATTAAAAAGCAGAGACATTACTTTGCCGACTAAGGTCCATCTAGTCAAGGCTGTGTTTTGTCCTCTAGTCATGTATGGATGTGAGAGTTGGACTGTGAAGAAAGCTGAGTGCCGGAGAATTGATGCTGGAGAATTGATGCTTTTGAACTGTGGTGTTGGAGAAGACTCTGGAGAGTCCCTTGGACTGCAAGGAAATCCAACCAGTCCATTCTGAAGGAGATCAACCCTGGGATTTCTTTGGAAGGAATGATGCTGAAGCTGAAACTCCAGTACTTTGGCCACTTCATGCGAAGAGTTGACTCATTGGAAAAGACTCTGATGCTGGGAGGGATTGGGGGCAGGAGGAGAAGGGGACGACCAGGGATGAGATGGCTGGATGGCATCAGTGACTCGATAGACGTGAATCTGAGTTAACTCCGGGAGTTGGTGATGGACAGGGAGGCCTGGGGTGCTGCGATTCATGGGGTCGCAAAGAGTTGGACACGACTGAGCGACTGAACTGAACTGAACTGTCAGAGAACGAAGCGAGGTTAGGTTCCAGAGCACTGGGGAAAAGTTAGTCTTGAAAGACGGGGGCTGGGCCCCCGTGAAAGGAAACACACCCCGTGAAAGGAAACACACCTTTCCTCTTGAGAAGGTGGTTCTGGAATTTTCCCAGGGTTTTCTCGCATGCGTGTGTTGTAGTCTCCCTAACTTGAAAAGGACAGTCCCAGGAGTCCCTGGCCTCTGTAGCTCACGTCGATGACTGGATCTGGGCTGACCCCAGCGTCCAGTCAGTCTCCTGCTAGACTCCGGAATATAAAAGAGCTGTTGACTCCTGTCCTCTTGAAGCTTGTGTTCTGGTGGGGGAGGACAGGCCAAAACCGACCTGCACCGGAAGAAGCTGCTGGGAGCATTTTAAACAGAAGAGTGCTGTGTTTGCAAATTGAATTAATTTGGGAATCGTTAGCCTAAAGATAATCAGTTTTAATCACTGAGAACAGCTCACCTCGGGAGGTAGTAAACAGAAGCCCCACCCAAGCCCAGAGGAACCTTAATATCCTTCAGTGTCAAGACAAGACAGTGTTACAAGAAGCAGCAGCAGTGGAAACTGAGCAGGATCTGTCAGAGAGGTAGGAGGACAGTGTCATATTCTTTTGTAGAACATTGTCCAGGGATCATGATGAAGACAGAGCTGGCTTTTGGATCTAGAGTCACAGAGAACCTTGATATGAGCAGTTTTATTGATAAGATAAGGGACAGGAGCCCAGATAGCTGAAGGGTATGCAGAAAGAAGGAACTGGAGAGAGTAAAGGCTGCTTTGGTGAAGTTTGGGTTCTAAACAGTAGCAGAGAAACAAGCTGAAGCGGATGTTAGTGTCAGGGCTCTCTAAAGGAGGGTTGTTTGCAGGCACACGGAAATATGTGGTGGAGAGAAGATGTCAGAGATGACAGGTGGAAGCCCCCGTCCTGGTGGAGGTTCTCCATGTGGAAGGAGATGGTCAGTGAGCGAGTGTGCCAGGGTGTGAAGGAGTAGCGCAGGACAGGTGGAGAGCTAAGTGTGAGGACAGGGCGCAGCCTTTGAATGGAGCCTCCCTGAGGACGGGCTTCCCTGGTGGCTCAGCTGGTGAAGAATCCGCCTGCAATGCATGAGACCTGGGTTTGATCCCTGGGTTGGGAAGACGCCCTGGAGAAGGGACAGGCTCCCCACTCCAGTATTGGCCTGGAGAATTCCATGGACTGTATAGTCCATGGGGTCTCAAAGAGTTGGACACGACTGAGCGACTTTCACTTTCTCTGGGAACTGGTATTTGAACTATGACCTGAGCGAAGAGCGTCCTCAGGAGATGGACCTGGGTACACAGGGACCACGGGGCTTCAGCTGAGAGCCAGACAGAGCCAGGCCAGCACAGATCACGACCCAGCACTGGGGACTGATTGTCTCCAGGGAAACGGCCAAAGGGTGGCCCTCCCTGGTGCTGTACGGGCTTCACGTGTAGAGCAGGCTGACTGCTAAGAGGAGGCTAGGCAGTAAGTCTGACAAAGCGGTAGAGGACCGAGCTAGCGTGGCAGTGATTTTAACTTTGTCTAACAGGAATGAGGATGCAGGGAGGCGAGGCGCTCAGCAGGAGCCGCAGAGGCGCGTCCTCAGATCCCCATCTCTGAGTGAAGGTGAGACCCTTGCTGTCCAACGTGGCCGCTGTCTGTGGCAATTCATATGTCACCTAGATTTAAAACTCACTTCAGTCACATTAGCCAAAAGTTTCAAGAGCTGTATTTTCCTGTACTGGACGATGCAAATACAGAGGTGTGCCTCATCAGAAAAAGTTACCATATATGGAACTAGATTGTTAAGTCCTGACTATGCAGGTTTCAGCTGGTGTCATTCTGGCCCTCAAAGAGGGCTGACTGATGCGTCCACCCTTTATATCCTGCTGGGCTGACCAGACTTGCAAATTAAGCTTCGAGTTCAACAGTCTGAACTTTGAAGCATGTACTGCTGCTGCTAAGTCTCTTCAGTCGTGTGCGACCCCACAGACAGCAGCCCATCAGGCTTCTCCATCCCTGGGATTCTCCAGGCAAGAACACTGGAGTGGGTCGCCATTTCCCTCTCCAGTGCATGAAAGTGAAAAGGGAAAGTGAGGCCGCTCAGTCATGTCTGACTGTTGGCAACCCCGTGGACTGCAGCCCCCCAGGCTCCTCCATCCCTGGGATTCTCCAGGCAAGAACACTGGAGTGGGTCGCCATTTCCCTCTCCAGTGCATGAAAGTGAAAAGGGAAAGTGAGGCCGCTCAGTCTTGTCTGACTGTTGGCAACCCCGTGGACTGCAGCCCCCCAGGCTCCTCCGTCCCTGGGATTCTCCAGGCAAGAGGACTGGAGTGGGTGCCACTGCCTTCTCCGCTACACGTACTGCTACATTTGATCAACTCGAAAACACACCGTTTATTTTTCTTCCCTCCTGCTATAGCAGCTGGAAGGCCTTTTCCTCCCATTTATCCCATTAATATGCAGTCCATGAGCAACTGCTTCCAAACATGCTATTTATAGCATATGATTCGTTTCTGCATTATATGAATAATTTCTTAATTGTATCCTTATTTTTGGTGTAGCATGACCATGCTCACTTTTTCTACTGGCTCTTATTTCGGTTGAGTTCAGTTTTCCTGTCTGAGTTAATCCGGGCGGAATGTTTCGGTTAGCATGCTTTTCTTTATCTGTGTGTGTGTGTGTGTGCATAGTTTAGCATATTAAAGGTAGCTTTCTTGGTGGAAGCCTGACTCTGAGATGATCATAGACCCACGTGCAGCTGCGAGGAGGAGGAGAGCCTGTGTAGCCATCACCCCGTCGCCCCCAGTAGCAGCGCCACAACCTGGGTGTTGGCCTCGGTACATTCCACTGTGTTACTGAGATTTCCCCGGTTTTACTTTGTGTGTCTGTCTGTCAGAGTTGTGACACACGAGTTAATTCTTGAATCTCCATCCCACAGTCGTGATACGGAAGAGTTCTATCCACAGGGATCTCTCCTGCTGCCTTTTACAACCACAGTCCCTTCTCTTTCTCTTCCCCCTGCATCCCTGTCTCCTGACGATGCTTATTACGTGGTTTTGTCATTTGAGGTTATGTGAATGGAATCGGCAGTGTGTGATTGAAGTGTGATTGGTGGGTGGCTCTGCGTTAGCATCCCGCCCCTGGAGGTGTGATTGGTGGATGGCTTTGTGTTAGCGTCCCGCCCCTGGAGGTGTGATTGGTGGATGGCTTTGCGTTAGCGTCCCGCCCCTTGAGGTGTGATTGGTGGGTGGCGTGGTATTAGCGTCAGGTGTGCGGCGTGGTTCGCTGGTTGTGTGGCGCTGTGAGAGGGTCCCCACGGCGAATCTAGTTAGCATCTGCCAGCAGGCACGGTTGCGGTGTTTTCCCTGTGGTAGGAGCTCTCTGGTAATAGCAATTCGGACGGGTGTGAGGTGACATCCCGTCGTTTTGATCCGCGTTTCCCTGACGATTGGCACTCCTGCGCACCTCTTCATGTACCTGCTGGCCGTCTGTATGTCTTCTTTGGAAGAATGTGTGTTCAGATCCTCTGCCCATTTTTTTGATCTAATTGTTTTGATTTTTGCTACTGAATTGTTTTCCTGACACTAACCCCTTGTCAGACATACGTGATTTGTAAGTATTTTCTCCCTTTCAGTTGGTTACCTGTTCTGTTCTGTTATTTCCTTTGCTGTTCAGAGCTTTTTTGTTTGATGTAGTCACACTTACTTATTTTTGCTTTTGTTGCCTTTATGGTGTCAAATCCAAAATATTGTCACCAAGATCAGTGCCAGGGAGCTTCTCACTTGTGTATGGTGGTTCCAAATAGTAAAAGGAGTGCGTCAAGGCTGTATACTGTCACCCTGTTTATTTAACTTTTATGCAGAGTACATCATGAGAAATGCTGGAATAGAAGAAATACAAGCTGGAATCAAGATTGCCCGGAGAAATATCAATAATCTCAGATATGCAGATGACAGCACCCTTATGGCAGAAAGTGAAGAAGAACTAAAAAGCCTCTTGATGAACGTGAAAGAGGAAAGCGAAAAAGTTGGCTTAAAGCTCAACATTCAGAAAACAAAGATCATGGCATCCAGTCCCATCACTTCATGGGAAATAGATGGGCAAACAGTGGAAACAGTGTCAGACTTTATTTTGGGGGGCTCCAAAATCACTGCAGATGGTGACTGCAGCCATGAAATTAAAAGACGCTTACTCCTTGGAAGAAAAGTTATGACCAACCTAGATAGTATATTCAAAAGCAGAGACATTACTTTGCCGACGAAGGTTCGTCTAGTCAAGGCTATGGTTTTTCCAGTGGTCATGTATGGATGTGAGAGTTGGACTGTGAAGAAGGCTGAGTGCCGAAGAATTGATGCTTTTGAACTGTGGTGTTGGAGAAGACTCTTGAGAGTCCCTTGGACTGCAAGGAGATCCAACCAGTCCATTCTGAAGGAGATCAGCCCTGGGATTTCTTTGGAAGGAATGATGCTGAAGCTGAAACTCCGGTACTTTGGCCACCTCATGCGAAGAGTTGACTCCTTAGAAAAGACTCTGATGCTGGGAAGAATTGGGGGCAGGAAGAGAAGGGAATGACAGAGGATGAGATGGCTGGATGGCATCACGGACTCGATGGACGTGAGTCTGAGTGAACTCCGGCAGATGGTGATGGACAAGGAGGCCTGGCATGCTGCGATTCATGGGGTCGCGAAGAGTCGGACACAACTGAGCGACTGAACTGAACTCGGATCTTTAATCCATTTTGAGTTAATGCCTGTATATGGTGTAAGATAATGCTTATTTTCATCCTTCTGCATGTGACTGTCCCCTTTTCCCAGCACCGTTTATTGGAGAGGCTACCCTTCCCCTCCCATGTGTGCTTTGCATCCTTAAGGTAAATTAATTGGCAGTGTGTGTATCGCTTTATGTCTGGCCTCTTTCTTCTGGTCCATTGATCTGGGCATCTGTTTTTATTTTTCTTTTCATACATTGTGTTTCGGTGTCAAGTCTGAGAACCCTTTGCCTAGCCCTTGAGGGTGAAGATAGCTTTGTTTTGTCTGAGGCTTTTATGGTTTAAGTCCATGATCCATTTTGAGTTAGTTTTTGTACAAAGTGCAGGGTTTGGTTTGCAATTTCTCCTTCTCTCTCTCTCTCTTATTTTGGCTCATGGGTGTTCAGTTGCTTTGGAGCCAGTTCTGAGGCCTGTCTCTCTGAGCTTAGCCTTCCTTCTGTGTCTTTGTCAGAGTTCAGTTAGAGTTGTTTGTATGGATCTAATTCTGGTAGTTGTTTTTTTTCTTTTTTAATGCTACACAAAGTTGCCCGTTTCATTATAGAATTTTGAAGTTTCCAGGTTTTGTTTTATTTGTTAAGACTTCTCTGGTTACTTTTTGCTCACTGAACCTGTTAGTTAGTTACAGAGTTAAAAGATTTGGGTACTTTTCAGACTCTCCGTATTTCATTGCTCTGTTGCTTCTGAAGGACTTTACCCCATTTAAATTTTACTACTGTCATATGCTTTAGACATAACAGCGTTTGATTTTTGAGAATTTCCGTCAGTGCTTTTAAGTTGAATTTTCATCTTACTCTGTTATTCCTTACTAGCCCTGAGCTTGACTTTTGTTGAGTGAAAAATTAGGAGATCAGCCCTGAGATTTCTTTGGAAGGAATGATGCTAAAGCTGAAACTCCAGTACTTTGGCCACCTCATGCGAAGAGTTGACTCATTGGAAAAGACTCTGATGCTGGGAGGGATTGGGGGCAGGAGGAGAAGGGGACGACAGAGGATGAGATGGCTGGGTGGCATCACTGACTCGATGGACGTGAGTCTGAGTGAACTCCAGGAGTTGGTGATGGACAGGGAGGCCTGGCGTGCTGCAATTCATGGAGTCGCGAAGAGTCGGACACGACTGAGCTACTGAGCTGAACTGAAAGTAGTGTTCAGATAGCATTTACCTATGTAACAAACGTAATTTGCATTTTATAAATAGTTACCGTTTATAAAGTATTGCAGTTATGATTTAGAGAAAAAAGATTTGTTTTAAAGTTGCTTTTATTTTTAAAGAAAGCTTTCAATATGATGATTGACTTCAGAGTTATGCTGTGCTTTGATTTTGATGGTATGGTTTTGTCTCTCTTCAAACAGAAAGCCATAGATCTTGCCAGCAAAGCAGCCCAGGAAGATAAAGCCGGAAACTACGAGGAAGCCCTTCAGCTCTACCAGCATGCTGTGCAGTATTTTCTCCACGTGGTTAAATGTAAGGTCATCGTTTGCTTTGTTATTTTAAAAACAGTAAAATAGAAAAGATTATTCATTTCTGTTCTAAGAAATAGAAAAGATTATCCTATTCATTTTTAAACATTGAAATACAATCGTAGAAGATTATAAAGTATCAATCTGCAAAGAAGTCCCTCCAGCCTCTTGGTAATTCCTGAGCGCGCAGCCGGCAGGTGTGTGCGGCTGCCGCACTCATCACTGTGAGCGCCTGGACACGCTGAAGTGCCCTCAGCCGATGAGGAAGGGTTTATCTTACTGGTAATGCACCCAGATCTGTAACCTGGACTTACTCATTTTCTAATCATCTCTTTGAAAAAAATGTTTTAAAAAGAGGTTGAGAGACGTTTTATTTGTGTGCATCCAAATGTGTGTTCAGTGTAACACCGCCGCCACCACCACCAGTCCCCAGCGCTGTTGTAGATGGTGGGATACAGCAGTAAGGAAGAAACAGATAGAAACCTTTTAGACTAATGCTGTGCGTATGGGAAATAAGATGCTTAAAAAGTGTCTCTGTCTGTTACTGTTTAAAATCAGAATTTTAGCAGTTGGGTAATTAAGGATTTTCTTCTGAGCTTCCTTCTTTAATTCTGAGGTTTTTCTGTCAAAGTGAAACTATGAATGAGTCATAACCTGATAAGATGGCTAGGGCTAATCCCATGAACTGCATATATTGCTGAATTCTCCTTTCAAACAGCCCTCACCGAGGTCTTTATGTAATAAAGTTACTGTATTGGTGGTACATATAATATCTGGGATTTCTGTCACTTTTATATTCTGAAATAAAGCTTATGTAGGCATTAGTGGAAATGGTTAATATTGCTTTATTTTTGTTTGTCTTATAATTAGTTTTGTGTGAGATAATCAGCTTTCAACTATCTGCAGAGAATGTAAGTGAAATGTGTGAGTCCCACAGGATATTACAGGATTTCTGCTTATTCTTCAACATGAACCTAAAGTATACTAGTGTCTCGCTGACTCGTACTCACTGTTGAACCCTGCCAGAGGAAGAATCAGAAAAGATTGATCATCATTTGATTATGATGAACCAGAGATGATCTTTTCTCTCTTCTCCAAAATAGATTTTCCTTGTTTGAAAAGTGTGTCTATTAGTTTAAACCTGTCTGTAAAGAATACTAAAGGAAAAAATCTCTTGCATTTCCTGTCACTAGATGAAGCACAAGGTGATAAAGCCAAGCAGAGTATCAGGGCAAAGTGCACGGAGTATCTTGACAGAGCGGAGAAGCTGAAGGAGTACCTGAAGAAGAGAGAGAAGAAGCCCCAGAAGCCGGTGAAGGAGGGGCAGCCGGCCCCCGCCGACGAGAAGGGGTATGCATCTCAGATGTCCCAGAGTGCAGGAGTGTGAAGGAAATAACTATTGGCTTTAGAAAAGGGCCAGCTCTGGCCCACTGCCCACTTTCAGTGCTGTGTGGGGATACGGCCTCCTCCCTTCAGGTCCCTGCTGTCTGCGGCTCCTTTTGTGTCGGGCCTGCAGAGCTGAGCAGCTGTGGCAAAGAACCGTGTGGCCCACAGAGCCTTAAACTTAGATGGTTTCATTCTTTACAGAAAAAGTTTTCGAACCCCCAGTTTGCGAAGCTCAGGAGGTGATAGCTGTCAAATCGCCTCCTTGACTGGCTGGTAGCCGAAGCGCTTGGTAGGGATGCTGCCCAGTTCTTTCCCTCTGGCCATCGTGTGATGAGGGTTAAAACTGTGGGAGTGGAGCACAGGCTCCTGAGATCATCCCTGTGATCTCCAGGCATGGGGTCCCTCGAAGGCAGCGCTTGGGGGCCTGTGGCCGCTCCCATTGGCAACTGTAAGATCTAAGAGTTGACAGGCTCCTTCGGACTGCGTGGGAGAGTTGGAAGAAACTTTTCGTAGGCTCAGGATTTTTACATTCTCTGTTCAAGACATGGTCAGAGAACCAGGAGCTCCTGTGGCACCCTAAGAATATTTTATCTTCTCACGGCTCTAGCGTTGGCAGGGCGAAAATGAGACCCTCGCTGGCCTCGTAGCTTACTGAATTTCAAAATCAGTTGAACTGAACTGGCTTTCTTATGTGAAAATCAGGGCATCTCTTGTAAGCTGAAATGAAACTGCTGGGAAGGATCAGCTGACCTCAGGTCCGTGGGCCCTCAGATCTCACCGAGCCCCGCTTGGCAGCAGAAGTGCCCCCACCGCTGCGGGCTGAGGCCCTGCTGCTCACGCTTGGAGAGCTGTGGCGTCCCTGCTCAGGTGACGCCCTGCTTCTGTAGTGCACGGCAGGAGCCGCTTTAAACTGAGACGGGGTGAAGCAGAGAAGCCATTACTTCCTGGTGATAGGGGTACACAACACACGGAGGTGCAGACAGAGGCTCCCCGTCCCTGGCCCCACTGCGGCGGCTCGGGGCTGAGAGGCTGGTGTGCTTCCCGGAGGGGGCGCTCCCTGCGCGGGCACGCTGCCTCTGGAAGAGCTTGCTGCAAAACCGGCGCTGCAGGCTGTTTTTGTTGTTTGGCTTTCCTCGTAAAAGCAGTAATCCTCTTTGGCTGTCTTGGAGCTAGTGAAAACAGGTGCTGACGCGGGTCTTCTGTAGAAGCACAGTGTCATGACGCACCTTCGGGGAGACCTGTAGCGCGCCCCTTACAGAATCCGAGGGCCAGGGGGACAAGTCCGGACTCCGTATGGCTAGGCGCCTAGCAGTGGCAGACTTTCTTTAACCAAGTACTGTCTGTTGCACAAGAAAGCGTAGAAAGAGGTTAGAGAGTGGACAGACCCCCAACTCTAAAGTCAAGGTGAGTCAGTTTGGAGTCTCTCCCTCACCCATAAATAACCCCCACCATCCTGTGAGAACCACACAGTCCTGTTTTGAGATGAAACCTGCCAAGTTTTTATGTAATGACATTTTTTTTTAATATTGTAAAAACGTGTCTTAAAGGCATATTTTTGGTTTAAAGATTGTAGTGTGTTCTATATGCTAATCCTTATAGTTGAACACACAGTATTACTGATTTTTTCCCTATTGTCAACAACATGGGCATGATTATCCTTGCAGTCAAATCCCTGAACTCATTTTAAATTACGTCCCTCAGAATAAATCCCTAGATATGAAATGTCTGAATTGATCTTGTTCTTTGGGGTCAGTTCATTTTCATCAGAAGTCATCCGTCCTATGGAACCCCCAGACTAAAGTTACCGATCTTTGTACCTTAAATAGTATTCTGGGTTTTTTCCCTCCTAGGTACGGCTTCCTGGTCTGATATATAGTTTGCCTGGTCCTGATTTTTTTAATTGATGTTGTTTACAGCACTCTGGTAGCTCATCTTCAGCCTTCTGTGGAAGGGAGCATGGGCCATGCGTTCATGAGCTAACACGCGCATAGCTGTGCCACGGGGATTCGGAGCTGGTCCCTGGCTCCATTCTGGTCTTTTTCTCCATTTTCTGTTCACGACTCCATTTTGATAGGTAATAGGCCGGCTTCCCAGCAAGGCATGTTCATCCCTGGGTGGGGAAGATCCCCTGGAGAAGGGAGTGGCAACCCGCTGCAGTGTCCTTGCCTGGAGAAGCCCGTGGACTTCTGGTGGGCTGCCGTGCACAGAGTTGCAGCGAGCCGGACACGGCAGTGCAGCGAAACCGCGGAGAACGCCTGCCTCCTGCTCTGTTGAGTGTGCTTTTAAAGTAATAAAATGAGCTAAACTTCTGGTGACTGTCTGATTGTGCTGCTTCCGTTGCAGATATTCTTTCCTTCGTTTTTGCCGTATTTTGATAGCAATGAGTGACCATTTCAATGTATTGAATTCTTTTTATCAGGAATGACAGTGATGGGGAAGGCGAATCTGATGATCCCGAAAAAGAAACTGCAGAATCAACTTCAAGGTCGCTTTAGATTTCATTTTTAAATTTACTTATTTTTGAAAACTCGTAGTGAATTGTCTGTCTGGGTTGGTTTTTGTTTCCCACCTGCACTTAAATGAGGCCCAGGAGCTGGCCTTGGCCCGGTGGTCGCATGCTGAGTCTGGAACCGTTTCTGTAAGATTTCCTCCCTGGGTTCTCAGGTTGGCTGGTTTCCTAGGCCATTGCCGCATGTGACATCTGCCTTAAAAAGCTGCCCTCTCTCGTTTTGTCTTCCTTGCCCCGTTTAGAGCGAGTGGCAGTCACACTGTTAGGTACTGTGGCCTCCGGCCGTGCTGGAGCTCCTGTCGGGGCGGGTGGATCGAGACGCTCGCGGGGCTTTCGTTGCGATCGCTGCCCCACGAGCCCCCTGGCGCTGCTCATGCATGGCCCTCCCTGCTTCTCCTCACTCGTGTCCGCCCTGTTTCATGTTCCTGTCTACACTGCTCTTCCCCCTTTAATTCTCACGCTTCCACGCTGCGAAGCCCTTTCTCGCTGCTGCAGGGAATGGATGATGGGCAGGGGCTAGGCTGTGGCTCCGCTCACATCTGGACTCCACTCCAGGCTGTGCTGGGCTGAAGTCTTCCTGATTTGGGGCAAGGAGCCTGATGTCTTAGAGCCTGAGACTCCCCCAACTCTAAAATGCAAGTGAAAAATGCTTTCAAGGCTCTGACAGGATTGCCGACAGTGTAAAGCTGCCTGGTACTGCATCCGAAAAGGCCGGGGATGCAGTAAGCCGCCCCTGCAGGAGGGCGTGGCCGCCCGCCCCTGTGTCCTCGCCTGGAGAATCCCGTGGACGGAGGAGCCTGGTGGGCTGCAGTTCACGGGGTTGCAAAGAATCGAACACGGCCGAGGCGGCTTAGCGCGCAGAGGAAATGGTAGCTCTGTGTTTCTAAAAAGGCGTCGCATTAATTGCTGACTTCTTTAATTCCTGAGGTTTGATTGTTCTTTGGTATATTAGCAAATGGTTTTTCAAGTTGAATTTTACGCTCAGTCACTGGTAGCCTGGATTTTATTCACTTGAATCTTGCCAGGCAGAGCACGGGAGAAGGAGATGGCACCCCCACTCCAGTGCTCTTGCCTGGAGAATCCCAAGGATGGAGGAGCCTGGAGGGCTGCAGTCCATGGCGTTGCACAGTCGGACACGACTGAGTGAGTCAGCAGCAGCAGAACGCGTTGTATCTGGGAAGGACAGCCATCCTCAGGGCCGGCCTCGGGGCTCGGGGGCCGCTCCCAGCTTGGACACACCGTCAACCTTGCTCGTCTGGTCTCTTCGTTTCGTTAGTATTCTGTCTTACCGTCCCCACTGGGATGGATAGGGGAACCCTATAAGGATAATATTTTAGAAGCCCTGCGGTTACTGAGGTTGCTTCTGTGTGCCAAGAACATCAGTGGTGGGTGTAGCCCAAGGGCGGTAACTGGAGTTGCCGCTGCCTGGAGCATGGTGGGCCTGCGTCCTCCTCAGTTAGCTTCTTAGGGCCACCCCGTGGGCCGTGCCAGGTGGCTTTGTCTTACTGGTAAGGCAGAAAGCCTTTTCCTCTCCATTCTTTTGGTTTTGTTCCCCATCTCTCTGACTCTGCCCCACTGAAGGAAAAATTGGAATTTTTAATATCTTTAATTTTGGGAAAGATACAACCCAGTTTTTAATAAGAAATTTTTTTCTACATTTCCTATAGTGACAGTAAGGCCCAGGGAGGTATAAAAATACAGATGCTTTAAACATTTAAATGAGAACATTTATTTGGAATTTCAGGATGAAATAGAATATAGAGAGAATCCTAGCTTTTCTTATCTGAGAGTCCTTTTTTCCCCATCTTTTAGTTTCGTGGTTTGCTGATGGATTTCATTGTAAAATAATCCTTCTTTGGAATCTTTTCTCACTTTTCCTGAAATAGTTTTCCAAATCTTTTACTTCTGTTTTAGGTTATGGTATTAAGTGTAATATTTAATTATTAAAATTAATGATTTGAGTCTTCTGTTAATTTTGATATTCAGTGACTTTGAGGTTAAATAACATATTAATATCTGGAGTAGGAAGTGGCACCCCACTCCAGTGCTCTTACCTGGACAATTCCATGAACAGAGGACCCTAGAGGGCTGCAGTCCATGAGCTTGCAAACACTCCGACACGGCTGAACAGCCACACACAGCACGCTAGGGCGATAAATGCACCAAAGACTGGATAGGGTTACTCAGTTGGGAATAACCAGATTGTTTAGCTTTTATTTTCTAATAATCCTTCCCTTTTAATTTAAAAATCATTAATCCATGTCTAGTTCTTAATATTACATTTATCTAGATTTTTTTAATCACTGAACATTCCAAAGTCACCTAGTTTAAACTTTAAGGAGAAAAGTAATAGTTAAATGTGAAGATAAATTATGACTTACTTAGAAAATTCATAGCAAAACATTTTAGTTGATGAGATAATGCTTATGTATAAATCTACTTTTGTTTACTAGACACAAAATCCTGTCAGATGACATAATGTTTTTCTCATATAGGGTTACTAATCAGAATGGAACATAGAAAAAGTGAATTGGGTTTTCCCTTCAGTTCAGTTGAGTCGCTCAGTCATGTCTGACTTATTTGGAACTCCATGGACTCCAGCCCTCGAGGCCTCCCTGTCCATCACCAGTTCCCGGAGCTTGCTCAAACTCATGTCCCTCGAGTCAGTGATGCCATCCGACCACCTCCTCCTCTGTCGTCCCCTTCTCCTCCCACCTTCAATCTTTCCCAGCATCAGGGTCTTTTCCAATGAGTCAGCTCTTCACATCCGGTGGCCAGAGTATTGGTGCTTCAGCCTCGGCATCAGTCCTTCCAGTGAACATTCAGGACTAATTTCCTTTAGGATGGGCTGGTTGGATCTCCTTGCAGTCCAAGAGACTCAAGAGTCTTCTCCAACACCACAGTTCAAAAGCATCGGTTCTTCGGTGCTCAGCTTTCTTTATAGTCCATCTCACATCCATACACGAACACTGGAAAAACCATAGCTTTGCCCAGACAGACCTTTTTTGGCAAAGTAATGTCTCCGCTTTTGGTACGGTGTCTAGGCTGGTCATAGCTGTTCTTCCAAGGAGCAAGCATCTTTTAATTTCATGGTTGCAGTCACCATCTGCAGTGATTTTGGATTCAAAAACATAGTCTCCCACTGTTTCACTATCTGTTTGCCATGAAGTGATGTGACTTGATGCCACGATCTTAGTTTTCTGAATGTTGAGGTTTAAGCCAACTTTTTCACTCTCCTCTTTCACTTTATCAAGAGGCTGCTTAGTTCTTCACTTTCTAACGTAAGGGTGGTGTCATCTGCATATCCAGAGAAGGCAATGGCAACCCTCTCCAGTTCTCTTGCCTGGAAAATCCCATGGATGTAGGAGCCTGGTGGGCTGCAGTCCATGGGGTCGCTGAGAGTTGGACACGACTCAGTGACTTCACTTTCACTTTTCACTTCCATGCATTGGAGAAGGAAATGGCAACCTGCTCCACTGTTCTTGCCTGGAGAATCCCAGAGGCAGCAGAGCCTGGGCTGCCGTCTGTGGGGTCGCACAGAGTCGGACACGACTGGTGACGTAGCAGCAGCAGCAGCAGCGTCTGCGTATCTGCGGTGATTGACGTTTCTCCCGCAGCCCTGATTCCAGCCTGTGCTTCCTCCAGCCCAGCGTTTCTCGTGATGTACTCTGCATATGAGTTAAATAAGCAGGGTGACAGTATACAGCCTTGACGTACTCCTTTCATGATTTGGAACCAGTCTGTTGTTCCATGTCCAGTTCTAACTGGACATATTATGTTGTTTCTTGACCTGCATACAGATTTCTCAGGAGGCAGGTAATTTTCCCCTTAATTTATACTTAGTCTAAACTTTCAGAATGCAGAAAGAGTGCATAGTTTTATTTCATGTTAATGTATAGCTAAAGAGTTTTGTAATTTCGGGAAGTTGCCAAGTGTAAGCATTCTTTAACAGATGACCTTTCAAAGCAAGAAAATACCTGTGAAGTAATATCATAGGTGATGAGTAGACTGTGTAAGTGGTGATGTTACACTTAACAACAGTTAGACATCATCTTAGAGCAGGCTCCTTCATGGTTGAGCCGTTTCTATAAACTAGGAGATTGGGAAAGCTTTTCATCAAAGATTCGTTGAAAGATCCAGCAGTAAGCTACAGTAAAGAAATCTTTTGTGGACTGTTACTGATTTTTACTTGTTCTTACTGTGACAGTTTGCTATGACTTGTGAATATATTATGTTCAAAACTAAATCATTTAAATAACTTTGTTAATGCACAGAAACTGTAAATAGATTTAGAAGTCGAATGGAAACTGGCAAATCTTGGGAAATACTGCAGGCCTGTAAGAGCACACCCCCTCTTTCCATCATCCCCTTCTTAGCCTCCTCTTCCCTTCTCTCTGTCCGTCTGTCTCTCTGCCTGTCTGTCGTTAGGTAAAGTGGTTAAATGTGTTTTATTTCTGTGGTTAAGGGGAGCATGAGATTACTGATTCTTGGTTAAAAGGAGAAATGGGAGGTATTCCAGAACCAGTGTGGCCAAACACCATGGCCACTTTACGCACTCTTTGGTGCTTCTCCAGGCACTCTGGCATTTGTTACGTTGTTTGACCTTTACACTTAACGTCGTTTGTCTTCAATAGTCTGGCCAGATGATGCTATTTCTATTTCACAGCAAAGTAGTGGAGATAGAACAGTTGAATGGCTTCACGCTGGATTATCCAGCTACCCACCCCAGGTCCCAGCTCCTCCTCACTGCCCGCTAACAACCACTTTCTTGTCACACCCTTCTAGAATTGTCTTTAATACATAAAACTTCTCCAGACAAATTTATAAGGCATTTCTTTAATTTCATTATTTCATGTTGTTATCTAAATTTGCTGAAATAGCCCTCTTTGATTGAAAGATGATTTAATTTTCTGTAGGTGCCATTGTTATAGAGCGACCCAATGTGAAGTGGAGTGATGTTGCTGGTCTGGAAGGAGCCAAAGAAGCTCTGAAAGAGGCCGTGATATTGCCTATCAAATTCCCTCATCTCTTTACAGGTGAGATGGCTTGCAAATAACTTTTTTAATGATTTTTTAAAAAGCACACTGATGACTGAGGTAAAGTTATTGTGAACTCTTGTCACTGTATCGTAAATTGTTACTTTAAATCCTCTTATAAGGCAGTGGTATACCCTTATACAGATACTTCATATGCATACACGTATTTGTTATATATATATATTTCAGAACAACCTAAATGTCAGGCAGCAGGGCGTAAAGTGAATCGGGGATACAGTGGAGTACCGTCCACTCACTAGAATGTAATGTACCGTCTTCGTTACAATTGACGTGGAAGAACGTCTGCCTGTATTGTAAAGCTCAAAAGCGAGTTATACAGTTTGTATCCAGTTATTTAACAGCTTCACATGAAGCGTGTATCCTCCTAGTAGCTCATGATCACTGCAGGGCCTTCTGGGTCGAGTTGGAGACACAGCTCCGCAGGAGGCGGTTGGCCCGTGCTGGACCATCCCTCTCCTGTCCCTTTCGTGACCCACAGCCTGTGTTCATAATACGGCTATACCCACAGTCTTAACAGTGAAACAGAGGTTTTTCCTTTAAAAACAAGCTGGTTTATGTAGAGAGAAAATCTGGGATACTGGCCTCAAACTGAGCAGGCCCGGACAGCGGTGTCCTATAGAGCAGTGATGAGGAAGAGCCCGCTGTCCACCCAGCTTCAAGCTGCAGCCCAGAACCTCACTTCAGGAATATGAAGCTGACAGTGTAAAAGTTGTCATCAGAATCCTATAAAGGTACAAAAATGCAAATGGGATGACTTAAAGGCTCAAATGTGGACAAAACATGCTGTGATGTCAGAAGTCAAGAGAGAGGTTCCCTCTCTTGAGGGAAGACACAGGGATGGATTTTAAGTTCCTCACATCGATTTCTTATCTGGGGGATTATTACCGTCTGTGATAATTTATGAGACTGAATGCACATGGGTTCTTCCATGTCTCTGTATATTTATACTCCAGTTTAGTAAGTTTCTCTAAAAGTGATTTAAAGAAGAAGATTAAAAAATAGTAGTACAATATATGGAAAAATTCATGAAGATGACACATAGGAGTCATGTTTGGGAAACATTGGTGTAAGTGACGTAAGTTCAGTTGCATTTGGGGGACTCCACCTTAAATTCTAGTTTTGCCAAAATATAGTAACAAGTGAAAAAAATCAGGCGACGTTATGATTTCTTGGTAGAACTGAGGTTCAAAGAACTGGTTCTGTCCACTTGTCACTGTATTTTGGCAAAACTAGAACTTAAGGTGGAGTCCCCGTATTGCTCTCCAGTCATCAGAATGGAAATCTGCCACCTGAAACAGTCACATGCGCTTCCTGTGGAATCAGGAATTGAGTGCAACGTCACGGGTCATCCGATTGTATTAGTCTCATGCCTTCAAATGGCGTGAATCTGAATTTGAGCAGGGCACATACCAATGGTCAGCAGCTGCCTTTTACCTGAATCTTCCCCCTTAATAGGCTGGACGGCCTCGGAGCTGGAGACCCTTGCCCGAGGTCCTCTGTCCAAGCAGCGGCTTCAGTACAGAGGTCGGATGGGTTGAGCATGCGGACGAGCCGCCGTTAGGGTTATAGCTGTATAAACGCGGCTTTGGCAAAGTGGCCTCTAAAAAGGGAATAAAGCGCACCTAAGACAGCTTTGCCTTAGACCGACGTATTTAAATTGGGTTTCATCCTCCTGCCAGCTTCAGAGTGGAGGCCTCTTCATGGTGTGCTTCATGTGGATGACGAAGTTAACAGTCTTGAAGTTCTCATGTTGTTTTTAATGCACATTTTAGGCAAGAGAACACCTTGGAGGGGAATCCTGTTATTTGGGCCACCTGGAACAGGAAAATCCTACTTAGCCAAAGCTGTAGCCACAGAAGCAAATAACTCAACATTTTTCTCAATATCCTCCTCTGACCTGGTCTCTAAGTGGCTAGGTGAAAGTGAAAAGTAAGTAGTAAATTGACTTTTTTTTAAGTTTTTCTTTGCTTGGTAGTCGTCATAGCAGGCTGTAAAGTGATAGGTTTCTTACTTCATTAATAGGCATTCCCAAAAATGCTGTAATACAGGTGGTATTAATTTCTCTGTCAAACTGTTCCCTAGTTCAAAATTTATCTCATAAGGAAAAGAGCATATGGGGCACACGAATGGAGAAGGAAACGGCAGCCCTCCAGCATTCTTGCCTGGGAAATCCCAGGGACAGAGGAGCCCAAAGGGCCACAGTCCGTGGGGTCGCAAAGAGTTGGCACGACTGAACACTACTAGAGAGTTCCTGTTGATACATCGTTTCATTTTGATGTTTTCATTGTCATGTGTCATTGGCTAATTTTTAGAAATTGAAACTTTTAATTTATTTTTAGGCTAGTTAAGAACTTATTCCAACTTGCCAGAGAGAATAAACCTTCGATTATCTTCATTGATGAAATTGATTCTCTGTGTGGTTCAAGAAGTGAAAATGAAAGTGAAGCTGCAAGAAGAATTAAGACAGAATTCCTAGTTCAGATGCAAGGTAGTGCTCAACTGATTTAATTTCTGCTCAGTTGTAATCATCTCGGTATAAGTAGTGAAGAGACTTATTTATATATTCACTTATAGCAGAAACAATATAAATAGAAGGAAAAAGTAGACTTCAAATTTAAATCTTTTGAGAAATATTTTGAAAAGAATATTAATAGTATTTTCCCACAATTTAGGAGATTCTACTGTTGGGAATATTTATATCATATTCTAGTAGTATGAAATACGGTTAAATACAGTTTTTTCAGAGAGAGACTCTCAAGGGGAGGCATTTTTAACAAGGAAATACCACATTCATAAGAAAAGATGCAGATGAGGTTTAAAGAACACTGAAATGACAAATTACCTGAAACTGTATCTATTTTGCTGTAGGGGTTGGCGTGGACAATGATGGAATTTTGGTTCTGGGAGCTACAAATATACCCTGGGTTCTGGATTCTGCCATTAGGCGAAGGTATGACAATACAGGGGATACTTTATTTCTAATTACAGTGTCGTAAGTGAATATTAATTCCCATTCTGTCTAGAGAGGAGGCATTCTGATAACTTTAGAATGTTTTCCAGTGTGCTTAACCCTGCTGGCCCCTGACTTGGACAGGAGAGGCAGGCACTTGTCGTTACTATGTTCTGGGCATTTTCCCTTTATTACCCTAAATATATATATGTTTAATTATGGTGGATATGGGCCCATTTAATGTATTCAGCTTGGCTCTGTATAAAAGAGAATATCTAAATATCTTGCTTAGTTCTTGGAAAAGTAATGTTTAACAGAAATTAGATATTATCATATGGTAATATTCTTGATGTAATTTTTCTTTGACTTTAAGGTTTGAGAAACGAATTTACATCCCTTTGCCTGAGGCCCACGCCCGAGCAGCAATGTTCAAACTGCACTTGGGGACCACTCAGAACAGTCTGACAGAAGCAGACTTCCGGGACCTCGGGAAGAAAACCGAGGGCTATTCAGGGGCAGACATAAGCATCATTGTGCGAGACGCACTCATGCAGCCAGTCAGGAAAGTGCAGTCAGCCACTCATTTTAAAAAGGTAAGGAACGCTTATCTGTCTTTTCATATATTTTTAAAATCAAGTTTTGAGACCACCGTTGACTTGTCTTTGAAGAATTTTATGAAGATTTCAGTTTTGTGTAATAAATAAGTAGATTTACATAATAGACATGTGTCCATTCCACTGAAATAAATTCTCCCAATGTGTTTTAAAACTACTTTGTACGAGTGCTTTGGAAGCATGTTACTCGTACATTTATACCTCCTTATCAAAGTAAAAATAATGATAGCTAACTATCGTTCAAATTAATTCTCGTGCTTGGCACTGAGGTCTCAACCACTCTCCACTCGCGCTCCTCCTGTGCGCTGCTTGGTCTGGAGGAGTGACGTAAGCATATATGGTTTGAGGGGAGTTCAGTCATGCCCGACTCTGCGCGACCTCATAGACGGCAGCCCACCAGGCTCCCCCGTCCCTGGGATTCTCCAGGCAAGAACTCTGGAGTGGGCTGCCATTGCCTTCTCCAGTGCGTGAAAGTGAAAAGGGAAAGTGAAGTCGCTCAGTCGTGTCCGACTCTCTGCGACCCCATGGACTGCAGCCCACCAGGCTCCCCCATCCACAGAATTCTCTAGGCAAGAGCACTGGAGTGGGGTGCCATTCCTTCTCCGTGCAGTCTTGGGAGACAATTTAAGTAACTGTAGACTAGGCAATTTGGACATACACTCTTGCTGAGAATAGCAGACGCCAGTATGTTCATGAACGTAGATGTGAAATCCCAAAGCACTGCCAGCAACCCTGATCCATCGGCATATGGCAAACTAATATGCCACAGCTCGGGCAGGCATAGGCGTGTCTGTTGTGTGCCGTGTGTCACCGTGGCAAATGATTTCTTTTAAAAATGAGGAGCTTGAATTAAAACCTGAATTTGAAGCCTGACTCCACAATTTACTTATTTTATCTACTTGACCAAATTGTGTTACCTTTTAAATCTCATTTTTGTCATCTCAAGTAAGGATGGTAACACTGCTCTGAAATGCTTGTATGAGAATGAAAAGAGGAAGATTCATAGCGCAGTGGTCATGGTACCTGAACAATCCAGTAAATGTTACTGTCTCTTCTTCCGTCATCTCATTACTGAGAGAAGCACAGTTAGCTCGGGACCAGGTTTTATGCCACAGCCGTTGTGTTTCCCTTAACATCCTCTTTGCCATTTAGAAGGCGCTCAGGCCTTCTCTGCTAAACTTTCCAGTCAGTCCTCTGCATTACTGTTGGGGGCAGCTTATACAGCCCCAGAGGCAGGCCCTCGTTAGGGAGGATAAAGGTGAAGCAGCCAGGTCTCTCAGCGTCAGGCCTTCTGTGTATCCCGGTCTAGTAGACCTCCATGGCTCCATCTTCTCTTCCGCTTTTCCGTTAGTAAGAACAAGTTTGCCTGTGATTTTACTTATTAAATGTATCAGCGCTAATCTGGGCCCAGAGGTAAGTCAGAACATACAATGGTTGAAAAACACAAAAATCCCTGCCACTGAAATTTTTGTGAGAGAAGACACAATAAAATGCGTAATAAGTAAAGTGAAATGTTTAATTCTCTGCCCCTACCCCAGTCCTAAGGCAGTGTGTGAGGCCGATCGTTTAAACAGGCGTGAGCACGGAGCAGCCCTGACTCGATCCATGTGTGGTACACGCTGAAAATTATGTCACTATCACAGAGGTTCTTTTTCTGGATATTATGAAAATTCTTTACTTTAAATCAGTTATGAGTTACAAGTTCAGCTAGCACTTAAATTACACTCAGCATTTAATTTGTACTTATATGTGAAGGAGTTTTTGTTGGAGAGACAGTAATTTCACAATAATAAACCTCCCAAAGATCACAGAAATTTCTTACTGTGGAAAATAGAGTAACTTAAAGGAATTTTTAAGTAGGTCTGTTCTTATTAATTTTTATCGAGACATTGGGGTATAGTTGCTTAACAGTGCTGTGTTAGTTTCAGATGTACAGCAAAGTAGTGAAGTTATACGTGCACAAGGATCCATTCTTTCTCAAATGCTTTTCCCATTTCGGTTATTACAGAATACTGAACTCTTTCCCTGTGCTGCACGACAGGTCCTTGCTGGTTACCTGTTGTAAATATAGCAGCATGTTAGGCAGGTCTGTTCTTGGTGTCTAGGATCATTACCACTTAATAGCCATTAGAAAAGGAAAAAGGTATTTTTAGGCACAGGAATTTTTTTAACTTACTTTCTCCCTATGATCATGAAAGTAATTTATAAAATTTCAAATATATCATCAAGAAAAACATTAAAATCAAACACACTCTACCCTGTCACCTGGAGATAACTGCACTTTTTGTTGTATATTCTGTTTATTTTCAAGAACTAAGCATTTTAATAAAACATGATAATAGTACATGTTCAGATTTCCTGATAATGGCTTAAACCTTAACATTTATTCAGTTTGTTCAAAAAGGTCTCAAATGACTGTTTATTGCAGGTTCGTGGACCTTCGAGAGCTGATCCTAACAACATAGTAGATGACCTGCTCACACCCTGCTCTCCCGGTGACCCTGGTGCCATTGAGATGACGTGGATGGATGTCCCTGGGGATAAACTTTTGGAGCCAGTTGTTTGCATGGTTTGACTTTTTGTTTGCTTTTAAAAAAATTTCTTTAACATTATATTTTATAATTTGTCAGATAAAATTTTCAGTTTTATAAAATTTAGTTTAAAAATGTTAGTATGATCAGACATGATTAATAGCAATACTTCAAAGGTTATAGAGATTAATAGAATTTAAAGTATCAAATAATTATCTTTTAATGTTTTTTTGAGCTTCAAGAAAAATTTAATTATAAGTGAATTAGCTGTTTTTAAAACATACAGTTTTCTGACGTAGGTCTTACAGTAATATTGTGAAAATGTTTCTCCTTGAACCTCTGATTTAGTAAAACATCCAGAAACACCATTGGTGAATCACAGCATTCATACCAGTGTTTTCTGTCTTCTCACAGCGTCACAGAAAGTTTAAATAATGCAGTACTTTTTTAAAAGCTCTGAAAACAACATTTTTATTATAAGAAGTTACGTTTCTGTAGTTTATATTGAAGGAATTAAAATATTCATAAAATATTGCATTTCTATAGTTTCTATTGAGGAAATGAAATAATCTGTAAGACTGCAGGGGGCACAGGTTTGATCCTTGGTGAGGAAACTAAAATCCCACACAGCGTGCTGCCGAAAAGAAAGAAAAGATACGTATTTATTATGAGCATTCAGTTTTTTCTCCCAAACTAAACTTTTTGTTTCGTATTGAGGTGTAGCCAGTATGAACATTGAGTTTTAAAATCTTCTCTTAAAGATTTTTCAGATCTATATGTCAAAATTAACAGCAACTTTCACATGATACATAGATCTAGATTTATAGACATATGTATATAAGCTTGTGTGTATATGTATATAATATATCTGTAAACATCTAGAAATATTTATGTGTTAAGCACTGCTTATCTGAGAAATTATTTAGAAATCCTTTATTTTTAAAGCTTTCATTCTTTCAATCATTTTTCCATACTATTTTATGGGAGACATGGTCTAAAAGTTAATTTTTAATAAATTTTTATATTGATATATTTTCTTACCATTTTGATTATGATTTTAGCTGATAGTTAAACTTTTTGATAAGTTGGTTTTGATTAAATGGTATTATTCTGTTTCACATATGTGAATGAATATATCCCTTCTGAGTTGCATTTTGACAGCCGCTTTCTTAAAAAGTACATATACAGCCAGGAAAAGGATCAGGGTTTAATTCTGGAGGCCTTGGTCCTTGGGTGAAGAGGACTGTACTTCCTTGGGTGCCGAGGAGCCTTTGAAAGTTATGATCAGGACGGGCAAGCAACTGAAGGTTTATAAGCAGAGGAATGGCATAGTCCAAGTTGCTCTTTGCAAAGAAAAAAACAGGAGAGTTTATCATCAGTAGCCGTGACAAAATGCAGATGTTCAGATTCAACCTTAGGTGAAAGTTAGTAATAGTAACGCTGCTGATGAAATGTTTTTTATTCAGTTAAATCGGTGACTAATCCTCCCCCGTTCTTTTTCCTGACAGTCGGACATGTTACGGTCACTGTCTAGCACAAAGCCCACAGTCAACGAGCATGACTTGTTGAAACTAAAGAAGTTTACAGAAGATTTTGGCCAAGAAGGCTAGACCAAGCCAGCAAGGCCGGCGCTCAGCACGCGTGCTCTCTCTCATGGGCAGTTTTGCTTGTCCTGGGTGGCAGTCAGATTACTTCCGGTAATCTCTCTTGCCACAGGGAAACAGAGATCTCACTTCAGCGTTCCTTCAAGTTTTAGGTGTACTTTTCCTCCATTACCAATAAAATCCTCCTGTTAACAAAAAGTATGAATAATGGGCCATAAGAAAATGAGTGATAAACAAAAACAGGGAAAAAAAGAAAATAAGTGATATATAAATAGTAGAAAAATAGAAATTACCCAGTGAAAAGAAAATTAAAATTGATTGACATACAAATATTTTAAATTGTTGGAAATAGTGGTCTTTGCAAGGAGCATTCTTTTTCTCTTTCCAACTAAAATGAAATGGGGCTTATTTCATATTTTTGAAAAAAAGTCTTAAGCATCATTCTCATCAAAATAAAGTTCATTTGCTTTACTAAAAAATTTTAAATGCTTTACTCTCAGGGATGGGCAGCAAGACAGCAGAGAGCACTGTGGCCAGGCTTGGAAGGCCCTGGGCTGCGTTGTGGCCAAGGAGCTTGCTGACTTTTGATAGGGTGGCTTGTTTCTCCATGTAGATTTAAATAGTTTCTATAAAAGCTGCAAGCTTTTTATATTAAACTAAGTAATACCTTTCACTGTGCAATCTTTAGAGAAAGACTTTCTAAGTTAGGCGTTGTCTTTGTTTTGAAGAAGAAAATTGTGTCTTTCAATGTCTTTTTGTAGTAAGATTGACCAAAACAGGTGGTGAATAAATATGTACTTTTTAAATAATTCTGTCATGAAATACTGTATGGGAACCTTTACTTAAAGGAACACACGGCCTCCCTTTGGATTATGGAAAGTTTCTTGTATGTGATATCGGGGTATGTGTGTGTGTGTGTGTATATATATATATATATATATAAATTTTTTAAATATAGGATAGCTAGAGTCTTGTCCTTGACCTTTTAAGTTCAGGGAACAGCTTGTCCTGACCACACATATGTTATCGATGTAATGTTTCATGACGCTTTAGAAATGAGCTGATAGTCTCCTTAAATAGTAAGATGCAGACATGATTCCATGTTATTTTGATGCCCTCGGTTGAATAGTCTGAGGGTGTGTCACACACTCCAGCACCAACACTACGTTGTGCCTTGTGCGTTTGCATTGGCCTCTCCGTGCAAAGTGTCATCACGCCAGCTAGGGTGAGGTGGGTTTCCTTAGTTGACTATAAAGTTCTGCCTTGCAAATGCTATAGAATAACTTGCATTTTGAAGTCTATTTGCACATTTTACATATTACGCTATGTGGTTGCCTTGGGGTTTTCTGTACAGATTGTTTTTGTTGATATTAAATGGAAATCAAAGGTCCAAAATACGCTGTTCTTATGTGAAGTAAATTGATATAACCTACTGTTGGCTATATTCTGTGTACGCTTCTTTATTTCGGGATCTTCTGTATAGGAGAAAATGTATCTAAATTGATTAGATACAAGAGAGTATTAAAAATTATTGATTAAAGATGTATCCATGAAAATTCTACTTTAGCCGCCTCAGAATCATACAGTATTGCTATTAAAATCTTGTCATTAAGAGAATTAATATAACTATATTAATATAAACTGTGTAATAATTGAATCCAGAACTCTTTGTGAATCCAAAATTTGTCCTGAGGAAGTATTTTACCTCAATCCACCAAATAGTGGGTAAGCACAGCATGGATGACAGGTGAGCATTCGTCACTTAATGCTTTTGTGTGCTCGGCATCTATGCCGCTTTTAGCCACTTTCCACATTTCTGGTTTTAAAACTGTTTCTAGAATCTGCTAATTTTAAACTTATCCGAGGATGGTGGCGCATAGGCCATTTCCAGGTGCTCTTTATGGGCGGATAACTCCTCAGGAGGAAGCTGACTGTCCAGGCCCTCTCTGCCTGCATGTTGACCATTACGATTCTCTGCTGTTGTTGAGCTGCTCAGTCCTGTCCAGCTCTTTGCAGCCCACGGAGGGCAGCACGCCAGGCTTCCCTGTCCTTCACCATCTTCCAGAGTTTGCGCAAACTGATGTCCATCGAGTGGGTGATGCCATCCAACCACCTCATCCTCTGTCGTCCCCTTCTCCTCCCTCCTCAGTCTTTGCCAGCATCAGGGTCTTTTCCAGTGAGTCAGTTCTTCTCATCAGGTGGCCAGGTATTGGTGCTTCAGCTTCAGCGTCAGTCCTTCCAGTGAATGTTCAGGGCTGATCTCCTTTAGGATGGACTGGTTGGATCTCCTTGCTGTCCAAGGGACTCTCTAGTCGTCTTCTGAGCCAACAAGTAAAGCTGGCTTTCCTTTGCAGTAGCATGGTGCTTGACACTGTTTATTATGTTTATCATTCCAGGCCTCTACTTAATAAAGGCTTGAAAAAATTAGGGGAGTTCTACCCATATTTATCAACTTCCTAGATTATCTTTGAGAGTTTTCATAAAAGAGATAATTTGAACTTGCTTTGTCCCTGCTGGTCTCCTGCCATGGTGGTGAATGTCAGTCTTGGTTCTGGAGCTGAAATCAGAGGTGTGCTGGAGCCGGCTGGCTGCTCTTGGCCCCAAGACTCAGATTTTCTTCTTCCTGACCACCTGTGGCCGCTGCCTGGGCAGCTTGAACCCGCCACGGTGGCTGTGATCTTCACCGCAGAATCCAGCGAGTTTCCATTTACATGGCTCAGTGCAAAGCAAGAACTGTAGTTTAAAATAGGAAAATTTGTATTTACTGTGTTTACAGAAATAAAGGAGAAAAGTTATGTCTCTGAAGAGTCATAAAAAGCATTTAATACAATTCCAGCACCATTTGTGATTTTTTTTTTTCACTTTATAAACTAGGGATTGAAGAGACCATCTTATTTTAACACAGAACATCTACCAAAGAAAGAAAAACTCTTAACATAGACCATACTTTATTGTGAATTATTGAGAACTTGGCTCCCCAGGCATCAGGAGGAAGACCAAGGTGCCTGCTGCCCCCTCTCCTTTTCAGTTTTGTGCAGGAGATTCTACACAGTTGTGGGGAAATAAAAGTTTAGGGTAAAAAGGAAGAAGCCCAGTTGTCATCCTCAGGTGGCATGGCTCCACATGTAGAAAATCCAAAGTGACAGAATCTAACACGCTTAGAAGATATAGGTTAGTAAGTAAAAATTGTATTTCCATACTGTAGCCACGATTAGAAACAAATGAAAACAAACCCCGCCCCTGCTTTATTTTTCTCTGTACTTACCATCATCTAACAGTGTGTGGGCCTCCCTGGTGGCTCAGAGGTTAAAGCGTCTGCCTCCAATGCGGGAGACCTGGGTTCGATCCCTGAGTCAGGAAGATCCCCTGGAGAAGGAAATGGTAACCCACTCCAGTGTTCTTGCCTGGAGAATCCCATGGACATAGAAGCCTGGTAGGCAAAATCCACGGGGTCACAAAGAGTCGGACACGAACGTAGTGTGTAACATACTGTGTTTCTCATTTGCGATTTCACCTCCTCACGTTTGCTCCAGGAAGGCTGGGGTTTTCGTGTCTGTTTTTCTCCTCTGCTGTCCCTTCAGTTTCTGGAACAGTACTAGTGCCCGATGGGTGCTCAATAAATATTTATTGAGTGAATGAATCTTTGTATTTTTTTCCTAAGTCTGAATACAAAGGATGTGTATAATTTTTGCCCCTCTTTCTCTCCCTGCCAACCCTACAATTTTTACTTGTAAAGGAAGAAAATTAGGGATGAAAACACATCAAGAATTTGGTGGTTTAGTTGCTAAGTTGTGTCCAACTCTTGTGACCTCATGGACTGTAGCCCACCAGGCTTCTCAGTCCATGGGATTCTCCAAGCAGGAATATTGGAGCGGGTTGCCATTCCCTTCTCCAGGGGACCTTCGCAACCCAGGGATCAAACCCAGGTCTCCTATATTGCAGGTGGATTCTTTACCACTGAGCCACCAGGCAAGCCCACATCAAGAACAATGGCTAAATCTGTGTGATAGAAATGTGGATACTTGGTAATCTTTTTTCTTTTTTTGGTCTTTACATATGTTAATTTCCCCAAATTAAAAGTCTTAAAGAATTGCAGTCAACTTGTCAGCTAGTGACAAGCATTTGTCTCCTCTGGAACCTGATCAAATAAGGAAAGATTTTAAGGATTAAGAGATAGGAAGGATATTCACCAAACAAATGTACTTTGGAGGAATGTTCATCCCCATTGCCTACAGGGTTGTGGGGACGACCGCCTTCTGGATCCAGGGAGCACAGTGAGGACGCCCTCCTCTCCTCCTCAGGTGGCGGACCCCGCCTAGGCCCCGATCCAGGGGCACAGTGAGGAGGTCCTCTTCAGGTGGCAGACCCTGCCCAGGCCCCAATCCAGGGAGCACAGTGAGGAGGTCCTCCATGGGTGGTGCACCCCACCCGGGACCCCAATCCAGGGACCACAGTGAGGATGCCCTCCTCTCCTCAGGTGGCGGACCCTGCCCAGCCCCTGATCTAGGGAGCACGGTGAGGAGGTCCTCCTCAGGTGGCAGACCCCGCCCAGGCCCCCAATCCAGGGAGCACGGTGAGGAGGTCCTCCTCAGGTGGCGGCCCTGATCCAGGGAGCACGGTGAGGAGGTCCTCCTCAGGTGGCGGGCCCGCCTGGCCCCTGACTGGCTTTGGCTTTTCAGGCTCTACTGCGCAGCCCTTCAGTCTTGAGCGCCACAAAGATGGCAGGAATTTAAAACACTGTCACAGCAGCGTCAACAGCATCTAAGTAAGCGGATGGGACTCTGGCAGCTAATTCTTGTCTGTGGCCTCACGGAATGAAGTGGCCAGTGATGGGAAGACGTTGAGCAACGGGGTTCCATCCCTGGATCAAGAAGACCCTCTGGAGGAGGCAGTGGCTGCCTACCCAAGTCCTCTTGCCGGGAGAACCCCACAGACAGAGGAGGCCCGGCGGGGCTACAGCCCATGGGGCCACAGAGAGTCGGCCACGACAGCGTCTAAACAACACAGGTACTGAACAAAGTGAAGGCAGAAGGACTTCGACAGCCACTAACTGGAGACCCAGGCCCTTCGTGGCCGTGCTGAGAGAGACAGCCGTAGCCACAGTACTGCAGCTATCAGAAGCAGAAGTCAGCATCTGACCCTGCAGGCTGCCAAGTGATATGCTGGAATACACAAATTTCATCAGACAGCGTATGTGACGGTGAGGAAATTGACTCGATGGACGTGAGTCTGAGTGAACTCCGGGAGTTGGGGATGGACAGGGGAGGCCTGGCGTGCTGCGATCCTTGGGGTTGCATAGAGTCGGACGCAACTGAGCGGCTGGACTGAACTGAACTGAAGGAAATTTAGCCGAGTGGGAGCCATGCCATTGAGCCACTTACATTTGTGAGGCTTTGGAGGACCCTGAGTGTCAGGCAACATGTGGAGGGCTGTGTGGGAATGGATGATGTTGGTGATGAGCTGAGTCTGGATGAGGAGCTGGTAGCTAATTACTGAATTTATCAGTATGGGATCAGTTAACACATTCAAGATTTAGAATTTTGGTTTGAGCAGCTGAGAGTGATTTCAGTTGTTTGCTAGACTTGTTGAAACTGAACTTGACCATCAACTGCTCTGAACTCCAGTAAGGTGATCCCTGAGTTGGGAAGATCCCCTGAAGAAGGGAAAGGCTACCCACTCCAGTATTCTGGCCTGGAGAATTCCATGGACTGTATAGTCCATGGGGTCGCAAACAGTTGGACACACTGAGCGACTTAAAAAAGAAAAATCCCACATCTAGGAAATAGGAGAACTGAAGTAGATTTATCACGTGAGAACCACTCACAAAACCACACGTCCCTGGAAGAGACCCAGAACCCAGCCGCTTAAGCAGGCCACTGGTAGGTGAACGGAGTGCATTGCAGAGTGCTTTCCAGGGCCCGCGCTTTCATCGGCGCTGGAGCAGTCTCCCAGCTGCAGAAGTCAAGTAGCAGCAGTTAGCACAGGCCGGGGCGACTTGGTCGGCATGTAAGCAGAAGGGCTGCAGTGATGATCAGACTGGACTTTCCTGCAGAGATCGTGGCCAGTGAGTCAGCGATGGCAGGGTCCTTACGACCATCACCAAGGTGCTGCAGCAGTGGTATAGACAAGAAACTCCCAGCCTGGTGAGTGGAGGCCTGGCCGTCGCAATTTCCAGGCCCCGATCAGCTCATAGCATCTGTGCCTCTTGAAAGCAGTGGAGACTGTCTTGCTGAGAAGGCTTCTGCCAGAGCGCCTCAGGTTCGGGGGAGCTTTGCCTTCAGCCTTCCCCGAAGGGTGTGGGGCTGCTTCAGGCTGCTGTGAAAGAAAGAAAGAATACTCAGGCTATTGGACCGTGACTCTGAGCTAATATTCTTTTCTTTTTCAGTGTTACAGGTCTACTTTATTTAGAAGATAGCAGGAAAATCCATCTGCAAGGCGTGAGGGCACGTCGATCCAAAGACGCGAAGAGAAGAGCGCCCCAACACGCGGGAGAGGGAGAGAGCGAGCTAGCGCCGGCTCCTCTGTTTATATGTTCTCTCCCACCCCACCCCGGGCCTGTCCCATGTAAACTGGGCCAGCCAGGAGTGTTGTTTCACCTGAGGTCCTCACTCCAGTCCCCGGGCCTTCCTTTGTTCTATTTTCACGGGCTTTTCCCTTACTTGTCTTTTGTGAAGTAGCTTAGTTGTGCTCGACTCTTTGTGACCCCACGGACAGTAGCCTGCACCAAGCTCCTCTGCCCATGGGATTTTCAAGGCAAGAGTACTGGAGTGGGTTGCCATTTCCTCCTCCAAAGCGAATATTCTTTACCAGAGAATCAGGAAGCCCTTGTGGTCCACTGTTCAAGGAGAGCTTACGGGGAGCAAGTGATAAGGGCGGTGGAGTTTTGACCAGATTCTGCACCATGGCAGGCCCAGGGGGACTCTGAACAAGTCAGCCCTGGTCAGGGTCATCTTAGACGTTCGCTGGTCCAGGGAGTGAAGGTTAATGGAAAAAGAAGGGTGCTCTACCCTCCTGAGAAAACAGCGGAGTAGTATTTACAGGCCTAGGAGAAATCCCACAAATTCGTGCCACCGTTCAGGGCAGGAAGCAAGCTGGTGTGATGTCCAGTGGAGACCCATTTAAGTCCTCAGGGTGGACAGTGCAGAAAAGGAGTGAGCTTTATAGAATATCAGGGCCTACCTGCTTACATGCTCTTCTGTTTGCCTAATGTATCATTAAGATGTATCTGAGATGGTTGAGAATTGAAAGAGGTGTGCTAAAAAGAAAACAAACACATGTTCCCTGGTGGTCCAGCGGTTAAGATTGGTGCTTTCACTGCCGAGGGCACAGGTTCAATCCTTGGTCAGGGAGCCAAGATCCCACAATGCGATGTGGCCCCCACAAAATAATAAAACAAAATATTCAAAAAATAATCCTTAAAGGGATACAAGTATTATATAGGCTTAATCTTACAAAATGGGTAGTAATGCCAGGTTTCAAAAATTGATGGAACAAGAAATAGAGATTTTACAATGGTGAGAGTTTCAAATGTAACCAACAAGAATTCTAAATGGTGATATTTACTATGAAAAATTGGGAGGGAGAAGAGAAAGGTAATGTAAGTGAGCTAAAACATCTATCAAAACAGGAAACAATGATGTCTAAGGTCAACAAATCAGGATATAATACAGTAAGCAGATACGGTGATAACCCTCCAAAATGACTTCACTTCTCTATTACTGCATTAGGCATTCCAAAACCTCATGGCTTGAAACACAACTTTCTCTCTCGGTGGGTCAAGCGCTCAGGGGAGCTTGGCTGAGCAGTTCTGGCCAGGAGCCTCTTGCACGTCTGGGGCCAGTGGCTAGAGCTGGGAGCATGTCTGGGGCAGCAGACACCTCTCTCCAAGTCTCGGGTTCTCTCCAAGCAATGGGCGCAACACCAAACACTCAGGAATTGTTCCCACTGGAAGTGTGTAATCTGAATCCAGCCAAACCATAGACCTGACTGCTACAGGAAATTCAGGGGAGGGCGAAATAAAGCACGTCATGGGGAACCAGTCCAGCCAAAGAGCCTGTAGGATGTCTGCTGGACAGCTGGCCCGGCCTCCAAACAGTCAGTGTCACTACCAAATGGAAGGTTGAGGGGATTTCCTAGGTTAAAAGGATCCTCTAGGCCAGAATACTGGAGTGGGGAGCTTTTCCCTTCTCCAGGGGATATTCCCAACCCAGGGATCAAACCCAGCTCTCCTGCGTTGCAGGCAGATTCTTTACCAGCTGAGCCACAAGGGAAGCCCTAGGTTAAAAGAAATTGAGGACAACCCAGAACCTAATGCACAGTAAGAACATTGATTTGAATCCTGGTTTGAGGGAAAAACAGCTGTAAAAGACAGTGGAGGTAATTGAAGAAATCTGACTATAAATTAGATATCAGATATTTTGGAATTATTGTCTTGGCTGTGATCATGATACTGTGATTACGTTGGTGTTTTGGGGCCCTTGTTTTCAGGGATACACCGGAATGCTGCACATACAGAGATGGGGGAGGAAAGCCCATGATGTCTGCAACTACTTTAAAGCTGTGCCTACCCACAGTCATATCCCCACATAGCAAATGTGACTGAGTAAATAAACAGGACTGAAGGGTGAAGGATCATTTCTGAAGGAGATGAAATTGAGTCAACTTTAAAAACACGTAGTGGTTTTTAGAAAATCATCACCAACTGATCTTCATATTTCCCAAGCACTTGACCCAGACCCAGGACTTTCCTGTAAACAAAGTCGTGGAACTGTCCTTGTTGTATACAACAGAGCACAATCCTGGTTGAAATGGTAAGGTACTTGAGTGTAGGTATTCCTTGATATGCGAATAGCTGTGTCCTAGAATGTTGTCAAAACTCTAAGACTTATATCCTACTTTTCCAAAGACTTCTATAAAATTGCCAGTGGCTTCTTGAAAGATTTATGGCCTAAGACATCCCGTGTTGCAACATTAAAAGGCTTTCCTGTACTGGTAAAAGAAATCAAAGAGGACACTAATAGATGGAGAAATATACCATGTCCATGGATTGGAAGAATCAATATAGTGAAAATGAGTATACTACCCAAAGCAATCTACAGATTCAATGCAATCCCTATCAAGCTACCAGCAGTATTTTTCACAGAGCTAGAACAAATAATTTCACAATTTGTATGGAAATACAAAAACCTCGACTAGCCAAAGCAATCTTGAGAAAGAAGGATGGAACTGGAGGAATCAACCTGCCTGACTTCAGGATCTACTACAAAGCCACAGTCATCAAGACAGTATGGTACTGGCAGAAAGACAGAAATATAGATCAATGGAACAAAATAGAAAGCCCAGAGATAAATCCACACACCTATGGGCACCTTATCTTGGACAAAGGAGGCAAGAATATACAATGGATTAAAGACAGTCTCTTTAACAAGTGGTGCTGGGAAAACTGGTCAACCTCTTGTAAAAGAATGAAACTAGAACACGTTCTAACACCATACACAAAAATAAACTCAAAATGGATTAAAGATCTAAACGTAAGACCAGAAACTATAAAACTCCTAGAGGAGAACATAGGCAAAACACTCTCCGACATAAATCACAGCAGGATCCTCTATGACCCACCTCCCAGAATACTGGAAATAAAAGCAAAAATAAACAAATGGGACCTAATTAAACTTAAAAGCTTCTGCACAACAAAGGAAACTATAAGCAAGGTGAAAAGACAGCCTTCGGAATGGGAGAAAATAATAACAAGTGAAGGAACTGACAAACAACTAATCTCAAAAATATACAAGCAACTCATGCAGTTCAATTCCAGAAAAATAAACGACCCAATCAAAACATGGGCCAAAGAACTAAACAGACATTTGTCCAAAGAAGACATACAGATGGCTAACAAACACATGAAAAGATGCTCAACATCACTCGTTATCAGAGAAATGCAAATCAAGACCACAATGAGGCACCATTTCACACCAGTCAGAGTGGCTGTGATCCAAAAGTCTACAAGCAATAAATGCTAGACAGGGTGTGGAGAAAAGGGAACCCTCTTACACTGTTGGTGGGAATGCAAACTAGTACAGCCACTATGGAGAACAGCGTGGAGATCCCTTAAAAAACTGGAAATACAACTGCCTTATGACCCAGCAATCCCACTGCTGGGCATACACACCAAGGAAACCAGAACTGAAAGAGACACGTGTACCTCAATGTTCATCGCAGCACTGTTTATGATAGCCAGGACATGGAAGCAATCTAGATGTCCATCAGCAGATGAATGGGTAAGAAAGCTGTGGTACATATACACAATGGAGTACTACTCAGCCATCAAAAAGAATACATTTGAATTAGTTCTAATGAGGTGGATGAAACTGGAGCTGATTATACAGAGTGAAGTAAGCCAGAAAGAAAAACACCAATACAGTATACTAATGCATATATATGGAATTTAGAAAGATGGTAACGATAACCCTGTATGTGAGACAGCAAAAGAGACGCAGACGTACAGAACAGTCTTTTGGACACTGTGGGAGAGGGAGAGGGTGGGGTGATTTGGGAGAATGGCATTGAAACATGTATAATATCACATAAGAAACGAATCGCCAGTCTAGGTTCGATGCAGGATACAGGGTGCTTGGGGCTGGTGCACTGGGATGACCCAGAGGGATGGTATAGGGAGGAAGGTGGGAGGGGGCTTCAGGAGTGGGAACTTATGTACACCCGTGGTGGATTCATGTTGATGTATGGCAAAACCAATACAGTATTGTAAAGTAAAAAAAAATTAATCAATAAAAATGAAATGGCAGTGAAAAAATAAATAAATAAAAGACTTTCCTGTATTTAATTGCAAGGTATGGTGTCTTCGGCCATAAATAATTCCTTTAAGAATTCATTGACAATTTTATAGAAACCTTTAAACATTCCATATTAAAAAGTAGTAACAAAGTATCAAGGGAGTTCTAGGTTATTAAATAAAAACTTTGAAAATGGAAGAAATTGGTGGCAGCCACAGGTAAGTGAGGGTTTCCCTGGTGGCTCAGATAGTAAAGAATCTGCCTGCAATGCGAGACCTGGGTTTGATCCCTGGGTTCGGAAGATCCCCTGGAGAAGGGAAAGGCTACCCACTCTATTCTGGCCTGGAGAATTCCATGGACTGTGTAGACCATGTGGTCCCAGAGTCAGACACGGTCGAACGACTTTCACTTCACTTCATTTCACTTCGCTTCACCTCACAGGGAGGCAGGAAGGATGATGTTAAAAGTGTTCACCATCAGGGATACGGCGGGCACCGCACTGGCCAATCAGAATAGCCGTCTGTTCTCAGCACCGGTCAGTCTCCAAGGCGCCAGGTCTAGAATCTTCATAAAAGCTCACATACACACCTTTCCAATAAGAAGTAGAACCTGTGTTCTCACAGAGTCCTTCTGCACAGGGTTGACTACAGAGTAGAGAAAACCCTTTGACGATTTTTCCTGTTTCTTTAGGGGATGCTGAAATTACGGGAGCTTGCTAACAGCAAGTCTAAATTTCAGTTCTCAGACTCCGGACAGAAGCATCGTATTTCTACACTATCAGTAAGGCAAACTTGAATCTGCTGTGCTGTCTGGAAAATCACTTGGTCTTCACTAGACCTCTTCCAAGGATCACACTGAAGGCCTCTGGAGCAGGAGGTAGATTAGTCCAGAACCGCTGCGGCCGTTTCACTCCTCAGGTTCGCTGACGTCCCTCCGCTCAGGTTTCCCAAGCAGCAGGAGCGGGGCCCCGCGCCCGGCCCGGGGCAGCAGGTGGGCCAGGCCTGGGTCTCCGGGCAGAGGAATCCCCTCCCGCCCGCCCGGAGCCTGCAGAATCTCTCTCTCCTGTTGCCCTGAGGGTGTTTAGCTTCACCTCCACCGTGACCTGAGCGGTTAGGATCTGTCGGTGGGGGAGCCGGAAGGAAGGAAAATATCGCGCAAGAGGTTGGGTTCCTGCCTGTTCACTCGTCGTGAAGGAACCTGCCGTCTTCAGACAACAGGGGAGGAGAAAAGAGAAAAAATAATAACCCTGCCATGCAGGGTTAGGCCATCCCAGGAAGGAGTCTCCAGGAAAGTCTGGAGCTGAAAACACCTCCCTCTGAACTGTAGAATTGCTAATTGAACATTTTTTCTTTATGCTCTTACTTTCTAAGTTTTATGATGGGAGCATTTTTTTATTGAGGTAAAATGTGCATAATATACAAGTTACCATTTTTAATATTTTTAAGTGTAATACAATTCAGCGGCATGAAGTACATTCACAATGTTGTGGAGCCATCAACACTATTTCCAGAACTTTCGACCCAAATAGAAACGCTCAGCCTCACCTCCCACTTTCTCCCTTCCCTCCAGCCCCTGAGAACCACTATTCTGCTTTCTTTCTCTGTGAATTTGCTTATCCTAGGTACCTCATATAAATGGAATCTGTAGCATCTTCCCTTCGTATCTGGTTTATTAATGCAGCATGTATTAAAGCAAAACATTCAAATAGTTTCAGTAAAGATTATCCCTTGTGAGTTACACTGTTGATAACTCAGCCTACATCAGATGAATTAAGGAGAAAGGGTCAAGCTCATGTCTCACAATAATAATGCTGCATAGTGTGATTATAGGCGTGTGATGAAAGATTGGGGGCGGGAGGAGAAGGGGACGACTGAGGATGAGATGGCTGGGTGGCATCACCACCTCGATGGACATGAGTTTGGATGGACTCCAGGAGTTGGTGATGGACAAGGAGGCCTGGCGTGCTGCGGTTCATGGGGTCGCAAAGAGTTGGACACGACTGAGCGGCTGAATAACAATATGAGTCATTGCTAGCTCACTTATAATTTTGTTATAAAAACAAAATAACAGAAAGCCATCAGTGCCGTCGTGTTTCACTTACTGCTGTTCAGTCGCTCAGTCGTGTCCGACTCTTTGCGACCCCATGAACCGCAGCACGTCAGGCCTCCCGGAGCCCATCACCAGCTCCCGAGTCCACCCAGACTCACGTCAGTTGGTGACACTATCCAGCCATCTCATCTTCTGTTGTCCCCTTCTCCTCCCGCCCCCAATCTTTTCCAATATCGAGGTCTTTTTTAATGAGTTGGCTCTTTGTATCAGGTGGCCAACAGTTATTATGAACTGTTGCTTCATAATAACTCCAAAATTTAATGGCTTGAAACAATTTCTTTTGCTCATGAAGCAATTTATTTGATGACCATTTATTTTGCTCATGAAACTGCCAAATGCATGGGCTCCGTGCGCTGTCCTCGTGGGCAGAGGATGCTCCTTGAAAGTGGCTCATTCACACAGCCAGCAAGCTGGTGTCGGCTGCTGAGTGGCAGCCCAGCGGGGCTGCAGGCTGGAGGCCTCAGCTTTCCCTCGAATGGACTTCTCCATAGATGGGCTGAGCTCACTCAAAGGACAGCGGATCACTGCAAGGGCACGTGCTCCAAGAAGACCAGGGAGAAGCTGTGGGGCCTTCTCCAGGCTGTTACCGCAAGGCCGCCGTGCCGCTTTGGCCACAGTTCTTTGTCAAGGGAGTCGCAAAGTTCCCCCCCGCATTCACAGGCCCCTCCTCTCAGTGCTGGTCACATTGGAAGAACATATGGGATTGGAGAGACTGTGGCCACCATCCTTGGAAACTACAGCTTATTGCAAAAATAATTCTCTGTATTCACCATTTTTATGCATACTTTCCATGAACAGCCTGTGCAACTGTGTCCCTTCTCCTTCTTTATGATTGTTCAGATTACATTTATTAAGATGCATTTTTAAGTCTGTGAACTCTAATACTAAATCATTAAAGGCTGTATTTTGCAAGTCTTTGTTTTGGTTTGGTTTAATTTTTCTAATTGGTTGGCCCCAGAAAGGAAATCAAAAGGAAACTGGACGTGCAACACGATTTGAGAAGCACTGGTCTCGCTGAAGGGTGGAAAGGGCAGTGCTGCCTGGGGGTCGCCCGTGAGTCCTGCAGAATGCGGGACGCTGGGGACTCGGAGGCAGCACGTGCGGGGAGAGGCAGCGGCGGAGGCGCGCTGGGAAGGGTGCTGGTGCTGCCTTCCCTCCACTTTCTGGTTTCTCTGTTCATCTTTGGCTGTGCTGGGTCTTCCCTGCTGCTTGGGCTCTTCTCCGGTTGCAGTCCACAGGCTCCTCTCTGTGGTGCTTCCCTGCTGTGGCTCATGGGCTTCGGAAGCTGCAGCTCCCGGGCAGGCTCACGAGGGCTTAGTGCTCTAAGGCCTGTGGAATCTTCCCTGATCAGGGATCGAACCTGTGTTCGCTGCAGGCGGATTATTTACCACTGAGCCACCAGGGAAGCCCCTCTCTGCCTCCTTTTAGAGCCTCTCGTTAGCACAGTTGTGGTAGTGCCGCTCGCCTGTGTAATCACACTTCATTTAGCCCTGGATCCACTTCCTTTGATGGGATCTGTGAGTCTTTACCATAAACAATGATAAAATTTGCGTGCTTCTTTTGAGTCGATAATACATTTCTGTTTTTATTTATTTGCTGTGTCGAGTCTTAGTTGCAGAACGTGGGACCCTCCTCTGTGGCGTGTGAACTCTCTGTGGCCCCTCTGGCTGTGGAGCGGGCTTAGTTCCCCCAAGGTCTGTGGGATCTTAGTTCCGAAACCAGAGATCGCACGTGTGTCCCCCAGCACTGCAAGGCAGCTGCTTAGCCGCTGGCCGGCAAGGAGGCCCCAGTAGCACACTTCTTAATGTTTACGGTGGCAAATATTTGTCCTTCTGTGACCTGATCTGTCAACTTTAACCAGTATCTTTGGGTATCAGGTTCAAATGAGGCGGTTAATAAAGTCATCCTACCTTCCAAGTGTTTTCCTTCTTCCCCTCCCAAAACATTCTATTATTTCCACCTTGTTAAGGTATAACACTCATACACCATCTTTACCCGAGACGCTACTTTCGTTTTAATCTTCATTATACAGTTAAACTTATTTCATTTGCCAAATTCTCAAAGGACAGTCCTTTCACTCTACTCTGCCCAGTCATCTTGTGACTGGCTGAAGTTTCTGCTGGAAACTGAATGTCTGTGTGCCCCAAACTCACATGTGAAACCCTAATACCCAAGGTGATGGTATCGGAAGGTGCAGCCAAGAGAGGTGGTTTTGGCCTCACGAACAGGATCAGCAGCCTCATTAAAGAGAACTCAGAGAGCTCCCTGCCCTTTCCAAGTGAGGCCACAGTGACCCCATGGCCTCCGGGAACCAGGACGTGAGCTCTTACCCAGCACCCAGCCTCCCAGTCCCGTGGTCCTGGCCTTTCTGCCTCTAAGTGGAGAGAAATGGCTTTCTGCTGTTTATAAGCCACCCAGCCCATGGTCTTCTGTTATAGCCGCCCCGACAGACTGATATAATGACCTTAACGCTTTTCTCAAGAGGCACTCACGGGGAAAGTACTGATCGTTGCATGTTCAAGGGTGAAATACAGATTAGCTGGATAGAAAACTTTGGCTCAGATTTCCTTCCTGGAGGATCTTATAGACATATCATTGTTCTAACACATTGAATGTCATTGTGGAGAAATCCGAAACTAGCTGAATTTTTTTTTAAACAAGTGACCTGATTTTTTGTTTGTTTGTTTTTGGCCTGATTGGCCAGTTTTCCTTCTTTTAAACCCGATGTGTTTTTTTCCCCATAGTTTTACATTTTAGCCCATGATCCATTCTGTATTAGATTTCTCCAGAAAACCAGAACTAATGGAAGATATGAACATATATGTGTATGAAATATAAGATCCTGGCTCCCATGATGATGGAGGCTGGCATATTCCAAGATCTGCAGGGTGAGTTGGCAGGCTGGAGACTTAAGAAGAGCTGATGTTTCAACTCAAGTCCAAAGGCAAGAAAAATGGGCAGTGTTCCAGTTAAAAGTTCGTCAGATGGGAATAATGATCTCTTCCTTGGAGGAAGGTCAGCCTTTTGGTTCTTTCCAGGCTTTCAACTGATTGGATGAGACCCACCCACACTGGGCAGGCTAACCTGCTTTACTCAGCCTCCTGACTGAAATGTTTTGCCTCATGAGATACACTCTCACAGAAGTACCCGGAGTAAGGTTTGACCAAAGAGCTGGGTAGCAAGTGGTCCAGTCAATTTGACACATAAAATTAACCATCATATTATGAGTCAATTTTTGCAAGAGGTGTAAAGTTGAGGTTGAGTTTCATTTTATTGTCGATGGATGTCCAATTTTCCCGGCATTATTTCTGGAAAAGGCTACATTTCCTCCATCAAACTGCTTTCGCAACTTTGTCAAAAGCCTGCAGCATGTGGCGTGGGTTCTGGCTTCTGCTGGGTTCTGCTCTCTCTGTGGCTACCACACTGTCTTTGTTACTGTAGCCATATGACAAGTCTTGAAATCACGTAGACTGATTACTCCCTCTTTCCCCCATGTTTTAGATATTCGAGTTCCTTTGCCTTTACATATAAATTGTAGAATAATCTTGGTTATAGCTACAAAAAAAAACTTGCTAAGATTTTGGTTGGGAAAACACACTTTGTAATAAAATAAATTTTAAAAATTGAAAAATAACAGCAAAAAAGTAAAACTAAGCCCATGATGTCCAACAATGGGCAAGGAGCCATCCCAGAAGGGAGATGTCTCAGGTGGCGTGCGTCCTCAGAGTAAAGGTCCCAGAGAACTGGACCGGGGACTGGAGCGGCTGTGGCGGGGAGTGGGGCAGGCTCACACGCTGCCCCGAGCATGTGCGGACGTCAGCGCGAGAAGACCAAGAAAGGGGCCACCAGCTACACTTCCCTTTTCTGGGGGTTCTGGAAGAGAAGGGGCGCGGGAGAATGCTGCCGAGATTACGCAGCTCTCCTCGTGGGAAGAGGATGGCGATGCGACCATGGCTTACTCTTGTTTTCTTCCAGTGCCTCAGCTTTCTCGTTTTCCACCTGACGCAGTTTTCCCAAGGGCCAGCGCTTCAGGCGTGGCTGCCGCGTCAGGGATCATGCCTAAGCGAGGGACCGTGGCTCCGCCTTGGACCCTTTACACCGGAATCCCTAAGAGGCTTACAGGGGGATGGCGCCTTCACTTTGCCTGGCAAACTCACGGACTGGTCCAGCTGACTGGCCGTGCATGCAGATACCCAGCCAACGCTGTGCTGGGCGCCACGCTTGGCCCCTCCGGCTTGTCTGACTCTTTGCAGCCCCATGGACTGCAGCTGCCAGGCGTCTCTGTCCCGGGGGTGCTCCAGGAAAGAGTACTGGAGTGGGTAGCCATTCTCTTCTCCAGGGGCTCTTCCGGACCCAGGGGTCAGACTCGGGTCTCCTGCATTGCAGGCAGATGCTTTACCATCTGAGCCACCAGGGCAGCCTGAAGTGAAGTCAAGTGAAGTCGTCCAGTCGTGTCCGACTCTTTGCCACCTCGTGGACTGTAGCCCACCGGGCTCCTCTGTCCACGGGGTGCTCCAGGCAAGAGCACTGGAGTGGGTTGCCATTTCCTTCTCCAGGGGATCTTCCCAACCCAGGGATCGAACCCAGGTCTCCTGCATCGTAGGCAGATGCTTTAACCTCTGAGCCACCAGGGAAGCCTAGTGGTTGCCAAAAAGCCCACTAGCGGCATGCCTGCATCACTCTACCATATACAAAGCAGAGTGGACCGAGAGGGGGTTTTCTAGATTAATATCTGCGCCAGCAGTCTGGAAAAGCAGAATGATAGGCTGAGCACAAGGCCCCTTCCAATGTGTTCAGTACCAGGTTGAACAGTGTCCCTCAAGCACAATGATTTGAGTAAAAGCACATCATAAATCGGAGAGGTGGTAACCAAAGAAAAAGGAATAAATCAATGGATTATGTGACAAGGAAAAACCAGCACTCCACGAATTCCTTGAGGGAAGCTCAGAGCGCGAGATGGTAGTCTCAGACACCTGCAACCCTGAGCGGTGTGCTTTGGGAGACATTTTTGTCAAGCGATGTGTTGATAAGCTGGACCAAGGGTTGGTAATCGAGTGAAACTCTAGCACATGTGACACTATCTTTTTTAAATTGGGGCAGAGTTGCCTTACAATGTGCTGTTAGTTTCTCTTGTACAATGAAATGGATCAGCAATGTGTATACACATAGCCTTTCGCTCTTGGACCTCCCTCCTACCCAACCCCATCCCACCCCACTAGGCCACACAGCACGCCGAGCTGAGCTCCTCGTCCTATGCAGGGGCTGCGTGCCCACTGGCTGTCTATTTCACACACGGTAGTGTATGTCTGTCAGTCACAACCTCTCAATTCCTCATCTCCTTTCCCTCCCTGGCCCACACGTCTGTTCTCTATATCTGCATATCTGTTCCTGTCTGGAAATAGCTTCATATGGACCATTCTTCTAGAGTCCACATATATGCATTAACATACAATATTTGTTTTCCTCTTTCTGACTCACTTCACTGTGTCTGACAGTCTCTAGATCCGTCCACATCTCTGCAAATGACTCAGTCCCACTCCTTGCAACGGCTGAGTAACATCCCATTGTGTATATATACCACATCTTTATCCATTCCCATGTCAATGGACCGCGAGGCTGCTTCTGTGTCCCGGCCATTATACATAGTGCTGCAGTGAACACTGGGGTGCGTGTGTTTTTTTGAATTATGGTTTTCTCAGGGTATATGCCCAATAGTGGAGTTTCTGGGTCATATGGTAGTTTTATTTTTAGTTTTTTAAAGAACGTACATACCGTTCTCCATACTCACTGTATCAGTTTACATTCCCACCAGCAGTGGCAGAAGGTTCCTTTCTCTCCAGACCCTCTCCAGCAGTTACTGTTTGTAGATTTCTGAGGACGGCCGTTCTGACCTGTGTTTTGGTTTGCACTTCTCTAACAGTCAGTGATGTGCCTCTTGGTCCTCTGTATGTTTTCCTTGGAGAACTGTCTGTTTAGGTCTTCAGTCCCTCTCGTTCTTCTTTTTCAGGCTACGTCTGCCACTCACACCCAGACAGGGCTTCCCAGGTGGCTCACCAGTGAAGAATCCACCTGCCAGGGCAGCAGACGCAAGTCCGCTCCCTGGATCGGGTAGATCCCCCAAAGGAAATGGCAGCCCACTCCAGTATTCTTGCTGCAATATCCCATGGACAGAGAAGCCTGGCAGGCTACAGTTCATGCGGTCACAAAGTGTTGCACAGGCCTTAGCAACTAAACAACAACAAAAAACACACCTGGATATGATGTAATACTGGCATCATCTCAGCAGCAGGACTGCAACATGGATACTGGTTGTTAAATCTGTTAGGAAATTGGATTAAGAGCCTCCTGCTTCACATTGCCTCCTCCAGATACTCGGCATAGGTCTGTTCTGCTGTAGAAGAGCACTGGATGGCCTGGACCCCAGGGACGTTCTTGCCGTTTCCTTTGGCTTCTTGGAGGTGTCCTCCCTCAGACCTGATGGAAGCGTCCTCGTTCAGATGAGGGGGAAGGAAGGGAAAGTCGCTCAGTCGTGTCTGACTCTTTGCGACCCCATGGACTGCAGCCTACGGGGCTTCTCAATCCATGGGATTTTCCAGGCAAGAGTACTGGAGTGGGTTGCCGTTTCCTTCAGATGAGGGCTGGTGAAACTGGACTTTAGGGTGGGGCCTGCCCATTCCAGAAAGACCAGTCATGTGATTTAGGTGGGAGTTCCCTGCTATCTACTAACTTGGAGACTGCCTTCAGCCACAAAGGCAGTCAGTCAACTCTGTTATGAATGGAGCCCCTATTAGGAATGGAGCCCCTGTTAGGAATGGAGCCCCTATTAGGAATGGAGCCCCTATTAGGAATGGAGCCCCTGTTAGGGATGGAGCCCCAGTATAGACTCGACACCAGAGGGGCTCCCTTGGTTGGCTTGCCCTAGTTGGGAACTCTCCATGGGAACTGCCACACCCAGGGTTGGGAGGTCCACGTCTGGAGATTTCCAGACTGTGCCCTGTTGTTTAGTTACTAAGTCAGGTCTGACTCTTTCTAGAAACCCATGGATTGTGGCCTGCCAGGCTCCTCTGTCCGTGGAATTGCCCAGCAAGAATACTGGACACTTCTCCAGAGGATCTTTCAGACCCAGGGACTGAAACTGCAGCTAAGCGTCTCTTGCATTAGCAGGCATATTCTTTACTACTGAGACACCAGGGAAGCCCAGACTTCACCCTATGTACAACTTCTCTTGGCTGACACTCATAAACCATAATCATGAGTGTAATAGCTCTCTCTGAGCTCTCTGAGTCCTTCTAGCACATAATCAAACCTGAGGGTAGCTTGGGAACCCCTCGTCCAAACATTCCGTTGATGTCAGAAGTCTTGGGGACTCAAAGCTTGCAATTTGGCTAATTCTGGGCAATAAATTAAGAAGAAAACTCAACATCAATTCCTTTGTTTCTGAGCTCTCTTGTATTTCTAAGAATAACTTCAAAAGAGTAAAGCGCATAAGTGAACAAAAAATATGTGCCTTTTGCAAACTAAAACGTTAACAAAATGTCACTTTGCATCCACAGTGGAGGCTGTAATTAAAAAGACAGATAAAAACAAGTCTTGGTGAAGATGTAGAGAAACTGGTATCCTTATACACTGCTGGTAGGGATTGTAAAATTGGGCAGCTGCTTTGGAAAATGCTCTGGCAGTTCTGGTTAAACAGTTATTATAAGATCCAGCAATTCCACTCCTAGGTACACACCCAAGAGAAATGAAACACTTCTGCATGAATATTCACAGCAGCATTGTTCGTAATAGTCCCCAAGTAGAAACAACCTAATGTCCATCCATTGATGAATGGATAACTGAAATATGGTTTGTCCACACAATGGAATTTGGTCATAAAAAACACGAATTACTGATACACTGCACCGCATGGACGAACCTTGAAAACGTTATGCTGACTGAAAGAACGCAGCTACGAAAGGCTACCTATTCTATAATTCCATTTATATGAAATGCCCAGAATAGGTAAATTCATGGAGACAGAAAGATTAGTGATTACTTAGAGCCCGAGGAGGTGGGAGGAAACGGGGAGTGACTGTTACCGGGTAGGGATCTGTGTGTGTGTTTTCGGGGTGCAGCGAAATGGCGGTGGTGATGCTTGCACAACTCTGACCATATAGCGCACGCTAAACAGGTGCATTGTATGGTGAGGGAATTAGATCTCAGCGAAGCGTTTGGCTTTTAAACCCTGCCCTGGTAAAAGGTGAACTCTGAACTCAAGGAAGCTGAATGACCTGAGCGACTCTAGAACTCCCTGTCGAGGCCTTCCTGGTCCTCGGCAAGCGAAAGTGCGCTGTGACCATTTTCTAAGCACGACAGAAAATACGAAATGGAGCCCGGGATTCGCGGGCCTAGTGCCGGGCCTCCCGCGCTGGAGTAAGGCCGGGAGGTCCGGACCGGCGCGTAGACAGCTCCGGGCCGCCGCCTCCGACGCGGGAGGCTCGGCGTCCACCCCGCGGCCTAAGGAGGCCCCGCCTCTCCGGCGGACCGTGCTGGGCCGGTCCGGGCGCGGAGGACGTGCGGAGTCCAGGGTACTCCCGCCTCCGCGCCCCGCCCCGCGCACGGAGCCCACCCTGCCGCGCTCCGCCACCGGCCACGCCCGGGGCCAAACACAGGCTAGGGCTCCGCCCCCTGCCCGCCCCGGCCCCGCCTCACTCAGGCCCCGCCCCCGGCCCCGCCCCACGCGCCTCCGAACCCCGGCCCCGCGCCGGGCCCCGCCGCCGCGCGCCGCCGAACCCGGGCCCCGCCCAGGCCCCGCCCCCGCGCCGGGCCCGCCCCCCGCGCGCCGCCGAGAGCCCACGTCGACCCGTTTCGCCGCCGGCCACGCCCAGCGCCAAACCCGTCCCCGCCCCACGCGCCGCCGAGCCCCGCCCCGCCCCGGCCCGGCCCCGCCGCGCGTGACCGCCGAGCCTGAGCCGAGCTGCTCCCGGGCCGCCGGCCGCGTGATGCTGCTGCTGGCCGCCGCGTCCCTCGTGGCCTTCGTGCTGCTGCTCTACATGGTGTCCCCGCTCATCAGCCCCAAGCCCCTCGCCCTGTCCGGGGCGCACGTAGTGGTGAGTGGCCCCCGAGGCCGCGGCGGCGCCGTCCCCGGAGCGCGGGCCCTGGAGCGCGGGCCCCAGGCCGGCCGCTCCCCAGCGGGCAGGCCCGCCGCCCCGCCGCCCCGCGCCGTCTCCTCCGCGGCCTCTGCTCCCCCGGGGCCGGCGCGGGCTCGGGGCCGCGCGTCCGGCCCGGGGCATCTCCGGGGTCCGAGGGTTTGGGGGTTTTGCGCTCGGGCTCCCCGATGAGTCCGCCGAGGGGCAGAGGGGCTGCGGGACTCCTCCAGGACCCCGCGGTCTTTGGCGGCCCGGGTGCGGCGCGCGGCCCTGGCCGGGGTCCGGGGCTCCGCTGGGGCTGCCCCCGGAAGGCGGCCTGCGCGAGTGACAGCGGGCAGAGTCTCTCCGGCCGAGCGGCATTCCCCCTCGGCGTTGGGTCCCTTCTGCCCCGTCTGCACGGCCTGTCCCTGCTGGACTCGTCCTGGGGTCGGCGCGTACCTCCCCGGTGCAGAGTCAGACGGTTGAGCCAGATAACTTGGCTTGTGCGTTGGGAATGAAGGGGACGTCTGTGGGCTGGTTTGTTTCTTAGCAGAAACTCCTGTCTTCGACGATCCCTTTTCTGCAGGTAGACCACCTCACTTAAACAGAAAGCCTTCTTTTCTGCGCCCAGTATGCTACCATTTGCTGTGGCTTTCTGGGCCCTTTTCTTACTTGAATTTTTTTACAAGCCCGAGGCACGTAGAGACGGGAGGTTATGAATAAGAAAAGTTAGTTACTAAGCAGTTACCGCAAATCCTCCTGGTGTGGGAGGTGACATTTGGATGTCCTGACTAGGATCTGAGCATCGCTGAGATGAGATGGAATGGGATGGTCGTTGATTTTAGCGTGTCTGACGTCCCGCGGAGAGTTTGTGAATGGAAACATATATTTTGTTTAATTTATCTCGTCAAACTATTAGTGTACTTCCAGCTCCTTCCATTCCTGATGCAGAAGATAGATGAGGTGAGTTGTTAGTTCATTAGCGAGGGAGAGAGGAGCAAAATTTTACAATCATGTTGCCTTCTGAAAGGGTCACATCTGTAAGAGAACTTCTGCCTCAAGAACTGTGGCTTTAAAACTTGGGTATTTTAGCAGTGATGTTTGCAGAGCATGCCGGGTAGTGTTTATAAGGGACTCTCACTTGGCAGCGACTCTGGCCCTACCACCCCTATCATGCTTCTGCAGGCCGTGGGTAAGATAATGAACATGTCTGCTGGGGTAGAGCCCACAGAATTTCTTACTTCCACCATCTCATTTGGCTGTGCCACTGTAAATTGTGTGAGGATGACATGAATAATTCACATGATGTCACCATCTGTCTTCTGTTTTTAATGACATAAAAAGAGCAAAAGTGTAACTGTTTTTCTTGAGTTTTGTTAGGACTAGACCCAGCCGTGTCAGGAAGGGGGCCAGTGTTTAGAATGTCGTGCTGATGGAGGAGCATGAGCAGGCTTAGGTCAGAACTAGTTTTCCTTTTGTTTTTAAAACAGTTCTGATTGACTAGTGTTAGCTCTCTAATTACAGTGGTAAAGCTGTGCAGCACGTCTTACACAGAGTGTGTGTGTGTGTGTACACGCGCATGTGCACACCCTTGGTCAGTCAGTTGTGTCCCACTCTTCGTGACCCCATGGACTGTAGCCCACCAGGCTCCTCTGTCCACGGGATTTCCCAGCAAGAGTACTGGAGTGGGTTGCCATTTCCTTCTCCAGAGGATCTTCCGAACCCAGAGATCGAACCCACATTTGCATCGCAGGCAGAGTCTTTACGATCTGAGCCACCAGGGAACCTGTCTTACACAGTATATACTTACTTAAATCAGCTGTTTTTAAACAAAACTGTTAAACTGATTTGGTGAGAACTAGAAAATCAAACCCCGCCCTTTTGGAGAGATGGGTGGAGAAGCTGTTATGACTGCAAAGCCCTCTCTTGCCGTTGGTAAGAGGTGTGCGGTGCAGCTGAAGAGATACTAACATTTAAAACGGTAGTGGCAAAGAGTAGCCAGAGTGAGTGAGAAAGAAAGGCAGTAAGCAGTTGTCGTTACGGTCTCATGTCTCAAGTTACCAATGGTCAGGCAACTCAGTGCGTATTTACCGTTGTCTCAGCCATTAAGAAACTCTCTTAAGTTTTCTTATACCACTCAGGGGTAACATAGCCTGGATTGACTTAGGCATGTTCTTAGATACCTTCTCTGAATTAGCTGGCTTGGACTGGAAGGTCAGTTTCCCATGAACCATGACTCAGAAGTTGAAGTCTTATTTTTGTTTTCATGGACAAATCTTGTAAAATTATACCCCGTTCTTTGCTGTGCAGCAGTTTGACACAGCTTGCTTACCTGTTTCAGTCTAGAAATAGGCGGCAACAGTCACAGTGTCTACAGAGCACTTGAGAGCATGTGCACTTTCTCAGTCACCTCATCACGTCAACGTCCATGTGTTCACTGACTAACAGGGAATTTTTACTTACAGGCTTTTTTGGCTTTTTTTCCTCAGGGAAATGGCATCATGCACCACTATGCAAATTGATGGTAGGCAAGTACTTATTTAGCAACTGTTTATGCAGAGTACTGTGCTAGGAATGAGGATAGTAGCTCAGACTTGATACTCCTCCTCAGCGAACTTAGAGTCTGACCTGGAAGCTCAGGCAGGCACAGAAGGAGCTGCAGAAGGGGCAAAAGGGACGGACAGGACAGAGGCGCGGAGTCCGGAAAGGCTTCTTGGTGGAGGAGATGTTGGGACCGGCCTCTGCAGGCTCCATAGGGTTTGGAAACTCGGGTGTGTGGGAGATGTTAGGTGAAGGGACCTGTAGGCAGCAGTGACAGCCAGGGACATTTTTAATGATCTTGCTAATTGGAATGTCTGATGAAAAATAATAAGCCAAAGCCACCTATGAATGTATATTTTAAATATTTATCTACATTGACTCAATGGACATGAGTTCAAGCAAACTCAGGGAGATGGTGAAGGAGAGGGAAGCCTGGCACGCCGCAGTCCACGGGATCGCAGAGTCGGACACAGCTGAGCAAGCGAACCACAGTGTCTCTTTACGTGGATAGTCTGGGTCTTGACTGCGGCAGCCACTTGTCTCGCTGTGGCAGGTGAATGCCGAGTTGCAGCATGTGGGATCCAGTTCTCTGACCAGGGATAGAAGCCAGGGCCCCCTGCCCTGGGAGTCTTAGCTACTGGGCCACCAGGGATGCCCCCTGTAAAGTACTCGATAGCAAAGAGCTCTGCAGAGGTGATTCTTAGGTGGGATAGCAGATGTATCTTAACAGTAACTGGTAGATAATTGGTTAATTAACCCAAAGAAATCCCTTTATTAGTGAGAAGCTGAGGCTCAGGAGAAACTGGGGAGTTCCATGGAGATAGGTACATTGTGTAGGAAGGAGTCTTGATCTTTAAAGTCATGAGATGCGATCAGAGATACTCTTTACAGCAGGATTTATATCTAACAATAAAATATTCAAAACAATCTAGATGTCTGACTATAGGGGAATGTTAACTAAGTTTGGATATAGCTATCTAAGGCAATATTGTGTGTCCTTTTAGTTTTTTGACTATACTTTTTTTTTAAAGGTAGGATACAAAAATGTGTAAGGGCAGATGCCTGTCTGACTCTTCTCTTCCTCCTTCACCTGCTCCCCTGGCCTGTGTTATATAATGTGTAGGAGAAATGAATAGAAAGATAATGTGACACTTGTATCATCGAGTGAAATGCATTTGGGGCCCTTTCTGTGTGCCAGGCATTACACCAAGGGCTGGGAACACAGTGTGTGTGTCACTTGCTCAGCCGTGTCCAACTCTCAGCAACCCCATGGACTGTAGCCTGCCAGGCTCCTCTGCAGGAGGAGAATTCTGCAGGCAAGAAGACTGGCGTGGGTTACCATTTCCTTCTCCAGGGGGTCTTCCTGACCCAGGGATTGGCCCCAAGTCTGCTGCACTGTAGGCAGTCTTTGCCATCTGAGCCAGCAGAGAAGTCCAGGATATAGTGAGGAGCCCAAAGGGAATTGGTATTTTTAGGGAGAAGGCAATGAATGGCACCCCACTCCAGTACTCTTGCCTGGAAAATCTCATGGATGGAGGAGCCTGGTGCGCTGCAGTCCATGGGGTCACTGAAAGTTGGACACGACTCAGTGACTTCACTTTCACTTTTCACTTTCACGCATTGGAGAAGGAAACGGCAACCCACTCCAGTGTTCTTGCCTGGAGAATCCCAGGAACGGTGGAGCCTGGTGGGCTGCTGTCTGTGGGGTTGCAGAGAGTGGAACACGACTGAAGTGACTTAGCAGCAGTGGCAGCAGCAGGGAGTCTGTGGAGTGGTAATGGGAGAGATGATTGTGAATCAGGTAGTCACACAGGTAAACGCACGGCTGTTTGTGGAGTGACGTCAAAGCAAGGGGAGAAAGGCTGAGTGCTGAAAAGCGGGCTGGGCCGGAAGGCGGCGCCGAGGGCAGCCTGTGAGGCTTTCCTGAGGCTGTGATCGTTTGAGCTGAGATTTACTGGGTGAAGAGATGCCAGTTAGATAAAAAGAGGGGAGGAGAGCATTTCTGGCAGGGAAAATAGAATGTGCAAAGGTCCCGTGGCTGGAGAAGGCATGACTGGGAGCCAGCCAGTATATTGAGCTGTGAATGGTGAAGACGAGAATAGTGCCAGAAGAAAAGCCTCACTATTTAGTGTTTCCACATGATCAGTTCAGTTCAGTTCAGTTCAGTCGCTCAGTCGTGTCCGACTCTTTGCGACCCCATGAATCACAGCACGCCAGGCCTCCCAGTTCATTACTATCTCTCGGAGTTCACTCAGACTCATGTCCATCAAGTCCGTGATGCCATCCAGCCATCTCATCCTCCGTCGTCCCCTTCTCCTCCTGCCCCCAATCCCTCCCAGCATCAGAGTCTTTTCCAGTGAGTCAACTCTTCACATGAGGTGGCCAAAGTGCTGGAGTTTCAGCTTTAGCATCAGTCCTTCCAAAGAAATCCCAGGGTTGATCTCCTTCAGAATGGACTGGTTGGATCTCCTTGCAGTCCAAGGGACTCTCAAGAGTCTTCTCCAACACCACAGTTCAGAAGCATCAATTCTTCGGCGTTCAGCCTTCTTCACAGTCCAACTCTCACATCCATACATGACCACTGGAAAAACTATAGCCTTGACTAGACGGACCTTAGTTGGCAAAGTAATGTCTCTGCTTTTGAATATACTATTTAGCTTGGACATAACTTTTCTTCCAAGGAGTAAGCGTCTTATAATTTCATGGCTGCAGTCACCATCTGCAGTGATTTTGGAGCCCCCAAAATAAAGTCTGACACTGTTTCTACTGTTTCCCCATCTATTTCCCATGGAGTGATGGGGACCGGATGCCATGATCTTCGTTTTCTGAATGTTGAGCTTTAACGTGATCATGTATTACTTTATAATAAGCAGTCATTTAAAAGATCATAAGATATATGCTGGTGATTATTCTTTTCATCTACTGTAGAACTGGTCATTTATAGAAGATATGTAGAAAAACAATGTTCATTTGGATTTGGACGCAAAGCCAAAGTAATGTGTTTATTTTTATTCTTTAATTTATTGAAGTATGGTTGATTTACAATGTGTTAATTTCTGTGGTATAGCAAAGTGATTCAGTTATGTATTATATATAATATGTACATACACGCTCTTTTTCGCAATGGCTCACCACAGATCGAATGTACTGCCCTTTGCTGTACAGTAGGGCCTTCTTGTTTGTTCGTTTAGTGTATAATAGTTACGCCCATCTGTTAAACCCAGACTCCGAGTGCATTCCTCCTCCTGCCCGCCCCCCACCCTGGAACCGCGCGAGCCTGCGCTCTGTGTCTGTGGGTCTGTTTCATCGATAGGCTCATTTGTGTCATATATCAGGTTCTACGTACAGCGACCTCATGCGATATTTGTCTTTCTCTGTATCGCTTACCTCACTTGGTACGGTAACCCCTGGGCCCATCTGTGTCGCTGCAAACAGCGCTCTCTCTTACAGCCGAGTGGCATTCCGCTCCCGTCCACGCGCGCGCACCCATGCAGTGCGTCCGCACGGCTTATCCGTTCGCGGGCGTTTAGGTTGTTTGCGCGTCTCGGCTGCTGTGACTGGTGCTGCCGTGAACATAGGGGGTGCACGGATCTCTTCGGATGATCAGACTGAAGTGTGATTCATTAGCTAGATGTATAGAGCTCTTTCCCCCAGTGGACTCAGAAATACATTACAGGTGTGCAGTGCGCAGTTCAGCACTGGAGACAGTCACACCCGCAGGCCTTGCTGACTGTTCTCAAACGCCTTCCTTCGGTCTGGGATGGCGACGCTACAGCAGCTGAAGGCTCAGTTCCTGTAGGTTAGGTTTTGGAGCGCGTCTTAGTTGTTTTCTTTGCGTTGGGTCTTAGTCGCGAGGCGCAGGCTTCACTGTCCCGGGGCGTTTGGGATCTTAGTTCCCATTCTTTTTTAATTGTTATTATTTATTTACTTTTAATGGGAGGGTGATTGCTTTACAGTATTGTGCTGGCTTCTGCCAAGCAGCGTGAATCAGCCGTAGGGAACCCACGTCCCCGCCCTCTTGACCCCGCCCCTCTCGGTTGTTCCGGAGCCTGGGTTTGGGGTCCCTGCGTCGGACGGCAAATTCCCATTGGCTATCTGTTACCCATATGACATATGGGGGACCACCAGGGAAGCCCCCCGCCGTAGGTTTTAGAATTTCCCGCAGAAGGGAAGTTTCAAGCGCTAAGATTTCTTCCTTTCTGCCTTAGGTTACAGGAGGCTCTAGCGGCATCGGAAAGTGCATCGCTATCGAGTGCTACAAACAAGGAGCCTTCATAACTCTGGTCGCACGGAATGAGGTGAGTCTTCCAGTTATGTTCCTAGGTACCGAGTCAGCACGCTGTGAGTCACGGAGGCCGTGCGAGCCTGGCAGTGTTCAGCCTCGCCTCTGCTTGGAGCTGTGATTCCTGTGCTGTGCTCAGTGGCGTCCGACTCTTCGCAGCCCCGTGGACTGTGGCCCGCCGGGCTCCTTTGTCCATGGGATTCTCCGGGCAGGAATACAGGAGTGGGCTGCCGTGCCCTCCTCCAGGGGATCTTCCCGACCCAGGGATCGAACCCGGGTCTCCCGCATTGCGTGTGGATTCTTTACCAGCTGACTGTGTTCCGGGCAAAAACTCCCTGGTTGAAGTCAGGTTAGCTCCACAGGTATTTATTCAGGGCCGGGAACTCTGAGGCAGCATTGCAGAGCCCGCAGGCCTGGGAGAAGCAGAGACTTCGGTGCAGCCCTGGCCGTAGGCAGCCAGCGCCCTGCCCGGAGCCGCCGACGGTCGCGGCGCAGGGCCATCTGAGGCCTGAAGGATGGGTAGGCGTCCCTCTGTACTTTGCTTCTGACTAGTCTCCATCGGTAGTGAGACCCAGACCGCACGGGGACGTCCCTCCTCCCCTGCAGTCCCGCAGAACACAGGTTTCTCGTGCGCGTCAGCACCAGATCTGGCTCCTCCTCTGCTCAGCGTCCGTGTCCCTTGCGGAGCCCGGGCGGGCGCTCTGCTCGCCCCCATAGCCCCGCGCGCTCCTGCTCCCGGGTGGGGGCCACGGCGGGCCTTGGGCTCGGCCTCCAGCTCGGGTCACAGTGGGTGCTCGGGACTCTCTGCTGGCTGAGGAAATGACGCGAGGGCGGTGGACCGAGGGGCAGGTGCGCAGCGGCGCTGATGGGGTTTGATTCCCCGCTGCGCAGGGGAGGGCGGCGGGCGGGGGGCTGCCCAGGGGCGGCCGCGGGGGTCCCGGGGACCGTGCAGATCGGGCTCTGGCAGCCACCGCCTCTCTAAAAACGGAAGGCAGAATCAGCGCCCTTGTTTGTCCCGGGACCCCTCTAACACCGCATCTGCTGTGGCGTGAAACCACCGTCCGCGACTGAAAACCCGGCTGGGATGGAACGGGCGCCCGGTGCGATGTGCCCAGTGCTGAGGTTTGACGGAGACACCGGAACGGGAGGCGGGGCAGGCCCGCGTGTCGGGGCCTCCGGGCTTCCCGTGGCTCCTGGCATTGCTGGGGGTGAACGAGGCCTTCCGCACGCGGAAGGCCTTTACTCTCTAGTGTGATTTTATACTCCGACTCTAGCAAAGTCAGACGGTGTCCCTCTGTGTTAATAGAATAATATGATTTTGTTACAGGCACATTCTTGTTTAGAAAACCTCCACGTCTTTTGAAAGGACTCCCTTCTCCTTTTGTTCGTCTCTGCTGTCATGCTGTATTTAAACTCTAGCATTTATAGCAAATTGAGGCAGTGTAAACTGATCTCCATCTTCTTGAAAATAACTAAAACAAGCGCCATTGAGACCTTGGGAGAATTACTCAATTACCGGATAGTTTTGCTTGTCCTCAGAGCATAGGTTTACCTCGTCCATCTCACAAGTGATTTTTACTGTATTTGCTTTTTTGGTGGAGGAGGGACTCTTTAGATGATCTTGCAGGAAATCATTATGCCATGAAATCACACACAGCCTTCAGTTTGGGAATATGCTTCACATCTCCGTAATGACAAAGGAAAACATCTATGAGAATTGATGGTAGACTCTTAGCAATTAATGCTGATGATTGGGACTTTGAGGTTCATTAATTTTTTTATTATCTTTCTCTGCAGTGAATGTAAAACCTCACTATCCCTTAGTCACAGCTTACCCTACTTTATAGCCGTGTGGTCCGTAGCTCTGCACACACAGGTGATATCCCGTGTGCTTTCTGGCATTTAATGTCCTTGTACAAAAATTGCTTTTTCTCTCCTTTTAAAAAAACAAATGGACAAATAGACCATCACCAGAACTAATTGTTCTCTGTTGCTTTCAGGACAAGCTGTTGCAGGCAAAGAAAGAAATCGAAAAACACTCTATTAATGATAAACAGGTAAAGTCACTGTGCTCGTGATATATGTTCTGTCTAATCAGCACAGGTGTGCAAAGGAAAAGACCATGACTTCATCTGTGAATAGTTCGTTGAAAGCACATCAACTGTTCCTAATTACATTGTTTTTAAAATCGTGAAATTTTTGAATTATCTTGGATTTCAGGTTATTACCAGAGCAATGCATGACTCTAACACACATACACACACTCAAGTGATCCAATAACAGAATGTTTTCCTAGAAAATGATTTCATTTCAGTTATTTATTCAAATTAACATAAAGCGAAGGAGGTATTAAACATATTTTTTGATTATGCAGTTTTTTGCTGAATGCAATGGTATATGTATGTATACAATATATATTTTAGGCTAAAACATAATGATAAATTAATAGCCACACACTCATCACCCAGCTTAATAAATGGCATTTTCTGGGGCCCCTGAAATCTCCTCTCTTTGCCCACATCAGCCTTATCCTTCTGTCTCATTTCTAGAGGTAACCCCCAACTTGATTTTTACAGTTTTTTTCCTTTTGCTTTTTAGTGTTTTGGCATGTAGAACTTCAGTTCCCTGACCAGGGATCGACCCCCCGCCCTCTGCATTGAAAGTCTTAACCACCGCACCTCCAGGGAGTTCCCTTCCATTGTTTTTTTAAATAATTTGACTGTGAGTGCTTGTCACCCTAAGAAGAGTGTTTACTTCTGCTTCTTTTTGAACTTCATGGCATCATTCTTATCTTGATAGCTTTGTTGAGACAGAATTTCACATACTGTTTAGCTCACTGACTTAAGGTGTACAGTTCAGTGGGTTTTAGCATATCCACAGAGTTGCAGTTATCGCCAGATTCAGTTATGGAAGGAACACTCTCGTCCTCCCGTAAAGGAGGCCCATGTTCTTTAGCAGTCAGCCCTTGTTCTCTTCCACCCACTCCTGGCCCTGGGATATCGCTAGCCTGTTTTCTCTAAGTTTATACAACATCATTCTTTGTGTATTCTTTGCTTGATATTGTTGTTAAAATCCCTCAGTTGCTGCATGAAGTAATCGTTTTTTGTTTTTTTTTTTTGCTGCTCTCTAGTTTTCTTGTCTCTACAGACTCTCCTCCGTCCATCACCTCTCTGTCTAGAGTTTCTAGTCTGTGTAGACTCTCCTCCACCCATCAGGTCTCTGTCTAGAGTCTCTAGTCTGTGCCATCCATCAGCTCTCTCTCTAGAGTCTCTAGTCTGTGTAGACTCTCCTCCACCCATCAGCTCTCTCTCTAGAATCTCTTGTCTCTACAGACTCTCCTCCATCCATCAGCTCTCTCTCTAGAGTCTCTAGTCTGTGTAGACTCTCCTCCACCCATCAGCTCTCTGTCTAGAGTCTCTAGTATGTGCCATCCATCAGCTCTCTCTCTAGAGTCTCTTGTCTGTGTAGACTCTCCTCCACCCATCAGCTCTCTCTCTAGAGTCTCTTGTCTGTGTAGACGCTCCTCCACCCATCACCTCTCTGTCTAGAGTCTCTTGTCTGTGTAGACTCTCCTCCATCAGCTCTACTGTGGGTGGGCATTTAGGTCGTCTCCATTTTTTTTTTTCAGTTTGCTTTCCTTCTTGCTATTGCTAAAGTTTATCTCTGTGCACGTTGTACAGGGATGGAATACACCTAGAAATGAAATTGTTGAGCGCATGCATCACCAAAATAGTTGCACTCCTGCCAGCAGTGACTCCTTGCCAATACTTGGTATTAACAGACTTTCTAAGTTTTGCTTTTCTGATGGGTTTTAAATGGTGTTTCACTGTGGTTTCAATCGCCTCATTCTTTCCCTCCGGAAATTCATTAGAGAACTCTGTTGTCTTTTTTGTTGCTAAGTCGCTAAGTCATGTCCGACTCTTTGCAACCCCATGGACTGCTGGACTGCAGCATGCCAGGCTTCCCTGTCCTTCATCCTCCTGCAGAGTTTGCTTGAACTCACGTCCACTGAGTCAGTAATGTTAAGATGCTAAGGTGGTGAAGCAAAGACAACTTTGCACGTCAGTTGGGCAAATCTGCCTCGTCTCTTGAAACAGCTGTGGCGTGGCCCTGGGCACCCGGGGTTTGCTGGATCTGCTTTCTATTGGCGGCTTGCATTTCTCTTCTTCTGCCTTCTGTGCTGCAAGCAGATGTCCTCACCCACCTCTGTGTGTGTGTGTGGGGGGTTCTCTACGGGGTCTCTGTCTGTACCCCCTGCTCTGAAGCCCACAGACATTGGAAAGCACCAGCTGGGCGGGCCCCCCAGCTCCACTGTTTTGTTTTCCTGTCCCTGTGAGCTCTGGTAGAGAAGGGGCATCGTCTAGAACACGGATCTGGAGCGTCCTGGTGAAGGCCAGTCTCACTAACGCCACGCCTGCTCCCTGTCCCCCTCGTTAGCCCTGCTCTTCACCCGGCAGAAGCCTCAGGTCGTGTGGACAGTCCTTGACTTGCACGTCTAGGGAGGGGAAGGTCCTCACGGCTGGAGCGTGCAGGAGGGGCCAGGGCGGCCTCCCGCCCCAGAGCTGCTTCTCTGCGCAGCATGAGCGGGGCCCGGTGATGTTTCTTCCCTGCTAGTGTGTTTTCCCCCACTGCCAAGAATTGCCCATGTGTGCAGGCTGAGTTGCTTCAGTCACGTAGCCCCCCAGGCTCCTCTGTCCTTGGCATTCTCCAAGCAAGAACACTGGGAGTGGGTTGCCATGCCCTCCTCCAGGGGATCTTCCAGACCCAGGGACTGAACCCCTGTCTCCCGCATCTGCTGCCTTGTGGGTGGAGTCCTTCACCGCTGAGCCCCTGGAAGGCTGCCCGCCCGTCCCCACTTGCCTCCTAATTGCATTGTCAGCAGTTTCAAACCCTGCAATCAGAACATCCAAACTGGGCTCCTTATCTGCTGGAAAAATTGTGTTTAATTTTTAAAGACGGTTCTTTTAAAGCCCTCATAGCTTTGATCATTGTTTTCTCTTTCTAACAGGTGGTGCTTTGTATATCAGTTGATGTGTCTCAAGACTATAGCCAAGTGGAGAACGTCATAAAGCAAGTAAGAGGTTGGGTCAGTTGAAGTTAATCCACTCGCCTTTTGACTGGTCCTTCCCGGTTTGGTGTGTGGCTTGGAGGTGGCATATCTTCCCTGTAGGTCTAATCGTTTTATGGGTTTTGTTTATCAGCTTGATTGGCTGCTAACGGGTTCTTTGTTTCTGTTCCTTGATGTCCAATTTGATGAACTTCAGGCACAGGAGAAGTTGGGCCCGGTGGACATGCTTGTAAACTGTGCAGGAATGGCACTTGCAGGAAAATTTGAAGATCTTGAAGTCAGCACTTTTGAAGTGAGTAAGAATTTGTTTCTTTCCTCACTGCGGTAGCCCATACACTGAACGGGGAGAACTGCTGCTGCTGCTGCAGCATCGCCTCAGTCGTGTCCGACTCTGTGCGACCCCACAGCCGGCAGCCCACCAGGCTCCCCCATCCCTGGGATTCTCCAGGCAAGAGCACTGGAGTGGGCTGCCATTGCCTTCTCCAGTGCATGAAGTGAAAAGTGAAAGTGAAGCGCTCAGTCGTGTGTGACTCTTCGCGACCCCGTGGACTGCAGCCCACCAGGCTCCCTCCGTCCAGGCACAAGTACTGGAGTGGGCTGAAGGGAGAACTAGTTTATGGCTAAAAGCTTTATGAATGAAATAGGTGAAATGCATTCCAGTTTAACAGAAGCTTCAGCAAACTAGAGGAAGGCTGGACAGGGTTTTAGTCCCAGTGGCCATCCAGCCTTGGAAGTTTACGCAGGCCACTGGACCTTGACTTCCTCAGCTGTAAAATGGGAATGCAACCTGCAGCCTGACCCAGATTAGCATTGACTTACTGAGGTCATATTATCAACAGAGCTCTTTGTAAGCCAAGAGATGCTACATTTTCTTGTCAAGTATTAGTGTTTTTAAAAATGAAAACCCAAAAAGTTGAAGAGCAGACTCTGGCATTCTCAAGCCAAGAGCAGAAGACAAAGCGCCATATTTTTGTTTACGTTTTTAAAACTGTCAGCCAAAGAAGTGCACAGCAGACTTGAAACCCTTCTTACGTGCACAGCATGTCTCTCTTCACCTGATGTCGCGTCAGCTGTCTCTCCCTCTTCCTGGTCTATGGGGCCTTCACAGTGTGATGGGCTGTGAATGATCTTCTTGGTGAAGTTAGAGTGTTCATTCATTTGATGTCACGTCAGCTGTCTCTCTCTTCCTGCTCTCTAGAGCCTTCATGGTGGTGATGGGCTGTGAATGATCTCAGTGAAGCTAGAGTGCACCCGCTTTTATGGAAGAGGAGCCTCCCGGAGTAGCAGTTCGGACGTCCTGCTCTGGCAGGCTGGGGGAAAGTACTGTGAACTCTGCGATTCCAAGCCAAGCTGGGCCAGGCCAGCAGAGGCAGACGCAGAGTGATGCCTTAGCTGGACTCTGGTATCGTAAGGCTTCTTGATCAGCTCAGCAGAAAAAGATAGCTGTTGGGTCAGGACTTCCTGGTGTCCAGTGGTTACAACTCTGCCTTCTGAGGCAGGGGCTGTGGGTTCGATCCCTGGTCTGGGATCTAACATTCTACATGCCACTCAGCACAGCCAAAGGGGAGGGAATCAAAAGATAGATGTCTTGACCTATATGCCTTTATCTCTAGGTGCTGATAGGGAGATTTTGAAGATTATCTCAACGGCTGTGTAAAGAATTAGTTGGAGGAAGTAGCAGCAGTCTAGGCGTGAAGGGATGAGGGGAAGGACTTCAGAGGCGGCCGGTGAGGGGGAGTGTGAGTCGTGCCTCCGTGTGGAAGATGATAGGAAGGGAGGTCGGCAGACTCCTCGGTCGACCGTGGGCGGTGAAGAGGACCAGTGTGCGGGGCTGTGCAGCCGGGCGCCGGGCGCAGGGAACCGCACCTGTGTCTAACGGAGGTCTGGAGCTCAGAGGCAGAGACTTGTGGGGGTCGTAACTGAGCAGGAGGAGCAGGAGCTGAGCACAAAAGACTGGGTGACTGCGGGCCTGCCCTGGCAGTCCAGGTTAAGACCCCGTGCTTCTGCTGCGGGGCTCACGGGTTCAAGCCCGCCAGGGGACTAAGATGCTGCCTGCCTTGTGGTGTGGCATAAAAAAAAAAGTTCAGGCAGCTGCGGGTGGGTGTCAGTGGCAAGGAGAAGATATGAAATGGGTGAGATGAAGGAAGAAGTAAAACACACATAGAATATGAAGTGTGCGGCAACATTTAAAAATGCTTGAATCTAATCTTTCTGAAAAACTCATTTATTCTCAGCCCGTCTCCCATCACACTGTCTCCTTCCTCTGTCTCTCTCACTTTGTTTGAAAAAGCAGTCACAGTCCATTTCTTTTGCACCCACCCTGCCCAGCCCCGCACCATCTCCACGCCAGCACCTCTGCACACACACTGCTCGTCGCTCTGTCCCAGCGGTGGTGCCGTGCAGGCTCCTCTGTAGTTGAGGCGCGTGGGCTCAGGCGCTTCACACCATGTGGGATCTTAATTCCCTGAGCAGGGATCAAACCCACGTCCCTGCATTGCAAGGTGGGCTCTTACCATTGGAACACCAGGGAGGCTCCAGCAGGAGTTAGTTTTGACTGGGATTGCACTGACATTATAGAAACATGTGAGGGAAACTGACGTCTTAACGGTAATTTGGTCTTCTAACCCATATAACATAATGTAGTGGTTTTTTATTTCAATTTCTTGAGTTTTCGTTGCTCATGTAGAAAAAGCTACAATTGATTTCTGTGTATCGATCCTGCAGTGTTGCTGAACTCCAACCATTAATTCTAGTGTTCACTGGACTTTCTACATCCAAGACCATGTCGTCTGCAAGACGTCTTCCACTGCTATCTAGATACGCTTGTTCCGTGGGCTTGACTAGAGGTGGCCAAAGCAGACATTTATCTTGCTCCTGACTTTAGGGAGGAAGCGGTTGGTCTTTAGTCTTCAGCCTGATGTTAGCTGTAGCTTTGTTTGTTTATTTTTGGTAGATGCCCTTTATCGAGTTTAGCAGTCTGTCCTAATATGCTGAGAGTTTTTTGTGAAATAGATGTTTAATTTTGTCAGGCGCTTTTTCTGCCCCTACTGGGATGATCATCAATTTCTTTTCATCATCAAACAGTGTGTTAATATGGTGACTTGCACTGATTAATTTCCAGATGTTTCCAGCCTTGTGTTCCTGAGATAAACCTCCTTTGGTCAGGATGTGTTATCCTTTCTGTGTTCTTGAGGGGTATTAGCTGTAGCGTTTTGTAATGTTACTTTTTGGTGTTGTGTTACTTTTGGCCTCATAGCATCAGTAGAGGAGTCGTCCCTCCTTTTCAGTTTTCTGGAAGAATTTGTGTAGGATTGATTGATTTTCCTTAAATGCTGGTAGACTCCACCAGTGAAGCCTGAGATTTTCTTTGTGGGAAGGTTTTAACTTTAATTTCTTTAATAGATGGAGTGTGTGCCTGCTAAATTGCTTCAGTCGCATCTGACTCTTCACGACCCCACGGACTGGAGCTCACCAGGCTCCTTTGTCCATGGGATTCTCCCAGCAGGAATGCTGGAGTGGGTTCCCATGCCCTTCTCCCGGGGATCTTCCATGGGATTCTTCCGGCAGGAATACTGGAGTGGGCTCTCGTGCCCTCCTCCGGGGGATCTTCCCGGCCCACGGATGGAACCGCGTTGGACTGGAGCCTGCCAGCTCCTCTGTCCATGGGATTCTCCCAGCAGGAATACTGGAGTGGGCTCCCATGCCCTCCTCCCAGGGATCTTCCATGGGATTCTCCCGGCAGGAATGCTGGAGTGGGCTCCCATGCCCTCCTCTGGGGATCTTCCATGGGATTCTCCCGGCAGGAATGCTGGAGTGGGCTCCCATGCCCTCCTCCCAGGGATCTTCCCATGGGATTCTCCCGGCAGGAATGCTGGAGTGGGCTCCCATGCCCTCCTCTGGGGATCTTCCATGGGATTCTCCCGGCAGGAATGCTGGAGTGGGTTCCCATGCCCTTCTCCCGGGGATCTTCCATGGGATTCTCCCGGCAGGAATGCTGGAGTGGGCTCCCATGCCCTCCTCTGGGGATCGTCCATGGGATTCTCCCGGCAGGAATACTGGAGTGGGTTCCCATGCCCTTCTCCCAGGGATCTTCCATGGGATTCTCCCGGCAGGAATGCTGGAGTGGGCTCCCGTGCCCTCCTCCGGGGATCTTCCCGGCCCAGGGATGGAACCGCGTCTCCTGGGTTGCGCGCGGGAGCGTTCCCTCTAGCGCCACCTGGAGGGCTCCCTGATAGCTCAGCAGGAGGCCTGGGTTCCACCTGGGAGCCTCTGTTTTATATTGTACTTGGTGATAGACCTAGTTTTTTTAATAAGACTTTTTAATGTAGAAGCATTGCAATGCAGTATCATGAGACTTTCAGGTTGAAAACTTTAAAGTTTTTACGAGTTCCCAGGACGAGGGCAGAGGAGACCCTTGGCACCTGTGCGTGTCCTCTCCCAGCACAAGAGCCCACGCGTGCTGGGCAGCTGCTGCGGTTGCCGGGGGAGGGTGCTTACCTTCTGCTTCCTCTTTCCATCCTTGCCGCAGGCCTGTGAGGTCACACCATGTGAACCCAGTTTTCACGGAGGAATTACGTAGAGTGTCCACCTTTGCTGTTCATCATCAAATAGGCATGAATGGTAGAGCCCAGCCCTGCTGTCCACACTCTTAACCCCTGGCCTGGCCTCTGTGGTCTCGCTGACTCTTAGAGCTAACAGGGCAGGAAAAATTTAGAAGCTAAAGAGCTCAGACTGCCTCTCAGAAGGGTTACCTGCACCGTGCGGCGCACTTTTTCTAAGGAGGAGACTAATTTTTTCCAGGCTTCAGCAAAGACCTGAGTGCTGTCGTGAGAGCGTGAGGTTAGAGTGAAACCAGAGACAGGCGGACTCGGGAGGGGGCTGAAAGGGGAGGCTGAGGCTGACTGTGCGCACACCGCCCTCCGTCAACAGGGAGGGGAGGCTGTAGGCCAGGCGGTGAGCTCGGGGCTCTGTGGTGACCCAGAGGGGCGGGGTGTGCGTTTGCATGGCGCTGATTCCCTCTCTTGTACAGTAGAAACTAGCGACATTGTGAAGCAACCATATGGCAGCAAAGAAGACAGAGAGAGAAAGAAAGAAACGGGCCCCCAGCGCGGAGCCCTGTGTGTCACGGTCACTTCCGGGACCCTTTAGTTCCTGTTTGTTCAGCCGCTCCGCTGGCGCCCAGCGACCCGGGCTCCGGCTCGGGGCGGGCGCCCGTGGGGCACACCAGTGACCCGGGGCAGGTGCCCGAGGCGGGCGCTGGTGACCCAGGGCAGGTGCCCACGGGGGCGTCGATGACCCAGGGCGGGGTACCCGAGGGGGCACGGGCGCACTGGTGACCCGGGGCAGGTGCCCAGGGGGAGCCGGTGACCCAGGGCGGGTGCCCGAGGAGGGCAGGCTGGTGACCCGGTGCGGGTGCCCGAGGGGCACAGGCACACTGGTGACCCGGGCGGGTGCCCAAAGGGGGCGCCGGTGACCCGGAGCGGGGTGCCCGAGGGGGTCGCAGGCGCACTGGTGACCCGGAGCAGGTGCCCAAGGGGGGCGCTGGTGACCTGGGGTGGGTGCCCGAGGGGGCGCACTGGTGACCCGGGGCAGGTGCCCAAGAGGGGCGCTGGTGACCCAGGGCGGGTGCCCGAGGGGGCAGGCTGGTGACCCGGGCGGGTGCCCAAGGGGGGCGCCGGTGACCCGGGCGGGGTGCCCAAGGGGGTCACAGTCACACTGGTGACCCGGAGCAGGTGCCCAAAGGGGGCGCCGGTGACCCGGGCGAGTGCCCGAAGGGGGCGCGGGCGCACTGGTGAGCCGGGGCGGGTGCCCGAGGGGCGCGGGCGCACTACACAGGCTCCAGGCCTCTTTGTTCCCTGCAGAGGCTGATGAGCCGTCAACTACCTGGGCAGCGTGTACCCCAGCCGGGCGGTGATCGCCACCATGAAGGAGCGCCGCGTGGGCAGGCTCGTCTTCGTGTCCTCCCAGGCCGGGCAGCTCGGCCTCTTTGGCTACACAGCGTACTCTCCATCCAAGTTCGCCATCAGGGGCCTGGCGGAGGCTCTACAGATGGAGGTGAGAGCATCTTCGCTTTACGTTGATTCCTCTCAGCCTGGGGAAGCACGCTCCCCTTTCAGTTCAGTCACTCGCTCAGTTGTGTCTGACTCTTCGCAAGCCCATGGACGTGAGTCTGAGTAAGCTCCGGGAGTTGGTGATGGACAGGGATGCCTGGTGTGCTGCAGTCCATGGGGTCTCAGAGAGTCAGACATGACTGAGCAACTGAACCTAACTTAGTAGTACTAACATCTTCATAGTATTACGGGCAGACGGCAGAGCTCTTGTGTTTCAGACATCTGCAGTAAAGTGAGTATCACAATAAAGCGAGTCACAGGAATGTTTGGTTTCCCCCGTGCACATAAAGGCTGAGTCTCCGCTGTGCTGTGCTATGAAGTGTGCGATAACATTAAAAGAAACAGTATACATTCTTAATTTAAAAATACTGTATTGCTCAAAAATGTTAACCATCTTCTGAGCCTTCAGTGAGTCCTTAGTAGTACCATCAAAGAGCACTGATCTTAGATCACCATAACAGATACAGTCGTGATGAAATGTTTGAACTATTGGGAGAATTACCAAAGTGTGTCACAGAGTCATGAAGTGGGCAGCTGCTGCTGGAAATCTGATGCCAGTGGACTTGCTCAGTGCAGGGTTGCCACAGACGCCCATTGGGTAGAACGTGCAGTGTCTGTGGGTGAGTGCTGAGTCACGCCAGTGGTGTGTGACTCTGTGCGACTCCATGGGCTGTAGCCCACCAGCCTCCTTTGTCCCCGGGATTCTCCAGGCAAGAACACTGGAGGGGTTGCCGTGCCCTCCTCCAGGGGATCTTCCTGACTCGGGGATCGAACCCTCATCTCTAATGTCTCCTGCACTGGCAGGTAGGTTGTTTACCACCTGGGAAGCTCAAACCTTCAATTAGTAAAAAATGCAGTATCTATAAAGTGCAATAAAGTAAAACACAAGAAAATAACTAAGTCAGACTTCTTGGTTTTCCAGTGGTTAAGACCCCAAGCTCCCACTGCGGGCAACACGGGTTTACCCCCTGGCTGGGGAAGTTCCACATGGTGCGCAGTGTGGCCAAAAAGTAAATACAAATAAGAAAGATGCACCTTGATTAAAAAATAATAATAAATAAATAACTTTAAAATCCCAGTAAGCTGTGACTGTATTGACCTAATACTGAGTGAGTATGCACAAGGGTAACCAGATACTTTATTCCCTTTTGTCATTGTTCTTTAACATTCTTTAAAGATGTCCCTTTAATGAAAGGATCCTCTCTTTATGCATGCGTATTCAGGTGTTCAGTTGTGTCTGGCTCTTTGTGACCCCGTGGACTATAGCCCGCCAGGCTCCTCTGTCCATGGGATTTTCCAGGCAACAGTACTGGAGTGGGGGGCCATTTCCTTCTCCAAGGGTTCTTCCCGACCCAGGGGATCAAACCCAGGCCTCCATCATTGTAGACGGACGCTTTTCCGTCTGAGCCACCAGGGAAGGCCTGCCTAATAAAATGAGTATGTGTGTGAGGGAAGAGCTACTGTGTAGCTCTCAGTTTTTAGACAAATCATTTAACTTGATCTCGTCATCCTTGTTGGTAAAAATGAGAATAAGACCTGGACTAAAGATCGCACTTGGCTCTCCTGATGCTTACGGTTTAATGCCCTGAAGAAACCCTGGTGAGCGGGCGAGCTGCTCATCTGCATGGCCAGGGAGCGTGCCTGGCGGGAGGGGGTTGGGGTCAGCGCCCAGTCGGCGCCTGCCAGGTGTGTGCAGCTCCCTCTTCGTCTGCGCTGCTGCCACCGGGGCTGCTTAGGGAGCACTGCGAGGCCCTTTCCAAATTCCTTCTAATTCTATATATAGCTGACCTTGAACCTCATGGATCTGAACTGCACAGGTCCACTTGTGAATGGCTTTCTTCCAGTGAGGATGAGAGAGCTGCCAGCTCTGAGGTTGGCTGAACCCTCAGATGCTGTGCCGTGGGTGTGGAGGGCCCCTTGGAAAGCTAAATGTGGATTTTAAAATGTGGTCACGCAGGGAGTCAGTGCCTTTGACCTCCACATTGTTCAGGGGTCAACCGTGTACTGAAATGTAACACTACCTCATGATGTTAAAAGACCAGAATAAAATTAATTGTGGCCGTTTCTCTTAATGGAGAAGGAAATGACAACCCACTCTGGTATGCTTGCCTGAGAAATCCCATGGACAGAGGAGCCTGGTGGGCTGCAGTCCAGGGGGTCGCGAAGAGTTGAACACGACTGAGCGACTAAGCAGCAGCAGCAGCAATCCTCTTACAGTGAGTGTGGCTTCAGGGTCTCAGTTCATGATTCAGATTAGGAGTGGGTGCTTCCCCCCACCTACCAAAGCACCAGAGTGAATATTTTAGCCTTTGAGGGCTAGATGGTGCCTGTTGCAACTACTCAGATCTCTTATGATAGCAGGAGAGCAGCCTTGTGAGTGGTTTAAATAAGCAAGTACGGATGTGTGCCAATTCATAGAAACAGGTAAAGGGCCAGATCTGGTCCTCAGGCCACAGCTGGCCGACCTCTGATTCAGAAGCCCGCAGAGAGCCCTGGGTGGTGCAGAGAGCCCTGGGTGGTGCTGAGCAGAGTGCCACGCTGCTGTGACACTGGATGAGCCCCTGTGACTCAGACACGTCCCGGGTCAGCGAGAGTCCCTGCGCTGTGCTCGTCCCATCCCACAGGAGTCAGCCGCAGGCCTCCCTGTCATCAGTCTCCTTGATACGCTTAGTTGATAACAGGTCTCTGTAACATACGCTTAGCCAGTGGGGCACATACGGCTGTGAAATTTCCAACAAGAACACCAGTAATTTCTTTTGTAGCTTTCACTTCGATACATCCCTCTATGAATAACCATGTTCTTTTATAACAGTTTCCTGAAATACATGAGGCAGATGGCCTTGTGTAGCCTTCTAGATAATAAAACCGAGTTTCCCAAAATTCTATCCAGTTGCTGAAAAGCCGCATCATGACTTTGTAACAGAAATAGTAGCAAAGTCTGTGCCTTTTGGTCCTGCCTTCCCGCTCCCTGTCTGCGCTATGATGTGTCTGTAATTTAGGTCAGGGTTGCCTCAGCTCTTCCCTTTGGCCTCAGAAACCCAGCAGGAGAAGGCGTGTTTTGGGATTGAAAGGCATGTACGACAGCTTTCTGTCCCCAAGCCTGTCTCGCAGAAGGACTCCAGGAGTCACTCAGGGCACATGTCTGATCTGCGCGGCCTGGCTCCCTTTTGGGTGGAAGGAAGGTGCTAATAAATAAGAGGGAAGAGACCGGAGCTGCCCTTCTGGGCGCGTCCCGAAGCCTTTCAGTGACATGTGATTCACAGGCTGCAAGTGGCCGGTCTGGGCTTGCCAGGTGGCTTAACTTTGCTCCATATTTGGACTCTATTAAAATAAAATGTCCTCATGTAAGCAAAGACTAAAATCAACATGTTCCGTGGAAAATGTAGTTGAGGGGAGTGAGTTCAGCCATCAAAGCCTAGCGCGCTCCGAGCAGAGCTCCCGCCCGGCACAGCCGTCTCCTCGGCAGCGTGCACTGCTCTGTTCTTGCTGGTCTGCTTAGCCAGGGTGGTCTGGGCTTTTTGTGAATGAAACGCTCTGTACTCAGACTCTGAGTGCCTGTGATTGTTGTTTCTGGGCAATGGGCTCTTAGATCTTCCTCCACCACACTCTTGCTCCCTAGACCAGAGCTGGGTCTAGAAATGCTTTACGCGTGGTGAATAAATTTGGAAGATGCTTTGTTGGCGTTTTTGGCTTTCTTTTTCTAAACCCAGTCTTTTAGGTATAAAGACATCACTTAAAGACGTTAGAAGTTGTTCTTTTAGGAAAGCAGGCTTCTGAGGAAGGAGTGTGGCCGAAGATACGGCGGCAGAGACCGAATGAAAGAAACCTAGGTGTCCCACTTTCCACACCCCTGCTCCCGATCACCCCCACTCCTCCCTCATCTTTTTCTTCTCAAAAAGAAGCTGAAGCTTAAGTTCTGAGCTTCACCGTCAGCAGCTCTAATGCTTTCTCCAGCTCCTAGGTCTTCGTCTTCGCTTTTCTTTTTAACGGTTGGTTGTTACTTTGTTTGGCTGTGGTGGTTCTTAGTTGTGGCACGGGGGGCTCTCTGGTTGCGACCTGCAGGTTCAGTGGTTGCGGCTCAGGCTCATCGCCCCGCAGCACGAGGGATCGCGGCTGCCTGAGCAGGGGTGGGCCTGAGACCCTGCGCTGGAAGCAGGGTCTTCACCCCGGACCCCCAGGAAGCGCCTCCCTGCTCTCTGCCCGTGCCTCTGCTTTGATGGGATGAGGAACAGCACGCCTTTAGGTGAAATTGTTTGGGTGATAAATTAGGTCCTGAGTAAGTGGGCATCTCTGAGACTGAGGCCAGGTGGAAGGGAGCAGATGATGGTAGGGTGGGACCAGGCAGACCCGGGGTGGGGGGGAGAGAAGAGCTGGTCGGCAGGACCAGGGAGGCGCGGACAGGGGGCTAAACCAGCAGAGAATCAGTGTGGTCCTGGCTTGAGCTCGGCGCGGCGGGGTCCTGAGGGGTCAGCACTGTCTTGGCAAGAACCAGTGCCCTCGCGTCCTTCCCTGCCGGGGTCGGGGGTTGCTGTGTCCCCACACGCAAGCCTTCAGGCTGTGAACTTTCAGAGACGCGAACGTGCCTTTGGTGCGTCCGGTCTGCACGCCGTGAGCAAGGCTGTTCCCGACCCTCCGTCCCCTCCTGCTGACAGTCCTTCAGCTCTGCTGTCTCCCTCCCCTTCTTCCCCCTCCAGTTAGAGGCGCTCCTTGCTGTTCACGCAGTGCCAGCCCCTGTATGCCAGCTGTTGTACCACACTTCAGTACTTTTCAAGGTACTGCACTGTAAGATTTAAAATGTTTTATTTTTTATGTATAATTTTTGAACGCTATCATCTTCCTGTCACAGTGCAGTGCTGCATAGCCAGTTGTGCTGGCTGGGCACCTAGGCTGACATCACTCGGCTTCGGAATGGATTGCACCTAAGCGAACCCGCCTGGAGTGGGGCTCGTCCATATATGGGGACTTACTGTAGTTAATTAAATCAGGATGCGGAGTTAATTTTCCCTGGTGGTTCAAATGGTGAAAAATCCGCCTGTAGTGCAGGACACCACCTCCAGCACAGGAGACCTGGGTTCGATCCTGGGTCGGGAAGATCCCTTGGAGGAGGAAATGGCTACCATCTCCAGTGTTCTTGCCTGGAGAATCCCATGGACAGCGGAGCCTGGTGGGCTACAGTCCAGGGGTTCGCAAAGAGTCGGACACGACTGAGTGACTAAACCACACCCAGAGTTAGTTTATTTAGATGTTACCAGGTTATTTAACCGGGAGTTTCCGGAGCCTGTAGGCTCCACGAGGGCATGGAAATGAGGCAACAGCCAACAGCCGTCTGCTGGGTGGCTGCTGCTGCTGAGTCGCTCAGCCGTGTCTGGCTCTTGCGGCCCCACCGTCGCGATGTGCCAGGGCCTCTTGTCCTCCGTCGTCTCCTGGAGTTCGCTCACTGACTCACGTCCGTTGAGTCAGTGGTGCTGTCTAACTGTCTCACTTTCACTTGTTGGATAAATAAATACAACGGGGACTTCCTGGTGGCCCAGTGGCTAAGACTCAGAGCTCCGACGTAGGGGAAGGTGTGTTTGTCTCTCTGTCGGGTCCGACTCTTTGCAACCCCGTGGACCGTAGCCCACCAGGCTCCTCTGCCCATGGGATTTTCCAGGCAAGAACACTAGAGTGAGTCACCATTCCCTTCTCCAGGGGATCTGCCCAACCAAGTGGTCAAACCCAGGTCTCCTGCATTGCAGGCGGATTCTTTACTGTCTGAGTCCCCATGGAATCGCTGAGATTTGGCACAGCCAAATAAATAAACAGACATTAAAATAAATAAATACCGTGGTTAAGTTCGTAGCCACTGTAGATATCCAGCCATAGGCTGAGAGAGTCATCTGGCTCCAGGATTATACCGAGGATACCAGTACTCAGAAAGGGGTTGGACTGGTTTCTCCCAACCCCATCCCCAGGACAAAGCTGTTCCGAAAGCGGTAAGCTCTTCTGGCAGCTCAGCTGTAACCCTGAGTTGGAGAATCACCTCTCTGACATCCTGCCCTGGAGCTTACAGCCCCACCGTCCTGGCCTATCGCGGGGACAGGCGCACCGTCCCTGCAGCGGCCGCGTCTGAGCCGCCAGCCTAGCCGCCAGCTTCACGCTTTGGGTGGCCTGTCTCTTTCCCATTTACTGACTTTTGTTTTTTGATGGCGGTGGTGGTTTTCTTCTGTCTGTGTCCAGCAAAGGGCAAGGCCGTGGGAGACACTTTGTAAAATCACCATCATGAAAACAAGTGGAAGAGAAATTGCTTGCTCATCAGCCTCCCTGCCTGGCCTGAGTCCAGAGCCGTTATGAGCTGGGCCTTGGGGCTGCCTGCCCTGTGACGCTGAGCAAGTGTGTCTCACGACTGAGTGTCCGGGGCCCAGCCAGCGGGGACTGGGTCCCCTGCTGGTGCCCCTCCCAGGCTGAGTGGTTCGGCTCCCCTGCCTCCGCAGCTCCTTCCTTGGCCTCCAGGACTGTGCATCACAGAGGGAAGCAGGGGGGGAAAGGCTGGATCAGACAGGACCCTGGAATGCTCCAAGGTGTTGTCGGCCTCCTTGAAACGTGTAGGGCCTCCCTCAGGACCAGGCCTGTCCGGGTCCCCTCGGTGTTCCCGTGGGACTCAGCAGTGAGCCAGGAGCAAGCAGAGTCATGGCCGAGGTTCCGAAGGTTCGAATCACCCTCCCTTAGCATCACTGAGCCGCAGGGGTCCGTGGGGCGCTGCATCCCAGCTGGGCAGCAGGACAACCTTGGGAGGGTCATCAGTGTGTTCTGAGTGGAGAGGTTCCAGAGGGGACGTGCGGCAGAGAGGGAACCAAGCCTGGGATCCTGTTCGAGATCGGGCAGGGTTGCTGGAAGAGGAGCTGGGGAGGAGTTTCTCTGTTTACATGTGGGTGAGGTGGTCCTGGTCTGACCTGGGGGAGCCCCAAGGAGCACCCTGTTTGCTGAAGAAGTGAGCCCTGAGCCCTCCCTGGCGCTGGGGACTCCTGGGCCAGCAGATTCGGGATGGGGTCACTCTCCACCTGGGTCTGGGGCAGAGGGGAGGGGTTTGAACGGTTTCAGCCTGTATTGTAGGTGAGATTAGCAGAGCGGCAGTTTGAGAAGCACCGTGAAGGAGAGCAGCTTTGCAGCCGGATGGCCAAGGGACAGACTTGCCTGTGGCCGTGGCCGCGGTGCTGAGCGCTCAGGGTCAGGGTCGGGGGCCGAGCGAGCTTCCTCTCAGCACCGTTTGCTGTCCTCACGGCAGCTTCCAGGCTGGTCAGTGGGAGTGAAAGAGACTTAGAAGGAGGCGAGCGACCCTCTGTAGCTCAGGGCCAGCTGGTTTCTAGAAAAGAGGCTCGGCTGAGCTCTTTAACTATTTCTAAATGATCTTCAGGGCCAAGAGTTTCCTGTTTCAACCAGTGGTAGGGGCTTCTCTGGTATCTCAGTGGGGAAAGAACCCGCCTACAGTGCAGGAGACGCCAGAGACACAGGTTCGATCCCTGGGTCAGAAACATCCCCTGGAGAAGGAAGTGGCAACCCACTCCAGTGCTCTTGCCTGGAGAACCCCATGGACAGAGGAGCCTGGCGCCCCTCTGCACAGGTTGCAGTCCACGGGGTCGCGCGCACACAGCGCTCCTCTACGGAACCAGCCTGTTTGTCTCACCACCTTTTGAGAAAATCAGGGCCGCAATACAGAATGTCTGCCTGGCAGCCAGTGCGGGTTGATAAGAGAGGGTGCGAAAGTGTCTTGTTTTACTAAAGGGCCTGATGTCTTTGAAACGCAGGTGAAGCCTTACAATGTGTACGTCACAGTTGCCTACCCACCAGACACAGACACCCCTGGGTTTGCAAAAGAAAACCAAACCAAGGTGAGTATGCCTCTCTGTGGCCTGTTTCCAGTCTTGAACGCTGGAAACCCCTTTTCCTGTTTTCTGTCTTTCCACCCTTCAGCTTGCAGGCATTTTCGTCAGAAAATTGAGCTTCTTTGAACTTATGTGCTTGCAAGAGGCCTCAGAACTTTCTGGAACTTTCGCTTGAAATCTTCAGGGCTATAGCCCTATTTTCTTTATTTTTTGGCAGTGCCACACAGCTTGTGGGAATCTTAGTTCGCAAACTAGGGACTGAACCCAGGCCCCCGCAGTGGAAGCACTGAGTCCTGACCACTGGGCCCGAGGAAAGCCCTGGTGTGACCCTGTTTTCAAGGCTGTTTCTGCTAAGTCTTCAGGCTTGATGTAACGAATGCAGTGTTTCCTTCCTGATGGAGAGTATAGCTTGTATTTTTAACTAACAAGTTAATAGCCTTCGGCTTCCCAGGTGACACTAATGGTGAGAACTGGCCTGCCGACGCCGGAGACGTAAGAGACACGGGCTCCATCCCTGGGTCGGGGAGAATTCCATGGACAGAGGAGCCTGGCAGGCTGCAGTCCACAGGGCCACCAAAAGTCCGCCATGACTTACTGGCTTAGCATGACACATAATACTCTTTAGTGATAATATTTTCTCCTCTGGACTTAATTTCACTTACGGACTTGACGTGGTTGCTGATTCATTGTCTCTGCCTGGAGGTCTAATGGGCGCCTCAGACGTAACATTTCAAAAACAGCACTTTTGAATTCCCTCTCGTTCCCGCTTAACTATTTTCCATCTCATTTCTGGTGCCTACCATTCCCACAGCGGCTCAGGCTGGAAACCCTGAAGCCAGCCTTGATGCCTCCTCTCACACCGCCCTGGGCTCTGCTCTCAGGACTTATCCCCAGTCTGCCTTTTTTAAAAAAAAACGGCAGGTGTCACTACCATCCCAGCAGTGTGAGTCACCGATATTTCCTCCTGAACTGTCGTAATGGTCTTCAACTTGGTCTGCCTGCTTCTGGTTCCTACCCTGCTGGAGTCTTTCATAGCGTAGAAAGTGATCCTTTCCAAGGACAAGCCAGCTCTTGTCACTCCCTGTGCAAACCCCTCTTGTGAGTAAAAGGCCAAAAGGCAAAACTTAAAAAAAAACCCAAACCACAAAAGATGAAAAACTCTTGTGCAGCATGATCTGATAGAATGTTCTAGAGTGGTGGAAATGATCCGTGTCTGCAGCTCTGCGATGCAGTTGCATTGTGGCTGTTACTCACTTGCCACGCAGCTGGTGGGACCCAGGCACGGAGTGTCTAATTTATTTAATTTGAAGTTGGGTTTAAATGCCGCATGTTGGTGCTGATGGCATTCTGCGGTGTGCGGCTCCCCGGGCTCCCACACGCTGGGAGCAGAAGCCAGGGCCTTGAGCCGTTTGGGACCCCGTCTGGACCTCGGCCAACTGCCCTCTGCCGTTTCTCCTCATCGGGCCTCAGCTGCTCCGGGACTCAGGTCGCCCCCACGTGTGGCCGCGCTCTTGCCGCCCTCTCTCCGGGTGTTCGAGTGGGTCTTCCTCATGTGTTTCTTTTCGTCGCTGTGCAGCCGTCATCCTGGAGAGGACTCCTGACTTGCTGAGTCTCAGCGACCCTCCGGCGGACGCTCACCGTCCTCTGCCCTGGCCTTACTGCTCTCCGGGGTGGTTTCTCGCCTCTGGACTTCAACGGGAATACAGTGACTGTCAGTCATCCCAAGCTGAAAGCAGGCCCTGTGCTTTGTTCACGTGAACCTGCCTTGACACGTAGTAGGCACTCTCTGAGCAAGCAAAGTGGGGAAGAAAGGAGCCAGACAGAACTTCCCTCTTGAACTTGGCGTTGATTGGTTTTCTTCTCTTTTGTAGTGATCCTCACGAAGTGTGAATCTTCATCTCATAAAAACCAGCACTGACGCTCCATGGGCTGTATATTTTCAGAAAGATGTCTATGGTTTAGAAGCCTTTCCCCTATTCATTTCTTTTGGCTCTGCTTCCTAAAATGACTACTATTTCAAAGAAATAAAATTAACCTGAATGCTCTGTTTTAGGATAAGGAAATCCGCTTTAAGGGAAAGCAGATTTGCAACATTTGATAAGTGGTCTTTTAGGTAGAAGCCAGAGCTGGCAACAGGTGGTGATTTCCCCGTGGAGATTCGGTTTGGTGGTGAACGGCTGCTTGTCTGTCCTTGGCTGGCGTGCTGGGCTGACTTCTGCGGGGCTGGCGTTCAGCCTTGCTCCGTGAGTCCCGCAGAGGGCGCATGGCGCTTCCCTCTGCCGTGGGTCTGGCCACGCTTGGCATGTTGGCCTGGGGATGTGGGAGAGTGGTGGCACCTTCAAGTGTACTTTTCTCTTAGTTCAGGTTCATCAAGAAACAGTTTTATGAGCTCTACGTGTTTCCATTTTAAGGAAATATGTTCTGGTTTTTATTTTATTTTTTCAAGCCCACATGGTAAATAAAGTTTATTGTTTCATACCATTTAAGGCTTAAGTTTTGAAACTTCTAACTGAAACTCCCTTCTAAAGAATTTTTGAGCACATGGGTTGCATGTTGCTCCAAAGATTTAAAAATTAAAAGACAAGGCAGGGTCTTTTTTTTTCTTTTCATATTTTAAGTGAAGCTCTGATGGGTCTCACTGGAATTAGGACTCTCGTCCCACAGAGTAACTGGGGTGCTGAGGGGCTGAATTTACATGGTAACCAGGTAGAAACTGATCTGGAATCCAGATGGACTTAGTTCTAAACATAGGAATCTGTTCAAAGGCAGAAACCTAGGATTCTGCATGAATTAGGGGAGGAGGACTATGAGAATCGTCGCTGCTCATGCAGCGGGCGGCGATGCGACTGATGACGTCCCTTTTTTTTCCCACCTTTTCAGCCTTTAGAGACACGTCTCATTTCAGAGACCACATCGGTCTGCAAACCAGAACAAGTGGCCAAACAAATCGTTAAAGACGCCGTAGTAAGTAAAACCCTTGTTCCCTTGTGAATGGTTACAGTGCGATATTTCCAGAAAGATACTTGTCCCAGGGTCTATTTCAGAATATAAAGTGACTAGTGTTTGTGTATGTGTGTGCACTAAATCATCATAGCTAATAGCACAGACTGTTCTTTTATTCCCTGGTTAATTCCATGTTAATTAATAAGTTCTGGAAACTCGCTATATCTCTTTTTTTTCACAGTAAAACTTAAATTTATTTCTTATTTCATTTTATTTTACTTTACAATACTATATTGGTTTTGCCATACATCAGCATGAATCCGCCACAGGTGTGTACACGTGTTCCCACTCCTGAACCCCCTCCCACCTACCTCCCTGCACCATCCCTCTGGGTCATCCCAGTGCACCAGCCCCCAAGCATCCTGGTTCCTGCATCAAACTCTTCTTATTCTTGAATTTGACTTTCTGTGTGCACTGGGTCTCTGCTGGTGTGAGCGGGCTTTCCCGGCTGTGGCACGCGGAGGCCCGTCTTCCTCGTGCTGCGGAGGCGTCTCACTGCGGCGGCTTCTCTGCTGAGGAGCGTGGGTGCCACAGGCACCCGGCTTCTGCCCTGTGTCCCCGGCTCTGGAGTCTGGGCTCAGCGGTTGCTGGCCCACAGGCTTGATGCTCTCAGCGTGTGGGGTCTGCCCCGTGTCCCCGGCTCTGGCAGCGGGTTCTTACTGGACCAGAGGGAAGCCGTGGTTGTATCCCTTAATCTCAGGAGCAGGTGGAGCAGTCCGAGAGCCTCGGTTCTTTGAAAGGAAGCCCAGATCTGCCTGTGGCGTGCAAGCGGCTTGCACTGCGGGCTGTCTGGCGTGTTGTCACCTCCCTTCTCTGCCACAGTGTTCTCAGTTCTGGATTATTCCAGGTGTCTCTCTGCCACGCTGGTTTAAGGACTTTCCTCTCCCTTTCCTGCTTCCCGGTATAACCCCCGAGATGTTTACCAGCAGGAAAGTGCTGCCGGCCCCTCGGCCACCGTCCTGGTGCCCCTCCGTGTTCCAGAGTTTACTCAGAGTCCAGACGGTCTTTCTGGAAACCGGGTGCTGCTCTGCAGGACGATGTGTGGGCCACAGGTTTTCTGGCAGCGTTCCTGTTAACCCACATGCAGAAAAGTGTACTTGTCCAGGGGACATGTGAACCTCCGTGTAATCCTTAGGCCCACGTTGGATTTAGGAAACTTGGGGATGATCGGAAGGAGACGTGTCGGTTGGCTGGAGCTTGGCCTTGAAGGAAAGTCCGTTGCGTGTTCAGGCTGAACCAGCAGACTACAGGAAGCCTTGAAGACTATTAAAACATCTGCGGGTGTGGGAAGGACTTTGCCCTGATTGTGTCGACAGGCGTAGGAAGATGGCTCCAGTGGATTGGGCGCATTTTGTTTTTCCTGCTTATCTCAAGTCAAAGCAAACACGCTCCATATTTTTAATGATTCAAAGCAGCTCTTTGTATTTTGGCAGGACTCCTTTAATCTGGAGGTTCTCACGCTTTTTTCATCTCTTGAGTACTTTCCACCCTAAACTTGTCCACGGCCGCAGAGAACTTTCGGTTCCATGGCTCATCCTTATCAATATTTGCTACATCAGAAAGTGAAGCTGTATCATTTAAAAGGATTTATCCATTTAAAATGACAATGATAAATTCAGTGTATTTAGCTGTAACATTTTTATAACAGAAAGTATTTTCAAAACAAAACTTAGGGGTGAGGGGGCATTGTTTCCCATCCCCCAGCCTCTTTAATGTCTGTGCTGACGGAGAGCAGCTGCCCCGTAGCTGCTCCTGCACGCCGTCCGGCAGGTCATTCTCATGAAGGGTGTGAAGTGAGGCTGGCCGTGCAAAGATTGGAGCTGGAAAAGGAAGGGAGACTCTGTAGGCTTTTCAGATGATTGTGGACATTCCTTTTTTTTTTTTTTTGATATAAACCTAAACTAGATGAACAGTCGTTTCATAAAGGTTAGTTGCAATGTGAAATTGGAAAGTCTGGCAATGAACTCTGTTCCGTGACAGCCTGTCAGTCTGCCTCACTGTTTTGTTCGCATTCATGATTCTGTAACATCATGTATTCATCCTTGGGAAAATATGGATTCCCTGAGTTAACAAAAAAGTCGCCTTCATTCATATCACTGCTGATCTTATGGTAGAAGTCTTTCTGTAACTGAGAAGCTGACAGCCTCAAATGGCAGACACACGTTTTTCCCAATTCTGGCTCAGATTTGCACACGGACTACAAAAGCTGCCCGCATTCCTTGGAAGCGACAGTCAGTTCACTCATTTTCTGCTAGGACTCTTCAGGTCCCCCCGCCTGAAGGACCCCAGAGTGTCAGTCCTGGTTCTTGCTGTAGAAGTGGTCCGCGGAGCAGCGGGACACTTCCTGACACGCACAGCAGGAGCAAGGCTCGCCCGGGAGGCGTCCCTCGTCTTCCGCTGGTGCACAGTGCGAGGGGGCACCCGTTGCTCCTCTTGGTCGTGCAGGACTGGAAGAAGCCGCGTCCCGAGTGTTGAGCAGTCCTGTGCGTGCAGTGGGCTCGCGTTAGGGGTCTGTTGACTCAGCAGGGTGCGCACGTCACTCCTGACGTCCCAGTTGGTCCCACGCCTCGTTTCTCCTGTGGTCGTCTATGCGTTTGTTCCCTACAGCTGTGTCTCTATTTCTGCGTTGTAAATAAGTTCATCTACCATTTTTCTAGATCCCACATATATGCGTTATATGCAATCTTTGTTTTTCTCTTTCTGGCTGAGTTTTCTGCGGGGACCTAAATGGGGAGGAGGCCCAGGGGAGGAGGGGGTGTGCGCGCGCATGTGGCTGGGGCATCTGGCTGTATAGCAGTTGCTGTGATAAAGCAACTGTACTCCAGTTAAAAAAACAGAAAAAAGATGTCCTCCAGGGTCGCGATTGAACAAAACGATTCATTCTCCTGCTTAACAAGCGCAGCTTTAAGCAAAATTGACCTTTGAACTTTTTTTGGAGATTTGAGCAATTCATTTCCTTCCCGTGTTCGCTGATCATTAGACGTGCTGGGGACACTGGGGAGGCGCCTGCGCTGCGGCCCGTGCCAGCCAGACAGCGGCGCCTCCCATCCGCGCAGGGCCCCGGGGGTGAGACAGGGCGGTTCACCTCTTAGTGTCGGCTTGACTGTGGGTTTCTCTTCGGGGAGGGTCTCCCGACACTCAGGGTCCGTGGCCCACATTTTGAGACGTGTCTGTCCAGCGCCCCAGCCTGTCTGCCGCAGCCACATTCATCCCGAGCTCACGCGTGTGCCCATGACTGCTCCTTCCCCCGACGTGGACGGACACGGGCCATCATTTCTGGCGTGCTGAGCTGTCCTTCCCGTGATGATGCTGCCGCCGCCTCTCTCCTTTGTTTCTGTTTCAGCAAGGAAACTTCAGCAGCTCCATCGGCTCCGACGGGTACATGCTCTCGTCGCTGACCTGTGGGATGGCGCCAGTGACGTCCATCACGGAAGGGCTCCAGCAGGTGAGCCGCGCCTGGGCCTCAGGACAGACGGACACCCAGACAGACGGCCGGGCCTCTCATGAGCCTCAGTGGACAGAGGCTGAGGGGAGACAGGGCAGCTTTGTCTGGGGGTGTGACGAGTTGTTACTGAGGTATCAGCTTGTGTCTTCCTCCATCCGGGAGGAGTAAACAGGAAACATTTTCGAGTTGTTCAGTCACTGAGTCAAGCCTGCCAGGCCCCTTTGTCCGTGGGCTTCCCCAGGAGCACTGGAGTGGGTCGCCGTGCCCTCCCCAGGGGATCTTCCTGACCCAAGGATGGAACCCACGTCTCCTGGGCTGGCAGGCAGGTTCTTTACCATCTGAGGAATTTAGACTGGGAGGCTTCCAGTGGCACTGCGGGCGCAGAGAGAAGGCGCCTGCTCTGCTGTTAGGGCGCTAATCTAGTTTTCCTCTGAGAACGCTTCCTCGTCTGGAATTAAAAATTGGAAATCTCTGTCTTCAGGGGGTGCGTGCATGATAAGTCGCTTCAGTCGTGTCCCACTCTTTGTGACCCTGTGGACTGTAGCCAGCCAGGCTCCTCTGGGATTGTCCATGGGATGTCCATGGGATTCTCCACGCAGTAATACTGGAGTGGGTTGCCATTTCCTTCTCCAGGGGATCTTCCCCACCCAGGGTTCAGACCTGGGCCTCTTAAGTCTCCTGTACTGGGACGCAGGTTCTTTACCACGAGCGCCACCTGGGAATCCTGGTAAGTCTCTAGGGGTTAGAAGTGGTCTTGCCTGAAAGTCCCAGGATATTAGACCAGAAACTTCCAGTGAGTCAGACCTCAGAAGGTCAGGGAGGTAGGCAAGGGTGCGACAGTTGCTGCCCTCACAGACATGACAGCGCATCCGGAAGAGACACAGACTGCTGTGTCTCCTTGACGAGCCTGCTGCCGTGTCTGCTGCTGGAGAGCCAGAGGTAAGGCGGCAGCCTCTGGGCGCCCGGGAGGTTGCGGTCTGCTGGGAGAGGCTGAGCAGACCGGCGCGAGAGTGCAGTGCCGCGTGATGAGGGTTTCCACAGAGGGTCCACTCTGGAAAGACTGAGGCGGGGCACCGAGGCAGACGGGGCCGGGGGCAGCCCCTCGGGGGCGGCTGAGGGCAGAGCCTCACTCACCCCAGAGTCCCGACGAGTCGGCTGGGGAGCGGCCTCTCTTCTCACTCTGCTTCCCCCAGGAGGAGATCCTCGGAAGCCCAGGGGGTCCAGCGTTGAGTCCACACTGTCGCCGCGGGCGTGCAGTCCAGCCCTGCTCAGGGAACTGCGACCCGCGTGCCTCAGGGTTTTGCCAATAACAAAAGAGCATCTAAGTTTCTCTGAGATGTTTATGGAGAATGTGAGTGGGAGCCCGCGCGTCCCCCACGGCCTGCTCTCCGCTCCCTCCCGCTGTCTCCTGTTGGTGACTCTTGCACGCTGGGGTGGCTCTGTCACAACTGGTGAGCTAGCATCGATGCATCATTGCCACCCAGAGTCCACCGTTTGCCTTGGGATCCAGTCGTGGTGCCATCCACCCGTCATCCCTCCCTCCTGTGGGTTCTGGCGACGAGCGTGGCCCCTGCCCAGCATTAAAGCGTCCTGCAGAGAAGCCGCGCCCGGAGGACTGCACTGTGCGCGCGGCGTCGCTTCAGTTGTGATCGACTCTTTGTGAACCCGTGGACTGTCGCCCGCCAGGCTCCCCTGTCCATGAGATTACCCCAGCAGGGGCGCTGGAGTGGGCTGCCGTGCCCTCCTCCAGGGGCTCCTCCTGACCCAGGGACCGAGCCCACGTCTCTCATCTCCTGCGTAGCAGGCAGGCTTTTCCCGCTAGGGCCGCCTGGAAGCTCCGAACATTCCCTTGGGTCCACCTGTTTCTGAAACCCTTGCGACCACTGACGCTTTCACTGTCTCCAGTTTGCCTTTTCCAGCTTCCCTTTGGTTTTTACACTTTTCAAAATTATCCTTTTGCCTGCTTGAGAGAATGAGGTCATTTTTGAGACTTGATGTGAAAACGGCAGACCCTCATCCCGTATCCACCGTCCACCCTTCTCAGAAGCAGTCGGGCTCTGACCTTTGCCTCCTCACCTCTGGAGCAGACATTTCCACGGAGGCTCTTAGCTGATTTCTTGGTTCTGGATCAGGTTGCTATCCTTGCTGAAGGGTTCACATGGAGCTCCCCTTTCTTACGCCTCTCTCCTTGTTCACACCTACCCACCCCCCACCAACTCTCACCCTCTCTTTTTAGTGAAACTGTGATTTTGGTTAGACTGTACTGAGATAACCATCATTAGGGCTATTTCAATGCTGTTCACAGCTGAGCTGTGTGATACACACAACCCATTCTCCTTTCTTCTACCATCTTTTTATTCTTCCCTGAAACTAAAGGTTAGCTGGCCTTTTACTAGGTGTTAGTCACAGTGATTGTGCTCATCTCCTCTTAGAAATATCAGACACTCTGTCAGTCTCACCTGGAAGGACTTCCTCACGGAGCCTCCTGACCTGCCGTCAGGACTGGCTGCTGCCCCTGAGTCTGGCGCTTGGGGGACCCCGGCCCCCTTTGCGGTCACCCCGGGACCCTCCGCCTCTTTTCAACGTTGGGTCCTCTGCTTCTTTGTATCACAGGACATTGCCTTTCTCTGTTGACGCCTTTCTCTTTGGCTGTTTCCCTCTTCTAGTAGCTTCCTGAAAAACGGGTGCTGCTTGGGAGGCAGGTTTTTGTGGCATTTCTGCGTGGCTTGTGGGATCTCTGTTCCCTGACCAGGGACTGAACCCAGGCCCTCAGCAGTGAAACATGGAGTCCTAACTGCTGGACGACCAGGGAATTCCTGGGAGGCAAATTTTCTGATGCTTTGAATCTTTGAAAATGTTTTTCTTTGTAGTCTCCTGCCTTTTAAAAGTTGCATTTACAGGTGTTACAGTGAGAGTCCCTTACTGGAAAGGGCAAAATTAATGGGTATGGTTAATTGCTTTCTTAACCCTGAACCAGTAATTGCTCTGCTTCAGTTGGTTGTCTGCCCAGGTCTGGAGCGAGCTGGTGGCGGCTGGCACTAGTCATCCTCAGCGCCTGGCATAGGGTCTGCCTTTTGCGATCAGTACATAAACCTTGACGCAGGGAGCCTTGCTTGTAGTCTGGATGCTGGAGGTGCTTCTCTGGCCTTTCCCAGCTCGGAGAACCCTGAGGCTGCTGAGCGCCTCTGCTTTGTGCTTTGTGTAGCTGCGTATGTGCTTGGGAACTGGACGACGTCGCGTCGCCGCCGGGCTGCAGGCCCCGTGCTGTCCAGGGCCGCGGAGCCTCTGTGTTCTGCTGTGTGCACCAAGTTTTCACTCTATATCCTTATCCTCGGAGCAGATCGGAAGATGCGTCTTAGGGACTGTGTATCAGAGACGGGCCTGAGAGCCCCTGGCGGGTGAGTGTGCTACCCCGCCGTGTGAGCTCACAGGCCTCTGTCCCGCAGGTGGTCACCATGGGCCTCTTCCGCACGGTCGCGCTGTTTTACCTGGGAAGCTTCGACAGTATCGTCCGTCGCTGCATGATGCAGAAGGCGAGACTGGAAACTGTAGACAAAACTGCCTAATTCTTTCCCCTTGGAAAAAGACTGTCTGAAAAATTCACCAGCTTGCTGCTAAGTGGGACACAGTTTGGGGCTTGCAGACACTTACGTCTTGCTTCCTAATCTGTGAGATTGGACCAGTGATCTTCAGAAACCTGGCTGCAAGCAAGGGGATCGCCGTTCAACTCCAGACTCTTATTAATACTATGCAAATACGGAGGAGGCCACTTGATTCTCCGAGGCAGAGAGGTGATGGTAAGGGGACTCAGCCTGTGAGCAGGATTCCAGAATGACCATTGAAATGTCTCTTCTGTTCTTTTTCCCATTAGAAACCATGTCCAAATGGGTTTCTGGGACCTTTTCTTTTTTCTCGTTCTCTTTTTTAACTTGATGTGTTTTATTACAGATGCATTTTACACATTGCCGTGGGCTCTGAATGCATGCTAGTGTCCCTGACTCGCTCTGATGCTGGTGGTCGCTTGCGGTTTCTTTCTCTTTGATCCCATAAAACTACATGGGGGATGGGAGAGGACCATACAGAGGAACAGAAGGAGATAAATATTTTCCAGTAGGAAAAAATGATTTTTTTGTCTCTTTAGACTTGAATGCTTAGGGCACGTCTCATTTTTCATTCATGGAGAAAGGCAGCCTCCTAAAATATTTTTTGAAGAGAGAAGTAAAACCTTAGAAGCTTAAAAGTTCACAGTTTCTTCGATAGCCATAATGACCCAAAGCTCACCCATTTCATTGTAGTTTCTTATTCTTCTCATGTCTTCCTTCCCAATTTTGCTTAGACTGCTATAATATTTTTATAAAAAAAGAAAAGAGACCAGTTTTTTTTCCTTGACTTTTAAAATGAATTAATGAATTTATTAAAGCAAATGAAAAGAAAGTGTGACCTTTGTCTCTTCGTAGCATATATGTAGCTTCTAAGAAAGACGGAAAGGGGACCTCGCCAGTGCCCTAGCGGTTAAGACTGCCCTTCCAATGCAGGGCCACAGGTTCGATCCCTGGTCGGGGAGCTAAGATCCCACATGACATGTAGCACAGCAAAAAAAAAGAAAACAAAACAAAACCCGCTGACGGCATGTTTCAGCTCGCGGCTTTTCCTGGAGAGGGTCACGTGGGTCTCCCCCTCTCTCGTGTCCGCGTGGTGCCTTGGACTGACACACGTGTGTGTTGAACCTTCCTTGCACTGCAGAGGTGGACTCCACCTGGCTGAGGTGTATAATCATTTTAATATGCAGCTGAAGCAATACTTTAACGGACCCACCTCCTTATAAAATCAGTTAGAAAATGTCCCCCTCTTCCGGTCCCTGCCGTTGTTGGGGGGCTGCAGAGGTGCGGGTCGGCGCCCTCGAGGCGCGCAGTGGCTGCGGCCTCACTTTACTCCTTAAGGAAAAACCGTGGGACGACGGCTGCCCAGTGTCGAAGAGCTTGTTTGTGAAATGAAATGATCGCCCTGTTCCTTCCATGACTCCACTGACCTTGAGGACACCTGCCGCGTGCTAAGCAAGCCCAGCCGTCGTCGCTGGCACAGCGGAGGCCTGGGCACGCTGCTCCCCTCCGGCGCGGCGGGCTGTCCGCTGGCGGGATTCCGGGCGGGGCCCGCGGGCCGCTCGGTCGCGGAGGGCGCTGCAGACCCGAGGCTCCAGGGCGCACCTCGTCCTACCGAGCCCCGCCCCGCGCACGCGCAGAGTTTGTGCATCTCCACACTCCAGTTGCTTTTAGTGAGAGAAGACCGCTGCTTTGGAAGGAGGAACTTTTTTCTTGTTCAAAACCAGCAGCTGCACAAGAGATTAAAGACCTGAACCCTGGTCTTGAGTTTTTGAACTCTTGACTTTCAAATGACTTAATTTTTACAAAGTGAGATGTTGAATGGCTTTTATCCACAGTATCTTTTAAAAGGCACCAGACGCACACGCTCACACTGACAGCGACGGAAGAGATTGTTATTTGATAGATAAATCGCTTGGGATGACTTCATTGCAGTCTATCGGGGTGGGTTGAACCCATAAAGTTTTCACAAATCTTTCAGCCTTCAGGAGCCATCCTCTGCAAACTGTTGAGTCATACTGGACAGCTTCTAAAAGGGAGTGATGACTGTATTTTCCTCATTCGCAGAAAACAGATACAAAGTAAAAGCTAGATGTTTCTCAATTTTATTCTTTTCTCGTGTTTCTTGAATGTGGGTATCTTCTACTGATGGTCTGTATTACAGTCTAGTCCAAAATGGTACATTCTTTAATTAAATTAACTCTTTTACAGTAGTTATTTCAATATACATTTCTCAAGGTAGCCTCAGAGAGAGTTCAGTCATTCCAGGTCACTGACTACCTGAACAAATCTAAGAGCCCCTGTTCCCCAACAGGGAGATATCCCCAGCTGAGATGAAACTCATGCATGAGAGCAGATTCATGGAAGTTATAGCATCGGGGAATTATAGCGTAAGATTCATGGAAATATAGCATCTATCAGAGATGGCAAAGGTCTACAGTTTTGTAAACAGGTTTGAAAACTGAGGTGTTCCTTTTTTCTTCCTGCACTTTGTGCCATAATTTACTTGATAGCAAAACCTGACTTGAGATTCCTATAGTTTTTATGTATGTCACACCATGGGCTGTTCAATTATCTGAAAAAATACCAGTGGTTTTGATGACAGGGATCGCCCCAGACTCTGTGGAGATGTTTTTATAATATCCAGTGTAGACCCCATATTACCTTTTCAAAATGTTAAAAAAATTTTTTTTGGATGGGGATTGTAGACACTTAGGAAGCATCACACAGCGGCCTGGCTTCATCTAAATCATGAAGCTATTACAGGCAAATTCTATTTTTTATCTTTTGGCTCAATTCTTGTTAAACCTTTTATTATGCTGATTTCTTTTTGCTCAGAAAGAAGAGAAAGACTGAGTGAGACTGCAGATGGTTAGGGAAACTATTGGCTTTTTTTTTTTTTAAGGATCACACTGATTCAACACTTTCTGTTGTACCCAGAAGTGGGTAAGTCTTACTTGTGGCAGAAGCAGTTTAATCATAATTCTGTTGAAAGGTGGATTCTGTGTATGTGACCAACAATAGCTTATTATGTGAGTTTCAGGTTTGATGTGCCTGCCTCTGCTAGGTTGAGTTGTACTATTTTATTATAATGTATTTGTGAGTATATTTATTTTAATGTTTAACGTTATTCAGCCATTGAAATTGCAAAGTATGTTCAAGGACCCTATATCATTGAAAAGGTATAAAAATTCTCATTTATTTTTGCCAAAACAAAGTCAAAAGAGTTGTTCTTTTCTATATATTTTAAATTTTAACTTTGACAGCTGAAAAGAGAAGAAATTAAAAATGCTGTTATTGATGGCCCCTTTACATGAAATTATATTTGTTTCATTATAAGTCTCTGTTTGGATCTGGTAAACCATTTATTGTTGATTCTTGGAAGTAAAAATTTGAGAGACCATTTCTGATATTAAATGACAAAACCTTTTTCATAATAGTTGCTTTGATTCAAAGAATTGTATGTCTTTTCTTTTCAGAAGAAGGTAGTCCCATAATAATTTTTAAGAAATGAATTGTATCAACATATTAAATTTTATTATATCATATTCCAATTTAAATATGTCTTAACTTACTTGAAGACACTTAAGCTATTCATACTTTTGGCCTAAAATGTTTTGTAGCTTTCTCATTTCCTTAACTTCTTAGTGACAGCACTGAAAAATACCTGCTAGCCATAATCTTCCATGTTCTGGACTCAGTCTTGTTTAGTTCAGCAGTGCTGGCAGGTTTGGCATTCTGAAGAGGAAAGACTAGCTGTTATGTTTTACACTTGCTTGACCACTCTAAAGGCATTTTTAAACTGATAAGAGTGCATATGGCTATTTTAATATATAATAGAACCTGTGTTTGCTACTTTAGAAGCTTTTGTGGCAGAATTGTAACCTAATTTTCATATCTTGTATTTCTGAATCATGACAAAAAATAAATGGGGAACATGCTTTACAGATTTGAAAACTTCTTTCTTAGAAATGTGCATTTTTAAAGACACATTTAAACAAAACACCAGTCTCGTTCATGATATTATCCTAACCTTACATCTTAAACACTTGACAAGGCTTAATTTTTATTGTTTTTTAGGAAGTATTATTTTCACAGTAGATGTTTTGGCCCTTATTTCAAGTATGTTCTGGATTTGTGTGACTCTAGTGTGGGGTATATGAATAAAAGGAAGAAATATGGAATTTAAGAAGATTTCTTAGGTAATTATGTTTCATACACAGATTGATTTTTTATGTTTTAAGGCTTCATATCCCAACAGGGAAATGTCTTCTAGACTCTGAAAGGCGTAGAAGAGAGAGATGGGAAAGAACACGCCTTAATACTTCTCGATCCTTAAATAGAAAAATTGTGGTCACATTGAGAAGAGATGCCTTGGATGGCTTGATTGGCAAACTGAACCTTTCTTTCAGTTTGAGTAACTTGTGTACATAAATGGCGTAGGATGTCCCCTCTGTACTTTTTAATGTTTGGAAATTATTTCTTGACTTCTGGCCCACTCTTGATTTTATACACCCCATTTTCTCTCATCCGGCCTGTATTTATTGAATGCCTATGAGGAGCTTGGTATCCAGGCACCCGCGATGTGAACAGTACGGGGTGTAAACAGTCTGCCCCTCCCCTGTGGGGATCCCATTTCTGGTGAGTCCCCCACTCACTCTTCATCCCTCTGAAGGCTCTGACCATTCTTCCCGGAGAAAGAGGAACCGCTCCCCATTCCTGTCTTCAGGCTTCTGAACGTTATGCCCCCATCATTGAATGCCACACTCTGTTCTAGGCTGGGAATGTACAAAGGAAAGTATGGCCCCTGCCCTCAGACAGTTTATAATCTGGGGGGGGGGGGAGGGGGGCGCATGTCAGAAATTACATGGTGGGATTTCTCTGGTGCTCCAGTGGTTCAGGCTCCGCTTCCGATGCAAAGGGCGCAGGTTCGATCCCGATCAGGGAACTAAGACCCCACGGTGCTGCACAGCACTGCAAAAGAAAAACGAGAGAGAGTTCCTAGTGATCCGACGACAGTAAGGCATCACCCCTGACGTTGGAGATGCAGCCGTGCCAGACCCTGCTGCGGGCGCTTTCTGTCTGACCCACTTAAACCAGGCACTGGCTCTGCCCGCGGCACCCTTACACCCTGTGTTAGGAGTGGGCGCGCGGGCACAGAGGCTAAGTCACCAGGCAAGGTCGCAGCAGCAAAGCCACGGAGCCTGGATCCAGACAGGCTTTCTGACCTGGGCCTCCTGGCCTCCACAGGAAGCCTGGCGACACGAGTGGGGTCCTTGGACTGTCCGAGACAGGCGGGGAACCTCACATGGAAGGAAGAAGCGGTTCAGATCAGCCTTGAGGAATGAATATGAATTTGCACAAGAAAGCTGGGTTCCTTTCAGGGAGGCAAACATATGTACTAGAAGAGGGGAGAGACCCTGGCGTCTCCCAGAGAGCCTGTGGCGGTAACGCAGCTCCAGGAGAGGGTGAGCGGACTGGGGGGTCTCGGGGTGGAGGCCTTGGGGGGTCTCGGGGGGCAGGCTTGGGCCACATCACCCCACGTGGAGGAGCTGAGGCTTCGGCCTCTGAAGAACTGTGAGCACAAACAGGGAATGGTTGGAATTTGGAAAGATCATGGCTCTGAAATTTAGGGGTTGCTGAGCCCTTGAGCTTTGGAATAAATATTCCTCAGTAGTTTGGGGGGAGAAGTCAGTTACATATTGTTATGGGTTGACTTGTGTGTCCTTAAAAGATGCCGATGTCCTCATCCTCAGAACCCCTGGATGTGACCTTACGGGGAGTGGGGTCCTCACAGATGTAACCACATTAAGGTGAGGCTATCGATGTCCTCATCCAGTATGCGTTGTGGCCTCGTGAAAATAGGAGAAAACAGAGACTGGGAGAAGGCCATGGAAGACAGGGGCATGGATAAAAGTAGTGCCAAGGGTGGCCAGCCCCAGCGAAAGCCGGGACGAGGCAGGGAGGGCCTTTCCCTGGGCCTTCAGAGGGAGCGTGGCCCTCCGGGCACCTGGACTCGGGACTCTGAGCTGCCAAAACTGGCAGAATGAACTGCTCTAAGTCATCCAGCTAGTGGTCCTTTGTTACTGCGGCCCTAGATAACAAATGTACTAACTTTGCTTTTCCTAAACCTGTTCATCAGTAGTTCGTGTCTGGGAGAGACTGTCTCGTGCTAAAGAGCATAGAGGGGGCTTAGGGGTTAAGAATCTGCCTGCGTGTGCAGGGGACACCAGTTCGATCCCTACTCCAGGAGGATCTCACCTGCCCTGAAGCAACTAAACCCGTGTGCCTGAACCACAGTGCTCCAGAGCCTGGGCGCCAAGAGCCTGTGCTCCACGGCAAGAGGAGCCGCTGCAGCGAGAAGCCCCCGCACCACGGCTGGAGAGAGCCCCTCTGCGCACAGGCCGAGTCCAGCAAGGAGTAAAGAGCATAGAGAATGAACATTAGTTATTGCATAAGAATATAAACTCTTTGCTTGTTCTCAGTACTGTGGTGTTTCATGTTCCTCCAACAAGAGGAGTAAGCATTTAAAAAGTATAGGTTCCTAATCTCAGTTTATTCAGCTCAAGTGCCGAGTCATTAATCTGAAAGGAAAAAATTGCCATGAGTGAATTTACTGTGCTTTCCTTTGTTAACGTTTGCTGGCTAACTTTGCACAATACGGTGATTTACCTGCACTTCACTGCCTGGTTCCAAAAGCTGTTGCTTAATTATTCCAAACATGTTATTGAGCTTTAGGGCCCACTAGAAGTTAACCAGGTGGGTGTCCTGGTTACATCAGGGCTTGTTGGTTTAGATCTCGTAAAGGTTCCTGATGAGGACAGGCATGTACAGAAGAGGGGCCTCGGAGTGTAAATGAGTCAGGAACACTGTTACTGTTACTATCCTAACTAACGTGGTTAGTATTATAACACTGCATCAATGCTTGCCACAAAGTATGAATTCGTCCTGCAGGACATGGCACTAGGGAGCGCGAGCGTTGATAATGTGTAAGATTCTACGTCAATTATATCTCAGTAAAGTTGGAAACAACGGAGAAATACGTAATGATGGTAAGTAGTGCTCTGGCTTGCTTATCTATGCCTGTGAGAAGTTAGTTTTTAAGCAGTTCATTTTTCTTTTATTCAGGCTCTCTGCTTGCTTTTACTTTCCTTAGTTCATTTTATTTATGGATTTATTTGCACTTGTTTGCCTAACTTGTTTGGGGTCATGTTTTATATTTTTAACTCTTTCATCTTACTGATTAGTTGTCAATTTCCACTCAGTTAACACTATCTTTCTATTCTTGCTTTAAATAAAAATTTTAATGGTTTGGAAGAATTTGATACATACCTATATTAAATATTAGTATGTTTAGATTAGAATAATGTCCTTTTGGATTTCATAAACTTTGGCAACATTTATATTGGTGATGAATAGACGGGGAAAAAATGGAAAAAGTGACAGATTTTATTTTCTTGGGCTCCGAAATCACTGTGGATGGTTACTTCAGCCACAAAATTAAAAGATACTTGCTCTCTGGAAGAAAAGCCATGGCAAGCCTAGACAGTATTAAAAAGCAGAGACATCAGTTTGCTGACAAAGGTCCTTCTAGTCAAAGCTATGGTTTTCCAGTGGTCATGTATGGATGTCAGAGGTGGACTATAAAGAAAGCTGAGCGCCGAAGAGTTGATGCTTTTGAACTGTGGTCTTGGAGAAGACCACAGGACTCTTGAGAGTCCCTTGGACTGCAAGGAGATCCAACCAGTCCATCCTAAAGGAGATCAGTCCTGAATATTCATTGGGAGGACTGATGCTGAAGCTAAAACTCCAATAGTTTGGCCACCTGATGCGAAGAGCCAACTCATTGGAAAAGACCCTGATGCTGGGGAAGATTGAGGGCCTGAGCAGAGGGTGACAGGGGATGAGATGGTTGGATAGCACTTACGCTATCTAATGGACATGAGTTTGAGCCAACTCCAGGAGATAGTGAAGGACAGGGAAGCCTGGTGTGCCGCAGTCCGTGGGATGGCAAAGAGTCAGACGTGACTTGGCAACTGAATAACAATATTGGTGATGAAGAGAACTTTCTGAATGATACTGTTAAATATCAACCAGTAGGTGGCGAAAACTGGCAATAAAACTCTTTTTGTTTGGCAAATTGGAGAATAAAGAAGGGAAGCGCAGGCCTTTGAGACATTGGATATGATCTCCATTCCCTGCGTCTTGTCCTTTTCTCTCCCTGGTACCACCCACCGCTAGAACCCAGCCAGCAAAGCTGGGAAAAGGACCAGCCATCGGCTCTTAAAAGTGGAGGACGGCTTGGCAAGTGAAATCCCACAGTGCCTGCATCTGGAAGGCTATTGGAAGCTCTCTCGGTTTGTACCTGGGGCTCCTGACAGACTGGTGCTCCTCGACTAGGGCACCAGCACTCAAACGGTTAATTCACACACTTCTGAGGACTACCTGCCCTGACAGTTCTGGTGGAATCTGATAAGCATACAATATGAATGGAGGAGTGGCTTCACTGTTTTGATTAAAGGAGTACCCAGAACATTCCTAGGGAATATTTAGCCTTTAGTCAAGATTAATGCAGACCTGTCCTGAGATTGTTGGATTATGATCAAGGTGCCACTTAAGTGTGGAAGAATCATCTGTGGAGTAAAGGAGAGAAGGCAGGCTTTCCTTCAGTTGGAATGGGCTCTCTTTCCTTCTGGTCTCCCCGCTGGCAGGACAGCCTGGTTCCAGCTCTGGCCTCTTGTTTCCTCACTCGCATGCTGGGTCGCAAGCACTGAGCCTTTCAGTTCCTCCTAAGTAACTTCAGGAGTTAAGGCAAGTTCTGAGAAGACCCTTAACCAGGACGGGTGGCCTCAGCTTGGCTTTCCTCTGTTTCCGTGAGAACAGATCCCCAGGCCACCACGCCTCGCCGTCACTGCCCTGCAGAAAGGGGACGGTCCCAGCAGCTGGAAGCAGGAAGGACCATCTTCCTTCACTCCTTGCCTGGATGAGACATTTGTACCAGGTACACATTCCTACAGGCAAAAGGTGGGCTGGCATGTTGGCTGACTGGCTTTGATAAATGAAGAAATGAAAATAATTTGCTGTGCTTATTTTACCGAAGAATGCATGTGTTGATTCTAGTCTAGGGAGACCAAGCACAGCGTGAGGATGTGCGTGTGGCCAGGGCAGCGGTCGGCCCTCGCGTTCCTAAGCCCACACAGGAGGCTCCCGGCAAGCCTCACTCGAGCCCGACCAGGCTGCTCATCACTCTGAGACTCTGCAGCCCACCCCACGGGCGGTAGGCCGCTGGGCCCCTCTGTCCGTGGAGCTCTCCAGGCAAGAATACTGGAGTGGGCAGCCATTCCCTTCCCACGGGACCTCCCTGACCCGGGGATGGAACCCAGCTCCCCTGCGTTGCAGGCAGACGCTTTACCAGTCAACTAAGCCGCCATGCTATTAGTAAACATCTTCCCCCTGGCACTTTGTCAAAGACTTTAGGCAATAAAAATAAGCGCTTGCAACTTGTCTGCCCTCTGCGCTTTTTATCTGGAGGCCATTTGGACTGATGAATTTTTAAAAATGTTTACGTATATAAAATATATATATGAATGTGTATAAAAATATTAAAACTGTGTACACATATGTGTATATATAGGCTGGTGGATACTCGAGAAGGTGCAGAGGTCTAGAACTGAGTGCTGGACGCCCGCGGAGGCCTTTAGAAACCCACCCGCCCTGACTGCGGGGTTGCGGGCCTGAAATTGCCCCATAGCCCCTGCGGCTCCTAACCCAGGGCCGAAATGGTTGCGAGCAAGGAAAAAGAATCTGCCTGCAAGGCAGGGGAGCTGGGTTCTGTCCCTGGGTCAGGGAGATCCCGCGGAGAAGGGAGTCTGGTTGCCCGGGGAATGCCATGGACGGGGGAGCCCGCGGGCCGCAGCCCCTAGGGTCGCAGAGCCCGCCGCCACCACGCGCACCGCACAGCGCTCGGCCGCCCGGGCCCTCCGTCCGCGAGCCCCCGGAGCCGCTCTAGCCTGGGCCCGGGTGGGGTCTCCGAAGCGCGCGCTCTGCGTGGACAGCCAGGAAGCTGCTGGGAGGAAGCGCGAGGTTCGCGGCTTCCCTCGCGGAGGCGCGCGCGGCGTGGCCTCTCTTCTCGGAGGCCGGCGCCGAAGCCCCCTGCTCGGGGTCAGCATCGGCCGAGGGTGGACGCCGGGGTGCGGACGCGCGCTCACGCCACGCGCGCGCCCGCGGCCAGAAAGGGTCCCAGCGGCTCCCGGCGCCGGTTTTCTCGGGGTTCCCCCCGCCCCCGCCTCCGCCCCCGGCAGCCGAACCCCGCCGCGGGCGGTTCCCGGGCGCCCCCGGCCCCTCGCGGGCCGCGGAGACCCCGAGCGCGCGCCCGGCCGCCGTAGGCCCGAGGAGGCCCCTCGCGCGCCCACCGCGCCGCCCGCGCCCCCCACCCCGGCCGGGCGCGCGGAGCGGGCGGGGCGTCCCGGACCCCCGGCCCCCCCATTCCCGCGGCCCCCGCCCGCAGAGCCCCCGGCGGGGCGCGCTCCGCGCCGGCCGCGGCGCCTTTAACCCGGCCGGGGGGCGGCTCCGGGGAGGGCCCGTCCTTTCTTCTTTTTGAATGAACCGTGTGACGCACGCACAGGAAACCGGGCGGTTCGAGCGGAGAATGAAGTCAGAGGCCGGGCCCCCGCGCCGCCCCCCTTCCTCCCGCCGCCCCGCCCCGCGCCCGGTCCCCCCGCCGCCGCGAAGGTGCGGGCGCCGGGCCCCCGGGCGGCGTCCTCGGCCGGAGCGCGCGGCGCGGGGGCGGGGGAGAGGGTGCGCGGCCCGGAGGCGGGGTGCGCCGGTGGGGTGCAGCGGAAGAGGGGTCCGGGGGGAGAACTTCGTAGCAGTCATCCCTTTTTAGGAAAAGAGGGGAAAAAAATAAAGCCCTCCCCCGCCAGCGCCGCCTCCCACCCTCGCGGCACCACACACAGCGCGGGCTCCTCGCGCTCGGCACCGCGGGGCCGGCGCGGCCAGCCTGCGTCTGTCGGCAGCTCTTCGGAAAATGCATTGGCCGTTCGGAGTTTGATCCGGAGAGGATCCCCGCCCGCGTCCGCGGCTCGCCCGCCGGCTCCGGCCCGGTGTTCTCTCCCCGGGAGGCGTGAGGCGGCCCCGCGGATACAGATCCATGTGTGTGCCCGCGCGTGTGTGCGCGCGTGAAAATTGCCGAGAAGGGGAAAATCACAGGACTTCTGCAAATACAGACTGAGAAATGGTAATTCATCCGCCGCCGCCGCTGCCTTCCGTTTGCTCGTGCTCTTGAGATCTCCGGTTGGGATTCCTACCGATTGACATTTCTGTGAAAGAAGTCTAGGAATCAAACTGGAAATTCTCTTATTTTTGCACCCCCCTCCTCCAACTCCTGATTCATTGGGAAGTTTTCAGAGCAGCTCTAAGTGGAGAGTTCTAAAGATTGATGGAATCTTTTTGCCTTTTCATTTGTTCTCACAAAAAGGAAACTTCACAGAGGATCATGCTGTCCTTAAAAAATACAAGTAAGTTCTTTGCACAGGAAATTGGTTTAATGTAACTGTCAATGGGAACCTTTGCGATTTTCACTTTAAGTGCACTGGAGTAAGTTTAATTTCCAGGCAGTGTAGTATATTCTCAGCGTGTAACTTGTGTGTGCGCCCTGCTTTCAACCAGCGTACAGAGGGGAACGCACCTGATTTTGACTGATTAGTTTTTTTAACCTTTCAGCATCACGGAGGAGGTAGACTGATATTAACAGTAATTAATAATGTGCCTCATGAAATAAAGATCCGAAAGGAATTTAAATAAAAATTTCCAGCAGCTCATGCCAAGAGGGAAACACCAGAATCAAGTGTTCCGCGTGACTGAAGACACCCCTCATCCAGGAATGCAAAGCACATCCAATGAACTAGCTGGATTATAACTCTTCCCCCATCTGCGGGGCCTTGGGGCGGGCAGCGGGGGCGAGAGGTGCTCGGGGAGCCGGCTGCCCTTCCGCGGCGGAAGGATGGCGCACGCGGGGGAGCGGGCTACGATAACCGGGAGATCGTGATGAAGTACATTCACTACAAGCTGTCGCAGCGGGGCTACGAGTGGGATGCCGGGGCCGCGGGCGCCGCGCCCCCGGGGCCGCCCCCGCGCCGGGCGTCCTGTCCTCCCAGCCGGGCCGCACGCCCGCGCCCTCCAGGACCTCCCCGCCGCCGCCCCCGGCCGCCGCCGCCGGGCCCGCGCCCAGCCCGGTGCCACCTGCCGTCCACCTGACCCTGCGCCAGGCCGGCGACGACTTCTCTCGGCGCTACCGCCGCGACTTCGCCGAGATGTCCAGCCAGCTGCACCTGACGCCCTTCACCGCGAGGGGACGCTTCGCCACGGTGGTGGAGGAGCTCTTCAGGGACGGGGTGAACTGGGGGCGCATCGTGGCCTTCTTTGAGTTCGGAGGGGTCATGTGTGTGGAGAGCGTCAACCGGGAGATGTCGCCCCTCGTGGACAGCATCGCCCTGTGGATGACCGAGTACCTGAACCGGCACCTGCACACCTGGATCCAGGACAACGGAGGCTGGGTAGGTGCTCGTCTCGGTGTGAGCCTGAGCCGGACGCCTCGGGTCCCAGTGCGGTCCGAGTGGTGGGGTGTGGCTGGGCCCAGGGTCAAGGGCAGGCCGGCGGAGGAAAGCCAGGTGTGTGGCCTCCCTTTCTCTTCCCCTGCGGAGAGCTCTCCCTGCCAGCCCTACCGCGATCACTCCTCGCCCGGAGACATTGCTTCCCTGGCGCCAGCCACGGAGGTCCAAAGATCCAGCTCAGTAGAACTTGGGGATAAAGGGCATCCCTTCAAGGTGTCTGAAACTGGGAGTCCAGGGATCCCCATGATCACGGTACCTGGTGGAGGAGCTTCTTGAAAAGGAGCATTTCAGGGACAGCTCATAAACTGGATGCCAGGCTGAGTCCTGACTGTCTGCATCAGAAATAAGCTCCCCGGGGGTTCTGCTTTGTCCTAAACTTTGAAAACCACCGGGTTAGAAGAGCAGACTCCTCTAGAGGTCCAGGGGCCTGACTTCTCTGACTCACTTGATAGCATCTGCCCAATGAGGAAAGCCAGTGTGGCCCCTTTCCTAGAAAACTTGGGAGGCTGTGAAGAGGTGCGTTGGCTCCAGAGCCCGCTGACACTGGCCTCCAGGGTGCCACGCTGATGGTGGGCATGACCCTGTGTCTTGAAGAACCCGGGGCTGTGGGCGTTTGTTTCAGCACTGACAGGTTTCGTATTGGCCGCCTACCGTGTGCTCTATTTCTATAACTTATGTATGATTTAGAAGTTTACTGGGATTTTTAGTGTATTTTATTTTCCATCCTAACCTACAATGCACATCGTTTGGTGGGATCCTCTGCTGGGCAAACTTGGGTCCAGAGTATCTGTATAAAGATAGAAGAATTGCTTCTTAGCTGTGGATTCTCATGCTGTGACTTTAGTTGACGTGATTGATGCTTGTATTTTTGAAGAACATCTGTGAGCTGCTTTTTTTCCCTGGCACTGTTGTGCTAGACAGCGCCTCCGTCATGGCACCATGAAGCTCTTTTTGTGAGCGTGCCTCTTTGGGGGAGGAGCATAGCTCATAAAACTGAAGAAGCGTCACTGACATCTATACTTCATATCTGAAATGATTGATTTATGAAAAAGTGAAGAGGAATAACTCTGGTTCAAGTTTTTGCAGACTTTTTGTTTTAATCTGAAGAGCTGTCTTTGAAAAAGGATGCCATTCAGTGCTTCCTTTTACAGTCTCCAGGAGGATTACTGCTATTACTATCTTATAGGACCTAACAGGAGCAAAATCCTTAGCAGGCACTACACGTGGGTTCGCTTTCAAGAAGCACATTACATATTTTATACAGCTTAAAGTGCGCTTGTATGAGGGGGCTGAAAAAAGTCCAAGAAAAGTAGATGACTGACATGAACCCCTGACCCTGCGTGACCAAAGCTGACAGAACACTGGCGCCACTGGTCAGTGTTTAAAAGTGGAAATCCGCGTTTAATCTCTAAATTTATTAATACATGCTTTTTGTGAATTGTTTCTTTGAGATCCCGTATTATCAGGTCTTTAGTAATTCTGGAAGAGTTCTGTAGAAGGTGTAAGGAATATTTGTTAAATGTTTGATTAAGTAGGTGGTTTTGTTTGTAACCACTATAACCAAACAGGTAGGGACTTCCAGACACCAAAAGGACCAAAGTAAAAGTAACTGGACAGTTTGACTATTACTAACTTTTGTAAAAAAATATTAAAAAATGTTTCTTTCTAGTTGAAAGAAAGCCAAGGTGGTAACTGCCATGTGTCAAGTAATTCAATAAAAAGATGGGAAATGGAGACATATGTTTATGATAGAAATTAAGATGTAATCTTGATCTTTGTTGTAAAGTTGTGGTACATTAACATCTCATACAACTGAATTTTGTTTTTAAGTGAAGGCCCGCTCTTTGCTCCTTTCAAAATAGAATTTTCTTAGTAGAGCCTATCTTTGTGGTCAGCAGGTATCTGAGGTTGATAAATGTAGAGGCTACATTTTATGATGCCAAACCACAATGACGTACCATGGAACATGATAAACCTCTTATAGTGACAAAACCTCTTATAGTAAAAATAAATCATATAGAAGGCCAAATTGTTGATGATGAAATGTGTAGCATTCAGGACAGCATAGCGATGGATGACGAAACAGGAAAATAAAGGACTTTGGCAGAAAAAAAGTGTGAGGAAATGCTATCATAAATGGACACTTTGGAATAATAGAAGAGGTAGTATTATTTGAGAAGTGTATTTGGGAGACTGATTTACATATCCTTTCCAAAGATGCATTATGAACCTAAATTTTTATTTTGAGCGTTTGGCATCCAGACAGATTTTCCTCCCAATTTGCACCAATCAGAGTTGCTTCTCTCATAATACATGTCGTGGTGCGGTGTAAAGGACTCGGTGAGGATGGGCAAGTTTCAGAGGCGAGCTGGCACGTTCTCTTGCGCTGGACTGTAGCTTGCCCTGCTTACGGGACTCAGTGGGTCAGCCCGTCTGCTGCATCTGTTCTCGTGGGGACTTCAGACTCGCAGCCGCACTTGCTCTCTGCTGCTGCTGCTTCCGAGGCTGAGGGGGAACGCTTGCGTTCCGCGCTCCGTAAGCGGCAGAAAGCGGGGCCTTGGATGGTCAGTGTCTGACAGACGGCCTCGGCGGTCCGCACGTCACACACACACTGAGGAAGAACCGGGCCGTGGAGTGGACCGGGGCTTTATCCCTGAGTCTGAATAAAGCGTCCAGAGGGAGGCAGGACAGCGGAGCGGCGAGCCGGCAGTGGTCCCAGGAAGCGTCCGAGATGCCTCTGCACGGGTGGGGGCTCGCGGGCCCCCCTGGGAGCGTCTTGGGGAGCAGCGCCTCAGGTCCCACCCAGAGCCTCTGAGTCAGGGCCTGTGGTTCGCACGTCTGCAGGTGCTGGGGTGCACAGGGGGTTAGAGGTGCCGGCTACCATCACCGACCACTGACTCCCGTGATGTCTTTTAGGAAAAATGAGAGTCCGGAGGGGTCCTGCAGCGCCCCTTCCAGCGGCCTCCTGGGCTCCGTGGTGGCACCTAGAATGCCAGGCACGCCCCCAGGCCTCTGCTAGTGCCTTGGGGGAGAGCGGTCTGAGTTTGGAGGAGAGAGGCTGGGATGCTCGGGGGCAGGAGCAGGATGATCAGAAGCTCTGGCCTCTCAAGGTAACTGCAAGTGGTGGGCCCTCCTCGTGGCTCAGCGGTGAAGAATTCGTCTGCAGTGCAGGAGGCGGGTACCGTCCCCGAGTCAGGAAGATCCCCTGGAGGAGGGCACGGCGACCCACTCCAGTCCTGGCGGGCTACATACAGTCCGTAGGGTTGAAGAGAGTCGGACTCGACTGAGCAGCTGAGCACAAGACAGCGTGTATTGGCACCGGCGGCCCCGTTAAAGAGAGAGAGCGTTCTCCTCCAGTTAAAGACAGGAAGCTTGACTCTTCATGGCTCCACTCAGCATTGCTCTATCCCCTTGCAGCTCAGTTCAGGTTTCTGTAGCTGAGTCCGTGAGTCCAGGGGCCCTGGGCCGCTTCAGGGCCAAGGTGGCTGTTGCGAGCGCAGGGCTGAGATGCAGGCAAGTTGATGGTGAGCTGAAGCGTGACGGCGTTTTGCTTCATGCCTTAGGAGAGCGGAGACGTCTGATGGCTGCAAGGAAAAGGTGCTTTAATGGGCGACTGGCTTCTGCTGCGACGTGGGGCAGCTTTTTCTGTGTGCTCGTGTTTAGGTCTCTGTGGTTTAGGAAGACAGGAACTTACTTCTCCGCATCCAGTGGGGTTAGCTTCCTTTTTATTAGCTGGTCAGCGAGCAGTTTCTCTTTTCTGTACACAGTCCACACCCACCCAAACATTTGATTAACTGGAAAGCAAGACCGTTCTCAGGCCAGTGTACAAAGTACATGAGAAAACATCGTTTTTCTAGTGGTTGAGCATTAGCTGCTTAAGGCCAATTTTGGCAGCAAAATGATAGGATTAAAAATAGCCCGAAGATGATCCAGTCTTAAATAATATATTTAATGATGAACTTTCCTTGGGAAAGTGCATCTTTCTGCCTGCGAAGAGTCATATGACCCCTTTCAGTAATTTATTTTGTAGAGAAAAGATACATTACGGCCCTAGATTTGCAGCCACGTGCTGTTGAGCAATCACATTTGGGGACTTTTGTAAAATTCGACAGCTCACTCAGTTCTCTTTTCTGTTTTAGGGCCTTTGTTGCTGTTTAATGTCAGTTGAAAACATGGCTTTCTTCTGTGCATCCTGTTACTTTTAGCTGTGCTTTCTAGTGACAACAGATTGATCTCTTTAGCAGTCCTTGGTTGAAGGGGCACATTTCAGAGTTGCTAAATGTCAGTAGGCCGCATAGTACACCAGGTAACAGAAAGCCACTTTTTTTAAGCCAAACCCTTACAGTTTATCTTTCCTCCCAGTCCTAGTCAGCGTTTTGGAGGCTGATGAACCCACTCATGAGGCAGGTGTGTGGATGCTGTGTGCATCACAGCAGTCTCTGCCACTCAGCACGCCCCCACACCCATTTCCGAGGTCATCCATCGTGTCTCGCAGGAGCAGTGTCTCAGCAGCAGCGCAGCATCTGTGCTAGGATAGCAGCACTGCCTCTGGAGTGTGCGAGCAGAAGGCTTTTCACCCCCAGAGAGACGTTGTGTTTGAGGTTCACAGGTCTGTTAAACCCTTTTAAAGTCATCTAATAGCGCCTGACTCAGGTATGGCGGTAACCTCGCATGCTGGTCCCCTTCCCCCAGCTTCATACAGGGGACCACTTGGAGAAGTGAGTCCAGCACAGGGCTCTTCTTTCATCCCTCTTGGTTTGATTCAAACCAAGTGAGTGCGTGAGGTTGAAACAGGATTAAGGATGAAAGTTAGCCAAGGATGGGGATGGCTATTCAGCAGACCTGACTGCACGTCCCCTCTGTGCCCCGTCCTGGGTCAGGTCAGGCTGAGTCCCCTCTGTGCCCGGTCCTGGGGCAGGTCAGGGTTCAAGGAGGAGGGTGTTTTCCCTGCCCTGGATGCCGTCACAGGCCGGGGCTGGAGATGTCGTGAATTCTGTTGCCACCCAGCCCAATGAGATGATTCTAAACTCTCATATTTAGAGGGGAGAAAAAAAGCTAAGTATGTGTTATTTTGCATACACTTCAGTATTTGTCTGAAAAAGTTATTTCTAACCATATGGCTATTCATGTGTGCATTAGGCCTGATTTAACTAGGAGAGGAATATAGATAATTTAAAAAAATACTGTGTTACACAGACATGTGCTTAAGAGAACTGAAAGGCAAGGGGAGTTCCCTTGTTAAATATTTACCCATTAGGTGCTGTTTATACATATTATGAAGACTTAATAAATACTTGTCTGCAGTTTTTTATGTATTTCATTAATTCTTTTTCACTAAGAGACAATCAAGCTCTGATGAAGATGGTTAGAATAGATTAATTTGAAGAACTATCTTTCTTAAATCGTTCTGATATGCAGAAAAGTCAGAGTCGATTTGAACCAAAACAGGGGGAGAGGAAAATAAAAGCTTTTGTTTTGTCTTGGTTTTAGATTCTAGTCCTGTTTCTGTTTGTTAAGAGGCTTCTCTTCCAAAACTCTCCATACAGAAATTCCTAGTCCACTGTGACATTCGTGTTCCTGAAGAGCAGGTGTTTACCATCTAACGTCTTTTATTCGTGGTCCTCTTTCTCTAATGAAGGTTGTAAAACTTTCGAAATCACGACAAAGCCGTTTTCGTTTCTAAAAGTATTTTTGTAGATTGCTGCTTGCTCTGATCTGCTCGATTCTGTAGTGCCAACATGATTTCTCTGCTCTTTATTTGCCAGACAAAAGATAAACCCAGCTGTCCTTCCATGAGCATGATGACGGGGTGTTTGTTTCTCTCTCTCCAGAGCCATGTGGGCTTTCTCATCAGGACCTCCTCCTCCAGCCTCCATCACTGACCCCTACCTGCCCATCATCCCAGCGCAGGGGCCTGCAAGGCCGGCTCCTTGTGGGCCTCTAGCGCATGAAGGGTGGGCTCACCTGAAGGAAAGCGCACTGTGTCTGGGTAGCAAGGGAGAGGGTCAGGAAAGGCTCTGTCCAGGCTGGAATATCTGAACCCCATCTGCATTCTCTCCACAGGCAGCCAGGCAAGGAAAAATTCTGTGATCAGATATCATGGCTTTCCCTCCAGAGACCGTAAATTCCAACCCTGTGCAGGAAAAGATAGGGTCTGCTGGAAGAGTCCACTGGCTCTGATCTCTGCAGTGGGAGACTAGAGGGGGCCGATACTCTAGCCTGAGATGAAGTCTCACTAACTCAGCGCAGCTAAAATAGCTTATACTGAAGACTGCTTCCCCAAACGCCCTCCTAAGCATGTGAGAAAGGGAATCTCCCTGCCACGCTGGCGTGGCCGTTGGTAGCAGTTACAGACGCACTAAGGGCTGCTTGGCTGACTTTCTCAGGCGATGGACCAGGTTCTGTGAGAGCGTTCCCTGATACTTCCATTCTGACCCTTGTTTTGCCTTTCAGAATTTCAGAGATCGAGCCACGTTCCACTTTCAGTTAATAGTCAGCTCATCTGTGCTCTGGAGCCTCAGCATAATGAGTCAGCTTATGGCCAACCCCCTCACCCCTCTATTCCTGGGTCCTAAAACCGACCCAGGGAGCCATGGTATCAAGTGAAGCTGAAATTTCTCCTAAAACCAACCCAATGATCCTTGGTATCAAGTGAAGCTGAAATTTCTCCTAAAACCAACCCAAGGATCCTTGGTATCAAGTGAAGCTGAAATTTTTCCTAAAACCAACCCAAGGACCCACTGTATCAAGTGAAGCTTAAATTTTCCAGGGGAGATTTTACCACTGAGAACAATATATCTTTACTGTGACAGTCCCAATTACTGTATTTTTAAGCTGTCTTTTCTTAAGCTGCAAAAGAATGTGGAGAGTTTCTGACTTCTAGTGCTTGGAGTGCCAGACCAGGCATCAGCGCTGCAGGTCGTCTTTTCATGACTTTTCCCAAATCTTCACCAATCCTCAGATTTCTTCTGCTTTAAGCACAATGAATGTCTTGACCTAAGGGGACTAAGCACTTATCCCATATACTCTTTGAAAATTCTGTTTTAAAGGTGATATGTGTACATGAATATTCATATACATAGAATATACATATACATAGAATTTTCGAAGAGTACGTGGGATAAGTGCTTAGTCCCCTTAGGTCAGTGCCTCCTTACAATTAGCATAGGAATAAAATTGATTGCATCATTATATCGTCATCTTTAGATACTGGTATTTTATCTCTTGAGGGAAAAAGATCTATAAGGGATGCTCGCTGGCACCTCTAAGTCAGATTTCAGGACTGGCTCCGCTCACTTTCTTTATGAATTCCTGCCAGGATTGTCTTTCTTGACCTCTCTCTCTTTTTTTTTTGACCTCTCTCTTTTTAACACTGAACATTTTTACAGGTGGTTTGAAGCTATTTTCTAACAAGATTGTAAATATAATAAGGCAGAGTCACTTACTATTTAAGTGACAACATGAGAAAAATGATGTGAAGAAGTCTTAATCAAGGAAAACGAGCAATTGTCTGCAAATCGTGACCATGAGCAGTTCCTAGCAACAGGCAGTGATGGGAACGGAAGGATTTTAAAGATCTTGCTATTGTGTAGGGCATGGACACTGCCTATTTCCACTGAAAAAAAATTTATTGAGGGCTTACTATGTGCAAAACCCTATGCTGGGTGTTTCACGTGAGGAAAAATGTGGAAGACAACCTTTTCATCTAAGGAACTCTCTGACCAGCAGTGAGGCCAAGATAAGTGCTGTGTAAATTGCTGTGATCCTTGACACACTTCAGTGGGCGGCGATCAGGTCCAGCCAGAGGGGCTCTGGCTGAGTGGCACGCAGGAGATGAGCGGTGGGAGACACAGGGGAGGGCAGGCCGAGTAGCGGGGCTGGAGGAGACGGGACAGGTGGGAATGCTTGGGGCGTCACCGGGGGGCTGAGAAGTGTCTGAGCGGCCCGGGCGTGGAGAGCCCTGTGAGGGGAGACTGGTCCTAAGCTTGTGTCTAACTTGGTAGATGTTAAAAGGATTATTGAAAGCGTTCTGAGTCAAGGCGGGATGTGTGGGCTTGAGGAGCATGACGGTGGCTGGGGCTGGACGGCGGGAGCCAGATGGGAGGCCCGCATCGCGGCGGCGCGGGAGCGGGGACCCCGGGACTGAACGGACCAAGCGTGAGGGGGCGCAGGGGCGGAGGCACGAGTCCAAACCCAGGCGTTTCCCAGAAGGATGTGGTCCCCAGGAGAGCCAGGGGTGGCAAGCAGCCGGGCTCTTCGGTGCGATGAATATGATGGGATTAACTTTGGACAGTTTCAACTTGAGCTCCTAATAGACTCGTCATTGCTCAGTCGTGTCCGACTCTTTGTGACCCCATGGACTACAGCCCGCCAGGCCCCTCTGGCCATGGGATTCTCCAGCAAGAACACTGGAGTGGGTGGCCATTCCCTCCTCCAGGGGATCTTCCCGACACAGGGATCGAACTTCTGTCTCCTGCACTGCAGGCGGATTCTTTATCACCGAGCCACCTAGGAGTCCCCCTGCTCCCCGCCAGTAGGATGCCCAGGTGGGACTGGCCCAGGGCAGCTGGTCTTCAGGATCTGGAGCTCGAGAGAGGCGCTGAGGCTGGGGTCCTGCCTTTTCCCGCCCCGGCGGCCGCCCCGTCCCCTCCCTCATCGCCCAGCGGGGTCCTGGCTTCTCTGCTGGCTCCACCCTCTCATTACTGCTGCCTCCGCACCACCTTCCCGCCAGAGTCCTCTGTAGGCGCCTGCCGATTGAATGGAGGAGTTTACCTCGAAGTTTGCTCTTCGGAGCTTGTCTCTCCACTACTGGTTTGCCTGCTGAAAAGATAGATTCACTTTGAGTCAGACTGGTGCTACGGCAGCCTCCCTTTGGAGGGGTCTCACACAGTCAGGCCTCCTTCACTGGCACTTTCTCACTTAATAAAACAGTTCTGGGACCTGCCGGCGGCCTAGGGGTTACGACTCTGAGCTGTCACTGCCGGCGCGCAGATTCAGTCCCTGGTTGGGGAACTAAGATCCCATATGCCTCACACCACAGCTCCCCCGCCAAAAAAAAGAGAAAAGAAATAGTCCTCCTGTCACATTGAAGCTGCACCCACATAGCAGATGATAGCTGCACGCAATGGCTGTTGGTTGAATAAGTGGATTGTGACAGAGGCCGTTTTTTAATATGATTTTTATTTTATTTTTGGCTCCGTTGCGTGTTGCTTCGTGCAGGCTTTCCTCTAGCGGCACCTAACGGGCTGCTTTCGTGGTGGTGTTGGGGCCTCTCCTGGCAGCAGCCTCCCGTTGTGTGGCTCCCAGGCTCCGGAGCACAGTCTCAGCTGTGGCTGGCACTCAGGCTCAGCTGCTCCGCGGCCTCTGGGATCTTCCTGGACCAGCGATCGAAGTGGTGGCCCTGGCCGTCGGATTCTTATCCACTGGACGAGCAGGGAAGTGGGACAGAGGGGCTTCGAACATCAAACTCGCCCTCACGACTACTGTCCACCTGCTATGTGAGCACGTGCGCCCGCGCCCGCGCCGTGGTGTCCCATTAGAGGCGTGATTGTGTTCCCGTGGTTCTGACACTGAAGCTCCAGTACTTTGCTCACCTGATGAGAGGAGCCAACTCACTGGGAAGGACCCTGATTCTGGGAAAGATTGAAGGCAGGAGGGGAAGGAGGTGGCGGAGGATGAGATGGTTGGGTGCCATCACTGACTCGATGGACACGGATTCGAGCAAACTCCAGGAGATGGTGAAGGACAGGGGAGCCTAGCGCACTGCAGTCCGTGGTGGGTGTCACAGAGTCGGACACGACTTAGCAACTGAACAACAACGAAAAATGCGTTCCAAGTGTCCCGTCCCACTGATCTGTTGAGGTTTAGTAGCAGCAAATGAAGAGAAATACCTGAGTGTTTTAATTTCACCCATCATTGAATTGAAAAAGTATGTCATTCATACCTGAAAAGAAATCTTCTAGATTTTGCTTTATATTAAACATTCAACTTTCATAAAAGTCCTTAATGCTAGTATTAGAGACTAGCCCTTCAGTTGCCTCATTGTATCTGTTTATAAAAAAATACAGGCTCATGGTCTGCATATCTGTGCACATGTAAGTCACTCAGTTGTGTCCGACTCTTTGTGACCCCACGGACGGTCGCCTGCCAGGCTGCTCTGTCCTTGGAGATTCTCCAGGCAAGAAGACTGGAGTGGGCTGCCATGCCCTTCTCCAGGGCACCTTCCCGGCCCAGGGGTGGAGCACCATCTGGGCCCGGGGCAGCGCAGGGACAGCTGCTCCCAGTTATGCTGCTCCATGTCGCTGAGCCGGTGCAGTCTTGACGTCTAGGACTGTTTTCATTTCTTACCATTTAAGAGAGAGGACTGCTGTGTGGTTCTCACGGTGGGGACAAAGTGGTTCCTCCTTTCTTTTCAACGCTGCAGTGCAAGTATGAGAGAACCACAGCATAAAAGTCACAAGGGTAAGTGGTCCCCTAGTTCTTCGCCTCTGAAAACAAGCAGCCAATGGAAGGTGGGAGGCAGTGCAGCTCAGGGCTGCCAGGGGAGAGCACCCGGGATTCGTGGTACCCCACGACCTGATGCTGGGGAAGCAGTTCCCCAGATGCTGCCCACCAGGAAGACCGCCAAGGGTGGCAGGGAGCAGCCCCCTGGCCCGGCAGCCTGGGGCTCAGCTCTCTGGCATGGCTGAAGCAGACATCACAGCCTCTCTGTGGTTTCTAAGAACTGGTGGAATTTGCATGTTGAGAATCCTCGTTCCTTGGCACGAAGCAGACTCAAAAGCATCGTTGCTCATCATTTGTCATCTGTTGGAGAAAGAGCGTGTGATTTGTTTACTTGTAATGAAGCTTGACTGTACCTCTCCAGGGGCCTTTGCAAAGAGGGGTGTCTCAGCTTACAGACCTGTCCCCATGAACGAAACCACAGGCAGATGCTCCCCCATCTTCCCTTCTCCCCTCTCATTTCTGTGCTTTATGTCCCCACTGCCAGGCCTTCTTCAAGGCTTATCTGTGGGTGAGTTCAGAAACTTCAGATGATAAAGGACACCCAGATAATTGGCCGGTTCTCCAGAGTGTCTCTCCCCTCAGCTGCTGCCAGATTGCCTCTTAATGAGTCCGTGTGGTGACGATGGGGTCTGAGCTCCTCCGGCTCCGTGGGAAAATGAGCTTCCCTTCATTGTAACAGCTTGCAGCTCACTGCACAAGTCTCCTTTGAATGTAGTTTTCTTTCCCATAAATGATACTTGGAGAATATACTTAGGGGTTATTAGTTTTCTCTTGCATGCTTGGCCTGTGTGTGAGAATAACACAAGCTGTCACTGCGAATCAGCAGCTCAAGACACTTTGTCTGGTTAATGTGAGCGTTTAATATTTGGCTCAATTAAAAATTAACTGATGAAAGTACATGTCAGATGGAATTTGAAAATACCTTTTGTGGGGACTATTGAAAGGGCATGGCCAATGAGTAAATTAGTGGTTTGCAAATGTGGAGACTTTGGGGGAAATTTAGTACAAGTTGAGACACATGACTCTTCCTTCAAGCGTCTCCACCTGTTTCACTCATCGTGAAGCTGGAACGGACGTCCTCCTTCGTGTTAGAATGGGCCCACTTGCCCCTCTGTGCCTTCTGGTAAGAGTGCGTGTGTGAGTCCACAGCTGAAGCAGACAGGGCAAGGAGTGGGCTATCCCTTTATCCCATTGGTGTTTTTTGAGCTGACTGCACGCTGTAGGCCAGCTTGGAGAGGTGGGAGCTGTGGTCTAGGGGCTGGAGTTCATTTGACAGAACTGCAGGAGCACAGGCGGGGTGCTGGGATGAAGACGTGCACCCCCGTCGGGGCGTTCATCAGAGTCGGGAGGTCCTCCCAGGACAGGCGCTGCGGAGGCTGGGCTGGGGACAGAGTGCCTCCAGCAGGCAGAGCCCGGGCACAGAGGGCAGAGGCAGGAGGGCGCGTGGGGGGCGGGACAGGGGGTCCCGGCTGGTGTGAGGGTGGGGCCCTTGCCCCCAGCACAGGCAGGGGGTGAGGGTCCCGGTGCTGCTCAGGGAACCAGGACTACTCGGGCGCCGAAAAGCGGGTGAGGCTGGAGTGTACCTCCCTGAGGGCTTCACTCTAGAAAAACTACTCTGGCTGCACGCAGCTAATGAGGCCGGCGATGTTACTGACCGCTGGAGGCGGGCCCAGGGGCCCTGTAGACCCCGGGAGCCGACGGACTGGCGTGCAGTGAGGACCGCAAGGACCCGAGCCAGGACCGGCCGGAGTGGAGAGGCCTGTAGGGAGAGGGGTGATTGCCCGAATGCTTCAGAGCGCCGCTCGGGCCTCCTTCAGTCCAAGTGGTCTTTTCCTCGAGTCGCTTTGACAAGAGTACGGTCAGCGTTCTGGTTCTATGTGAGTAGTTCTTAAATCTCCCATTCTCTTAAATTAACTCTGCCGTAGTGAAACAGATTTCACAAGAATCGTGAGTCTTTCTGTTAGAATGCGGTAACTCTTCATTAACACTCGGTTACTAAAGGTGTATTTGAAGAAGGAATTCAGTTAGGAAAGGCAGGTTTCGCAGAGTTGTGTTTCCAGGGGAAAACATTAGACAGTGGTCTCTTGCCTTGATGGTGTATTTTAAAGTTTCCAAAGGAGCTTCGAATCTGTTGGCCCATTTCATCTTCACAGAACTCTAGGCAGCGCGGGGTTTTGTTCCCACTTCTCTTTGCCTTTCCTTCCCACACCCTTTTTATTATTTGTTTATTCACACATGAAGAGAAGACGTTGACTCACAAAGCTCCAGGAGGCCAGTAAGTCCAGAGACGCGGGAGCTCAGCGCGGCTGAGTCCGGGAGCTACTTCTCTGCGCCGCTTCTCGGAGTCTGCTTTCACAGGGACACTGCATCCCTTAATAGAAGCCTAAACGATTGCATCCAATTTTGGAAAATAGTATCCTCTACTGCTCTTTGTCTCAAGCACTTTCAGGAAAATTAAAATGTGGTCTCAACATTTCAGGTTATTTTGAGATGTGTTTTGTGTTAACGGCAGAGGGACGTCTCACGTTTGCCACAGGACGCTCTTGAGCTGGTGCACTTGACCTTGAAACACCTTCTCAGGGGTCGGTAACTCAGTGAATGTGAGAATTTGCTAAAACTCCACGTGTGGGTTCTGGAAGACAGCCCTTTTCAGCAGGGGGCAAGTGGGAGTGGATGCATGTAAGTGGTTGCTGCCGGCTGGCACCTGACTAACAGTCTATGTTTTTATTTGCTTTTAAGATCGTGCTCCTGTCTTTAGGGAACCAACATAAATTTGGTGAGTGAAGGGTTTTTTGAACTGAAACGATGATGGTGCTTTGATCAGTAGAATTTCCTGAGTTCCTAAGGGGCATGTGGATTATACCCCAGTTCAGCTTTGTTGATTCAGCGAATAATTGTGAGGTGCTGGATCTGTAACAGAAATCACGGCAGCCAGGGACTGCCTTTCATTCCTCGGTGAGCCCAGCACTGCGGGGAAGGCAGGACGGCAAACAGGCAGATGGTTGACAGTGTGATGCTGAGGCTGCTGCTGCTGCTAAGTCACGCCAGTCATGTCCGACTCTGTGTGACCCCACAGACGGTGCCCAAGAGGCTCCTCTGTCCCTGGGCTACAGCAAAGCAGAGGGATCCGGCACAGGAGCGCTGATGGGGGAAGGCAGTGTCTTGTGTTCATTTCTGACTTTTTCCAGTAGTATTGTTTTTTACCCAGAGGAGGATGAGTGGGTTTTCAGTTTTTAAAATTTTTTATTTTATGTTGAAGTATAGCCAATTAACAATGTTGTGATAGTTTCAGGCGGATGGCAAAGGGACTCAGCCATATAAACCTGTTCATTCTCCCCCAAGCTCCCCGCTCCGTCCAGGCGGCCACACAGCCCTGAGCGGAGGCCGCTGTGGGCAGGCCCTCGTTGGTGAGCCAGTCTGCATCCGGCAGTGCGCCCATGTCGAGGCCAGGCTCCCAGTTACCCTCCCAGCCAGCCTTCCCTCCTGGCAGCCATGAGTGCATTCCCTGTGCCTGTGAGTCTGTGTTGTAAATAAGTTCATTTGTACATTTCTTTTTACACTGTGCACATAGGGGAGGTCTGTGCTATTTCTCCCTCTCTGTCTGACTTACCTCACTCAGTATGACAGTCCCTAGGCCCGTCCATGTTGTGGCAAATGACATGTTTTCACTTTTTAATGGCTGAGTAATATTCCATTTAGGTATGTACCACATCTTCTTTATCCTGAATGCCTGTTTAAAAATTAACAGCTGAAAACATGGTGTTCTACCTTAAAGTGAATATTCTCTCTCTATATATATTATATAATACAGCCCTCACATGAGTTCAAAATGGGTGTCCATGATCAATACAGGATTGAAGAAGACCTGCTGTCTTTTAAATTTATTTTTAGTTTTTGGCCATGTCACATGGCATGTGGGATCTCAGTTTCCCAGCCAGGACTCAGACCCACACCCCCTTCATTGGAAAGCGGGTCCCTAACCGCTGGGCCACCACGGAAACCCCGGGCCTACTGGCTTTGGCTCAGTGCCTGGAGCGCTTTCCCCGTTCCCCGCTGATCTGTCGCACCCATTTCCATTCCCCCGTGTCAGTCGTTGGCCTCAGTCACCGGGAGTCAGGAGGAAGGAAGGAAACTAATATTAACTGGACCCCACAAGTGCCAGACTCTATGGATAGAAGATTATTTAACCCCAGTAAACACCCCCCCAGGGTAGGAAGTAGAATTATGGATGAGGAAACAGAGGTTCTGCAAAAATAAGTCACTGCCTAGTAAGAGGCAAAACCAGATCCTTTTTTAGGCCATCCAAGTGGTCATTGATAGCCTCTGAAACTCGAGAAACTTTTTAAAATCTAAAAACAGAAAGCTATGAAAAATAACAATTTGATGCATGTGACTTTTTGGTTTCTTTGCATCTTTTTAGGAAGCCAGTTAGCTCTCCTTATTTTAGTAACTAGGAGGTGAAATCTTTCACTCCGTGGACTTTTAAAGTTCTTTTATAGTTGAAAAGAGAGAGGCGCACAGAGGAGCAGAGTGTTCTTCTGCCCTCCCCTCTCTGGCTCCAACAGTCTGTATAAACAGCCTTTGTAAAATACGTAGTAATCATTGTTTCATACCCAGACCAGACACCTGATTCAGAAACCCTCCCCAGGGCCAGCGTGGGGTGGGGTTTGTGTGTCTGTGTGTGTGTGTTGGAATAACAAACCCACAGTGCTTTCCTGGTTCAAGAGAAATGATCTCACTGTCCAATTGCAACCTGCCTGATGCCTTCATCCAAACAGGGACGCGTCTGCGGTCTTACCCCCTGGTTTGATCCTCGGCCCTTCACTGCTCTTATTTTAGCCATGACCTTCATGTTTTTTCCAAGAGTCCAGAGTTGGAATGACATGATACTACCCTTTACAAGATGACGATGTATCTGTTTTTATATTTAGCTGTAAATTTTATTCTACTCATAAACAAACCCACCTTCAGCAACTGTGGTGCATCAAGAGAGAGTTCTTTCCATCCTCCTCCTCCGTGTGATCTGGATACATTTGGCCTAGAACAGCACAGTGTTTCCAGCATAACATTCGAACAGGATGCTGTGTTGATCTCAGGGCTCAGGGAGTGTCCGCATGGGCCAGGAAACTGTTTTCTTAAAAGAAACTAAAACACCAAATTCTGACAAGATTGGAAACTCTTACTAGGCTCCGTATGCAACTCTTCCCCACCCCCACCCCCACGGCAATCTTGTTAATTGTTATATCTCTTGATATTATTGAACACATAGAGATGGAATATTTAATTTTAGGTTCATGTGCAGAGTGAAATAACTCAAATTCAGGAGGGGAAAAAAAACTGTTTTAAGAGGTTTGCTTAATAAAGCATATATGAACTTAAAAATTTCAAACATTTCTCCCAGGCACAGCACATCCTAACTTTCAGAGTAGACCTTCATGACGCTTCATAAGGAAGCGAAAAAGGAGGCGAATTATTATTCAGGCAGAGGGACAACAGTGACCTTTCATTAAGCGAGACAGAGCTCAACACCAGACCCTCCAAGCCCTGGGCTCTGTGTTTGCCAAACTGAACACACTACCAGATACACCCTCTCTCTCTTATGGACCAGACTGCTTTAAAAATATTGTTCCAATATAACCTAAAATGTTTCATTTACAAGCTATAACCCAACAGTATGATATTTAAAAGGCTGCCTCTGTTCTTTTACAAACCCTCAAACATCCCAGTGACTACGGATTATTTGGGATCTTTGTTCTCTTCGTGACCAAGTGTGTGGCCCGGGATTGTGTGGCTGGACCTCAGGACGAGAGGAGGTTTGGGGTCTGTGTCCAGGACGGGCTTCCCGGCTCCTCCGCGCTGGTTCCCGGGATTAGCCCGGGTGTCCCGAGGCCCGGGCGAGCACCCCTTTGTCACCAGTGTGTTGGTCGTGCATGAGAGGCCTTGGGGGCTGCAGACACCATCCACACCTTCAGAGGCCTCTGTTCAGGTGGTTCTGATGATCCTCAGGCCGACTAGGAACGAGGAAGTAACTCCAAGCCCTGCCTTGCAGAGGGACGCCACAAAGTCCACGTGCTAGCTTAAAGGCCACACCCTTCACTCAGAAAAGCATGCCACCTTTCCTGAGAGGTTTGCTTTAAAATACATACACGCATATGTTACAGATCTGTCCTGTGTGTGTATCTAGTGATAAACCATACGTACTAAAATGCACCATTTCATCATTTCTGTGCACAGCTCCATGCTCTAATGCACGTTCACAGGCCATCCGGGGCTTCCCTGGTGGCTCAGACGGCAAAGAATCTGTCCGCAGCGCAGGACACCCGAGTTCGATTCCTGTGTGGGGAAGATCCTCTGGAGAAAGGAATGGCAACCCACTCCAGTTTTCTCGCCTGGAGAATTCCATGGAGGGAGGAGCCTGGTGGGCTAGGGAGATATAAATAGTATTTATCTCCAGGGGCTGTCACAACAATTAACAAGTGAATACTTGCGAAGCCCCTAGAGTAGTAGCGCCTGACAGACAGTTGGCACCATATAGACCATAACATCGTCACAGCAGGAACAGTGTCGAGCTGTACCCTCAGTCACACCCAGAACCTTGCGTCGCCCTGAACGCCCTCCTCCTGCGAGGCAGGGAGCCGCCGCCTCAGGCTATGTCCCTATGAACTTGAGCACCCTAAGTTTCGGGAGGTGGAATCATAGGACACTGTCCTTCTATGTCTGGTTTATTTTGCTTAATGTAACGTTTTCAAGGTTGCAGCATGGCTGGGAATTTTACTTGTTTTTAAGGTTGAATAATTTTCCACCAAAAAAAAAAAAAAGAACATCTTCTCTCAAGGTTAGTTATCATTTTTCCCCAGCCAGCAGGAACCGTGAATATAGTTAATTAGCACTGAGTTGGCAGAGGAGGCCAGCAAATTATTGAAAAATTATTTCTAAGAGTCTTGATTGCAAGAAACAAGATAAAAATGCTATTAAGATTAGCCCAGGGAATAGAGAGCACGGCCGTGTGAGGCTCCTCTGTGTGGGGCAGGCAGTAATGAAGATCTCGGCGCCCTGAGGTTATCAGCGGGGTGTGAGCGGGCGGTCTTCCTACTCCCGAGGATGCTGCTGACTCATCAACTCAGGCTTCGTTTCCATAGGAAGAGTTGACGAGCTCAGGGAAAGTGGGCAATAAGTTTCAGAAGTTTCTCAATTCTGAATCGTCATTTATTTATTTTTAAGTTTAGGCTTCAGTCATCTGAAAAATTGACTTAAGTGAAATGATTCATTCCAGAGAGTGAAACAGAGGGAGGAAAGCAGTAACAGCGTAAAAAGAATTTAAAGAGACCGACAGACCTTCAGTGACTTTATTTACCTGCTGTGCTTTTTCTTCTCCTGCCTTGTCGAGTGGAGACTTAGCAGGAACTCACCCACGTGGCTGTGGCTGGTGTGACTCCCGAGGGCGTTCCTGCTGTCTCGCCGCATCTCAGTTTTCCTCTCCGTGCACACAGTACATCGCTGGCATACTTAGAAGAGCCGCGTGACACACAGTAGCTCGTGTGAGGCGCTGCTTTATAGTCAGTGTCTGAGCATCTGACTTCTGACTTCAGCCTGAAATGCGTGCGTGTCTGACTCTGTGACCCGTGGACTGCAGCCCGCCAGGCTCCTCTGTCCATGGGATTTTCCAGACAAGAGTACTGAAGTGGGTTGCCATTTCCTCCTCCCGTGGATCTTCCCTGCCCGGAGACTGAACCCGCGTCTCTTGAGTGTCCTGCGCTGGCAGGCGGGTTCCTCACCACCAGCACCAGCTGGGAAGCCCTCAGTCTGAAACCATCCTGCAACAAAACGTGGTCCTCTGTTCACTTCACATTCTCTGTGCCTGCTAGGGGTCTGGGCGTGGTCTCCGGCCCCACGGAGGGCAGTCTCCAGGGAGGACAGACACACAAATGCACGTGGCAGTCCAGCGAGGTTTTCCTGGAGCGTTAAGGTGGCTTCTCAGAGGATGAGCCGTTTGGCCTGGGTCTTGGATGATGAGTAGGAGCTTGTCCCGTGTACGCATTAACGGAGTCCAAGAAAGGTCTGATGAGCTTGACAGTGGTACAGGGATCAGCCTGATGGGCATGTGGGGTTACGGGTGAAGGAAGGAGATGAAGCTGAGGGCACAGTGAGGCTAACTCATCAAGGCCCTGGCTGTCTCTAGGGAATTCAGATTTGATTCTTCATGCAGTGGAGATCTGGTGGGGGTTTCTAGCAGGATAGTGGGGGGTGTGTGTGTGTGTTGGGGGAGGGCAGCACGGAGCGGGATGGAGCGATGGAGCGAGGGTCCTTCTTGGGGTGCAGCTGGGTACCAGCCCCTGCACGCCTGCCCCGTCTTCCCACTGAGATGGGACAACCATAGTAGGCTTTCAAAGGCAGAATCAGACACTTCCTGGCGGCCCAGGGGTTAAGATTCCACGCTTCCACTGCAGGTTTGACCCCTGGTTGGGGAACTAAGATCCCACCTGCCATGCATGCAGCATCTGCCCCCCACCCCCAGAAAAGGCAGAATCAGCGAGAGTTGTTGGAGGACTTTGGATGCCATTTGACCATCACTGAACACTCCGGGGCCAGCTCAGCCTGGGTGCCCAGTAAGTGCCAGCTGTCTCGCTGGTAGCACGGACGGTTGCGTGGGGCTCTCCGAGCAGAACCGCAGGCTTCACGCGGCGCCCGGCTGTGCTCCAGGTGAAGCAGAGGTTCCTGGGGTGCGCGCTCCGGCCGGACGCTTCCAGAAGCTCTATCTGCGTGATCATGCCTGTTCCGGGCGTCGGCGAGCTGGGATTAGGCGCTCTTCACCACCTCCTTCCACAATCTCCCGAAAGCTGCTTCTCTTGAGGCCCCAGAAGACATGACTCGGGGCAAACCGAACCCGCGGCAGGATGCAGAGAAGCCTGTTGAGGAAACCACTCGTCTCCCGCAGACGCACCATCTGAGATGACCGCAGCAGAAGCAACAGGGCAGTAATCACCGCGCCAGTCTTTCCCCTGGCGTGAGAAACCGCTTTTGTAATGAAAATGGAATTTCCCTGGGAAATCGTCCTAGAGAGAGATAGGCAGCTGAAATAAAATAACAAAGACGGTCGACAGTGTGGAGCAGCTCTCTGCGCGCTCTCCCGGGACACTCGCCTGCCCGGCGGCGTCACTTGCGTGGCTCCCTCGCCATCCCGCGGTCGGACCCCTCTGTCCCGGAGGAAGAGACAAGGAGCGCGGCGCGCCCCAGGCCCCCTTCACCTCCAGCGGGCTTCGCACTCGGGGCCGCCGTTCGGAGGGGCTGCCGGGTCAGCGTCGCCCCGGGGCAGCAGCCTGTGGCTTTCTGGAAGGAGGGCGGGTGAGTTTGGTTTCCCTGGGGGCCCACGGCGTTCAGGTGCGCGGGTGTCTGCCTGGATGGGCGCAGCCCCGCGCGGGGCTGTAAGCACGGGCCACAGGTCCAAGCCGTGGAAAGTGAACTCTTGGCGTAACTGAGGAGGGGGCAGTCACATCGCAGCGCTCCTCCACGTTCACCCCGAGGACCTGGGTTTTCATGTCACTGCGGGGGCGCCGTTGCGACGCTGATTCTGATTGGGGGTCTCTCTTGCTCTCCCGCCCTGGTAACTGAGGACCAACAGCGGTGGCCGTCGCAGCCCAGAGGGAGGGCGCAGCCTGGAGACCAGCCAAGTCCCCTTGGCGCCAACCTTACGCAAATCTGCTTAACAGAATGCAGATGGTTTCGCAGGGATGCAGGACCCCGGGGTGCGTGCTCGTCTGTTTTCAGCCTCTCCTGGGCGCTTAGCAGCAGCCACTTCAGAGCCAGGCCCGCAGTTCCAGATGCCTTGGAGGAAGGGCTCGGAGCGCCTGGAGACCTCGGAGCACCCTGGAGACCTCTCTGGCCTTTCCCCTGAGCAGCAGCGCCCCTTCTGGCTCCTGAGACCAGGGCTCCCGTGTGCTGAGAGCAGGGCCTCCGTGTGCTGAGAGCAGGGCCTCCGTGTGCTGAGACCAGGGCTCCCGTGTGCTGAGACCAGGGCTCCCGTGTGCTGAGACCAGGGCTCCCGTGTGCTGAGAGCAGGGCCTCCGTGTGCTGAGACCAGGGCATCCGTGTGCTGAGACCAGGGCTCCCGTGTGCTGAGAGCAGGGCTCCCGTGTGCGGAGACCAGGGCGTCCGTGCGGGGAGAGCAGGGCCTCCGTGTGCTGAGTCCAGGGCGTCCGTGTGCTGAGACCAGGGCTCCCGTGTGCTGAGAGCAGGGCTCCCGTGTGCTGAGAGAAGGGCGTCCGTGTGCTGAGAGCAGGGCTCCCGTGTGCTGAGACCAGGGCTCCCGTGTGCTGAGAGCAAGGCATCCGTGTGCTGAGAGCAGGGCTCCTGTGTGCTGAGAGCAGGGCCTCCGTGTGCTGAGAGCAGGGCCTCCGTGTGCTGAGAGCAGGGCGTCCGTGCGGGGAGAGCAGGGCTCCCGTGTGCTGAGAGAAGGGCGTCCGTGTGCTGAGACCAGGGCTCCCGTGTGCTGAGACCAGGGCTCCCGTGTGCTGAGACCAGGGCCTCCGTGTGCTGAGACCAGGGTCTCCGTGTGCTGAGACCAGGGCATCCATGCGGGGAGAGCAGGGCTCCCGTGTGCTGAGAGAAGGGCGTCCGTGTGCTGAGACCAGGGCTCCCGTGTGCTGAGAGCAGGGCTCCCGTGTGCTGAGAGCAGGGCTCCCGTGTGCTGAGAGAAGGGCATCCGTGTGCTGAGACCAGGGCTCCCGTGTGCTGAGAGCCGGGCTCCGTGTGCTGAGACCAGGGCTCCTGTATGCTGAGAGCAGGGCCTCCGGTGTGCTGAGAGCAGGGCGTCCGTGCGGGGAGAGCAGGGCTCCTGTGTGCTGAGAGCAGGGCGTCCGTGTGCTGAGAGCAGGGCTCCTGTGTGCTGAGAGCAGGGCCTCCGTGTGCTGAGAGCAGGGCGTCCGTGCGGGGGAGAGCAGGGCCTCCGTGTGCTGAGTCCAGGGTGTCCGTGTGCTGAGAGCAGGGCCTCCGTGTGCTGAGAGCAGGGCGTCCGTGCGGGGAGAGCAGGGCTCCCGTGTGCTGAGAGCAGGGCGTCCGTGAGCTGAGACCAGGGCCTCCGTGTGCTGAGAGCAGGGCGTCCGTGAGCTGAGACCAGGGCCTCCGTGTGCTGAGACCAGGGCGTCCGTGTGCTGAGAGCAGGGACAGCTCTGCGCAGACTGATGGCTCTCGCCGTTGTTTTCAGCTGCTAGTTTGTGTACGATTCTTCACGACCTCGTGACCTGCAGCATGCCAGGCCTCCCTGACCGTCACCCCTGACCGTCACTGCCCCCTGGAGTCGCTCAGGCTTTTCAGGCCTCTTACTTCCCCTCTGATCCCAGTCCGCCTCTCAGCACTTGGCATCCCACCCGTCAGCTCCCTGCGAGGCAGTGTGCTCAACACTGATCAGAGGCTCACGTGCCAGCAAAGTGGGGACCTGAGTCTGAAACCTACCCTGCACGGTGCGGTGTGGGCCTCTAGGCACGGTGGCTCCGGGCCCTGTGAAAAAAAGTGAAAGGGAAGTCACTCAGTCGTGTCCGACCCTTTGCGACCCGATGGACTGTACGGTCCATGGGATTCTCCAGGCCAGAATATTGGAGGGGGTAGCCGTTCCCTTCTCCAGGGATCTTCCCAACCCAGGGATCGATGCAACGGGACTGTAAAATACACACTAGGTTTCATAGACTCACTATGAGAAAATGAACGCAAGCTATTCATCAGTCACTTTTCTATTAATTGTGTGTTGGAATGATAATATTTTGGATATGTTGGTTGGAATAAATATATTCAGTGTGGCTACTAATAAATTGAAAATGACGTCCAGGGCACATGTTTTATGCTTCTTGGATGCGTGGGTCTAGACTGCTAACCGTTTATCACGTAGTCTGTTCCTCTTTTGATTCCTGTATTTGGGTATCATTATAGAGGAGGGCTGGAGAAGGCAATGGCAGCCCACTCCAGCGTTCTTGCCTGGAGAATCCCAGGGACAGGGCAGCCTGGTGGGCTGCAGCCGCAGCAGCAGGGAGGAGGCAGAAAGGCCTTTCCCTCCCCAGACGGCGTGCAGTGTGGACAGGTTTGTGGCACGCTGTGTGACTTCACCAGGTGGGTTAAAGCCAGGTTCTGGTTGGTCCCATTGTTGGTCCACCAAGGTAGGAAAGGCCTGGCCACACTTATTTTATAGTTGGATATTTTTCAAGGGTGATTTCACTCACATGAATAATTTCAGACTTTCGCCTTATAGTTCACTGCCTGTAAGAAATAGCCTGAAAATTGCCCCCGGAAGCATCTACCGTGCCCACATAGTGGAATGAGACCCTATTTAAAGTGACTAGGTCTGTGCCTGTAATGGACTCAGCCATGTCCTGCAGCCCGACACCACGCTTTAACCAGGGAGCATAGCCGGTGTTCAGTGGAAAGAATGGACTCACGTGGGATGTTTGTGTCCATCAGGTCAAGGGCAGGGGACAGTCATGGCGGGGGACCCTTCCTTCTGCTGGAAGTCAGCGGCTGTCGTGTCCAACTCCTGGTAGCGAGAAGCAGAATCGGTGGGTCTCACCTGTCAGGGAGGTCTGAGATTGAGTGGGGCCATTTGTGGGATGGAAGGACAGATGTCCGTGGGGTGGAGGGCAGAGTAGGACCCTGGGCTGAGATGCAGGCATTCACATCCGAGTTGTTTTACTCCCAACCCTTCCTGCGGCAAACGTGCGGGGTTTTCCTGACACCAACAAGCAGTTCCCCAAATTCCTGGACGTCAGCTGGGTGTCCTACACTTCAGCTCAGCTCGGACGCTGACTCCCTGGAGTTCGAATCAGTTCCCCCGCACGTTCAGGGCCCCGTCCCTCAGGACGGCCTGCACTGTGGACTCCGGCTGGAAGCGTGGGCCACTGAAGGGCTCCTGGAGCCGCCGCCTCGTGCTGCTGACCTGCCAGCGCGGCTCCCGGGACTCAGGGCTGTCTGCTGCCGCTGCCGCTGGCGCGGTCCTGAGGGTGCCGCTCGGAAGAGCCGCGTGCGGAGCAGGATGTGGAGGGGGCCCCTCCGGTTCTGCTGCCTGCCAGCACCCCAGGATCCTCGCCGACCCCCATAGTGGAGGGGCTTTCCTGCCATTTCATTGTGTAGACATGATGGATTGATGTCATCCGTGTCTGGTCCTTGGTGCAACTCCGTCTCCAGTTCCTCCCCTCTCCCGGGAGGTCTGGGGTCCCAACCCCCAAGCTTGCCTTGCCCTTCCCGGTTGACCAGCCTCCACCCTGGAGGGATCCCCCCACCCCCAGGCATCTCGTTAGCCCACAAAGGACACTCCTCACTGGAGATTCCAAGGGTCAGGAGCTGGGAGAGGCCGCACACTGTCCGGGCGCGCCTCTCACCCCCTCTCTCAGGGAGTGACGAGGATTTTCGGAGCTCGGTGCCCAGAACCCGTCGGTGTGGTGGCCTCGCTCAGTCTCATCTGGCTCTGTGAGACCCCGTGGACTGCTGCCCCCCAGGCCCCTGTCCGTGGGATTCTCCAGGCTAGAATACCGCGGTGGGTTCCCATCTCCTCCAGGGGATCTTCCCCACCCTGGGGCTGAGCACTCGTCTCTGGCTCTCCTGCGCTGGCAGGCAGATTCTTCAGCACTGAGCCGCTGGGAAGCCCGCCGGGACTGGAGACGAGGCCAACGCCTCTTTTTCATCGTGTCACAGTGTCACACAGCGAACAGGGCCAGAGGATGGAGAGGCGGACTCCGGGGAAGAAGAGAGGCGCTGCCAGGCCGGGCCAGGCCGGGAGGAGGGTGGCAGTGCGGTTAGCGCGGTGCTCAGGGCGCCGAGAGCCGAGGGCCTTGCTGCACCCTCCTGCTCTCCGGGCGAGTCATGTTCTTCTCAGCTTCAGTCACTCCACCTGCAAGCAGGGAGGTAGCTTAAGCGGGTCCGTCTAAAATTCTGTGCTTCTCTGAGCTGTGAGGGCCGGAGAATGAGCCGGGGCTGTGCTCGTGAGGCAGCCGTGAGAGCATAGGGTGTGGTTTTTACTGCTGTTCTCCCTTTCGTCTCCTGTACTCGGGGCCCTGAGGCCCACGGCGAGTGTCAGTGTGATGGCTAGCCTGGACCATTTGTTTGGCCCCGGATGAGACAGAGGTGGGGCCGGGGTTGCCTTGCGGCTGCAGCCGGCACACACGCGCTGCAGTGTGATGGCTGAGAACACGCACACTTAGCTCCTTCTTGGCGCTCTCTGCTCTCCTCCTCCCCATACCTCCTGCGATTTATAATTATTTCTCCTCTCAGAGCTTGAGAGTCTCAGGTGGCCGTTCTCCCACATGGATCACAAGCTTTAATAAATCACTCCTGTTCTCTAAACAGTCAACCACTGTTTTCTCTACCCTCTACTTCCTGTGAGTTTAAAAAGTTTCTGGGCCATAGACACACACTGTAAGAATTTAACCACCTTTTCTTTGCAAAGACGATATTTTAATTGCTTTTAGTAGGTGTAGAGACAAAAGCCCTCCGATCCCGAGGTAGCTTTGACTTTGATTGAGCATCGCTCTGGAGCCCAGGCCCCGCCGGGGCCCAGCCCCCTCCCACCTCGTCTCCTCCACCCAGCGCCAAGGAGCCTGGCACAGTTTCTGTTGGAATGAAAAGACTGGCTGAGGTGCCCTAGACTGCATCCCCACCAGTGTGCAGAAGGTTTAGTCTACATACCAAGGCAGCCAGGGGATTAATTGCATTCTCTGTGATCACAGAAAAGGCGCTGAATTATTCTCTTCACATTTTAAGAATGACAGGCGGTGGCTGTGCCAGCTCCAAGCACCACACGTGGTCACACGCGGCATGGAGATGCTGGGTTTGGCTGTTTAAAACGCATGGACGTGACGGCCTCTGGTCGGCAGGCAGCTCCGTCTTGAAAAAGGGCTGAAGTTGAACTGTTTCGCAGCTGGTCCTGTCGAAGGTCAGGAGCCTGGTCAGGAAGGGCTGCCGTAAGCTGACCGGGAGCCATGAGGGCATTTCCCGATTTTGAGCCTTCCTGTGCGCTTTGAAGCGGGGCTGCTCTGGCGGCCTTGCTGCGGTTGGACCCCGCTTTCCTTTGCGTTTGTATGGGGCCGGCATCTCCGTGCACCCTCGTCTTTGCCTCTTCAGGCCCGTGCCAGCGTGCACGTGCCCACCCCAGCGGCTCGGGCCAGAGCTGCGCTCGCGCTCGCCGCGGCCCCGTGGAGCCCCGTCCCCTCTGCGCGGCGCGCCCTGTTCACCCGCAGGCACAGCTGCGCCCGTCCGACACGCGTGTTTCTCTCCCCGTCACTCTCTTCTCTGGCCCTGCCGAGGCTCCCGCCTGGAGAGCTGTTGGTGAGGACTGTGCCCAGCCGGGAGGAGAGAGGAGGAGCCGGCGTCAGCCCGTGTGGCGGGGGTGTCCTTCGCTGAAAATTGTTCTTCTGTGCAGCACCCCACTCTCCCTTCTCGGCCCCCCAGAAAGAGATGTAGAGCGCTGCTGATGGTAGGGTTTGAGTGTGTTTGGCGTAAGGTGTTCAGTGGTTCAGAGAACCTCTCATTCTGGGCAGTGCTCTCCAGACAAGTATTTAGATTCCTGAGACTGAACCTGGACCTCGCTTCCTTCCATCCCTGCGGCTCCTGGCCCGCCTGCAGGGCGGAGGTGGGGGCCAGCCGCTGGGAGCCTGGTTGGCCGCGATGGGGGGTGGCCTGGCTCGCGTGTTCACGGGCTCTTCGTTTGGGGGCGTCCCTATCGGAGTGCTGCCGTTCTGTTCAGCCGCTCGGTCCGCCCCGTGGACTGCAGCACGCCCGCTCCACTGTCCCCTGTCTCCCGGAGTTTGCTCAGATTCACGTCCACGGAGTCGGTGATGCTGTCTGACCATGTCATCCTCTGCCAGCCCGCTCTCCTCAGCACATGCCCCCGGCCACAGAGAGGCTCCAGAGACCACCGGTGGGGTGACAGCCGCCCTTGGTGTCACGTGTCACCCGCGGCAGGACAGAGGTGCCCGAGGCCCGAGTGGCTTTTGCCTGAGCCGGCGTTTGTGCCGGCTCCGCTTTGCTTGTGTGAGTGTGAGTGTGTGTATGCACTGTGAGGGTGCGTCTCCCTTGGTGGAAACTCCTACAGCAGGCCCCTTTTCTAGCAGCCTCTCTACCCACGTGCACACACCTGTTTCACTCACAGAATCACCAAGAACTTTAAAGCCAGCCTCAGTGGCATGTCCTGTGGCTGAAGAACCATCCATTTGAGGCCCTGGGGAAACGGCTCTGTCTTCCTTCAAAGACCATTGTATCTGCTGCCCGTCCTGAGTGCCTGCCAGGGGCCATGCGGTGTGCCTTCCCCTTCTGTGTGTGAGCCCCCTCTTTATCACTGGACCGCGTCTCCCAACCCAGAATGCTATATGCAAGTGCAGTAGAGGAAGGCTGGGTTATTTATAGATGCACTGCTATGGTAGAGAAGGAAATGGTAACCCAGTCCAGTACTCTTGCCTGGAGAATCCCATGGACAGAGAAGCCTGGTAAGCTACAGTCCACGGGGTCGCAAAGAGTCGGACACGACCGAGCGACATCACTTCACTGTGCTATGTAGAATTTTCTAAAATTGCATTATTCTGTTTCAGTGTTCACATTAACCTATTAGATCACCATTCTTTCATGTCTAGGAAGACCATAAAATTTGTTGTCCAAGCTGGGGTACTTGTGAGAATGTACAGAAGGTATTAGGAATTATTACTTTTGGACGTCAGAGTAAACTGGGGTGGTCCCATCAAACTGACATGCATAGTAATAACCCTGGGCACACCCATCTCTTTAAGGACTGGACACCATTTTTTCTTCAGTTCTGTGCCGAGTCTCCCCAGCATTTTCTGAAAACCAGATGCACTGCTTTGTAGGTTTCTGTGTCTTTCTGTTAAAACATCACCCTCCAAACTCACTCACTAGAACCACCTTTCTTCCATTCAGTCTCTCGAGGTCTTGTCCGACCCTTCCTCCCACCCTCGGGATGAAGTCGGCTGGCGAGGCCCTGGTGCCCGGCTCTCCGTGAGCTCAGCCCTGCTTTCCAGCGGCTTCTAGGCTTCCCGGGCTGTAACTGTGCCTCCTTCGCACTGGATTCTTCTCACACACAGATTCACCGCTTTGTTTAGGAGGCTAAGAATAGGAGGAAGAGACACGAGCTGACTCTGTGTCTGTCTCAGCAAGGTTCTCTCCCGCCTTTCCTACGTGAGGAAGGGGCATATCAAGTCTGCTCACAGCAGTTTTGTTTGTTTCATTGAGGGGTAAAAAGAACAGTCGTGAGTAGCCCAGGACCTTGTTGGTGGGACAGAAATGGTCCCATATGGACTGAGTTCCAGGGCTGTTTGCTTGTCTTTGTGCTGTTGGAACTGCCCTTCTGTGCAGCCTTAGGGGGGGCGGGGGTGGGGGTGGAGGTAGGTGGGGTGGGGAGTCAGGGGGTGGGGAGTGGGCGGGGATAGGTGTTGATTTAAATTGCAAACTCCAGGAGGGTGAGCGTGAAAGGCGCTCAGGTGTGTCTGACTCTTTGCAACCCTGTGGACTGTAGCCCGCCGGGCTTCTCTATGCTTGGGTTCCCAGATGAGATTACTGCACGGGGCCATGTCCTCCTCCTGGGATCTTCCTGACCCAGGGATCGAACCCAGGTCTTCTGCACTGCAGGCAGGTTCTTTACCTTCTGAGGCCCCAGGGAGCCCCCCCGCCCCAGGGGAGCCCCCCACTCCGAGAGGGTCGAGGCCCTGTGTGTCTCACGCTCTGTGAACGGCACCCGGGGGCAGGGCTGTGAGTCTGCCGACCCTGGATGGGCATCGGCTTCCACGCACAGGCTGGCCTGCTGAAGAGCCTCACGCCTCATGGCCGTCCTGCCAGGTAACTTTCCTGTCAACACCGCGTTGTGAGTCTTTGGTAAGAAAAGTGATGACTTTTTGAAAAATGTAAATTTTCTTTTTGTAACCACTAACTTCTATCTGCCCAGTCAAAATAATAATACATTTGGGAAACAACTCAGTGATTCTTTCACCAAATAAAGAAGAATGGAAACCAGCAAACACGCCCCAAGAAGCTGACACTGGAAGAGAACCAGCTTTGTCTTATCAAGTAGCTCTTGTGAAAACTTACCCTTTTTTTTTGGCTTTTTGCACTTTTCAGCCTGCAGCTCAAGTAGGCCACAGGAAAAGCATGGCGTACCTTCAAAGAGCCGGCTGGCTGGCTGGGCTCTTTGTATTCGTGGAAAACAGCTGTCGGTGAAGTCGGCTTTTGTTCCACGCGAAGGTGGAGAGGCTCGGTCTTGAGCCGCGGCGATCTTCCGTGGTGGAGGAGTTGGCAGATGGAGGAGTTTATCAGCGTCTTCGGGCGTTTGAAAGGGGGTTCCTAATGAGCTGGGGAAGAGAGGCGCGGGCCGTGGGAGGAGGAAGAAACACGCTTCCCACGCAGCACTCGCATCTTCTCTGGGTTAGTGTCTGGGCTGCTGCAGAGAATGAGTTAGATTGTCTGTTTCCATTTTTGTTTGTTTGTTTCCATCGCCTTCTACCGAATAATAGAAGTGCCGCTCGAAGCCCTGCGTTCCTTTCTTCCTGCGGACTCAGGCGGGAGCGAGGCCTGTGCAGGGAGAGCTGTCCACGGCCTGGGGTGTGGTTCCCTCCTGCCCGCGCGCTCTCAGAGGAAATGTCAGCAGTGGCCTCAGCCTGAGCTTCGGTTGTGAAGGACTGCAGCTCTCGCCTTTGTTATGAATGAGGTGGTGAGGTGTTTCAAGTTAGAAACGAGTTTTAGGAACGTGCTTTGTGTTCGGGGAACGTGTTGAGTAAGCGGTTTGGAAGGTCCTTTAATGCCGCTAGCCTTGACGCGCCTCTGTCTGTCCACCGGTCAGTCTGTCTCTCCCTTTTCTCGACTCTGGCGAGTGGCCTCCGGCCCAGCAGCTTGAAGATCGCCACAGGCAGCTGCTTCTCGGACGGGCACTTCCGAGGGCACCGAGGGCCCCAGCTCCGCCTGTGCTGTTTCCCCAGGAACCTCTCCGCCTGACTTCCTGGTGCAGCTCCTGCTTCACTTGTGGTCGGAACATTTAATTCAGGACCAAGTTCCTCACGGTCCCTCCCGCACCTGCCCTGGGCTCAGCGCATCTCTCTTCATGTGCTCGCTGTTCTCGGTCTCCTAGTGTGCCGTAGTAGTAGTGAGAGTCACTCAGCCGTGCCTGACTCTGTGACCCCGTGGACTGTAGCCCATCAGGCTTCTCTGTCCATGGAATCCTCCAGGCAAGAAGACTGGAGTGAGTTTCCTTTGCCAGCGGATCTTCCCAACCCGGGATTGAACCTGGGTCTCTTGCATTGAGGGTGGCTTCTTTGCCGTCTGAGCCTCCACGGAAACCCAGGGGTGCAGTGGAGGCTGTATCTTCCTGCTTCTGCTTACTCACTCCCGAGCTCCCTGGTTCTCCCTGCATTTTGCACCCCTACGTCCTGCCAGGTGGTTCTTGGAAGCTGCCTCAGTTTCGTCTCACTCCAGTTTATCTTATGCTTTGTAACAGAGTTGATCAGAATTCTTTGCTGATTTTTTTTTTCTTCAAAAAGGGCTCCTCCTCTCCTCCAAGATAAAAGATCCCACTCTTTAAGAAAATTCACTTCTAAAGGTGGATTTTCGGCTTTCAGCAGCCCTTTCTAACTCTGAGCAAGATTTCCTACTCTTGAAACCCATCCCGTCTTCTTTCCTCTGGGTGTTATATTTTCTTGCTGTTTTTACTTCCCAGAAGGCTCTGCTTTCACCTGTTTTCTGAAAGTCTCCATCCCGAAGGCTCAGACCTCCTGGAAGAAGGTGACCTGGCTGGCTTCCCCATCTGTCTCCCCTCCTAATCCCTGTTGTGACTCCATTCAAAGCTCCGTGATGTGCTCTCTGATACGGCTTTGATACACAAATGTTTACCATCATTTTTCCCCTCCTTGCTGAGCTTATAAACTTGTTGGTATCTTCTGCATTTCTGTATCTACAACTTTGTCTAAAAATAGTCTCCTACCTGTAATTATATTTGCTGAGTGAACCGGTGTAGTAGCTTTTCCATCTCTTGTTGAAGACCTGTTTTCTTCTCTCCTCCCTTCATCCATTCTTTCGACAGTCATCAATTGAGAGCCTGCTCTAGTGCTAAGTGTGTAGACGCATCTGAACGAAGCTAAGTTCCCTGCCCAGAAGGCGCTCACGTTCCAGCTTCTCCCTGAGACAAACCATCCTTGCACCCACGCTCCTCAGCTCTCGAAGAAACGGGAAGCAGGCAATTTGAATGTGACTGTAGATTGCTCCGTGAGCAAACGTGGCTTCCCACGCACATCATGCCTTCTTAGCGGTTTCCAGCTTCAAGGATCTGACTCTTAGAATTGACCCTGCATCCCAGTGGCCGTGAGGATGCTGAAGACTGCTCTCACGGTTTTGCCTGACCATGAAGTCAAGTCATTTTGCAGATTGTTCCGAAATAGTGACAGCGGTCCCGAGATTCCAGTCTCATCTATAGTTTTGAGACTCTTGGTGGGCAGCTGCCAGTCTGCTAGAAGCAAGTCCGTGCTCGTCTTCCTTTGGGTATTTGCTACATGTTGTAAAGCAAAAGGGCTTCCCTGGTAGCTCAGCTGGGAAAGAATCCACTAACAATGCAGGTTCGATTCCTGGGTCAGGAAGTTCCCCTGCAGCAGGGACAGGCTCCCCGCTCCAGTATTCTTGGGCTTCCCTGGCAGCTCAGATGGTAAAGAATATGCCCGCAATGCTGGAAACCTGGGTTCGATCCCTTGGTTGGGAAGATCCCCTGGAGGAGGGCATGGCAACCCACTCCAGTGTTCTTGCTGGAGAATCCCATGGACAGAGGAGCCATGTGGGCTACAGTCCGTGGGGTTTCAAACAGTGGGACATGACTGAGCTAATCAGCACAGCCAGCACACAGCATAAAGCAAAAGCAAAATAAAACAGCAGTGAATTACATCTTGGCATCCACACCGTGGAAAGCAACTTCCTTTCAAAGTTTAAACTGTATGTTATGGATGAGGAAGAAAAAGCTATTGTGTGGATTCATAAAAATATGGTGTGGAAGCATACCCATTCCCATGTGTTGGTTAGACAGTGGTGGTGGGAGGCAGTGGGAGATGGCCGTGTGACGCGGGGGGCTCTGTGACAGCCTGGAGGGGTGGAGTGGGCTGGGAGCCCCAGGAGGCTGGGGACATAGGCATACCTGCGGCTGACTCACGCTGATGCGATGCACAGACCGCACGACATCGTAAAGCAGTTATCCTCCAATTAAACATTTAAAAGGAAAAGAAATTATGGCAATGTTTATGACAAATGCGTCAGTGGGAATGTGCCTAAAATCTTGATCGGATCAGGACAGTTCTCTACTTGTGTTTTTGAATGACTGTTGTTCATAGGCTCACAAACTCAGACTGCTCTGATGTGCTGTTTTCAGGTAGGACTTTGGAGTCATGAGTTCCTTTTTTTTAAAATTGTAACTACTGTGAAATGGTGTTTGCGGAGAGATTGCTTTCAATGCCAAAACCCAGCAGTTTTGTTTTCAAATTCCTGAAAACTAAAAAAGAACCCTTGGTGACATCAGTGTTCCAAATTCAAAATATCCACAAGTGGACTCACCAGCTTCCTCCTTGAACCCACTGTTCCCGCGTCTGTTCTGTCTCGCTAATTATGTCACCATCCGCCCAGACAAAGCCCCCGGCCCCTAAGCCATTTTCAGCGCAGTTTTCTCATCTGTACGGTAGAGCTGCCCTGGAGGCAGAACTTTCTTGGGAGGTCCTCTCCTGCCCTACACATCTGCACCTCTGAGGGCCCTTCTTCAGACGGAGGCCCCGTCCTGAATTCCACCTCGGAAATCCCTCTCATCCAGATACCCCCTTTTTATCCTGTTTCTGCTGAATTCAACTTCTCGTTACTTCTGGACCATTCTCTAACCTCTCAGATGGTCCCTCTGTCATTATATACTGATATACAGTAAAGTTCACTTTTGTGTAAAGTTTGGTGAGTTTTGACAGAGGAGGGGACATGGCTGTCACCATAATCAGACACAGAACAGTGTCCTCGCCCCTACTCACCCCCAAAGAAGTGTTCTTGGGACTTCCAGGGTTGCCCAGTGGTTACGACTCTGTGCTTTTAACGCAAGGATGGGGCTCAATCCCTGGTGGGAAAACTGAGATCCTACTATGGAGCAATCAAAAAAAAATTTTAACCTGAAAAATATTTATTCTCATGCCACCCCTTGTAGTCAAACCATTCCTCATCCTTAGCGCCCAGTAACCACTGACTTTTTCCTACCCCTTCTCCAAAATGTCATATAAATTGGTCTTCCTCTTTTTGAACACCTGATCCAAGTCCATCCGTTCTTTTCAGTTATCTTTCTAAAATGCATCTCTGTTGTATACCTCAAGAAATCCTTAATTTCTTTGAACTTCCGTTTGCTGGTGACTGGGCAAGAGTATAAAGTAATTAGCCGAAGAATTCATTTTTAAAAAATTTGTTATGATTGGAGGATAATTACAATATCGTGATGGTTTTTGCCATACATCAGTTTGAATCGGCCGTGGGTACACAGGTGTCCCCCCATCCTGAGCCCCCCTCACACCTCCCTCCCCACCCAGCTAAAAGAATCCTGTTCCTCCAAAGGTTGGCTCCTAAAGAGGACCCTGAATGACTCTCGTGGAGGCCAGAAAGGCAGCGTGTTGCTCTGATTAGGCAGTGGTGCCCTGGAGCTGCTGGGGCAGAAGGAGTGGAGGGGCCCGGGAAGCATGCCACGGGCAGCAGAGTGGCAGGCGGGCTGGGTCTGCAGGGCAGCGGAGTGGCAGGCGGGCTGGGTCTGCAGGGGGAGCCGGGACGAGCACCCTGGCGTGTCAAGGTCGCATCTGGGTGCCCGGGGAACCCTGCACGAGAGACTCCTCTCAAGTCCCGCAGGGCTGGGAGGGCGCCTTCTGAGTGGGTCTTCGTGTTGAGAAGGGAGTCAGGGGGCCCAGTCTACATGGGAGTCTGCCTCACGGGTCGCCGTGGAGGTAGCGGGGGCAGGGAGCAGGTGGCGTTGCCTGGCGGCGCGGGTGCGGAGGAAGTGCTGAGCTTCTGCCCCTGATTCTGGGCCATTGGAGCCTCTCCTTTTATGTCCTGCCCCACACTCTGAATCGCCCCAAACCCTAAACGGCCCCTACCTTGGAGTCCAGGGTCCTCCTGGGATGCCAGGCCCCCACCTGTCCCCAGCGGCACCTGCTCCGCCTCCTTGAATCCTGTGCCCACTTCAGTCCCAACTGATGTCTGTGTTGTCTGCATTCTCCGTTTTCATACATACCTGGGTTTTGTGTCATAATTATTCATCTGTGTCTCTCTCCTCCCTCTTGAGCTTTGTTGAAGGATCTTCGTTCATGGCCGATGAAATGAAATTATTTCCTAAATGGTTTCAGAATAGTGAAAAAAAGTAAGGCATTTCCCCCATCCTGCTCCTATTTTTATGCTCTAGTGGCTGGTCTGTGATGGGGCAGGCTGTGGTCTCGCATGTTCCCTGCAGTTGAGAATATATCAGGCGATCTGGTTTCAAACAGCCGTCAGATGGCCAGTGTTCCTCAGGTGACCTTCTGTGTGCACAAGCCGAGGACTCAGTCCAGGCAGAGACAGAGCAGTGACACAGCCAGGCAGCCTGCTGTTGCAAAGAGTTGGGGGCAGGCCCCTGATGGCGTGGGGCACCTGACCACCACCCCTCCTCACCCCTCACCCCCATCAAGTCCTGTGTGTGCTGTCAAATTGAAGTTGCCACCAGAAACCTGGGATCACAGAGACCTGCTTGCTAAAGCTGTTGACTGGTTGAGCTTCCAGAATCTTCCAAGCCCATGCTGAGATGCAGCGCACCCCTCCCCTGAAGCTGGTGTCGCCCCCGTTTCGCTGCCTCCCTGAGCCTGTCTGGGAAACCCACGCTCGGGATTCCGAGCCAGGGCAAGAGCCAGAGCACGTGGCTGACCGTGAAGTCTGCGGCCCACCACGAGTCCTGGGGGCATCCGGCCCCGTCCAGCCCTCGCATCCGCTCCCATCTTGTATCTGCCCATGTTCCGTTTACCAAGACACAAGGAGGATGCCGGCTGTACCTGCCTCTCTGCTAGGGCAGCTCCACCTGGGACTTGCGTCCCTGCTGAGGGTCTGGGGAGTCGCAGGGCCTCTCCCCACCCGGCTTGCTTCCTCGAGAGAAGGCGTCAAGGACGGAGCCCCCGCTGACACCTCTCTGCCTCCCCCAGCCAGTCCCCAGGACAGTGGTCCCCAGCAGCGGACAGCAGCCCTCCTTCCTGGCCGGGACAGCTGAGAACACAGGGCTCTCTGGCGGGTGGGGTGAGAAATCTCCCCTCATGGTCTATTTCTCCATTTAAAAGCGTCCTTTCTCCTAGCCTCCTGCCCTCCCTCAGCCGCACAGACGCCCCCTCTGCCTGGGGTGATGGAGCGACCCCATGCAGCTGTCGTGGGCCCGGAAAGGCAGGGTGGAGAACCTCCGTGCCCTGGGGTGCCCGCAGAGCCTCTCTCCTCTCCCCGGCCTCCGCACTCGCTGCAGCGGAGCCTGAGGGGGCAGCCCCTCCGGCATCCTGGGTCTGGAGCCAGAGCTGCACACGCCTCCGTGAGCCCAGGAGAGGACAGCTCTGAGCACACTCCACGCCCCCGTCCTCAACCCGCGTGAGCCGTGTCCAGAGGTCTAGCCGAGACACCCCCATGCCGCTTTAAAGGAAGTCGCTCAGATGCCAGGGAGGCACAGAGCTCTCTGCTCTGAATATTTCTGCTTTTGAATCACAGATCTGAAGCTGCCTTGTTTGGATCTAAAATTCCACAGTGCTGATCATGTTCCCTGTCACTGCTGCAAAGGCTGAGCCTGGTCCAGGCCTGTGGGATCCTGGGCCACCCCAGCAAAGACCACCTTGTGAATGACCTTGTGAAGAGCCTAAAGGCTTTTGGTACAACCCAGGTCCTAGGAATGTCTATTCCGGGGCCCCAAATAGGAGAGGCTGGTGGGTACGTCTGGGTCCTTTTGCTCGAGAGCCCTGCAGGACTGTCCGCGACCCTCCCGGTCCCGGTGTGGGGGTCCTTGGGTGTCTTAGTTGGGAGGACGCCATGACCGACCAGGGGCGGGGTTTCCCTTCTGGGCAGCCCCAGCTCCTCAGCTCAGCGCTGGCCTCTCCTGTCTCGCAGGGCATCCTGAGCTCCGTGCCCAAGGGGCCCTGCCACTGGCCCACATGTGTGTGGCGCTCAGTCACTTTGGCTGAGTCCAGCTCTCGGCAATCCCGGGCACTGGCCCACCCGGCTGCTCTGTCTTTGGATTTTCCAGCAAGAACACTGGAGTGGGCTGCCACGCCCTCCTGCAGGGGATCTCTCACATCTCCTGCGTTGGCAGGCGGGCTCTTTACCACCGGTGCAGTGGACTGGGTAACTAGCATTCTCCCCGCAAATTTGTATGTTGACATGCGAATGTGACAGTATTTGGGGCTGGGGGCTCTGGGGCTGGAGGCGAGGTCATGAGGGAGGCGCCCTCAAGACTGAGAGATCAGTGCCCTCATCAGAGAGGCTCCAGAGAGCCCCCCACCCCGCCCTCCCCTCACGAGACTGTCCTGCACACCAGGACGCAGGCTCTCCCCAGACGCTGAGCTGGCTGGCTCCTTAATCTAGGACTTGCCAGCCTCTGGAATGGTGAGAAATAAATGTCTGTTTATAAACCACCCCGTCTATAGTATTGTGTAATAGCAGCCCGGATAGGCTAAGACACAGGGGCCCTCAACCTTGGCTACACATTAAGATCACCCAGGGAACGTTTAAGGCCCTAGGGTCCAGACTGCCGCGTGTACAACAGTGAGCTAGTGGGAGCCCACTGCCCGGCACAGGCGCTCTGCGGCCTCGATGGGGGCTGGGCGGCGAGGAGGGGGCGCCACAGGGAGGGCGTGTGTGTGTGTGTGTGTGTGTGTGTGTGTGTGTGTGTGTGTACAGCGCTGGGCGGCAGGGAGAGGGTGCCGCGGTGGCCTAGATGGGGGGCTGGGCAGTGGGGAGAGGCACGCGGTGGCCTAGATGGGGGGCTGGGCAGTGGGGAGAGGGCACGCGGTGGCCTAGATGGGGGGCTGGGCAGCGGGGGAGAGGGCACGCGGTGGCCTAGATGGGGGGCTGGGCAGTGGGGAGAGGGCACCGCGGTGGTATAGATGGGGGGCTGGGCAGTGGGGAGAGGGCACGCGGTGGCCTAGATGGGGGGCTGGGCAGTGGGGAGAGGGCACGCGGGGGGGCGTGTGTGCCTACAGCTGATTCACCTCGCTGTGCAGGAGAGAGGGACACAACAGGGTAAAGCAACGTACCCCGATTAAGGGAATCCAGCGCCCAGGCTGGCTCTCAGACCAGTGGAACCAGAATGCTGGGGAGGCAGGGGAGTGGAGGATAGGACCCAGCAACCGGCATACTTCAAAGCTTCCAAAACGCTCCCCCAGGCAAGGCTGAGCCATCACTTTCATCAGGACTGTGAAATGGGCATCCTTGCCGTTTGTTGACCCATGCAGTTCCTGTGACAAGAACTAGGTTCTGGTTGCCCAGGAAAGTAAGGCTTCTTTTCTGTCACTGCAAAGTCTGAAGTCAGATTTTCCACTGGAATAGGAAACAAATGCCAAGTTTATTTGAAAGTGCTCTTAATCTCCCTAAAACTAGAAGTATAAAGCGTCCCGTGGGAGGGTTTATTCCCACGTTTGAGTGCGTCTCGGCTTCCTCTGAACCGGGCCAGAGTGGCCAGTGACTTCCTAGGACTGTCATTGAACTGAAAATTCTGGGGTCGTGCATTGGGTGACCGAGAAAGTGATTGAAACGGGTTTTTCACCAGACAGTGGACAGTCGTTTGGAGAGGCGACGGGTCCCTGTAAATCGCACTCTTTTTCACCAGACAGTGGACAGTCATTTGGAGAGGCGACGGGTCCCTATAAATCGCACTCTTTTCTGCTGTGTTTCCAGACTGGAGGACGTCCTACACGCGCAGAGGGTTGCTCCTAGTTGATTATGTTCAGTGATTGTTTGTTTAAAACTTTGAAAGAAGAGCAGATGCGGCACGCTGGCCTTCAGTTAAACACGCGAACGTTTTCAGTCTAAGAAAATAAACAACCAAATTGGTGATTTGTTTTATTACCAAACTGGTCAAGTTGCAGAGGCAGGGAAGAGTCCAGCTCCTGGACAGAAGGTTAAGTATTCTTGTCAAGAAAGACTGAAAACTCAAAAAGCTTTACTGTTGGTTGAATGTCCCTAAAATCAGAAAGTGATCCATTTGGTACCTACCAACCAAAGACCTTTACCCGTGACATGGAATGTTTTTAAATCTGAGAGATGGGCTTTCCAGAACTCTGCAAATGACGTCTGCTTTGGCATTTGGGCACCATATTTAAGGCCTGATGAGCCTGGTGGAAGTGCTGCTCTGGCCCTAATCACCCAGAAGGCAAGGAAAAAATCCCTCGAATAGAAGACAGGGGAGGGGAAATATGTCTTGAAAGTTTCATTAATTGCAAAATGAAGTTAAATGGAGCGTTCAATAAAAGTACTTCTCAGAACCAATGGAGGGTTTCTCAGAAAGAGCCCATTAAAGCTGGATCCTCTAAAGCAGTGGAAATCCCGGGAACAAAAGCCAAATGCCTGGAAATTGAGTTTCCGAAGAATCTCTGAACTGGTACAGCTCGATAATTTACAAAATAGAATGGAACCACTGACTGCTCTAAAATCTGCTCAGCTAAAATGGAATAAGGCATTGAGCTTCCATGGATCATGCCACGCAACTCTTGCTAATGTTATTATTTTTTTTTAACTGCCATTTATTAAACATTTTCCTGTGAGCCAGGGCCTGTGTTTTGACATTCATGATTCTGCTCTTGGTGATTACACAGACTCTGCCTGTCACAGAAGTCATTAGTGCATCATGGAAGGGTCCTGACGCCAACTCTTTGGTGTTTGGAGTAAGGTAAGATCTGTAATCTGATTCTGCGAATTCTGACGACGGAAGTATTATTTAGCTGTGTGTGAAAGCTAATCTTGAAAATAAGATTTCCATTCCTGTGACATGTTTTACAAATTGGACCTCCATTCAGGAGGGAAAGAAGGAAAATAAAGGAGGTCTGCTTTCTTTTTAGCTTAAAGCGTGGGCTAAACTGGGTGTCTGGGCAGATTATTTTCAAGGCCACTGTAGGCCAATGCATATAAATCTGGGGTTTTGAAGATTGGAAGCAATTCACATAAACCGCCAGGGTAAATTCCTCGGCACATGAGAGAAATAACTGCTAGCTGCATCTTGGGGACTGGAATTGCCGTTTAAAGATAACCAGAATTGCAGTTAGACATCATCAAAGGGTGACCTGAAGCTTAACTTTCTTAATTACCCATATCAAGAACTTGGGATAGCAACCCTAATTGAAATGAGTGATAAGTCAGGTAACATCAATGCCCTTTTACTCAACTACCACCTTTAATTTACCTGACCAGCACCGAGTTCACCTTAGCTAATGAAGGCTACAGTCAAAGTACGGATAGAATACTCAGCAAATCTGATAACCTTAGTTACTGCTGTGGACTAATTTTACCATAAGAAACTCCTTTAGGTGTTCATATTGAGTATTAGATGGAATTAAAAAAGAAACTGCGCACAGCCGAATAACCTCGAGCCCTTGTGGACATGCTGGCTCTCCCTCTTGGGAAGATGTTGGAACTGACTTCTCTGCTGGGGGATGTGTCTTGCAATGACAGTCGACACCATCTGTTTTTTGTTATTTGCCCCAGCAGACCCTCCATGCCCCTCAGCTCCCCGTTCTCCTCTCTCCCCCAGCCCCTGCGATCCCCATCCAGCTGTGTCTCTGACGGACTGACTACTCGAGGAGCTGCTTGTAACTGGACTTACCTTTGTGATGGATCGCTCCACTTAGTGTGGCTTCAAGGCTCATCCCCGTGGTAGCATGCGTCAGAACTTTCTTATTTTTTAAAAGATTTTTTTGGAATGGACCATTTTTTTAAAGTTTTGATTGAATTTGTGACAGTGTTGCTTCTGCTTTATGTTTTGGTATTTTGGGCCGCAGGGCATGGGGGTCTCAACCCCTGACCAGGGGTCGAGCCTGCCCTCCCTGCACTGGGAGGCCGAGTCTTCACGCACCGGACCGCCAGGGGGTCCCAGAGCATCCTTCCTCTTTCAGGCTGGATCATGCCCCATTGTCTGTGTAGACCACGCTCCTGTTGGGGGCCAATCAAGTGGTGGGATTGTTGCAGATGTAACACCAGACAAAAATGTTTATATCAGTTTACATTCCTGCTTGGTGTGTATGAGAGTTCCTGATGTTTTATTTACTCTCCAACCTTAGAATTGTCAGTCTCTTTATTGTTAGAAAATCAGCTATGTTCATAATCATATCACAGCGTTGTTTTCTGCTTGTTTTTACTTTTCATGTTTCTCTGATTATTAATTACTCATACCACTTGCTTACCCAGGTTTCTTGGCTGTCCTCATCTGGCCACACCTGCCCAGGTCTCTTGCCCATTTTGCAGCTGTGTTTCCTTGTCTCATTCTTGTGGATTTCCAAGCAGCCTTTACCTCCTCTATACTGCCTTTCCCTAGTCAGGTCAGTTCACTCGCTCAGTCGTGTCTGACTCTTTGCAACCCCATGAATCGCAGCATGCCAGGCCTCCCTGTCCATCACCAACTCCTGGAGTTCACTCAGACTCACATCCATCGAGTCTGTGATGCCATCCAGCCATCTCATCCTCTGTCGTCCCCTTCTCAGCCTGCCCTCTGTCGTCCCCTTCTCCTCCTGCCCCCAATCCCTCCCAGCATCAGAGTCTTTTCCAATGAGTCAACTCTTCGCATGAGGTGGCCAAAGTACTGGAGTTTCAGCTTTAGCATCATTCCTTCCAAAGAAATCCCAGGGCTGACCTCCTTCAGAATGGACTGGCTGGATCTCTTTGCAGTCCAAGGGACTCTCAAGAGTCTTCTCCAACACCACAGTTCAAAAGCATCAATTCTTCGGCGCTCAGCTTTCTTCACAGTCCAACTCTCACATTCATACATGACCACAGGAAAAACCATAGCCTTTGACTAGATGGACCTTAGTCGGCAAAGTAATATCTCTCCTTTTGAATATACTATCTAGGTTGGTCATAACTTTCCTTCCAAGGAATAAGCGTCTTTTAATTTCATGGCTGCAATCACCATCTGCAGTGATTTTGGAGCCCCTCAAAATAAAGTCTGACACTGTTTCCCCATCTATTGCCCATGAAGTGGTGGGACCAGATGCCATGATCTTCGTTTTCTGAATGTTGAGCTTTAAGCCAACTTTTTCACTCTCCACTTTCTCTTTCATCAAGAGGCTTTTTAGTTCCTCTTCACTTTCTGCCATAAGGGTGATGTCATCTGCATATCTGAGGTGATTGACATTTCTCCCAGCAATCTTGATTCTAGCTTGTGCTTCTTCCAGCCCAGCGTTTCTCATGATGTACTCTGCATAGAAGTTAAATAAGCAGGGTGACAATATACAGCCTTGATGTACTTCTTTTCTTATTTGGAACCAGTCTGTTGTTCCATGTCCAGTTCTAACTGTTGCTTCCTGACCTGCATACAGGTTTCTCAAGAGGCAGGTCAGATGGTCTGGTATTCCCATCTCTTTCAGAATTTTCCATGGTTTATTGTGATCCACACAGTCAAAGGCTTTGGCATAGTCAATAAAGAAGAAAGAGATGTTTTTCTGGAACTCTCTTGCTTTTTCCGTGATCCAGTGGATGTTGGCAATTTGATCTCTGGTTCCTCTGCCTTTTCTAAAACCAGCTTGAACATCTGGAAGTTCACAGTTCACATATTGGCTGAAACCTGGCTTGGAGAATTTTTAGCATTACTTTACTAGCGTGTGAGATGAGTGCAATTGTGCGGTAGTTTGAGTATTCTTTGGCATTGCCTTTCTTTGGGATTAGAATGAAAAGTGACCTTTTCCAGTCCTGTGGCCACTGCTGAGTTTTCCAAATTTGCTGGCATATTGAGTGCAGCACTTTCACAGCATCATCTTTCAGGATTTGAAACAGCTCCCCTGGAATTCCATCACCTACACTAGCTTTGTTCGTAGTGATGCTTTCGAAGGCCCACTTGACTTCACATTCCAAGATGTCTGGCTCTAGATGAGTGATCACACCATTGTGATTATCCAGGTTATTAAGATCTTTTTGTTGTACAGTTCTTCTGTGTATTCTTGCCACCGCTTCTTAATATCTTCTGCTTCTGTTAGGTCCCTACCATTTCTGTCCTTTATCGAGCCCATCTTTGCATGAAATGTTCCCTTGGTATCTCTAATTTTCTTTGAAGAGATCTCCAGTCTTTCCCATTGTGTTCTTTTCCTCTATTTCTTTGCATTGATCTCTGAAGAAGGCTTTCTTATCTCTTCTTGCTGTTCTTTGGAACTCTGCATTCAGATGCTTATATTTTTCCTTTTCGCTTCTCTTCTTTTCACAGATATTTATAAGGCCTCCTCAGACAGCCATTTTGCTTTTTTGCATTTCTTTTCCATGGGGATGGTCTTGATCCCTGTCCCCTGTACAATGTCACGAACCTCGTTCCATGGTTCATCAGGCACTCTATCTATCAGATCTAGGCCCTTAAATCTATTTCTCACTTCCACTGTATAATCATAAGGGATTTGATTTAGGTCATACCTGAATGGTCTAGCGATTTTCCCTATGTTCTTCAATTTGAGTCTGAATTTGGCAATAAGGAGTTCATGATCTGAGCCACAGTCAGCTCCTGGTCTTGTTTTTGCTGACTGTATAGAGCTTCCCCATCTTTGGCTGCAAAGAATATAATCAGTCTGATTTCGGTGTTGACCGTCTGGTGATGTCCATGTGTAGAGTCTTCTCTTGTGTTGTTGGAAGAGGGTATTTGCTATGACCTGTGCATTTTCTTGGCAAAACTCTATTAGTCTTTGCCCTGCTTCATTCCATATTCCAAGGCCAAATGTGCCTGTTACTCCAGGTGTTTCTTGACTTCCTACTTTAGCATTGCAGTCTCCTGTAATGAAAAGGACATCTTTTTGGGTGTTAGTTCTAAAAGGTCTTGTAGGTCTTCATAAAACTGTTCAGCTTCTTCAGTGTTACTGGTTGGGACATAGACTTGGATTACTGTGATATTGAATGGTTTGGCTTGAAAACGAACAGAGATCATTCTGTCGTTTTTGAGATTGCATCCAAGTGCTAATCATATGGGTTGCAGATATCCTAACCCCCTCTGGGGCTTACCTTTGTGCTGTCTTAAGAGAAGTTCTTCTTATTTGTTTGTAATATTCACTCGTCTGGCTGCGCCAGGTCTAGGTCGCAGCACACGGGGCCTCCAGTCTCCGTTGAGCGCCGGCGGCGCTCCAGTCGCGGTGGCGGCCCTGTAGTCGCGATGCTCCGGCGGGCCTGCCGGTCGTCTCTTCCTTTACGGTTACTGCTTATGTTTTGCTATCCCAGGGTCACAAAGGTTTTTGTTTAATATTTTCTTCTAAAAGTGTTATCCTTTTGCCACTTGTTTACGTTTACCTACCACGCCAGGAATCGAGTCGTGTGAATGTTTGAGCTGGGGCAGGGGCAGATTTTTCTTTTCCTCGTGTGGCTCCCCGCCAGCGCAGCGCTGCTTGCTGGGGGAGAGCGTCTGCCAGGACCCCCACGCTCCACTTCTCAAGCCCGCGTGTGCGCGGGGTCTGCGGCCGGACGGGCCCTCTGCTCGCCCCGCGCGTCCGCTTGCTGCCTGGGCCGGGCGCCCTCTTCCTTGTCGGGGCTCTGCCCTCCGTAGGCTAAGCTGTTGGCCTCGCTGCCTTTTCCTGAAGTGCATCTTGGCTGTCTTTGTCTTTGGCGCCCATGTGATGCTCAGAGTCCGCTCACCAACTTCAACAAAAATACCTGTCGGGACTGTGATTCGAAGAACGTGACTTCGCGATAATTTCTGAATAAATCATCTCAGAGAACAGGGGGTCAGGAACGGAGTGAAGGAGGACATGGTTTGCCCGCCGCCGCCGGGATGCGGCCAGCCTGAAAGGCCTGCTTTGCTTTTCGAGTGGCGTTTGCTGCGCGTGGAGTCGCAGACCCTGGTTCCGCTGCGGGGCTGTGCCGCCCGCGGGAGTCCCGCCCGGCCTCCGCGGAGGCCCGCGGGGGTGTCCGGAGAGGCGCCCTCGCCTCGAGCCGTCCCACACGGCGGGGGAACGAGAGCTCCTGCAGCGCTGGCCGCGGGGAGGGCTGGCCGCGTGGGCGCGCCCCTCCGTGCAGCCGAGCTCCCCCGCGCCTCTGCTTGTCAGAAGGTGCTCGCAAGCGGCCTTCACGCGGCGGCATCGCTCCTGGTGCTGAGGGACGAGAGACAAGCCCTTGGTCTCACAGGCGCAGTTCTGGCGGCAGAGAAAGTCAGTAGATGATGGAGGGGAGTTTAAAGGGGAGCCGGGGTGGCGGGAGGGTGCAGGAAGGCGGCCTGTGGGTGTGAGAGGCGCCCGGCCAGGGGGCTCACAGGGTCCTCTGGCAGGAGCGGGCGCCCTCGGAGCTTGGGGGGACCCCGGAGTGTGTGTGGGGGAGAAGGGGCCCAGGCCCAAACCCTGCTTCCATAGCCCATCTGCAGCCACACTGCTTTCACCCTCCTGCGGCGAAATCTGTGCAGAATGCAGCCTCCCAGCCACGTCCTCCGCCAGCCACCCCTCTGACGCCGTAACTGCGCTGTCCCGGGCGCACAGAGGGAGGCAGCCACAGCGGCGTCTGCACACGGCGGCGGGCCCGGCTGCACGGGCAGCCGCGGCGGCTTCTGCGGGCCCCCCGTAGGCTCCCTGGGCCCGTGGCGGCAGCAGAAGCAGCCCGCGGGTGTGACGGCGTGACTCGGTGACGCTCCGTGCCGCCCCTTCGTGGCGTGATGCTTCTGATTCGGCGAAACTCCTTACTCAGGTTCCAAACAAAACAGAGCCCGTCCTCCCCGTCTCGTTCCCTGCGGCTGGACGCTCGTGAACATCGCAGGCGAAGCACTTCGTGTTGACGTGTCACAGGGCATTGGGGATGTCCAGCGGGCGCTGGAAACTGCAGGGCACGCGGGGTGTTTCTGGGCTGCGTGGACCGTTCTGGGCATTTCAGGCCCACCCTCAGAGTGAAGCTGATGACCTCAGTTCTCATGGGAGCCCTGGATCAGCCCCCAGAGGCGACTCTGGTCCCGGAGGACAGGGCAGGGCCTGGTAGACTCTGGCAGGCTTCCTGGGTTTTGTTTTCTGTGTGATGTACAGCAGGAAGACAGCTTTGAGTAGAGAAGTGATCTGTGTGTGTGTTTAATAACAGTTTTATTGGCTGATTGATTTCTGGCTGTGCAGGGTCCTCACTGGCACAGGCTTTTCTCCAGTTGCGGTGAGTGGGGCTGCTCTCCAGGTGCGGGGTGCGGGCTTCTCCCGTCGCGGAGAATGGGCTCCAGGGAGGCGTGCGGGCTGCGGTCGCTGTGGCTCCCGGCTCTGGAGCGCAGGCTCGGGGCTGTGACACGCCGGCTGAGTTCCTCTGGGGCGTGTGGGATCTTCCCGACCCGGCGTCGAGCCCCTGTCTCCTGAATTAGCAGGTGGCTTCTTCGACACTGAGCCTCCAGGGAAGCCCCGTGGTCTGTGCTCTAGTCTCCTGCACACGATGGAGCGGAGACTGAGGGTCAGGAGCCCGTCAGCAAGAACTCGCCCCCTCACCCCCAGGGGAGCTGCAGAGGCGCGAGCTGCCCTCAGTCCTTCCTGTCCAGAGTCCAGCTGTCTGTCCCAGAGCACCCAAATCGCCCGTCCCAGGCCTCCCGAGACACCTCAGCAGAATTTCGCTGTCCACTGTACAGTGGCACCTCCGTGGGGTCCTCTGAACTCCAAACACTTTATAATAAGTACAGGTGTTACAGTCACCTCAGTGGGTACCTTCCCATCCACGCCCCCAGTCCACTTTCAACCGCTTCCTACAGTGAAAATCAAATCCATGCAAACTAGTTGGAAGCAGCTTTGCAACTGAATTTCACAGGTGGGTTGTCTGGCCCTGCAGGCCCCCTCCTGACCCCCTCGGGCGCACATGCACCCTCTTGGCTGTGCTGCCTTCTGCTCCAGGGTTTGCTTGGGGTCTGCGAAAGCAGAAGCGTTTCCTGTAACTGGAATCCCGTGCCAGGCCTGCTAGACAATAGATAGATAATTGGATCAGCCCTCAACTGGAAACTGCTAACAATAACAAAGAAAACTGCTCGTACTGTCGTTGGTGTGCTTCTCCGAGAGGGGCTGTTTGCACATGAAGCCACTTAAAACTCATCTTTTGTTTCTCAACAACAGTGAACCTCGTTTAGTCATGAAACCGAGGCGCTCTCAGAACGCGTTCTAGGAGACTCAGGGCTCTGAGGTGTTTAGTACCAGAGGGGAAGGGCTTGTTCTAAGCTCTCTTCCACCTCGTGGCCCCACGGGTATCGGGCTTGAAGGGCAGTACCAGCCATGTCCGGTGGATCGTGCCGTGCATGGTTGAGGGCTGGGGGCTCAGAGAACGCTGTGGGGCTATCACAGAGTTTGCATGTGTTTTCATGAAATCTAACGTTATTGAATATGACCTCAGTTCTTAACAGGGCTTCCCTGCTGGCTCAGAGGTTAAAGCGTCTGCCTGCAGTGTGGGAGACCTGGGTTCGATCCCTGGGTCGGGAAGATCCCCTGGAGAAGGCAATGGCAACCCACTCCAGTATTCTTGCCTGGAGAGTACCATGGATGGAGGAGCCTGGTGGGCTGCAGTCCATGGGGTCGCAAAGAGTCGGACTCGACTGAGCGACTTCACTTTCACTTTCAGTTCTTAATGGTCTTCAGATCACCCACACTTTGGCTATCAGAAGGTATTTATTGATTTTTTGATATAAAAGGAGATCGGAGCGAACGAGCAAATGAGCCCGTCATAGCAGTTGCCACAGCAGCATGCCAAGGAATACGCCTCCCTTGGGACCGCAGATGGGGTGCGGCCGAGCCCGCTCCTGTTGCTGGAGTGTGCTGGTGAGGGAGTGTTTGGGTCCTAGAATGTGATGACAGCAGGATTATGCTCTTTGCAGCCTGGGTGTAGGTGGACTTGGATGAGACGGTTGGATGGCATCACTGACTCAATGGATTTGAGTTTGAGCAAACTCCGGCAGACAGTGAAGGACAGGGAAGGCTGTCATGCTGTGAGGAGTTGAACAACAACAGCAACCAGTTAGGTCGACAGACACCTGGGGTCACCCAAGCGCCTAGAAGTTTCTTCTCTGGGGGAAGGTGGGGTGCATGGCAGAATTGTTGCTGGCTCCACACCCAGTACCTCTGCTCGTATGTGGCAGGGTGATGAAAACTGTATTGCTTCTAAAACAAAGGTGGGAAGAGTCCAAATATCAGCCTTCGTGGCTCTCCAGTGTGGAAAAGTGTCATTTAAGATGCCATTTGTTGCTGTTGCTTAGTTGCTCAGTCATGTCCAACTTTGTGACCCCTGTGGACTGTAGCCCACCAGGGCCCTCTGTCCATGGGATTCTCCAGGCAAAAATACTGGAGCAGGTTGCTGTTTCCTTCTCCAAGGGATCTTCCCAACCCAGGAATTGAACCCACGTTTCCTGCATTGGCAGACAGATTCTTTACCACTGCGCCACCAGGGAGAAGGTGAAGTCACCCAGTCGTGTCCGACTCTTTGCGACCCCGTGGACTGTAGCCTACAAGGCTCCTCTGTCCATGGAATTGTCCAGGCAAGAGTGCTGGAGTGGGTTGCCATTTCCTTCTCCAGGGGGTCTTCCCGAGCCAGGGATCGAACCTGGGTCGCCTGCACTGCAGGCAGACACTTTACCGTCTGAGCCCCCAGGGAAGCCCCATAGGTAAGCATACAGCCCATTAATTAAACAGGGAGAACTGGGGTCAAGTGGCATGGCAGATGGACCGCGTTAACGTCTCCTGGGAAGTCTCAGAATGCAGTGTATGAAGAAAAGATCCAAATCTGGCTTAACCAGGTGACAGAAAAGTCCTCTCTCTGTCTCTCCTGGTCTTAACGGGGTGGAAAATAGGAAGAATCAGGGCCTCACAGATGGGGACCGAGGGAGCAGTGAATGCCGGGGCCTTCCTATGTCCCTTCTTGAAACAGCGGCCAGCAGTTCCGGAAGTGGCCTTTCCCTTCTCCCAGCTGGTGTCTCTTCCTTTCGGAGGCATGCCCTCTTAATCCTCTTGGTTCATCCTTTGTATCCTCTCCTTACTGCTCACTTGCTATGAGATGTTTGTAAAAGCAGGAAACAGCGTCTTCACCAGGAGGGTCTGGAGAAGGACTTGTCTTCGTCCACTGCCATTGCTGCAGGGCCAGAAACCAGTGGAGACGAGCCTCAGAAGCGATGAGCTGGGGTGGGCTGGGGTGTCAGAGTGGCCGGGGAGCCCGCGCCTGCGCTCACCACCGCGGCCTGTTCAAGCTGCAAGGAGCCTAGTCACCTTGCTCCGCACCCTGGTCTCTGAGCTAAGAAAACTAAAGTGCACGCCAGGGGCTGAGCCTGTGGATCAGTGGCTGGGCGAGTATTCCAAGGGCAGATACGCGAATGAGGAACTTTGTGAAGAGAGGCTCACAGAAGTGAAAAGAAAGCGTGTTAGTCACTCAGTCATGTCTGACTCTGCGACCCCAGGGACCGTAGCCTGCCAGGCTCCTCTGTCCACGGGATTCTGCAGGCAAGAGCACTGGAGTGGGTTGCCATCCAGGGCATCTTCCCGACCCAGGATGGAACCCCTGCACGGAGGGGCATCCTTACCACCTGAGCCTCCAGGCAAGCCCACTGAAAGGAGGAGAGAGTGAAATGGACTTCATGGATTTTTTTTTCCGGTAGGCAGAGGCTGTTTTCATTCCTTATCATTGTCAGTATATTTCGGTTTGCCTTTGACCTTCACCACCCCAGCTGGGCAGCGTAAATTGTGCTTGTTAATTTGCCTCCCTTGACAAGTCTGTGAAGGCCTCTCTTTTCAAGGAGTTTGTCAAGTTGAGAAGAGAGAGTGTTTGTTGTACGTTGCACACTCCTACTCCTGTGATCCAGTCCAGAATGGCCTTGGAAATTCTTAGTGGACTGACACAAAACAAAACGGCTCTGGTTTGCAAAAGTCTGCCTGGATACATCTCCGTGTGCATTGATTGATTGGTTTTGCAGGAAAATCCAGCCAAGAAAGGGCCTTCTGACACTGGCATTAGCCTCACTCTTTATGCATCCAATTTATGCACTCTACATTTGGTCTATAAAATATGCCACTTAAAAAGAATTATCCTTTCATAGAAAGTGGACTTGATTTTTAAAAATATACAGCATTATGGAAATATTGCTGCATTCCCAAACCCTCCTAAAAGGTTGAAAAGCTTTTTTTCTCTGATCCCTGTCCTTGCTGTGATTTGAGACTGGATTGTAAGCAAGCCATAATGCAAGGGACAGCCGAGAGACACGCAGCAGAAGCAGGCCCAGAAATAGAAATTGAGTTTATAGGCAGTGAGATAGGATAATTAGCTTTTATATTTAAAAATATCCTCAAACCAGAGGAGTCTGTTGTCTCAGATGGAGAAAGGAATTGGGTTTGAATCCCAATACTTTAAATAATAGCTTAGTGGAAATGGCTTTGTATAAAATTTATACATAAATCTGCATATGTGTGTACATATGTATGTAATAAATATCTCTTCCTCTCAAACACAGGAATTAAAGTGTCAGCTTAAATCCAAAAACTCAGGTTGCACAAATCACTCACACTTGTAATTCCTGGCCGCGACTGTTGCCCATATAGCTGGTTGCCCCACTGTCTGTGTTCTTGTTTTCCTTTGAGCAGTTGTTTGAAGTCCCAAATTCAAACAAACAAAAACGTCTCCTGCTTTTTTTGCCTGGAGAGCAGGAACTGTATCTGGTGTTTACTCAAGAGTTTTATGTCTCTTATCCAGCTGTTGTTCACTTTGGAACATGCACTGAAACCCTGGATGTAGGTGGAACAATCTAAGACAGAAGAGGATGAAGTGGCTGCTGATGTTGCGTATGTGTAAATTCAGCAGACCTTCTGCAAACACCAGGGTCCTAGCCACTATCTCTGTGGTTCTGAATTGTCAGATCCTGGTTTTGGATCTTGGACAGGTCTTTTCTCTTCCAGGCTCGCATCACGGCTCTGGGAGGGCATCCTGTCTGAACCGTGCTGTCGCCCCAGCCTGGGTCAGTGGGCACGGAGGGAAGTAGCCTCTCTGGGCTGGTCTGAAGCCTCCCACTCGGCGAGCCAGGCCCTGACTCTCTGCTGAGGGCTCCGCTAATGAATCCGCCTCTGCTGAGGCATCTTGTATTTCCACAGAGAAAAGTCTGAGAATGGGATGAACTTGTAAACAAGAGGAAGCTGACCAAGCTTCCTTACTTGGTCTGCCTTTGAGCAAAGAGCGGTCAGAAGCATGTACCCCTTGGTACCTGCTCTGTGCTTCCTAAGAGCATTTCATCAACCCTGCTATCTCTGTCTCTTTCTCTGCCTCCTGTCATAAATCTCTGTTTCAAAGGAAAGAAGAGAGAGGGTTGTTAAAGCATAAACCTCCGGGTCAGCTCTTATTACATCACACTCTAAGATGATGTCCCAAACCTTTTGTTGAACTGAAATGCTAGATTGGTTTGAAATAAACGGAGCCATCCGTCGCCTGGGGATAGGAAATCTTTCTGTTGTAAGAGAGTGGCTGTGTGGTTAGTATGTGGTGTGTTTGCCTGTGCGGAAAGTGGGCTGGGCTCCGGAATAATGTCTGCCCCGTGGGGGCTGGGCACAGAGAGCAGCACCCGCCCCCTGCAAATGCCCCTATAAGCCAGAGAAAGTTGAATGGGGGCGCTTTCATATTTGTGGAACAGCTTTCATTCAGGTGTCGTTTCTTTCGCTTGCTGAAGTTTGCAGCGTCAGATCGCGTTCTCTGTCTTGCACCCCAGTACCTCACACGCTTGTTTGCCATCTGCTCGTTTCCACTGCAAACTGCTCTTTACACAATGTTACTCGGTGTTAATTAGAACATGTGTCTCTTTGTCATTCATCTGGGGAAGGGGGTTAATGATGATTTATATCCCTTTAATTGGTTTTCCTCCAAACTGTGATATATCGTTTATTATTTTACAAGAGCTCCAAGAGAATAGAAAGAGGAAGATCACCTCATTTTTATTCTTCATGACCTTATTTTTAAAAAAACCACTGCCATATTTAAAAAGGATAGCCAACAAGGACCTATGGTGTAGCCCAGGGAACTCTGCTAAAAGGGGAGAGAAGTTGAAAAGAATAGGGACATACGTATGTATATTTGAATCACTTGGCTGTATGCCGGAAACTATATTAATGAACTATACTCCAATACACAATAAAAAGCTAAAAAATGAAAAGTAGGAAAAAACCCCAATCTTGGCCTAAATGTTTTAGTGTTTAAAAAATATGGTCCTTCATATTATAACGTAGTAATAGAGTGTGTCTTGACTGCTCACCTGTGAACAACTCATTATCAGTCATGTTTGTCAGATTATTTGTGAACAGGTAACGTGTTCACGTGATTCAGAATTTCAAAGGGACTGGCAGGTGCAAAGGCTTGTGCACAGCAGCACTGGGCGAACAGCAGCAAGGCCCTGCCGTGCAGCACCTGGAGGTGCAGAAAGAGCGTGAAAAGAATGTATGTGAATATCCGAATCGCTTTGCAATACACCAGGAATTAACACAACATTGTACATCAACGATACTTCAAAAAAAAAAAAAAAGAACAAAAACTCCAAAGGGTCCTAGAAGGTCTGCAAGGGAGGGCCCCCCAGCCCCCCGCCATTCCTCTACCCGAGCGCCTGGTTGCCTTTCCCATCAGTCTCTGTGTTATCAGGGTCTTGTACGTATATGTGCCTTGATTCTTGTGTATACACATATATTCAGTACATCAGTGTAGGTATATATGGGTGTACATTTAGTACATGCATGCACGTGTGTGCATATATTATTTTCCCCCCTTTTATACGGAGGGTGGCGAGCAGAGATGCTGTTCTGCACGTGGGCTTTTCGCGGAAACCCATTTTGGAATTCAGGGTATATGAGTAAGTCGAGAGCGAGCTCCCTCTTTGTTACTATGGCTTATGGGCTTTTCGCTGAAACCCATTTGGAATTCAGGGCATATGAGTAAGTCGAGAGCGAGCTCCCTCTTTGTTGCTATGGCTTATTCACTAGCCCCTTACTGATAGGCATTCAGACTGCTTCCGATTTGTTCTGGGACAGATAGTGATGCGGCGGATAACTTGCATTAAATTACTTTGAGCGTCCGTAGAGAGAAATCCTAGAGGCAGGGCGCCTGCAACCACAGGTGAGCGTGTTTGCACTTCGACCCTGTCCTGCCTCCATAGGAGTCAGCAGCTGACAGCAGTACCGGCGGCCCAAATAGTCGGGCGGCCTTTCTCCCATTTGTGGAAACGGTAGGTGAAGTAACCGTCTGAGTTTACGGGTCAGTCCGTCCTGTCCTTTCTCTTGCTTTGAGTGGTGCTGGGCATGGTGAACAATGTAAACAGCATGTATACATCTCAAAGATGGAAGCCTGTCTGTGCCTCCCCTCAACACACTGGTAAATTATATCTGGTTTCTAGTAACTTAGACCGCTCGCTTCTATCCTGCTGTGTGATTAACAGTGCGTACGCTGTGCGTGTTGGGAGATGCCTAATATTCTCCCTAGATGATTACCGGAGCATGCTGCTGAAATCAGGTTTCAACTGAAATTTTTTTGAGGATGATGCATTTCAAACTAATCTAATCCAGGCTTTCGTTTATAAGGGTACATTAGCTGATATCTTTGAAGATACAATATTTTAAGTCAATTAAACAGTGACATGGTCCTTTTACTGACAGTACACAGATTCTAGGAAAATCACATTTTGACTGACACACTGGGGGAAAAAGAAGTCTTTTAGATTAAAAAATGGTCATTTTTCTCCGGAATATTCCTCTTTGTGTTGAGCTCTGCATGCAGCCTCTCGTGGCTGTTGATGCCGAGTCTTGTCTCGCTGTAACAACTGAATTCATCTGGACGACGCCGTGATCCCAGAGGGAGAGAGGAGGCAAGGCAGTCTATCAGGTTAGGCCTCCTTGTCCGTATTTCTTGCTTGTTCTCTCAGGTCACATAAATCTCTACAAGTGGGAAAATACGTTGTCCATTTCTTGGTAGACTGAACTTTCTGTCTTACGTTTTAAAAAGGCAAGCCTGTAATTTACATAGTTAAAGACTGAGTGGCCATCCATGCCTTGCCTGGCATTTTCTCTCCCCTTGAGTCCCTCGCTGTGGTTTCTTCAGGAAAAGAGGTGGCTTCTTGGCAAGTAGGGCTTTTGAAAGTGAGCGGCGCTTGCTGTGCTTTAATGGTTGGGTCCCCTTGGGATCAGTGTGCGTGCCACTGCAGCAGGCTGGGTGAGTGAGCACATTGGAATCATTCTACTGGCCAGTCAGGAAATCAACTAATTTCTAAAAACAAAATTGTCTTCAGTATTTAACTGGCACTTTTGCATTGCTGAAATAGTCCACAGTATCATGAGACCAATTTCTACCCTCCTTCTAGACTCGCACAGTTTTAGAGCCAGAAGGAGATTTGGAGATGGTCTAGTAGCTGGTCCCAGTTTTGCAGGGGAGGAGACCAAAGCTGAGAGAAGCTTTGCATCGTGTGAGTGAGTGAGCAAGGGATAGCAGAGCTGGCAACTCTTGAATCCTGGTCCCAGGATCCAAGTTGTTCCAGAAATCTTGTTTAAACATGATTTTATTTTTAGTAGAAAAGTGTACGCTCTTTCAGAAGTCAGTTCTCAGGGCTCTTAGTAAAATCCTTTGGGAGGTGGTCTTTAAGTGAGATTGGTTTCTCCAAAGCCCCTCGGCAGGAGAGAAGACCATAGGCTGCCCCTTTCTAAGAAGCACCTAGATGGTGCAGCTGCTGAGACAGGCCATGGAAAAGTGAGGTCTTCTGGGGATGCTCCCCATCAAGTGAGTCACAACTTTCTAGTGCCTTCTGCTCTGTATAGAGACAGAAGCAGAAGTGGGGGGCAGGAATGTTGGAAAAATAAAGGCTTCGTCCTGTTAGCAGGGACTGTCAGAAGTAGGTTGCTTCACGTAAAACATTTAAAGAAACCTCTTATGAAAACTTTTTCCTTTATTTGGAAAGGAAGGAGGAGGTGGGTAGAGAGAAAGAGGAGTGTAAGAAAGGAGAGAGGGAAGGATAGGAGAAGAGAGGGATGGTGGGAGGAGCCTGGGTCTTACCTGCATCACAGGTAATGTGTCCTCTCAAAACTCTTTCACCTGGACCAGAGAGAGCATTGCCACTTGGTAGGCGCTGCCTTCGCCGCAGTCCAGAACCCTGAAGTACTACAGGTCTGTCTGTATTGCTCAGGCTAAGCCCGAATCCATCATCTGAGTTCAGATGCCTGTAGCTAACCTTGGATTACCCGGGAGACCACTTGAACCTCAACAAGCCTGGGGCCTCACCTACTCTCACCTCCACCCCCCACCAGCTCTTTCTTCTGAGTTCCTTATCTCCACGAGCTGCATCTTTGGGCTTCTAGAGACCCAAGACAGACCTTTGGGAGTCGTTCCTGGCTGCATCTTCTCCACCCTCCCCGCCGCCAGGGCCACCAGCCCGGTAGACCCCACCTCCTTTGTGTCTCCAAGATGCTGCTTCTCCCGCTTCCCTGCTGCCTCTGTTTTGGATCGCACCCTCCTCGTCCCTTCTTGAGCTGCTGCAACAGTCTCTGAGTGGCCCCTCTGCCGCCCCAGTGTGTGCCTCTCCAGCTTGGCTTCCAGACCACTGCCAGAGAACTCTTTCTAGGAACGCCTGTCCAATCATGGAATTCCCCTGCCTGAACCGCTCCGTTTGCCGCCTGCCCCCTACAGAAAAACGGTCCAGCCTGGCCCATGCTCACTCCTTGAGCCCCGTCTCCGTCTCCCCTCGCCCACAGGATGCCCTCCACTCGGCCCTGCGCTCTCCATCCCCTGCCCGCTGCTGTGCCTCCTGAGGGGCTCATTCTGCTTCCGCCTGCTTCCCTCTTTCGGGTCTGACTCCTGCAGATCTTTGAGCTCAGCTTGAATGGCACTCATTTTAAAAGACATTTGTGTACATTTGCTGTGTGCCAGGTGCTGGTCTGAGGGCTTTATGTAGAGTCATTTATTTACTCCTCAAAACCACAAGAGGAAGGACTGCCATTCCTACTTTACGGATGAGGACACGAAGAACTCCGGTGAAAGAGCTTTCTCACCAGCCCACTGGCTGCGGCTGGGCCGGAAGCCAGCTTTCCACTGTTGGCATTTGATTTTGATTTGTGTGCAGTGTGTATCTATACATATATGTGGGGCGGGGGGGGAGACGGCCTTCCCTGGTGGCTCAGACGGTAAAGAGTCTGCCTGCAGTGCAGGAGACCTGGCTTCCACCCCTGGGTCGGGAAGATCCCCTGGAGAAGTGTATGCACTGTACATTGTTCGGTCATTCAGTCTTGTCTGACTCTGTGACCCCACGGACTCCAGCCCTCCAGGCTCCTCTGTCCGTGGGATTTTCCGGTCAAGAATACTGGAGTGGGTTGCATTCCCTTCTCCAGGGCATCTTCCCGACCCAGGGGTGGAACCCGGGGTCTCCTGCACTGCAGGCGGTTCTTTACCACCGAGTGGCCAGTACGTATGGGCTTCCCCGATAGCTCAGTTGGTAAAGAATCCGCCTACAGTCAGTGCAGGAGACCCCGGTTTGATTCCTGGGTTGGGAAGATCTGCTGGAGAGGGGATGGGCTACCCATTCCAGTGCTCTCGGGCTCTGCTTGTGGCTCAGCAGGTAAAGAATCCACCTGCAGTGCGGGGGGCCCGGAGTTCAGACCCTGGGTTGGGACTGATCCCCTGGAGAGGGGACAGGCTCCCTGCTCCGTAGTCTGGCCTGGAGAATCCCATGGAGTCCATGGGGTCACAAAGAGCTGGAAACTGCTACGTGACTTTCACCTTCTTTTCTCAGCATATACTTCCTGGCGGCTCAGGGGAGGGCGGAGAAGATGCAGCCGGGATGACTCCCAGACTTCTGACTGGGGCTGTTGGAAGCCCAAGATTCAGCTCATTGAGAAGGAATTCAGAAGAAAGAGCTGGTGGGGGGTCGAGGTAAGATGGTAGGTCAGGTCCCAGGCTTGTTGAAGTGCAAATGGTCTATATATATAAAACATATTATATATATATATATGCACACACACTTGTTTTGTGGATAGGCATAAGTACATATTATTAAACTGAAAAGATATGAAGTGTACAATGGCAAGGAGGCTCCCGCCTGCCCTTGCATTCCAGCCGCCGCCTCCGTTCTCCGTAGACCCAGCGCTGCCGCCCCTCGCGGGTCTCTCCAGGTGTCTGCGCCGTGTGGCTGCACTCTGCGTGTTGGCCGCATACCTGCTTTTGCCGTCTTCACTGTGCTGTTTGCTTAGCAGTATTCCTCGGGGCTTCTTCCGTATCGACACACGAAGCGCTTCCTCTCCTCTTTATGGCTAAATAATGGGCCATTATGGGGAGATGCCATAATTTATTTAATCAGTCTCCTTGGGGTGGATATTTAGGTGGTTCTCAGACTTTGGCTGGTACCAGCATTGCTGTGAAGATTGGTTTTCTATGGGCATCATTTTGCACGTGTGTGAGTTTATCCGCTGGATAAAATCCTGGAACTGGAATTTTGGGTCAGAGGGTAAAGACAAGGTATAATTTTGATAGATAGTGCCAGATTGTCCTCCTAAGGGATGCATCTAGCCTCTCGCTAGTAATCTATGAGCACGCCTCTCTTCTCACCCTCTCACTGACGCTGTGGACAGAGACGGCGTGGCACCCACTCCAGCACTCAGAACGTTTCGGTGCCCGCCAACCTCATACGTTGTTCTGTCTGCGTTTCTCTCATGATGAGTAAAGTTTGGTGTCTTGAACGTGTTTTGAATTGTTTTGACAGCTGCCTGTCCATTTGGTCTTATTGGGTAGTTTCTTATTGGTTTGTAGGCATTCCTTATATGTTAATGAATTTAGCCTTTGTCTATGATTTATGTTCCTAATAGTTCTCTGGTTTATCTTTTGTCTTTGTTTAGGGTTTATTTTTCCCAGGCAGAAAATGTTTATTTTCCTGTAATCAGATTATCAGTGTTTTTTTTTTCTTTTATGGCCTCTGGAGTTTGAGTCATAGCAAGGCTGGCCTGCCCTGTGCCTAGATTATAAAATTCTCCTCCACGTGCACGCATGTATGTATAAAGCTGTTTCAGAGAGCAAATCAGTAGAGTGTAAGAGCTTGGAAAGCAGATTCTGGAGTGGAACTGACGCGACGATTCGCCCCCTGGTTTCGTCTCTGACTTGCTCTGCGGTCTCGGGTGGCGTCTACACGGGCTGGTAAGCCTGCACCGAGGGCTGCTGGCGCCAGCGCAGCAGCGCAGCCGGGTTGCTGCTGGCTGCCCTTGCCGTGTCAGTGTCTTCTCCAGGTTCCACGAGCGTGGACGCGGGCACAGCAGCGCCCTCTCTCTTTCCCAGGGCCACGCCCAGCCCCAGCCGGGCTCTGCCCACGCGCGAGAGGGTCCTTCCGAGTGCTTTGCTGTTTGCCTTGACTGAGCGGCGAGGCCTGGGGCTCTGGCTGGGCCGCCTGGCGCGGGTCGGGGCCTCTGTGCGGCCCGGCGCCCCGCCAGCCCTGCACGCGCTCTTCTCCGTGGGCCACCCGCGAGGGTCCGCGTTCTTCCTCAGAAGCACCCCGCGGCCCCGCCCTGCAGGCCCCTCTCCTCTCCGCCCCCTCCCCCGCCGCGTGGACAGTGTCCCGGGTCGCGTGGGCAGTGCCCCTCTGCCTTTCTGCCCCTGCGGACTGCTGGCGCCCGTCCTGTTCTCATTCACAGGCGGAGAGGCCCCCACACAGGGCACTGCTCCCGCTCCGTGCCCAGAAACGGCTGTGACCGAGCGGCTTGGGAGAGCGGAGGCTTTAACTGTACGTAAGCAACTTGGCTGGGTTGCTGTCCTTTCCCATGGACCATGAAGAAAGCATAATCCCAAGTAGTAAGGTTTTTAGTGGATGACCATCCTTAAAATTTCCATCATGTCAGCTTCTGTTAATATTTACTAAAATTTTACTGAATTGTCATAGATGCTAACTCCTAGATGCTAACTCTTTGAAAAAAAAATAAGACTTGAGATTGTGAAAGTTGTTCAGAGGCACTGAGAGCTAGGGCTTAACCTCCTGACTTGCATCCCCGTTGCTCTCTCACTGCCTCCTCTGCCTCCTTTGGTCTTTCCTTTGTGGACTTAGTCTTACTATCGTCCCCTTGATAGTCCAGTGGTGGGAGGTGTGGCAGCGCGGCAAGATCGCCTCATATTTGGTTTTGCCACTGTCCTTGTCATTGACAAAATACTGCTTGGAGCACGCGTCGAGTTTACGGTGGGCTGCACCAAATTTTAATCATGACTCATAGGAAACATGTTACTACGTTGCCAGAGAGATGGTTCAAGGGCAAATAGAACCCTCTATTTGTGGGGGAGAGGTTACCATGGCGAGTGAGTCACAGCCCCTGAACTCAAAGGCCTACTGTGTGTAGGCACGTCACTTAGAATTTTACATTTGAGATTTGCCTACCCTAAGAGATGGGCACCTTCGTTCTGATTGTTTGGAAGTTGAGTTGAAGAGAAGCTGACATTGACCTCATTGTGGTCGCAGAGGCAGGATTAAGATGGTGAACTGGTTCCCCCAGGTTTCCAGGGTCTTTGCCCATGTATTGCATTTCCTTCCAGGAACATAGGGTCTTCTGGTAAAGGGAGCAGAGAGATAAAGAAGGACGCGACTGTTTTCAGTGAAAAGGAAAAACAATGACATGTAAAGAAGAGAAAGCGATGGACGCCCTTCATCCTCTTTGTGGTTGGTCATTCTGGCCTGGAATCCCGCCTTGCAGCTCGGATGGTGATCGTGCCAAAGAGAAAGGCCACTGTTCCACCGTCCTGCTCCCCAGCCCCCAGCTTGATAAAGGCCCTCACCAGCTGCCTCCCCTGCAGGTAACGAAACAGGTTTTAAAAACGTGTAATCAAGAAGCACGGCCTGTTCCCTCCTGGCTGCAGTCCCAGGGGAAGCACAGTCACACTGCACCTTCTGGAGCCCAGGCTCAAGGAGTTAGATTTAAAAAAACGCTTGAGGTTCCTGAGTTCTCGTGCCATGTTGCTAGCATGTTCTGCAGCCTTAAGGACGCTCAGCCCTCGCGTCCCCCACGTCCTAGGGGGCAGGTCAGCTCACCGTCCACACTGGCCGCCCCTCGGGGCCGACATTTGCTTTGCTTTTTCTTGGAAGGCTTTCAGCTCCTCTGTGAAAGATTTCTGTTATCTCCTCTCCCGCTTCTAGAAGTAGCGTCTTTGCCCCAACTGGAAAACTTGCTGTGGTCCTGAGTGTTTTGGAAACAGAATGTGCAGTGAGAGAATCCCTGCTTTGTGAATACTGGATCACTTTGTTCCCTGGCACAACAATCCCTCCTTTGTGTTAAACATCTGAGAACAGAAGTTCTAAATAACATTTTTACATTCCCTGCTGATGTGAGTTCTTTACTTGGGGACAACAGCTCTGTGCTCGTTCCTGTCAAGTTCTGAGGCCTTTCCGTCTCGAGTGGCAGGGCCGCGCTTGCGTTGTGGGCGAGCGGCGCCTCCTGCGGGGCCGGGCGGTGCTGGGACGGCCGGCTGCTCGGAGCCGAGGCGCTGGACTGGGAGCTGGGAGGCTTCGCCGCCAGATACAGTAGGGCCAGGTGGGCAGGCAGACCAGAGTAGCCGCTCGTCCGCCTCCTTCCCGAAACGCAGAGGAGCCACCCTGCAGGCCTGCGGAGGCCTGATCTGGTCAGGAAAGGCGCTCAGTGTGAACAGGAGTGAGTGGCCACCGGGGTGTGAGCTCCCGCCCTCCGGGGTTCTGCAGTCCCTGCTCTGCTCACCTCCTCAGCTCTGCCAGGTCAGCACGAGTGACTGGTGAACACCCTCAACTAGAAGGCACGGCCCATCATTCCCCTTTATTTTGTACTTGGGTAGAGTGCTTGTCCCTTTACTCCAAAGGAAAGGAAGTGCACCCTGGCGGTCCAGTGGTTAAAACTCCACGCTTCCGACGCAGGGGGTACAGGTTCAGTTCCAGGTCGGGGACGAAGATCTCACATGCTACTTGGCACAGCCAAAGGGGGAAAAAGTATATGCACTCCCTTCTTTAGGCAAATCTAGGTCTATAGGATGGAGAAGGCAATGGCACCCCACTCCAGTACTCTTGCCTGGAAAATCCCATGGACAGAGGAGCCTGGTAGGCTGTAGTCCATGGGGTCGCTAAGAGTCGGACACAACTGTGCGACTTCACTTTCACTTTTTACTTTCACGCATTGGAGAAGGAAATGGCAACCGACTCCAGTGTTCTTGCCTGGAGAATCCCAGGGACGGCAGAGCCTGTGGGCTGCCGTCTACAGGGTCGCACAGAGTCAGACAAGACTGAAGCGACTTAGCAGCAGCAGCAGGTTATAGAAATTCAGTTTTGTAAGACAAAGGAGGACACTTTGTTTCTTAGAAAATTTATCACTGCATTCCAGGCAGCATAGATGGAATAATAAAAATATGATCCACTCCCCAAGAATGTCTGCATATACGTGAAAGTTTCAGGACCATCCCCTTTTCTTACTGCTTTGACAAGTATATGTTGAGTTATCCTGCGTGAGGCAGGATGGCTGCCCTGCAGCTCATCCAGGGAGCTCATTGGCTCTGGGGTTTTATCACTTTGGGTCAGAGGTATCCTTCCTGCCTCTCATTTCTTCTGTGAATGGTATTCTCATGCCTCCCGGGGCCCAGCGCCGTGATGCGCCGTGCTGATGCTCTCCGCCGTCTGCCTGGTTCCTGTTGGGGGTGGCTGGAGCAGTGATGCTCTTCACCCCGGAGGAAGGGGCGGTGCTTGGTCTCCCCCACATCCCAGCAGCCGGTCCTTGATACAGCGAGGGGGCTCCTGGGAAGCTGAGACACCCTCAAAGGCCTCCTGAGTCTGAAGGAGTGGAATCGATTGTATCATTTTATAAGTGAAAGAACATTGTACTCCTCCTATTTAACCTTCCCTTGCAAATTCAAATGGGAAAATCACTCCCCCGGACAGACCGGCTCAGGGGATAATAAAAAATACCCTTCAGGAGGCAGGCTGACAGTCAGTACCTGCATTAGTGTTTGGATAAGAACAAGCCCCTCGAGGGGAAATGGAGCCCTTCTTCGGACCTTAATTGATTTTTCTGTTCATTCTGCCTCTTTTAATTCTTGGTGGAAAAGTGATTTGCAGTGCAAAGTGGCTTTCCATGTTATAGGCGCTGGATTATGTAATACCGTTCTTATCAGAAGATCATTTCTGCTTGTTTTGCCCTTTTCTTTGCCCTGATCCAGCTCATGTTTGTTTTTCCTTTTCGTTCTATCTCCTCTTGCTCATAGAATTGCTGTTCCTCTGTGGCTCCCCCTTCATCAGTCTGCATCATTTGCCAGGGGGATGGGGAGAGACAGGATGCACTCGGTCCTTTTTTTTAAGTCAGTTGGCTGGAACTCTTTAAGGAGTAGTCACCTTTCCCCCAGGGAGTTTGTTACATAATGTGGAGCCTCGTTAGTTATAAGTTTTCCCAACAAGAAATTTTCCCAACAAGAATACTGCAGTGGGTTACCATTTTCTCCTCCAAGGGATTTTCCCAACCCAGGGATTGAACTCACGTCTCAGGCGTCTCCTACACTGGCAGGCAGATTCTTCACTGCTGAGCCATCAGGGAGGCCTATTCTATAGACCGGTAGCTTCTAAAATCTCTTTTTGTAAAATGAGCTTGTGAAGCCCTCCATCATGGGCCTCTCAAACAGTGTGCCTAATAAATCCAGAACTCGAGATCTCCGGGGTGTGGGCACATTTTCAGTTATGCTGCGAGGGAACTCTGCCGTGCCGTTGCTGCTGTGTCCACAAGCCTTTGTGTGCGTGCATGTGTATGTGAGGACTGAGAAAAAGCGATAGTCGACTGTTAGGTGTTTAGGGAAAGACTTGTTAGGCTTACATCACAACTAAAAAGACAGCGTTTGTTTATAGCAGTATTGATGTGATCAAGAACAAAGAAGGTGAGGAGGAGCCGGACGTGATGAAAGCACATCTAATATCTCAGGTTTCTGGAACATCTGAGTCTCGAAGTTTGGTCTTCATTATGATATGCTGAGAGGTAGTTGTTTAAAAGCAAGAAGGGGGAAAGGCCAGCTGTGGAGAAGGGGCGGCTGCCGCAGTGAGAAAGCAGATGTGTGCGTCTGACTGGAGCCTCTTCTACGTGGAGCCGAACTCACTTCTGTCTCTGGGGGCTGCAGGAGGAGGTCCCTCAGAGGCCACTTAATAAAAGTCAGCCGTCCTGCTCCTTGTGTTGAGTAGGGATTCACACATCCGGTAGCTTTGCCAGTCGTGACTTGATTTCTCGTGGGCCCAGTTCACACCTGCCTTGGGAAGTCCACTCAGGGAAGGGAGAGCCCTTGCTGGGTCTGGACGTCTAGAGCCTGGCGGGCAGGGCAGGTGAGGCCCTGGGAGGCTGGGAGGGGTTACCCGGAAACCGGATGCTGAGATGTGAATATAAGCAGGCGGGTGCCCCAGGGGGCAGGGCATTGGCTGCAGTCGGATCCTCGGATCCTCGTCCTGATGAAACGCAGCCCCTTTGTTCTGCTCCTGGCGCATTCATCCCGTGTGATGGCCGGGCCATGTTTCATTCCGTGTTCATCCACCTGGCAAAGCTTCAGCGCCAGCGCCTGGCGAGGTACTCCCCTGCCTCGGGAGCCGCGCGCGCACGCGGGCTTGAGCGGAGTTTGCGCATGCGCTGTGTATGTGTGTCCGTGGGCGTGAGCCGTGCGCGCGCGCGTGTGTGTGTGTGTGTGTGTGTGTGTGTGTGTGTGTGTGTGTGTCCTTGGCCGTGAGCCGAGTGTGCGCGCGCGCCGTGTGTGTGTGTGTGTCCTTGGCCGTGAGCCGTGTGCGCGCGCCGTGTGTGTGTGTGCGTGTGTCCTTGGCCGTGAGCCGAGTGTGCTCGCGCGCCGTGTGTGTGTGTGTGTGTGTGTGTCCTTGGCCGTGAGCCGTGTGCGCGCGCGCCGTGTGTGTGTGTGTGTGCGTGTGTCCTTGGCCGTGAGCCGAGTGTGCACGCGCGCCGTGGGTGTGTGTGTGTGTGTGTCCTTGGCCGTGAGCCGAGTGTGCGCGCGCGCCGTGTGTGTGTGTGCGTGTGTGTCCTTGGCCGTGAGCCGAGTGTGCGCGCGCCGTGGGTGTGTGTGTGTGTCCTTGGCCGTGAGCCGAGTGTGCGCGCGCGCCGGTGTGTGTGTGTGTGTGTGCATGTGTCCTTGGCCGTGAGCCGAGTGTGCGCGCGTGCCGTGTGTGTGTGTGTGTGTGCGTGTGTCCTTGGCCGTGAGCCGAGTGTGCGCGCGCCGTGGGTGTGTGTGGGTGTGTCCTTGGCCGTGAGCCGAGTGTGCGCGCGCGCCGTGTGTGTGTGTGTGTGTGTGCGTGTGTCCTTGGCCGTGAGCCGAGTGTGCGCGCGTGCCGTGGGTGTGTGTGGGTGTGTCCTTGGCCGTGAGCCGAGTGTGCGCGCGCGCCGTGGGTGTGTGTGGGTGTGTCCTTGGCCGTGAGCCGAGTGTGCGCGCGCGCCGTGGCTGTCCTCCGCGGCTCCCGGCCGGGCGCGCCCGGTTGGGCTGCGCGCGCTGCCCGCTGTCCCGCGCCCCCGGCCGGCTGCGGGGCCCTTGCACCGCGTCCGCGGTCGGTCGTCAGTGGCCTCTCCGCGTGCGAGGCGGCCGCACGCTCGCCCCAGCGCCGCCCGGCTGCCGGGCTCCAGGGAGCCGTTCTTCTTAGAGCGAGCGGAGCGCACGGGGCCTCTTCCGTCCCTCTGTCCACCCGAGAGTCACCGCCGCATCGCGGTCCGGGCTGGACCCAGGCCGCGGGAGCGCCGGCGTCTCTCTGTGGGCCGGACCCAGGGCGGTGAGCGATGAGTGAGCGAGCCCTGCTGGGAGGTGTTGATGCCCTGGCGGAGCCGCCGAGGTCTTGGTCAGGCGCTGCTCCGCGTGTTCCTCGGGAGGGAAGCCGGTGAAGGCTCTCCGAAGCGCTCTGTTTTCACTGGAGTCGATTCTTACTCATCCAGTCAATAGGGAAAATTACTGTCATTGACGAGACAAAGCCACAGAAAGTTCAAAAACACGAGACGGGGCCAGCGGGCGTGTGAGCGCGCACGCGCACACCCAGCGCCGCGGGTCCCCGAGGACAGAGGGCAGTGTCCGGGGGTGCGCTGCAGGGCGGAGGCGGCCGGGCGCCGGACGCGGGGCTCCTGGGGCCCAGCCTCGACCACCGGGAGGGCTGGCCAGGATCCTGGTGACGCTTCTCAGAGGTCGGAGTAACCCACGCGTGTGGTTAAAAACTCGAAGAGCACAGAAGGTACTAAATACAAAATAACGGCCCGCACTGTGCGGCTCCTCCCAGAGGCAAAACCTTCTAACCCTCCCACACTTCTCAGAAGTTCTTTTGGTGATTTAAATAATATATGTCTGTTATTATCATTATATTGTATTAGTATATATTATATACAGTATATGTAATATAGGATATATTATTCAGAGTTCATCTCTAATGTTTGTTGTTATATATTATCTATAATATACATATAATATAAGTAATATATAATTAATCAATAATATAAGTATATTTATTATATATAACATATATTATTATTATAGAATATATAAATATTGTTATAACTATATTATATAATTATATATATTATATGTATTATATAAATGTTGATGTTATTTAAGGAGTTCTTCATCTTTAATGTTTATTGTTATAAATTGTCTATATTACACATACTATCTATAATATATAGAGATATATTATTATATTAATATTAGTATACTTAAAAGAGTTCTTCATCTAAATATATGTTAACTATTATTCTTTATAAATTATTTTGTTAATATTATTTAGAGAGCTCTTCTGTGTTTTTAATTGATGTATTTTAATTGGAGGATAGTCACTTTACAGTATTGCGGTGGGCTTTGCCATGCATTGACGTGAATTTGCCATGTGCGTCTCCTGTTTGGACTGAGGTCGTAGGGCTGCTAGAGCAAAGTTTTGCAGAGAAGGTGACTTCAAGCAGCAGGAGGTTATCCTCCCACAGTTGCGGAGACTGGAAACCTGGAGTCGAGGTGTGTGGAGCGGTGCTCCCCGAAGGCCCCCTCTGCTGGGGCCCGTTCCCAGCCCCGCTGGCGCTGTGTTTCCTCCAGTAACCTCTGCGGCCCTGTGCTCCCTCCCTGGGTCTGGCCCCATGCATCCTCCCTGAGTCTCTGCCCCGTGCTCCCTCCCTGACTCTCTGGCCTCATGCTCCCTCCCTGACTCTCTGGCCTCGTGCTCCCTCCCTGACTCTGGCCCCGTGCTCCTCCCTGAGTCTCTGGCCCCGTGTTCCCTCCCTGAGTCTCTGGCCCCATGCGTCCTCCCTGAGCCTATGCCCCGTGCCCCTCTCTGAGTCTGTGCCCTGTGCTCCCTCCCTGGGTCTGGCCCCGTGCATCCTCCCTGAGTCTCTGCCCCGTGCTCCCTCCCTGACTCTCTGGCCTCATGCTCCCTCTCCGAGTCTGGCCTCGTGCTCCTTCCCTGAGTCTGGCCCCGTGCTCCCTCCCCTGAGTCTGGCCCCGTGCTCCTCCCTGAGTCTCTGGCCCCGTGTTCCCTCCCTGAGTCTCTGGCCTCATGCTCCCTCCCTGAGTCTGGCCCTGTGCTCCCTCCCTGAGTCTGGCCCTGTGCTCCCTCCCTGAGTCTGGCCCTGCGCTCCCTCCCTGAGTCTGGCCCTGTGCTCCCTCCCTGAGTCTCTGCCCTGTGCCCCTCCCTGAGTCTCTGGCCCCGTGCTCCCTCCCTGAGTCTGTGCCCATGGTGTTTCCTGCTTCTTGTGCAGACACCAGTCATTGGATCAGAAGATGGTCTTACATCTGCAAAGGCCCCGTTTCCAAAACAGGTCACACTGGCAGGCACCAGAGTTAAGACTGAAATGTATCAAAAATGGACACTATCACTATTTGAGAGTCTAAGTCAGACAGAGAAGGGGAAATATTGGATGACGTCCCTTATGTGCGGAATCTAAAAAGTCATGATGCAAGTGAACTTGTTCATGAAACAGAAGCAGACTCGCAGACCTCCAGGATGAACTTATGCTTGCCAGGGGTGGGGGACAGGGGAAGGGGTAGTTAAGGAGTTTAGGATGGACATGTAGACGCTGCTGCATTTAAAATGGATAACCAGGAAGGACCCACTGCAGAGCACAGGGAACTCGCTCAGCGCCATGTGGCAGCCTGGATGGGAGGGGAGTTTGTGGGGAAGGGATACATGTTTATGTACGACTGATACCTTCTACTGTTCACCTGAAACTGTCACAACATTGTTAATCAGCTGTACACCAGTGCAAAATAAAAGTTGCAGGCTTTCCGTCTGTGAGCATTGCTTTTGTTGACCTCACACCTTACTCAGCCCCATTTCTCCCCCGAGTTTCTCCCCTCCACGGTGCTGTCACCCTTCCCAGCCCCTCACCCCCAAAGGTGTTGCTTACATTTCAAACACATTCTTGAAACTTCATTTCTTATCCCACTAATCGTAGAGATTCTCATTTAATTACCCATTAAAAAGTGGGAGCACTATCTCTCCTGACTCCCCTTCTCCCTCCCACCTCCCAACCTCTGCCAGCTAGTGCCAAGACTGGTGGCTCCTGGGTTCTCTGTGGCTAGCCGAATGGTTAGATCCTTTGCCATCTGTCCACAGATACAGAATTGATGTTTCTCTAAAGCTTCTGCACAGTGGATCTACAAGTGGAGAAACTGTAAACAAGGTTTCATTCTCTGTTATTGTGTGTATGTTTGCTGGACTCTATTGTCTCGTATGCTCTCTTCATATGCTGTCTCATATGTTTCATGGACATATGTTTGGTTTCAATGGACGTTTGAACGTAACTGTTAATTTCTCCACTTACTCTTGGCTGATTAGGTTGGTTCATTAGCACCAACCTAACCAGAAAAGCAGTTAGCATCAGAAAGCAATAATTAAAATGCTTTCTACTTTTGGAAGAATGGGAATATAAGAGTAAGTTTACAATGCTTTAGAATTTGTATTTCATTTGATTTTAGATGGCAGCATACTTTTCCAGCTTAGTTGTAAACTCCATTTATTAGTACAGCTTAAAATTCTTTTGCATTACAGGGTGAAATGAAGCTTTGTGTCTTATTAGGAAATATTTGATCACATAAAATAATACCCACTCTTTATGGGTCTCTACTCTGTAGGAGTTTCTAACAGCAGGTAACTCATTGTCAGGCAGAGCCAGCCAAACTTGTGGATTTCAAAAGTCTTTTTCTTTTACCTTTTTAATTCAAGGACCAACATAGAGCTTCTGACTTCTTATTCTGCCAAGTTGGGATATTAAAAAATCAGCTACTATTTATTCTCAGTGATAAAATAAAGTCTGTTTAACACCAAAAATAGGGAGGACATAATCTTAGGGTAGATTGCACTATTTTGTTTTTCTTAGTATTTATTTGGCTGTGCCAGGTCTTGGTTGCAGCACGTGAAATCTAGTTTCGTGACGAGGAGTCGAACCTGGGTGGGCCGCCTGCATTGAGAGAAATGGAGTCTCAGCCACTGGACCTCAACAGCACAACTTTAGATGAAATGAATCTGACTTTGGGATCACCCCTTTCCCTGTCTTCCCCGCTGTGTGTGGACTGATAAACCTGGACTGGACGGAGGGTGTCCTTGGTCAGCCTTGTTTCCTGGACCTGTGCTTGGCTTTAACGGATGTTTGAATATGACTGTTAATATCTCCACTTACTCCTGGCTGGTTAGGTTGGTTCTTTAGCACCTGCCATGAAAGACACTCAAGACTGGGGACAGGCTCCATGTGGGGTGAGCAGGTTGGGCTCCCTGTTTTGTGACCCCAGTCTAGAAGTAGACCCTCTAATCCCTAACTGTGTCTGCTGGCCCAGGCCCCCTAGCAGCCCATAAGTATGCGTGTTGAGCATGTGAGCGAACAGGTGAAGGGGTTTAAGTCCACACATGCAAATCCAGCCCTTGTCTCTAGCCCTGGAGTGAGTCACCCTCTAACTCTGTCTTAGCTTCTTTTTTCCATTAAGTGGTCACAAGACAGTGTCTGCCCATCTGTGTTCTCCCAGGGTCACTTTGGACTTGAGGTTCTAGAACTGGCAAACTTAAGTACTTGATGGTTAGCCAATGATAGCATTTTGATAGAGTTTTTAAACACAGTCTAAACAGAATGAGATTATTGACTGTTTATCCCAATAAATAAATTTGATTAATTAACCATCTGCTTGAGTTCTTTCTCTCCTTGAGGCACTTGTGTATGGCAGAGTGAGTGAAAGTTGCTCAGTCGTGTCTGACTCTCTGCAACCCCATGGACTATACAGTCCATGGAATTCTCCAGGCCAGAGTACTGGAGTGGGTAGCCTTTCCCTTCTCCAGGGGATCTTCCCAACCCAGGGGTCAAACCCAGGGCTCCCTCATTGCAGGCAGATTCTTTACCAGCTGAGCCACAAGGGAAGCCCAAGAATACTGGAGTGGGTAGCCTGTCCCTTCTCCAGGGGATCTTCATGACCCAGGAATCAGACTGGGGTCTCCTCCATCGCAGGCGGTTTCTTTGCCAGCTGAGCTGTGAGGGAAGCACTTATGTGTGGGGATATCATCATGCTGAGCTTTTAGTATGTTCCTTTGCCATGTGTAATTGAATTTAGTTTCTAGAATGTTCATGTTTTAAATACGACATTGTGTGAAGTCTCCCCAAATAAGATGGGAATTAATTCCTTGCTGTGAGGTTTTCTGTGTGTGTGTGTGTGTGTAACCAACCACGACAATCACAAGGGAAGGAAAACTGTATATAGCGCTGCACTGCCCTGGGGCCGCGCTGTTTAGAACATTGAATAGGTGATCTTCACATCATCCCTGAGAAGCAGTTAGACAGCGTCTTCCCACGTTTTTCACAGGGGAAATCCAAGGTAGACCAAGGTTAAGGCATGCGTAGCCCGAGTTTACTCAGCAATCCCGGGGCAGAGTAAAGGAGGTCACTCAGCCTCTTGAAACCGCGTCACCTCTCTCGGCTGGCAGGTGGCATTTCTCGGAGTCCATGCTCTTGACTTGCAGGATTCATACTAGACCAGTTTGGTTTCTGAAGAACTGAACGACAGTTGAATAAATGAGCCGAGCATGGTATTTCCAGTTGGAAGCACAGAGTTGTGTCCCTGGGTGTTTCCCTTGGAGAAATGGAGGAAGAGGAAGCTTCCGTGCTCCCGAGGGCAACCAGTCCCCATCAGGGGAGGCGCCCTAGACCCTCGCCAGGCTTAAATCTGTTTATCAGGGGTGGTGCTCTGGGTTGAGCAGGCCTCTTCACCACCCCACTTCATTGCCGACCAGTACCGGCCCCTGCAGAAAAGCTCTGGCTGTAGTTTTTTGAACTGGAGAAGGTGGCGGGGCTGGCCTTGCCCTTCTCTAGCCCTGTGGCACTTGGCCCTTTAAGACCTTGGCTGTGCGCTCAAACGGGAAACTGACGTGAAGGATGAGAATGATGAAGGCAGAGGCTGCCACGGGCCTTCCCGCCCTGCGCTCTGATCACCCAAGGGCCCCTGAGAGGCGCCCCGCCCAGCAGCGGGCCTCCCCCGCGCCCGGCCCCGCTCCAGCAGGCTGAGCCTGGCCGCGCCACGGTCTGCCCCTGTGTCTCATCTCTGCCCGAGCTCCGCCGGACCCTCGGAAGGCCTTGCCCCTTGCAGTCGCTCTTTGGCTCCCATCCCATGGTTTTCGCCGAAATCCAGGGAATGAGTTTCAGGTGCGCTGCCAGGATGCTGCCTTGTGGTGATCTGCCTAAAGACAGGATCTACCCTGGAGGTGAGGTCAGATCTTCAGTGTGAAGGAGGAAGAAAGTGCAGCCCAAAGCCTGTGGTTGTTCAGTCTCAGTCCTGGCCGACCCTTTGTGACCCCACGGACCGCAGCACGCCAGGCCTCCCTGTCCTTCACTGTCTCCCGGAGCTCACTCAAACTCACGCCCATCGAGTCGGTGATGCCATCCAACCATCTCATCCTCTGTCGTCCCCTTCTCCTCCTGCCCTCAATCTTTCCCAGCATCAAGGTGTTTTTCCAGTGAGTCAGCTCTTCGCATCAGGTGGCCAAATTATTGAACCGCCTCATATTGCATCTTTTCTGGAACCCATATTTGGAATGTGTGTCTTAACTCACAATACAGACACTGAGATGTAATATTGGACTATTTTTAAAAAGCCTTGCATTGGTGGCCCTGGCCCCAGTTGTGAGCTGTGCTCATCCAGGAGGAGGGAGTTCAACGCAGGGACATTAGTTTCTGTCCAGTTGTGTTGCACACGGGAATCATGATGAAGTAGAAGAGCCACCAAGCATCACTTTATCTCCCAAGCAAACAGTCTAAGTAGAGAAGAGTGTGCTGCGCATGAAAGGAAGCTTTCTCTCGCGCAGAAACGGCCAGACAGATGTGACTCCTGAAAGCACAAGCCCAGAGTCAGAGGAACTTAGATGAGCTTCCAGTTGGTGGAAGATAAACATTAACTTTATATGTATTTCAAAAATGTAGAAGACATGGGTGGGAAATAAATCCTCCTTGAAAAGAAAGAAATGCCTCATAGGGTGGGGAAAAAAAAAAACAGTCAGTAGTTTTGGAACTGTGCAAGTCCAGACAGTTTCTTTTCTTCTTTTTTTTTTTCTGGTTAGCTACTCATAGCCACAAATATGTATATTATTTCCTTCTTGCCCACAATTATACTAAGAATCATCTTTCTAATATACTGGGGAATCCCAGATAAAAATCTCATTTTCCTAAAAAAAAATAGACAAGTCTTTAACTCTGGCAATTAAATTCTTTAATTCTTCACATCTAGGATGTCAAAGAAATCATCAACTTTTTATAATCATAGAAGTCTCTGATGTGCACCTCAAATCATTTCCACCCCAGATTTCTAGTGTAAACGGCTGGTGTTCTTAGGCACGTGTTTGCCCCGGTCACTGATGTTTGGAAATGGCACTTAGAAACCTCCATCTCGCCAGTGATTAGGCTGACCCAGTTCCACGATGTGGCAGTAGGATCACAGAATGCTTTAACCCTCTCCTGTGCCCATACTTCTGTATGGGAAGTGATGTTTGCTGCTCTGAATGTACTTCTCCTGCAGGCGGGTCAGAACAGGAAACTCAGCTTGAGCTCCACAGTTGGTGTCAGGACTTAGCAGCGTGGGCCCGAGACAGCCTGCTGGGATTCAGGCCTCAACTCTGCCCTTCTCCACCCAGTTCTCGATGTTTCCTTTTCCCCATCTGAGAAGCGCCAGTTACAGTAGTAACACCTTGCCTGTTATGTGCTGAGAGTCAGCAGGCGTCAAGAGCTTAGACCGTTGCCCGGCCTGCTCTTAACACTCTCAGTGGCGGCTGTTGTTACTGTCATGATGAGGTGGACAAGGAACTGTGTTCCTCTCAGGGATGATTCTATTTGCCATTAAAATACATTTTTGTTGATAGAATTGGGGCTTCCCTGGTGGCTCAGTGGTAAAGAATCTTTCTGCCATACAGGAGACGCGGGTTCCATCCCTGGGTTGGGAAGATCCCCTGGAGAAGGGAATGGCAACTCACTCCAGTGTTCTTGCCTGGAGAATCCTGTGGATGGAGGAGCCTGGCGGGCTGCAGTCTGTGCCGCCGCAGAGTTGGACACAACTGAGCGACTAACACAGCAAACTATTGTCTATGCAGTTACATAAAGAAGGTGAGGTGAGATGAAGTTGCTCAGTCGTGTCCGACTCTTTGTGACCCATAGATTGTAGCCTACCAGGCTCCTCCGTCCATGGGATTTCCCATGCAAGAGTATGGAGTGGGTTGCCATTTCCTTTTCCAGAGGATCTTCCCAACCCAGGGATCGAACCCGGGTCTCCCACATTGTAGGCAGACGCTTTACCGTCTGAGCCACCAGGGAAGCCCTGACATAAAGAAGACAGATCTGAAATGGCAGCTGCTAGGAAGGTATTTATTTTGCCTATTCTGCTTCCTTCTTTTTTAAGGAGGAAAAAAATTTTTATTTGGCGGTACTGGGTCTCAGTTGTAAGCACATAGGACCTAGTTCCCTGAGTGAGGATCAAACCTGCGCCCCTTGCATTAGGAGTGCAGAGCCTTAATCTACTGTGCCACCAGGGAGACCCCTGCTCTCTGCTTAATTTCTGCCTTCTGTACCTCTTTTCTTCTGGATCTGGTAGATTTCTTAGGCAAATCTTCTCCATGCCAGACCTACACAGTGACCATGGGGGTGTGGCCACTCACCTAGAGCCAGATATCCTGGAGTGTGACGTCAAGTGGCCTTAGGAAGCATTACTATGAACAAAGCTAGTGGAGGTGATGGAATTCCAGCTGAGCTGTTTCAGATCCTGAAAGATGATGCTGTGAAAGTGCTGCACTCAACATGCCAGCAAATCTGGAAAACTCAGCAGTGGCCACAGGACTGGAAAGGTCAGTTTTCATTCCAATCCCAAAGAAGGGCAATGCCAAAGAATGCTCAAACTACCGCACAATGGCACTTATTTCACATGCTAGCGAGGTAACGCTCAAAGTCCTTCAAGCCAGGCTTCAGCAGTACCTGAATTGAGAACTTCCAGATGTATTGATACAAGCTAGGTTCAGAAAAGGCAGAGGAAGCAGAGATCAAATTGCCAACATCCACTGGCTCATAGAGAAAGCAAGAGAGTTCCAGAAAATCATCTACCCCAGCTTCACTGACTACACTAAAGCCTTTGTGTGGATCACATCAAACTGCGGAAAATTGTTAAAGAGATGGGAATACCAGACCACCTTACTTGTCTCCTGAGAAACCTGTGTGCTGGTCAAGAAGCAGAAGTTAGAACCAGACATGGAACAATGGACTGATTCAAAATTGAGAAGGGAGTTCATCAAGGCTTTATGTTGTCACCTGGCTTATTTAACTTATATTCAGAGTAGATAATTCAAAACGATGGGCTGGATGAATCCCAGGTTGGAATCAAGATTTCAGGGAGGAATATCAATAACCTCAGATATGCAGATGATACCACCCTTATGACAGAAAGCAAAGAGGAACTAAAGAGCCTCTGGATGAAGGTGAAAGAGGAGAGTGAAAAAACTGGCTCAAGACTCAACATTAAAAAAACTAAAGTCATGGCATCCGGTCCCAACACTTCACGGCAAATAGAAGGGGGAAAAGTGCAAACAGTGACAGATTTTTTCTTGGGCTCCAAAATCACTGCAGATGGTGATTGCAGCCATGAAATTAAAAGACGCTTGCTCGTTGGAAGAAAAGTTATGACCAACCTACACAGCATATTAAAACGTAAAGACATTACTTTGCCAACAAAGGGCCATATAGTCAAGGCTATGGTTTTTCCAGTAGTCATGTATGGATGTGAGAGTTGAACTATAAAGAAAGCTGAGCGCCGAAGAATTGATGCTTTTGAACTGTCGTGTTGGAAAAGACTTTTGAGAGTCCCTTGGACTTCAAGGAGATCCAACCAGTCCATCCTCAAGGGGATCAGTCCTGAATATTTATTGGAAGGACTGATGCTGAAGCTGAAACTCCAATACTTTGGCCACCTGTTACAAAGAGCCACCTCATTAGAAAAGACCCTGATGCTGGGAAAGATTGAAGTCAGGAGGAGAAGGGAACGACAGAGGATGAGATGGCTGGATGGCATAATTTAGAGCAAACTCCAGGAGACAGTAAAGGACAGGGAGGCCTGGCATGCTGTAGTCCATGGGGTCGCAAAGAGTCGGACATGAGTTAGTGCAGAATAACAACAATACTAATAATCTAATAATAATCGAGTGACTGAAGAGCTCATGGATGACTTTTCTGAGCTCTAAGAAAAATTAGCATTTTTTATATTTGAAGGATAAAATATTAGTAGAGGTATAAATTTACCCTTGCAACTCATTTTTGTCTTTTTAAAAATTTCCAAATGGCAAACTTAATGAGAGCACTATTTGACACTGACTAAAAACTTATCTTGACATTCAAGCATAAAACACCCTCTTTAGTCATTCTTTTTCTTAATATTACACAGTCATGGTTGAGTTTTATGTACTAAAATTTAAAATTTCCCCTTCTATCAATATTGAAACTCCATGTTATACGTAAGCTGAGTTGCACAATAATTATTATAAAGAGCACTATAAATCTTCCCAGGCCAGTATTTGGTTTAATTTGATTATTCATAGACTCGTGACCATTACTATTTGTTGTTGGCTTATTGTTGTCAGTCTTAATACTTGGACCACATGTTGCTTCAGAAACTCTCCTAAAGACAGTAATTCCACTAGTAAATGGAAAAATTACTTTGTGTTCAAAATAACTCAAAAATGCAAATAAAGGAGTTTTTGAATTTTTAAATTTAGATTACTGAGAGATGAATGTGAAAAAGTATACTCATAATTTATCAGTTGTTTGCGTCTGAAATAGTTGTTCCTTCAGCAGAAGCGTAGGAGTTTTGGAGAGTGCATGTCTGCTACAGAATGGAAATGTGCTGCCGCCACCATCGTCATGGCACCTGCGCCCGTGCCCCTCACTGATTCCACCACCAAGGTGGCCAGCATGCAAGGAGAGAAGCCAGGAACACCGTGCAGTAACGGGCGTGCAGAGCTCTCCAGATACGCGTGACATTCAGTAACAGCAGAACTGGATTCTCGTCGCTTGACTCACTTGGCTTCCAAGGCCACACAGTAGTAGCGATTCCATCTGCCAGTGCAGGAAACCCAAGAGATGCCAGTTTGATCCCTGGGTTGGGTAGACCCCCTGGAGGCGGGCATGGCAACCCTCTCCAGTGTTCTTGCCTGGAGAATCCCATGGACAGAGGAGCCTGGCGGGCTGCAGTCCATAAGGTCACAAAGAGTCGGACGTAACTGAACATGCAGGCACGACATTTGATTCACATGGTTCCATTTTGATTAATTAAAACAAATTTCATTTCATTAACAGGGAATTCAGAGACCCACTCTCTCCTTCATGCTCACAAGTGAGAGAGTATTTTGATGGAACAAAGGCTCTCTCTGTTCTTCCTTGCAGCACTGGCCATCGTCTCTGCCACTAATTTCAGATATGCAAATTCCTGGTTTCATATGTAATTCCACATGCTTTCTTGAGGGCCTCTTTGTGGAGGGAGTGTAATACACTAGCAGGAGGATGTGTTTTGAAATCAGACTGTTCTTGGCTCAGACCCTGACATAGTTTCTTGCTCACTGTGTGGCCCTGAGCTGCCGTGTCTTTTCAGTTGCCTGACCCATGAGTGGAGGAAACTCCGAGATGAGAGATGTTGGAGTCAGGTGGGAGGATGGGGGTGCACATGCCTGCTGTTAGGGGGGTTCTTTGGGATTTCCCAGCTTCCCTCATCTCTCTTCCAGGAGGGCCCTCCCCTGCGTAGGCCCTGCCTTCATTATACCTGGGCAGCAGAGCAGAGGTGCCTGAAACCACCCTTCCCTTTAGGGAGCCAAACTGTATTGTATCTAGTCATCCAATACCTTGGCCACCTGATTCGAAGAGCCAACTTGAAGAGCTCAAACCAGTCCATCCTAAAGGAAATCAGTCAATGAATATTCATTGGAAGGACTGATGCTGAAGTTGAAACTCCAATACTTTGGCCACCTGATACGAAGAACTGACTCATTGGAAAAGACCCTGATGCTGGGAAAGGTTGAAGTAGGGAGAAGGGGATGACAGAGGGTGAGATGGTTGGATGGCATCACCGACTCAATGGGCATGAGTTTGAGCAAGCTCCAGGAGTTGATGATGGACAGGGAGGCCTGGCGTGCTGCAGTCCGCAGGGCCGCAAAGAGTCTGACATGACTGAGCGACTGAACAAGAATCCTAGGCCAGTCTCTTTATCACGAGGTCCTTGGTTAACAGCCCTGTTAAATTCAGGGCTTGACCTTTACTTTGTGTTTCTTTCTGAGAGCACTTCCGGATCTGACCTTCTGTGAGTTGAGTATGTTACAAAGCAACAGGTTAAAGAAGAGGAGACTCCCAGACTGTGTTACATGGGCAGAATTGAACACAGTAATGTATCTTGGAGGACTTAAGGACAGACTGGATGTGATTAGACGTGAATCAGAAATTGCTCTAAAAAGAAAAGAAAAACCGCTGTAAAGTCAAGTTTCTCAGCATGTCCTCCACAAAACACTTAGTTCCTCGAGGTGGTGACAGGTATGAGTTGCAGACAGCTTTCTGAAAATCACATGGGAGATTCTGACTTAAGCAAATTTCTTTCCTGGGCCCGAGTGCTGGGTCGGTAGGTCACTTCAGTCGTGTCCGACTCTTTGCAGCCCTGTGGACTGCAGCCCTCCCGGCTCCTCTGTCCATGGGGTTCTGCAGGCACGGATCCTGGAGTGGGTTGCCATTTCCTCCTCCAGGGGGTCTTCCCCCACCCAGGGACTGAACCCGCATCTCCTGTATCTCCTGTGTCTCCTGCACTGGCTGGTGGCCTCTCTACCACTAACGTCACCTGGGAAGCCCGTCTTTCCTGTGGGACTTCTCAGCGTCTTTCAGATCCTCAGATACTTTCTGATTGCAAAATGAGGGAGTGGACCCATTGTCTGAAGCTTTTCCAAAACGTATTTCATCATGGAATCAGAATTATTTTGCACTCAGGTAGCATCTTGCCAGGCTAGTATTTCATGGGACGTATTTTGCAAAACACTGCTCTATGGTTTTAAACCAGGAATGTGGTAGAGCAGGGGTGCCATCGATTCAGCCCATGAATACACCAAGTGTTGACCACTTGCAAGACCCTGCAGAGACATGTGTAAGCTCCAGTCCCTGCAACGAGCCTGGTGGGCGGACTCCAGGTGTGAGGTTGGTGGCCGGGCTCAGGGCAGGGATGGGCTGGCAGACAGGGTCTCAGAAGGTTACCGAAGCAGAGTCAGTGAGGTCGTGTCTTGAGGGTGAACAGTCCTGGTTTTTGCCTTGTGTTTACTTCTCCCTCTCTAAAGTTCTTATAACGGGTATTTTAAGATTCTCTTATTAGTGAGATTCCAAGGAGAGAATGAGCATTCAGCGCTCACTGTAAATGGAGTCAGTCCAGGTGGAAGTTTCATTCAGGAGATTTTACCATCCTGAGCTTTAGTTCTCAGCTCAGTTCTGAGATCACCCCTGTCTCACTTTGGAACCCAACTCTGGGAAAGGTTGCCCAAGTCCCTTGTATAGAATGGCCTAGTATTTGTATATAACCTACGCCGTCTTCCCGAATGGCTCAGCAGGCAGAGAAACCGCCTGCAATGCAGGAGACACAGGAGATACAGGAGATGTGGGTTCTATCCCTGGGCGGGAAGATCCCCTAGAAGAGGAAAGGATAGCCCACTGCTGTATTCTTCCCTGGAGAATCCCACGGACGGGGGAGCCTGGCGAGTCACAGTCCACAGGGTCTCAGAAAGTCACGACTGAGCCCAAGCCTGGACTCCGGAATACTTAAAATCCCTCTACATCACTTACATTGCCTAGTGCAGGGTGTTGCTGTGTGAACAGTTGTGAGTACAATGTAAATGCTGTGTAAATAGTTGCCAGCCTGTGGCACATTCATGTATTGTTTTTTGGAACTTTCTAGAATTTTTTTTCTGACTATTTTCCATCTGCAGTTGGTGGAATCACAGACACGGACCTCATGGACACAGAGGCCACTGGCGCTGGGTGTTCTCACCATCACACTGATACTGGCTCTCATGTCAAAATATAATCTAAGCAGAGGGGAGCTGGCACACACAGGCAGCCGACTCCTTTACATGAGATGTGGTCTTTAGAAACTGCTTGAGCCTGATGGGACCATCTTTGTGCTTTTTGTTTTTGTTTTTTATCGTGGATGAAATATGAACTGGGGCCTCGTGGCAGGCTTTTCTGGGCGAGTCTCTGCTCTCACAGTAGATCTGTGGACTGTTTCACCGCTGATTGTTCTGCCGGTCAGGCCTTAGGAAACATTTTGGCAGGTTGCGCAGTTATTTTGCTCATGTTGTGAGTAGCATTTCTCTTGACCTTTTGTTATTTACTGAAACAGTCCAGCCTGTTTTCTTTTAAGAGAAGCGTGAAATGAAGGGGAGTCGGCACAGGCTGGCTTTGGTATCGAAGGACAGACTTCAGGCTCTTGGCTTCAAGGAGACTTTTCAAGCGAAGGGGTCAGTGGCCTACTTATTCTCACGATTTTAAGGGGTCTTTTGGGGGAAGTTTTTTTTCCCTCACTAAAGCAGATGCATGTAAGGTTTCTCATTTATTTATAATAAAACCTTTCACCGCATCTAAAAACACAACTCTTAAGAGTTTAACCCTGGCATCTTGGGCATGATGGCTGGCGCCCAAAGCACCTCCTGCTTCGAGCAGGGATGTGACGTGTTTCGGGAGGACAGCTCTGGACGGGTCCCTGGGGTCTGTTGGGTGGCCTTCCCCCGCAACCTCTCCCTACTCCTGCGTCTCACATGTCTCTCAGCATCTCGTGGGGGTTCTTTCCCTTCCTCCTGCCCCCCAAACCTGTCTCACTGGTGCTTTTCTGCTCTTTGCCCAGAGCTCACTATTAACTACAGGTAAAGGAAGTACCAAGATCTCAGTGCATCTGTGAAGATGAGAAAATGTGTGTGTGTGTGTTTCTATACACACTTGTTCCTATCTCCCCATCTATCTACCAACTATTGGTCTCGCTCAGCCTCAGACAGAAAATTCCACAGGAGGCAGTATCTTTTCTTTGGGATCCCCATGTCTCTTGAACTCAGATGCTTACATTCAAAGCATCACTCAAATTTTTGATGTGTTTATTCTCTTAGCCAAACAGAATGATCTTGACATCCATCAATCAGCCCGGATGCTTTCTGTGTCATTTTATAATTACCTGTGGACTTGAGATTTGCAGCAGAATTCTCAAAGAATGGGCCGTTGCTTTGGGGTGTTTCGTCCACTCTTCAGACGCGCAGCTGACAAACAATGGCTGTGCCACCCTTGGCGCTGGGGTTCAGTGGCGAGCGGAAGCCGCTGGCTTCTCATGGAGTTCCTGTATGAAGGCAGAGACACAGATGATGCCTTAGTAAAGAAAGTTAGGATTTGGTAGACGCCAAGAACATAAGCCTGGTAAGTGGGGAGGGGCAAACTAGTTTAGATGATGAGAAAAAGCCGCAGCCTAGAGCTTCAAATGCAGTTAGGCACAGTTGGGCAAGCTGCTGCTAGACTGAAGCAGGAACCGTTTCTCCTGGCGCTTTTGAGAAAATTTTTTAATTGGAGGATAATTGCTTCACAGTATTGTATTGGTTTCTGCCATACACTGCTCGAATCAGCCGGAAGTACACATATGTCCCCTCCCTCCTGAGCCTCCTCCCCACCTCCCACCAAAATCTACAAACTATAAATGCTGGAGAGGGTGTGGTGCGAAGGGAACCACACCGTCGGTGGGAATGTAAATTGATACAGCCTCCATGGAGAGCAGCATGGAGGTTCCTTAAAAAACTAGGAATAAAACCACCAAACGACCCAGCAGTCCCCCTACTGGGCAAATACCCTGAGGAAACCATAACTGAAAAAGACACATGTACCTCATGGCACTTTTTAAACTTTATATCTTGCAGTAAGTATAGATGCAAAAAGTTGCAAAGTAGCACAGAGAGGTCCCAGGTCCCCTTCGCCTCTCTTCCCCCAGTGGCAGCGCTGCATACAGGATAATGTAATTGTAGCATCCAGCCTAATGTTTATAGTAAATACGGTAGCAACACCGGAAACTGACATTAGTGTCATCCCCAGACCTTACTCCGATTTCACCAGTTTTTAGACATACTTCTGTGTGTGTGTGCTTTATCCCCCGTCTAGGATCCTAGAGCTTCCCCCATGATCAGCATACAGAACTATTCCATCATCTCCAAGAAACTCCTTTATCTCATGGCGCTTCTAGATGTGAGAAACAGCAGCAGATGTTACCCTGTTTCTTGTCCGGATCATATTCTGTATGAGTCTGCAGTGAGAGAGGCTGGACACATCTCTGAAACCTATCACTTGGTTTGGCTGCCATGGAATCTGCATAACTGACTTACAGATGGAGATTCTTGGTCTGCCTTGTTGGAAGAGCACTGATCAGCCCAGAAGAAAAAAGACTTGAATAAATAGGCCTGACCTCATCCAGGGAGCCTGTCAGTTGATATCTGTTGATTTAAGAGGCTGACACCAGCTCATGTGACCACCAAAAGTCACTTCTAACAAGAAAACCCTTACTGATTAAGTCCCGATTTAACTTTGGGGACTTAATCTTGTGTGTGTATTAGGCGCTCAGTCATGTCCGACTCTTTGTGACCCCATGGACTGTAGCCTGCTGGCTCCTCTGTCCATGGGATTCTCCAGGCCAGAATACTGGAATGGGTTGCCATTCCCTTCTCCAGGGGATCTTCCTGACCCAGGGATCTAACACAGGTCTCCTGCGTTGCAGGCAGATTCTTCACCATCTGAGCCACCAGGGAAGACTAGATCCTAAGTGACTTCTGCTGTGGCAGTTCTTGAAGATGGCCCAGGGAGCGCACACTGGTGACAAGGAAATAGGTCACCTCCTGAGTAGGCGCGTCCTCAGAAAAGAGAAGCAGTGTTGGGAAGATGCCTCTTTGTGTGTGGACATGCAGTTAGCAAGAGCTTGAGGTGCAGGCCCAGAGGGAAACAGCAATAAACAGACTGAGGGAGAGACAATGGATTTAAGGGAAAACATCTGCCTGCATCTGATGTCCAAATGCTGCATCTGTGGCCTAGGATCAATCTTGTGGTGTTTAAAAAGGAATGCAAGGGGGCCGAAGCGGGTTCTGAAAGGTTCTTTTTCTCCTCGAGATTTCCTGTCTGCTTTACCCAGAGAGCTGCCAGGGTTCTGATGAAATAACTCATGTGGGCCTGCTTCTCGAAGCTGGAGTAGCTCTCCTTGGAAGCTAGCTTTGGAATGACTGACTTAAAGAGACATGTTACCTGGATTGTTCTAGACACACTAATCAGAGGAGCCCATTTACTTTGCTAAACAAAACCTCTGGAATACTCCAGATCGACTCCACCTAAGGTTTCGTATTTCAGGTAGAAGTTTTCAGTGTTAAAGAAGCTGGAGACCAGGAGAAACGAGCAGCTGAGTTCTCAGGAAGCCTCGGAAGAGAGTAAGAGCCTCTCTCGCTGCTGGGCTGAACTGCAGATGAGTTCCTGAGCTAAGTGCCACTTTTCTCCCGCACGTTACTTCTTTGTGTCTTGTAAAGAAGCTGGTTTAAAGGAGATAGAGAGACTCCCTGGCAGTCCAGGGGTTGAGACTTTGCCTTCCAAACCAGGGGGTGCCGGTTTGATCCCTGGTCCAGGAGCTGAGATCCCATATGCCTTGCAGCCAAAAAAATCAAAACATAAAATAGAAACAGTATTGGGACAAATTCAGCAAATCTTTGAAAGAGAAAAAAAAGGAAACGGAGCTCTTCCCCGTGGCCCTGCTTGTCCTCCATCTGCCTGGGTGGAAGCCACAGAGGCTCGGGACTCGCGGGCTCCCTGCTGGCTTGTCACCTTTCCCCCACCCCACTGGCACAGCAGCTGCCAGCACCTGAACACTTCATGCTCTGAGATTCTTCACTTGAAGAACATCAGCCACCCCGTCCAAACCCGGAAGGTCATCACAACCGAAATGGAAGAGGTGGTCCTCAATGATCGTCAACAGCACTTTTGGGAATTTCACAGTCTGCCCTCACTTTACCCTAGCCTGTGATTGTCTAGCTCACATTTCTCTCTTTTTAGCTCATCTTTTTTTTTGGGGGGGTGGTCCTCTCCTCTAGTATATGGTTTCTTTTTCTTGTTTTTAAGATGTTTTTATGTGGACCGTTTTTAAGGTCTTTATTGACATTTTTACAGTATTTCTGTTTTCTGTTTTAGTTTTTTGGCCACAAGTCTCCCCAGCCAGGGATCAGCTGCTCCCCTGTGCTGAGAGGCCGAGTCTCAACCACTGCACCACCAAGGAGGTCCTGTTAACTTGTCTTTATTTTTATGCGTCTTAGTCCCAGCCAGCATTGCAGTGAGATTCCTGTGTGCCTTGGCCACATAGCTTTTAAGCAATTGGGAGTTTTATCAAATAGGAGTTGTGTCTGTATAAATGATACCCCTTCACATATGGGATGCTGCTCTCTCGAGCTCTCTTCCGAATGGCGGTGGTGGTGGGCTGTTTGGCAGCTTGTGGGCGTGGGGTGTTGCGGTGGGAATGACTGATGACGGGGTGGGGGCTCTACCGTGTTGCCGAATAGCTGTAACCGGTGATCACCTGCTCCTTGAGCTCAGCACCTGTGGCCTCTATTTCCCACTCTCTAACGCAAACACGTAGTAGACTCTCAAGATGTGCTGCAATGAACTGGGCCAGATACAGTATGGTCTCTGTTTCCTGGATTTCTCCTCTCTCATGTGGATATCCTAGGCCTGTGTTAAAGTTAGGACAGCCTACAATAACCAGAGATAATTTGCTTCAAGTCACACAGGTTGAATACATGGGATCAGAATTCAGTATTTTTAGCCTCCCAGTGGCACCTTCCATTCGCAACTCACGGTTTCTCATTTTCTTAAGGCACAGTGAGGTCTCTCACTCGTGTCCTACTCTGTGACCCAGTGGACTGTAGCCTACCAGGCTCCTCCTGCGGACTTCTCTGGGCAAGAATACTGGAGTGGGTTGCCATTTCCTTCTCCAGGGGATCTTCCCAACCCAGGGATCGAACCCGGGTCTCCCGCATTGTGAGCAGATGCCTTAGCGTCTGAACCACCGGGGAAGCCCCTTCTTAAGGCGCAGAATCCTTCTAATTGTTTGGTCTGGATGTTGAGACGCTTGGTGTAAGGAAAGGCCCAAATTTCCTTTTTTTTTCTTTCTTTTAAGAAATCTCTAGACCTGTGCGTGACACCTTGGCGATGATGGGTCCAGTTTGAAGACCCTCACCTTAGAACAGCCCGTCTCACAGAGCGTCAGCCGGGTGCTCACACGGCCGTGGACTGCTGCGTTTCCGCATCCCTCGGGAAGCACAGGTTGACTTTTTCCAAGCCAAGCAGTTGACCTTAGCACTTGGCACCCTATGAGTTTCCACCATAATTTAAATCCAAATCTTTTTTTTTTTTTTTTTAACTAAATACACACAGAAGGTGGCTGATAGTGAGGCGGAGAGTACGGATGGGCAGGAGGGCGCTCCTGAGTCGGGCCGGGCGGCAGGCGGGGCGTCTCGCTTTCATCACCTTCGGCGGCCTCTTCCTTTTCTGTGTGTTCCCTGAGTTTTTCAGATTCTGCTGTGCTCTTTGTAGCTGGGTGCTTTCCAGAGGGTCATCAAGAGAAAGGAGTATCCTCTGCATTAATAACCTCGGGAAGAATTTTAGCTGTAAAATCAGAGAGCAGACCATCTGGTGGAGAACAGGAAAGGCGGGTTGTGGGGGAGGGGGGCATTTATTCCCTCTTCCAGGAAAGTGTCAAGTTCACCATGCTCCAGCATCACACCCTTCACCCAATAACTCGGAGATCTCATATCAAGCTTACTCTATAATCATGCTGTAAATGGCGAAACTACTACTCTCATTTGGGGAATAAGAATTGTTCCTTTTAAAGGCATACGATATACAAAATAAATGACTTTAAGTTCTTACTTCCTGTTCTTTTTTTTTTATGAATTATTAATGTGGAGTTCCCAGACAACTCTTGAGTGTTCGCATTGGCTACAATTATCGAGAACTATAGCATCCTATGGGAGTGTAAAGGGCGCCCTAAGATGCACGGCAAAGACGGGCGTTCTCTGGTGGGTCATCCTAGATGGTAAAGAATCCGCCTGCAGTGCAGGAGACCGGTGTTCGATCCCTGTGTCGGGAAGATCCCCTGGAGGAGGAAACGGCAGCCCACTCCAGTCTTCTTGCCTGGTGAATCCCATGGCCAGAGGAGCCTGGCAGGCTACAGTCCATGGAATCACCAAGTCAGACACGACTGAGTGACTAATACCCTCTACTTTCTTTACTCTGTCAAAGATAAGCGCGTAGATGGGGAATCAGAAAACTGTGGCCTGTGGGGCACACCTGGCCACTTGGGTTTTGAATAAAGTTTTATTGGGACATAGCCATGCCCATTTGCTTCTAGATTGTCCGTGGATGCTTTCCCATTATACAAGCACAGTTGAGTGGCTATAAGAGACCGAATGCCTTAAGATATTTGCTTTCTACACCGTTACTCAGTGTCCCAACTCATCAGAGACATCTCTATGATATTTACTCACTCATTCACTTGCTCAGTGAACACCAACTCTGTTAAAGACACCGTGAGAAATGTGGAGATGAGGAAGGCAGGGGGAGGGGAGGGGAGGGGACGAGCAGGTGCAGACTGGAGTAAGCGGCGGACACCCCGCAGCCCTGCTGCGCGGCACAGAGTGGCATTTGGGATAAGCCATAATGGAAAGGATATGGAAAAGAACGCACATCCCTGTGAGACTGATACATTGTTGTATATCAGAAATTAACACGAGGCTGTAAATTAAACTGTAGTTGAAATGAATTTTTTAAAAACTGTTGAATGGCAGTGAGGGAGAACAGGCATTTTGCGTCTCTTTCCCAGTCTCATAGGAAGTGGAAGTGAGCGATGCTCTCATCAGACTCAGTGCTCTCCTACTCTTGGTTACCTAAGAGATTTTACAACAAAGGGTGTTAGATTTTATAATTTTTTGCATCTCTTGAAATAACTGTATAATTTTTCTTTCATTCTAGTAAATGGCAAGTTAGAATGGTTGATATTTTTAAATCAGTCACTTAAGTTAATCTTATATATTTTTGGAATAAATAAACTCAGCTTTGAGAATTTTTATTTTTTAAAAGAAAAGAAAATAGTCCTCAATGTCCAGGAACTTTCCACGTAACAGAGACAAGTCATGAACTCAAATTGCCACCTCCTGCAACACATACACTTGACAAGAAAGAACTAAATTTCTGTGTGGCTGAGAGACGGCGAGCCCCTGGGTGAAGGGAGGGATTGGGAGAAGGAGAAGGATGGCTTTTACGCCCGTGGCTCCCTCTGATTTCCCCACAGGAACTTCATGAGAAGGAAGAGTCATTTCCTTCATGGAATTTTTTTATCAATCGTTGTATCCAAAGGGTGTAAATGATTTAGGATAGTACTTCGTGTCCAGATTTCTTTACCTGGAAGTGTATTTCTTCTGGAACTATGGGGATAATCCTATTTCTGAAAAATGTTAAAGACTGGAAGGAAGGCTTCCTTCTTCAGAGTGGGAAGACAGAGGGCATTTTCCTTTATCCCTATTCCCTGAAGAAAGCTTTATCAAATGGCCTGGGTCTTTCAGGCCCCTCAAATACAAGATGGGTTAAAAACAAGGAACAGTTGTAGACCCCCGGCCGTGACCAAGCGTGACGCGTGACTTAGAATGCCAGAGCCAACGGCATGAAGGGAGCTTTGGCTGAAGGTTCCAGGCGGATGCCACCTCACCCTGGAAGGTTCCGTGTCGGAAGCCTTCCCGAATCCTCCAGTTGGGATCTTATTTTATTTTTATTTATTTGTGTTTGGTCGTGCTGGGTGTCCGTTGCTGGACGAGGCTTTCTCGCTTCAGTGAGTGGGGGCTGCTCTCTACGTGCCGCGCGGGGCTTCCCCTAGTTGGGGGCTCGGGCTCCAGGCACGCGGCTCAGCTGCCTCGTGGCGCGTGGACGCTTCTGGGAGCGGGAGCGGAGCTGTGCCCTGCGCTGCAGGCGCACTCCTCTCCCCTGCGCCCGCCGGGAGGGCGTCCAGCTGGGGTTAGTGCCTGCCTCTTCCCTTGTGACTCACCTGAGGGCAAGGTTCGCTTTTGACATCTGCATCACCAAGAGCACCCACTGTTTCTGTTCCCCAAATATCTACTGAATTAGTGTGGGTTGAAAGCCCCCTGACGCTGTGTTTTCAAAATCTAGGTGGCTGATTTTGGTTAAAGAACCCCAGAATTTCAGCTTTATCTAAAAATGAAACAAGTGAGAATCTTTCCATTTCGCTGCCATCAGAGGATGAAAATGCTGGTTAAATTCTGGTCACCCATTCTCTATATTCATAACAATAACACCACTAGGGTAAGTGCAGCTGATTTAGGTTAGAACACAACCCTGGGACATTCCACCCCTGAAATCATGATATTTTGACTGATAAAGTGAGTATGTTCAGTGAGAAAGGTCCTGAAAGAAAGTGATACTGGACCCCATCAGGTCATTTTAATCGTTGGACACGCCAAGCCAAAATATTTCGCATTTGCGCCCTCTGAATCAGAGGACCCCTGAAGTTAACACCACCCTCACCCACCTCCTGGGCTCCGCCTTCCCGTTACCAAGGAGCCCAGGTCCAGTTTTCTCAGTAACCGGGTGCCAATCGACAGGGGTGTCCCTGGGTAAAGACCAGAAGATGGACACATGTTCTGGAAGCTCAGTTTGCTCGTCCCCCACCCCCCTACCCCTCCCGCAGCCCTCAGAGGGAGAACCCAGCCCTTGTGTAAGAACACACTTGAGGGCATTTTATTGGCAGACAGATAAAGTCACTGCAGAGACACGCCGCGCTGTCTTCTATCAAAACCGTCGGAAACAACACGGACTCTCCTGCCTCCTTTAAGGCCCACGTGTCTTTATGAATGGGCCTGCTTCCTCATTCTCTCTCCCTGTCGGTACTGGGGGTCAGAGGCATTGCCTGCAAAACGGGGAGAGGACGCCGGGCATCCACACGAGAGCTGGCGGCGCACAGCATCGCGCCAGCCCGTCGTCACCGACCCGCCTCCTCACGGTCCCTCGGGGATTCTGGCCTGAGCGTTTCTGATCTGTAACAATCCCTCTGAAGGCCTACCAACGCTCAGGTGAGATGAAATGACTGATTACCCTGAAGTTCTGTCTGCAGTGGAGTCTTTCTGAGCGGCTGCCGATTCCGGCCCGTTGAAAGCATTCGGTGGCTTGAATCCACGGTTTCTGCCCACATCACCGCATTCCTGGGATGCCTTTCTCTGGGCCTTCGCAAGATCATCTGACAGCCGCCTGTGAGGTCAATGAACTTTATACATAATTAAACGTTGGCAGTTAGGAGAATTAATTTTTTTCTCCCCGAAAGCGGAGAAACAGGACGTGTTATGTGGCCCTCCAGTTACTGAGTAAAAGTTCTCCAGAGTCATCAGGCTAGTCTCACATGATTTAATGCTGAACCGAATACGAGAGCGGCTGCATCCTCTACTGGGCCCCACAGAACACTCACCACCCACACTGTTTATTCAGACTCGGATCTGAGCCATTTGGGGTTTAAGCCAGGAGAAAGGGGGAAAAAATCCAACCCTGGAATGAACGCTTTTGAAACTCTGTATTCTTGATGAAATGCAGCCAAGGAGTCTTTAAAAAATTCTATTTAAAATCAATTACTGGGATCATATTTTCATTACAATGGATTGTTAGCAACAACTAATTTTCGTGTTTCCATCCAACTCTGGGCTCTAGGCTGGGACAGTCGCTCTGTTTTCCTGGGTATCTGATGCCATCACCCAGCTATGCATGGGTATTGGGCAACTCTGACCAGCAGCTTTCCATAAAACAACAAGGAAAGGTGTGAGGAGGCAAGGAATCGCATGAAAACAAGCCTGGAGGCGTGCAGCAAGTGTGCTCCCCAGGGGAGGGGGGGGGGGGAAATACTACCGCAGAGAGAAAAAGCAAGGGCCGCTGGCTCTGCCTGGGGACACGGACACCAGCACCTCCGGTCAGGACTGCACAGACGCCGTCTCGGATGGGTCAGGCCTCCAGAGAGGATTCTGGAGGCTCCCTGGGTTACCCACCCTGCCCTGGGCAGCTCGCACCGCCGGGAGACGCTTGCTGCTTTGCAGCCTGCCGTGTGCGCGCGTGCTGCTTCCGGGGCTGCGGGCCGCCGGGCGCGCGTCACTCGAGGGCGGGCGGGGCCTGTGAGTTGCTGCTTCTGGAAGCTACGATCGATCGCCGAGTCCACACCGGCCCCAGGGCCCGAGGGTGCGGCTGCACGCGGGCAGCATGGAGCGGCCTTACCGAGACTGCAGACAGCGGTGGCGTTGCCGCCCGGGGCTGCGTGTCTCACCAGGAGGGGACGCCGCGGCCGCGTGCCCAGGAACGAGCCTCACACCCACGTGCCGGCGCCGAGGACCACTCTTTTGGATTTTAAGAGGTCCTGTTTTTAAGGAAAAACTCTTGAAAACCGGAAAGGACTCGAGAATTTCCCTGGCCTCACGATGGTGGCTCAGTCCCGCAGTTTCTTGAAGAGCAGGAGCTGAAGGCCGGCGCGGGGTCCGCGCTGGACCGGGGCGGCCGGCCTGCTGGAGGCCCGGGGCCGAGGGACGGCCTCCGAGGGGCCTGAGGTCACCGTTCTCACTTCCCCGGCCCCTTCCGCTTCCTCGGCAGATGCACCGGGACGGCAGCAGCTCCGCCAGGGAGTTCCAGACTCATTGAGAAGTCGTCAGATGACCGGGGCAGCGTGGCTCCCTTCCCTTTTTTAATCAGGTTATGTCATCGCCCTGCTCGGGCTGCGGTTTGTTCCAGGGGAAGAGGTTGTCTTCCCCTTCATCCGCCCACCCCCGTTTGCACCAGGTTCCAGTTCCCTGTGTGGGTCAATCACTGGATGAGTGGGGCGAGCGCTGCGACCTCACGGTGAGGGATTTGAGCCCATAGACTCCGAAGCCCTGTGCCCACCACGCCCGGCCCTGCCTCTCATCCCCTGTCCGGTGATCACTTGCCTTAGGGGCCCCTCGGAGTCCATGGTAACATCTAGGCAGGAAGACTGGAGTGGGTTGCCATTTCCCTCTCCAGGGAATGTTCCCGACCCAGGGATCCAGCGAGTCTCCTGCACTGGTGCAGATGCAGACAGGGATTTGGGGTCTTAGAGGACGGACACTGACCCCTCGATGTTGCTGACTTGTTCCTAGTTTACACTTCCAGACCCATGTATGACAGTTCTTGCTGACAGTATCTTCTCCAAATCTGGGCACTATCAGCCTTTTACATTTTGCAAATAAAATAGATTCAAGGATATCTGGTTGTGAATTATACTTCTCTGGTTTCTGTTGGTTTATGCTTTTCTTTCTCACGGTTTTTGGTCATTTGGATTTCTTTTTCTATGTATTGCCAGTTCATAGATTTTGCTCATCTTTTGTAGTGGGTTGTTTTTATTCTTACAGATTATCAAGCATTCATTATGCATCCTATATATTTAAAAAAAGCCCCCTTTCTGTGTCTTGCCTTTAACCTTTGTGTTCAATGTCTTCTGCCACAGAAGTTTTAAAGCCAAATTGGTCAACATTTCCTTCCTTTATTGTTTTATGGTTTGTGTCATTCCCTAGTCTGGGGTTATAAAAAGTGTCTATATTTTTCTTAAATATTTCAGAGTTAACTAATTCTCTTGGAATTCATGTTTTGATATAGCATGAGTTAGAGATCTGATTTTTCCCTGTGAATTACAGATTCTCTCAGTCATTTCCCACAGTTTTTATAATGTCCCCCCTTTCCTGTTCACAGAGGGGCCCTCTCTGTTACACTGGTCTAGCGAGCTGCACCAACTGGGTATTAATTATAAGGCTTTAATGTCTTGGTATCTGGTAGGACAAGGGTCCATCTTACAGTTTTTCAATATTATCTTGGCTGCTTTTGACCCTAATTCTTCTACATGAATTTTAAAACTAGGTAAAAGTGTTCATGAAGAACCGTTCTGAGATTTTACTATGAATTGTGTTCAATTTATGTAGTAACTTAGGAGGGACTGATATCAATGTTGAATCTTTTCATCTCTGAGCATGACATACAGCTCTCTTTACTTGGTTCTTAGGACTTTCGGTGAAGTTAAATTTTTTTTTAAATGGCAGATAATTGCTTTGTAATATTGCGTTGCCTCCTGCTGTGCCTCAGTATGAATCAGCCATAGGCATACAGCGCCCCCTTCTCTAACCTCCCCCACCTCCCACCCCATCCCACCCCTGCAGTTGCCACAGAGCACCTCAGTGAAGTTTCATAACTTGTTTTCATTTAACTCTTGCACCCTTTTCTTTTGATTCATTCCTAGGTTTGTCATAGTTTATTGCTCTTGCTAGTGGGATCTTTTAAAAACTACCCTTTCTAATTGGCTGTTGCTGAGGAGGGTGCCATGGCTGTTTGTGCAGTGTATTAATCTTGTCTCCAGCATTCTTGCAAAACTCCTGTGACTTGTAACTGCTTGTAGTCTCTCACGGGCTGTCTATGTAGACAGTCCTATGTGCAAATGATTCTTTTTTGTTTCTCTATTTCAAATCCTTATTTCTCTTACTCCTTTTCCTTGTTTTATTGTTTTAGCCAGATACCTCAGATAATGATGAGTAGAGTGGTAATAGAAAATGTATGTTTATCTAGTTCCTGACCTCAAAGGAAATATGTTCCTAAAATTTATGGTAGGTTCTTAGTAGAAACTGCTTAGTACAAACTTCCTTCTATTCTTGATTGGCTAGGTATTTTACTGTAATTTTAAATTGTGAATGGGTACTAAATTTTATAAAATGTTTTTCTGCATCTATTGTGATAACTCGTTTTTCCTTCTTAATGTGTCAGTGTGGTGAATTACAGAAGGATTTTCTAATGTTGAGCTTCTGATTACTCATCACAAACATGCATGCACACACATGTACACTGTATATTTACCATGTGATTGATATATGTGATCACGATGTATATCATATCAGAAACATATATTTAAAATAAGTATACATCTATATACAACTATACTGCTGGGTATGCTTACTAATATTTAGATTTTTGCATTGATATTTTTAGCTTAGATTGACCTATTGCTTTCTTGTTTTGTACTATCTGCTCCTAAAGTATATAGATTTAGACTGAACTTATAAAAATACATTCAGGAGCTTTTGTTCTTTTTCTATTTTTTTGTGTCAGTTTTGGTAACATATTTTCCTAGGAGATTTTCCATTTCATCTGCTTTTAGTTTTATTGCTTGAAAGTAGAAAATTGAATTCTCATACTTTAAAAAAAAAACTTGACTGTATTTATAGTTATGACTCCTTTTCATGCCTAATAGTGTTTATTTATGCCTTCTTTTTCTTTCTCATTCTTGCTGAATATCTACCTATTTGACTAGTTTTCTTAAAGAATTCACATTAGTTCCTATGTGTGTTGGTTTTTATTTTATTGATTTGTTATTATCTTTATTATTGCTTTCCTACTACTTTATCCATTTGTGGAAAAAGAATTTCCTCCTCTTGTCTTTGAGTTTACATTATTGCTTAACCTTTTTATTTTCTTAATCTAATTTTTTGTTTTCTGATCATTGCATTTAATACTGAACATTCCTTCTACTGATGTCTAGGGTTTTAACTACTGCTCAGTTATAAATAGTTTGTTACTTTCATTTCAATTTTATTTAATAGTTTAGCAGCATGTTTTTTGAAATTTTAAGATGTACTGGGGTTTGGGGCTGTGGTTTGTTATTGATTTAAGCTTTTATTGTATTTTGGTTGATGAGTGTGGTCTGAATGTTAGCAGTTCTTTGAAGTTTGTTGAGACTTGCTTTGTGGCCTAGAACCTGGTTAACTTTTGTAAACATTTCATGTGTATTCTTTATTTATTTTGTAGAGGTTTCTTGTCATATCCATTAAATGATGTTTATAATATGATTACTTAAATTTGTCATTATTTTAAAGCTTGGTCTGTTGATTTCATAAAGATATGTGCTAAAATCTCTCACTATAATTTTGAATTTGTTACCTTCATATAATTAAATCAGTTTTGCTGTACATATTTGACACTGTGTGATTAGGTATATTGGAGAAGGAAATGGCAACCCACTCCAGTAAGGATTCTGGTAAATGTATCTTTTTATTATTAAGGAGTGGTGGTCTTTATCCCCCAAATGCTTTTGGCTATAATGTCTATTTTATCATATTAATTGAGTCATTCAATTAAATTATATATTAAGTATTTATTATTTGTAAAAACACTTATTAGTTGAATACATTTTTAATGTTTATCCTTCCTGTGACATGTTTTAGGCTTCTCTCTTATAAACAGCTCAAGTTTTATAAAATTCAGCCTGAGGATTTCTGCCTTTTAATGAATTAGTTTAAGCCATTTACATTTATTATGATGTCATATGTTTGGAATTCATGAAGAATCCAAATGTTTTCCATCTAACCTGCTGCTGCTTTACTTATTTTCTGTTCTTGTCCTATCTTCTGTTGGATCGCTGGCGTTTTCTTGTTGCTTTCTCTTCCTCTTCCGTGCACCCACTCCTTGCTGCTTGTGTGGCAGTAGGCCCCCTGCCAGGGCTTCCCTGGTGGCTGGGTGGTAAAGAATCCGCCTGCCAGTGCAGGAGATGTGGGTTCGACCCTGAGTCGGGAGGTTTCCCTGGAAGACGAAATGACAGCCCACTCCAGTATTCTTGCCTGGGAAATCCCATGTGCAGAGGAGCCTGTCCTAGGGACTTAGCAGCTGAACCGCCACCACCTGGCCCCCAGCCACGGCTGTGCTCACGGTCCCAGCCCAGGCAGGTATGATGCATGAAGACCACAACAAAGGCGGAACCAGTGTGGGAGCGATGTCCCCAAGAGTTCTGAGTTGGATGCATTTTTGAAGGAGCCAGCTCTCAGGGAGTTAAGCTGAGTGGTCTGGATGCCTCTTCAGCCCGGAAGCAAGAGGAGGAATGGAGGAAACAGCAGGAGAAGGAGAGCAGAGAGGACGAAAAGGGAGATGGAGGCAGGTGTCCCCCCGTGGCCGAGTGAGTGGTGCGGAGAGGACTGCGGCCCCCGGCAGCGCCGGGAGCCGGGACCCACGGAGCCTCCGCCGGACGGCAGGCGCGCGCGCCTCAGGCTGGAGACGCGAAGCTCTAGAGAAGGCGTTTGAGCTGCTGAACACCCTTCACACCAAGCTGGAAGGGGCCACAGGGACCCTGGCAGTGACACGGAGACCCAGACAGCTTGCGCTGTTCCATGAGGACATCCCGAGGAGCTTCCAGGAGCTGGAGAATCCCAGGGCAGAGTGGAGAGCAAGGACCTTCTCGTTCAGCGCTGGTCCGGCAGAGGCCTCGCTGCCCCTTCCCGGGGACTCCAGGCTCCCCCCCTTCCTCCTCAGCTTGCCTCCCAAGCACAGAAACAGTCATGCTGTTAGGACGACGAGTACCCTTTTCCTCTTGATTTGTCTTGTTTTGTTCTGTATCTCAGCTGTTACCCTCAAACCTTAAAAATCATGTTTGTTCCAAAGTCTCAACTCAAGTGTTATTTGTATCTCTATTTGCTCCCCAAACAATATACTATAGATTTCTCAGAGTGCTGACCTCTACCCCAGTTTCTCTTGTATTCTAATAGGACACTGTCAGCTATTTTTATCCTGCATCATCTTGCTTCTGTTCTATCTGCATACAATTTTTTTTTACAAATCTACTTTTAAAAATTTATCAAAATGCATGCCATTTTATTGACATTGTGGGTAAGACTATGAGATCCAGAACCAGACTGCCTCAATCTGAATCCCGGTTTGCCTGTGGCCCACTTAGCGCGGCGCCGGGCGCGGCGCAGAGCAGGCCCTCGCAATGGCACCGGCGCTGCTCCCTGGCTTCTGTTTCCCCAGCTCAGTTCAGATTCCTTCTTATTGAAACCCACCTCTGAGTAGTTATTTCATCAAGGATTTGGGAATATGAAACTATCTCTGTTATTCTCTATCTGGAAATACTTTTAATTCACCCTTAATCTTAAATAATAATTTTCTAGGTATAGAATTCTACATAAATATTTTCCCTCAGCACTTGAAAAATATTATTTTGTTGTTTTTGGACACCTATTACTGATGGGGTGCAGTCAGCGTCAGTCTGTCTTTTGTTTAGAAGTTTTTTCCCCTCAAATTGTCTTAAAGGTCTTTGTTTTTCTTTTTGTTTCTGTCTTTGATGATTGGCTGTTTCACTATAGTCCAATTTGGGATTCGGTATGTCTCTTTAATCTAAGGATTCCTGATATTCATTGATTTTAAAAATTCTGTCAAAATCTCTGAGTATTGTTCCTCCCAGCTCTCCTTATTTTTTTTAATCCTCTTTTGTTTGTTCAACTGTCTTCTTTTTTGTTTTTTGAGCAGAGAAAGGTCTGTTGCAGGGCTGAGCAAGGAGAGGGGTTTATGCCCTATACACCCCGAGGCCCTAGGTCTTATTCTCCTCCGTATTGTTTCTCTGCCCGTATCTCTGGTTTTCTGTGGCCTGTTTGTTTTCAGTCTCCCCTACTGTTTCCATCCCTGTTCTCCTAAAGTAAATAAGGTCAACAGCTGGTATGCACCCCTTCCACATGGGTCTCCAAACTCATGTATAAACACATATATAGCCCAATAAATTAAATAAGTGTTCTGATGTTGTTCGCAAAAAGTCCAATCATGCCTTGTATATTACTTTACAACTTGACTTTCTCTGTTAATGGTACATTAAGGATATATTCCAAATAAGTAGATACAAATTTAACCAATTTAAAAAATAGCTAAGCAAATTCCATGGTATGGCTGTAGTAGCTTATTCAGCTGTCTTACTACTCATGAACATTGAGGTGATTTTCAGTTTTATGTCTACACAACATTGTAGATAAAAACATCCTCATACATATTTACTTATGTGCTGGTTCCTTAATTTCTATGGGAACAAATTAATTCTACCCCACCCTGCTTCCCCCACCTCGCTTCTCAAGGAAGTCCACTTTCTATGTAGTAGCGCTTCCTTCTGGCATTTCAGGGACTTCCCTGCTGCCTCAGATGGTAGAGAACCTGCCTGCAGTGCAAGACACCTGGGTTTGATCCCTGGGTCAGGAAGATCCCCTGAGGAAGAGCATGGCTATACACTCTGCTGTTCTTGCCTGGAAAATTCCATGCACAGAGGAGCCCTGTGGGCTACAGTCCATGGGGTCACGAAGAGTTGGACACGACTGAGCGACTCACTTTCACACTTCTGGCATTTCTAAATAATGTGTATGCTGTGATCTTTTATCAGTGTTGCTCATGATGTCTTAACTTCCTATTGTACTAAATATAGATTTCTGTTCTTACATAACCGTATCTATTGCTTTGCCAGCCCTGTTCTCTCAATATGACTCTATTGCAAGACGGGGCTACATCTGTTGTTGGTGCTTTCACTATTTGGCCTATGGAAAGAGCATTAGCAGTTAAAGTTTTTAAGTTTTATGAAGTTAATATCCGTCTTCTTAAGAAAAACTGTATTGAAGTATAGTTTAATTGGCTTCCCTGGTGGCTCAGATGGTAAAGCGGCTGCCTGCAAGGCAGGAGACCCGGGTTCGATCGCTGGGTCAGGAAGATCCCCTGGAGAAAGAAATGGCAACCCACTCCAGTACCCTTGCCTGGAAAATCCCATGGGCAGAGGAGCCTTGTAGGCTACAGTCCATGGGCTCACACAGAGTCGGCCGCGACTGGGCGATTTCACTTTCATAGTTGAATGGCGGTGTTTAGTTAGTTTCGGGGCACATACATATGCCCATTCTGTTTTGCACCGTTTGCCCATATAGCCCATCACAGAGCACCGAGACGGGTTCTGTGTGCTCTCCTGTAAGTGCCCTGCTGTTCGGCCGCCCAGGCATGTCTGGCCCTTTGGGGCCCGTGGGCTGCAGCACGCCGGCCTCCCGCCTCTCCCGAGCATCGCTCAAGTTCACGGCCGTCTGCTTCACGGGGCGCAGTGCGCGTGCGTCGGGCGGCTCCCCGCGGCCCCTCCCCCCGTCTCCCCTGGCAACTCTGAGTTTGTTTCCTACATCTTGACTCTACTTGTTTTGTAACTAAGCTCCTTCTTGCCCCTTTTAAGATTCCGTGTATCAGCGGTGTCGTGTGTTAAGTGTCTTGGTTTTTCTGTTTTCGTTTCCTTGGCGTTCTCCATCCTTGCAGGGCACGCTGTTCTTCCCGTGTCCCTCACGGGCTCACAGTGCGCTTTTCCCCAGGCCGATCACCCCGGAAATCCGTGAGTTCTCTTTCTTGGTGGCACTCCTCCTAGAGACTTGCATTTCCCTTGCGTCTGGGTGTCTCTTCAGGCCTGTTGCACAGCTGCATGTTGGGATGGCTCTTCCTTGGCATTCTAGAACGTTCCCTGGCGTTTGAGCGGGCTCCCCTTTCTCGACCCACTGCTGAGCGGGCGCCGTGCTGCGGGCGGCCTCACCGCGTGCTCTCCCGACCTGCTGGTCTGGTCAGCCCCTCACCACGCCACCCCCTGCTTCATGCCCAAGTCAGATCACATGCATTTCCTCTTTTTCCCATTTTTGTGGCTCGCAATCTATAAGTCGCCTTTCCAAAATGGATCCAAGAGAGAGATTCACACTTTGAATGTCTGAAAGGACTTTATATGTTTTTAAAAAATAGTTTTATTATGTATTTATTAGGCTGCCTCTGGAGAAGGCAACGGCAGCCCACTCCAGGGCTCTTGCCTGGAGAATCCCAGGGACGGGGGAGCCTGGTGGGCTGCCGCCTGTGGGGTCGCAGAGTCGGGCACGACTGACGCGCCGCCGCCGCCGCCGCCGCAGCCCGGGTCTTAACTGCGGCGTGCGGGGTCTTCGATCTTCCTCTGGCCCGCGGACCCTCAGGTGCGGCCCCTGGGCGCGGCCTCTCGGGCGCGGCCTGTGGGATCCAGCTGCCTGGCCAGGGCTGGAATCCAGGCCCCCTGCGTAGGGAGCGCAGGTCTTAGCCACTGGACCTCCAGGGAAGTCCCCTGAGAGGTCTTTATCTTCTCACCGGAAGGCGTGTCTGTCTTGTACAAAGAATTCTAGGTCAGAGAGGAATCACTCCAGAAGTGTGAAGGCATCGCTCTGATGCATGCTCCCTCCCAGTGTTGCTGCTGGAAGGGGAAACCGTTCTGGTTCTTGATTTGCACCTGACCTTTTTTTCCTTTCCCCTGGGACCTTATAGAATCTTTTCCTTTCCCCAGTATTCTGAATTTCACAGTAACTTTCCTATGTGGGAGTCTGTTTTCATCTATTGTACTGAGCAATCAGCGTGTTCTTTCAAGCTGTCGAATTCGCTTCGGTGGCAAGTCTGTCTTTCCAAAACTCCTATTATGTGGGTGTTGTACTTTCTAGACCAGTCCTCTGATTTCCTCCTGTTTTCTATCTCTTTATCTTTTGCTCTTTTGGAGGATGATTTCTTCAATTTCCAACCTGTCTGTTGGGTTTTCATTTCTGTTATTGTTTTAAATTTCCTCTTTTCATCTATAAATAGTTGAGTGTTTTTTAAAGCATTCTGTTCTGTTTTCATGTGTGACATTTTCTCAGTCTTCTGAAAAAAACATTACTCTCTTTGGAAATTCTCTTCTCCCTTCACGGCCTCCATCTCCTCCGTGTTGCCTTTCGTTTGTGTGCTTGCTTTGCACTTTGTCCTGTAGAGGCTCCCTTGCATGCCTCATAATCCTTGAGTGGTTGGTCATCTTGAAGAGTGAAGAGCTAATCATTTCTTTGGGAGCTCTGAGGATGTGTGGGGCTTATCGACTTTGAGCATTGCCAGAGAATAATATGTTAATGCCATTTGTTGGGGAATTCCGCATGTCAGCCCCTAAAGTCTCCTACCGAAGAACCTACAGAGACGATCAGACTCTCCAGGGAGTACCCTTCCAAACTCTGCTCTGGGAGGTGAAGCTCTGCCTATTCCAGGGCTGAGTGCTGAGCCGAGTGAGACAAGGGCCAGCGTTCAGCACACGTGTTTTTTGTTCTGTGTGATGTATGATATTCCCCAGTCCAGGAACCCTGTCTCTGGAGCCCACACCTCCAGTTTCACCAGCTGGGAGAAAGACCACTGCCCAGCAGGGTGGAGCTGGGAGAGGGACCTGAGGCCTGGGAGTAGAAGAGTGAAACGTTACTCTCAGTCACGCCTGACTCTTGGCTCCCTCCGTCCACGGCATTCTCCAGGGGGAGCATAACTGCAGCGGGCAGCCATTCCCTTCTCCAGGGGGTCTTCCCACCTGGGGACTAAACCCTCGCCTCCTGCACTGCAGGCGAATTCCTTAGCATCTAAGCCACCGGGGAAGTGGAACTGGTTCTTATGCAACGCTCGTCCCACCTCCTCGCTCAGCCAGGCCCCCCCCTCCCTTCGCAGCTCCAAAGGCAGCTAGTGCTGTCTCTTCCGGACCTTCTGAGCCTGTGGCTCCGCCTCCTAACTTTCCTTATTCCGAGTTTGGTTCTGCTAGCTCTGTTACCACTTGTCCACCTGCTTTCCATCTTATTGCTGGAAATCTCATTGCTGTTACCCTTCACTGGTTCTCCTGGCCTTCTGGACTTATGTCTTTGAAATGGTCACTTTCCCTAGTTGTATTGAGGTTTCCGATATGGTGTGTTAGTTACTGAGGTGTTAGATATGGTGTGTTCAGTTCTCCATTTTTCCTTGGAAATCCTGTGTTACATTCTGGTTGATTTCCTTAATTATCTTTTTCCAGTTCACTAATTCTATATTTGTGTCACTCTACTGTCTCACTTTTCCATTAAGTTATTTTTAGGAGTTCCATTTTGTTCTTTTCAAGTCTCCTATTTTCTTTCTCTTTTTAATTTACTCCTATTATTCCATTATGTTTTTATTAGTCTTTTATCATTTTAATACTTTTAAGAAATCTAACTTCATAGCCCATTTCAGGTTGTAGTATTTTTCCAGTTCTTAGGTTTTAGTTAAAAAGTTATCTTTATGACTGGTCCTTATGGTAGTGAATTCTCAGGGTGTGTGTGTGTGCTGGCAAGTTCATCTTCACCGAGATCTTTTTTCGGTGGGAATCTTGTGAGTCCTGAGTTGTGAAACTGTCCCCATGTAATGGTCACATATTCGTTTCTTTCAGTGATCAAAGGTGTTCTCATGCTCCTAGAATTGTGTTTATGTTCATTTCTTGTCCTATACCCAGATACACAGATATGTAAATTCTGGTATTACAACTGACTGTGATTCGTGTTTGGGGTTTTGATTTCTCAGAGGCAGCCTGGTCTCTGGGTCTAAGGCAATTGTCTGCCATTCATCTTGAGGCAGCGGGCGTGGTTTTTGTCCCTTTTTCATGGAAGGGGTGACTGTAAGATTTATGAAAAGGGCTCAGTTCCACCTCCCTTCCTCCACCTCAGTCAGGACAAAGCCAACATCACTTCATGGGTGTTAGAATCTAATCACTGTCCCCAGATCCCCAAGGGCATTGGTGTGGGTCTGAAACTCCGCTTGGACACCGAGGAGTTGACTTATTTCTAAAGATCAGGCTTCAGTTTTTCTTCATTTCCGGAGCCCATGCTTTCCTCCCTTGCTTCTTGCCTTCCAGGTGCAGCACTGTGATTTTTCTTGAGCATTTCATGTCTTCATAGTAAAAAGGAATCCATAGGATCAGCCCAGTGTTTACCATTTTGCCAGAAATGAACACTCACATCCACTATTGAGCTAAATCTAGAATTAATCAATTAAACTAAAACTGAATACAACCTAGAATTGACTGTAAAGGACCAGAAATTAGAGATCACTTCATCCAGCTGTAGCATTTTACTGAAGGGAATTGAGGCTCAAAACTGATGAAGCCACTTTCCCACAGACACGCAGCCAGTTAGTGGAAAAGCTGAGGACAGAAGTCAGAGTGGCCACTTTTTTCTCACCACGTAACAGGGAGGAACGCCGCCATCCAGCAGCCAGAGCTCGCCTGCTTGCCAGACGCCCCACGCTGCCGGCTGCTGCGCCTTCAGGCACAGAGAGCTCTGGGGAGGGCGCATGGACAGCTGGTGATGGTTTCGTCTTGTCTCTATATCTTTGGGCTACAGCGTCAGAGAGCTCAGAGCATCACCTAAGTGGTGTATTCCTCTGCCATTTTTTTAAGGGAAAATATCATTTTTCTTTTCTCCTTTCTTCCTTTATTTCCCTTTTAAGATCCAGTTCAGGTTCCATCATCTCCCAGAAACTTCCCTGAAGTCTGCAGCCCGTTGGGGTTTTTTCTTCCCTAACTCCTTTTGAAATTGTCGTTTGGGCCACATGATTGGCGCCAGACCATGGGTCTGTCCGGCCCTGTTTAATTATTGAATGTGGATGTGCTTAATCTCCTCAACTGAATGGTGAGTGCTGGTTTGCAGAAACCACGCTTGTGCGTCTTTACCATTTCCCAAAGTGTTTTTTGTGATTAATTGATGAGGAAACAACTTAGAGGAAATATGTTCCCTGGAGATAGGGCCTGGGTTTGGTGTCAGGAAGCCTGGATTCTGCCCTATTCTTGGCATCACCCCCTGGTGTTTAGAGCAAGCCGTCTGACCTTGTGTGGACGGGCCCTGTATTCTGACTGTGCACTCACAGGCAGAGTGACCATCTAACTGATCATTCAGATGGGGCAGCTGTGAGAGAGAAGGGGGCAGATCTGTTAATAATTGTGCAGGGATCACAGATGGCAACTGGGAGTCTTATAAGCAGGGACATGTGGTCACCTTATGGCATAGCTCACCTTGAGCGCTTCAGAAAACTTTGCTCAGCTGCTACCATAATACCAGTCTTCAAATTAAAGAAAAAGATTGCCCCTTACAAGAGCTTTCATCCACCAGCACAACTTCGCAGGTGAGAATGCTCAGTTTTCCCAGATGTTCGTGTTTTCTCAGCTCCTTTCCTGGCCTTAAGTGCTTGTTGTAGTTGAACTTAAAGTGATGAGTTTGAGGATTATTACCACTAAGAGACCAATGCCTTTATTCTCCATATCCACCCCCTGTCTATCCTGTAAGAAAAGAATAGCCCCAGTTTTCAGAGTTCTGAGCCTTGTCTTCTTGGGTGCTTTTGAAACCTATGCTCTTACTCTAGTGTGTCCAGCGATGGGGGCGGTCTGCGAATGCCTGTTCGTCCTCACAGCCGGATGCGTCTTCACGTAGCGGTGTGTTGCTACTATTTAGTTGCTAAGTCGTGCCTGATTTTTTTTGTGACCCCAGGGACTAGGGCCTGCCAGGCTCCTCTGTCCATGGGATTTCCAAGACAAAAATACTGGTATGGATTGCCATTTCCTTCTCTAGGAGATCTTCCTGATCCAGGGGTGGAACCCACGTCTCCTGTATTAGCAGGTGAATTCTTTACCATGAGACCCCAGGGATGCCCGATATAATGGTGTATTTGGTGGTTTGGCATAGGAGGTACGGTGTGTCCATGCCTGCTGAGTTGCTTCAGTTGTGTCCAACTCTTTGCAACCCTATGAACTGTAGCCCACCAGGCTCTTCTCTCCGTGGGACTCTCCAGGCAAGAGTGCTGGAGTGGGTTGCTATGCCCTCCTCCAGTAGATCTTCCCGACCCTGGGATCAAACCCATGTCTCCTGCATTGCAGCCCAATTCTTTACTGCTGAGCCACCAGGGAAGCCAGTCGGTGAGGCAGGTCCTTAAAAAGACACCTCCTACACTCCGTGGCTCACTAGCTGGCTTGCGTCTATATCTCCTGCCAGAGGACTCTGTAGGAACATGTACGGTAGGTAAAGTCGTACGGGAAAACCGGTGAACTTTTGGCCAACCCAGTGTGTCCTATGTGTCTGTTAGCTTGAAGTTCCTAGGAACACTTGGAAGACGATGATGGCCAGCATACTCATGTCCCAGTGCTGGTACCTCCACCCCTGCTGGTGCCAAAGGAGTCTTCCTGTGGTTGGCCATGGTGTTGGAATGCTAAGACAAACAGATACAATCTCTTCCCTCCAGGATTTTATGATCTAGAAGCAGCCTTGGAGTCATAACAACTAAATCTAAGAAAGTTCAGGAGAAAGAATAGTTTGGATCTGGAGGAGTTGGCTGGCATGTTAGCTAGGTTTGAAAAGTAGGACTTTAGGACAAAGTTGGGTGAAGGCCATTGCACACAGTGGAAATGGCACAAACACAAACCTATAGGAGTCCAGTTGCTTGGCATCTGAAATCAGAAGTCCTGTGCGCCTGGAAGATAAGCTGTAATAATTAGGATGTTCTTTAATGTCAAACGAGGGAACTTAGGTTGTGTTATATAGATGGGAATCACATAAAGTTTCGGATTCTTGCTGTTATCAAGCAACTCATGCATGGGGATAATAACCCGGTTGCAGGGAGAACAGTAATGAAGAGGCTTTGGTGTTTAGGAGAGAGATCAAGGCAGAGGAATTAAAGAGGAAGGCCAGATAGGCGATAGAGAGCGGGCAGCTGGTTGCATGTTGGGTTGAGCAGGAGAGAAGAACCAAACACAACCGCAGACCAGAAAGTTGGAGAGGAGCAGAGCTGGGCTGGGAGCGAGTCCATGATTTCTCATAAGGTCTGAGAGGGGGTTATGTGAATGGTACGTGAAGAAACCTCGAATGGGGCTTTGCGTGGAGTAGATGTTGGATAAACCCTGAATTGAAAGAAGGAGGGGATAACGGAGAGGAAGGAAGGAATTCCTTCTCACTCTGCTCTGTGGGATTTTCAGGGTTTTAGGAGATCCAGTGGGAGTTGTGCCCTGGGGCTCGTCCCATAAAGAAGCTTGCCCATGCTTGAGTTTTTGTGTGTCCTTACTATTTCTGTGTGTGTGCACCCGGCTGTGCCTGGTCTTACTTGCAGCATGTGGGAGCTTTCCCTGTGGCTCAGGAACTCTTCGTCGCAGCATGTGGGACCTAGTTCCTGGCCAGGGAGCGTGGAGTCTTAGCCACTGGACCAGCAGAGAAGTCCTAACATGCTAACTGAGCACACAGACTTGGACAGGGTTCAGATCGGATGAAAGACCCACACTGGTTGGTGTCAGATGGAGGAGAAGTGGGCTTTTAGCCAGACGTGGTGGAAGAGAGGGCTGTAGGTGATAAAGAGCCACACTGAGACCAGGGGGCAGCTGCCTGGAAGGCCAGGAGGTGGAAGGGAACGCACCACCCGTGTGAAGAGTGGAAGAGACCCATGTGAAGAGTGGAAGAGATGTGCTTTACCCTCAGAGGTGGTTTTGCTTGTAGAGGAATGTCGTGGGTGAGTGGTGGGGCTCTTCTGAGCCTAGGTTGTTGCTTGCCTTCTGGAGAGCTTACCCTGGAAGTCTGCCGGGAGAACCCGGTTCTCTGTGACAACCAGTCCGATTCCTGCCTGAATCAGTTTTTTTCTCACCATTTGGAATAATAGCGGGGCAGTCTGTGTGTGTGATTAGAAACCAAGTCATGGTGACTTTTCCTCATGAGCCATTTCAGGCTAACTCTCCATAAATCCTTTTATTGTATGGTCTGGCCAGTGCTTTGTCTCACAAAATGCCTTTTGGTTCTTCTGCCTCGGTCTTTGATTATTGGGTAAACATTTCAGTTTCGTGATTACACGGTGTTCAGATGGCAATGCATGAATTCGCATCACTAAAATTGTTTGCTTTCAGTGATATTACATCTGCTTCAGGAATGCCAGAAAGCATAAACATGGCTTATTTAGTAAACTACCTCCTTTGGAACATCTGAGAGAGAGAAAGCGTCAGGTCCGGCAGTTGGCATGACGTCTCCTCTCACACCAGAGGATTTTGAAACTGGAAGGTCTTTGGAAGCCATGTGCCATCACCTTCTCGAACACTTCGAATGAAAGGAGGTTCTTAGAACATGCCAGCTTTTAGAAACAGGCGAACCACAACTGGATAGAAAACTTAAAATTAATTTCTCCTAACATTAATCAGAAACGCTAAGTTGGCTACAGCCTAAAATGAGTGCAAGCCAGAAGTTCCCTGGGAATATTAGTATTTTTATTTGATCTACAAAACCCCAGTGTTTGCGGGATCCAGTGCTTGTCAATGGCTTGTCTTTTTAGGGGTGGGGAAAGCGCTTCACACCCTCTTATCAGCAAAATTGGCCTTCTATGGTCTCTAGCTTTGGTCTGTCCCCTGGGTATTGTATTTTTCCTGGATATGGCTTCCAAGATGTAGCTACATTTAGGGACATGATATTATTAAATGGACTGTTATGGTTCTCTAATTTTGGATTAAATCAACCGACTGACATCTGGCTGTGTTTTTGTGGGCATCCATATAAACTTTACAAAGGGCTACTGAGAGCTTAGCGGCTTCCCTGGTGGCTCCGCAGTAGAGAATCCCCCTGCCAATGCGGGAGATACCAGTTCAGTCTCTGAGTCAAGGAAATGCCCTGGAGAAGGAGGTGGCAGCCCACTGCAATATTCTTGCCCAGAGGATCCCATAGAGGAGCCTGGTAGCCTGCAGTCCTTGGGGGCTGCTGAAGAGTCGGACATGACTTAGCCACTAAATAACAGCAGTGGAGACTAAGTGGCTTTCTTCACTGTTTCGCTTTATTCATCTTTTTTATTTAGAAAACCTTCAAGGCCCACTGTGTTCCTTTCCATTTCCACCACTTCTTAATTGGGGGCCGTTATCAACTCTCACTGACAGTATTCCTTCGTAAATGACTTTTTAGGACAACAACATTTGTCTCTGGCTGCGCTGCTCCTCATTGCTCTGTGAGGCCTTCTCTAGTTGCGGCGAGCCGGGCTGCCCGTGGCGGCGCGGGCCTCTCCCGGGAGCGCGGGCCCCGGCGTGGCCTCCGTGGCCGTGGTGCACGGGCTGAGTTGCTCCCGGGTGTGTGGAATCTTCTCAGACAGGGATCAAACCCTTGTCCCCCCGCACTGGCAGGCGGATTCTTATCCACCGAGCCACCAGGAAAGTCCCATAAATGACTTTCAATCTGTTTCGGGGGCCGCTGCATAATATACTAAAATGTCACTTTGATTACTACCCCCACCCACTTAAAAAGGTTCATGGCATAATTTTAAAATTATATACATATACATATATGTGTGTATTTGGCTCTGACTGCAAAAGCAAGATATGGTTTTTGCAGAAAATCTGGAAAATAGAGAAGAGCAACAGGAAGAAAAAAAGTCACTTATAATCTCCTACCAAAACGACGGTCTGTGGTTACTATGTTGATCCACAGCTTAGAAGTTGTTCTGTCTTTACTGACAGAGGACCCTTCCCAGCCCGACCCCAACCCTGACATAGCAACCTTCTCTCTCTAGTTGCTTCCTTTCTGGGAACCTGTACTGCTGTGTATGGGACTTTTCATATTTACCTCTCAATGCTTTTTTCCTGATTCTGTAAACAATCCAAGAGACTGTATGCTTTAAAATATATATATAAGGAGCAAAGTAAAAGAATTATATTTAAAAACACCTCAACACCGTGAAATAAAACTATCATTTTCTGTTTATAGGTGTGTGCCTAAGCACACACAATTTCCTATAAACGAGTTCGTGGCATCCATGTGGTTTTTACGGTTGCTCTCTTCTTTCATTTTCACTTCTTTTCCCCCACTCCCTCCCTCCCCTCACCCTAATCCCTCTCCCCCATGTTGCAGTGTTATCAGCCTTGTGTGTTATGCTTCTACACTTCACTCCTGTTTAACACATGTAATTATATTAAACATCTGGATATAACAGAAACGTGTGATTTCTCCTCATTGCTTCATAAAAATCAGGTTAGACCGCATGCTCCTCTTTCATCTTGCTGCTTCTCACTGTGCAGTGACCCAGTGCTGAGGTTCTGCCCGTCTTTCTTTTTTTGGCACAGCATACTATTTCTTGGTTGCGCATAGTATGACCTGTTGATATTTGGTTCCAGACAGTGCTGCAGTCACAGGGACATGCGATGACTCGTCAGTGCTGGTCGTCTTGACTTGGATAGGTACTTCAGATTGCTTTCTAAACGGCACAGCATTGCTCCCTCCACCAGCAGAGTCTGAGGTAACTTCTGGTATGTTCTTGCGTGTGGCTGTGACAGGGTCAGCCCTGAGAAGCAGAGCTGCTAAACTGCAGGGAAGGGTAAGGAGATGGGGGTGCCTTTGAAGTCCCAAGCCTCAAGACTAACATGGAGCCATACAAGACCATCACAGTAACATGTATAAGAGAATTCATTAAGAAGAGATTATGGTTTTCTCAAACTGGATTCTGGTGAAGAAATATTTGTAAAAATGAATCTTATAGCTTAAGGTGTTATTTTATGCTTAGGATCTTTATTTCGGCTTTAAACAACGTAACTTTATTACCTTGCATTCTAGAGGTCAGCTGTACAATGCAGACCTCACTGGGTTCAAATGAAGTGAAGAGGGCTGAGGAGAAGGAGGGCCGAGGGGAAGGAGGGCCGAGGGGAAGGAGGGCCGAGGGGAATGCGCGTCTTCGCTGTTTCCAGCCTCTAAAGAATCCTTGCGCCTCTTCTCCATCTTTAGAGATATGCTTAGGATTTTTTTTTAAGCAGACAACATTTGGTTAGCATTGCAGCTAGAAATTTCCCTCTTGGCTTTAGTTTTTTTTTCTTTACAAGTTTTGGCAGAACTCAAAAGGTGAAGTGTATCACACAATTTCTGAACCTCTGCGTTCAAAGTACACACGTGGATGAATGGCAACAGGGGATCTGAGAGTTCCCACGACAGTTTACATTTCCAGTGCTTTGAAATCAACTGTCCCCGTGGTGTGAGAAGCCTGCAGGCAGGAGGGTGGGCTGAATGCACAGCCTGGGCCTCAGCCTCCGAGATGGGCCCCGCTCCATCCCCTGCCCTCCTCACTGCCTGTCCCCCGAAGCCTGGGCCCTGGCACGGCCCACTCTCGCCTGGAGGCCAGGCTCTGCGCCCTGCCGCTGCCCTGCCCCTCCCCTCCCCGCCCTCTGTCCCTCTCCCTTCCAGCTCGCCTGTGTTCTTGCCTCCCCCGAGAGACGCAGTATTTGCAGGCGATGCAGCGTGCGCTGCCTCCCACGCCCTTTGGGTGCAGCCTCACGGCTGCTGACCTGTTTCAGTGGTTTTCATCCCTGATTTTTCTGCTGATGGCTCTCCACCTGACAGAAAGCTTTCCCCAGCACCCCCCCACCTTTCAGTGTTTTAATCTGAACTCATTTTGGGTCCTTGAGTCGCTGAGGGCCTGAAGCCTCCTTGTAGGGTAGAAATAGATTCTGTCTCTGAGAGAACCCTGACCAGGCTGTTCTGTGCGAATGACTGTCACCCTCGTTGTCCCACCAGGAGAAGCACCTCGATAATCATGGGTCATTAGAACTGCGTGGAGAGCGGGCGAGGTGGTCTAGAAGGCAGCTCTGCCATTTTTCAGTGGAGTCTCTGTCCAGGAGAGTCGTGAGCAGGATTCTGGTTCTAATGCCTCAATTCTGTATTTGCTCACCTTTGTGGATTAGACAGAGCCTAAATTTTATTTTCAGAGAGAGAGAGAGTGTGTGTGGTTTTATACGTACAACTTGACTGAACACAGTGGCTCTGTGGTTTATCTTTTACTGAGAACTGCTTTTTTTCCCCTTTTCTAAGAAAATGCTAGTTTCCTAAACTGAAGTCTTCCTTGCGAGTTTATTAGTAGTGAGGGCTGTTGTGTGCGGGCCTGCTGGTGATACTAAGATCAAACAATCACCCAGTTCAGGTGACTTTGACACAAATCATATTGACTGAAATAGTACTGAGCATGTGATGCTGGCGTGTGACATTTGAATATTTGCCAAGAAAAGCACCCGAGTCACTCTAACCGGCTGCAAGAGTAACAGATTTGCCTGCCTTACCGTTTTACGTGCATTTTTATGTGGGAATCTGAAACCAAACTTTATAGTTTGGGGAGGGAAAGTGACATACACAGTCAGCATGAGTCTGTTTACCTGCTTTTCCCTTTCACTGTGTACAGGAATTTAGGTCACTTAGTCCTAATCAGGAGCAATGTATAAACTATGGGACATGGATGTTAACAAGTCTGAATTTTCCAAATATTCTTTCTCTCCCACCCACCTCTCTTGCAGTTCCTTTCCACACTTTTCCATCCGTCTCATAAAGACCGTGATCCATATTTGATAAGGCTTGGGACTTAGGCCTAAGGCCCCCGGGCCCTGTTGTGTCCTGTGACTCCACGTCACTGTGAGACTCACTCTCTGGCCTTGGTTTTCTGGTCTCTAAAGTGGGCCCCCTAAATCCTTTGCCCCCTGAGAACATCATGCCTTCTTTCCCTTTCCTCCTTTCCTTTGGGGGAAGCTCATGATCTTCACAACTGTCACGTTCAGTGTTTTTAGGGCTCCTGAGAAGTTTCCTGTAACGACAGAAGGCAAGTAGAAATGCAGTGTTCTACTGTCAGTCATTAGAGTCCGCGCCACCCCAGAGTAAACTGGTTGCGTTTCTGATAAAAACCCGTGTAGGGACAGGAGGGTTGAGGACAGTCTGCCCCCTGCTTTTCACGACGGAAGCGTGTGCTTGAGCCGCGTGGCTCTGTTGTGTTGGCAGGTGTGTCATTAGCCAGAGAGGCAGAGATTGTAGCCAAGTCAGAGTAACACCATGTGCCGCGACACTTTACATTCAGGAGAAGACTCTACCTGTCAGCACCATCGTTCTCGTCATTTACTGATTTCACTGCACGCGGTGAAGGACCACAGTCAGGCCATACTCCCTAAGATGTGGACCATAAGGGATGGCCAAAGCTCCAGTGTTCGGCCAAAAGAGTATTAGTGAAGAATTAAGGTGACCACTTAAAATACACAGTCAGCTTAAAACTGGAAGTAAAGAATGCCAGGTGGCATGGTGGTAAAGAATCTGCCTGCCAATGCAGGAGACACAGGCTCCATCCCACAGCCGGGAAGATCCCCTGGAGGAAGAAATGGCAACCCACTCCAGTCTTTTCACCCGGAGAATCCCATGGAGAGAGGAGCCTGGCGGGCGGCAGTCCATGGGGTCACAAAGAGTCGGACACGAGTGAGAGGCCACCACCGGCAGGGACGGCCGCGGGGCAGAAGGCCGGAGCAGAAGCGCTGGGCAGAGCAGCCAGGGTGGCGCTCTCCAGAGGCGGCTCTGGGCAGAGATGCGTCTGAGCCTGGGACTTGACGTGGTGGGGCCGAGTGGAGAGAAGTAAAGAGAAGAGTTGGCAGCTCGGAACTGGGTCGGAGAACAGTGAGACCGCGAGTGAGGACAGAGCGTGTGGGCTACAGGGAGTGACAGGTGGGGCCCGGGCTTCAGAGTCAGCAAGAAGCCACCGATTTATTCCGAGGAGCCCTGCAGAAATGAATGGCAAGAAATGAGAACCCGCCACCCGCTCTGAATGGCAGGGGAAAAATGAACAGGGAAGCAGAAGGCTTACAGGCGAGATAAGCTCATTTTGAGACATATGACTAAACTGAAACCCAGATAAAATATTATCTGTGAATCCAGTATCTTGCATTAGTTAGAAATTCAGTTTCTTTGTGTCTCATTCACAAAAGAGCAGTATGCATTTTAGGGAACACACGGGTGCAGACTGTGGGCTGCAGACTCCTTACTGATGAGAATGTTGCCAGCTAAGCAAATTTTAACCAAGCACACTGGGAAAGGATGACACGGGAGTGGAATCTGAAGCCAGCGATAAGGTGATACAGATGCAATGCCAATTCTGCATTCACTGTTTCGGAAAGAAGGAGACTGTGCTCTCTAGGGCCTGAGTCCACACTGAGCCCCTTACTCACCACCAAGGTTATTACCAAGGGGCCATAACCCCGAGGCCTTCATGGAGTACCTCCTGTAGACTTAGTCTGTCCTCCGTTCAATAGCCCAGGCCCTTCCAGGGCTCCCCCAGACTTCCAGAATCTTCCCTACCTCCCCTTCACGTCCAAATCCTGGGCAAAGTGGTGTTTAACTCTGCTGCTCCTTTTGGGCTACCGTCGTGTCTCTTGCGCACGGATTTTAAGCGGATGATCTGCCCCTAGCTCCACTGCCTCATTCCCTGCTCCCCTTCCCCACCCACCCCCCACCGCTCCAGGGGGCCGTCTGTTCCCATCCTTCTCATGAAGCAGCTGTCTTACGCACCCGTTTCTGAGCACGTCCAGAGCCACGCTGGCGCACTCTGCTGGAGCAGGTGAACCTCAGGAAGCCTCTCTCCCGAAACACCAGACCTTGCGTCTATCGCGCAAGCGGCATCCTCCCTGCCCTCGCCCTGAGCGGCCGCAGACCAGCTCCGAGTGGAGCCCCTCCGGAGCCCCCTCTCCGCTCCCTCCGGGTAGATCCAGATGCCGGCTCGGGCCTCCTGCTCTCTGCGCCTCCGGTCACATCTCCGCCCCTGAACTACCCGCCTGTGTGCACGCGGTTCCCGAACCCCGGGCTCTGACCGTCGGCCCCCCTGTCTCCATCCCACATTCACTGCCCTCGGCTGCTCTCATGCCCCGGGGCTCCCCACCGTTTCCCACTGCGTCTCTTCCTCTGCCAGACGCCCCCTGGCCCTGGCGCGCCTGCCTCTGGCGCGGCCGGCCGGCTCCCGCCACCTTCGGCCGCCTTCCCGCCGCCCAGCTCCGCCCTTGCGCCTCGCTGCCTCCGCCTCCGTCCTCACCGTGGTCCTAGACGTGCCGTCTGTGGGCAGGCTCCTGAGGGCTTACTTGATCTGTGCAAGCAGAGCAGGTCGAGGTCAGAAGTGAGTTCTAGTGACCAGAAGTCAGACTTGAATCATAAAAACTGAGAGTCATGGACCGTCAATCAGTTCTCAAACCTGGGCCAATTTATAGACCCAGGGCCCCGTGAGTGAGGGGAGGCTGGTTCCCCTTGCGGAAGGACCCTGCTGCACCCCCCCTCCCCAAATTTATACTCTCAACCTGTCTCCCGGCCTTGCCTAAAGGGACCTGCAGCCTTTACCAGGGTGACAGTGTACTGGGGAAAAGGAAACGCTAGACCTTTGAGGACTGCGGGACGCGGGACCCAAATGGACACTGATTCCAGGACACCCGGTGCCTCCAGACTGCGGCCGCCAGTGCGACCGGGGGCTTGGGGCCGGGGGTCCCCGTGGCGTCAGCTCTCCGTGTGCCCCTCCCTCTCCCCGCGCTGCAGGGCACCCTGCGACCTCTCTGCTCCTGGCTCAGACCTTCCCGAGCCCGGCTCCGGAGAGAGGGCGGCCTCCCCCGCTGAATGGCCGCGGTCTATCGGCAGAATACCACCCGCCGCCAGCCTTCCTGGCTGCAGGGCTCAGCCCACGCCCTCTGCTGCGCCCCCCCACGCGCCCCTCCCCCCGCCCCCTCCCCCTCTGCGCTTGCACTGGCCCCTGCACCTGGAATTCTTTTTCGCTTCTGTGTCTGGATTTGTGTGGTGCCTGTTTTTAGCACAAATACACCACGTCCCCCTTGTAAAACATTTTTTTCTCCACTTTAGCTAGTAACAGCCAGGGAAATGAGCTAAAGAGTGTGGGTGGATTAATTCACCAGTGCCGGGGACAGGAGGGGTCCTTCTATGAGTGGGTCGTTAACAGTCTTCATAAACAAAAGATCGCCTTGTTTATACCTGTTCTTCAGAGTCAGCATTTCTTAAATCTGCTCAAGGTGGAAGGGAGTGCTTTGTGTTTAAAAAATCATTTGGGCAGCAGGGAAATAAGAACTGTTCACTCGGTTTCATGCGAGAGCCTAGTCCAGGACAGGTGGCCTCTGCACTGGCTCAAATAAAGCAGAATGGGCTGTGGAAACCCATCACAGAGCAGGCGGGTGAAGGGCCAGGTGGCTGCCCCCGGCCAGATGGGGATATTTATTTAGACCTTCAGTGCTTCTTGTCAAGAGTCCCTTTAATCAAGAACCTTCCTTTGGATGTTTAATCAACTGCCGGGGTCTTTGAATGTTAGTCTTTTTTTTTTTTTATTAAAGAAATAAAGGTAATTCTCATTCCAGTTTTCCTCTCTCCAAAGTTGAGATTAAACACTGTTGGTGGAGTCCATGCAAGCCGCAACATCCCGCTTCCTTCCAGACTTCCATTCGAAGTTCCCAGATCTCATTGTCAAACTGACACAGCGCAGATAGTAAATTGAAAATATTATAAATCCCAGGGATGTTTTTTCATGCCAAGTAAGGCAGCGCCACCCTGAGGGTCTGGCAGGCTCTGTGGTCCTCCAGGCCCTGGGCTGGCCTACCAGCCACTGTTGGGGACCAGGCAGCCTGGACCCTTAGTGTGGCGCCGGGTCTGCAGGAAATCACGCAGCTCTGCACGCTGCGTTCGTCCCTGACCGTCTTTGAGTTCTTCTCCTTTGATGGGCTCTCTTCTCACTTTTTGACGACTGCGTTACTCTCCCCTCTCCGAACAGTTACAACACGCTCGTGGAGCTCCCACTGGGGCCAGGCCCACGCTCACCTGCTGGGGTCTCTACTAAGATGGTCAAGCCCTTCCTGCCCCTGCCTCTGAGCCCTCCTCTTCCTCTATGTCTTGCAGTTCAGTTCAATTCAGTCACTCAGTCGTGTCCAACTCTTCGCGACCCCATGAATCACAGCACACCAGGCCTCCCTGTCCATCACCAGCTCTCGGAGTTCACTCAGACTCACGTCCACAGCCATCTCATCCTCTGTCGTCCCCTTCTCCTCCTGCCCCCAATCCCTCCCAGCATCAGAGTCTTTTCCAGTGAGACAACTCTTCACATGAGGCGGCCAAAGTACTGGAGTTTCAGCTTCAGCATCAGTCCTTCCAATGAACACCCAGGACCAATCTCCTTTATGATGGACTGGTTGGATCTCCTTGCAGTCCAAGGGACTCTCAAGAGTCTTCTCCAGCACCACAGTTCAAAAGCATCAACTCCTCTGCGCTCAGCTTTGTGTCTTTGCTCCCCACAAAGGCTTTTATTTTCATGACTTCCGTCATGAAGCTATGTTCCCACTTCTAGTTGCCCATCTGAAGTTGAGTATTAAATTTCCTCTTTTTCTCCCCCAAATTCAGGGTGTCCTCAGGATATCCAGCTCCCTTCTGCCTCTATGAGGAGTGGTACAAGTTTCCTTCTTTCAAGACCTGAAACCTGGAAAGCATCCTGTGTCCGCGTTTCTCCTCTGTGCTCAGGAATCTGCCTCAACCTTCTTCTGAGGATCTTGCTCATCTCTCCTTCTTTGCCATTTCCACTGCTTCTGTTCTACCTGGGCTGATGGCTGCACACCTGCCTGGCCCGTCAGTGAGCTCTGCACGTCCAGGCCCACGTTCCCTTTGTAAACGCCATCTCACTCGTGTCCCTCTTAAGCGGCAGAGGTGATGTCTTACTCTTGACAGCGTCTGACTCACCTTGCACACAGCTGGCGCGTAACCAGCGCTTGTTGCTCTCTTGGCAGAAGTATAGTGGCATGTTAGCTTGTCAGCCTCACTCTCTGGCTTTCTTTACCTGGTGGAACCTTCGAAGATGATTCCCCACGGTAACAAAGTCCCCCAGTGTCATAGCTGTGGGGAAAGTGCAGCATTGCGGAGAACAGTGAAATGAATCCACAAACTGGGACATGAAATCAGGGAGGGAAGCCCAGGAATTAGAATTACTTGATGTGTGAGAAGCAGAGATGGTGAGAACTGACTGGAGACGTTGCTGCCCTGGCGGCCCTGGGGCGGTGGGTGTGCCCCTCGTCCCGGGCGGCCTTGAGATGGTGGTGTGTGCCCCTTGCCCCGGTGGCCCTGAGACGATGGCGTGTGCCTGGCGGCCCTGGGATGGTGGCGTCTGCCCTCGGCCCTGGCGGCCGTGGGACGGTGGCGTGTACCCCTCGGCCCCGGCGGCCCTGGGTTGGTGGCGTGTGCCCCTCGGCCCCGGCGGTCTGCTTTCTGTTGCCTGTTCACCGCTTTTATCTTGGCTTGCGCTGGCGGGGTGCAAGCACCAAGGCCACGGCAGGATGCGGTTGGAGGGTGCAGTCCCAGAGGCCCAGGGGTTGGGAAGGCCGTGGCCGAGCACGCCTGGAGAGGAGGATGTGAACACAGGGATGGGGGTGACTCAGACCTCCTCCTTGAAGAGGTGACGCTTTCATAGGGTCAGACTGGAAACAGAGAACCCATGTCAGAAGGGGCAGAGGCGAGGGCCAGGAGGAGAGCTACGGGTTCCAGGTAAGGGATGCGCTCAGGCGAGAACTGTCAGACCCCGAATCGGGTTATGCAGAAGGCTGTGGCCTCCTCTTTTCTGGAAACGCTAGACTGGAACAGACAGCCCTTCACGGCGGCCTGAGCGCCGGCGTCTCTGGAGGCCCGGGGTGGGCCCGGCCTCCCAGCCCCACGGCTGGCTTGTCTGGGCCTGGCTCTGCAGGGTTAATCTCTGCAGGCTGCTGCCCACTCGGCCACAGAAGTGAAGTTCGTTACTAATGAGGAATAATAAAAGGCCCTTCTTTTTCTAGACTTCCTCCATGGGTGGTGTTGTTTTCATTCCAAGTGGGGGGGTTGTTTTGCTTTTTCTCCTTTCATGGCCTTCAAATTTAGCTTGTAGGTAAGCCCTGCCCAGTGGTTCAGGGCAAGCTGATGAGAGAAGCCAGCCCAAAATACGATGGGTGCTCCCCACGTTCTTCAGAGCTGGTGTGCGGAGCGTGGGTGCAGGAAGGAAAGCTAGGCCGCTGCTGATCTTCGAGGACACGTCAGCACTGACAGGGGAGACCTTTGGGGATGTCAGTGTGTGGTCTGTTTCCTTCCACAACTGTTAATGAAGAACGCACTCCGTGCCCTGCATGGTTCTTGCCAGTTTCAGAAGAAACAAATGCGTGAGGCACAATCCCTCCTTCCAAGGCGTTTACCGTCTAGCAGGAAAGATAAGCTGTGCTTACAGAGCACCTTGTGCATTACGGAGAGCGGGTTATTCTGGCTCAAAGGAACACTTGAGACGGATGACATCACGCTAGAATTATAATAATTTGAGTCTACTTTTTCGATCTTTGTCATTTCTACCTTGGATTAGTCTGATATTTTACTTTAAAAATATGATTTCTGAATAGGTAATAGGTTCACATGGTTTTCATACTGAAACAATTTAGAAACATTTTTATTGATGAGTTTCCTCTCACCTTGTCCCCATCCACCCAGTTCACTCCCTTACTCCCTGGAAACAGGTGACTATGTTAATTTCTTGAGTATGTATATGGACTTTTCATGCAAAATAAGTGTGTGTGTGTGTGTGTGTGTGTGTGTGTGTGTGTGTGTATTTACTTATTTACGTCTGCCTGTTCCCTGCATAAAGGCAGCCCTGCTCTCCGGCTGGCCTGTGGGTCCATCAGGGTGTCTTGGAGCCTCAGTGTGCCAGTGCCTCCTCTTCCTCTCTTCATGGGTGAGCTGCTGCCTTCATAGCATTTCAGTGTTTGGCAGATTATTATGGTGGATCCATTATCTATCGCTGGGTCACAAACTGCTCCGTAACTTGGTGGCTTAAACTAAAACAACGGTTTTGTTTATTCACAGTTCTTCGGGGGCTGTTAGACTGGGGTTCCGCTGGGTAGTTTTCCTTTCATGGATTCACTGGTATGAACGGGGCCGTCTGGCGGCCTGACTGGGCCTCGATGGCCCAGCATGGCTCCACTCGCGTGCTGGTGGGAGAGTCCACCGCCGCTGGCTCCTGGTGTCCGGGAGCCTAGCACAGGCTTCTTCCCGTGGTGACTAGGTTCCCAACACGGGGAGGGATTATGCCGCAGTATAAAAAGGCTTATGGGGGCTCTACTTGCAGCATGCTCACTCACGTTCCATTACCCAAGCAGGCCACAGGGTCCAGCCCAAGGCCAGAGGGAAGGGTCTGCCCAGGGAAGGCGTCACTGGAGGCACTGTGCAGCTGTCCTCTCCACATTTTGTTACCACCCTTATTGATGGGCACCTGGTTATCTCCAATCATTTGGTCTTACAGATGACGCTTTAACAGATAACCGTTGTCATCAGTCAGTTAAAATGTGGGCAGGAGACATTACCAGAAGGGTTGCTGAGGCAAAGGTGGTAAATGCTTTTTAAATCATCTATCTATTCTATTTCTGTTATTTCTCAGGTTATTTTAAGCTTGTATTCTTCAGTCACTTGTGTAGGAGCTTTGAAAATGTGCAGAGTTCAGACAGGAAATATGTATAAACTGAGTTAATTAAAAACTCATTCTTTAAAGGATGAAAGCTAGACTAGAAATCAAATAATTTTGAACAAGGTAACATGTATTTGAATAAATATGCTTATTATTATAATAATGCTTTACATTTGTATCGTGCTTACGGTGTAGAAAGTTTGCTTGAAATGCCTTCGTGCTCAGAATTTTATGAGTTGAAGGTATAAGTGGCCCCATTTTATTTAGATTTATGTACTGTTGTTCAGTCACTAAATCCTGTACGCCTCTTTGCAACCTCATGGACTGCAGCACGCCAGGCTTCCCTGTCCACCAACTCCTGGAGCTTGCTCAAACTCATGTGCTCATCCAGTCGGTGATGCCATCCAACCATCTCATCCTCTGTCATCCCCTCCTCCTCCTGCCTTCAATCTTTCCTAGCCTCAGGTCCTTTCCAATGAGTCAGTTCTTCGCATCAGGTGGCCAAAATATTGGAGCTTCAGCCATACACTGCGTCCCTTTCTGTAGGGACTTGGGCCGCACCCTGTCTCGGGCTACACCGGTGGCTCGGTGGTGAAGTACCCGTCTGCCAATGCAGGAGACACCTGTTTAGTCCTTCGGTTGGGAAGATCTCCTGGAGGAGGAGACGGCAACCCACTCCAGTATTCTTGCTGGGAAAATGCCTTGAACAGAGGAGCCTGGTGGGCGACAGTCCATGGGATCACAGAGTTGGACATGACCGAGGGACGGAGCACCCGGTGTCCTGTCTTAGCCTCAGATACATTCATTTGCTCCACTTGCTAACTGCCATCCGAATACCTCACAATCACATGAGATGTCTTCTCAGGAGGCTTTTTTAAAAAAACAGAAATAGGTCACTTCTAAGTTCTGAATACTTGAGAAACATCCCCCAATATTTCTCTTGTTCTGCACGTGGCATCGCTGAGAGCTGTATTTTCTGATCTGAGTCACCAGTAAATCTCGAAAGAGGAATTCTTTTTAAGCTCATGTGCTTGCTTTCAGCTTTCAGGAAAGAGGAGGGAGTTATTCTTAAATAAAACCTTGTCTTGGCCCTCCTACAGCGGACGCGGAAAGCAGACTGTTGAATTTTTTTCATTCACACTCAGACGTTTTCACAGAGGCTCGGTCACGGCGAAGTGGGCCCCACACTCAAACCACCCACTTCCCTGAAGCTTGATTGATGAGCAAAGCTGTTCTGCCTGAGGGCAGCCTGTTTGCAGGAGCTGGGATGATGACGGTCCGACATGCACAGATTTCAAACCAGGTCTCTTATCCCAGGATGGCAGGCTGCAGGCCAGAATGTTTGTTTCGGAGGCAGGAGAGGGGGACGGATGCGCATCAGGGGCAGGGCGAGCCGCCTGGACTAGGAGTCACCCCACATTCTCGAGTCGCCCCAAGAGCGTGGCGGTTCAGGCCAAAGTCCTCCTTAGGGCTGAGAGAACTCTGCTGGTGCCCGCCGCCACGGAACACAGGCCACGGAACTGTGATGCGCAGGTGAGTGGGAAGAGACTTAGTCCAGTCCTGTGCAACTAGGAGGGGGCCCGTCGGACTAAGACTCTCTAACATCAAAGAGAGGCGCACATTTAAAGGAAGACGGAAATTTGATGCCGAGTCAAAAGAGCCTGTGCTGGGAGTTTGGAAACAGAGCCAGGCAGTGGCGCTGTGGAGAGGCTGAGTCGGAACCGCGTCTGCACGGCTCCTCTCTGCCGCATCCGGCGGTGTCTTACAGAGGCTGAGTCGGAACCGCGTCTGCACGGCTCCTCTCTGCTGCATCCGGCAGTGTCTTACAGAGTAGGCTCAGCAGGAGCGCGGAGGCCCCAGATGCTAAGGCTCAGTGTGACCTTGGAAACCATCTTGCCCAGGCTCCCATTTTAGGGAGAAATAAACTGAGGCATAGGAAGGCTAGGAAAATGGCCTGGGGTGGCTTGCCTGGTGGAGCCAGGTCTTCTAAATCTTAGTACGGTTACTTGCCAGTGGATTGTGCCACCCAGTGCCCTATGAAAGTTATGGGAATGAATGAATAAATTAATTTCCTTTTTAAAGAAACTTATTTAAAAGCTGGATAGGGGCTTTCCAGGTAGCTCAGGGGTAAAGAATCCCACCTGCCAAGCAGGAGATGTGGGTTTGTTCCTTGGGAAGACCCTCTGGAGAAGGAAATGGCAACCATCCCAGTTATTCTTGCCTGGGCAATCCCACGGACAGAGGAGCCTGGTGGGCTGTAGTCCATGGGGTTGCAAAGAGTCAGACATGACTGAGCAACTGAGCATGCCCGCAGGCATTTAAAAGTTATTTATTCAAGTCTTATCCCAGCTGGTACATCTTATCCCAGCTGGTGGTGGTGGGAAAAGGAGGGTTGTAAGGATGAACTGGTTAGTGTTTTTTGAAGGACCTTCTGGAATCTGGGTTTGCCTTAAACATCAGTATTGGATGAAAAATTGAACTTTTCTGATGATTTGTCATCAGCTCAAGGTGCAGATAGACTGCGAGTCGGGGGAGTTCAGCCGAGGCTGAGCTTGGCCCGTGTGCTCTGTGGAGAGCTGGATCTCAGTGTGGCAGGAGGAGCGGAGCTCTTTAAGGAAGAGACCCCAGCCTTGCACTTGGTTCCTCTGCAGTGTGGGAGGCTCACTGCCTGCTTCACGCAGAAGGTGCCTGACTTACTCCAAGCGGGCTTGGAGCTCAGAGGATTCAGACATCCAGGCAACTGTCACCCCTTCCTTCAAACTGATGTTCCTTGCGCTGCGTGGGATTTTCTGTCATCTCTGGCTCTTGACCGGCTGCTGGGACACAGCGGAAACTCTCTCCAGTGCCTTCACAGAGCAGTCTTCCAGAGTCTGTTGTCGTGAATCCATTCACTGAGAAAAGGGGGCTAGGGTCTCCCTCTCCCCTACAAGGGGTCAGGGCTGGTCGTTATTTCCCTTTGGGGATAGAGTCAGGTATTGTTCTGCCAGCCACTGAACACGTTCTAGAAACCCATTTATCGATATCTACAACACTGCCTTATATTTGGTTTCCTGTGTCGTCAAGAAAAACCTGCAACTAACTAAAAGTAGGGATTCCAATGAAATGTGGGTTCTACTTCGCTGGGTTTGGTGTGGGAGGCTGTGTAACTCTAAGAATACCGGTAGTGGTATCTATCTACATTCTAAGAATTAGGGAGGTGAGGTTTGTACCGAATTAAATCACCCTGTCATATCTGTGAGGCTTCCTGCAGAACGAAGGCAAAAATAAACCCAAACAAACAAAACAAGAACGTGTCTGAAGACAGTGAGCCGTGCGCTTTCTGAACAGTAAAGAGTCTGCACCGGGCCTGGAAAGCTTCTTGTAGACCTGCTTTCTTGAAAGGTGCTTTTGCTGGGCGGGTGGGGGAGGTGTTGCTTCTTGTTACTGTTTTGCCTGTGGTTCTTAGTACCCTATTTACCTGGGGTGTGGTTGCCAGTGTTGGGATTTTCTTGATAAAAAGGGGGGAGGAGAGATAAGACGCTGCCCACAGCACGGAGCACGTGGGACAAGTCCAGCTCGGCCGTGTGTGCGTGTCCGTGTGTGTGTGTGTCCATGTGCACACACGCGCTCGTGTGTTCATGTGTGCACACATGGGTGTGTCCATGTGTGCGCGTGTGCATGCGTGTGTGCGCGCGTTTCTCTGTGTCTGTCTGTATGTCTGTATCAGCGTGTGTCTCTGTCTCAGTGTGTGTGTCTAGGTATCTCTGTGCGTCTCTGTGTGTATCTGTGTGTCCATGTGCCTGTATGTGTCTCTGTGTTTGTGTCCGTGTGTGTGTGTGTGTGTGCATTTCTGTGTGTTTGTGTCCGTGTGTGTCTGTGTCTCTATCGCTGTGTGTGTGTGTGTGTGTGTGTGTGTGTGTCCGTGTGCCTGTGTGTCTCTGTGTTTGTGTCCGTGTGTGTGTGTGTGCGTTTCTGTGTGTTTGTGTCCGTGTGTGTCTGTGTCTCTATCGCTGTGTCTCTGTGTGTCTATGTGTGTTTGTGTGTCCGTGTGCCTGTGTGTGTCTCTGTGTTTGTGTCCATGTGTGTGTGTGTTTCTGTGTGTTTGTGTCTGGGTGTGTCTGTGCGTCTCTGTGCTTGCCTGTATGTCTGTGTGTTTGTGTCTGTGTCTGTGTCTCTATCGCTGTGTCTCGTGTGTGTGTGTGTGTGTGTGTGTGTGTGTCCGTGTGCCTGTGTGTGTCTCTGTGTTTGTGTCCATGTGTGTGTGCGTTTCTGTGTGTTTGTGTCCAGGTGTGTCTGTGCGTCTCTGTGCTTGCCTGTATGTCTGTGTGTTTGTGTCCGTGTGTGTCTGTGTCTCTGTCGCTGTGTCTCTGTGTGTCTATGTGTGTTTGTGTGTCCGTGTGCCTGTGTGTGTCTCTATGTTTGTGTCCGTGTGTGTGTGTTTCTGTGTGTTTGTGTCCAGGTGTGTCTGTGCGTCTCTGTGCTTGCCTGTATGTCTGTGTGGTTGTGTCCGTGTGTGTCTGTGTCTCTGTCGCTGTGTCTCTGTGTGTCTATGTGTGTTTGTGTGTCCGTGTGCCTGTGTGTGTCTCTATGTTTGTGTCCGTGTGTGTGTGTTTCTGTGTGTTTGTGTCCGGGTGTGTCTGTGCGTCTCTGTGCTTGCCTGTATGTCTGTGTGTTTGTGTCCGTGTGTGTCTGTGTCTCTGTCGCTGTGTCTCTGTGTGTGTCTGTGTGTGTTTGGGTGGCCCTGTGTCTGTCACTGTGCGTCTTGCCTGTGTGTCTGTGTGTCTGTGTCTCTGTCGCCGTGTCTCTGTGTGCGCCCGTGTGTGTTTGCGTGGCCCTGTGTCTGCCAGCGTGCGTCTGTCGCTGCGGGTGTGGGGCTGTAGGGGTTCAGGCTGACCCTCTTTCCTTCAGCATCACCCCTCTCCTTTCCTCAGCCTGAACTGACTTTGCTGGGAGGGCAAACACAACGACTTTTTCACAAAATGAAGACCAAATAATCTGAAAAACTCAAATAAAATCCACCTTATGACCCAGTATTAAAAAGCAGACATTTTCCACGGAGAAAGGCCCATCCCGGGCTGGGGAGGCCAGGCCAGCTTAGCCTGAGTCCTCTCCGGTCCCGTCTCTTTTCCGCCCCTGGCCCCACTTTAAAAGAAGCGTCTCCTGGACGCCTCCCCACTCTCCGCATGACTTTTGTTGGAACCCCAGGTCGGCGGTGCTGGCGGGAGAAGGGCGCTGAGAGCCGGAACGGAGCTCGCCGCCCGCCGGCCTCCTCTGACTCCAGGTGGGAGCTGCGGACGCGCCCCTGCAGGGCCTGTGCCCGCCGGCGCGCGCTCCTTCCCAGGCGGGAGCTCTGCAGGAGGCGCGGCCACGGTTTGGCTTCCAGGTGCTGCCTGCCCCGAATCTGGCAGGACAGACCAGAAGGTGGGACCGTGAGAGCCCCCAGGTCCTGAGTTCTTAACCACGTGACTGTCACGGTGCTGGCTTGCCTTGCTCTATCTGAGTCCGGAAGGCCACAGGCTGGTACAAGCATTTACAGACAAGGGACCCGAAGCTCCAAGAAAATGAGTGGTCTTTGGACAATGGCACGGCTCCCAAGGGCTGGCCTGGGGCTTGAGCCAAGGGCGAACTCTGAAGACAAAGCTCTCGGTCTCTGCAGCACCCTTGGAAGACGCCAAGCCCTTAGGGAACATATTCAAGTCAATTTCAGCCCTTATGGGTTTGGTAGCCACGTGTCACCAAGCCATATCTTTCTTTTTAAAAACTTATTTTATTGAAGTATAGTTGACTTAGCCATAACTTTGGAAATGTTACTTTTCTCACTTGGTTTGACATCATCATCGTATTTTCTGTTCTAAGAAATCAAAACATCGAAAATTGTTTTTGGCCACTTCTTATTCTGAGGTGCAGTCTGGGAGGTGCAGGTTAAGATGCTAAAACATTAGGATTTGTAAGACTGATTATCATATGTATATTGAAGATTGAGGGCAGGAGGAGAAGGGGGTGACAGAGGGTGAGATGATTGGGTGGCATCACCAAATCAATGGACATGAGTTTGAGCAAACTCCAGGAGATGGTGAAGGACAGGGAAGCCTGGTGTGCTGCAGTTTATGGGGTCACAAAGAGCTGGACATGACTTAGCCACTGAATAGCAGTAACAGCAATTAAGAGGAAAATTTGGTGTAACATGGAATTAAGAAATCTGAGTATGGTAGGAACTCCGAGCGGAGACGACCAGCAGCTATAACGTTTCCAGGTGTTGGGAATTTCAGGCTCATCTCTGCTCCAGCGTTGCAGAAAGGCCTTTGTATTTTACCCCCTGTGATAAGGGCCATATGTTGCTTTCTTGCTGCCTGTGTAGCTAAGCATCTTAACGGCATGAAATGCTCACCTCTCATTAAGTTTCCATAGCCTCACTTGACTTTGGTCTTTTCGTAGCAAGTCCAAAAAGACCATAAAGAGGGAGAAAGAGTCACATTCCGTCTCTTCCTCCAGTGTGTATTGTAATGCGTACGTATTTCAGTCCCGAGTGATGCCTTTCAGGAAAAAGGTCTTGGGAACTAAGTGGCTGAGTTACACAGCTAAACTTTCTCCCTCCTCCTGTGTTAATTAATACTGACTCTTTTCTTGGCCAAAACTATTTAAAGTCTACACAGATGAACTTTTTCCATAACTGAAACTTTTAAAGGATATATTTGAAATATCTGGAAGCCTAAGAGAATTAGCTTCGAAACAAGTTATGATTGATTTCCTCTTACCCTATTTTCCTGGGGTTGTTCCTGAAACATTCTTTGTGGTTCATTGAACACAAAAAATAAGCGTGTACCAGGTCTGGTGGAGGTGTTTCTAGGGGTGTGGGAAATGCTGTATTTGTTTTCATGGAGCATAAGTTTCATGGAGGGAATAAGCCACTTCGACAAATAGCCAAAAGGTAAAATAGAAAATTGTCAAGTGCTGTAATTTTCAAGCTGATTATTACATACCTAAAAGCTGGTTAAATTACAGTTTTATTGAATGCTAACGAATTATTACTCCCCTCCTGCATAGAACTTTTTCAGCTCTTTACTTTCTCTGGCTTGTAATTACAGTGACCACATTTTCCATACCAAAAATTAAGACATGTGGTCTGACAAAGGATTCTTGTACCACTTCTAGGTGTGAGACCACCCATAGTTAGATTAAAAAAAAAACAAAACAGGCTTTTTAGGCCCCCTTTATAAAAATTAGAGGTTTGTTAAATAGATGTGCTTTTAGACTTTTCATTAAAAACCTACCATGCAAACACTATTTCATTTTGTATCTGAATCAACATGTCATATATCCTAAAGCACAACTTTACAGCCTAAGGGTATGTGTCAGCCTGTTCATAAAAACATACTTCTGCATAGAGTAGTAATACCTGCCATTATCCAGGTGTAATAAAAATGGTCCCAAGGGTTCTGCTCCAGGTCTTTAATTTTTCTTTTGAAGATAAAGCTCTTTATTTCACTTTCAAGGTTCAATGTTTTTGAACCTTGCAAATGATTACCATTGAGGCATGCCAGATGTGAGCAACTGTGAGCGGTGATTCCTGGAAAGAGGGTGAAGCAGTGACTTTTGCTGCCTTATTCTCCTCCCCTGTTCTCATCTGTGGGCTCTATACATTCGGTTTTTCACAGCAGACCGGCTGCACTGCCGTGGTGCAGGCATGGGCTTTCGAGTTTTCAGAGATGAAATAGGCCAGTGTTGGCCATTTTAAAGTTTATCGTCTGTCTGTTTTTGGCTGTCGCAGGCCTTCTTGCTGCGAGGGCTTTTCGAGAGTTGCAGCAAGTGGGGGCCGCTGTGCCGTGGCAGTGCTTGGCCCTCTCCGCGGTGGCGTCTCTCGGGGAGAGGGGCTCTGGGCGTGGGGTGTCCGCGGCGTGGCTCCCGGGGTGTGGCGCGCAGGCTCCGTAGCCGTGCCCGCGGGCGCGGGTGCTCCCGGGCGTGTGGGGTCTCCCTGGATTAGGGACCGAGGTCATGGCCCCGCGGTGGGCAGGCGGGTTCTTAACCACTGGGCCAGCAGGTGGTCCCGCCAGCTTAGAGCCCCGTGTCTGATGGCTGGCCACCGCACTAGTGTGGAAGCCTAAGCTGAAAAGACTGAGGGCTCTTTTTTGCCAGTGCGCATAATAAAAATATCTAGTAATGGATTTCACTGGACACATGGAAATGTTTCAAGTTATTAAGTCCATGTTCTATCTATGTCAATATATTTAAGCTTCTGAATAGCACTGATCACTGAAGCACCCTCTCCTCTCACAAGAAGCATCTTCCAGAGATCACCTCACCCTGGATTAGCCGGTCGATGGCCACAGTGGCATGTGCTTCTCGGGTAACACATGACATTCTGTTTGGCTCAGAACTTAGTGGTTGGCTCTGCTAAAAATAAGTCTTTAATGGTTGATTAGGACATTCATCACGGGGTGCTAATATTCGGGAGTTTTCTTCGTGTCATGAAACATATTTATGGACGGCTGCAGAGTGGATATGAACCTCGTGTCTTGGATGAAATGTGATAAGGATTTCAGAGGTATTTTTGTCCCCAAAAGTAACAGTTAGCAGAAGCATGGGATCTGCTGGTACTTGGGGGCCCAAATTCTTCCGTGTGTCTAAACACAGAGATGGGACCGGGCCACGTTCCTGGGCAGGAGCGAGAAGTTGGGGCAGGAGCAGGGGAACGGTCTTCCATGGACTTTGCTGTTGTTTAGTCGCTCAGTCGTGTCTGACTCCTTTTGCGACCCCAGGGACTGTAGCCCACCAGGCTCCTCAGTCCGGGGAATCTTGCCAGCACAAGTACCGGAGTGAGTTGGCATTGCCCTCTTCAGGGGATCTTCCCGGCCCAGAGGTCGGGCCCGCACCTCCTGCACTGGCAGGCGGATTCTTCACCCGGAGCCACTCTTGACCAAACGGGCGTGGTGCCGTGGCCGTGGGCCTGGGGTGGCAGCCTGCTGTCGCCCAGGGGCCCGCTGCCCTCCGCGCTTCCCGCGTGTGCGGGAGGCATGTCCGGGGGACGGGGGCGCCTCAGCTGCTCCTGTCCCCTGTCTCTGGGGGCCCCTCTAGTTTGGGGTCTTTGCAGAAGAGTTGGGTTTCAGTTCATCTGATCACTCCCAGTACCTCTTGTCAGGCTTAGGATGACCCCCCACTCCTCATCCTGATTTACCAAGCACTTCACCCCGATCACCTCACAGTCTGAAGCCCACGGCTCACAGGTCACGGGGCTGATTCCTGACGCTCTGACACAGCGCTCACCACTCAGGAGGTGCGCCTTTCCTGCCTGCGACCTCTGCCTGGCCTGGAGCCCTCCCCGTCGTCCCGGGGCTGGCCTCCTGGCCTTTCGAGCCTCTGTTTAGAAGGCCCCTCTCGGAGCAGCCGACCGCCCAGTCCTCCCCTCCGCTGCCCCCACTTTCACCCTCTGGACTTTCTGCGCTTTACCGCCAGGGCTTGGCATGCTCACTCTTTCAGCCTCTTGAGAGCAGAGGCCACGCCTGTCTTATTCTTGATGAAATCAGAGCAGCGTCAGATGAAGGAAGGAGGCGCTCAGACTGTAGCGACTGTATTTTTAGGGTTTTTAAACGCGCGACTGTAGTTAATCACATGCCGCGTTGCTTTCTGCTCTGCAGCTCAGTGAATCAGGTCTGTGCAGACGTGTGGCCCCTCTTTTCCAGACTCTCTTCCCATCAGGTCGTTAAGAGTCTGGAGTAGCTCCCTGTGCTCTCTGGTGCGTCCTTAGTCATCTGCTCAGTGCCTGTACATCAGTCCCAGTTTCCCAGTTTATCCCTCCCCTGCTTTCCCTCTGGTAACCATCAAGTTGTTTTCTATATCGGTAACTCCATTTCTGTTTTGTAAATATGTTCCTTGATCCATTTTTTTTTTTAGATTTCACATATGAGCAATATTGTGATATTTGTCCTTCTCTGTCTGACTTGGCGTCACTCAGCATGACAGTCTCTAGGTCCGTTCATGTTGCTGCAGGTGGCATTATTTTGCTCTTTTATGGCTGAGTAATATTCCTGTGTGTGTGTGTGTGTGTGCGCTCACACACGTCTTCTTAATCCATTCATCTGTTGATGAACATTTAGGTTGCTACAATGTCCTGGCTGTTGGAAATAGTGTGATGAACACTGGGGCGCATGTATCTACTCAAATTATGGTTTTCTCTAGCTATATGTCCAGGAGTGGGATTGCTATCAAGAGGTAACTATTTTTAGCTTTTTAAGGAATTTCCATCCTATTCTCCACAGTAGCTGATTTAGGTTATCTTATTAATAATGCAAAAGAAATAAAAGGTCCTTTTTAAAAAAAAATTCATACTCACTTCAATGTTTATTTATTTTTGTTTGGTCAGAGATTAATCAGTTACATACAACAGCCTGTCCTAAGGGGATCCAAATGTGCTGCTCTCTTAAGCTTTGCAAATAAGCTGTCCTAAACCCTTACTCCCTGGAGCTGATTTCAAAATCTCCACTTCATGCATCAGGACCCTTCAGGGCTTATCCTGGACTTCAGGACTGGTTTCACTTCTTCCATAAGCCACTGCTCTGCACAGATGCCCGGAGTGACTGATTTCCTGAAACCCGTCTCAGATGCTTAAACAGAGTTTGATGGATTTCACACACGCAAAAGGCACTTTTTTCGTTTGAGTAGGTTAGTGGCACTATTGAATACAAATGATCTGTCCCCGAATATCCTAGAACCTTATGAAAAATCTTCTAGCTAGAAAGTGAGATACAGTCAAAGACAGGCCTGTCACAGACCGACCCAGGGTCTGATAGTAACTGAAAGACAGACTCCTCAAGCAGCTTCTCTTGCTGGGGCAGCCCCAGGGCTTCTACAGCTTAGAAAACCATCCCCGGTGGCTGGACCTTCAAAAAGGGAGCTGGGAGAAAGCCTTCTTCCCTGGCAGGGGGAGGGGTGGCGCAGGAGTTGTGGTCCTGCTTTCTGAAGTGACATGTAGACTCTGGTAGGTAGTCTTCACTCCCACAGTACGTTGGTGTCTGGCTTCTCATGCTTTGTGGAACATGTCCTTGTGCTTGGGGGCGTGACCTTATTTATTGGGGGAGGAAATGTAGAATGAGTCTCAAAAACCTGACTTCTGCTGGGGCATGGAAGCAGCCTAGATGTCCATCGACGGAAGAGTGGATGCTGAAATTGTGGTGCATACGGACAGTGGGATGTTACTCCTACTTTAAAACAGAATGTATTTGAGTCAGTCCTCATGAGGTGGATGAACCCAGAGCCTATTTGCACAGAGTGAAGTGAGTCAGAGAGGAAGACAAACATTGCATATCCGCGCACGTGTTTGGAGACGCAGCACTGATGGGCCCGTCTGCAGGGTAGCCGTGGACACGCAGGCATGGCGAGCAGGCCTGTGGACACAGTGTGGGAGGGTGAGCGTGGGGTGGACTGAGAGAGGAGCACGGAAGCACACACGTGACTGTATGTAAAACACGGCCAGGGGGCTGCTGTGTGACTCAGGGGACTCAACCCTGTGCTCGGTGACGACCTAGGGGATGGGGCAGGGGCGGGGCGGGAGGTAGGAGGGAGGTTCAAGAGGGAGGGGCCATGTGTACGCATCTGTACGGGACATGTGTGCTCATCTGTACGGGACATGTGTGCGCCTGTGGCTGACTCATGTTGGCAGAAACCAGCACAATATTGTAAAGCAAATACCTTGCAAAAAGAAAATGCAAAGAAAAACCTGACTTCTGAAAAGATTTTAGAAAATTAAAAAAATAAATATGGGGCTACATTTATATTAGCAAGTCCCAGAGAATATATACTATGGCACAGAATCATTTAGTCAAACTGTGCATTCAAAACTAGTGAATTGATTGCTCTCATCTCATTGGTGTCCAATTAGCTAGGGGATCTTTATCAAGTGTGGATTTACTTGGGATTTGGACCATGGGAAATGATGGGAAATAGCTCTTTTTCAAGTTTTTTATCCTAGGAGGCGGGCATCTATTTTTTTGCTCAGTTTGACAATAAGTGTAAAGAAAAGAATGTGAACTTTTGATGGTGTGATCAGGGGTGAGTAATATGGTAAACCCCAGTTTATCTCAAGTACAGTAAATGGTTCTGTTAGCTAGAAGAGTGAGGTGTTCTGGTTAATTCAACCCCCTTTAAAAAAAAACAAAAACCTAGACCACTTCTCTGACTAATTTTTACAGAATTCAGTACAACAAACACATCCAACCACACAACTACACCAGACATACGCCTGTGTCTTAATGATTCAGACGATATTTGAGGGTTTCCCCAAGCCCAGGGGCCATCGAGAAACTCATCAGTCATGTCGGAAATGGCCATTGGTGGGGACTTGGGGCTGATAGAAGGCTGGCCTGCGACTCTCGGTTGGAAATAGCACCTGCTTTTCCTTGGGCGAGAGACGGGGAGGGGAAGGAAAGAGCAGGCCTTGGTATCATCACTGCTGTTTGGCCAGAGGTGAAGGCCGCTTCTCATTTTCCCAGGGCTCATCAGGCAATATGTGAGGCTTTTATTGGCCTTATAAAAACTCGCAAATACACAGGCCCTAAAGTGAGATAATGTATGGGAAGGATTTAGTGCTGAATCGAACACACAGAAACCCTCAGTCAACGGGAGGCACCTTGAACGCGTGTGTCTGTGATTCATTTGGTTTGTCATTGGAGAGCTCTTCTCACACCTCCTTCTTGGCTGGAGGAACTTGATTTGCCTGAGCTAGGACCTCCCGCATTGTTTACATTTTTGAGAACTGCAAGGAACTATCATTAATTTAACAGTGAATAGTGAAATCAGTTAATATTATGGCTTCAGATTGTACCATCATCTCTGGGACAAGAGAGAAGTGGGCAAGTGTGAAGAAATCTAGTGTTTGTGTTTTTTTTCCATGCTGTTAAGAGTCTTGTGAATTTGGGGAGGGCAATTTGACCTTGATTTTGAAAAGACTAACTTTACGTACTCTTTGGCTCAGTTTCATTTCTAGGAGACTTTCCTGCATGTGCGTAAGGACAGCCATTGTGCATTATTTTGTTTTTGCAGAAAAAGCCAAAAACCAAGTGGGGGAAAAAAAGAAATATCCATGTAGAAGACTGGCTAAATGAATGTAAATTGTTTTGAACTGAAATGCAGCTGTTTAAAAAAATGTAATAGACATAAAGTCACACAGGAAGACGCTCAATTATTGTAGAGTGGAAAAGTTGAGGTCTTTATGGAGCATATGATTTCATAGTTGAGAAAAAGTTAGAAACATACATATATGCATGTATGCACATAACATTTTCTGGAAGGATATACAATATACTGTTCTGTTACTATAATTTAATAATTGTGAGCATTGTGAATTAAAATGATTAGTTATGACGAAATACAAAGATTAGTTGAGAAACACATATTAAGTGTTTATAGTAAAATGGGTATTAAATTGCTTAAAGATTTGCTCTCTTACGTTTATGCATTTTCTAGTTTGCATTCTAATTTACTTATTCAGACTTCTACACACATCACATACACCGTTAAGCTTCAGTTCACCTTGTGTGCGTGTGTGCTGTGTCGCTTCAGTCGTGTCCAACTCTTTGAGACCCCATGGACTGTAGCCCACCAGGCTCCTCCGTCCATGGGATTCTCCAGGCAAGAGCACTGGAGTGGGCTGCCACTCTCTCCCAGGGGCTCTTCCCCACCCAGGGACTGAATCTGAGTCTCCTGTGTCTGCTGCACGGGTGGGCAGGTTCTTTCCCACTAGTGCCACCTGGGAAAGTTTAGCTTACGGGTGTTCACAATTTCTAAACCGATATTTTAATTGTATTTCTGACAGTGTAGGAGGTAGTGGTGAGCACATTATTTGTTAACCCCCCACCTCTGTATTAAACACTTGTACTTATGTTTTCTCTTAACTGCACACAATTCTGAAAGATGATGAGGAAACAGAGGCTCTACCCACTGAAGTAACTCTCCAGGAAGTTTGGGAACCAGCGCTCAAACTGGGTCTGGCTCCACGTGTCCTTCTGCCTGAGATACGGAGGCGCTGGTGAATTCACTTCTCAGAGAGTCTGTTTTGCTTTTGAAATAGATAATTTTGAAGAAAAAGAGAAAGATATAACAGAAAACACGTTTTCATTATTTGCTCTTGTCGATTTCTGGCACATTCCACTCACCACCACTGTTAACTCTTCCGTGCGGCACATGCGTTTGATCCTTGAACACAGGCTTAGAAGCTGATGGAAACCTCCCAAGCCCCGTTCAGTTCTGCCGTTTCCATAGTGTGAGCCACCCCGTGGGCGTGGGGCCCAGTGCAGCCCGCTGCCTGGAGCCGCTGCAGCCTTCGGGGCTGGACCCGACTGGGATGAGAAGCCGCCCGCCATACCACTGTTTATTTTCTTGAGATAAAGAGCAAAGGAAAACACAGGAGTGAGACCTGCTTTTGAAAGCATTCGAGCAGCGTCACTTTTATGGGTTGCACTCACTCTAGGTGTGGCCTGGTTTTGCTCCCAGAGGCTTCCGCCGCCTTAGAGCGGAGGCGCAGGGCGGCCGGGGCGGGAAGAGCGGAGCCCCAGACGGCCCTGCCCAGTCCCCGCCGCCGCTGGCGTCTCTGTGTCCTTCCCCGCGCTCCTTCCCCGCACCTCTTTCCTGAGATCCCGTCTTTGTCTGAAGGTGATCCTGGCATTTCCAACCCAGTAAGATGGGCTTGGCACCGGGGCTATGTTCACGGAACGGCCATCTGACCCAGTTTGTCTGGTTGATTGATTGATTTGGCTGTGCTGGGTCTTTGTTGCTGCGAGGGCTCTTCCTGGTTGCAGAGACTGGGGCTGCTCTCCAGCTGGGCTGCGCCGGCTCCTCCTGTTCCGGAGCGCGGGCTGTGAGGCGCACGGACTTCAGAAGCGGCAGCGCGTGCGCTCAGTGGTTGTGGTGCTTGGGCTTAGTCATTGTGGTGCTTGGGCTTAGTCGTCCTGAGAGGCTCGCGTGATCCTACCGGACCAGGGATCGAACCTGGGTCCCTTGCATTGCAAAGCAGATTCTTAACCCCTGGACTGGAGGAGCCCTGACCCAGTTTTATGAAAGACTTTTAAAGGAAATGATAATGATTCTGAGATCTGAAAGAGAAATAACAGAGGCAACCCAGTTATCCGGGAAGAGAGGTCGGAATGTATAGAAGCCAGAGGTTCTCTCGGAGAACTCTGCGCATCGATCCAGCTGTGTCTCCAAGTCTTTGAATGAGGATATTGGCTACAGGCTAGGCCCTTGACCTTGTTAACGGCTCATCATATCAGTATAACTAGGATACAGAAACATTCCTGGAATCAATGACTTTTTTCCTAAAAATCCCTCCAACATCGCTATTGACACTGTAGGAATTTATGACTCATCTCCTGCATATCTGTCTTCTCTTCCTAAAGTCACATTGGCAGCCGATACGCCTGGTCAAGGTGAAAACTTGAGGAACTTGTGTAGACTGAAGTGATAACTGCCAATTCTTGAAAAGGGACTGTTGGTATAATATCCTTTTTGCAAAAATCAGGAAACGTTTAAAGCTGGAGTTTCTGTTTTCAATAACGAAGATGGATATCCCCAGAAGAGGAGGACGAAGGAAAACAGAATGCTCCAGCCTCAGGTGGTGCGCGTGGGCTCTGTCTTGTCACTGATGGAAACACCAAATGACAATGGCCCTTTTATTTCTTTTCCTGTGTCCAGCCCTAAGGCGCGCGTCTAAACCTCGAGCTGTATTATCTTCAGACAATACACAAACCTAGTTTTTCCCAATTTATATATGCCAGAGTTTGGGGTCTCATCTACCCTCTGGCTAGTTGAGGAAATCTTTCTTTGGAGTTCTTTTCCTTATTCAGTTTCAACACCTAAATTTATTTATTTATTAATGTTTTTGCCCATAGGTACTAAAGCTGAAAGTGTGCAGGTCAAATTTGAAAATACCTCTGTGCCAATGGGCTAATCAACCTGAAAAGTCCCAGCTGTGGCACATGGATCTTCTCTTTTTTTCAGTCATGGCACATGGGATCTGTTTCCTTGCTGCTGAGTCACTTCAGTCGTGTCCAATTCTGTGTGACCCCAGAGACGGCAGCCCACCAGGCTCCTCCGTCCCTGGGATTCTCCAGGCAAGAACACTGGAGTGGGCTGCCATTTCCTTCTCTAATGCATGAAGTGAAAAGTGACAGTGAAGCGCTCAGTCGTGTCCGACTCTTCGCGACCCCGTGGACGGCAGCCGTGGACTAGTTCCGTGACCAGGGACCAAACAAACCTGAGCTCCCTGCACTGGGAGCCCGGAGTCTTAGCCGATGGGCTACTAGCGAAATCCCTGTGTTATGATTTTAAACTGACAGATGTGTTCTGGTTCAAGGTCAGCCATACATTGAATTGTAAAGAAAAGAAAAAAATTACAATGTATAATTAATACAATTTAATATTAAGGGTCAAGCATGGTCAGATCACGGGCTTCCCCAGGCTGAGACGGCAAAGAATCTGCCCTCAATGCAGGAGGCCTGAGTTCGAGCCCAGGGTCGGGAAGATCCCCTGGAGGAGGGCACGGCAACCCACTCCAGTCTTCTGGCCTGGAGAAGCCCTGTGGACAGGGGAACGCGGCGGGCTACAGTCCATGGGGTTGCAAAGAGTCAGACATGACTGAGCGACTAAGCACAGCACCGCACACATGGGCAGATCGTAAACGAAATGAATTTAGCGGAAAGAGAAACAGCAAAACGCTATTCTTTTAATTGACGGCAAATGTCCACTAATCATAAATGAAAGATAGTTCGCAATTCTTTCAGTAAAAGCCGTGGTTGGAAACTGAGACTCCTGCAGTAAATGTTGAGCACTGAAGGGTCGGGTACATTAGCCACATGTGTGTAATAAAGGCAGTGAATTGTGGCTATGATGAAACGTGGATGAAGCACTTTGAACCTCCACAGAAATAAGCAGAGTATAAATAGATAGCATGCTCAGGCAGAGAGAAAATCAAGTGCTATTTTAGCACTTGGGCTAGTGATAATTTATTGTTCAGGCTCTTTGGTTGAGTCAGTGTTTATATGGTACTGTATATTAACTGAGACAAAAATAGTCTGTACACATCACTGTCTTGGACAGAGTCCTGAGTGATCAGCAGAAACTGTTCCAACAGACCACTCCCCTACAAGGAAGGGATTTATAATATTTTAAATATTCATCCTAAAAATCCAAGCTGTTTTGACGATTTGTTTGGTAATATATCTGGTTCAAAGAGAAGCAATGTGACATGCACAATGGAGAAAGACAAAGTGGCTCCCACTCCAAGCTCTGGGGCCCGGGCCGGCTGGCCTCAGCGCCCAGCTCAGTGCTTCCCGGCCGTGTCGACCTTGGGCGTGCCACTTGGCCCCTCTGTGCCAGGTCTTGCTCCTGAGTCGATGGGGTCGCTGACAGTCCCGGCCTCCCTGTTGCTGAGACGGTGACGTGGCTTGATGCAGTAAAGCGCTCGGCCCAGCGCCTGGCGCAGAGCGAGTGTGAGCCGCCCGCGTGTCGCCTCTCAACCTTTCCCTTCCTTGTGATGTTTTTCTCTTTTTAGGATTTAAGAAAAGGTGTTCATTTGGCTGCGGCAGGCCTCAGCTGAGGCCTGCAGGGTCTCTGGTTGCGGTGAGGACTCGGCGGTTGCGGTGAGGGCTTCGTTGCCCCGCAGCGTAAGGGGTCTTTGCTCCCTGAGCAGGGGTCCCGCCGTGTCCCTGCATTGCAGAGCTTTAACCACTGGGCCACCAGGGAGGTCCCCACGGTGGGTGTTTTTCAACAGTCTTTCCTGATCACGCCCGTGTGTCAAGCACTTTGTTCCCACACTGCTTAACCTTGCCTGTCTGTTATGAAGCCACAGGCAAGTATTTGAACCCAAGTCTATTTAGTCTGAGACCCATCCTTTTCATCATGACACTTAACTGCTCTTTCTTAAAAATAAGCCCTTTGAGTTCAACTCCAGCCAATTCTGGCTCACTGCTCTATCCATTTGAGCTCTATTTTTATTTGCAACTTTGAGTATGTTTCATCACTTCAGTTTATATCTCCCCGACTAAATTCTGTGTTCTTTTTTATTAATTAATTTATTTTAATTGGAGGATAATTAGTCTACAGTATTGTGGTGGTCTTCCCATACATCGACATGAATTGCGCACGGGTGCACGTGTCCCCCTCCTGACCCCCTCCCCACCCCCTCCCCTCCCTCCCTCCCTCCCTCCCTCCCTCCCTCCCTCCCCACCTCCTCCCTCCCTCCCTCCCCTCCCTCCCCACCCCCTCCCTCCCTCCCCTCCTGGTCATCCCAGAGCACTGGCTTTGAGTGCCCTGCTTCATGCATGAAACTTGGTCGTCTGTTTTACATATGGTTGTGTGTTGTGTCAGTCGCTCAGTCGTGCCCGACTCTTTGCGACCCCATGGACTGCAATCCACCAGGTTCCTCTGTCCATGAGATTTTCCAGGCAAGGATACTGGAATGGGTTGCCATTTCCTTGCTCAGGGGATCTTCCCAACCCAAGGATGGAACCCGGGTCTCCTGCACTGCAGGCAGATTCTTTACCGACTGAGCTACAAGGGAAGCCCTTACATAGGGTAACACACAGGTTTCAGTGCTATTCCCTCAAATCAGCCCACCCTCTCCTTCTCCCACATAGTCCAAAAGTCTGTTCTTTACATCTGCGTCTCTTTTGCTGCCTTGCATATAGGGTCATTGTTACTGTCCTTCTAGATTCCTCATATATGCCTTAGTATACTGCACTGATGTTTAAAGCCTGTGTTCTTCGAGAGGAAGCATTTCTCATAACTCCTTCTGGCAACCTTTTTGACTGCGTTTCAGTCTGATTATACCAGAATCAGGCATGGCTGAAGGATTAAGCAGATTGGAATTTCTATCAGCCGTGAAGTTTTCCATACACCTAAGCAGCAGGACGGCTGCTCATGGCCTCCACAGAAGCCGGGCACGGCACCCAAGCCTGTAAAATGCAGGTCATTCCTGAGTCTACATACAGTCTTCATTCAAGAAGTGCAGTAACTCAAGAAGTGGCTGTGGAATCCTTTCCACTGGTTGTTGGGCCATTACTACAGGAGGATTAAGAGTATGACCTCCAGGAGACCCCCGAGAGGGCATTACTTGTTGAATCCAGCATCGTCCAAGGTCTGAACTTCATCCTGGCAGCCCAGAGATCTGATTTGTTGATTACTCAAGGACAGATCTGACTCTTAGGGACTGACTCCCGTTAACAGCCCACTGGACAGGTGCTCAACCAAAAGGCCAGTATAATCATTTGTAAGTGAGACAGCTGGTGCTTTGCTGGCCCAGCCCATACTCTCTCTCCAGGCAGGTTTTCTTCAGAAACCAGATGGGCCTCAGAGGTAGCTTGGTGAGCGCAAGATCTGAACAAAGAAAGTGAGGAGACCGGGTTGGTTTGAAAACAATGACAGCAAGATGACATCACACGCTTATTCCCAAGAATTGCCTCGGTTACGCAGCCAAGGTTGGCGTGGAGGTGGCCGAGGCCGGTGTGGAAATGGCCGAGGCCGGTGTGGAGGCAGCTGAGGCTGAGGCTGGCGTGGAGGCAGCTGAGGCTGAGGCTGGCGTGGAGGTGGCCGAGGCTGGCGTGGAGGCGGCCAAGGCTGAGGCTGGCGTGGAGGTGGCCAAGGCTGGCGTGGAGGCGGCCAAGGCTGAGGCTGGCATGGAGGCGGCTGAGGCTGGTGTGGAGGCGGCCGAGGCTGAGGCTGGCATGGAGGCGGCCGAGGCTGGCCTCCAGTCCACTGGCCTGCAGCTGACTGATCTGCTTCTGCCTGGCACAGTCATCCGCTACGCACACCCATCGGACTGGAGTCAAAGCTTTCAGGAGCAGATCCATCTGATGTCTTCAGTGCCTTTCTTCCTCTGTGCTGGCCAGATGTGTGGTCCTAGAGATGGGGCATGTCTGAGGGGCAGGGTCCGGGGCAGGCTCTCATACCCTGGGATGGAGTGTTGGTACACTTTGGCGAGCTGCCATCCAAGGCAGCTCAAAGTCAGGCAAGAAGAGAGGCATATTCTGTTATTCTTGGTAAAATAAATCACACTGCTTAAAGTGCACAAGAGACAGGAAGAAGAGAGCAGAGGGCAAGTGTTTATTCTTCCAGCTGTGTGATCACAGGCATCCACACTGAGTCCTCAGACAGATTGCTTTTTAAGCCCCGCCCCTGGGTTCAAAGGGCAGCGTCCTGGGTTCCCCTTCCTCTGAGCCCCTGCCGCACTTGTCTCCGCTCAGAGGCCAGCCTGCGTCTTCAGCTCCTTTCTCAGGGCTGCGTTAGTTCCCAGTGCCTTTGAAGTTCCTCTCTTGTAGAGGCAGCTTGAGCTATCCGAGGTCGCCGTGGGCACAGCTGACCTGGTGGCCGCGTGGGCCCCCTCTTGCGGGGAACAGCATCCTGAGCCCAGGGTCCCCCCGTGGGGGTGCTCAGCTGACCTGGAGCCTGGTGAGGTGGGCAGGTCGCTCATCAGCCTCTCCTGCGGGGGCCCAGCTTCCTTACTGCGGGGCCTGGAGGAGCAGATACCCCACCTCGGCCCGCCTCTGCTTGGTCTTGGCCTTCAGCCAAGAGAGAGGTGGATGGAAAATGGTCTGCCCCTTTGCTCTCTGAGCTGCTGCCTGGTCTAACTCCGTGTGGAAAGCCTCACGCCTGTTATCCTTCCCTAGCACGTCCTGGGCCATGGCAAGTAGTGGGTCTGAGCCATGCCTTCAATGTGACATGGATTTGCCCATTCGTTGGTGGCCTGCATGCACTGAGCTGTGTGTCACATATAACACACACTTTCCGCGGCAGGGCCATGGCCTCAGTGGTCTCAGAAGCCTTACTGCTGCTCCGTCCCCAGCGCGTTCACCCCTGGTGGGCTGCACCCATATCACACCGGGAATTCTTTAAACGAGTTGTCCTCATCCTTGGCTTTCCTGGAGGCTCAGGCCATAAAGAATCTGCCTGCAGTGAGGGAGACCCCGGCTTGATCCCTGGATTGGGAAGATCCCCTGGAGAAGGGAAAGGCTACCAACTCCAGTATTCATGCCCAGAGGGTTCCACGGACAGAGGAGCCTGGTAGGCTGCCGTCCATGGAGTCCCAAAGAGACGACTGAGACAGATGCCCGAAGTGGGAACATTAGGTTGTGTTGGTCCAAAAGGCATCCCTGAGGAGACCAACAAGGAGCAGAGCTGCACGGAAGCTTTCCCGTCCTCCTCGGACGTGTGTGTAATGCAGCTGGGAGCGGGTTGCAGAATGTGCTGTGGCACCGGCCGTGTAGGTGTCTGCGGTGGTGGTCTTGCGGGAGAGTCTGCACAGCTGCTCTCGGTCCGGCTCTTTAATCAGCAGGGAGGCCGAGGTGGCTGCCCTTCCTCACCACCCCGCCCCCTTCCCCCGGGCCCCAGGGGAGCCATGCAGGCTCTCTCCGAGTCCCTCCGTGGAGACAGGATGAGGCAGCCTGTCCAGGGACAGGATCCGCGCCCATGTGGTCAGCTGGTGTAGCTGGGCGTTTCGTAGCAGGTGTGGCTGGAAGGTCACCCGAGGTCACCTCCTGTGTTTTCATGGTGCTTTGTGGAGGACAGTGGCCAGAGGGCCTCGTTCAGGTGGGTTTCTGGGTTCTGCCAGTTGTATGTGGCAGCCTTGAGTAAGGCCACCCACCTCCATCCAGCTGCACCCTAAAATCACCCAGGAGTATGTTGTAGGCTGATGCCCAGACTGAATTCCACCAGACTCTATGGGTGGGAGCCAGAATCCCTGAGTGATTGTGTTAGCAAGGCTGAGGACTTGCTCTGTGGTGACCTAAATGGGAAGGGAATCCAAAAAAAGGGAATAAATGGGGCTTCCCTTGTGGTCCAGTGGTTAAGAATCCGCCTTGGAATACCGGGGTCGTGGGTTCGCCCTCTGCTCTGGGAAGATCCCACATGTCTTGGGACAACCGGGCCTTGGGCCGAACTACCAGACCTGCGAGCTGTTAAGTATGAAGGCTGCGCTCTGCAGAGAGAATCCCGCACACCACGGCAAGAGAGAGCCCTCGGATAGCAGCAGAGACCGAGGAAAGCCAAAACAAAGAAATCAAAAAGAGAGGATACATGTATATGCATAGCTGGTTCATCTTGGTGTGCAGCAGAAACTGACAGCCCACTGTTAGGCAGCCTTACTCCAGTAAAAAGTAATTTAAAAGAAGACTGAGGACTAACTGCTATAAGGAAGAGAGAGGATGAACGCAAAGCAGAGTAGAAGGGAAGAAGGAAACTGAGAAATACAGAAGAAATGGAGAGCTGCCCTGGGATGGTGGAGAGAGACGGTTCCTAACCAGCAAGTACCCGGGGCTCCCCGCAAGAGGGAGATGTGCCAGCCATCCCCCCAGGATGGATGTGGGGGTCGGGGCCGCGCCCCCAGGATGAAAGGATGAATATGGGGATCAAGGCCACGCCCCACGATGAATACGGCGATCGAGGTCACGCCCCCTAGGATGAAAGGATGAATATGGGGATCGAGGCCACGCCCCACGATGAATATGGGATCGGGGCCACGCCCCCAAGATGAATATGGACTGTCGAGGCCACGCCCCCAGGATGAATATGGGCGATCGAGGCCACGCCCCCAGGATGAATATGGGGATCGAGGCCGCGCCAGGGTCTAGATGTGGTCGAGTCTCGCCATCAGGTGAACCGCATACCAGCTGTGTGTCTCAGGGCATAGAGCTCCCCTGAACTTCCCTGAGCTTCTGGGTTCTCTGATGAGTCCCTGCGGGGCTGTGCGATGGATTTGATGGGATGACGGGCAAAGTGACACGCGACGGGTGTTCTGCACGTGGTTGCTCCATAGTAAGAAGCTTTAGAAGAAATGCCTACTTCTATTCCAATAAAAGGTTACCAGCTCTTCGCATCAGTTATTTCCCTCTGCTCTCCTGAAAGACAGTGGTTCTGAAATATTGGCTTAGGAGAGTTAATACAGAGCTCAGAGGCCGGGCTCACAGAAGGACTCATATTTACATCAGCCCCCGGGGTGACTGACACAGGAAAGCCCTGGGGCCTTTCTGTAAGGAAAACTGGGGCATCCCGCCTGTCGTGAGGACCAGAAGGATCAGCTGCGGTAGGTGCCGGGGAGGCTGTTAGGGAGCCTCACCGCCTTCTACTTGTTTGCTTCACCTCCTTGTTTCCTGAACTTTCTAATGATTTTGGTGAACTTCTGCCCCACCCCAACATAGACAAGGGCCAGCAGGCACCCGGTGGGGTAATTTTGGCAAGGTTCCACCTTTCATTTACAAGTCAAACTGAGACAGGCTCTAAAACTGGCATCCTCCGAATTAGTAACCCCTCGCCAAACAAGGCGAGAACCTTTTCCTCTCTGCCTGCAGAGGCGAGAATGAGTCGTCTTGCTCACTCTTTGTGATCGATACCCCTGCAAGCATCTCATTTGGAGCCTTCAATCGTCAGCTATGAGAGTGCAAAATGAAACGGCACCCTCAGCGTTTAGTATTTATTTTCAAAGGCACAAGGCCTTGGACCACAGCAAATCAAAGCGTCTGCGCGCGGACAAGTTTGCACGGGTGCTGCGAGAGTATCGGCCTGTGGGAGCCCACAGGGGTGCCCGGTGGGTCTAGTGCTGATAGTTTCTGTTGTAACTGTACTGGGAAAGAGGGTGTGTCTGCCCGGCGGAGCAGCTGCCGTAGGGCCTGAGGCCTGGGACAGGAGGGGCTCTGGTGATGTTGGCCCGTGGCCAGTCGGGGTCTGCGGGGGGATGGAGGGGGTCTCCTTCCTCTGCAGTGTGGTCCCCACTGCTTCTTGGAGGCAGAGTTTCCACTCCAAGCAGCCTGGCCACTTGCTGGCTGGTGGCAAATCACTCACGTTGCCCTGGTAGGCCCGGGAAAGTGGAAACCCCACGGAGCCCAAGCCTGCGGGGTGGGCGGCAGCCGCCTCCGCCCCCGCTCCAGGGGGTAAATACTGCCCGCGAGCCACTGTCTCACGAGCAGCCCATGGTTCGTTCTGTTTCATGAAGGGGAAGGGATTCCTGCTGCAGGTTTTGCTAAAGGACAAGAATTCCTAGCAACACCATGGGCTTCTGCTTTATGGGCGGGACTTTAATTTCTCTCTTTTCTGTCCTTTATGATTTGGTGAGGGTGCTGGAGTTTGAACATTTTAAGTGGTCTTTATTTTCCTAAAACTAAAATTTATTTTCCATAAACTGTCAGGGGTTAATAAAATATCTGCTAGGGATCTCTGGAGTTTTTGGAAGGGAGAAGAAGGGAAAAGAAAGAAGAAGTGTTGCAGAAATGTAAGGTTTTAAAATTCGTATCCAAAATTGTGCTTAAATGATAGATACCATAGGTTGCCGTATACTGAGTTAACGCTTGCCGGGGTGGGGGGCATGGGAATATCCTGGAGTTCTTTCATGAGTGAAAGGAGTATTAAATATTCATCAAAATATCTTTTGATATGTATCAGTATACAGAAATGGCTAAATGAAGGAATAGTCGGAAAAATGGCGCCATGCCAGTGATGAGATTTAATATCTGTTGAGCATCCCACATGCCATTCAAAGCGCAGCGTGCCTTCACGGGCACTCGCTCCATCTTCCAGCCTGTAGGTCAGGCACTGCCGTCACCCTCCTCTTAGAAAGGAGGAGGGGCGGATCTGATAGGAATCTCTTGACTTGAGCTATCAATGTCAATGTCCTTGCGAGTATCAGCGGTAACACTGAGGCCTGGAAGCAGTCAAGCAGCTGGAGCTGGGATCTTTCCTCCCACACCCAGCATGCAGCCCTCTAGAAACCAGAGCTACGGGACTCGAACTTCTCTGGTTTCACCCTTCTTGCCTCATTTTGCAAATGGCCAGGAGGGAACGTGTGGAGGGGTTCCTCTTCAGAGCCGGGTGTGAGGTGAGATAAGACTGGTGGAGGCATCCAGGCTGCCTCCCGGAAAGCCGTGGTGTCCAGTGTGTGTCTGCGATCTGGCAAGGCTGCCAAACCAGCCCGCTTTCTTATCACCTATTTGACGCTCTCTAGACGCTCCTGCCTTGAAAACTGGGAGCGTTTTCTTTCCCAACTGCAATCACGTGGCTGAGCACTTCCCTGGCTCTCAGGAAACGTCCTTTGGTGGGTGGACCATTCCTTCTTGCTCTCCGTTGTGAAATCTGTGTGTATCAAGTGCGGGAAAGTAGGTGAAAGCCGTTGCTTGGCGCCCACACTGTGCTTCAGGAAACCTCTTCAGAGGTTCCCAAGCAGAGGTTCTGGAAGCAGAGAACCAGCCAGAATATTCTTGCTGCCTTACTATTATTTTTAAATGACAGACTTGTGCTTTTCCATCCGTTTTGGGTCAAGTCCCATGACTTCTGTGATCCCCAAATCCTCCATAAATTCACAGGCAACTGGCTTACCCCAACCCCGCCCTACTCCCTTGAAACCCTCTCCCTTCCCAGCCTGGGAACCTGCCCTTTAAATTGGACATGGCTCGGATTTTAATCTCTCCTCAAAGGCACAGTGACAATTTCACAACGAAGCGGGCAGTTGGGTGGGGGAGTTTTGTTTTCTGCCCCGTTAAGAGAGCAACCGTTCTTCCTTTGTCCCGTGGGCCGAGTCTTGGCAGCAGACGGGGAGACCTTGAATTTGGTGTCGCAACATCCATGAGACCCGAGTGAGTCTGGGCTCCTCGAAGGTGAACTGCAGCTGTTTGGATAAAATTCTAAAATCTTGTTTGTGCGATTCTCAGCCCTTGTTTTACAATCGCTCTTCCTGGCAGAGAAACCAGGAAGCTTTCCTTTCCCAGGATCCCGGGCAGGTAACTGTTTTCCCCAAACTGCGTTTTAATCGCTAATGGAGATGGACATTCTTCACCCTGAGAACCTTCTCCCTCGTCTATAAAGCCTATAAACCATCCACATTCTCCCTGGGCCCTGGATTCAACCCTGAGACTGGATTACAGACCGTCCCTCCCTCCCCAGATGCATTTCCATCTCTGGTTGTAATTTAGGGCCATTTACATTTCTCAGCAATGGTCTCTTGGAATCTTGGAGCGCTTTCCTACTCAGCGGCTGACTGTGGCCAGGTGGCCTGTGATCTCCAGAGAGGAGGGATTGGTGAAGTCTGTTTCTCGGCATCATTAAGGAGCGCAACCTGCCACGAGCCGGTAGTTTCTACCACCGCCTGGTGTTTTCAAGGCCCCCGGTCTCTTGTTGACATATCAGGAGGCCCCTGGCTCAGGAGACACAACCCAGAAGGCCCCCAGGGGCCTTGGTTCTGTTCCCACCCCCTTCAGCCCTGGGACTCTGATGACTCGATGCTGTTCAGACAGTGTCCTTCCTGCACCCTGTGCTGGTGGCTGGGTGGGGCTCTTCTTCCGAGCAGGAGGAGTGGGTTCATTTCCCACCCTTGTCCCCTCCTGGCTTTCTCCTTGGAAGGAAAGCAGTGCCAAACCTAGATAGTGTATTAAAAAGCCGAGACATCACTTTGGCAACAAAGATCCGTCTAGTCAGAGCTATGGTTTTCCCCGTAGTCATGCACAGAGGTGAGAGTTGGACCATAAAGAGGGTTGTGCACTGAAGAACTGATGCTTTGAACTGTGGTGCTGGAGAAGAAACTCTTGAGAGTCCCTCCGACTGCAAGGAGATCCAACCAGCCCGTCCTAAAGGAAATCAACCCTGAATATTCATTGAAGGACTGGTGCTGAAGCTGAAGCTCCAATACTTTGGCCACCTGATGCAAAGAGCCGACTCATTAGAAAAGACCTTGTTGTTGGGAAAGATTGAGGGCAGGAGGAGAAGGGGGCAGCAGAGGATGAGGTGGTTGGACGGCATCATTGACTCAATGGACAGAGTTTGAGCAGGCTCTGGCAGATGGTGAAGGACAGGGAGGCCTGGTGCGCTGCAGTCTGCAGAGTTGCAAAGAGTCAGACACGACTGAGCGACTGAACAACTCCTCTGAGTGGGGAGAGTGTTCCCCCTCCTGGCGATTGGCCAGCCTGCAGACAGGGAGGCTCGGAAACTCAGACACATCCTGGAGCCCCACTCCTCCACCCCCTCTGAGAGTCCATTGCCTCTGCTCGCTCCAGGGCCGGGGCTATGTCCTGAGGGTCACTAGAAGCATAAAAGCCAGGATTCTTGAAGGGCGAAGTCTGACTTGCCAGAAAGTCTTACTGTTCATCAACAAACATCCGTCCATGATGAACCTAAGCCTGGCCTAGGTTCTCTGATACCAACGAGCTCGCCACTCAGAGATTCCAGCCCAAGGTCAACTCTGAGGGGGCAGGCGGTGAGCACTGCGGCCAGGCCAGCCTCTCGGGCGCCGGAGAGCGGCTGTTAGTGGGCTGTTACGGGCTGGCGGGCAGCCGACCGCGGCGTGCGGGTCAGGATAGGTGTTCGGAGAGACTGCAGGGCCCCTTGGTGTGTCATGCTGGAGGGGACCTGTGCCTATAGGGAGGCCCCGGGTGAGGTCTCGGCCTTTTCAATGTTCACGTGCCGTTCTTCATGTCGCGGTAGAGATGCGTGAGCTGAGAAATGCAAAGGCTGGCTGAATAGTGAAGCCTTCACCTTCCTTCCCCAGCGGCTCGCCGGTAAAGCCTGCCGCTGCAGAGACGTGAGGCACGGCCTCAGTCCCCGGGTCGGGAAGATCCCCAGGAGGAGGGTGTGGCAGCCGGCTCCAGCTTTCCTGCCTGGAGAATCCCTGGTCAGGGGAGCCTGGCGGCTAGAGTGCATGAGCTCAGACTCAGGCACGCCTGAAGCTTAGCAGGAGAGGTGTTGGGTCCACTCTGCCTGCGGCGGGCGGGGAGTGTCCCGGGAGCGGACTGAGGTCCGGCCGCTGCCCTTGCCGCACACCACTCGCCTGCCACTCGCCCCCGCCTTCACTGGCTCGCTCGCTCATTACTGCGTCTACTCATCTCTCACTCACCCACAAGCATCTCCTGCGCAAGCGTCTCCTACACGCCGGGGCTGCTAGGCAGGCGGGAAGCGTGCAGAATCCTAGTCCCCAGAGGCCTGGCCACCCGCGTGGCCTCCCAGGCCTCCGGCCGCACACCCGCGGGCCCCGCGGGCCAGGGGGTGCGGAGAGGACCGGACGCAGGCCTGCCTCTCGGCCACGTCCCATCGTTATGGAAAGTACTGACGAGTCCGCGCGTGATGTTAGCAGCGGGCTCTCCGAGCCCCGGTTCCCACTGCCGCCGCCGCGCTCTGCTCCTGATAAAGCGACGTCGCGTCGGGACCGTGCAGATCGCTGACGGCACAGCCCGCGGGGCCTGGCCGGGTCGCGCACAGCCCGATGACAGAGGTGGTGGCGGAGCCGAGATGGGTGTTTGGAGTTCCCTTTGCTTGAAAATGCCACCCACAGCTTTCACCCTCCTTCCCGTCACCCGAGTCAGCTGGACTCCCTTTATCCCCTGAGCTCTGGGATGCGAGAAACTCCCCTCCGAGGCTTCGAGACTCCGGTGAAGCGGGTGCGACTGGGCGGCCCCTGGCACTCTGCTCTGAGAGGCGCAGGCCGCACAGAAGCCTCAAGAGCAGAGATTGCCTGTTGCCAGGTTCTGAGAGCGTGTCTGAACAGAGCGTCTCCTCAGTGGTCCCGGTAGCTCACCATCCCACGGGGCCCGGGCTCAGGCCCCGAGCCTCCCCGGGGGCGTCCTTGGCCACCTGTGCCCTGGGAAGTGGGAAGAGTGAGGGCCAGAAAAACCTGAATTTGAATCTCGTCTCCACCATCAACCGGTGGGTTGGTCCAGGCCATCTCTCTGTCTCTCTGTCTCTCTGTCTCTCTGTCTGTCTCTCTCTCAGTCTCTCTGTCTGTCTGTCTGTCTGTCTCTGTCTCTCTGTCTCTCTCTCTCAGTCTCTCTCTCTCTGTCTCTCTCTCTCTCTCTGTTTCTCTCTCTGCTCTCTCTCTCTCTCTCTGTGTCTCTCTCTCTCTCTCGGTCTCTCTCTGTCTCTCTCTCTCTGTCTCTCTCTCTCTGTCTCTCTCTGTGTGTGTCTCTCTCTCTGTCTCTCTGTCTCTTTTAATGGGAGTGCAGCTCCTCTTGGGGCTTCCCCAGTGCCTCAGCAGTAAAGACCCCGCCTGTAATGCAGGAGACGAGAGACACAGGCTCCATCCCTGGGTAGGGAAGATCCCTGATGGAGGAAATGGCAGCCCACTCCAGGGTTCTTGCCTGGAGAGTCCCACGGACAGAGGAGCCTGGTGGGCTACAGACGATGGGGTCGAGAGAGCCAGACACGCCTCAGCAAACAATCCGAAACCAGCCCTCCATGGTCGCGTTCAGTGTTGGGTTTCTACTGTCCTGCATGGGAGTCGCTGCGTACACGTGTATCCCCGCTTGTTTTGGATTTTCTTCCCATTTAGGTCACCACGTGAAGCACAGGCCAGCTCGTTTGATGATGCTGTTTGGATAGTCTCCACTGCCAAGGCTAATGTTAGACATATATTTTCTTTTTATATATATTTTTCATCGTCTGACAAAATAAGTAGTCTTCAAATTAGCATGTATCTTTTGAGTCTTAACAAAGGAGAAGTAACACAACGTTTAGATTCAAACATTCTTATCTAGAGCACTGAGGAGAGTTCCCTGTGCGCTATATGGAGACTCTCACAAGGCCTCTGGTTTATCCTTAGCAGTGTGTATATAATCCCTGTCTATATGGTGACTTCTCACAAGGCCTCTGGTTTACACTTAGCGGTGACTATATGAATCCTGTCTACACGGTGATTTCTCACGAGGCCTCTGGTTTATCCTTAGTGGTGTGTATATGGTCCCTGTCTATATGGTAACTTCTCACGAGGCCTCTGGTTTACACTTAGCGGTGACTATATGAATCCTGTCTATATGGAGACTCTCACAAGGCCTCTGGTTTATCCTTAGCGGTGACTATATGGTCCCTGTCTATATGGTGACTTCTCACGAGGCCTCTGGTTTACACTTAGCGGTTTCCGTATGTCAGTCCCTACCGTCCAGTTCATCCCACGCCGCCCCGTTGCCCCCTCGGTGTCCATACGTTCCTTCTGTACGTCTGTGTCTCCAGTTCTGCTTCGCAAATAGGTTCATCTGTACCTCGGCCACCTCCAAACACCTCTGAGCTCGAGTTTCCTCACCGCTGAGTTTCTTCTTAATCCCATGGGGGAGACAGGTTTAGCGCCAGCAAAAAATCTCAGATGAACTAACCAGGACTGGAATTTGTCTGGGGCGCCCAGCACAGCTGTGCCAGCTGTTTACAGCCAGCTGAAATCTGTTCGGGTTGGCTTTGGGTCCACACCATGCTGGTTGTTCAATATTTTGAGGATGACTCCCGGAAATAATTTATGTGAGAGACTTTGTAGACGTGCAGCACGGCTAGCTCGTTTGATGAAGGTGTTTGGATAGTCTCCACTGCCAAGGCTAATGTTAGATATATATTTTCTTTATATATATTTTTTCATCGTCTGACAAATAAGTAGTCTTCAAATTAGCATGTATCTTTTGAGTCTTAACAAAGGAGAAGTAACACAACATGTAGGTTCAAACATTCTTATCTAGTGTTTTTTCATGAATCATCCTGATTTTCCAGGAATCACTTCTGAACCTCAGAGAGTGACTGAAGGACCATTCGTGTTGGCCTTTAGAATGAAGATTGTATTTAGTAAAGGTAACTTTTGACAAGATACGATTTGTTCTAGACTTCTCTAGAATGTCCCGGCACCCCTACGCTTCAGCTGGTGATCCAGTATGACATCTTAGGTGAACTGGCAGACAGTAGACGTTTTTAAAGGGGCTTCCCCAGCGGCCCAGTGGTTAGCACTGCACTTTTACGGCAGGGGCCGGGCGGGGGGGCACAGGTTCGATCCTCAGTGGGAGAACTAAGATTTCGAGGGCCGTGCAGCCCCCAAAAGGGGTGTGTTCTCTGGTTCTTAGTGGAATGCCACCAGCTTCAGTGTTTTGCTGGAGATGACAAGAAATGCGATTACATTTGAGGAGAGCCATGGAACCCCTATTTAGGCTACTTGTAAAGGACAGTAATGTTCTATTCTTCAGCTGGGTCTCAGAAAAGAACGGTACGATTTGGTGCTTAATTTTAGACTCGAGTATAATCGGCAGGAGACACACCCACAAGCACCAGGAAAAGAAGAGTAGGGAGACAAAAATAAAAAGTAAACGTGGCCGTCCCCTCACCCACCTGTTGTGCCGAAGCTCCTGCTGGAAATTTCAGGTCCCAGTCTGTCTTCTCAGTGAGTGATGGTCAGGCTTCATAGTCTTGTTTGGGTCCCTTATCTTTTTGTGAAACGAGTGCGACCTTAGAAAATATGTAGTCTGGGTTCGTGAATGACATGTGGCTCTGGACAAGTCCTTTATCTCTGCTAGACCTCAGTTTTGGCTTCCCTGCTGGCTCAGATGGTAAAGAAGCTGCCTGCAGTGCAGGAGACCCAGGTTTGATCCTTGGGTCAGGATGATCCCATGGAGAAGGGAAGGGCAACCCATTCAGTATTATTGCCTGGAGAATCCCGTGGACAGAGGAGCACACTGGGCTACAGTCCATGGGGTCACAAAGAGTTGGACAAGACTGAGCAACTAAGCACACACACGGGCTTCAGTTTATCACCTGTAAGATGAGGGTCAAGTGGCCCTGACTCTGTAGGAGTCTTATAAAGAATTCAGTGAGTATATGTGTGTGTACATAATTATATATCTGTGTATCTCCTTGGAGAATTAAACTGAAGCTATATCCCCTGTCTCCAGAAAAATTCATGAACACGAAAAATTTAGCCAAATCTTTGCAGGGAATTTCTGGACTTCCTAAAACCATAAACATCCTAAAAAAGACTTCTGTTATCGAAGGGAGGAAACCCTGTGTTGAATGTCCCTTTCTGTGCTAAAATTTTTATTATATTTTTATCACTTAAAAGGAAACTGTAAATCAAATCTGAGTATTGTCTGTGCTGCACAGTAAATAAACGTCCATGATCACTGGAAAAACAGTGGAAGTGTTAGTCGCTCAGTTGTGTCCAATTCTTTGCAACCCCATGGACTATAGCCCACCAGGCTCCTCTGTCCATGGGATTCTCCAGACAAGAATGCTGGAGTGAAAGTGAAAGTGAAGTCGCTCGGTCGTGTCCAACTCTCTTCGACCCGTGGACTGTAGCCCACCAAGCTCCTCCATCCATGGGATTCTCCAGGTAAGAGTACTGGAGTGGGTTGCCATTTGCTTCTCCAAGGGATCTTCCCTACCCAGGGATTGAACCCTGGTCTCCCCCCGCATTACAGGCAGATTACCTTCTGAGCTTCCAGAGAAGCCTAGGATTTCTAAGCTCAGTTAATAATATACCAAATGATAAAAGGTCTGGTACAAAAAAAGGTTCTGTATAGTTATTATAGGTTCATAGTAACAGGGTTTGCTATGTAGTAACAGGAAGGACATTTATATGGACATATATTAATTCATTTCTAAGCTTAACTCAATGTGAGGAATAGTTTTTCATTCCTCACTTGTATAGGGTGGAGATGTACTTTTTTCTTTCAATTTGTTTTTCCAGACATATTTAGAGCAGTCAAAATAGGAAAACCGCCACACCAGCCCTAAAATTCCCTTGCTCCATCCGCTTTCTGTGCTCTGCTCCAGGTTTGATGAGTGTAACTTTCTAAACATGTCATTTATTTTTATTTTTATTTTAGTCTAAATGTCCCTTCAAAAATACCAGGGGAAAATATTTTTAGCTTAGCTAAGAAAACAAACATGTTAACACCCAAAGTGTTCAGAAAGAATTGGTGTTTCTAGTGTATTTTAACAGTGAGCCCACATGATACATGCTGAAACCGAATTTTTCTTCATCTTAGGTGTGTTAATTTCTTCAGGAAAAAGACAAAGAGGACAATTGAGTCCAACTTTTATATCGGAGCTAAACGCTTGTTGTCTTAAAAGATAATTTCAAGGTAGACACTACTGCTTTTCCCCAAGTTTTTAATTGCTATTTATAGCCATCCTGGGCAGAGCCAGTGGAAACGCCAATGATGGCGCAAACGAGGCAAAGGATGAGAAGAGTGAGTGCCGAGCTCGGCTCCACGCGCATCGTAAGGACAGACTTTTCTGCCTTTGTGACCCCCTAGGAGGCTTTGGTAGAACTGACTTAGGATTCATCAGGTTCCATTTTGATCCTTACTCTGAGAGCATGACTTGGTTCTGTGCAGATCCAAGGGGTGAATGATTCTCTTTGATTCAAAAATATGATCCATTTCACCAGCTCTTCAGGGCCAGGCATTATTCCTTCTCCATAAACAGCTGAGTGGGGACCAACAGTGATGGGTGAGTGGATAATACTGGCCGAGTGAGTACGAGGCAGCCGCCCAGTGAGGCGCTCCATCTGGCTTCAGAACTCGGTCGTTGAGATTGCGTTGCATTCCCTGGGTCTTTAACTGCATAGACCTTGACTCAGCCCAGCGCTCTGCCTTCCTGGGGTCATGGGAAGAATCTGTGTCTTGGATGCCTTAGCCCAGCTACAGGTCAAAGTTGAAATCTCTGTTCTCTTCATTATGCGTACTATCTTCATCTCCTAGAACTTGAAGCATATTTTCCGTATATGTTTGGCTAGCTTTCTTCCAGATGGTTCTCTAGTTCCATTTCACCCGTTGCTCTGCGTAGTTCTTTTGTGAATGCACTTGACTAGACTTGTACGAGAATAAATGACATTATCAACCCGTCGCCGTCGCCAGTAACTTCCTTCTCATCTCATGATCACTAGCGCTTTTCTCTTGCAAGCCTTCTGAACCCTGCTAGGCCCCCAGTTGCTAAGCATTTTCATTGTACTTTGTCTGACTTTATCAGGATCTTCTTACCTCTCTAACCCAGGCAGTGAATTGGGCTCCTTCACACTGGGCTTGTAGAATTGCAAGATGGACTCTATGAAGTGTGTCGGTGTGCTATTTAAACCCTCTCCCTTCCTGAAAGGTTACAAGGCTAGATCTCTGACATTAAGGGTTTTGTTTTTAAACCCATTAGGCCAACGTGGGGACTAAAACTTGAAAATTGACATTAGAACATTGGCAAGGGGGGTGGTTCACACCACACACGTGGCTATGGGTTGGGGAGCAAAACACGGATTTTAGACTTACACAAAAAAGCTCACTTTGCATTCAGAATAGAAGAAAACATGGATTATAACAGAGATAAAAATCCCACAGAAACTCAGTTTATGCTATTTGATTAACTTTATCGCATGACTTTGCCAACAAAGGTCCATCTAGTCAAGGCTATGGTTTTTCCTGTGGTCATGTATGGATGTGAGAGTTGGACTGTGAAGAAGGCTGAGCACCGAAGAATTTGATGCTTTTCAACTGTGATGTTGGAGAAGACTCTTGAGAGTCCCTTGGACTGCAAGGAGATCCAACCAGTCCATCGTAAGGAGATCAGCCCTGGGTGTTCCTTGGAAGGACTGATGCAAAAGCTGAAACTCCAGTACTTTGGCCACCTCATGCGAAGAGTTGACTCATTAGAAAAGACTGATTCTGGAAGGGATTAGGGGCAGGAGGAGAAGGGGATGACAGAGGATGAGATGGCTGGATGGCATCACCGACTCGATGGACATAAGTTTGAGTGAACTCCGGGAGATGGCGATGGACAGGGAGGCCTGGCGTGCTGCGATTCATGGGGTCGCAAAGAGTTGGACAGGACTGAGCGACTGAACTGAACTGATCTCAAAGATAAATTAACCCTTGCCCAAAACGTCTCAAAAAAAAAAACTCTATTTACCAAGAACACCTAATGAAAGGGTTGTTTCTTCTGACCCTTAAATTTTTGGAAGAGGCACCTGATCGGCATGTTCCCCTTTGTCCGATGCCCAGCCAACCGCCTGCAGCACTGCAATGACCTCTGGTGACAAGCCTGGTTGATTTCAGACCCTCTTTTCACGTTATCACTTGTACGTGTGTCTCCTTATGTGCAAAAAGAAGTACACGTGGATGAAGGTTTCAGAGGGTGCAGGCAGCCCCAAGATTTGAAGACTCACGTGTAAAGAGAGGACGTGAGGCGACACCTGTAGGACAATGAAGCGGGGAGAGAGAACCCCAGCGGGACCCAGTTCACAGCCGTGTGTGAGACTGCGACTCTGTCACCGTGCGAGGCGAGGGCTCCCCCGGCCTCGGGCTGGGGTCTGGGCCTTTGCTCCCTGAGCGCCAAGAATGGCAACGAGGAAGCCGCGTGTGTTGCCACAGAGTTCTGCGAGGCTAGGCCAAAGGTGGAAAACAACGGATCAGAATAGGAGTAGGGCACAGCCACTATTTACTGCTTCTGGGAAGCAGTTAATGCCCCGCTTATTAGGCACCGGGCAGTGTTCTGAGGCCTTTGCTGCATTACAGTGTCTCCTTTAAAGCCGGGTTCTGGAACTTCAGTGGCCCAGTGGTTGAGACTTTGCCTTCCAATGCCGGGGGGATAGAGAGTTCAGTCCCTGGTTGGGGAGCTGGGATCCCACATGCCTCACGGCCAAGAAGCCAAAATGTGGAACAGAAGCAGTGTTGTAACAAATTCAGTAAAAACTTTGAAGACATGGTCCACATTGAAAATTTTAAAATCTTGAAAAACCAAGCTCCTGAGTGCTGGCCGTCTGCTACCTGTTGATCAGCTCCATGGTTTATTCATTCATACGGCACGCACGAGGCGCCAGGCCCACACTGCCTTAAGCCTGTTACATGTGACTCCTTCAGTCCTCACAAGAACGTCGTGAGGCAGTACTGTCGCTGATCCCACTTCACAGATGAACACACTGAGGCCCAGAGACGCATTCAGCCCCTTGCCGAAGATCACGCTGGAGGACGTGGCTGAGCTGAGATGCCACCTGTGTTGCGCCGTCAGCCACCACGACCGGCTTCTTCTCAGGTGCTGAGACTCGCGGATCATAATTATAGTCTGGCTGCTGGTTACATGAGTTTCATCACTGTAATCACAAAGAAAACACTGAAAAAGATGAAAGGATGTGAACAGATAGCCTCTGCTGTCCTCAGAAGGTCGCGTCTTGGACAGGGTTGAAGTTACTCTGACGATGCTCACTGATGTCTAGGCCTTCCTGGATGGCGCAGTGGTGAAGAACCCACCTTCCAGTGCAGAAGAGACGGTTCGATTTTGGTGACCCGTGTCATGGAGGAAGACAGAGCGGGGCTCCGAAAATCTGAATCTGAATCTCATCTCTACCATCAACTAGCGGATGGGTCCAGGCCGCTTTTTTTTTTTTTTTTTTTTAAGCTGAAGTATAGTTGCTTTAGGGGTTTCTCTGCTGGCTCAGAGGTTAAAGTGTCTGCCTGCAATGCGGGAGACCCATGTTCGATCCCTGGGTCGGGAAGATCCTCTGGAGAAGGAAGTGGCAGCCCACTGCAGTCCTCTTGCCTGGAGAATCCCAGGGATGGAGCAGCCTGGTGGGCTACAGTCCATGGGGTCGCGAAGGTCGTGAAAAGTCGGATGCGACTGAGTGACTTCACTTTCACTCTCACTGCTGCTGGCTCAGTCAGTAGAGAATCCACCTGAAACGCAGGAGACCACTTGCAGCACCGGAGACTCGGGCTGGACCCCTGGGCCGGGAAGATCCCCTGGAGAAGGAAACGGCAAGAGCCACTCCACTGTTCTTGCCTGGAGACTGGGATGCACAGAGGAGCCTGGGGCTGCAAAAGAGTCTCGACCTAGAGACTGAAGAACAGGGGCAACAGTTGGCGTCCATCTGCAAACCAAAAGGCGATTCTTTGTCTGCATTTAATGGAGAGAGCAGACCCCGGGGGAAGTGGTTGGGGCCCACCCATCACAAGCATTCTCAGGTGCCCAGGGACCCCGGGCCCCTGGCAGGGTCTAAGATCAGGAGCGGGCATCTCCTGATCGTAAACCAGAGCTTCAGAACCAGAGGGCATGATTCAGTGCCGTTGGACCAATAAGCAGCTCTAATGAAACCAGTTAAGACCCCAGGATAAAGACTCAAGACCACCGAGGCAGAGAGTTGCTTGAGGTGGTCTAGTGGTTAAGACTCTGCCTTCAAATGCAGGGTTTCGGAGTCAATCCCTGCTCTGGGAATTAAGGCTCTACATGCTGAGGGGTGTGGGAAAAAAAGACCACGGGGCTGCCAGGGTGCCGGGTGCCGTGTTATCTGTGTTCAGCTGTTGCGTGTGGCCCGTCCCTCGGGGCTGGATATAGCAGAGAAAGAGCAGTAGGCACCAGTCAGCTCTGTTTCTAGCACTTCCCTCCAGGTTCCTTTCTTCTTTCCACGGAAGATGTGCAGACCACCTGAAAAGCCCTGCCATTCCAGGAAGACTTTATACTTAACAGAAGATAAGGGAACCTGCAGAAATCTATGCTACAGAGGCCAAATTAATTTACCAGTGAGTGGAGCAGTCTCCTTTTCCTTCCAGCTGGAAACAGATCAGAAGCTTCAAGGCATTAGAAAATGCAAGCTACATAACAAAATTCTGAGTCCAGGCATCTCATGGAGTTTTGGCTCTTGATGTTAACGATGAATGATTGTAACCCAGGTGTGACTCTCAGTGCAGAGTTGGCAGTCTTTATTAGAATGGCAGCCAGCTGCAACAATGACCTCTAAGAACATGGAAATAGACCCTCCAGGGCCACCGTTTCTCAACTCAGCATTTGACCTGGGCAGCTCGTCCCAGTGCTGAAAGGGTAGCAGCCACCTGTGGTCCAAGGACACTTACGGGTTCTTAGCAGCAAAGGACATGAGGGTTTACAGGAGCCGTTGAAGAGCCCTCTAGCTGGCCCAGCCACCTCTAGGCAGCACCGTCTCACCATTTCAGACAGATGAGAAGCATCCTGACCACAGACCTCCAGAGGAGGGACTCCAGGGAGGCCTGACAGGCTGCGGCCCGTGGGGTCGCAAAGAGGCAGACGTGGCTGAGCGACGGCAGCAAACAGGAGGAGGGGCTCTGAGCTCCCTCTGTCAGCTTTCACTTTAGCAGAACGGTCTTGGGCAACGAGGCTGTGCAAGGACAGGAACCTATCCTAGAAAGGTATGCAGTTTAAAAACGTTACAGATGGGTGGACGGATGGATACAGATAGATGATGGGTGGAGAAAGAGAGAGAAGTGAATGAACAGATGATGGGGAGAGGGAGAGACGGACCAAAAGGGCGAGAATGGGTGATTGTGAAAGATGGCCAAAGCCCAGCAGTGAGACACTTGAGAAGTATTTTTTAAAGAATTATTTGCCAGTGAAACCACCAAACCCGTGCAAAACAGACGCCCCTTCCGTCTGCTCCTGACGCACCGTCCGCGCGCCTCTGACACGGCGCCTTATCACGCGGCATTAGGGTTCGCTAGCTGCCGGTCTGCCTGGCCGGGAGTGTGAGCTCCGATCTTACTCTTGTCTGTAGTCTTAGCCTCTAGCCCAGTGTCTGGCTCCATGGAAGGAAGGAAGGAAAAAGGGAGAGAGGGAGGGAAGTGGGTCAGCCGACAGGCTGAGTAAACGTCCATGCTTAAAGGAGCGGGGCGTTCCGACGGGGCAGTCTGCGCGCTTTCCTGCCCAGCCTGGCCGTCTGGCGCCCCTGCTCCCCTGCTGCCGCGCTCTGAAGCCAGCCCGGGCGGCGCGTTCCTGCCTGCCGTTGGAAGGGCCGTTGCTGCTTCCCTGCTTAATGCCTTTCTGAGCAATGCTGATTATTCTCCGGGATGCCGCCTGTCTTGACCGTCTCCCCGTGTTTCCCGGAGCCCGCGTGTGCCTGTGCGCCGGGCGGCGGTCCCAGCCAGCGGCGGCCGCTGTGCCAGCTGGTGGGCGCCGCCTCAGCCCGCGGCCGGGAGCGGGCCTTCCACAGATGTCCTCGGGCAGCGCCTTTCCTCCCCTCGAGCGTGTGCTGAGTCCTCTGACACGCTGCCCGTGACACACGATGGCTGGCGAGAGTCATGGGAGCGAAGGCCCCAGCCCAGGCGCCGCTGTGGGAGGCCAGCCGGTGCCGAGGCTGCCGCGGCCGGGCGGAGCGGGGCGGGCACCGTGGCGGGAGCGGGGCATCGGCGCCGGCGGGGCCTGCGGGCGTCCTCGGGCGCGGGGAGGGGCAGCGCCGCGCCGGGGCCTCACTGCAGCCCACCTGCCCGGGGTCGCGCTGCCCAGCCCCCGGGAAAGAGTGCCCAGGCTGTGGTCCTGCCTGGGCCCCGGCCGCTGGCCTGGCGGGGGTGACGTCCTTCTGCCCGCAGCCAAGCCCCTCGCGTCTTTCCAGGCTCGGTCTCAGGTTGGTTTGGGCAGGTTTCTCCTCCTCCACGGGATCTCCTTCTCCTTCCCGTGGAGCCCTCTCTCGGGCAGCCCCTGCGGTCCCTTGGTCCCCGTGACGTCTCTCGGGGACCTTGTCCCCAGCAGCCCCCGAAGCCCCGAGCGACTGCCAGGCTCACAGCCCCTTCCGGGGGAGCGCGGCCCGCGGCGGCTTCTCACGCCGAGGGCTTGGGCCTCGAGGGCCTGCACCCTGGCCGCCAGTGATACTGGACTGGGGCCCACGGTTTAACCGAAGACAGCGGACTCGCTCTGCGGTAGACAGCATAGCTTGGCAAGACAGCTGGCACAAGCGCTCTGCCTGCCTGGGGCACTTCGCTGTTTTCATTCTCAAGTGATATGCTGTTTTTCATACCAAATGGAAAGAGGAAAACTTTACAAAGAGGAAAACTCAAGTTGTCCATAATTTCGCCACCCAGATTATTAGTCAACATGTTAAAACAGGGCAACAAAAATGCCACTTGTCTTATTCACGTGCTCTGTTTTGTTCATTTGCACCTTAGTTTTTAGACTGTTGCTATTCATAGATCAGTACCCCTGTTTCAGAGATTGGGGACTCTTTGAGTTCTAAAAATCACGTTTCTTATGTAAATCCCCAGTTTTTAACTGGTTTTATTTCAGTTGAGAATAGCATTATAAAGATTACAAAGAACAGTTAAATTCCCAGGTTATCTAAAAAGGACTGTTTAACTAAAAATGCATCTTTCCCATAATAAACACTAGGCACCCTGGCTTATGACAGTGATTGGGTCAGAGCTTCCCCGGGAGTCGTCTGAGTCTGTAACCTTGTCATATAGTTTGATTGTTATCTGCACTTTCCCTGGGGCTAAGGTCTTTTCTCTTCCTTTGCTAGACCCGAAGGGCCTCTAGTCCAGCGTCTCACCTAATCCTGCCTTTCTCCCCACTGTTGCGGCTCCCTTCTCCAGGGGGTCTTTCTAACCCAGGGACCGAGCCTGTGTCTCCAGCATTGCAGGCAGAGTCTTTACCGTCTGAGCCGCCACAGAAGCCTGTGCCTGGCTCTTGCATTCTGTAAATGTTTGTCGAGCAGGTACATGTGAAACACACCTGGCCTGATGCCTTTCCCCAAGGAGTAAATTGTTCCCACGGCTTTTCAGCTTGTGAAGCCCATGATGCCGAGCGAGACTGGGGATCAGCAGGGTCCCCTGCATTACTGACCACTGAGGTCCCGGCCACCGAGCAGGGTGGTGGAGACGGGAACAGTCGGCCAAGGCTGTAGTTGGAGGGATAAACACAGGTGATTCTTGAGGGCTCCCCAGGCCCGAGAGGTGTGAGGCTTGGGGCCTGGAGATGGGGATAAAACTGTCCCAGAACAATGAAGACGGAGCCAGAGACGTGAAAAGTGACAGCGATGAGTCCAGGGAGAGGGATAGAGAAGCACAGAGACAGAATTATAGCAAATTTGTTCGTCCAAACGCGACGGCTTCTGCCAATGCTGGTCGGCCCCAAACGCCTGTCTCCTTCTCCAGGTTGTAAATCCCTCATGAGCAGGGCTCACGGCTTGTTTGCCGGGGGGTTGCTCAGGGCCTGCCAGGGCCGGGAGGGGGCCTGGCACACAGCAGCTCCCGGGAACGGCTTAGAACCTGAACTGAGTTGATAGAGGATTCCGCCGCCTGTTCTGACAGCATATCCAGGCCCCCGTGGTTCCCATCGCCTGGAACATTAGGAAGCGCTCTCCTTACATCTAACTGTACTTTGCTGTTACAGTTTAAGTCCATTTCCTTTCAAATGGCTCACAATGCACGGGATGATTTTTCAGCTATTCGGGAAGAAGGAATGCTGTGTATAAAGCCTGGATTCAATAAAACCAGATTTTTAAAAAAATAGCTCTTAGCATCTTCTACTACAGACACTGGTCTGGGCAGGGCTTTTTATTTTATTGAATCCAGCTGAATAGCTTGACTACATTAATAATGGGGCTTCATTTCCAACCAGTGGCTCACAGTCTTTTCCCCTAAAAGCCTGTGGCACTTAAGCAACTGCTAATACACGAATAATTGCTGGAGGCACCATTTCCTGCCATGCCTTGACCACCAGGATGAGGTTTTTCTTCTTGCGCCTCATCTGGTGTGCTCAGGCGGGCCGTGTGTGGGCCTGCAAGGCCATGCTGAAGGCGAGGTAAACAGACCTAACTGCAGCTATGGTTTGGGCTGTGTTAGGTTTATGTGGAGAAATTAAGGATTTGGGGGAGATTCTGATGGGTGGATAGTCACACATGCCTGAAGGGGGTGCTCCCTCAAGGTGGCCCAGAGGTTTGAACCTAGTATTTCTGCTGAGTGTGGTCAGAGCCGTCTGCAGCGTCCCTGGGATGGGCTGGGAGATTCTGCTCCCTTTACCATAAAGATGCTCTTTTGCTCTTTCAGGAATTCCCTGGTGGCCAGTGGTTAGGAATCTGCCTTGCAATGCAGGAGACTCGGATTTCATCCCTGGTTGGGAACTAAATGGGTGTGTGTGTGTGCTCAGTCACTTAGTCGTGTCCGACTCTTCACGACCCCATGGACTGTAGCCTGCCAGGCTCCTCTGTCCATGGGATTCTCCAGGCAGGACTTCCTGAGTGGGCTGCCATTTCCTTCTCCAGGGGAATCTTCCCGACCGGCGCCTCTTATGTCTCTTGCATCGGCAGGCGGGTTTTTTTCCTTTACCACTAGTACCACTTGGGCTCCCCTGGTGGTTCAGCTGGTAAAGAGCCCGCCTGCAACGCGGGAGACCCCGGTTCAATCCCTGGGTTGGGAAGATCCCTTGGAGAAGGGAAAGGCAACCATTGCAGTGTTCTGTCCTAGAGAATTCCACAGACTGTATAGCCCATGGGGGTCGCAAAGAATTGGAGACAACTGAGTGGCTTTCATTTACTTACTTTTGGGAACTAAGGGGCTTCCCTGCTAGCTCAGACAGTAAAGAATCCACCTGCAATGCAGGAGACCTGGGTTCAGTCCTTGGGTCAGGAAGATCCCCTGGAGAAGGGAATGGCAACTCACTCCAGTATTCTTGCCTGGAGAACTCCATGGACAGAGGAGCCTGGTGTCCATGAGGTCCCAAAGAGTTGGAGACAACTGAGTGACTAACACTTTGACTTTCTCTTTCTTGGGAACTAAGATCCCAAGCCAACGGAGCAACCAAGCCTGCGTGCCACAACCAGAGAGCCCATGCCCCAAAACAAAGGACCTGACCCAGCCAGATAAATAACGAATGAACATGCAAAGAGATGCTGTTTATTTAGCTCCCGTAAAACCATGCTTCTCTTTTTAAAAAGTTTCCCTGCAGGATGACACTTAACCATTACTAGAGTGATGATATTTTTTAGTATACCTAGTTGGGGCAAGATACCCATGTAGAAGACAGATACCTCAAACATACTTGTTAATGGGAATTCAGCATAGCACCTAGGAGCAGAGCCTGGAGTCTCATGACCTGAGCTTGAATCCAGCACTTTCCAACCATGTGGCTTTATATGAGTTACCTGTTCTGCCTCAGTCTTCTCCTGTGAGAAGTGGGGTTATAACAGGATCTATTGCATCTAGATAAATTGATGTGTGCTAAATGCTTGGATGCATGCTTGATCACAGTGCTCTGAAATACCTGTTATGATTCATGTTTGTCATTTTGTTGAAAATTCCAGGCATTTGTTCCTTCCCACATGGCCTCCACTTAGAATGCATAGGGAAGTCGATCTCCCAGCTGAGGGTTTAGGGTGGGCTAAGACCTCACATACAATACTTTTTGGCCAAAATAAAGTATTTCTTTTAACTGGGAACTTTGCATGTCCATTGCTGTGGGGCTCAGTACTGTGGGGATAAATGGGAACAAAAGGCAGGATGCCCCTCCTCAACCACTCTGCAGTCCAGCTGGACAAATGTGACTGTCAGGGGCCTCAAGTGGAGCTGGAGGGCAGACAGGTGACATGCGGGAGGCCTGCCCGAGATGGAGGCACTAAGGCAGCCAGCCTGGGTGGGCAAACCAGGCTCCCGAAAGGATGATCTGAGTTTGGAAACGGGGTGCAGACTTGCGGGATGGAGGTGGTAAGGTGACAGGAGTTGGGAGGTGGAGGCGGGGATGAAGTGTGTTGGGGGGCTCGGCGGGGCGGGCGGGAATCTGGGGGACGGGCTTGGCTCGGTGGGAAAGGAGCAAGGGCAGGCCCAGGCCGAGGGCGAACTGCACGGTGTGCGCAGACGGCACCGGGAGGTCAAATGAGAGAGGCCAGACTGCAGAGGTCTTCACAGAGCAGGCGAGACTAGAGAAAAGGAAGTGAGGAGGAGCTCTCTGCAGGCTCTCTGCGGGCTTGGCCGCTGTCTCCCAAGCCCCTTCCCCGCCACAGCAGCGCCCCCACACCGGGCCCCTGCGCGTCCTCCAGCGACGAAGATGAGGTGGACGCATTAGGCTTTTTCCCCTACGTGAGTTACCAACCACCAGACACCCCAGGAACGCTTTTCTGGTTTAGGAAAGGCCCTGGTGGCTTGCTTGGAGGTGGTGAGGCTTCTGTACATCTGAAATCTCTCCTAGGACGCAGAGAGAGAGGGTGGTGTTTGCTCAGGTGAATGCTCGTCGTCCTGCGTCTTCCTGGGCTTTGCTCAGAGCTCCGTGGTCGTCTGCTCGCGTGAAGGAAGTTTGCTGGCCCGTCTGCCGGCTCCTGCCTCCTCCGGCCTTGTCTTTGCTTTTGTTGGAAGCCCTGTTTTGTTTCCTCCTCGTGGGCCCATTCCAGCCTTGAGTGAGGAGCGGGCGGTCCCCGGCAGCTCATCTGTATCATCGCTCGGTGCCTGTGAAGTGGAGGGAAATAAACAGCCGTGGGAGGGGAGTCTGTGTTCTAAGAACTGCTTTGGTTCACACATCTATAGATACACTCACCCAGCACCGCGGGTCACATGGACTGGCTGGTGAAGCTGAGCATGAGTCACTAGTAAATTACTCACAGAGAAAGAAATATGTTTCTAAAAGCCAAGCACCGCTGGCTCACACATGAAGCCGGGGGAGTGAGCAGGCAGCCTCGTAAAGCACTCAGGCCCCCGTGACAGCTGGCGTGCCCGGTGCATCTGGTGGGAAGGGAGCCCCCGGCCGAGAGCCCGCTGCTGTGTGCTGGAGCTGCGGCCGAGCGTCTCCGCGGCGGGAGCCCCGCGCTGGAGCAGGGGTGCTGGGATCGGCTCCACCTTCAGCCAGCCTTTCTCACAGTCTCACTTTGGCGCAGCAGCTCTGCAGTCTTTTTCAAGACTGCTGTTGTTGTCACCATTGTGAACCATTTTTAACGTCTTTATTGAACTGGTTACAATTCTTCTGTTTTATGTTTTGGGTTTTGGCTTTGAGGCACCTGGTCTCTCTGACCAGGGATGGAACCCACACCCCTTGCTTTGGAAGGTGGTCTTCATCCCTGCACCACCAGGGAAGCCCCGAGAATGCGTGTGTATATATGGCTTGGAGGATGAGTACTCGACTGTTGCGACGGCCTCTGCAGGAATCTGCCACGGGCACACCTGTGTCCCCTGCCTCCTAGAGCCCCTCCCAGCCCCCTCCCCACCCATCCCTCCAGGCTGTCAGCAAGCACCCGTGGGAACTCTTGATTGAGGCTTTCAGGAACATAGTCAGATTGTGGAGACCAACCATCTGAGCCTGAAATATGGAGAAGTGTGTTGGTTGGACAAGAGGTCAGGTCGGGGCGGGGGGCCAAGGAGAGGAGGTCTGCGAGGGTCCAAGAGGACAGGAACCTCAGCAGAGCCGTGAAGGAGGAGTTCACCCCAAGCCAGGTGGGAATACCGTCTGAGCAGAAAGGGTGCTTCAGGGACAAAAGCTCCCCCTTCATCGGATCCTGTGGGAGTCTCAACTTTTTTGACACACACAAAAAATAGAGAAGAGGAGAGAACAGTCACCAACGGAGGCCAAGGCACTGCTTGCTTACTAAATTAGCCCAAAAGAGGGATTTCACCAAATGCAAATTGAACAAAGAACAATATGTGTGACTCAAAATATCCGTTATGCTCTTACTGTGAGAGGGTGTGAGGCAGGGAGGTGACCTTTGAAAGGTTTTAAAGTTGTAAACTTTTGTAACCACATTGTTTTGATTGCTGGAAGATTTAAGAAAGGATTACCTCGGGGTACCATTTTGGAAAAGTGATTTAGAAAAAAAAAAACAACACCTGCTCGCTGCAGAGTATGTTGGGACTTTTTTCACTCTGTTTTTGCTTTGAAGACGGTCGATTCAAATGTCCATGAAGCAGCTCCGCCCTTCGTGAGAAAGGAGATTAGAGGTGCGGCTCCTGCTTCTTCTGGTCTTCTGCCCCGGCCGCTCTGCCAGAATCCGGGTTCAGTGGGTCGGCGCACCCCTACACGCTCCCTGAAGGAAGTGCCTTTGGCCTTGCTTCTCCTCCCAGCCCCGCCCCCGCCCTTGCCAGTAGGCTGCGTCCTCCCAAAATAGAGTCTCTGTCCCTCACCCGGAATTGGTGACTCCGGGCCAGACATTCCCCTGAAGTCTCCTCGGAAGTTTGGGAAACAGGAAATGTGAAGAAAATGTCTAATATGCCCGGTCATGTGAACTCCTCTTTCGATGTTGCAATAGAATTTTGGAAAAGAGTGCTCAGAGCCGTGGTCGCACCCTCCCTGTCAGAGAGAGCCTCTGCTCCTTTGAGAATATGGTCGATTTGACTATCCCGCCTCAACTTCCCTCTTTCTAAACATGTTAACCCTGATGCCTGAAGAACAGAACCAGAAAAGAAGCATTCTGGGTCTTCAGTGGCATGGTCAGCTTGCCAGCAGGGCTGCTGAGCGGGGCCCATGTGCTGTTGCCCCTGAGAAGTCCCCCAGCACCTCTTACAAACACCCATCCCTGCCAGCGTGTCCGTGCAGGCTCACCTCGCGTCTCCGGAACCTTCACAAGCTATGTTTGCAGTAAATGATTGATGATGAGGCTGGCTCCCACACATTTGGCTCTGATCATCTCCACACTGAAACATTCAGATGCAAATAATGTTCAAATGAAATGGCTTCAAAGGATCTTTCCGGGAGGATGGAAATGCGTCCATATCTTCAGAGGGGAGTGGCTTCCACTTTTAGTCCAGATCCATCTAACTATACACACACACAAATGTTCATTTTTCTATAGGTAAATTATACCTCCAGGAAAATGTTTAAGATTAATAAAGTGGCTTGAGTGTGGAAAAATAAAAAGTGGACATGATGTAAATGACTCCACTGAAAGGGATTTCAAAACATTAAGAGCTGGTCAGTAGAAACTAAGAAATATCCATGGGCAGTCTCCCCACCCCCGTACGGGAAATCTTTGCAAGGTGAGCAGATCCAGCCCAGCTCGTAGAAACTGCAGCTGGTTATGTGCATGCATCTGTGTTTTCATATGTGGTTTGTTGTCTTGGTGTCCATTTTTGTTTGGCTTATTTCCCTATTCAATTGGATTTTTTCTTCTATTTCCTGAATCTGACTCCCTCACAGTACCAGATATCCCAGGCCTTATGAAAAACAAATGCCCAATAAATGTCCCCTCATCCCCTGGGATGGTGTCCTTCCCCACGCTCTGGAACATTCTACTGAAATTAGCTCGTGCTTGTTGGCCTCCAACGCTTGTGTAAAAATGGAAAGTGAAAGGAGAAACGTATACACTTGCAGTTTTCAGAAAATTCCCAGCTACGTCAGTTTCTGAAAAAAAAAAGTCCATTTCAGAACTTTTACTTGGGGAAACTTTTTGCCCCACAAGAAAAATAAAACATGTGCTCAGTAAGTAGTGATATTTATTTAAAAGTAAGAAAACAGCGTTCGTGCCTCTGGATGAATGTGGGTGGGGTAAGGCCTCCTTTGCTCTCTCCTCTCCTCTTCACGGCCCTCAGAAGAACAGGTGTGGAAATTCCCGCAAGTGTCAACTCTGTCGGTTTACACGTTTGTATACGGAGTTTCATGTGTTTTTTTTTCCTTCTGACAAGTCAGTCTTTTTGTCATCATCTCATCTTGAAACTAGAGAGGAAGGGAATGGAAGAGCGAATTGCTAATAAGAGAGGCTTCTGGAAATTCCCCTTTTATGGTACATGAGTCTTTCTTAAGAATAGTTCTCTTTCAGTTGTGTTTTTGTGATTTTGGTGAAAATCACTTGCCCAGCCCTACCTGTTTTGTTTAAGTCTGACTTGATCCCAGCTCTCTTTAGTTTTTCTCAGCTCTCTTTAGAATCAGGGGCTGGAGAAGGCGAGGCAGAGGATAACTTGATTTTCACTGCTTTGGAGAAAAGAACCCAACTGAGATACTACTAAAAAAAAAATCACCTGAGTATAAATCTTATCTTCACATGATCTTAGATCATGGATTCATCCAGTATCTTATAACCTGAATGATCTCACATAAACTGAATGACTCACAACTGCCCAGATGGTGACGAGCAGCTTTATAAAACACCCCTGGCATCTTGCGTGTTAATGAAGACTGGTTTCAGTTACAACCTGGTTGAAGGGAAGCTGACCAACCTGTTTCCAAGTCAGTACAATACAAGGTGATTCTCAAGCAGAAAAGATTTTTTCCCACACCGCTTCAGAGGATGCCTTTTTGAAGGTGGATGTGGGTCTTGGATCCTGGGGCCGGAACAGGCTGACGGCTGGTGTGCCCGGAGGTGTAAGATCTCACTGTCCCCGGAGTGGCTGGCAGACCGCCTGGGGGGCTTGGAGGGCCCCGCGGTGAGCGGACTGAGACCTGAATGTAGGGGAGTGTGTGACAGCTGGTCCGAGGCCTGGGCCACGGGGAATATGCTAATTAGCAGGATGCCTTCGAGGGCCAGGTCACGAGTTGGCCAGGTAAACAGTATCGGGTTATTTCTGCGTTGGCAGAGGGAGGCGATGGCTGAGCACCTTCTGTCCAGTTGTTCTTGGCAGTTACTTATTAATTACACCTCAAGGCACCACTAGAGCAGGCTAGAAAACGCTCCTCCAGGAATCCTCTGCCCTCCTCCCCCAGCGTCCTCATGACCCGCTCCTGCAGCGTGGGGACCAGGGGCGCCACCACCTGGGCACCTTTCTGAGGACAGCTAGCCTCCCGGGCGCTGGGGGGCTACAGCCCGCTCTCACCCCAACCCCAGGACCCCTGGACTCTAGGCCAGGTGAGGTGAGACCCGGTCAGAGCTTTTCTTATGAAATCTCTTGACCTCTGAGTTTCTTTTTCCTGCTATGTTGAGCCCCAAATGTTTGTTTTCTTTCTAATTTTGGCTTTTGAAAGAAAAAAAGAATGGGTACAGTGTAAAAGTTTTCTTGTATCCAGAGTGGAAATTCCCTGGTCACCCTGAAACCAGACAGGTGCAGTTCGCCTCTCTGTCAATAAACAGTGTGCACTTGGCCTGGACAACCTCTGATGGCCTCGGTGGACCTCGGGCCCATCCAGGGGTTCGAGAAGAGCCAAGCTGCCCTGCGTCAGAAGCTGGGCCTGCCTTTTGCTCTTTTTTTTTTTTTCTTTTGATCTTCTGATTGAGACCACATAGCATTCTCTTCACGGTATTTTGATGACATATGACGTATAAACACAGGTGTGACCTTTATGCTGTACACAGTGTTACCATTATAATGAGTGAGAGAAGATACAGTCAGCTGAGGTCAAGGTGGAAGCTGGAAGCAGCCAGTACTAATTCTCACTGGAAACAGCATTGCAGAGCCAGTGGGGCGCCCCTCTGGGGTCTGTTCAGTTGCCTGTTGCGCTGTGTAGTGGACCAGCTCCAGGTGAGGGGTTTCCATGGGATTCGCCATCTCTCAGGGTCCAGACGCACTGGGTGGCACTCACTCTGCGGGCCCCTGGTCCCCTGGGCCACCCTTCACATCCTGAGGTGTCTGGTCCTGCCGCCCATGCTGGCTGACATTTCACTTCCCTGGGACTCCGTTTTCTTGCTCCCTTTGTCTTCTTCCTAACCCCAGTTGAGGACTTGGTTCCTTGAGGGGAAAAACCGTCAGAGCCACAATCAATGTAATTGTTTACGTGTGTGAAGGCTTTATTTATTAACAGCTTCAGGGCTGTCTGCGTGAGGGAGAGTGGCCTCCGGCTTGGGCTCACGAGAGTCGCGCTGTGCTTTCTCACCGAGCAGCCAGCGCAGGGGAGAGAAAATGGAGAAGACAGCGGCTGACCGTCAGGGTTCGCTCCTGCAGCCCTGAGCTGCCTCTGGGCAAGCGCTCTGACCCGCGTCTGCAGGTGTCCAAGGCCTGGGAGGTTAGGACTGCAGGCGAGAAGCCCCTTGGCGGTTCTGAAACCCACGGGCTGGCAGTTCCTGAGCAGAACAGGAGAGGGCCTCCCAGGCCTTGATTCTCTCTCTGGAGGTTCAGGCGGACGGGTCGCCCACCGGGGGCATTCTTGCAGCGTCAGGGCGGGCGAGGTGCAGGGGGACGCCCAGCCTGGCGTCTGGGCGAGCCCCGGGTGTCCCGAGGAGGCTGGGGCTGCTCCCGGAGTCCAGTGCGCGGAGGCCAGGGGCTCTGCTGGAAATCCCGAGATTGCCGTCTCAGCACCGGTTTACCTGGAGTGGTCCAGCCCGCGGCCTAGTCGCGGTCCGTGAGCTGAAAGCGCTGGGCTGCTGTGCACAGAAAAGTTACGTGCCGTCCCCTCGGCCCAAGGGACGAGCCCTCTGCTGCCCGAGGGCCTTGCCGCCCATCCTTCGCCCTCCGCTCGGTCCGCAGCCGCCCCCAGCAAACTGCATAACGCTCACTGAGGCGCTCAGGGCAGCAGGCTTCGGGGCCCCCTCGGGAGACCCGCGAGCGGGCCAGGCAGCAGAGCCGGAGGCCCAGCCGCGCTCAGCGCCCTCGCTCCGTCCCATCGGTGGTCCACACCAGGGCCTGGGGGACCCCCGGTGGTGACCTCGGGCCTGAGAGAGAAAGTGGGGGGGGCAGAAAAGAGAGGCTGTGACGAGCTTTCCAGGGACAGACAGGAGAGGGCTCCGCGGGGGCCCCTCTGCTCTCCCTCCGCGCCGACAGGGGGCAGCAGAGGCGGCAGGCGGAGCCGCGTCTCGCTGCCCTCGCCCGCCCCCGCCCCACCGGCCCCGCCCGCCCCACCGGCCCCGCCCCGCCCCACCGGCCCCGCCCCGCCACACCGGCCCCGCCCCGCCCCACCGGCCCCGCCCCGCCCCACCGGCCCCGCCCCACCGGCCCCGCCCCCACCCCTCCCCACCCCCCGCCCCCCAGGCCCGGCCCGCCCCCTGCCCCGGCCCCACCCCGCCCACCGCCCGCCGCCCCCAGCCTCCCCCAGCCGGGCAGTGTGCGGCTTCCCGACCCCTCTGATACCGTCAGCCTCGTGAGCGGCTCCCAGCCTCTCCAGTGAGGGCACCTCGCCGCTCAGGCAGAGCGTCGGTCCCTCGAGGCGAGAGCTGTGCTCTGTCCCGTGGCCCCAGGCCCAGGGCCCGGTTCAGCCCTCTCAGTGGGCGGAGAGGCCTGCCCTCCACGCCGCTGCCGAGGGACCCTCTGGGGAAAGTCATCTCAAGGCCGCCTCACCCCAGCCCTGGGCGCCAGTGGCGCCATGCCCTCGTCTCTGCAGACGAATAAACGGGCTCAGAGCGATTGCACATCTCAGGCCAAGTCTGAGAGCTATGACGTCGTAGACTCGGAAATCCGCCTCAGCGCTCTGGACTCGACCACATACCACGCGGGCCCAACTCCAGACAGTCCTGAGATGCTTCGTGTGTCAAGAGCCCGTCTTCCTGGAGCATGGCGCAGTCTTTATGGACTGAGCTGCTGCAGTTGTCTTGATCCCAATTTATTTAATATGTTCATCCCACAAATCCTTTCATAGCTGTTCCCCGGTGCCAGGGACCGTTGGAACCTGGTGAATAAGGTGAATGAGATGCAGGCCCTGCCCTTGGGGAGAGGAGGCACATGGGGGCTCACCAGGGAGCAGTGATGGCCAGGATGAGAAGTGGGCATCATGGGAAGGTGGTGGGGCTTGGTCCAGAAAGGCTCCGTAGAAGAGGCGGTGTTTGAGCAGGGTCTTTTTTTTTTCCTTTTGCGTCTTTTAAAGAATGTTAATTGGAGAAGAGTTGCTTTGCACTGCTGAGTCGGTTTCTGCTGTACACCAGCGTGAATTGGCTGGAGCACACGCGTCCCCCACCCCCCCACCCCCCCACCCCCGGGCACCTCCTTCCTGCAACGCGTGCATGCCTCCCACCTCTCAGTTGCCCCTGAGCGCTGAGCCGCCTCTCCTTGTGCACAGCCGTTCCCCACTAGCGAGCTGTTGCACACACTACCGTGTGTGCATTTCAGTGCTGCTCCCCCAGTTTGCACCAGCCTCCCCGTCCCCACGGGGCCCACCAGTCCGTCCTCTGCGTCTGGGCAGAGTCCTGAGGAGCATGGAAATGCTGTGGGAGCCGGGGTCAGCTGAAAGGGCCAGGCTTTGGGCTGATGCTTCCAGCAGCACAGGGAGCTGAAGGTGGGAAGTGGGCTTGCAGAGAGGTGGGGCTAAGGGCGTCAGCGGTGCCAGCTCACTGGGGACGGGAAACCGCTCAGGGCCTGGGAATGAGACAGAAGGGTGCTGTTTGAGGGGCGCTCCCTGGAAGCAGCACCGGGAGCAGGCTGGAGGGACAAGGCGAGGCGGGAAGCACTGGAGCAATGCAGCGGGGCTGAGGGGTCAGCAGGGGTGGACCGACGAAGAGGAGGTGGCCTCATGGCCGGCGGCGGTGGGCGGGAGCGGAGAGGGGGAAAGAGGTCACTTGTGGTCTTCTAGCCAGGCTGTGGCTTCAGAGGAGCCGACAGGGCTTCGAAAGGCAGGTTGAGGAAAGCTTAATGAGCTCCCTTTGCGGGGTGCTGGGCTTGAAGTCACTGAGTTATATGTGGCTATATCTGATTCTAAACTAGGATTTACTTGGAAAAGACCCTGATGGGGAAAGATTGAAGGCAGGAGGAGAAGGAGGCGACAGAGGATGAGATGGTTGGATGGTACCACCGACTCAATGGACATGGGTTTGAGCAAACTCCGGGAGTTGGTGATGAACAGGGAGGCCTGGCATGCTGCAGTCCACGGGGTCGCCAAGAGTCAGACACGACTTAGTGACTGAACAATAACAAATTAGGATCAGGGGCTCATAAGAAATTTGGGAGCTGTCAGCCTGCAAGCCTGTTAGCGAGGTTGTGGCTGGCTTGCTAGGAAGGATGTGAGGTGTCCACTCCTTGGGGAGGCGTGCGGCCATGTCCATCAACTTTGTGATGTAGTGGAGCACTGCCTCGTGTCCCCAACCAGACTTTCTACCTAAACTCCAGTTGCTCAGAACTGGAAGGCTCAGGTGTGTGACGAAGGAGTGGTTTCATCCTTTCGGGACCAGAAAAAGTTACATGAATATCTCTAGCATCTATATTCAGGTTTCCTCTTTCCAGAGCCACACATAATTTTTAAATATTATTGTCTTATGGAAGATTCATCTCCCCTTGACTGTGTCAGCTGTCCATCCACCTCTGGACCAGCCATTGACTTTTTGAAGTAGCTGGCTCTCATAGAATATTCTAGGTGGGGACCTCATGGCTTAGGAAAAGTCAGAAGTTTGACTCATCAATCCCAGCTTGATGGGGACAGGCTAGCCCTTCTGCACTGAGGTTGAGAAGGCATAGCTTCTTCTGACTCCAGAGCTCTTGCAGGCTTGGATATGATGGCTCAGAGGTATCCAGTCTAGTTTGAGTTGTTTTTTTAAGAACTTTGCTTGACTAATGATGTTAAGGGAATATTAATAAGATCCTCACATCAAAAACTACAAATCCTGCAAAAAGAATTTTACCAGCTTCAAGCTTTTCACACGGCTCTTTTCATATTTGCATTTCCTATCACTTCTTTGAGAGAAGAGGAAAATTGAGACCTCTGACAGTTAAATGGGGAGATGAGGGGAGTAGGAGCATTCACGATGACTGATGGCAGTGCCGAGGCTAAAATGCTTCGCAGAAGTCATTTATTCTGATGACAGTGCTCGAACTGGAGCCTTATTTTCTGTATTTTATGAATTAAGACATGGAGGCTCCGAGACGTTGAAGATCCCATCTCCCAAGTTAGATTGAAGCATTCCAGGGAAAGAAAAGAGAACAACGAACTCATCTGACTCGTTGACATGGCTGGGATTTGCAGAGTTCAGGTCACAGCCCAGTTCTGTCTTCTTCTGACATTTGTGCTCTGTCCTTAGCATGGCGCCGCCTCCAGGGAGCAGAGGGTGGAGTGCAGAATCTGAGGCCAAGTGAAATAGGTTTTCAGGTGACAGAGTGACAGGTGGTGGGTCTTCCTGCAGCTGGACTGGATGACTGGATGCCAGTTCTGAGCTAGCCTAGCTGTGGGTAGAACCGGCAGCACGTGGTATTGGAGGAGAGCTGGCATCCGGGCAGAACCATGTTCCACGGGTGTGCCAGTCTCCTGCACCCACTACCAGAGGCCCCATGGTCAGACGGTGTGTGCTCGCTGCCTTCAGTCACGTCCAACTCTTTGCGATCCCATGGACTGCAGCCCACGGGCTCCTCTGTCCATGGGATGCTCCCACAGAGAGAACCCCATGCCCTCCAGGGGGATCTTCCTGACCCAGGGATTGGGCCCACGTCCCCTATGTCTCCTGCACTGCAGGCAGATTCTTTACAGCTGAGCCACCGGGAAGCCCTCCATGGTCAAATACGTAGGTAGAAAAACTGAAATTGAAGACTGACGAGGCATTTTCCCCTGATCGCCTACCATTCTGATACAGTGGGTGTGCTAGAATTTCACCAGACCCACAGAACCGTGTCTTCCACTCACATACTGGATTCTACTGCCATATTTAAAATGGATGACCAATAAGGACCTACTGTAGAGCACAGGGAACTGGGCTCGAAGTTGGGGGCAGCCTGGGTGGGAGGGAGTTTGGCGGAGAAGGGATCCCTGCGCAGGGTGGCTGGGCCCCTTCGCTGCCCACCTGACACTGCCACAGCATTGGCATCAGTTACGTCCCGAAGCAAAGAGCTTTTCACAATTGACAGCGTGTGGGTGCTGACAGTCGGCTTGTAAGTCACTGTCTTTTGCCTCCTGGAACACTTTTTACACTCTATCATTTAACATTTAGGAGTAGCGCTCTATAAATAAGTTGGTCGGTTAGACTGACAAAAGCTGGTGATGCCAGTGCTAGGAGATTCAAGAAGAGACCCGGCCATCAGGATCCCTTCTGCCTTCACATGACGTGACAAGGAAAATCTCAGGCTTTTGGACTAACTTGGGGAAAGGTTTTGACGAATTAATGAAAAAAACCTTTAATTTTAGAATTTCTTGAAAGGTGTGCTTTTAAACTTTCAAATACCTAGAGTCGGGCGCGCAAAGTGTTGCCAAGTGGCAGGTCTGCTTAGCAAATAGTGACCACATCAAAACAGCAGGCTCGGTCTGGCGTGCTGTTTTTTCGCCCATAGCAGTTACATCTCTTTGGTGTCAAATGCATGTTTTTAAAAATCTTGAACAGTGTTTTCTCTTAGTTAGATAAACAAACTCCTTGATGGCTATTTATAACTATTGGTTAGTGAGTCTCTCATAAGCCCCACCAGGCAGTTAGAACGTGAAGGGGATGTTTTGCAGGTTGGCTGTGGAGTAAAGACCGCCTGTTTTGATCAGAGCCTCTGTATCGCCCACCAGAGCCCCTGCTTGAAGTTCTGAATTAGTATTTGTCAGATTCTCACCCAGAGCTCTGCTGCCAGCCACCGTGGATTGTCTACATTGGGAGCAGCGATTGCATCTCCTCCTGGCCTTGGGGAGTCACCAGCGGGCCCATTTCACTCTATTTTCCAGCTCGTTTATCCAAGGGCTCAAGGCACCACCGAAAACCTTCCTATCAGAGAGCCAGTGTTTGAGGGCATTTGGTTTCAACTTGCTTGTGTTTGAACACTCATATTTATAATCATGCTAATCTCTGAGGCACTCAGATCACATTCAGAGCTTTATCTAAGGCTGCCAAGGAAATGAGTGTGTATCCACAGGGCTGGGAAGGAGGAGAACTTGGGTTGGGCCTCCAGAAATGGAACAGGCTGTGACGTCCATTTCAACGATCCTTTCCAGAAGCTTTTTGTTTGGAAAGCCATGGGGCCAGGAGTTGCTCGTGGACACAGATCCTCTCCTCCACTCTCACGCGGGGCTCCTGCACGGAGGCCCCCGGGCCTGGATGGCCTGAAGACCCCGGCCCCTCCTCCATGAGCCCGCTCAAGGGCCACATGGCCATGACATGCCTGCCCCAGGGCCACCTTCTCATGCACCCACTCCTGCCTTCCCGCATACTTTTGTGCAACCGGCGAGGAGGAACAGCACTTTTCCCCTGAGTCCACCTCAGAGCTGAGGTCCTACTGGCCTCCAAGCTGATGCCCGGGAAATCCTGTAGGACAGACAGTCAGCTGCTTAGGATGGCAGGGGGGTGAGCCGCAAGGGGAAGCAGCTTAGGGTCAGGACAGATACTGTCAGCGCAGGGAAGGGAATTTTGGGGGAAGTCTGAACAGATTCATTTGACCCATCTACTAGGCTAATTTATAGAAAATGCACAAGAAGGGGGAAAATTCCCTTTGAGCAACGAGCGAGGTGAAAGAGAAGCAGGGGGTGTCCCTCCTCTCATTACAGAAGAGGAAACCGAGATGACTTCTCGAGTCGTTTATTGAAAAACACCATGAGGGCTCAGTGTAGGCAGGTTGAAAAAGGCCCATTTGCCTTCTCAGTGGAGACGTGGCTTAGGACTTTTGAAGAATATTGCCTGTTCAATTAGAAGAATATGACAAGAGTCACCCAGTGGAGGTTGGAGAATTCATCTCCATTCTCGAAACCTGGGTAGTGCCCTCCGAGGCAGCAAATTTTATGTCGCATTCCAGCATTCCTATCCTAGAACATTTACTGCCGGAAGTTTCAACAAAACGTGCTTCAGGGGTTTTAGGAACCCCGTCTGGGTCCACTTGTTTATCCCTACGTGGAGACTGTTGGTGTATCAGCCTAAAACACCTTACTGGAAGCCTGAGCAGAGCCTGGTCCTAGAGTCTGTGCCCAGCTGGGGGTCAGGAAAGGCTCAGTGTTGCAGCTGCATAGCCTGGGAAGACTGGGCTCTGAGACAAGCTAGATGCAAGCAAAGACAGATGCTAAGGGAAGCTGAAAGGATGGCACGTTAAGAGATACACGGGAAGGACAAGAAGAGCAGACACACAGAGCAATAAGAGAAGAGACAGGAGTTCCCTGGTGGCCCAGTGGTTAGGTGCTTTCGCTGCTCTGGGCCCAGATTCAACCCCTGGTCAGAAAACTAACATCCTGAAAGTCATGTGGTACTGCCAAAAAAATAAAAAAAAATAAAAATCATTACAATGGGCAGTGGACAGAGAAGTGACATCTCTATTTTTCTCTGAGCCAACTAGACCCACCACTGCTGCTAACAGATGAGGGCAGAGAGCTTTCTTTGGAATCCACTCTTGAAAAGGAAAGAACCCTTAGGAATCTTCCTACCAGACCTCCGTGTCTTCCATTTTCAGGCTGACTCTAGCCAAGTGGAGAAAAATCACGTCTGGACAAAGGAAATTTATCTCCTCAAATCTAAAAGCCTTATGTCAAGAGAATCCTTACTACAGAGAAAGCTATGGAGCTAAACATTGAATCTGATTCCAACCAAAAACTAGATAAAAGGTTAGAAATCAATATTACTCACACCATCTCCTTCCTTCCTCACTGCTAACCCTCGGCCAGGCCCCTCTAATAATAACAGTATTATTTTTCATGCCCGAAAGGAAAATCAGAGATTCCATCATGAAAAAGGCTCTTAAAGGAAGCCTGTGATATTGCAATATTATTTGGACTCTCCCTATAAATAATGAATGATTCCAGTTTCTCTTAGTATGGGTTGAGGGTGGCAGAATTAAATCTCGCTGGGTTAGAAATAAGTCAAAGCCCCCTAATGTCAGCCAACGTTTATGATAGAAGTGAGCTTGATTTTTTTCTCATAATTGTTAAATGACGTCTCTTTTTCAAAGAGACAGAGCTGTTATAAATAAGCAAATCACAGCTGTGTTCACTTATGACACCTTGGTTCTGTGCAAGCCCGTTTAGCTGGGAGTCAGAGAACTGTGATCAGGGCGGCCGTGTGAGAGAGTGGAAGGGTGAGATGCTTTATGTCAGAATTCTAGGTTTGAGTCCTGGTTCCGCCATCAGGCGACCATATGTCTTTGGAAAAGTAACCTCTTCGTGAGCATCAGTCTGGTAGAGGTGACGAGTCACGACTCATCTATACGTTGTTGGGAGGATCAAACCCAGTTGATGGACATGGAAGAATTCTATCAACTGCAGGGTGCCCCATGAATATTCATTTTCATTAAAAACACCTTATTTGTTATTATTTTTTACTTTTGGCTGTGCTGGTCTTGGCTGCTGTGCGCCAGCTTTCTCTGACTGCTGACTGGGGGCTACTCTCCAGTTGCCGCGCGGGCTGCTGGTGGTGGTGGCCGCACTTGCAGCCGAGCTCGGGCTCCAGGGTGCCTGGGGCTGGGTGGCTGTGGTGCGTGGGCTCAGTCTCTCTGAGGCATGTGGGATCTCCCCAGACCAGGGATGGAACCCGTTTCCCCTGCATAGGCAGGTGGATTCTTAACCACCACTGGACAGCCAGGGAAGTCCACGTTTTCATTTTCAATAGGTACCTTTATATTAACGGGAAAGAGACATGGTTTCATCCGCAATATACATTCGCTCTTAATAACTCGTTAAGTGCCCTGCTGCATTCCAGCCAGCAAGCCATAGACAGAGACCAGGGGGATTCCATTGTCACTTCCCAGTATTGCATCGCAGTGATGGGAGCTTTACTCCTTATCCAACATCACATGATAATTTTGGCCTTTAAAAATAAAGAGAAAAAAGCCCCAGACCCGGAAAGATTAAGAATTAAGTTAATTTTTAAAGTCGCAAGTTTTTCTGCACATTCTTGTCTCCTTCATATGGTGCCGGTAATTTTTAAAATTAGATTTTCCTCTGGGCGTTTCATACTAAAAATGATGAAGTTCCTTGTCCTTTGTAATTGCATTTCTTTTGATTTTCTTTTATTATGACTTGCATATCACTGACACTTTCCCCCTGGAATGTTAAAAGTATACATCACCCAGCTAAGAGGAAAAAATACTGTCTTCATAAAAATGGAAAAGAGAAAGGAGAGGCTCCTCTCGGTTCCAAACAAGGCAAAGTTCTCGCTCTTCGCACGCGCCAAGGCTGATGTCATGGAACCAAACCAGTTTTGAGTTATCTGCAATGAAAAAAAAAAAGCAGTTCAACAGTCTTCTGGATTGAAAAACAAATTTTCCACAGGGTGATAACCTGAAAATGGCTGAATGCATTCTCTCTGTAATTTCTGGGGCAACCTTGAGTTCACTGGTGGCTCAGCAGTAAAGAACCTCCCTGCCAACTCAGGAGACACAGGTTCAATCCCTGGGTCGGGAAGATCCCCTGGAGGAGGAAATGGCAACCCACTCCAGTGTTCTTGCCTAAAAAATCCCATGGACACTGGAGCCTACAGTCCAAAGGTCACAAAGAATCCTACACAATCGAGCACAAGCATGCGTGTGCACGCACACGTGCACACACACGCACACACGCACACGTACCATATCCATCTGTTATCTGAGGAATGGATGAAAAAAACCCGTAAGATCCCGTTGGTTGATGTACTAACATATCATTGAAAGTTACCACTAGTGAGTGTTATTTATGGGTGATAAGCAGGATATCATGGCAACTAGATGGGGAAACAGTGGAAACAGTAGCTGACTTTATTTTTCTGGGCTCCAAAGTCACTGTAGATGGTGACTGCAGCCATGAAATTAAAAGACGCTTACTCCTTGGAAGGAAAGCTATGACCAACCTAAATAGCATATTAAAAAGCAGAGACCTTACTTTGCCAAGAAAGGTCCGTCTAGTCAAGGCTGTGGTTTTTCCTGTGTTCATGTATGGATGTGAGAGTTGGACTGTAAAGAAAGCTGAGCGCTGAAGAATTGATGCTTTTGAACTGTGGTGTTGGAGAAGACTCTTGAGAGTCCCTTGGACTGCAAGGAGATCCAACCAGTCCATTCTGAAGGAGATCAGTCCTGGGTGATCATTGGAAGGACTGATGTTGAAGGTGAACCTCCAATACTTTGGCCACCTCATGTGAAGAGCTGACTCATTTGAAAAGACCCTGATGCTGGGAAAGATTGAGGGCAGAAGGAGAAGGGGAGGACAGAGGATGAGATGGTTGGATGGCATCACCGACTCAATGGACATGGGTTTAGGTGGACTCCGGGAGTTGGTGATGGACAGGGAGGCCTGGCGTGCTGCAGTCCATGGGGTCACAAAGAGTTGGACATAACTGAGTGACTGAGCTGAACTGAACTGAACTGAAGCAGGATATATCCAGGGAAGGCATCTCTCAGTTTTTTAGAAAATCATCTTTGAGTTACTGAAATTGTTCTCATTCCATCTGAACTGTGGTCCTGAATCACTGTTGCATGGACTTCGAAGCAGGAGTGGATAGTGGGAACTTGAGGAGCCCTGCCCAGGAGTCTCATTTCTGGTTCCTTGTAGGTTGGTTGGTGTTTAGTTGCTCAGTCATGTCTGACTCTTTTTCGACCCCATTGACTGTGGCCGCCAGGCTCCTCTGTCCTTGGGATTTCCCAGGCAAGGAGTGGGCTGCCATTTCCTTCTCCAGGGGATCTTCCCGACCCAGTGATCCAACCTGGGTCTCCTGTGTTGGCGGGCAGGCTCTTCACTGCTGAGCCGCCAGGGAAGCCAGGGCCTCGAACGTTTGAGTGCTTCTTGCTGTTGGTGCCTAGGGCAGCGGGGATGTTCCTAGCTTCTCTCTTAGGCCTGTGGCTTCCAGTTACCTCCCCTAGATCAGCTCTAGGATCCAGGCATCCACTGTACCCAGAATAGACAGGACGGCAAGTCTGGGCCTTTCCTTGGGAACCAGGAAGGCCCTGGTGGCCCTGCCTCTGTCTCCCAATTATGCAGCCTTTTTCATTCCTGCTTTTGGTGCACAAACACTGAAAATGGGTCCCAGAATCTTCAAGTTATGAACTTTAGGGCTGGAAAGGGCCTTCAGAGGACAGGAGGGGCCTTTCTCCTCCTGCCACAAGAAAGGCCCTTGAAACCTGGAGCGGAGACTCCCTTGACGGCAAGGAGAGGATCTGGGCCTGGGGTAGCTGACACTCAGACCCCACAGCGTGGGTTGTCATGGGAACAAGGAAGGTACAATAGGCTTCTCAGTGAAGCCACACATTTGCTCAGGCTCTTGCCCCCGAGAGGGTGTGCTCCCTCGTTCAACATTAGAACTGGGGAATTTCTTACTCTCTCATCAGAGGTCTTGTAGACTTGATGGCAGTCAAATCCTACATGTTTTTAATTAATATGAATTTTTAATGTTTGGCTGTGCTGGGTCTTCCTTCTGCGAGTGGGCTTTCTCTAGTTGCAACGAGCAGGGGGCTGCTCTCTAGAGGTGGTGCGTGAGCATCTCATTGCGGCGGCTTCTCTCGTTTCAGAGCTGAGGCTCCCGAGGGCTGGGCTGCAGCAGTTGTGCTGGGCTCATTTGCTCTCTGGCTCGTGGCATCTTCCTGGAGCAGGGATCGAACCTGTGTCCCCTGCATTGGCAGGCACACTCCTAACCCCTGGACCGCCAGGGAAGTCCTGAATGGATGCGACTGATGTAAAGTACGGTACTCACTTCAGATGCGCAGCGGTGATTCACCGTGTGTATACTGCAAGATGAGCACCACGGTGTCGTGTTAACAGTGCATCCATCACGAAGTTCCAATATAAGATCAACTCTTAACAACTTTCAAACATACTGTATGAAAGCTGCTAAAAGGAATTACTTATTTTATATCTAGAAGTTTATATAAAAGGTCTTACAGACATGATGGCAGTGAAATTATAATTTTTAACATTTAAAATGACCCTTAATAAAATGACCTTTCCCAGCTGATGTACCAAGAAGTAAAACTTACCTATTTGAATCTGCAACTCATCAACTGAGAGCTTATGACTGGTGGTCAAATATCCTTCAAAAACTCTCCAGGTGTAAGTCGAATAACCTTAATTTTTTTTTCAATTTTGGGAGTTGAGTAGGTGAGGATTACCTCAGAAGACATTTAAATGACGTTTCAGGTTCAAATTGAAATGGAAAGCACATAAAATCTTAAGGCCTAAGAATTTCAAGAATTTGGCAGAGGTGAAAACTCACAAACAAAGCACTCAATTAGACGTTTTCGTTCTGCCCATTTATCCTACACAAATCCCACTCCAGCTGGCCCATCACTCCCCTGCCGGCATTTAACCCCGCAAGGGTTAACAGAGGATTCTGGAGCCAGCGGCTGGCTCAGACTCCAGCCAGGATCTCAGGCCCGGCATCCTCTCCAGGTACCGTGGCCAGAGGGCCACACGGATGCCTCACGTGACCCTGCCCCGTCTCCTGCGAGCTTCAGGCCTGTTCGTGCCCACGAGCTGGGTCACTGAGCCAGGAGGAGGGCTGGGAGGGCCTCACCAGTCCTTCCCATGGCCGCCGAGACGGCACTGGTCTCGCAGAGCCACATGCAGCCCTCCATACATCCGAAGAGGGTGGACGTCAGTCTCTCCCGGGAAACTCAGGCAGGCGGGCGGGTGGGGGTGCTCGGAGGACCGGCTTGGAACCTGCACTGAGGCTCCCTCCCCTGCCCAGTGCCCTGCCGGCAGGATACCAGGCCTGGTGTGCCAGGGGCGGCGGGGAGCGGGCTTGGCTGAGAGTCGCCACGGTGCCCCGCGTGTCCATCTCAGGGCTGCCCTGGGGGCCCAGGTGGTAAAGAACCCGCCTGCAACGCAAGAGACTCGGGGTCCATCCCTGGGTTGGGCAGATCCCCTGGAGAAGGGAATCGCCACCCACTCCAGCATTCCGGCCTGGAGAATTCCCATGGACAGAGGAGCCCAGCAAGCTTCAGTCCTTGGGGTCACAAAGAGTCGGGCACGACCGAGCGACTAACTGCCTGCATTTGTGCGTCTTTAGTTTGCGTAGAGGCCTTGTCCTGAACATGCTGTCTCTCAGCTGCCACTCCCGAATCGTTTAAACATGAAAAAGCACTTCGAAGTTCGGCCTGACCGCGACAATCACCAGCCCGCCCCGCGAACATCTAGCTTGCCAGACACAAACGGGGCACAACAGGGTGAAGTAGGCAGTGAGCAGCGCGTTTTGCAGAAAGCTCCGTGGGCAGTGTCCTAGGGATGGGAAGGTCTCTGGCTTTGTTCAGCCATGAAAACACTTCCAAGTGGAAGTCAGCGGAGAGGACAGCCCGCGGTCAGGAGACGGATGGCTGAGACCTGCGTGGGGAGTGGGCTCCCAGGCGGGGTCTGCTCCCGTGGCTGGGCCTCCTGGCCCCCGCGCTGCCCATGACGGGGCGGCAGGGACACGGTCGCTGTGACTTAGCGGAGCCGGTGAGCCCAGCCTGCACAACGATCGAAACCCTCTCCCCAGGGGAGGCGCTGGGCTCTCTTGTGCTAGTGTGCTGGACAGGCCTCAAGCTGGATTGGCTTTTGAGACGCAGGGAAACTGCTTCACGTTCCAGAAGTCCTGGTGAAACAACCCTGCAAGGAGGTGGAAGGACTCACATCTCTATCCACATGTCATTTTTATTTTTTTAATTTATATATAGTCCGTGGGATCGCAGAGTCGGACATGACTGAGCAAGCGGCACTTTCACTCTCTCACTTTCATCGCTGACTTACAGCGGTTCAGGTGCACGGCAAGGCGATTCAGTTACATATACATTATTTCTGAAATTATTTTCCATGATAGGTATTACGAGATATTGGCGATAGTTCCCTGTGCTCTACAGTAAGCCTTTGTTGCTTGTTGCACATCTGTTGTTTTTTTATTAGAAACCTAGCATTCTATGCATACTAAGCCAAACAAGTGGAATCAAAATGTCATAAATTTTTAGTTAGGCAAAAATTCGTAAGTTTTCTAAAATATATTCTGCACATCCTTTTTGAATGCTCTTGAGGAGGCACGTGCAGGAGCGACCACCAGGGCCAAACCACAGACAGGGATTCCAGGAGGCCACGCGCGTTCTGGGGGTCCAGACTGCAGTGCCGCTGACGGGGGCTTCTGGCCTGTGCGTGCTCCCTGCGCACGGCGCTGCTTCTGCTGGAGCACCCAGCCTGCGCGCACAGGCTCACCTACTGTGGCGTGGCCCCGGCCCTGCCTGAGTCTCATGCCCTGAAATCCAGCACCTCCTTTCTCCCCTTATGCAAAGTCCTGCACGCCTGGCGCCATGCCTCGGAGCTGAACAGTTCAGACTGCAGCTGTGTGACCTTGGGCAGGTTGAATGACCTCTCTCTCTGACCCCAGGCTTTTCTGCCAGTCGCTCAGTTGTGTCTGACTCTTTGCGACCCCATGGACTGTATCCTGCCAGGCTCCTCTGTCCATGGGATTTTCCAGGCAAGAATACTGGAGTGGGGTGCCATTTCCTCCTCCAGGGGATCTTCCTGACCCAGGGACTGAACCTGTGTCTCTTGTGTCTCCTGCACTGGCAGGTGGATTTTCTTTTCTTTTCTTTTCTTTTCTTTTCTTTTTTTTGTTTTACCACTGCACCACCTGGGAAACCCCCATACTACACTTGATCTTAATCAGAAGGCCATAATATGTAATGTCGTTTATGAGTCACCTCATGGGGTTGGAGCAACAGTTCTGTCTACTCATCCCAAAAGTCAATTTTAAATAAATGCTGGGATGAGTGGTTTGACTGGGGTTGGGTTGCTTGCTTCAGATGCATCCAAAGAAGAAATCAAAGCCAGAGGAATGAGGGCTGCTCTCATGAAAAAGCCCCATGCAGTGCCTGCAAAAGCTGTCCAAAGTTTGTACCATTTTCATTGTAGGAAGCATGTTACATGTGGATCCAAGATCCATGCTCTTGGCCAAGAGGTTCCCTCGGTGAAAATAACAGTTTGTTAGAACCAGAGTCCTAGCTGAAGGCTTCACCACCCCAAACTTGAACTTACCCTTGTGACCTTAGGGGTAAAGGAATGCTTGCGGACACGTGCGTCTCTGAGCCATGGTACTAGGAGAGCATTTGCTGAGTCCTTGATCTGAAGCTCGGCACTGGGTGGGAGGGTCCCTTGGACAGCAAGGAGACAGTCCACCCTAAAGGACATCAGCCCTGAATGCTCATTGGAAGGACTGAGGCTGAAGCTCCAGTACTTTGGCCACGTGATACAAAGAGCTGACTCCTTGGAAAAGACCCTGATGCTGGGAAAGACTGAGGGCAGAAGGAGAAGACTGTGGCAGAGGATGAGATGGCTGGATGGCATCACTGATTCAATGGACACTGACTTAGGCAAACTCTGGGAGATGGTGAGGGGCAGGGCAGCCTGCTGTGCTGCAGTGCATGGGTTGCGAAGAGTCGGACACGACTTGGCGACTGAAACGGCAACTGGGTGGAGGAATGCACTGTCACAGGGAAGCCACGGTCCCCTGAGTCTGAGTGCAGAGCGCAGGGCTGGGTGTGGAGCAGGCGACAGCTGTGAGCTTGCATCCTGGAGCTCAGCTCCAGAGGAGCTGCTCCCAGGGGTCAGGGCAGGAGGAGCTATGAGGCAGGGCCTTTGGACGGGGCACCTGCGCTGACCTGCCAGGGCCACGTGAGAGCCCTGGGCCGCCCACTTGCTGAGGAGGAGATGGTGGCGGAGGCCCGAGTGTGAGTCAGAGCCCACCTTGGGTCCAGCCGGCCATGCCCGAGACCCTCTGCAGGCAGGCCCCCCAGGCTCCACTCAGCCAGCCCCGCACGTGGCTGAGCTTCCGTCGGGAGGGCCGGTGGCCTGAGAAGCTCAGCTCCCCGGGCCTGCCGCCCCCACCAACGGCACCCACCACCACTCACATCGGGGCCCGCCACCCCCCATCGCAGCCGCTGTCCCCCATGGACCCGCTACCCCCCAGCGGCGCCTGCCGCCCCCCATCGCGGGCGCTGCCCCCCAATCTGGGCCACCGCCCCCCCGTCAGGGCCCGCCGCCCCCCCCAGCGGGCCCACTGCTAGCCACACCAACGGCCTGGCTCAGGGCGCACCTGTCCTCTCATCCTCTCCTGCCTTGCTGGCGTCCACAGCCAGCTCGCTTCACAGCAAGGGGCCCTCGTGAGGGGTCAGCGGTCCCCGGAGGCTGTGCTGACGGAAGGTTTGCAGCCCCTCCACCCGCTCCAAGCCCATGCAGGAGCCCCCTCTCCCTGGGAGTCGTCTGTCTGTCTGTGTATCTGCACGGGCTTCGGGGTGGCTCAGACGGTAAAGAATCCGCCCTGCAATGCAGGAGACCGGGGTTGGATTCCTGGGTCGGGAAGATCCCCTGGAGAAGGGAATGGAAACCCGCTCCAGTGTTCTGGCCTGGAGAACCCCATCTGGTCCCTGTCTCCGTCCCCCTTTCTCTGTGTCTCCTCAGCTTCTTTCCCCGTCTCTCTCTCCGTGCCCCTCCTCTCTGCCGCTCCCCGGGAGCCTCGCGTCTGCCTCCCTGTCTCTGCTCCTGCCTCGCTGTCCCTGTGGCTGTGTGTCTGTCTCCCCTCTCTGTCTGTGTCAGTCTCCCTCTGTGTCCCTGCGTCTGCCTCTGTCTGTCTCTCTGTCCTCTGAATCGTCTCTCTTCTGTCTCTCGCTGTGAGCGCCCCGCTCATCCTGTGCATGTTTAAGGCCCATGTTGTTCTGGCGGCAGAGCACAGCTGTCAGGCCTTCCCAGGGGCATCTGTTGAGACCAGCAGCCGCACCGGCAAAGCTGCACCGAGTGAGCGAACCCGCTTCCAGGACCGAGCGGCCGTGCCCGGGTCTGCGCGTCAGAGGCCGAGGCGGCGGCCGCGCGCTCCTTATGAGGAGAGGTCTGCTCTCCTCCCTGGACGTGGGAGGACTGTCTGCGCGGGAGGAAGAGGCTTGTCCGAGAGCCGGGCAGTGCGCCCCGAGATGCATCTGTTTCCATTCATGCTGAGTCTTTCCGGGTGAACTAAATCACACCCTGCAAAACGAAAGCCGACCTTCCCGTGGCACGCCCCCGTGGAGCCCGCTGAGCAGGTCGCCATCGCGCCCCGGCCCTCGCGAGCGCTCGGCCTTTCTGGAAGGCAGTGGGTCCGTGGCATGCAGACTTACTGGGCAGCTGGCACAGGGTACAGCCTATTGTGTCCCGGGGTGCTCCCCTGCAGGATGCCAGCGTCCTAGGAGGCAAAGCAGGGCTGTTGGTAGTGACTCGCTTTCTGCGGACCGAGGACCAGGATCGGCGGCGGCCGGGCGGGGGCGGCAGACGGGGTCCTGAGCCTGTCGAAAGGCCCGGGCCGGCGTGTGCGGAGCTTCCAGAAGAGATGCCGTGCTGGTTTCTCGGCCAGTCCTGAAAGCAGGTGTCAGCGCAGGTCCTGCCGGAGGCTGGCGGGCCGCCGAGGACGGCGCCCCTTCCTGCTCCGCCACTGGACACATGCCCTCCAGGTCCGAGGCCACTTTCAGCAGGTTCCTGTTGGGAATGCGCTTCTCTGCTGTCTCCCCACACCACCCTCAGTCAACACCTGCTGACTTAAACCAGCAGAGAGTCAGGCCTGCGGCCCTCCACTCGGCTCTGGGAAATCAGGGCCCCGCGCACACCGCCCCGTCTGGTGTCCCGATGACAGCACTCAGGCCGCGCTGCGGGGCTCGGCGAGCATCCGTCCAGTTCCCATCTCCAGCCTGTGACTTCGCTCTGGGGCAGCAGGGAGGGCCCTGGGTTCCTCGGCTGGCAGGACCCCCGTTCACGGCCCACGTGGCTGGCGCAGCCCAGAGGGGGCTCTCCGGGGTGGGGGCGCGTTTCCCTGCTGCCGGCCGCACCTCCTGAAGGCCACGCTCACATCCGGGCAGGGCTGGACCCTGACGAGGGGGCCACCCTGTGAGCAAGGGTTCCAGAACAAGCGGCTCCTTCTCTCCAATTTTGAGCGGCATAAAAATAGTTTAGTGCCCTTCTTCAGGTAGTGTAAAAATACAATTTTAAATAATAATTGACAAACCTTAACATTCAATTAGAAGTGATTGACTTTTAAAAATGTTTATTTCCGGCAGTGCTGGGTCTTGGCCCTGCCTGCGGGCTGCTCTCCAGTTGCGGCGCCGGCCGCTCGCTGCTGCGGCTCCTCCTGCTGCCAGCGCATGCTCTAGGCCGCCCGGCTCGGTATTTAGACACGGCAGTTGCGGTGCGCGGGCTCAGCTGCCCAGTGGCACGCGGGATCTCCCCCACCCAGGGGGCACACCAATGCCCCCTCTATTGCAGTGCAAAGCCCTGGCCCAGTGGGGAGCCCCTGGGCCGTGAGGGAAGCGTGACTGCTTGGTTTAGCATGTCCAGTGTCATGGGACCCACCACTGTCCTCTAATTCCAGAACTGCTTATCACTCTGGCAAAAAAAAAAAAAAGGCCCGTTAGCAGTCACTGTCCACTTGTCTCTCCTCAGCCCCAATCCACTCCTGTCCCGACGGATTTGTCTAATGTGGACATGTCATAGAAATGAAAGTGAAGTCGCTCAGTCGCCTCCGACTTGGCGACCACATGGACTGTAACCCACCAGGCTCCTCCGTCCATGGGATTTTCTAGGCAAGATTCCAGGTGGGTTGCCATTTCCTTCTCCAGGAGAGCTTCCCAACCCAGGGATCGAGCCCGGGTCTCCCCCACCGCAGGCAGACTTTGCCGTCTGAGCCACCAGGGAAGACCCTGGCGTCACGGAACGTGTGGCCTTCATGCCTGGCACCTTCCATCCAGTGTGCCGTTTTCAAGGCGCATCCGCGCTGCGGCTGGTATCGATGCTTCAGCCCTTTCTATGGCAGCATGGCATCCCATGGTGTGGATGGCACCCTACTGCTTGTCAAGTGGCTGATAGACGTTTGGGTCACTTCCACTTTGGGCTACTATAAATCACACTGATGTGAATATGTGTTCACGCTTCTGTGTGAACATATATTTTCAGTTACCTTGGGTGTACATCTAGGAGCAGAATTGCTGGGTCGGGGGTAACCGCTCACCTCTCTGAGGAAGCCCCACTCTTTTCCACAGAGGCTGCGCTCTGTTCTTTCCCCATGAGTGATGGGTGCAGTCTCTGCTTTCTCTCCTTCTTTGCTGGCGCTGGTTATTGTCCACTTTTGACGTGAAAGCCGTGCTGGTCGGGGTCAAGCGATATCTCTCTGTGGTTTCCACTTGCATTTCCCTAAATGACTGACGAGCTTCTGGACCGTTTGGAGATCTTCTTCTGTGAAATGTCTATTCAGATCCCTGCCCATTCTTTAATCGGGCTATCTGTCTTTTTGTTGTTGAGTTGCAATAATTACGCTGTTTTTTGCTTGATGTGCTTTCATTCCAACAAAATTCCATCATAATGGGATGTTTCCCCCAACAGTGAAATAACATAAGCCCAGAGCAAGAAAGGACCAAGTGCCAGAAAATGCACTGCTTTCTCGCCAAGAGAAGGTAGTGGAATGAGGAAGGTCAGGAAGAAAAATGAAGTCACTTTGTTTTAAAGCCAAAATCCTGCAAGGCAGTTTCCTGCGGCCTCTGGGCCTAAAGGGTCCTGGGGAGCCACCCTTTGAAGGAGGACAGCAGCCGTGGTCTCTTTCCTCAAACCCCAGAGCCCGAAGGGCAAATGCCTTTGTTGTTTACTCGCTCGTTGAGTCCAACTCTTTGCAACTCCATGGACTGCAGCCCGCCAAGCTCCTCTGTCTGTGGGATTTCCCAGGCAAGAATACTGGAGTCGGTTGCCATTTCCTTCTCCAGGGAACTTCCTGACCCAGGGATTGAACCTGCATCTCCTACATTGGCAGAAGATTCTTTTTAATATTGAGGCAACTGGGAAGCCCCAAAATGCATCCCCCGACACACACACACTGGTTTTTTGCATGCATTTATAGAACTCTCCTGCTCACCAAAGCTGCTGTGAATGCGTGAGAATATCAAGGAGCTATTCTTATAATGCAGGCCTGTTGTCTTATTTAAGACTCCTCAGCACCTTATAAAAATGTCTGGTTCCCAAATGAATCAGCAAGTCAAAGATGAGATTTCAGGGTCTTCTACAGATATGGCTTTAGTCTCACGTTGGTTTACCATCTGAACCTGATGAACCAAATGGCAGGATTATTTCACCTTTTTAAGCACATTTTGCCCCCCTTTCACAGACACCTTTTGACTCTCTGGACTGCTCCCCGCTTCCTAAGCCCACAGGTGACCGAGGCCCCATTCCTGCAGCATTTACAGGGCCAGCGCAGCCTGGGGCTCCTCCCTGCACTTCTCTCCAGACTGCAGCGACTACCCAGCCCGGGGCAGTGAGGCCAGCAGAACCCCTGAGGTCCCACCAGGCAGGCAGCCTCTGATTCTGGCCTCCAGCACGTGGACAGGGCCCGCTGCCTTTGAGCTGGCCCCGTGGCTGCGGGGTCCCCAGAGAAATGGACGCCTTTGCAAATGAGGTTCAAACTCCGCCCTGCCCTAGAAGGGAAAGAACCCTTGGGGTTCTCAATTTTCCACCCTCTCTCCGGCTCCTGAGCCCTGCCTGATTTGCATCCTCAGCTCAATTTGCATCACAAAACACACCCAACCTTCCCTGGACCTGGGCGGGAGGGCCAGTCCTGTGTGGGCTTCTCATTGCCTGCCATCATTCTCCAGCAGGTTTCTGGTTACACCCAGATGACACTTGGATTAGGTTTCATTTTTATGTCCTCGGCCTGTGACGCAGTGAGCCCCTCCCCCTGGGCCCAGAGCAGCTCCAAGGTGGAGCCCCCTTTACTGCGGGGCTGGGGGCCGCTCACGCGCGCGGGCCCCCATCTGCAGGCCAGGCGGCTGTGTGTCCTTCGGTTATATGCTCCAGTTGTCAAGGTTTTTTTCTGTTTCCTTTTCCCCCGAGCCCGGAATCAATACTTCAGGAGTAAAGGGGGCGGGGGTGGGGGGAGGAAGCGCCCAGGGGACTGGAGTTAGCCACCGCCCACCACGGCTCTCTGCTCCAGACGGAACCTTCCAGACTCATTCAGCACAAAGTGGATGCAGAGGAAATCCTGCCGGGCCAGTGATGAGGCGGGAAGTGCAGTCACTTCCTCACCAGCTGCCACGCTCAGGTAGACACAGCCCTGGCTCCCTTGCTGTGCTGCGCAGGCCGCGCCCTCTTTGAGCCCAGCCCTAGTGGGCGCTGGGCCTCACTGCCTCCCAGCTTCAGGCAGAGCCCTGCTCTCAGCTGTGCAGGTGTCTCCGTCCCTGCGTGCCTTCCTCTTCTTTTTCCCACCGTTCCTGCTCGCCTGGGGCTTGGATACCAGTTGCCTCTGGGCACTGGAGAAACCGCGGGTCCTGTTTGTCGGGAATAAGGCTCACCCCCGGTGATTCTGCGGTGGCGGTACTGGTGAGGCATCCACCTGCCAGAGCAGGAGGCGTGGGTCTGATCCTCCATCAGGAAGATCCCCTGGAGGAGGTAATGGCAGCCCACGTCAGGATCCTTGCCTGGAGAAAACCCCATGGACAGAGGGAGCCTGCAGTCCATGGGGTCGAAAAAGAGTCAGACACGACTGAGCAAGTGAGTGTGCGCACACACGCTCGTGCCTCTTAGTAGATTCCGAGACAAGGGGCCCACAGCGGTCTTGCTGTTCCCATGGAGGTCCAGGGTCGCCTTGGCGCCTCTGATAATCTGCCCTGTCCTGTGCAGGGGGCACCAGCGCTGCCTCTCTCGTCGTGCGCAGAATCACTGCTTTGTTACCTCCACTCCGCATTCTTAGTCTTCACAAGACGGGGATCTCCCTGACAGAGGGACAGATGCTTCAGCGGGCTTGGAAAATGCCCCACAGCTTATACCTCCCTTGGAGACTCCAGGGTGTTCGGGTGGGATACTATTCAAAACTGCTGAATATCACAGTGCCACCACCAATGTGGCACGAACACCGACCAGTCAGACCCAGCGCTGACCGTTCTGAATGACCTGAACTTGAGTTCTTCACTGGAGACACTAGAAGCTGCGGGATCCAAGGATGAATAGAGCATGGCCCCTGCACCTCCGGGAGCTAACAGCTGGATGAGAGGCAGACAGACGTGCAAACAGATGACCTTCGGAGAATGCAGGGAGGAGGGCCTGGCTGAGGATTATTTAGCTCAGCCCAGGGACTTGGAGAAAGTTGCCTGCAGAACACGACTGCACCGAATTCCTGCGGGAACTGGATGAACTTATCGAGTGACCAGAGCTGAGCTTTCATGCACTGGAGAAGGAAATGGCAGCCCACTCCATTGTTCTTGCCTGGAGAATCCCAGGGACGGGGGAGCCTGGTGGGCTGCCGTCTCTGGGGTCGCACAGAGTCGGACACGACTGAAGCAACTTAGCAGCAGCAGAGCTGAGCAGGAAGCTGGGTGGGGAGAGCACTGCGAGCCTGCGTGCCGTGTTAAGGGTCTGGATCGAAGCACGGAGTGACAGACGGGATTCTGAGCGGATCCCTGTGTCTGCAGCAGGCAGAGAAGATTGGAGGGCAGGGCACTAGGCTAATGGCAGAGAAGTCAGGTGGGAAATCCTAGCACTGGTCCTGGGGAGAGAAGGTAATGAGGCTAAAGAAACAGTGAGGGGGCAGATCAGCGGCTCATATCCTGCCCTGTGGAATTTGTCTTGCCCTTACCACCTCAGAGCTCTCAAGCTGCAGGAGATGCGGCATCTGGGTCTCTTTCCCCAGTGGCTTTCTCCGACCCCTTTGCCTGTGCACATGACCAGCCAGGAGTGCTGGAGCATGGGTGCCGCCACAGGAGCAGCCCTTACCCAGCGAGGGGAAGAGGCGGTGTGCACACACTCCAGCTCCCTGGCCACTTGGTGGAATGGCGGAAGGTGCGCGCTCTGCACTGGCCCTCAGGTGGTCATGAGGGGGCGATCCCCGTGGAGATGAAGCGATAAAGCCTCGGGTAACAGAAAATACCGAAGGCGTCTGATGGCAGCGTTTGGCTTCCTCTTGGCGCCACCTGATTTTCTCCCGCTTCTGCTCCGTGCAGAGCAGAAACAGCGGCAGGCTTCCATCTAGCCGAGTCCCACGCATGTGGAGGCACATGAGTCCGTTCTCTGGGCCAGGATCTGCCGAAGGGCGGGACGGCTTCCCCACCATATAGGGCATCCAGTCAGCTCAAAGACTGGAACGTACCTCAGCTTCCCATCTGTTTATAGCCGGCCAAGGCCACCTTCCCACTCCCCTGTGGTGCTAAGAGCCAGCGGGGAGCCGGGACTGGCAGAGGCTGCGCGCCGCTTCACCCACTGTTATGCGGGGGACATCTTTCCTTGCCAATAAACACAGGCACAATTTTTAGTGAATGGTCTATATTCCACTGGGCTTTCCTGGTGGCTCAGTGGTAGAGAACCCACCTGGCAGTACAGGAGGTGCGGGTTTGATCCCTGGATCAGGAGGATCCCCTGGAGAAGGGAATGGCGACCCACTCCAGTGTTCTTGCCTGGGCAATCCCATGGACGGGGAGCCTGGCGGGCTACAGTCCACGGGGTCACAAAGAGTCAGACACGACTGAGCAACTAAATGATAACATTCATTATCATATTATCAGATATTTTTGTTTTAAAGTTTTATTGTTTTCAAGATAATTAGAAGTAGAATCACTAAAACATGAACAGTATTTTTAAAGCTTCTGTTGCGCATTTCCAAACATGAACAGCCTCTCTGCTCACCTGCTCCTGAGAGCCCCTGAGTTGTGTGAGGGTATCTGGGCTCCCCACTCCCATCCCCACACCATCCTTTTCAGTGGAACTCAGTGGTCTTCTTCAGTTCTTGTCATTCTGATTCATTGGTTTTTAAATCTCATTTTATTCGGAACGAGGTTTAAATGAAACTTTTGAAGGGGAAAGGAAAATCTTGGAGCGTGGGCTGCCTTGAAGGAGGCGTGGCACGTGGGCTGCCTTGAGGGAGGTGGGGGGGCGGGGGCGGGAGGGATGGGGCCGAGTGGTCCCAGCGCGGGGAGAGGACACTCCGACCCCCTCCCCACACCTTCGCGGACTTGAGCTGTCTGTTCCTACTGGTCCATCCACACCTCCCTGGCCGACTCCCAGCCCTGCAGCCAGGGCCTGGGCTTGGGGCGTTAGCTGCCCTGCTCCTCTGAGGTCGGCGCTGCTGGAACTCAGACTCCGGCCATCTGTGGCCTCTGAATGTGAAGTCTGTGGGGGAAGCTGTCTGCCAAAGGGCCTCCAGAGCTGGGGCACTGCCTGCCTCCCCTCTGAAGTTGGGGGGCTAACAGAAGGAGAAGGGGCCTTCCCCTGGAGACCTGCCGTGCCCATCCCTGAGGTCGGGCAGAGCCCTGGCCAGTCCCGACACAACCAGGGGGTGCGTGCACCCTGAACATACGGGGTTTTGTCCAAATCACATGACCACGGCCCAGGTTTTCTTCTTCCCTCTCTGTTGCTTTTAATGCATAAAATGAGCATGTGTTTATTTAAAACAGCTTTCAGACTTAAACAAATAATGACAGACTGTTCAAACAGACTTCGGAAATCACCCTGATCAGGATGTTTGAAAAAGCAAGATGACTCCCCCATGAAATAGCTTTCGGAGCGTCACTCCTGAGGCCACAGGCTCTGCTCTGCACTTTAGAAGCACAGATGGGCAGATTATGGGGTAGGCTCCGTCTCAGGGGGTGGGGGGTCGCGCGTTAGATGATGCCTCTCAGCCCTACAGCCTGACTTAATAATCTGTGAGGAAGTAGAGCTGGGCGTGTGTTATCGCTTCCAATTTTCCACCAGAACACTCATGTGTGTACGTCTGAATTCATGATTTCTTTAGAAATCATCAACTATCTTGAGAACCAAGAGCTGACACCTTAGAGGGAGCTGGTCGCTTGTTTCTGTAAATTAGCAGGCTCAGCAGACCGCCTGGAGGCCAGGGCAGTTTGAGGAGGATCACAGCAGGTTAGCAAGAGGACAACCAGAGAACACGGTGATGTTTCCTCTAGTTCACGCTCAGGGCCACGTTTACAAATGGCCCGAGTCACCTACGTTTATCTTCACAACAACCAGTTTTATGGGTGAGATAAATGAAGCTCAGCCTCGGGTAATTTGTTCAAGGTCACAGGCAATAAAAAGTCAAAGCTAGGATTCCCCGCAGACCTCCTCCCTTGAGCTCAGGGCTCGTTCCCAGATCCCTCTATGCCCATGCTTTGGGTTAAGAGATGCTGTGTTAGCTCATCCCACTTCAGAAATGATTTCTGTCTTTGTAATGCACGTCAGAAATGGGCCGTGAAGCACAGTTATTTACGCAAGCGGCTGAGGCTGGGCAGGAGGTCTTCCAGCCCCAGGGGTGAGGTGCTGGGGAGGCGGCTCGTCTGCCCCGGGGGCGTCGAGCACCAGGCAGAGCGGTCCGAGTCTCCCTGCTTCCCCTGTCTCCCGAGGCAGGGTGCCTGGTCTGGAAGGGTCAGGCGGCTGAGGCCTTAGTCTCTTCCATATCCCGCCACAGACAACTCCATTGATAACTAAAGGGACACAGGGCCCAGCCGCCGACCCTCCCGACATCGAGCTGAAGTGCCTACCGCCCACTGCGCTCTTCCGAGGAGTCGGGGTGCCTTTGGCTGGTGTATGGGGGTTCCAGCCTTCCCGTCGTTAGAGAAAACAGCATGGAGGGGAGGGCTGCTAGATGTCTGCTGCTGTGTCTGTGGGGTCTGGGGTGCACTCGGCAAGAGGCAAGTTTCTCCATATTGGTCCTGACTCCCTCCTGCCCCATTTACCCCGCGACAGGTAGGGAAGGTCAGTGTCCTGACAAACGGTCGTGATTGTTAGCTCAGCTCTGGGCCAAGGGCACTAAGCACGTGTGTCATTCATGTCTATCGCCTTGCTTTGCTAAGACTCAACCTCAGAAAACTGTTTAACAATAGATTAAGGAAGAAGAAAACCCTTGCGCCCTCTCCTGGTAGAAGCTAATCCAGTACCTCCGAAGGCAGAGGTCACCTCCGTCTTGGGGAGCAGTTACTTGTCCAGGCTAGCTAACTCATCTGGCGCTAATCTGGCCAAAGCTATTGGCACACTAGATCAGCCATGGTCTTCTGAGGGCTGTGATCATGCAGTTTCTTCTGAGCCTTTCTTCACAGGCTTCTCAGTCTCACACCACTGGCACTTGGGGGATGATTCTCGTGCTGGGCCATCCTGTCCCGTGTGGGGCACTGGAGAGGACCTCTGGTCTCTGCCAGGGGATGCCAGCAGCACCCCCTCCCCCATACCACGACTACCAAGACGTGCCGTGGGGGCGGGACCACCCCCATGAGACGCACCGCCCTAAACCCTTGTCTGCCTTTGTGGGGCTCTGTTTGTTTAGTTGTTTTCATGTTTTCCTGGCTGCACAGCTTGTGGTATCTTAAGTTTCACAACCAGGGACTGAGCCCATACTCTCGGCAAAGTGCAGCGTCCTAACCACTGGACTGCCAGGGAATTCCCTCTTGCCTGCTTTTTGTAAAGGTGCCAAGGTCACTGGGGCAGTGAGAGAGTGAGGCTAGCTCAGCGCAAACCCTTCAGGACTGTGGGAGTCAATTTTGATTAACTAACTTCAACTCTGGGAATTTGTCTCAAAACAAAAAGCAAAACCTAAATCCAAATGCATAGACAGAATTTGTAAATCACTGCTCTATGACACAGGGAGCCCAGCCTGGCCCTCTTTGATGACCTAGAGGGGTGGGATGGGGAACAAGGGAGGGGCTCGAGGGAGGGAATATTTGAGTGGTTCTATGTTGTTCAGCAGAAATCAGTACTATGTTGTAAAGCAATGATCCTCCAATTAAAAATGATTGAATTAAAAATAAAAAGAGTTGGTTAAATAAAGTAGAGCATAGACCCAGATATATGAATATACATGGTGGGAAACTATGCAGCCATGAAAAATAATTGTGCACGTTTACACTAAAGAACACAGGAAGTTCCCTTTAATGATGCCGTAAGTGTCCACCTTCGAGATCACTGCCAAGATTTCCAGAGGTGGTTGCATGTAGAAGGAATGCTTTCAAACAGGCAGAGTATCTGGGTAATGTATTAGGCCAAACACATAATTCAAACCAATGTTTGATGTTAGGAAACCTAAATCATTAACTGAACAAAAATTTCTCAAACACCTACATGTACTAAGACCACGCACAGCACTGGGAAGACAAAAATAATACCTGATCCCTGCAATACTCGCCCCAGACAGACAAAAGCATGGTCAGCACCGTCAGACCCTCCTCACACACTGGCGCTGGGCCTCTGTATGCTCCGTCTCCCTTAGTGAGACTGTGCTCTGATTCCAGGTTTGGGGGCTAACTGGAACTACGTCTTGTTTTCCCCTTGATGCCTGATTAATCCACCAAGGGAAGGACGCTGCACTCACTGCTGTATACGCTCAGGTGTGCGTGCACACACACTCAGGCGCTTCAGGCCAGTCCGACTCTCTGTGACCAAAAGACAGCAGCCCACCAGGCTCCTCTGTCCATGGGGTTTTGGAGGCAAGAATACTGGAGTGGGTTGCCACGCCCTCCTCCAGGGGATCTTCCCGACCTGAGGCTTGACCTCGCACCTGCCTGCGTCTCCAGCACTGCAGACACAGTCTTTGCCCAGCTGAGTCAGCTGGGAAGCCCATATATTCAGATAGAGCTGTCCAAATACTCACTGGGTCCAAACACAGAATCTAATCTTCCCGACAAATCTAAGAAATGAGCATTCCATGGTCTCAGCTCTCTTCTTAGGGCACAAGAACAAAGTAAAGGACTCTTTAAGATGGGTATGAAGAATAAAGAAAGTAATGCATGTCAGGGATTCGTTACAAGTGCCTGGCCTGTAGCAAGCACTCAGTAAAGGAGCAGTTGGGTTCTTTAAGTCACTGCTATGAATGTCCATGCTAGCTGAAGCCGCAAAGCTCCAGGGTGCAAGCACTCAGTAAAGGAGCAGTTGGGCTCTTTAAGTCACTGCTATGAACGTCCATGCTAGCTGAAGCCACAAGGCTCCAGGGTGCAAGCACTCAGTAAAGGAGCAGTTGGGCTCTTTAAGTCACTGCTACGAACGTCCATGCTAGCTGAAGCCGCAAGGCTCCAGGGCTCCTCCCGCTTCGCTCATTCATTCCTCCCGTTAGCGCTTACCCCTCTCTGATCCACTTCACGATACCTGTGAGTTTAGTTTACTGTCTGTCCCATTTCACTGGATCAAAAACGTTTGAGCTTTTAGTCTGTTTCACTCGTGGCTGCATCTCTGCTGTGCCTGGTATGTGTGTAAGGTCTCAATAAGTACTTCCTGAATAAAAGTGAAAGGAGTGGGTCTGAAATCATTATCCCCAAAGCACATTTGACCTTTGCCCTCACCCTTCTGAAGGCGCAGGGCACTTCAGACGCCTCTCCTCCTGTCGGCCGGCACTGTGCTGGCGCTTTTTTGCTATAGTAAGAGGAAATATTTAATACTCTATAGTAACAGGAAATATTTAATACTCTGTAGTAACAGGAAATATTTAATCTCTAACGCTCTTTTTCTCCCGCCCTCTCCCCCTCTGCAGGACGCCTTTGTGGAGCTGTACGGCCCCAGCATGCGGCCCCTGTTTGACTTCTCCTGGCTGTCTCTGAAGGCACTGCTCAGTCTGGCCCTGGTGGGCGCCTGCATCACCCTGGGTGCCTATCTGGGCCACAAGTGAAGTCCACAGGCCTGCCGCAAATAAATATGCAAAAGGTTCACGAAAGCAGTAGAGAGAATATGCATTGCCACTGACGCACCACTAAAGCCCAGCTGTAGTCTCTTAAAAGAAAAAAAACCCAACCAATCAACCAACCACCACCAACAACGCCACAAACAGCTTTCAGGCTCAACGTTGAATCAGCTACTTACTGCCAAAGGAAATGCAATTTATTTTTTACATTATTAAGAAAAATAAGATTTATTTATTTAACACAGTCCCGTTGAATCTCCTGTCTTTGGAAACCCCACCACGAATTACTGAGCCCCACCTGGATGGCTCTACCTGGCTCTCTTGTGCCTGTAAACACAGATTTTTGTTCCATGCTGTTGGCTGGAGCGCAAAACAAAAGCTGAAAAGAAAAAGAAGTGACAGAGGACCTGACTGTTCCAGAAGCCGGGTTTCTGGCTGTTGGAGGTCAGGCAGAAGGTGTTCATTTGCTGTGTGTGGGGGTGGGGGGGTGCTCGGAGGGGAGGCCTTTCTTCCCCGGCCTGAAGAAGGGGCACTGCGCATATGGGCCACACCAGGTTGGAAGAAGAAAAATCGCGAACTTACACCAGCTCGCACGTCCGCGCTAGCTAACATTGCAAGGCCTCCGGTATTTCCACTGCTTCTGCCCTTTTATTTTTCCCATTAGCACTTACAACTCTCTACGATACATGTAAGTTTTGTTTACTGTCTGTCCGACTTGACTGGACCAAAAACGTTTGAGCTTTTGGTCTATTTGGACTTCGTATTTGCCAAGACCTCCACCCCAAAGGACCGTGGACGGGAAAATTGCCCTTAAACCATAGGAAAGTATTTTTTAAGCTACCGATTGTGCCGAGAAGCATTTTCGCAATTTACACAATATCATCCAGTACCTTAAGCCCCGATGTGCTTCTTCACATATTCTGGATTCGCTCCCCCTCCAAATCCTGGCTTGGCTCTGTCTGCGCAGCAAGCGGAATCCGGGACCGCGAGGACGCGGGCCTGTCCGGCGACGTCTCCGGCGCCAGGCGCCCCGAGCGCCGGCTTCTCCGCCTGGGCCGGCCTGAGGCCTCTGCCCGGCGCCCAGCCTTGAAGCGGGCCGTGTGTCCGCGGGCGGCCGGGGAGAAGGCAGGAGGCCCGTGCCGGGTAGGCCCCGCGCCGCCCGGAGCGCGGAACGGGGCTGAGGCTCGGAGGGCGCGCGTCTGCAGGAAACGCGGTGGCGAGGGCCGCGGGCCGCCCCAGAGACACCGCGGCCCGTGTGCGCTGCGCGGCGGCCCGTGCGTGCTCACCGCGGCCCGTGTGCGCGCTGCGTGGCGGCCCGTGTGCTCACCGCGGCCCGTGTGCGCGGCGGCCCGTGTGTGCGCTGCGTGGCGGCCCGTGTGCGCCCGCGGCCCGTGTGCGCGGGCGGCCCGTGTGCGCCCGCCCGCGCCGCTGTGGCTGGAGGAGACGGAGCGGGTGGTGGGCATCGTCCGGCGCAGGAAACCGAGGCGGAGGTGGTGGTGGAGCCGCCCCAGAGACACGCGCGGCCCGTGTGCGCTGGGTCGCGTTGGGCCGCCAGCCTGTGTGCGCCGCTTAAAGTGAGATTTTTGAAAGACTTTGGGGAGGGTCATGAATCCTAAAGGAAGCGTTGAAATGGATTAACTGACCTGCGTCTGTGGAATTAGGATGTAAAGCATTATCTTGTCACTGTAGTTTGGTTTTATTTGACAAACCTGGCAGAAAGGGATGGGGGCGGGCGGGCAGGGAAGCGCCAGGTGTGGAATGTGGGGCTTCTCCATGTATCCTGGGGCGCTGGGAAAGGAGGAGAGAAAAGGCAGGGCTGGAGGCTCGTGAAGTGAAGTGAAGTCGCTCGGTCGCGTTGACTCTCTGCCGCCCATGGACTGTAGCCCACCAAGCTCCTCCGTCCATGGGATTCTCCAGGCAACTGGAGTGGGTTTCGGTTCCTTCTCCAGGGAAACGCTAGAGGAGCAGCAGAAGAAGGAAAATCTCCAGCTCGTAAACTACAAAACTTTTTTTTTTCAAGTTTAGACTCAGCCTTGAGACGTATGTGGAATAACTGTGGCATTATTGCGTTATAACATTTATCTGTATACCATTTATCTGTATTAACTTTGGAATGCACTTGTGTTCAATGTTTAATGCTGTGGTTGATATTTCGAAAGCTGCTTAAAAAAAAAAGATTACATGCATCTCAGCATCTTTTTTAAAAATGTATTTAGTTATGCCCTCTACACTGTTAGCAAAATGATCATTTTTCCTTTTAGAGATTTTTGGTTCTTAATTCTTTAAAAGCATTTCTGAGGCGGTGAGACAAGCCCTGGCTCTCAGCCGCCCAAGAGGCCTGGCGCTTGCTGGCCACTCGGCCGCTCCGTGTCGGTCAGCCCACGTCCACTCCCATGCCAGCAGGACTGCTCACTGTGAGGGACAGTGTCTGCTGTCCCTTCAACCCTTTTCCTTTAGGTTCACTGTCTTGGCCAAATCAGAATTTAACTTACATCATTTAAGAGTGCGTACATGTTTGGTTAAACCCATGAGGTTCATTCACTTGGAAATCCAGATGGAAAATGACCAGGGGATTAATTTCTGGCTCTGATGGTTTGACCCTTAAAGATGGTTTCTGGGGCCTATTTCCATGGAAACCTATTTAGAGCCCTCCAACTCTCCTTCCATGGCCCTTCTCCGCGGCCATCCTCAAGGTCTTCCTGAAATGCGGTGGCACTTAGGCCCCACGTGGAGAAAGCAGGAAACCCATGGTATGAAGCCAGACCTCCCTGGCGGGCCTCAGGGAACAAGACGATCAGACCTTTGAATGATTCTAATCTTTAAGCAAAATGTTATCTTATGAAAGGTTTACACTGTCAAAAGTGATGAATATGGAATATCAAATTCTGTGCTGCTATCCTGCCAAGATCATTGTAATGGAGTCGGTTTGCAGTACACTCCAAGTGGCGAGCTCCTCCAAGCTGCTTTAGAAGTGACCATGAAGAGCACGGACATTTTTAATTTAAAACTTGTTTGTCTTTGGTTATTGTTGTTGTTGTTGTTGTTCAAATTGAGATTTGCAGAGTATTCTAAAAATGTATATATAAAAAAGGTCATAGAGGCTCATTTCAGGCTGGTTCCCTTTTGCTGTGGGATTCCATTATCTGGTTTTCATGATAAGTGTTCCTGGCTACCTGACCCCAGAACTGTACAGTATTCTGGCTGCACTCTCTTGAAGAGATCAGACCTTTGAATGATTCTAATTTTTAAGCAAAATGTTATCACTAACAGTAGTTGAAGTTGCATTTTTCTTGTTGTTAAAAATGTTAGAAGCAATGAATGTATATAAAAGCCTGGGCTAGTCATTTTTTTTCCTCCTCCCTTTTTACATTTTCTCAGTTATCTTGCAGTTGGACAGCAGAGACTGAATTCCTACCTGTTTGATGTGGAGGAGGGATTCACACCAGAACTGCCCTCAGCGCGGTACACGGGCCACCCAGATCAGGGTTCAACAGGACACGCACACTCCCCAGACGGAGTTCAAGGCTCTAAACACCCACAGGAGCAAAGCACCCAAGAGCCTCCCGGGTCCTCCCAAGCCCTCGCTGCACAGAGAGCCCAAAAGAGGGATCAAGATGATAGGTCGCGTCTTCTGCAGCAGACAGCTCATCTCCGATTTTACAGTGGCTGAAAAGTCTTAGGGCTTGAGATTTGGATTAAAGTCACATTCTGAAAGAAGGAAGCACTTTGCTATGGTTCAAGCCAAAACCCAACATCCTCCGCCCCAGCCCACTTAAGTCGTATCTGCATCTCTGCCTACTCAGATATGACCTTCCACTTAGATGTGACTTCTGTTTCATTAGTACCTGTTTATGCTTATCATTTAAAGACCTACTCCTGGCCCAATGTGGGAAATTAGGAAGTGACTGTAAATCAAGAGAAGTTCTAATAAGTAAGGTTAAACTTAAGTATGTAGGGCAGTCCCAATATACATGTCTGGCTTTTTCACTTCAAGGATCTATGGGATGAATTGCAAATTGTATTGGAATTAAATTTATGCTAAAGCAACAGATTTATACATGTGAACTTAAATTCTAATTTCGATTATACTTTAAAGGCAGCGGCTGTTTTTATACTTCCTTATCACTTATAGGTAGTAATGTATACCTCCTCTATCAGAAAAAAACAGGAAGGGCTTGAAATATAAGCCATTCTAAGGAAATTAGGGAGTCAGTTGAAATTCTATTCTGATCTTATTCTGTGGTGTCTTTTGCAGCCCAGACGACTGTGGCTGCACACTTCTTCAGAAATATGCTTGTGCACTGTCGGCTCATGAGCGTTCTGATCAGATCTTTATTGTTACTCAATTTGAATCTTCCCAGGGATTTTTCTTTAAATTATTATGAGACAAAGGACATTTGTTGCAGGGGTGGGAGGAAGAATTTTCAAATGAGCAGAACATCCTCAAGATCGGATCAGGGTGTGGAGTCTTTCAGAATAGCCTCGACTGTAGGATATGAAATAGACCCAAGTGAGAACTTCACAAGGATCAGTGCGATCCCTCCGGGAAAGACTTTCTGCAACAAACAAGAGACACTTAAGTTCTGTGGTCTGTTTCGCTTCTAGAAACAACAGAACAACTCAGAGTTCAGCTCTGTATGACAATACAGATGGACCAAACTTCTAAACATCTGCCATCAATGGTATTAATTTCAAGCCTGGATATGTCTAATGGCTACTTAAACGATAAATTTGCAATTTTTAACCAATGGGATGGTTAATGAAAACCTTCTGGTTGGTAGGGGCGTCTATTTCTAAATGCTTATTGCGCACAATACAGGGGGTAGGCATGGGAAAGTGAGACTGAATTGGGTAAGTAATAATAATACAAGTCCCTTATCCTTACCCAAAGAGTCATTCAGCTCCATGTCTGTGCTCATAAGACTAGTATTAGACAGCCATGAAATACACACTCCCGGGGCAGAAAGGAAACCCATGGAGTATGAGTGGTATTGCCGCAGTTCATCATAACTACCCCGGGAAAGTCACTGAAGGCCAGTACATATCCTATTGATGACAAGGTGGTTTTGGGTAAGGTAAGCTCAGCAGACAGAAACACTTGTGGAAGATGGAGAGGCTTAATCAAAGGCCCAGGCCTGTTACTAAGTATGGCTGTGGTGTATTGGTGACTCTGTGTTCCTAAACCTTTTAGGGAATCTGCGGTGGGCCTTCCAGCCAGCTCACTTCATTGTCTTTGCCTCTCGGGTAGAGTTTGAAGGTGTGATAGCCGATCACATTTCTCTGGAGGAAGACTGTTTTTATTATACTATCTTCTTAAGTTTTCAACCAAGTTTTGCTTTTGTTTTGAATTACTGAGATTATTTTCATTTTCAATAAAAAAAATGTATAAAAAGTGGCTTTGTATTGGCAGCTTTTGTTCTCAAGATGTTCACACTTCTCCATTCCATGGGCTGTTATTTCTTAGGGGTGGCTGACATCCTGCCACACTGTATACACACACAGAAATATGTGCTAAGTGAGCTTTAGATGGTTAAGATAAAGTAAGTCTCTAATTGGCCAGTGTTAAATATCATCAGGTTTTCTTTGTGTTGTTGGGGGAGCCACGCTGCCACTCAACTCTCCTTGTCTGTCCAGTTAATATTGTGGAGAAAAATAAAGTACCATGTAAGGTACTGGTTGTGCCCCGGAATTGTTTGTAATGTAGTAATGTGATTTTGCTCCATCGTTCAAAGACCTTCTTAAGAAGCCAGCAGAGCCACTGGGAGCCTAGAGCCCTGGGGGGCTCAGTCTGTGGACCTGCCCTTCAGGAGAAGCCACCTTAGAAGGAGGCGCTATTTCTTGGTCACTCGCCTCCTGGTGTGGCCCAAGGTGGACCAGCCTTGAGTTCTGCTTCTGGAGGAACGCACTGTGCCTACTGCCTGTGCTCTTTCACAGCAAGTGAGGATCCCAGCCTCTGCGCTGCATAAGATTGCATGGAAGGGGGAGAAAGAATCTAAAAGTTACGGTTTGAAGTGAGTGTTTTAAGAAAACCAAAGCAGTCACTTGGCTTTGGAACATAAAAACTTTAAATAGCGGAGCACCTGTTGTTCAGTTGCTTGCTGGCCTGCAGCGCGCCAGGCTTCCCTGTCCTCCACCATCTCCCTGGCTTTGCTCAGACTCATGTCCATTGAGCCGGTGATGCCATCCAGCCATCTTATCCTCTGTCGTCTCCTCCTCCTGCTCTCAGTCTTGCCAAGCATCAGGGTCTTTTCCAGTGAGTCAGCTCTTTGTATCAAGCGACCAAAGTACTGGTGCTTCAGCATCAGTCCAGTGAGTACTCAGGATTGATTTTCTTTAGGATGGACTGGTTGGATCTCGTAGACCAAGGGACTCTCGAGTCTTCTCCAACACCACCGTTCGAAATAACTAATAATTCTTCGGTGCTCAGTCTTCTTTATGGTCCGCGTCTCACATCAGGGCTCCTGTGTTTCCCTGTGGTACTGCTACCCTAGGTAGGCATCAGTCCTCCAAGGCTCTTCCCTCCAACTCAGCTGGTAAGGCCCTGGTGGCAGCATCCAGCTGTCGAGCCTCTGCTGGCTGCCCGCCCGGGTTCTCAGGACCGTGGAAGGTGGGTGTTGGCTTCTATTTTACAGGCAAAAACAGACTCCTAGACAATATACCCAAGTCCTCAAACCTCGTGAACCGCAGAGGCAGGGTTTGAGCCGCAGCCTGGCTCCTCCCGGGCCTTGCTTCCCCAGCAGTGTCCTTCAATTGGCCGCGCGCAGGCGCCTCAGGGCACAGCCTCTGCGAGAGGTGGGCCAGCTTGGGGTGGTGGGAGGAATCCACGTTCTTGGGCATCCTAGGGTGCTCTCTGTCCTAAACAGCCCTGAGGTCAGGCCAGTTCTCTCCCACTCTCCCTTCACGATCAGCTGCAGCAGCTCATGAAACAGAGGCACACACAGCCATCCCTTCTGGAGTCTGGCTGTGAGGCTTTGCGCCCTGTGCCGGCGGCCTTGCCATGACTGCGGGGAGCACGGTCTCTTCCCAACTCTGTGTCAGTGAAGTCAAGTTGGTAGCTTGAAATTGGCCCCGGTGAAAGGATTTACACCATAGAAATGAGCACAAGTTACAAAGCAGAGCTTTCTGTCCCACTTGCTTGCTTGCTTGCTTCTTCCTTTTTTCCCAGAGAGCCAGTTTACCTGCACACCCCTAGGCATTGTCCTGGGATATTAAAACCACTGGGTTACCAAAAGATACCATAGGAAATCCTTGGGCTGTATTAGACACAAATGCCTGGGGAGCTAATCCTTTTGTAAATTGCTTTTCCAATCCGTTGCTTTCAACATAGGTGAAAGAACGCCTAGTGGAGACAGATGGCAGGTGTAGTTTTGTTTGTGTAGTTCTTTTTAATGTGATTTCAGAATATAACTCAGAAATCCGGAGCTGAGTAACATTGCTGTAACAAAACTCCTTCCGCTGCCTCATTCTCAGTATTCGAAGGGCATTCCTCAAAGCTTCCATCCATAAAAACAAAGAATGGGCTTAAAAAACAAAGAAGAGGCTTACCAGCTCTTTCTATTAATAGGTAGTTTCTGTCTATAGATACATGTCCTCCTTGGTGGGGCGGGGAGGGTGATAAACCAGCCCTATTCATCCCATAGGCACTTACAGTCAGGGGCTTCCCCAGTGGCCCAGCGGCTAAGACTCCGAGCCCCCAGTGCTGGGGCCTGAGTCCAGCTGAGATGGAATTAGATTCCACTTGCCACGACTAAAAGATTCTACATTCTGCAACTAAAGATCTGAGCGAAGAGCCTGAGTGCCACAACTAAGACCCGCCATAGCCAAGTTAATAAATATTACCCCCAAAATCCAAAACCCACTTGTGTTCAGTATTTCCAACAAAAGTAAAAATGTATATTTAATAGTGGTTTATCAAAATGTACAGTATAATTGTGTATTTTTCTAGGTTGAGTAATAATATTGTATGGCTTCCTTCATAACGCATTTGGTAGAGAATCCGCCTGCAACTGCAGGAGGCCTCAGTACGATTCCTGGGTTGGGAAGGTCCACTGGAGAAGGGATAGGATACACACTCCAGAAGTCTCAACTTGGGAACAAAAATGCAAAGCCTTGCGGGCTCCCCTGGTGGCCCAGGTGGTGAAGAATGTGCCTGCAGTACAGGAGACCAGGGTTTGATCTGTGGGTCAGGAAGATACTCTGGAGAAGGGAAGAGCAACCCACTCCAGTGTTCTTGCCTGGAGAATCCCATGGACAGAGGAGCCTGGCGGACTACGGACCATGGGGTCATGAAGAGTTGGACACCACCGAGCAACTAACACATGGTCACAAAAACTCGTACTTATTATGTTGTTGAAAGTTATGAGAGGTTAACCAGCTTTAAACTTTACATTGTAAGAAATATCATATTAGGACAAGATGGAGGATTAGAGAGATGAATTTGAAAGAAGAAAAGGAACAATGTAAGATTTCCTGGTATCAAAAAATAACTTGTTCCTGTTTTTCTCACGTAGTTGATACTGAGTATCAGACTATTATCATGTGTAGAATCCACTGTCTATGATTAAAAATCGAGGCAACAAAGGCATTGTACAATGTCACTTGCTAAAATAACTTCTCAGATAAACATTTTATCAGTGTGTGTCAACATTCTATTTCAAACTGGCCTCGATTCAGGGATTCTTTCTGGGAAGAGATGTTCGGAGACGAAGGGATGGTGCCACAACCAAAGGCCGGCCTGGATCTGATGGGCGTGTTTAAGAGAGGCGAGCAGGGACCCTGACCGCTCAGGTTTCCTTAATCCCATTCAAGTCCATCCGGAAATTACTCGAGCATTTTATCAAGAATCATAAGTACTTCACAGAAGGGGTTATAAATTACCCACACAAAAAAGCTCTGCCATAAGTAGTTTGGGGACAGTTTTCTTTCTCCTACTACTCACAATCAATCTGAAAGAAAATCCTTTGCAACTATTTATATTTAAAATTTTAAAGTTAAATGTTAGCTTGACCGTGTTGAAGGGTGGGGCATGCCTTTTCATACTTCTTTCAAGGGCACGTCCGCAACTGTTGGAAGGTCCCTGCCCTGTCTGCCCCTCTAAGCTCTGCCTGTGGAGTGGGCTTTTTCTTTTTGGCTGCACTGCAGGGCTTATGGGATTTTAGTTTCCAAACCAGGGATGAAACCCAGGCCCCTTGACAGTGAGAGCAGAGTCCTAACCACTGAACTGCCAGGGAATATCAGGAACAAAAAAATTAGTAAATATAAACGAAGCCCTAGGATTACGAAAGTTCAGCTAAATGCACAGGCACACTTCTGCTGCAGAGAAGGGGGGACTAGTCAATTTTAAATGTACTGTTTTCATTGCATATTTATGTCTTCAAATCCCATAATTCTGTTTCTTTTGCATTAAAAACCTCCCAAATCGACCGCGGATTGCCCCTTTCCCCCTGCTTGTCAGTTTTCCGCCTGTGTGTCCTTGGCTGTGTGCTCTTGTATCATTTTTGATCTATGCTGATGAAGTGTCTGAGCCTGTGTCTGCAAGGAAAGGCAGACTTCCCTGGTGGTCCAGTGGTGCCAACGCAGGGGTCACGGGTTCAACCCCTGGTCCAGGAAGATCCCACACGCCTCCGGGCAACGAAGCGCAGGAGCCACAACTCCTGAAGCCCGGGCGCTCTAGAGCCTATGCGGCGAAACAGAGAAGCCACCGCGATGAGAAGGCCGCACGCGGGCCGGAGAAAGCCCCGCCCAGCAGCGCAGACCCAGCGCAGCCGCGAACAAACCAAGGCCCTCCAGCAGGACCGGCTCTCAGGGTGCGTCGTTTCTTTTTGTCTTTCCTCACCTCCGAGAGCCCCATGACTGGTCTCCTACTGTCCCCCACAGACTCAGAATAAGAATCTGAGCGCGACTGTCAAAACCTCTGGAGAGCCTGAAATCTCCCCTACTTGGGAGTTAACATGTCAGCCTGCCACCATCTCATGGATGCTGGTGAGAACGTGAAGTTCCTGGGTCAGCAACAAGGACAGCATGCACTCACAGCCACGGGCTCGGGGCTTCTGAGAAGGCTCTCCAACCCCCGCCAGCACCAAATGACAAGAAGAGGACAGGGAGACATCTGCACGCAGAGGGCGTGACCTAGGAGAGGGACTCAGTGCTTAGGAGCTGCTGCCGCTGCCAAGTCGCTTCAGTCATGTCCAATTCTGTGTGACCCCATAGATGGCAGCCCACCAGGGATGCCCTCCTAGGCTCTGCCATCCCTGGGACTCTCCAGGCAAGAACACTGGAGTGGGTTGCCATTCCCTTCTCCAATGCATGAAAGTGAAAAGTGCAAGTGAAGTCGCTCAGTCGTGTCTGACTCTGTGCGACCCCATAGACGGCAGCCCACCAGGCTCCCCTGTCCCTGGGATTCTCCAGGCAAGAACACTGGAGTGGGTTGCCATTCCCTTCTCCAGTGCATGAAACTGCAAAGTGAAAGTAAAGTCGCTCAGTCATGTCCAACTCTTCAAAACCCCATGGACTGCAGCCCACCAGGCTCCTCTGCCCATGGGATTTTCCAGGCAAGAGTACTGGAGTGGGGTGCCATTGCCTTCTCCAGTTTAGGAGCTTAGGAAGCACTTATCTTTGACGGTGACCAGTCGGCACATCAGCCCTTCACCGTGGAAGAAGACACCAGGTCTGTCCTCTAAGGCTACAGAGCTTTGCTCTGGAAGGCCCTTCATCTCTGCCTCCCAGCACCCTGGACGGGCGGCTTGGAACAGAGAGCAGCCAGCGCCTCGCTTGCAGTGTCAGCAGAAGCACGGCAGGCCCATGGCAGACTGTCCCCTAGAGCGGCCCTGACCAGCCCACCCCTGCCGCAGGCCAGGCCTCAGTGCAAAGAGTGCAAGATGTGTCCCTGTGGGCATCGCTCCTTGAGGCTGGATGTTCTGGCCACAGTTCTCAGCCCTACTGCGTCCTAATTCCTCCCGTTGGACACACCCCATGTACCAACATCCCTTTAAAAGGATTACAGAAAATATGATCATGGTTCCTTAGCTAAGAGCTGACTCAGTACTGCTGATCCTCAAAGAAAAGATACCCCCTCTTTTTGATAGTGCTCAGTCTTGAGTGGCAGAGGGGTGGGAAAAGCAAGGGAATACTGTTTTGGATAAAGAGATCAATTGTCAACTCAGGAGGGGAACTTGGGTTTAGGGAGGTCTCAGTCTCAACATCTTTGGCCAGTCATTCCTGCTCAGTGCTCTTTGCACGGGTTGATGAGCGGATCCCACAGCTCAGCAAACGTTTGTTGAGCTCGACTCCTGGGATAGTGTGGGCAGAGCCAGTCCTCATCTCAGGAACTCTCCACCCAGTGTCTAAGGCTGTGCAGGGCCCTATGGGGCTCCTGGGCGCGTGATCTTACCGTGTCCCCCATTTCTTTGATTATGGGAAACTGTCTTCATTCAGCGTCCCTGACTGACCCTGAGTTTCAATGGGCAGACAGGCAGTTGCTGATTAGGGAAGTGAGGGGATGCAAGACCAGGGAGAAACAGTCAAGAGCACCTTTGGGGCGAGGTCCTGTTTCCCCATCAACGGATACACACAACAATACATTTGAGCTGTTTTACAGACACTGGAAGCCCTCCAGGTGGGAGAAGTTTGCCATTAATGACGGTGTGCTGCCCACAAGCATGCAGACCCCAGACCACTTAGACCTGAAGGCTGATGATGCTGACTCCCACTTACCTCACCACCAGCTCATCAGAAGAGTGTCCACGAGCTGATCATGCCATCTTTGAATAATTACTAGAAAACTTCTCATTATCTCCCCCAAGTTGGGTCAGTTTTGAGGGCATTAGGCCGCTGAGGCCCCCTTGAATAAAGCTGTTTTTTTCCACTTCACCCAAAACGCGGTCTCTGAGATTTGATTTGGCACCAGTGTACAGAGAAGCTGAGCTTATTTGATCTTCTTTTAAAAATGTTTGTCAGTAAACATTGAATAAGCTGCTTGTTTTCTGAGGTCATCTTACATCAATCAGGCTAACTTGCCATTTACATCAGTACACGCTGTCTTCAAAAATGGGTTGGTTTAGGACTTCCCTCAGAGAAGGCAATGGCACCCCATTCCAGCACTCTTGCCTGGAAAATCCCATGGACACAGGAGCCTGGTGGGCTACAGTCCATGGGGTCGCTAAGAGTTGGACACGACTGAGTGACTTCACTTTCACTTTTTACTTTTGCCAGGGAGCCAGCACGGGAGAGCCCACCCATGACAAGGTCCTGCAGGACTCGGAGGGACTCCCTGGGCCATCCGACCCATGACAAGGTCATGCGGAAGAGTCCTGATGAGCAAGGCCTCAGGACTCGACGGACCCCCTGGGCCTGCGAGCATCTACCCCCGAACCAGAATCTGTCTTACTATTTTATGTCTTTCACCAGCTCTTCTGACATTAGCAGGGGGCTGTCCCTGACCAAAAGAGTTAACTTAGGGCTCTAGTTGATAAATCTCCTGGGAATGAAAGGAGTGTTTCAGACCCTCTGTTAGCATTCTAGCTTACTGGGCAAGTTTATCCAGACTCTTGCAACATTGTTGAGCCAGTGCTTGCTGCCAAGTTCTCACATCCCTTATCCATTGTGTTCCTGGGAGTGCATATAGTTAAGATATAAAAATAACAAGCAGCAGCCTTAGCATGAGCAACATTAGACTTTGAGTTAACCCGCTGAATCTTTGCTCCATAAAAATGTAACTCTGTCCTTTAAGGGTGACGCAGGCTGAGAATTTAAGAAGAAACACTTTAAGGGAAAATCACTGAAATGGATGACCAACATTTATCAAAAAGAGGTCATGGAATATCAACAGGCCTCCGGGACAGAAGATGATGTACAGAGATAAAGACTCTTACAAGAAGGAACCTGATATCAATAAAAGTTATTACTGATGGAATGTTGAGTGGACTCTGCATTTTTCACCTTGCTGTATGTATAACTCAGGGTATAAAAGCCCCGAGAAGAATAAAGTAAATGGGCCTCGCTCACTGAAGAAGCTTGGTCACCCCGTGTCTCTCTCTTTATCTATCTTTCTTCATTCGCCGACATCATCCATCCTGAGGATATCGCTGGACTCTGCTGAGGCTGGACCTCGGCACACTTTCATGCATTGGAGAAGGCAACGGCAGCCCACTCCAGGGTTCTTGCCTGGAGAATCCCAGGGACGGGGGAGCCTGGGGGGCTGCCGTCTATGGGGTCACACAGGGTCGGACACGACTGAAGCGACTCCGCAGCAGCAGGAGTTCCCTGGCGGGCCAGGGTTAAGAATCTGCCTGCCAGTGCAAGGGATTGGGTGTGGTTCATGGTCCAGGAAGATGCCACCTGCCCCAGAGCAACCAAGGCCGGGCACCACAGCTGTGGAGTCTGTGCCCAGAGCCTGGAGCGGCAGCTGCGGGGCCCACGTGCCCCACCCAGAGCCCAGGCTCTGCAATCAGAGAGTGGCCCCTACTTGCCACAACTAGAGAAAGCCTGAACACAGCAATGAAAACCCAGTGAAGCCAAAAATAAATTAATTTAAAAAAAAATTTAAGGGTTCTTTAGGGACAATTTCCTACAGACAAAACTCATAAACATCTCTTCCTAGCCAAGCTTTGGAACGTTCTGTCTGGAAAAAAACTGGCTTAGATGCTTTGTAGCTATGGATTTTCTCTGCCTTTTCTGTTTTTTCCAGACTTCTGAGCCCACTTCATCTCAGGGCCCAGCAAGTTAGGCAGGGGAAGCTGCACAGCCTGGGAGGAGAGCTCAACAGCAAGGGGCCGGACGGCCCTGAGCTCACTCCCAAGGGAAACCCCGTGCCCCGTGTCCACGTGGAACTCCTCAGCCAGGGAACCCAGGAAAGAAAAGGAGGAATCACGTATTTATAGGAAAATAATTTCTCACAAGCAATCATTTGTTCTAAAAGCTTTTAGAAATATAATTATTTTTCTCCTCCAGGTTTTTCTGTTTTTAATATGAAACACTTTCAAGTCCCCTGGTTGAGTTTCCAGGAAGCAATAATCCATTTTGCCTTGGGTGGAGTTTAGGAAAGAAACTTGGTCTCAGAAGTGAACACGTTTCCACTGAAGTCGCCCCTTGGAAGTTTGGCTGCTTCTCTGATGTGCTTGCATAATAAGGAGGCCCCCCAGGGCAGGGAGACCAGCTTTCCCCTGGCCTTCTGATCCAGGAATTCCTGCCATCTCTGAGGCATAGCTGGACTCCTGCCGTCACTCAACCTCACCTAAGTTGTGTCCAAGGGGGAAACCTCTGGAGCAACGCCTTCCAATAGAAAAAAATGTGAACCATGTTTGTGCTTTTTCATATTCCAGGATTCATATTAGAAATAAAAAACAATGCACGGAATTCATTTTAATAATGAATAAATAATTTAAGTAACATTTTATTTAACCCAATATATCATGTCAACATACAATCAATATGAAGATGCATAAGGTTGTTTCCACCTTTTTTTCTTAATATATGTATTTATCAAGTATAGCTGACAGTGTTTCAGCTGCACAGTAAGGCGATTCAGCTACATATACACATGTATTATTTTCAGATTATTTTCCATTATAGGTTATTACAAGACATTGACTATAGCTTCCTGTGCTAGACAGTAAAGCTTCATTGCTTGTTGCATATCTATTTTTTAATTAGAAATCTAGAGTCTATTCATACTAAGTCAAACAAGTGGAATTAAAATGTCATAAATTTTTTAGTTAGGCAAAAATTCATACATTTTCTAAAATACATATATTATACAAACTGCCTCCCAGGCTCCTCTGTCCATGGGATTCTCCAGGCAAGAACACTGGAGTGGGTTGCCGTGCCCTCCTCCAGGGCATCTTCCCCACCCAGGGATCGAACCCAGGCTCCCTGCATTGCAGGCGGAGTCTCATCTGAGCCACCAGGGAAGCCCCACACAAAAGCTTCTCTACTGCACTTGATAAAGGCTTGAGAAAGAACATTAAAGAGAGAGAGAAGAGATGGAGAAGTTGGAAAACATAAACTAAATGAAATTCCACCCTTCTTTATATCAAGTCTTAGAAATCAGTGTGGAATTGACAGTGGGAGAACATCTCCCAGGCTTCAGGGGCTCGCGCCATGCGCGGCTGGCCTCTCCCATGTTGCACGGCAGCACTCTAGACTGTGCAGGACTTTACTGCTCACACATGAGCAACACGCCTGCAACATGCCTTCCTCTGCCTGCCCCAGTCCCCCTGCATGCTAAGCCACCCCCGTTGTGTCTGGCTCTGTGCGACCCCATGGACGGCAGATCAGCAGGCCCCTCTGTCCCTGGACCCCACTCCCCCTGCCCTTGGCTGATGAAGTCAGGAAGGCTGGAAACCATCTTTCTCTCCTACTGCCTCTGTTAGGGGAACCACTGACCGCAACTGACCAGGCACGACAGTGACCACTTGCATGAGCCATCCTACGACCAGAAGTCCTGGTAAGAACTGGGAACTGGCAGACCACCACCAACCAGAAGAGCCGGGAAGGGCCAAGGAAGAGAGGAGAGCCCAGTCCACACGTCTTGCCAACCTCCCAGAAGCCTTCTCGCTGGAATCTGTCCAGGCTGAGCGATGCGTGTGCTAACAGGAAGGACCCTGACTGAGTTGGAATGATTGGCCGGAGACATCCTGGAAACTGACCGCATCACCATAAAGCCTGAGACTGTGAGCCACGCGGCAGGGCAGCTCTCCCGGGTCCCTGGCCCCGCTTCCCACCCAGTTCCCTTCCCGATTCAGCCTCTTACTTGGTCAGTGCACTTGCTTCTTTGGACAAGTCATTTCTCAGTGTTAAATAAGAGCCCACTCTCTGGACAGGATCCCCCTTCCTGCAAAACTTCAACCCCTCTGTTTCAGACTTACCCAAAAGAATTCTTACTTTTGAAACATTTGCTTTCAGGTCATATGCTGCTGCTGCTGCTAAGTCACATCAGTCCTGTCCAACTCTGTGCGACCCCATAGACAGCAGCCCACCAGGCTCCGCCATCCCTGGGATTCTCCAGGCAAGAACACTGGAGTGGGCTACCATTGCCTTCTCCATCAGGTCATATGGGAAACTAGATTGCTGTTATGTTCAATCAAAATATTGTTAAGCCCTCATGGTGGCCTTTGGATACCTGTTATCAGAAGATCTGGATTCAAATTCCGAAGGGGCGGAAAGTGCGAGCTTGGGGAAAGCATTCCAACTCTTCAAATCAGGCTTCTCATCGGCTCCATGGGCTGTACCATTTGTCCCGGCACGTCCTACCAGCCATCTGGGGTGGTGGTGTGAAGAGCAAAATGGTGAATGTGAAGGGGTTTGGAAGTGCCATCCAAAATAGAAAAGAATATAATTTATCATTTCAAAGCATTAAAGACTGTGCAGCCACAGAAAACCACAACCCACAATATCTGCAAAGACAGCAGGATTTATATGAGGAAACTGAATCAAAGAAATAAATTCCTATAATTACCCACAATATTCATCATTTTCTTAATTATTTCCAACCTTGACTTTTTATCTTTACTTACTGAGAGAGACAGAAAAAGAGGGAAAATGATAAATAATCCCAGAATAATAACCGTGGACCTTGGAGCCAGGTATACGTCCTGAGAATCCACCTGGGCAATGCCCAATTGTCAGCGTCGTAACGATCTTGACAATGACTCTGCAGAGAACATTGCACGTGGACCTTATTTTCAAAGACCCCCAATTTGAGATGTCTGTGGAGAGTTCCTGCAATCTCTCTACCCCATAACCACCTGGATAGTCTTGCCCTGATAGCTTTTAGATTAGTAACATTAGCTTCTAACATTTCCCATGACACCACTTAAACCTTACCTTCTCATTGTTTTCTTTAAAACGAGATCCGTGTGCAAGGGACAGGGAAATGTGTTGTCTTCACTCCTAGATAGTTCTCTCCCAAGTGTCACTTAAAAACAACATTTCAATTTTGGGCCTTTCCCATTTGCCTTCACTAATCACTTCCTTTGTGTCTCACGCAGCGGCACCACAGCTAATTCAAGTTCGAACAGAATTCAGTCATTATGTCATCGCATTCATTCCCTGCTCGAGGAGAAGCCAGGCACACACGCTCCACAAAGAGAGAAACCAGAAGGGGCTTGGGCTTCACGCGCCCACAGCTGTCATTCTGATCCGTTCACATGCGACCAAATTCATCTGAGTCCAGAAGCAGAGAGCACGTTCTCATTCTGAAATCCAAACCTGCCAGTTGTGTGTAAATGATGACCGCCCAATGGGAGGGGCTTCCCTGGTCCAGCGGTTAAGAAGCTGCCTTCCAGCCCTTCCCTGGGGGTCCAGTGGCTAGGACCTCGAGCTCCCCACTCAGGGGGCACACGTTCGATCCCTGATCAGGGAACTAGACCACACATGCTGCAGCTAAGAGTCTGCACGCCCCAACTCAAGATCCCGAATGCCCCAACTCAAGATCCCACACGCCCCAACTAAAGAATCCTGCACGCCCCAACTAAAGATCTCGCATGCCTCAACTCAAGATCCCGCACACCCCAACTAAAGTTCCCGCATGCCTCAACTCAAGATCCCGCACACCCCAACTAAAGTTCCCGCATGCCTCAACTCAAGATCCCGCATACCAAAAAAAGGGGGGTGGTGCTTTCCTGGTGGCTCAGTGGTAACAGAACCTGCCTGCTCATGCAGGAGACACGGGTCCATCCCTGCTCCAGGAAGACCCCACGTCACTGCAGAGGAGCTAAGCCTGAGCAGCACAGCGACGGAGCCTGTGCTCTGGAGCCTGGGAGCCGCGGCTGAGGAAGCCCATGTGCGCTCTGCAACAAGAGAACCCACCTCAGTGAGAAGCCCACCGTCGCCAGCAAAGAGTCGGCGCTCACCGCAACTAGAGGAAAGCCCCGCGGCAACAGAGACCCAGAACCCAGCACAGCCAAACACATGGGGAAAATAAGGATTTTAAGAAAGAGCTGACCTTAAACACAAAAAACATGAATCTGCCTCCAACATGTGAGATGTGGGCTCCATACCTGGGTGGGGAACTAAGACCCCACGCACCGTGGGGCAGCGAAGCCGGTGTGCCTGCCTGGAGATCCTGTGCCCCGCAGCGAAGAGCCAGCCAAGCAAAACAAGCAAACAATACCAGCCCAGCGAGAACAAGCAAAGGCCGTTTGTTCAGAGCTTGGTATATACAGCGAGGGAGCCAGTCACTCTCCCTTGCCTCTGGCAGAGACTCAAAGGCAGGCAGAGGACTGGGAAGGCTTCCCAGGTGGTGCAGTGATGACGACACCTGCCAAGGAAAGAGACACGGGAGGTGTGGGTTCCATCCCAGGGTCGGGAAGATGCCCTGGAGCGGGAGATGGCAACCAGAATTCTTGCCTGGAGACTCTCACAGACAGAGGAGCCTGGATGGCTGGAGTGCGTGGGGTCGCGCAGAGTCGGATGTGAGAGAGCAAGTGAGCAGGAGCCAGAAGGCTCTCCAGGGGAGAAAACCCCAGCTGGAGGCTGCTGAGCCGGCAGCAAAGGGGAGCCAGCCGGAGGTGACAGCCTGTGGGACCGGCCGGGGGGCAAGTCAGGCTTGCTCTGCTTGGTCCTGAGTCGGAAGTGAGGGCAAAACTCAGGCAAGCTGTCAGTTAGTCACCAAATCCTGGCCATTTGGGGCTGACTGCTTCAGGGGCTATCGCTTGGCGCGTTGGATGGTTACTGGAGACGAGGTCTGACGTCCTGCAGACTGATTTATAGAGAGCAGGCTGTCTTCCCGGGCTGGCGGGTGGGTGACGGGCGGGCTCCTGAGCTGGTCGCTGTGGGTGGCGGGTCACAGTCCTACTTTCTGTATAATGTCTGGCCCTTGCCCCTTTGTATGTTCAGTCTCAGGTGCAAAACGAAGCCGTCAGGGTGGCAGAAGGAATCAGCGGGAGCGGTCAGGAAGCTGTGGAACGAAGTCGTCAGAGCTACGCCATATCTCGGCCACCACCCAGCGCTCTGATAACGGCATCCTCCGAGTCCTTCCTGCCTCCGTCACGGCCACACAGCTTGATGACACCTTTCAGTCGCCACTGCCACATTTCCGGAGTGAGTGCCTTGGGTGCACCCCCGGCCCTTGCAGTGCCCTTCAGGATCACGGCTGTGGGAGCTGGGATGCAGGACTCAGTCACACGTCTGTGGGTTCCCAGAGTCTTCTGGGACAATGGGCTCAGGAGCATCTCTGATAATATGACTTTTTAAAACGCATGGCAAAGCCATCCACCGTTTATTTGGCTTCTGCTTTGTTAAGTGTTTCAGATACACGGTCTCATTTAAATGTCACAGCAGCCTGATGGGATGGGTACCATGACTGCTGCGTCTTGCAGGCTCCACTGAGCTAAAGCCACGGCGCCGTCTGAGCCGCCTTCCTCCTGGAGGCCCCGGGGGAGGCTCCGCTTGCTTGCCTTCTCTGGATTCCAGGGGCCGTCCCCAACCTTGACTCGGGGCCCTCTCTTTGCATCGCTCCAACCTCTGCTTCCCCATCCCCTCTCACTCTCACTCTGACCTGTGTTCTTCTCATCAGCATCCCTGTGACGACAGGGGGCCCACCCAGACCACGCAGGGTGATCCTCGTCTCAAGAGCCTTCACTGAATCACACCTGCCAACTTCCCTAGCGGCCCAGGGCTTGAGAGCCCGCCTGCCGGTGGAGGGCACCCAGGCTCCATCCCCGGCCCAGGAAGACCCCACATGGGGTGGGACGGCTGGGCCGCATCACCACCTTGGAGCCTCCCTCCAGGGCCTGTGCCCTGCCACGAGCGAAGTCAGACCGGGGAGGAGCCTGCTCACCACCCTGAGAGAAAGCCCTTAGGCAGCCGCAAGACCAGGGCAGCCACACGCAATTAGCTCCGTGCATAAACTCACACCTGCAAAGTCCATTTCACCATGTAAGGTGACATAGTCCACATTCCAGAGATTAGGACGCGGGCGTCTCGGGGGCAACGGGGCCATCAGTCAGCCCTCACAGTAGAGACCGAGGCTCAGATCACTCAGCCCTCACAGTAGAGACCGAGGCTCAGCGAGGTCAGTTTATTGTCACAGAGCCTCTCGGCTCACGGCAGTGCAGCTCTGGTTCGCGTTTTCCAGCAACATCAGACTTCCTCTGAGCTCAGCAGCAATGCCTCTGAGGCCAAACTCAGTGCAGGGTGTAACCTTCACCTTTGCCCACACAGCTGTCTCCCAACCACGCGCACACCTTGAAGGGAAGACCTGCAGTCAGGGCACCAGCCCCGCAGGGTCCAGGTCTGGGGTCTGCCCCCGGCTCAGAGCCTGCCTACGTGTCCGCGGCCGCAGCCCGGCAGCTCTCCGGTTTCGGTTGTCCTCTCCACGCCCCTCTTCCCCGCTCAGGAGCCCTTAAGATCCCCCGGCTCTTCCTCCGAGCACACAGGGATGCTGCCTTTCCTCCAGCTCCTCCTTACAACCCCCTTGGAGTTAGGAAGCATGTCTGGTTTAACACACAGTCATCTCCAAGGAGCGTGGAGCCACCAGCCCCTGGATGGTCGGAGTGCTAAGGAAAAACGACCCGTTCCGGAAACCAGTACCACAGAGACATCCCCAGGCTGAGTCTGGGCAGGAGACAGGCTCAGCTCCAGGGGAGCAGGATGCTCTTGGCACCGCCACTGAGGCCTTGCCTTCTGCTCCACTTTAACCCTCCCTCTTGACCATAAGGGAGGGCTTTCTAGGTGGCTCAGCTGGTAAAGAATCTGCCTGCAATGAGGGAGACTCGAGTTCAATCCCTGGGTTGGGAAGAAGCCCTGGAGAAGGGAAAGGCTACCCACTCCAGTATCCTGGCCTGGAGAATCCTATGGACTATACAGTCCATAGGGTCGCAAAGAGTTGGACAAGACTGAGTGTGCTAACTTTCACTTGATGATAAAAAAAAACTAGGGAGCCCTTGCTCAGCCATACCAGGCAGAATTCCAAGAGGCCAGAACACTACTGCTGAGCGTGCGAACTCTCCAACCTTCCGGGCTCCGGTCCTTCGCCGCCTCACCCTGCAGTACTCCAGGGGTGCTCTGTGCTCCATCTGTTTTTCACGCCTTGGTCTCTTGTTTCAAACCCCGCTAGCTGGTTTGCTGTAATGTCATTCACTTTCTTACGTAATTCTTCCCCAGTGGCTCAGTGGTAAAGCATCTGCCTGCCAATGCAGGAGACCCAAGAGACACAGGTTCGACCCTTGAGTCAGGAAAATCTGGAGGAGGAAATGGCAACCCACTCCAGGACTTTTGCCAGAAGAATCCCACGGACAGAGGACCCGGTGGGTTACAGTCCATGGGGTCACAAAGAGTTGGTCACAACTGAGCACACACAGGTCATGTAATTCACCAAGATCCTCCAGGGGAATCTTCTCAACCCAGGGATCAAACCCAGGCCTCCCGCATTGCAGGCGGATTCTCTACTGTCCGAGCCCGGAATGGTGGCACAGAGCTCCTTCCACTGTCCCAATGCTCGGTGTCTGTTCAATGAAATCACATGCCCGGGGCAATCAGCCTTTTATGGTATCTCTTCCAACAAGTCAAGGCCCAAGAGTTAGAGAGACACACATCTCTTGTGCCAAGAGAAGAGGCTTTGCTACTTTCTTTGGTGTTTCCTTTTTGCACGAGGATGGGCAAGGGCTTGGTGGAACACAGGAGAGGTATTCATTACGAAGAGGAAGTTAATAAGAAGCACAGTGAGCCCAGATTCTTTCTTTTATCTTCTCTCTCTACCGTGGTTTGGTTAACTGTTGAAATAATTGCAGATCAATCTCACTTAATTAATAACTTAAAACAATGGTCCAGAATTCTCTTTGATCTCCATGGGGACAAATTCCTTGTATCCAGGGGAGCCTAGCAGCAAAGAGGGCTCTCAAAGGAAGTTTCTGGGCCCCCCTCTGAGTGGGGAGGCCTTTTAAGAGTCCCCAAGTCCTGAATTCCCCATCTCTAGGGCTCTGTGGAGCGCTATTTTTCATTTCTGTACCTGAGCCAGGCTTCAGCCCTACCACCCAGGATGAATCCTGGCCCCTCGTTGCACCAGGCACTGCATAAACCCTGGACGCGGCTGAGTGAGACAGACATTTACTGTCTGTCGTGGCTCCAAGTGAAGCTGAGAGTCTGCGAGGAACACCAGGACACACGCAAGTGGTAACTCTCTCGCACTGTCTTCCCATCCTGATTCTGACCGATGATGCTGACCGACCGTCAATGTGAGAACGGTGGGTCCTGTGACTGCCAGGCCTTCTCGTCTAACTGATTCCAGTTTCCAAGTGTCCTAAGGGCATAGCAACATTATTAGCACAGCCCGGGAGAGGGAATAAATAAAGCAACTGCTCCAAAAATTAACCCAGACTTCCTTTTTCTTGTGAAATTCACAGGTCACTAAAAAAAAAGGAAAACAACTTAGACATAATTAACCATGACAGGTTGAGCAACTCCAGAAAGAATCAGTGTTTGGGGGACTTCCCTGGTGGTCTAGTGGTTAAGAATCTGCCTGCCAATACTGAGACACAGGTTCGATCCCTAGTCCAGGAACTAAGATCCCACGTGCAGTGGGGCAGCTAAGCCCACGCGCCACAAGTACTGAACCCTGCACCCCCTGCCTCTGCCAGAGCCTGCACTCTGCAATAAGAGAAGCCCCCACAGTGAGAAGCCCCCGCCTGCCACAACTAGAGAAAGCCCTCGAGCAGCAATGAATACCCAGCACTGCCACAGAGTAATTAATTAAAAAAAAAAGAATCAGTGTTTTTATACTGCAGGGCCACCGTTATATTAGACTCCTTTACTCGCAAACCAACACAGACCATGGAAACACGTGATTTCATACTGCTCAAAGTACTTCTACTGTTTGAGCCTCAATCAAAAGTCAAATATGCATATGATACAGAAAATTCTTTCAAAAATCAAGACTGAAATAAAGGACATCCTCAGGATTCCAAAACAGCCAAAATACATATTTTCCATAAATTCTTGGATCTCCTTGGGAAAGTCATTCAACCATTATGAGTCTCAGTTTCTTAAAATTCAGCACCGATGAAGCCCCTGGCTGGCTAATCTGTGGAGCAGTGTGGCTCAGGAGAACCTTCTGTGACGACGCAAATGTTCCGTGTCCGCACTGGCCATTACGGCAGCCGACCTGAGCACATGACCTGCACTGACGAACTAGACTTCAAATTTCATATCATTTGATTCCATGTGAATAGCCACTATGGCTAGGGGCCATGCATTGGACAGGACAACCCCAAGGGGTCCATGTTTTTAAAAAGTTATTTTATTTTTGGCTGCACTGGGTCCTCTCTGCTGCGTGCGGGTTCGCTCCAGCTCTGGAGGGCGGGGGGCTCGCTCCAGCTGTGGTGCGTGGGCTTCTCGCTGCAGTGGCTCCTCCTGCTGTGGAGAACAGGCTCTAGGTGCAGGAGCTTTAGTAGTTACAGCTCTTGGGCTTAGTCGCTCCAAGGCATGTGGTATCTTCCCAGACCAGGGATTGAACCTGGGTCCCCTGCGTTAGCAGGCGGACTCCTATCCTCTGCACCACCAGGGAAGTCCTAATGGGTCCATTTTGATGTAGGGAAAATTACAAGGGAGGTGGAGGCGGACGTTCTGGGACTGGGTGGCCTTGGGTCTACGGTTAGCTGTCACAACTGCAGGGAGTGACGCCTCTGCTCTCAGACCTCCCTCTGAGTGAGCAAGAGAATGCTGCAGCGGACAGCAAACACACGCTTGCTCTGTGCTTGGCGAGACCACGTAGCATCCAGTGGAGAAAGGAGAGAGGAACTGTTGAGTGCCTTTCAGTCACAACTCGATCACTCACAGCATCAGACAAGAAAGAACAGGACAGCTTCTTCCACCATCTGTTTGGCCTTCCTGGATGTTCTGGGTTTTGGAGAGAAGGTGGGAACTGAGTCCAGTTAGATAAGAGAGCTGGCTCCTTGCTTTCAATCAGAAAGCTTTTAAGATGGAAGCCTATGAACTACGTATTCAATGCAAAAAGCAAAGAGTTAAATGGGGTTAAAATTTTCGGCTTAGAAGCACTCCTGAGCACCAGAGTCCTGGTTCTCACAACATAAAACCTGCATTAAGACCTCATTTCATGTTGGATTCTAATCTACCTTTCCTAAGGGATCAATGAGGTCCATCAAGGTATTTCCTTTTTCGAGGAGGGGGATGGTGTGAAATATGGTACGTGTCTACCTGCCCCCAGAGTTAACGTCCTTTCTGAAAGAAACAAAAGCAGCAGAAGCACTCATCGGTGCCGCTGTGTTTTGCAGTCACTCGCCTTTAAATCGTCACATTAAAAAAAATGCTTTTCAGGCCCTGTGGAGTTAGGTGATTATGTTTAATATAACTTTTGGGGTTTTGGTTTCCTGCAAACCAACAGAGAATATGGAAACATGTAATTCCATACTGCCCACAGTACTTCTACAGTTTGAGTCTCAATTAAAATGTTTGTTTACTTATCTGCTAATCTCATTATTATTTTTTTTTCCCTCAATTCACTCTCTGTAAGCAGGAGTTGGGAATCTGAAATTCAGCCATTTCTGAAATATGACCAAAATGAAACCTGGAGAAAGAGAGTGCTATTCACCGATGGAAAAGAAATACATAAACCCCCAAGTGAAAGGCCTGGAGTGTCCTTTAACTTTTTCTAACAGAAAACCATTTTCTATGGAGAAGGTATGCGCACAAAGGAGTAACTTTTTAGAAATTTACCAGCGATTTTATCGTAGTAAGTTGAGCCTTGATCCCAAGGAGAATACGTGCTATTATTACTTGAGATGCATAGAGCCTGTATTTATTTTCAGAGGAGTTTGGTATCATTTTTATTAGTTGCTCTTCACAGAAAAGCAAAACAGAAACCACCTCAAATCTCTGAGAGGTAGATCAGATTTTATCTTTCCTTTTTTTCCTTCCAAATGAGAAAACCACACAAAGTGATTTGCCCTGGGGTCAGCCAGCCCATCGGTAGCTGGACTGGGGTTAGGAGATCTGGTCTCTAGATTCTCAACCTGCTAAGTGGCTCTTGGAGCCAATCCTCCCATCCGCAGTGGGGACACACCGTGGGGCACTGAGCAAGCAGTAACTATGCCGACAGATGGGGCTGCTCCCTAAGTGCACCCCAGCTTCACCAGCATGAGGGGCTTCCTTAGCAGCTCAGTGGTAAAGAACATACCTGCGATGCACGAGACGCAAGAGATGCGTGCTTGATCCTGGGTCAGGAAGACCTCCTGGAGAAGAGAATGGCAACCCACTCCAGTATTCTTCCTGGCAATCCATGGACTGTGAATGCTTATTTCACTGGTCTTGACCTCAGACATCGTCTGTCCTTTTGTGTTGTTTCACTCAGAAAATGCTTCCCAGCTGATACTAAAGGGAAATAGCCCACTGGAAGACTACTCTTATCATTTCAGAGGTCTCCCAGGACCTCCGAGCCATCAGCCCTGCTCCACGGGAGGTGGAGACATTCCGTTCTCGCCTCGCCAGAAGCTTCCTGAAGCCACGTTTCTTCTGAAACGGATCTGGGTTTGTCCCCCTCAGTTGTTCAGTCAGTATGTCGTGTCCGACTCTGCGACCTCATGGACTGCAACACGCCAGGCCTCCTTGCCCATCACCAACTCCCCGGAGCTTGCTCACACTCATGTCCATTGAGTCAGCGATGCCATCCAGCCAGCTCATCCTCTGTCGCCCCCCTTCTCCTGCCCTCAATCTTTCCCAGCATCAGGGTCTCTTCCAATAGGTTGGCTCTTCACATCAGGTGGCTGAAGTATTGCCCTATTCAGAGGACTATCTGATTCTTCTGCCCCTTTTCACACAAGTGGGGCTTTTCTCCAAATTCCATTTTAAAGAGCAGGGTCTTTTCTAACCCCATGGGGTCCCAAGGAATCCAAAGGAGCACTCCTGAACCGGTTTCTAGTCCGAGCACAAAGGGGTTCTGCTTTTGTGTTCTCAGCCTTCCGCTCCTGCTCAGAACTTTATCTCCTGTTTCCTCCTGATCACTCGCCAGCGTCTTTTCAAGTAATTGAGTCTGGCCCTCTCCAGCCGTATGGGACTGCGTCCTCCTCCTTCTTCCTGCAGTATTCACAGCCATGCACACGTGTGCACGTGCGCACACGCGCGCGCACACACACACACACACACTTAGTCTCCTTCCAGGGCCACGCCACTCTGTGACACCAGCCTCCCTTCCAGCTTTCATCGTGGGTGTAGACAACTTGGCGCAGCGCAAACCGCAACGCCCAGTGGAGCAGGTGAGGCGCCTCCTCACCTGACCTGGAGCAGGTCATCCGCCTGTCGGCGCCTCCTCATTACAGCGAGCTCACTTGAAACGAGGGGATTCTTTGCCTCCCACCCCCGCTGCCCAACAGGAGCTGCTCACACAGCGGCTGTCCCCCCGCCTGCCCGCCGCACGGGGACCAGAGGCGTGGCCTCCAGCTGGCGGGGAGCCTGGGGGCCTTCGGGGTCACGTGCGGAGTGGAGGCGCAGAGCCGGCAACACGTCCCGGAGGAGACAGACGCCGGGCGGGACGACACCACGAGGCTGGAAGGAGCGCGGGGCCACGGGGAGGGGCCAGTTCCTCATTTCCGGTCCAGCAGGGGCGGCTTCCGGTCCAGCAGGGGCGGCTTCCGGTCCAGCAGGGGCAGCTTCCGGCCCCGGGCGGCTGGCGCGTGGTTTCTCCCGTGCTCTCCACCCCACCCCCCGGCCCCCCCGCTTCAGTCCTTGGATTCACGCAGATGGACCACCGACCTGAGGGTCTCTGTCACCAAAGACTCAAGTCTCTGCTGAGCCACCGGTGGTCTCCTAGCGGGGGAGGGTGGCGAGGTGAGAAAGGTGGGACGGGGAGGCTGGGGACTGGGTAACGGTAGCAGAGCCCGGGGGTCAGACGGGCGGAGCTGCCTTGTGGGCCACGTCGGTTCAAATTCAGCAGCGCGGAACCCAGAGGTTCTCCGGACAGTGTGGGGACCAGAGCAGGTCCCCCGCCCCCCGGGCTCCAGGCCCCCGGAAGGAACCCGGATCGGGAGAGCCGTGCGGACAGCCTGCGGCAGGCGGCGGAGGCACTGGGTGAGGCGTGAGAGCCGCGTTAGGTCGCGCGTGCACGCACCGCACGGGGGCTTCTCTGAGAGCAGCGTCTGTTCCTCACGGCTTTTATTCCCACTGGGGCTTCCGCGTCCTCGAGTTCACGAAACAGTCCGAACTGCTTTTGTGAGGGACCCGGGGCCTCAGTGAGCCTCTGCTGACGCCAGAGAGCAGCGGTGGCCACAGGCTCCGGCTGCAGGCCTCCTGCCCCTGCAGGGAGCCAGCTGTGGTCGCTCGGAGCCAAGCCCAGCGGAGCGGGCGCGCTCCCTCCCGCGCAGCCCCAGGCAGCGCCCACGGTGCCCTGACAGACCCAGCCCAGCGCTGGCGGAAGGGCTGTGCCCTGGCTGGCCGGCCGGCTCTCCTGGCCTCAGCGTCCGCACAGCAAACCCCAGGCGGGCTGTGGCCCCTGTGCGAACTCGGGGGCTCCTGCCCGCGTCCCCTCAGTCCGGCCTCCCTCGCCTGCTCTCGGTCATGTGAGGGTTTGTTTGTCTCTCTCATTCTTTTTTTTTTTTTTAACTGAGCCCTAGAACTTGTGCAGTCACCGCTTTGCACAAACAGTATCCTGCTCGGGAATTTAAGAAGAACCCGCCTTGGAGGGTCCTTGGGAGGTCCCGCCCCTCCCGCGGGGAGACGGAAGCGTGCGATCGCGCGGCTGCCCTGGCCTATAACCAGGTCAGGGCACGTCCGAGCTCTTCCATCCTCTTCTCTGTGAAGCCTTCAGGGCAGCCTGAGGACCTGAGGGGCGACTTTCTGGGTGGCAGTTTGGGAACACAGTTGTCAGACTATTCCTCCTTCTCTTTTTTGGTTTCTTTTTTAAAAAGGATCTTTCTGCCTGGAGGATAAGTGCTTCACAGTGCTGCGCTGGTTCCTGCCCACATCAGCGTGAACCGGCCACAGACACACGCGCGTCCCTGGGCTTCCCTGGTGGCTCAGATGGTGAGACTGGCTGAAACGCAGGAGGCCCAGGCCCGGTCCCGGGGCAGGAAGAGGCCCTGGAGGAGGACGGCAGCCCACTCCAGTACTCTTGCCTGGGAAACCCCACGGACAGAGGAGCCTGGCGGGCTGTGGTCCACGGGGTCGCGAAGAATCTGACACAGCTGAGCTACGAACACACACAAGCATGTCCCCTCCCTTCCGAACCTCTCTCCCACCTCCCACCCCCTGCCACTCCTCCAGGCTGTCACAGCACTGGCTGTGATGGAGCAAAAAAAAAAGCCTTCAGGAATCCACCAAGCGCGGCAGCCCTGGATTCAGGGTCGGCCTCCTGGGTCACCCCAGGTGGGGCCTGTGTGCGGCCTCCGTCCTAAGGTGGCCCAACCCAGCCCTGGCCAGCGTCAACGACAGCCCCGGCACCTCCCGAACCAGGAAAGGAAACCAGAGCCCAGGCTGATGCTTGAAGGAGTGAAAGGAGAATCAGCCACGGTCCTCGCCACCAAAAACACACAGCCACAGCTCATCAGACCAGCTTGGAAACTAAAAATAGGCGACGCGAGGGGACGGCGAAGACAGCCCCCGAAGGAAGTTCATTGTTGACCAGAGGGGTTGGAAAAGCACCGTCTCTTCCCTCTGTTGGCAAAGCGGCTGATTGTGCAACGCGCGAGGAGCCGTGGGTTATCTGGGACGGCAGTTAAACCGGCAGAGGGGCCCCGCCCGCGGAGCCGTGCTGAGCTGGGCGCCCGGGCGCCCGCTTCTCCTGAGAGGCCCTGACAGCCTCTGATTCACACGCCCCCCCACCCTCACCCGAACTCGGAGCCTCACGCCAACTGGAGCCTCATCAGTCCTTGGCGTCCGGATAAGTCACAGGTCAAGTTAATAAGTTAACTCTTGACAGGCCGCCGTGCACCCTTGAGAGATAAGGGAGGCCTCAGCCTGGGGATAAACACTGTCCGAGGTCAGGAGGCTGTGCGGCAGGTGTCTCTGCAAACGCTCTTTCCTCGGGTCACGGGCGCCTTGGCCGGGTCTCGCTGGAGGGCGCACGAAGCCCGCCTGCGCCCGCGCACCTAGGGGGCTGCAGGGGGTTGGTGGCAGCCTGTCCCTTCTGCAGCCCTGCCCGAGGCCTCGGCCCTCCCCGGAGTCCTGGGAACCTGGAAGGACTGCGGTGCCTGCCATCATGTGCTTGAAGATAAACACAGCCCCACATCCTCCGGGTGAGAATCCCTGAGTTCTGATTTTCTCCGACGATGACTTAGATGAGAATGCCACGGCTTCGCCTCCTCTTCCTCCTCTCTCCTTCCAGTGTCAGAATCTTTCAGGACGTTGATTTCCCTTGGCGTCCCCGTTCCGGACGTGGCTGAGCTCACCGCGCGCCTGCTCGCCTGCTTGGTTCTAAGCTGCGTCCGCCATTTGGCACTGGCCCCTCCTGGCTCTCAGCAAACAGCTTCCAGCTGTGAGAGGAGACCCTTGGTCACCAGGACCCAAACCAGTCCCCAGGATGAAGTCACTGATTCTAGCGATGCAAATAGTCCTTAAACTACAGATATGGGGACGACTGGTCTACCTACTATGACCTTGAGCCAGGAGCCCAGAGACCCTGGGACCAATCCAGGCTCTGCCTCTGAGGGATTCTATGTGTTGTACCAAGTCACTTCAGTCACGTCTGACTCTGCGACCCCATGGACTATAACCCACCAGGTTCCTGTGTCCATGGGATTCTCCAGGCAAGAATACTGGAGTGGGTTTGCTGTGCCCTCCTCCAGGAAATCTTCCTGACCCAGGGATCAAACCTGCGTCTCCTGCACTGGCAAACAGGTTCTTTCATAGGTTTCTAGTAGGCTCTAATAGGCTCTTGGTCAAAGCACTAACCAACCCTGAACTCCATTTTCTCAGGGTTTAAAATGAAGGCATTTCCTCATCCGTAAAGTGACCAGAAGATTGCCCGGGTCCCTTCCAACAGCTGCAGACTGTGTCATTGGCTGGATTTGGGGCTGAGCTGGACCGTATGCATCCCCCTCTCAGGAGCACCTCTGTCTTTCCTGCCTTGAGCTTAGTTTCTGCCCAGAAGGTTGCAAGAGTTGAGACAATGAGAGGAGGCTGAGGAGCTGTTTGCTCCCCTGAATCAGGGGTTCAGATCGAGTTGAGGGATGCGGGGGTGGGGGAGGGTAAAGTCGATACCTAGACCTGACACGTTAACCACTGGATGAATTATTTTCACTTCTGTGAAAAGGCTTTGGCTAGGGCTTCATGGAGAAGCCCGCCGCATTGTAAAACCACCGGTGTCACGAGCTGTCTTCTGGAGAGTGGAAACAGGCAGGATGTGGTTTGAACTGACAGAAAGACGAGGCAGTGCGTTCCTCCTTGGGGAGCTTGGAGCAACCATCAGGGGCAAGAACCAGAGGCTGCGACTTTCTGACTTGGAGCCAACAGTCAATTCAGAATGGGGAAACCAGTTGCTTAGTGCCAGGGTGTTCAAAAAGCAACAAGGAAACATACACGTACAACCACTACAGAAAATAGTCAGCTAACAGTATTTCTCGTTTTCAGGAGTAAAACTTTGCATCTGTAACAGCAGCTTCTCTGGCTCAGATAGTAAAGAATCTACCTGTGGTACAGGAGACGCAGGTTCAGTCCCTGGGTCGGGAAGATCCCCTGGAGGAGGGAATGACAACCCACTCCAGGATTCCTGCCTGGAGCAACCCATGGATAGAGGAGCCTGGTGGGCTACAGTCCCTGTGGTCGCAAAGAGTCAGACACGACTGAGCAACTAACTCTTACTTGCTTACTTACACAGCAGCTTACACACTTTAAGACACTTTCAAATAGATGTAATGCTTGAAGTAACCTATGGAGAAACACACAGTTGTGTTGATATTCCTATTTTCTGGATAAAAACATTGAACAGGGCCTAGTTATGAAAACGGAAGTTTCAAAGCAGACCAGGAATCCAGGACTCTTGATCCTTGATCCAAACCTGGTGTCTGGTGCTTCTGAATTCAAGTAAATAGAGCCCCACTTCAGAGAGAAAAGCAGATTCCTAAGGGAGAGGCCCCCGAGTTGTCATTTGTTGTGTAGTCGCTAAGTTGTGTTCAACTCTTCAACCCCATGGACTTTAGCCCTCCAGGCACCTCTGTCCATGGGATTCTCCAGGCAGAAACGCTGGAGTGGGTTGCCATTTCCTCCTCCAGGGGGTCTTCCTGACCCAGGAGTCAGAGCCGTGTCTCCTGCATTGTCAGGCAGATTCCTAAGCGCTGAGCCACCAGGGGAGCCCACGCGCCATCACAGCTTGTACCATACTCACTGCCGTGCCCGGGGCCACGTCCCTGCATGTGTCCACAGTCACCTTACTAGTGCTGAGTCATTCGGCAAAGTGCAAACTCAATGATTGATTATGATGAAGGAAAACAGACACTCAAAGGCCACTCCTCTCCTAAGATTTAGATACAGAATTCTATAGGCTACTGCACCGTCCTGTGGTGGAAAGGTCTCTGCCGTACCTCCCTTAGCCAGTTAGAGAGATGAAAAGCCTTTTTCTTCTATTTCCTGGAAAGGAAAAGCGTTGATGTGAAAAGCACAGGAGTTCAATGAGTACCTAGAAATCGCTTGAGGTCCACAGTTCCCAGAACTGTACCAGTCACCTGGCTTGATCACTTTCCCACCCAGGACCACTCCCTCGCCCTAGAGAAGACTGCATTGCAGCTTCAGGGGCCTTTCTGACCGAGGGTTTGCGATTCTTGACATTTCTGCTGAGAGGAACCGTTTTGAAGAAGGTGATGCTCCTAGCACCTTTGTCAGTTGGATGGTGTAGCCACGTTTAAGATCACTGTCCTTCCAAATGGTTTGAGGGGAGTGACCTGAGGCCTCCGGGCCTGTTTTTTCGTCTCTAACATGGTGACAGCACCCACACTGTGGGTGGGCCTGTAGGTGCTCAGAGGTGCGCCTGGAGTCGGGTGAGCGCCCAGTACGTGGCCACTTGGTGCCTCTCTCGGGGTTCTTGAAGCAGGTCGTCACTTTTAAACCATAAAACCTCAGCCTGCTTTTCTCCTTCTGAGACATTATCCAGAGCAACAGACCCTGTTTAATGTTTTCTGGCTTCCTTCCCTCTGTTTGCAGTCTCTGGGGAGGAAGGAGGTGGGGAGGGCAGAGGGAAAGGTTGGATGCCCACATGTTGCAATCGCCTCAGATTCACCCACTGCATTCCACTGAAAGCACGTGTTATTTTTAGCACATGTGGGCATTTAATATATGATAAATGTGACACCATACATAGGTGAGGAAAGAAAGGGCCACTCCACACATGAAGCTGGAAAACTGACTAATTACTTAGGAAAACATGAATTTTTCTTTTATCTTTAACCATGCTCCCAAAGAAATTAATGCCCTCCCAAATCCAAAGTCAAATAGATGTAGTTCAGAATGAGGAATGCATTTCTAAGCATAAACATGATAGAAAGACATACAGATCTGACTATGTGCAATACAAGCCTGGAAAAGCCACAGAAATCAGGTTAAAGAGTAAATGTCACATCAGATTGAAATATTTATAACATATGTGAAAGCCCATTATTTCATTGGGTTACTTATCTTTTCATTCACTTTTAGAGCTCTTTGCATATGAAGGAAATAAGCACTCATGTCTCACATGTGTCATATGCCATTAACTATTTGCTTGTGGTATTCCCTGTCTTGCAGAAATTTTAACTCCTATGCAGTTAAATTTGTAAATCTGCAGAAATTAATTATAAGCTGACTTCATTGTGTGTATATATATATTCTATGTAGTCACCCTTGATGTCACCTGAGCTCTGTGCTTTGCCAAGAATAGCATAAACTATGCCAGAGAGCTGTTTGTTGTTGTTAGAGTTTAAGTCGAGAGGGATTATACAGAATTTCGGACCTGAAGTCTGCTGCCTTAAGAAAAGGGAGGGGGGCAGCTGATAACTATTTTTGTTGGAATTTTGACATAAAGCTGCCATTCATAAAGACTTCAAGCCCTGTCTCTTTTCAAGCCATGCCCTCATTTCTTTGTTTGAAATACCAACCAAGTCGCCAGCTCTCACTGAATGTTTTCAGAGACACATGCCAGGAAAGTTATCATATCCGTGAGTGACAACGTGTGACAGACTCCATGTTGGGTGGCAGACACTGAATATTCTGTGGTGTTATTCTTCACGTCTTTCCAGGTCTCCTCCATCTGGGTAGGCTGGATATCAATATACCCAGTTCCTTGACTAGTTTCTCATTCTGTCTTTCAAAGCTGGGCATGCAGAATTTCTTGCTGCTACTGAGTCACTTCAGTCGTGTCCGACTCTGTGCGACCCCATAGACATCAGCCCACCAGGCTCCTCTGTCCCTGGGATTCTCCAGGCAAGAATACTAGAGTGGGTTGCCATTTTCTCCTGCAGGGGCTCTTCCTGACCCAGGGATCGAATCTGGGTCTCCCGCATTGGAGGCAGATCCTTTACCATCTGAGCCACCGGGGAAACCCTGGTTTCATTAGGTGTCTCTCAATCTCCAAGAAGTTTTTATTAGTTCTGGTAACCAAGAATGAAAGAAAAAGGCCCAGTCGTTTTTTAAAGTCGTAACACTGAACTCAATGCATAAGGTCCTCTAACTGACCTCGAGGAAGCTCAGGGACACCGTAGATCAGCTGCTAAATGACTTGAGATGTTTCGATTTAGAGAAGGTGTCTGGCTCCCTAAAAGATTTGTCTGCCCATAAATTTCTTGATTAGGCTAAAGGCTTCTGCCAACAGAGCCGGTTCTTCAGTTCAGCACGTCCTTCATCTGAGCAGATATTGTGACTGAAAGCATGTTCGATCTGGGTGACACAATATTTAAATGTAAAACTGTGCTCACAGTTCATCTTCAAGAGATCCATGTCTTAATCTAGGTGGGAGATGGAAACTCAGGTTGGAGTTACGATGCTCTTGGAGGTTTCTTAACTGCAGCTGTGGGCTGGAGAGAGAGCCTTCTGACAGCATACTACCTGCCAAGGATAACTTGTTTCAAGTATCTCAGTGCTGCTTGTGGGAAAATACAGTTAAACACGTCTTTTTAAGCCACTCCTTTTGTGAGTGACTGGTTTCTCTCAGTGTATTATTATTATCACTTTATTAGGCGGCACCGTGTCTCAGTTGTGGCCTAAGGGGTCTACATTCCCTGACTAGTGGTTGAATCCGGGCCCCTGCAGTGGCAGGGTGGAGTCTTAGCCACTAGACCACCGGGCAAGTCCCTAAATGTTTATTTTTGATGGTCCAGCTCAGCTTCCAGAAGACACCACTGAAATGCCCAAAGTAAATTCCTAGTATTAATCCCTGGCATCAAAGATAATACAAGAACTTCTCACTGTATCTCTGCTCAAAACCAGACAATTGATTAAGAATCTGCATGGAACTGGGGGCTTATTTACCAACTTTTCCACTTTTCAACTATTGGAAGTAGAGGTATATGAACAGCATAGTTGCTTTTGAATTGCTCTGCCCCCCTTTTTAACTGCTAATATTCTTTCTATCAAGAAAACCAAGCTGATAATCGTGGAAATGTGAAAACCTTGCTTAGAAATACTTTAAAAAAAAAAGGAAGCAAATGAAAAAGCCTCTAATTTTTTGGTTTTCTAGAACTTTCTTTTCCCAAGAAAAGAACCTATTTTTCTTCTGGGTAGTTAGTTTCCCCCAACCAAGTATAACTAAAGACTTCTCTCAACCAGGAAGATTCAGGACAAAAATAAGTAGGTATAACTATGGATCCCGCGCAAACTGAATTGTTTTGGGATAAAATTACTTCTGCCAGTGATTCTTTAAGAATGGTAGTTAAAACCATTGACACTGGATCAAATATTCCAAGCATCCTAAATTAACTGAACATTAGAGAAATAATACCCAGCTATTTGACTTCTGGGCTTCACAGGTGGCTCAGTGATGAAGAATTAACCTGCAATGCAGGAGTCAAGGGTTCACTCTCTGGGTTGGGAAGATCTCCAGAAGAAGGGAATGGCAGCTCACTGCAGTGTTCTTGCCTGGAGAATCCCGTGGATGGAGGAGCCTGGTGGGCCACAGCGTGTGAGGTCACACATAGCCAGACATGACTGAAACGGCTCGGCTCACGCGCGCAGGGTCCTGGTAGCTGTGGCTCCCGGGCTCCTGAACTGGGGCTCGGGAAGCTGGGGCTCCCGGGCTCCTGAGCTGGGGCTCAGAAGTTGTGGCATGCTGGCTAAGTCGCCCTGTGGCACGTGGCATTCTCAGGGACCAGGGATTGGACTTGTGCCCCCTGCACTGCAAGCTAAATTCTTAACCACTGTGTCACCAGGGAAGCCTCCAAGGTGATCACTTGCAGGCAAGTTACCCTGCTGCATCTGGGTCAGGCTTGGACAGGGATCTCTGCCAAGAACAGGAGCCCTAGGGTCTAAAACTGTGCTTCCTTGGCATCTCCCCAGAGGCTCTGTGCCGCCACCAGGCACTGCCCGGGAGACAGAGTGGCTCGGCTGCTCTCCCTCCAGGGAGACCTCCATATTGCCCCCACGTGACTCCTGCTGCCTCCTCCCCTGCTTCACCCAGAGCCACGCTGTAGACAGGCAAGCCTCCTCGTTGTTCTGTCCGGTAGTTGACCTGTGTGGTTGTCTCTGCTCTGGCGCTGCAGCTTGCCGTGGTCCTAGGCTCTCGCCACGGCACCAGGGCCGCAGCCTCTCAAAGCTCCGGGTCTAGAACAGCACGGATGGTGAGCGCCCGCGGGTGAATGGCAGCTTTGACGTTTCTCACACTTCGTTTCTGGGCTTTAATGGTCTCCCCTTACCGCAGCCGCACGTTTGGGAAGTTGTTTACACGGGAGGTTTCTGCAGACCCGGGGCCGCCATATTGCTCCCATAAATTTCTCACCGCATGCCTTCTGTTTGTTTCTGTCGTAGTCTCTCCCCACCCTCTCTTTAGTTGTTGCTGTTTTCTCAGTCCTTCCAGTACTTCTATAGCCAAATTTCTGTGTTCAATTCTGTTTGAAATCCTTATTATGATATATGTTTTCCTGATTGGCCCTCTGATACACAATCCCTGAGCCGACCAACAGTGCCTGCCTCCCTACACACGGGCGCACACACAGACAGACACACAGACACGCACTGTTCTGTGTCCAGCCCTGTGCCATGTGGTAGCAAAGTGCGATGTGCTTCTGTCGACTTCAAAACCAAAGTTCTTCTCAGCCAGGTGTAACCTGTATCAAAGGTCTGGCCAGGTGTGAAGGGATCTGAGCTGGATGATCGCCCCAGAGAGAGGCAGGGAGCTGGCGAACATCAGTTTCTCAGCATGGCCCCTGTCCCACCCGGAAACACGCCTCCCGTGACTGTAACATCTATGGCCTTGACTTCCAACCACAAAGAGCTGCTCGTTATAAAAGCTGAAGGGAAGTGTGCTTGTTTGCCCAGGCATTTGCCCGAGATTCACAAACATGACCATAACTTCCGTCCTTTTGATGTGCCTTTCGTTTAGAGAGAGAAGAGATCGCCAGCAACACCTCAGATTCGGATGGAGGGAGACAGCACAGGTTGGCTTGGGTCTGAACCTGCTTGGGGGTCACGGGGACGGGCGCCTATGACACCTGACTCCCTGATCAGTCATCGAGGCTGCCACTTGCCATCCTCACTGCCACTTAGGGACAATCGAAGATAAGTTTTTAAAGGAAGTAGGAATGGCAAACCACTTCAGTATTCTTGCCTTGAAAACCCCATGAAAAGGCAAAATGATAGGATACTGAAAGAGGAACTGCCCAGGTCAGTAGGTGCCCAATATGCTACTGGAGGTCAGTGGAGAAATAACTCAGGAAAGAATGAAGGGATGGAATCAAAGCAAAAACAATACCCAGTTGTGGATGTGACGTGATAGAAGCAAGGTCCGATGCTGTAAAGAGCAATATTGCATAGGAACCTGGAACAGGTCCATGAATCAAGGCAAATTGGAAGTGGTCAAACAAGAGATGGCAAGGGTGAACGTCAACATTCTAGGAATCAGTGAAATAAAATGGACTGGGATGGGTGAATTTAACTCAGATGACCATTATATCTACTACTGTGGGCAGGAATCCCTCAAAAAAATGGAGTAGCTATCATGGTCAACAGAAGAGTCCGAAATGCAGTACTTGGATGCAGTCTCAAAAATGACAGAATGATCTCTGTTCATTTCCAAGGCAAACCATTCAACATCACAGTAATCCAAGTCTATGCCCCAAACAGTAACCCTGAAGAAGCTGAAGTTGAATGGTTTTATGAAGACCTACAAGACCTTTTAGAACTAACACCCAAAAAGATGTCCTTTTCATTATAGGTGACTGGAATGCAAAAGTAGGAAGTCAGGAAACACTTGGAGTAACAGGCACATTTGGCCTTGGAATATGGAATGAAGCAGGGCAAAGACTAATAGAGTTTTGTGAAGATAACGCACTGGTCATAGCAAACACCCTCTTCCAACAACACAGGAGAAGACTCTATACATGGACATCACCAGATGATCAACACTGAAATCAGATTGATTATATTCTCTGCAGCCAAAGATGGAAAAGCTGTATACAGTCAACAAAAACAAGATCTGGAGCTGACTGTGGCTCAGACCATGAATTCCTTATTACCAAATTCAGACTTAAATTGAAGAAAGTAGGGAAAACCACTAGACCATTCAGGTATGACCTAAATCAAATCCCTTATGACTATACAGTGGAAGTGAGAAATAGATTTAAGGGCCTAGATCTGATAGATAGAGTGCCTGATGGACTATGGGCTGAGATTCATGACATTGTACAGGAGACAGAGATCAAGACATCCTCATGGAAAAGAAATGGAAAAAGCAAAATGGCTGTCTGGGGAGGCCTTACAAATAGCTGTGAAAAGAAGAGAGGTGAAAAGCAAAGGAGAAAAGGAAAGATATAAGCATCTGAATGCAGAGTTCCAAAGAATAGCAAGAAGAGATAAGAAAGCCTTGTTCAGCAATCAATGCAAAGAAATAGAAGAAAACAACAGAATGGGAAAGGCCGGAGATCTCTTCAAGAAAATTAGAGATACCAAGGGAACATTTCATGCAAAGATGGGCTCGATAAAGGACAGAAATGGTATGGACCTAACAGAAGCAGAAGATATTAAGAAGAGATGGCAAGAAGCTGAAGTTGAACGGTTCTGTGAAGACCTACAAGACCTTTTAGAACGAACACACAAAAAGATGTCCTTTTCATTATAGGCGACTGGAATGAACTGTACATTATAGGCAACACAGAAGAACTATACAAAAAGGATCTTGACGACCCAGATAATCACGATGATGTGATCACTCATCTAGAGCCAGACATCTTGGAATGTGAAGTTAAGTGGGCCTTAGAAAGCATCACTACAAACAAAGCTAGTGGAGGTGATGGAATTCCAGTAGAGCTATTTCAAATCCTGAAAGATGATGCTGTGAAAGTGCTGCACTCAATATGCCAGCAAATTTGGAAGACTCAGCAGTGTCCACAGGACTGGAAAAGGTCAGTTTTCATTCCAATTCCAAAGAAAAGCAAAGAATGCTCAAACTACCACACAATTGCACTCATCTCACATGCTAGTAAAGTAATGTTCAAAATTCTCCAAGCCAGGCTTCAGCAATACGTGAACCGTGAACTCCCTGATGTTCAAGCTGGTTTTAGAAAGGGCAGAGGAACCAGAGATCAAATTGCCAACGTCCGCTGGATCATGGAAAAAGCAAGAGAGTTCCAGAAAAACATCTATTTCTGCTTTATTGACTATGCCAAAGCCTTTGACTGTGTGGATCACAAGAAACTATGGAAAATTCTGAAAGAGATGAGAATACCAGACCACCTGACCTGCCTCTTGATTAATCTGTATGCAGGTCAGGAAGCAACAGTTAGAACTGGACATGGAAAAACAGACTGGTTCCAAATAGGAAAAGGAATACGTCAGGCTGTATATTTTCACCCTGCTTATTTAACTTCTATGCAGAGTACATCATGAGAAATGCTGGACTGGAAGAAACACAAGCTAAGCTGGAATCAAGATTGCCAGGAGAAATATCAATAATCTCAGATATGCAGATAATACCACCCTTATGGCAGAAAGTGAAGAGGAACTAAAAAGGCTCTTGATGAAAGTAAATGAGGAGAGTGAAAAAGTTGGCTTAATGCTCAACATTCAGAAAATGAAGATCATGGCATCGGGTCCCATCACTCCATGGGAAATAGATATGGAAACAGTGGAAACAGTGTCAGACTTTATTTTGGGGGCTCCAAAATCACTGCAGATGGTGACTGCAGCCATGAAATTAAAAGACGCTTACTCCTTGGAAGAAAAGTTATGACAAACCTAGATAGCATATTCAAAAGCAGAGACGTTACTTTGCCGACTAAGGTCCATCTAGTCAAGGCTATGGTTTTTCCTGTGGTCATGTATGGATGTGAGAGTTGGACTGTGAAGAAGGCTGAGCGCTGAAGAATTGATGCTTTTGAAGTGTGGTGTTGGAGAAGACTCTTGAGAGTCCCTTGGACTGCAAGGAGATTCAACCAGTCCATTCTGAAGGAGATCAGCCCTGAGACTTCTTTGGAAGGAATGATGCTGAAGCTGAAACTCCAGTACTTTGGCCACCTCATGCGAAGAGTTGACTCATTGGAAAAGACTCTGATGCTGGGAGGGATTGGGGGCAGGAGGAGAAGGGGACGACAGAGGATGAGATGGCTGGATGGCATCATTGACTGGATGGACGTGAGTCTGAGTGAACTTGGGGAGTTGGTGATGGACAGGGGAGGCCTGGCGTGCTGCAATTCATGGGGTTGCAAAGAGTCGGACACGACTGAGCAACTGAACTGAGCTGAACTGAGGTGTTTGAGCGCTAAGTCACTTCAGTCACGTCCGACTCTTTGCGACCCTATGGACTGTAGCCCACCAGGCTCCCCTGTCCATGGGATTCTCCAGGCCAGAATGCAGGGCTGGGTTGCCGTGCCCTCCTCCAGGGATTGAGCCGGCGCCTCCTGCATCTCCTGCATCTCCTGCATGGGCAGGCGGGTTCTTTAACGCTAGCGCCACCTGGGAAGCCCAAAGGAAGCAGGTAACTTCCCCGACATCCGCGGTGTGAGTGAGTCACAGAGGGGTTTTGGAGGCACACACGTGGGCGAGGAGCCCAGCTGCGGGGAGAGCTCATGTGCCCAGCCGGGGCGCCCTCTGGAGCAGCCGAGGCCAAGGAAACTGCTGCAGACGTGGGTGGAAGCCCCCTCCAGCGCCAAGGCACCCCCCCACCGCCAGCGCTTTAGAAACCGGGGCTCCAGGCTGGGACACGGGGAGCCTGACTCAGCATGCCCTGCTCCCACCTGAGTCATCTGTCCTGGAGCCATCGCTGCAGGCTTCTCCGTCCAACCCCAGGGCCGCCCGAGGAGGAGCTGAAGAGCAGCGAGGCAAAATCCTCAGCCCCAGAGTCCTCACTCTGCAGAGGACCGTCAGTTATAACCCTGCCTCCCGCAGAGGCCCACAGCCTCACCTCTCTCCGTCTGCAAACTGCCCCCTCCTCCAAAGGGCCTCCACAACAAGGCTCCCTGGACCAGCACGGAGGGGCCTTGCTGGCTGTCGGCTCAGTCTGCGTGCTCTTCCCACGGGCATCCTGGGGGTGGGGAGGAAGCTCGGAAGCGTCTTCCGTGTGCGCCGGGCACTATGTGCTGAGCATAAAGTGGGAGATGTTAGCCTAACGCTCAAACAGTTTCCGTGCTTCCCAGCCGGTGCTGGTGGCAAAGAACCCACGTGGCAATGCAGGAGAAGCAAGTCGCGGGTTTGATCCCTGAGTCGGGAAGCTCGCCTGGAGGCGGGCATGGCAACCCTGTCCTGCATGCTTGCCTGGAGAAGCCCATGGACGGGAGCCACGCAGCCCATAGGGTTGTAACGAGTCAGATACAATTTAGCTCCGTGCAAGCAGTTTCCCATCTAGTGAGAAAAGGAAAAAAAAAAAAGCCAAGTTTCTTCAAGCGCTTGACTCCATGCCCTGGGGAGCTTATTCTACAGAATCCAGGCAGGCGTGGAGACCCCGGAGCACTGGAGGAGTACATGCTTCCTGGCGAGGACGCAACCTGAGGTTGGCCCGGAAAACCATCAGAAGGTGAACGAGAGGGAGTCGGGAGGAAAAGGGCCAGGCTGCAGGGGACGGAGCAGGCTGCCCGCCCGCGGACTAGAGCGGCCTCTGCCCCGAGCTCCCGGACCCCAGACTTGCTCGCTTCCCTCTGTGCCTCCCTGCAATGGGCCCAGGGTCCCCACCCCCTCCTATTCCTGGGGGCAGGGGCTGTCCCCGCTCTTTCCCCAGGCCTGAGCTCAGTACCTGGGGCACAAGATGAGGGAGTTGGATGGCGACTGAAAGGCAAGGGAAGGAGGAAGGCACGGATACAGAGTGGGCCCGCGGCGGGAGTCTGACCCCTGGGCCCTCAGCGGGCTCTTGGTGATGTTACAGCACCCCAGGGGAGCAGAGAACCTCCCTCTCTCAAGCCCCTGCCTCTTCCAGCTCATTCTGCTTGTCCCTGCAGACTTCGCTCCGGAAGCAGGGGCTGCAGCGGCTTTCTTCCCAGTAGCCGGGTCTGGGACAACCCTGCAGGGGGTGGGGGCTGGGTCCTCCTCCTGTGACCCCCTACCCTTCTCCTGGGGGCCGAGGCCCTGCTGGAGACACCTCTTCTCCTCTAGGCTCTTTGAACCCTGTTTCTCACTTTCTGGGTCCAAGGATCCCCGCTCTCTGACCTGCAGGGACCTGACTCTCCGGCAGGCTAGGCTCTGTCTCCAGAAGAGACAGCCGTTCGTCTGGCAGGGTCTGCTCAAGGAGCCGGGGCCCAGGATAAGCTCCCAGAGGACATTGAGCATCACCTTGCAAATTTACCCCGAGGTTAAAGAGAGCCATTAACGAGTTTTCAGCAGGGGAAACACACAGTTAGATCTGTGTTTCAGAAAGATAACCTCCAGCTTTTTAGCTATAAAGCATTGATATTTTTAGCTATGAAGGGTTGCCTAGGCTAATGAATCACTTGTCACAGGTCTTGTCTCATCGGGCCTCATCCATCAATACCCATCTCTAATCTATTACCCAGACACCCAGGCCACCTGGATTTATGGGGATGTGAGAGAGCCCAGTGCAGAATGTGAGGGTGGGGGATTCCGAGCTGGGAGCCTTTGAGGTCCCTCTTACCTGAGGCGTTCCATCACCCCTGGCCCGGGGTAAAATATGATTTCTCCACAAGCCACTGGGATTTTTAAAAATGTTTCTTTCGTAGCCCGCCAGAACTAGGTTGCTATATACTGGTTCCAACAGGAGAGGATGTGTGTAAATCATCTGATTAAGTTGTTACTGGATAAATCAGGAGCATCTGTCTGCGTGAGCAAGCCTGAGGCCCGGTGTTGGTGATCTGTGGCACCAACAATGGTATCTTCCTGTGGGCGGCATCGCAGAGCCAGGAAACACCCACCAGCTGCTCCCATTGACTACCAAATGTGGGCCCCAGGGTGCATCTGCTCGGACGGACCCCAGCCAGCCGGTCACACGCTGTGCAGCCTTGGGCAAAGTGCTTTGCCTCTCTCTGCCCTCTGCCATCTCCTCTCTAAAATGAAGCGATAACAGAGTCGACCTCATGGGGGTGTTGTAAGGATTTGATCAATATGTGCAAAGGGCTTAGAATACTGTCTGGTACACAGGAAGCAGCTTCTCATAGAATATTATCTCGTCTTATCATTTCACCCCACCCCCTACCCCTGCCACAATCGCCCATCTATGGAGGCGGGAGCAGAAGCGGACCTATGTGTGTCTGTTACTTGCCCATGGATTCTTGGTCTGTCCATGTCCAAAGAGCCCCTGGCTGTGTCCCAGCCTCTGTGATGTTCCCACTGGTGCTTTTTCCCAGCTTGACTCCACAATGCCTGCTTGTCTCCTTGGATCGTGTCAACCCCATCTAATTAGTAATTAACATATTTGCAGAGATTTAAGACTGGGTGCCTGGGATAACTCTAACTAACTGTCTGATGTGAATTAAACCAAGGGTATTTGCATTTCAAGTTTCCAGAATATTCTAAGCACTCCATAATGTTTGGTGAATGAATAAGTGACATGAAGGGCAACAAAGACGGCACCATCTGGGCTCGTGTAGATCCGTTATTCCACTGCGCACACCACACACTGAGTCAGGCCACGCTGTGAGCAGCTACAAAATGATCTCATTTAATTTACTAAGCGTAAATCTTAAATCATTCTGCAAAGCTGAACACAGTCATGAAATCACATCAATTAATTCTGGTCAACTGACCAGATACTTTGCTACTTGATAAACTTAAAATGCAGTGTTTATTGATATAGATTAACCGTGACTTAAGGAAACTAAATTTACAGACTTACACAATTGACAAATTCGAGGCTATTTGACTTACCAAAGCAGTCTTCAGCTTTACAAAAAAAGGTCCACTGGAAGAATCTATAAATTTCAGACTCTTTGTGAGTGTCAAAAATATAACTCAATTTCTGAAATTATTTTTTTCAGGGATACATCCACTGTACAAGTAAATCCAATTCTAAAATACTACTGTTGAACTTAGTAGAAATGTCCCAAGAGCAAATGCGGTGCTGATAAGTATACAGAACTTGTGAAAGACTAAAATGTCTTCAAGGTGAAAGATGGGAAGAAGGACCAAAGGTGACCAAGAAAAAAATTACTGGAAGAGGAAGAATGTCAGTAAGGCCAACGGCCAGACAGAGTCCAGGCCTGCAGGGCACCCTAGCGACAGCAGGAGTCTGTGTGCCCACCCCTAGCTTAGGAGAACAGAGCGGGACCTGAGTCCATGCAACAGGCAGCAGGGAGGAGCCGAGGTCCAGCGCCCCAGCCAGCGTGCACCGTGGGGTGTTCTCTTAGGCCCGGTGTTTTGTTTCTGTGGGAGCTCAGTGCCCCAGCTAGGGTTTGAACTCACAGCCCCTGCACTGGAAACATGGAGTCTCAACCACTGGGCCACCAGGGAAGTCTCTTAACTCTCTCTCTGACAGAGCTGATACGCCAGCAGAGCAGAGACATGCCGGAGGCAGACCTCATCCAGAGGCTGGCAGGGCGCCTGATTAAGGCGCTCATTAAATCCCAAGGGAGTCAACCTGAAACGATGTCCTCATGCTGATAGGATTCGGTCAGCGTCCCCCAAGTGTTTTATGGGTTCCACCAGATAACACTCTCCACACATAAAAAGATATTCCACATTCTTAACAATTCACTTGGCACAATAATAAAGACTCTGAGAACTTTTCTTTTTTACAAGTAAGCCTATTAACACTGAGAGAAACAGTTCTTCCCCGGGATGCACTCTGCAAAGCCGGCCGTTGGTTGCTTCGCTGCACGCAGGCTGCTCAGCGCCAGCCACTGGGAACGCCTCGGAGTCCAGACCAGAGGGCAGCAAGCTCGACCCTGGCCAGCTCAGCCTTTGCTTTCTCAGTCAGTGACTTGTGCAAGGGGTAAAATCCATGCTTGTCAGTGACTGGTGGAAAGACAGTTGATGAAACAGAAGGTAGGGTCAAAAATCAAAATCCCCTGAGCACTGACTCCTCGGCGCTCCTTTCTGGGCGGCATTTACATTAACTCACAAGAGCGTCCAGGGGAGAGCTGACTCAGCAACCGGCCAGCCTGGACCACATGCGCAGCCGGAGCCAGCACCGCAAGGGGAGTACAGCCCAAAGCCCCGCGAACAGAAGCTTGCTGTCCAGACCTTGCCTGGCGTGCACGTTCCAGCCTAGATGCTACGTTCAGAGAGGGCCGCTTGAGACTGAATTACGTGTGGGAGAGATAGGACAGTGTGAAAAATTAAAACAATTTCCATCTGTTAAGTATGCTCAGTGAGAATAAGAGAAAACCAAGAGGCTGAGGTATTGATTTGTCTTCACATATAATTATCTTATGTACATTGTATAAAACTTGGTCGAGTGCTCAAAGTCTAGATGGTGAACCAAAGGGCAGACATAAAGCTTCACTCAGTATCAGACTGCTCCATGTTTTGTGCTTCCCCAGCGGCTCAGCAGTAAAGCACCCGCCTGCAATCTAGGAGACACAGGAGCCTTGGATTCGATCCCCTGGGTCGGGACGATCCCCCGGAGGAGGCCACGGCAACCCACTCCAGTACTGTCACCTGGAGAATCCCATGGTCTAGAGTCCATGGTGTTGCAAAGAGTCAGACGCTACTGAGCGTGTACACGTACGTAACAGTGGAGGAGGCTGTCCTTACAAGTCGTGTGCCATCGCGGGAAGTGTTTAAACAGATGCTGAATGCCCATGTGTCAGGGCTAAAGAAGAAGGGGTGACTTTCTGCTCAGATTCTAAGTTTCTTTCTGGTTATTTCATTCCATAAGACAAACGCTAAGTCGCTTTGGTTGTGTCTGACTCTGTGCGACCCAATGGATGGAGCCATGCAGCCTGCCAGGCTCCTCCGTCCATGGGATCCTTCAGGCAGTAATACTGGAGTGGGCTGCCATGCCCTCCTTCAGGGGATCTTCCAACCCAGGGATCAAATCCATGTCTCTTATGTCTAACCTGTGTTGGTAGGCAGGCTCTTTACCTGTGCGCCAGCTGGGAAGCCTGTCTGAACAACGCTGCCTCGTGGTGGCGGGGCGGATGGTAGTTGAGATTACTTAGCTTGTCCGTGCCCTAATTCACACGATCGTGTCCAAGCCAAATCCTCTCTGATGTTTCCACTTTTAATTCTAGTTCAATCTGAAAATGAGAAACACTAGCTGCTGAGATGCCCAGCAGTTCCTGCTCTTCCTAATCGCTGTGTCCAGTTCATTCTTTAATACCGTGAGACTCCTACACGTCTTCCCAGCAAATTCCTCTCGCTGTTCCATCTGGCAGACTTGGTTTCTATTCCTGACAAATTAAAGAACCTCCTGTCTCAAGTCTAGTGCCTTTTACAATGTTATCTCAGCAGAGGACCATTCAAGCTTATTGGAGCTGGAATTCTGGTCATACTTTCATAATATACTTATTTCCTATCCTTGCACCTTGGGCTTTGAGCTCCACAAATATCACAGCAACAGGACAGGGGACAGCGTGGGTCACCTTATAGGGATTCACTCCCAGGTGTGTTCTGGCCTCTGAAGAACCCGAGAAGGCTGCTGTGAACAGATTTATTTACATTTTCATCATTAAAAAAAAAAAAAATGTCCTGCAAGGCACATTTTTATTTGGAAGGCAGCCCTTCATTATGCAAACCCCAGTTTCTCTGTGAAACGTCTCACTAAGGGTGTAAGTCTTATACCTATTGTTTCTGGCCTGGAACCAAGAAAACAGCACAGCCGCTAGAAGCTCACTTGTTACACAGCTGGGCTGACAGTTAATGAATGGGCTTTATTGGGCTGGAGGGCAGCAGGCCTCCCCGAGCCCAGTTTAGGACCCAGTTGGGTCTCAAAGGTCGGGGGTCTTCGAACGAAACTCTAACGTCATGCTGTTAACTCTCGGACTCTTGGCAGACCAGAGTATTCTGTTTTGAAAGTAATGGCCTCATGTTTCTCGTGAACAAGTCCTGTTAGAGATCAAAGCAATCTTTCATAACCTCATTTTGATGAGTTAAGGGAAAATGAACCAGAAACATGAGGATTAAATGTCCTTTAAAATTCCCCTTGGGATGTAAATACCAAGAAGAATGTCCTGGGCTGAACTACGTATGGGTTTTTATCAGACCCCAGCCCTGCAGGGGAAGCAGCGTGAGGCTTCTGACAAATCGAGACGCATCTGGGTTGGTCTCTGCCTAACTGGTCTGCATTACGGTCCTTGAGGGGGTCTCGGAATGGGCAGGGCACCTGTGCTCTCCTGGGGCCTGATCCCGCCTGCAGGGCTTATTCTCACCAGACGGACCACGTGCAACCTGCCAACATTAAGGTGGGTTATTTTGCTTTTAATCCCTCATTACATGAAGCAGTTCCACCCAGTTAAAGATGTCTCTTAGGGCTCCACGCTTATAAGGAAAAATGATTTTGTTTATGTGTTAATTTCTCACTAAAAACACAGTACTCTCAAAGGAATTTCTATAGCATAACCAAAGAGGAAAGCTAACTCGATCTGTCTCTTGTTTGTTTTCAGATTCCTTTGTATCTATCCAAACATTTATCCTGAAATTATTAACAAGTCCTTGCCTGCAATTAATCAAAAAATATCCTTAAAAGAGGGGTGGCAGAGAGATGAACATCTACGAGAGGAAATTAAAATAATCAGTTGCTTAAATGTGCAATGAATGCAAAACCATACAGGTGTTTTTCTTTTTTTAAGACTTTGATGTGCACCGTCTTTTAAAGTCTTTATTGAATTCAACAGTATTGAAACAACATTGTTTCTCCTTTACATCTTGCTTTTTTGGCCACAAGACGTGCGGGATCTTAGCTGCCTGACCAGGGATCAAACTTGCACCGTCTACACTGGAAGAGGGACTCCTGACTGCCGCGCTGCCAAGGGAGTCCCCATAGAGGGCTTTATTTGTTCATTTCAATCGAGGTGAAATTCACACGACATAACAATAACTTTTAAACTGAACAACTCAGCATTTAATACAGTCTCTGTGTTGTATAACCATCACCTTTACTTGCAAAATATTTTCATTGCCTTAAAAAATGAGTGAGTGAAAGTCGCTCATTCGTGTTCGACACTTCGTGAACTCACGGACTATATAGGCCATGGAATTCCCCAGGCCAGAATACTGGAGTTGGGAGCCTTTCCCTTCTCCAGGGGATCTTCCCAGCCAAGGGATCAAACCCAGGTCTCCTGCATTTCGGGCAGATTCTTCACCAGTTGAGCCACGAGGGAAGCCCAGGGATACCGGAGTGGGTAGCCTATCCCTTCTCCAGCAGATCTTCCCAAACCAGAGGTCAAACCCAGGTCTCCCACGTTGCAGGCGGATTCTTCACCAGCTGAGCCATAGGCAAGCCCCCTTGGAAAATGAATCTGTCCCATGAAGCAGTTGCTCTGCAAGCCCCTCATCCCAGGCCCTGGCAACCACCAGCCAACTCTCTGTGTCTGCAGGCCAACCTGTTCATCAATGGAATCATACAGTAAGTGCCATTGGTGTCTGGCTTCTTTCCTTACAATATTTTGAGGTTCATTCACATTGGAACGGGTATCGATACTTCATTCTTTCTGTGGCTGAATAATGTTCCATGATTCACACACACCACCTTTGATTATTCATTCGCCCACGGAGGACATTTGAGCTGTTTCCACCTCTTGCCTGTTGTGACTGGTGTTGCTGGGAACATGTATGTATGCATGTATTTATTTGAACACTTGCTTTCAGTTCTCTTGGGCATATTCTAGGAGTGGAATTGTTAGATCATTTGATGCTACAAAGAACTGTAGCTACACTCTGCAAGTCTATTTTCAGCACCGTAACACACACAGGTTACAATCCGCACAGCTCTCTTCATCAGTCCCCACCACCAGTAGACCCATCACTGGTTCCCCTGCACTGGAACTAAACCGAGAGCTGGTGTTTCTCTTCCTGACGCCACAAAGAGCATAAGCAAAGGGGGCGTTTACGGGGGTTGCTGGAGGGTTGCCGCTGACCATCGAGGGACGTAAGAGAGCCCCCACCCCAGGAAGGAACGGTGCTCGCTGAAGCTGGGGCTGATCCCTTAGGGCGTCTGTTTGCACTTCCCGTCCTGTGGTCAAGGTCACCAATGGGCTACATCAACTCCATATGGCAAAGTCACCAAGGCTTTAGCCTTCTCAAGACTAAAAGTTTGGTGGCTGATTCATGTCAATGTATGGCAAAACCAATACAGTATTGTAAAGTAGAATAAAGCAAAAATAAAATAAAAGTTTGGATCATGTTCTCAAGCAAAGAATCAACCAATGAAGGTGCTAGTTAAAGGCAAGTGGTAGGAGGGATAGGTATTCAGCCAACCTTACTCTTATGAACAGTTGCAGAAAAGCAGACGGAATTTTTACCTCCCTTTTTGTGTCTAGATAGAAGTTACACCCCTTGGGGTATGACCTCCAAAATGAAAACATATATCTGCAGAAACTGGTACACTCACGTTCACGGCAGCATTATTCATAATAGCCCAAAACGAAAGCAACTCGAACAGCCGTCAGCTGATAACTGAATAAATGGACTGTGGACACAACAGAATATTATTCAGCCATCAAAATAAACGAAGTGCTTTGGGCATGAAAACATGTGAGGTATCCCAGATGCAAAAGAAATGACAAAGTCATAAGGAAATCTGCTGCAAAATTTTATGTCAACAAATTTAGTACTATAGATAAAATTCTAAGTTTCTAGAAAAAATATAACTTTCCAACACTGAAAAACAAATAGCTGAATAAAGGAATTTTAACATTAAAAAAAAAGCTGATCTGACAAATATCTGCACTTTCCAAACACCTTCCCTACAAGGCTAGTCTTAGATGATTTTACTACTGAATTTTACCAAATCTTCAAGGAAAGGACCATCTTTATAGTTCTTACAGGGTCACTAGTGGTAGAGAGCCCACCTGCCGAGGCAAGAGATGTAAGAGACGCGGGTTCGATCCCTGGATCGGGAAGGTCCCTGAAGGAGGGCACGGGAGCCCACTCCAGTGTTCCCGCCTGGAGAATCCCATGGACAGGGGAGTCTCGTGGGCTACGGTCGACAGGCTCACACAGTGCGGCACGGCTGAAGGGACTTAGCACGACCCACATACGCAGAGACACGAGGGAAGACGAGCGGGTCGCTTGCTTGGAAAGCTAGTACAGGTCTGAGAGCAGAATGGAACAAGGACAGTGCAAGAGGAAAAGCCAACAGCCAGGGTGATCTCATCAGCAAATGTAGACTAGAAGTTGTAAGTAGAAACAGTTGACATACCACCCTCTCAAAACAAAAATATTTTTATAACAAAATATACCACAATCAAAGTTAGAGTTAAAAAAAGAAAAAAACAGGCTTAGGGGAGATATTTGCAGGATCTATAACAAAAGACTTAGTAAGTATATATTTATTTGATCAGATAACTTATATTTAATGGAGAAAACCTAAGCAAATAAATTAAAAATGAAAGCACCCCAACAGGAAAGTGGGGGAAAAATGAGAACAGGTAATTTTCAAAAGTGGAAATCCAAATACCATTATCACATGTATTTTTCCTTATTTAAAAGATTACTTAAATTACTTAATTACTTAGATTATTTAAACTATTTAAAATTATGGTATTCATATTCTATAATTTTTCACTTAAAGAGAGCATTTCTGAGAATTCAAATGCGTCTTGCATGCAAGTTTATAGAATGTTAGCAACATAATTCTATTTATGAAGAAAAAATAAAGCAACAGTATATCATTTGAAAATATTAAAATGCAGGGGAAACACCATGAGAAGCTGGAAGCCTGCACAGTAAGACTATGAAAGTGGCATCCTTCAGGATAAGGCGGAGGGTGTCAGAGAAGCCGAAAGGCTCAGTCGCATTGTATTTCTGAGGGGGAAAAAAAGTGTTGGTAGCTATTAATGGTTTGGTATGGGAAATAGATGGGGAAACAGTGGAAACAGTGTCAGACTTTATTTTGGGGGGCTCCAAAATCACTGCAGATGGTGACTGCAGACATGAAATTAAAAGACGCTTACTCCTTGGAAGAAAAGTTATGACCAACCTAGACAGCATATTCAAAAGCAGAGACATTACTTTGCCGACTAAGGTCTGTCTAGTCAAGGCTATGTTTTTTCCTGTGGTCATGTATGGCTGTGAGAGTTGGACTGTGAAGAAGGCTGAGCGCCGAAGAATTGATGCTTTTGAAGTGTGGTGTTGGAGAAGACTCTTGAGAGTCCCTTGGACTGCAAGGAGATCCAACCAGTCCATTCTGAAGGAGGTCAACCCTGGGGTTTCTTTGGAAGGAATGATGCTAAAGCTGAAACTCCAGTATTTTGGCCACCTGATGCGAAGAGTTGACTCATTGGAAAAGACTCTGATGCTGGGAGGGATTGGGGGCAGGAGCAGAAGGGGACGACCGAGGATGAGATGGCTGGATGGCATCACTGACTTGATGGACGTGAGTCTGAGTGAACTCTGGGAGTTGGTGACGGACAGGGAGGCCTGGCGCGCTGCGATTCATGAGGTCACAGAAAGTCAGACACGACTGAGCGACTGAACTGAACTCAACTGAACTGAACTGAAGGATTCTGCTCCGTTTCCCCACTCACATAGAAATGATCATTTCTTAATGCTCCCGTCTTTTCTTTCTCTAATGTGAGAAAGACAAACTCACTGTTTGATCTATATGTTGTAAGATGTTGCAATAACATCGTGAGAAAAATAATGGAATGTTCTTGGTATGAAACTTACAGAGGGGAAACCCCGTGCGGACCCCCCAGACACGCTCTAAAACAATGAGTGAGCTTCTGTGGTTTCATCTCCAGTTCAGTCTTAAATTATACGTGCACTTCAGCCTCACAAAGTGGAGAGAGAACATAACGATAATCACCTATAATGATTTTAGGTCTTAAAAACTAAAGGCTGTTTCCCCTCGTGGCATTGTCATGTTTTTGCAGTGATTCCACACTTCTGTGCAGCTACAAATGTAAGTCTCCCGAGGCCACGCTTGTGACACACACTTGTCATTCACAGGCCAAGCCACAAGTTGCCACTGTTGGGTTTATGCTACGATGGACTTTTACTTAAGCTGAGCTGAATGAGGAAAGAAAGAAATCTTTTTCTCATAAACAGAAAAATGATAATTGTTTAAGATTTAAGATTCAAAATCTGATGAGCTCTAACTTTAAAAGTCCTTTAAGTTGGGTTTTGAACATCATGGATTGAAATTGCATGTCTTTTATTAATTGCATTTCAGAATCAAGTCAAAACAAAATATTTTGGACCAGTTTAAAAATGTGAGCATTCACAAGTGTTCAGAACAAAACCCTGCAAGAGTTACATTTTCAAGCTTCATTTCTATGCCAGCTACGTGAAGCCGATCGCATCATTTACGGACTCACAGATCTCTGTGATATACCACTTGCTAAAGCTGACAACGTGTGCATTCATATTTGAACCTACCTAAGACCTTTTTTTTTTTTTTTAAATGGGGCTGATGTAGTTCTGAAATCAAAATTTTGGGTAAATCACATTACCTTTTCCTCTGATTTACTCAAAGATACTTTATTTGTATTTCTGAATTGGACCAAAATGGACAGTTATACTTGGCACTTTAAAATTTCTTTCCGACCTAGTTCCAGACTCTAAGTAATTAAAGGTTTATAAATTAAACATCATAGGTCCCTGAGAAACAGATATTTAAAGGAAAGCATTCCTTTTGTTTTATGAGTAAATAAAATGTATAGTAAAGCACTCCCAAAGTAGAATACATCCTATTAAAAAGTGACTACAGTTATGAACATCCGGTCTATACACGTGGGAAGTAAGTTACAGCCACTCAGAGACTATAGTCTAATTAGGGACACAGGGGTGGCACTGGTGGTAGAGAGCCCACCTGCGGATGCGGGAGGCGCAGGAGACGCGGGTTCGGTCCCAGGCTCGGGAAGATCCCCTGGGGGAGGGCATGGCAGCCCACTCCACTGTTCTTGCCTGGAGAATCCCATGGACAGAGGAGCCTGGCGGGCTACAGTCCTTGGGGTCGCAAAGAGTCAGACACGACTGAGCGTCTGAGCAACAGGCAGGACATATCCGTATCAGAACAGCGCCAGGAGGCCCATGAGGTGCTGACATATTTCTAAACGCCCAGATCAGAAGAGTCCCTTGGGACTGGGGGTCCAGGGGGCTTGGCCGCACACGGCGCTCGCGGTGAGAATGCAGGCTCGGGGGCTTCCTGGTCGCCCCGTGGCTGAGGCTCCGTGCTCCCAGTGGAGGGGCCAGGTCTGATCCCTGGTCAGGGAACTAGAGAGCAGATGCTGAAACCAAGAGTTCACAGGCTGCAGGTGGCAACCCCACGTGTCACAGCGAGCACCAAAGATCCCTCGTGCTGCAGCTGAGACCCGGAGCAGCCAGACCAACAGATAAATGCTTAGAAAAAAGGCCACGGCTCAGCGCCACCTCCTTGCAGACCGTCCGGCACTTGGTCCGGCCGTGCCAGTCCCTTTCCTCTGCTGAGTCAGTCGGCCCCTGTCTTCTGAGGATCTTCATAGCTCTTTGAAGATGTGTTCATCTCAAAAATTGTTCGTTTATTTTTTTCAACAAATACCAGGCACAAGGGATACAACGAACAAGTTCCCTGGACCTGAAGCTTCTGGTCTAATCTGTGCTTTGAGATTTCTTTACTTGTCTCTCTTCTATGGGACTACGAGCTGCTCGGTGTCCCCACTGTGGAGGACGGAGCAGCTTGTGGAGGAGGAAACGGCAGCCCACTCCAGTGTTCTGGCCTGGAGAATCCCCACGGACAGAGGAGCCTGGCAGGCTTCAGTCCATGGGGTCGCAGAGAGTCAGACACGACTTAGCTATTAACCAGTACTCTGGCCTGGAGAATCCCGTGTGCAGAGGGAGCCCGGCGGACTACAGTCCATGGGGCCACAGAGAGGTGGACATAACTGAGCAACTAACACAATGCCTGATCCACATGGGGTGGCTCAGGGGAGATAGAAGATGGGTGATGGAGAGATGGGGCTTCCCTGGCTGCTCAGGGGGAAAGAATCCGCTTGCCAATGCAGGAGACACGGGTTCGATCCCTGACCCGGGAAGACCCCACGTGCTGGGGAGCAGCTGAGCCCGGGAAACACAGCTCCCGCAGCCTGTGTGCCTGGTGCCTGCACTCCACGACAGGAGACACCACCCCTCGGGAGGATGTGCCCCCAGCTGGAGAGTAGCCCCGCTCACCACAACCAGAGGAGAGCCTGCCCAGCACGAGATGCCCAGCACAGCCGGAAACAGACAAAGAAGAAGAGAAGGGACTTGCTTCCCGTGAGCAGGAGGGAGAGAGCGAAGCCGCCATCAGCGCCAAGGGTGGCTTTTCCACGCCGGCTCCTCCCGGTGCTTGCTTCCTTCAGTGGCCCTCAGCGAGCCTTTCCCGTTACAGGATGAACCGTGTGCCGTCTAGTTATTCTGCCCAAGCGGGGCTGGGGCACTAAACTGTCATCGTGCAATAAAGGCAAGGCCCCCGGAAGGTCACGGCGGAGGCCCCTGGGGGCTCTGGGGAGAGCAGGCTGGCTCCTGACTCCCGGCTGCGCCGCAGGCCTCAGGCGGTTTGGAGCTAGAGGCGACTCCTGGGGGTCAGCGTGACTCACAGGAGCAAAGCAATGGCCCGAGTGGCTGCTAGGCAATGCATTTTTGAACTTAGCTGAAATGCCCTGAGTCTGCTATTTAGGATACTGGTTCGCTGAGCAACAGAGAGCGAGAGGAGCGGGGAGCTTGACCGGGCGTGTCAGGAGCCGCTACGCCCACGGCAGGGCTCAGCGGCCTCGGCGCTGCCTGCCAGGCACGGCTCCGCCCGGGGAAGTGCCCGCGGGTGTGCCCAAAGGAAAGCCGAAGCCCGCAGCCAAGGCCCACGCTCTGAGCAGCCCCTAAACTCAGCTAAGAGAGCAGGAAACGTGGGCCTCCCCTCTGCCCTTCCTAACCTCACGACCTGTGTGGGGGTGCTCTGCTTGCCCCTGGGGACCTCAGACTGCCCGCTCTCAGGAAGAGACGTTGTAGCGATCCAAGGAACGCACAACGTTTATTTTTTAATTTATGTTTTGGTCGTCACCTTGCGGCTTGCTGGGTCTTAGTTGCCCGACCAGGGATCGAGCCTGTGCCCCTACAGGAGAGCCACGAGCCTACCCACGGGGCCGCAGGGGAAATCCTCGCGGAGCTTGAAAGAAGGGGAACACTGCGCAAAGGGCGCTGCTCTCTCTCAAAGCTGGAAACCCTGTGTCAGCTGCGGAGGAAGGGCAGCAGGGCTGCGACCGTTTAGTAAGGGATGCCCGTCAGCCGGCAGTTCAGAAGCACCAGATTATTTGAACAGAAACTCAGTCTTTAACAACTGTGAAGAAACCCTCGTTGCGTCAATACTCGGCCTTGAGGTTTGCAGAACCAGGGTCCTGGGTGAGCTGGCGATTTTTCAACAGGTCCCGAATGGAGACTCATGACGGTGGAGACCCTCTCTCGGTCTCGCTCCGACGTCTCACTCTGGATCTGACTCCAGTGGAGTCCTCCTCCACAGTCCGGCTCTGACCTCCTCCTCCTCCTCCTCGGTCTCGCTCTGACCTCTGACTCTAGAGGAGTCCTCCTCCGTGGTCTTGCTCTGAGGTCTGACTCTAGAGGAGTCCTCCTCCTCGGTCTTGTTCTGCCGTCTGACTCGTTTTGCACACACACTGCTGACCGCGCACCTGGCCGAGCCGACCCCTCCGTGCTGTGCACACGCTGCCTCCCTGCCTCCAGGCGCCCGTGTGAGTCCTCCTCCGGCTCCACTGACGTCCTCTGTCTCACGTGCATCCCTCATCACCCTTCCCTCCTTGAAGACCAGATCAGCTCATCGGTGACGCCCACCCTACATGAGCCATGGTCTCATAACACCATCTCTGAGTAAGTTTGAAAACCTGAGAAGTAAATTCACTTCCCTTGCAGTGCTAACATAATTTCTGCTTCCTTTTGAGTCTAATCTGCCTCCCCAGATTTCTGCCTTTTATCTTGTGGTCTCCTTTGCTGTCTTTAGGACATGAACTCACATTTCTGGGCAAAAGACACCCAGCTCTGTCAGTTCAGCTGGACTCTTATTCTGCACTTATGTCCAGAGTCCTTGTGGCCAGGACGCTCCACCCGTGTGCTCTGACCACAGCTCCTTTGTCCGAAGGAGAAGAGAAGAAATTCAGATGAGCCCACTGAATGGCAATGTACAGTGCTGGCGGCTATGGTGGGGCTCCTGGCTCCTCTGAGTCACGTTTTCCTCGTCCCCCGAGCCCTGCGTGATGCAGTGAGCACACTGCAGCGGATACGTGAGTCCAAGGAGCAGCAGGCGCGCGGCTCTCCATACCTGTCCAGAGGCTGCAGCCAGTTGGCTCACGGCTAAGCGCTGAGCGAAGATGGAACCCGCCTTCTGCTTCCCAAGACGGGCAGAAAGCGGAAGCAGTCACACGTGATTAAGGCGCAGCGTGAACCCATTTTAGCAAAAACAAAACAAACCTGTCTCTTTCATGTAGCCTGAAAATACTGACTGATCGCTGTGACTGCGCTAACCAGTCCCTATCGACTGGGAGCAGCAGAAGCATGTCTCCTCTGAAGACTGGAGTCCGGAATCCTATCTCGGGGCGGAAACCCAGGTGTCAGCAGTGGCCGCTGCAGAGGACTTGGGGGTGAGCCTGTTCCTTGTCACGTCCAGCTTCCGGTGATGCCCGCCTGCCTTGGCCTGAGGTCATCACCCCAGCCCGCAAGGCCAGCATCTTGCAGTCTCTGCTCTGTGTTCACATCGCTTTCCCCTCCGAGAGTGCACTGAACTTCCCTCTACCTCCCTCTTACAAGGATACCTGTCATCACGCTCAAGGCTCCCTGGCTAATCCTGGATAACTGCTGTCTTCAGATCCTTAATCACACCTGCAAAGGCTTCCCTGCTGCTCAGATATTAAAGAATCTGCCTACCAGTGCAGGGGACCAGGTTTGCTCCCTGGGTCAGGAAAATCCCCCAGAGAAAGAAATGGCAACACACTCCAGTGTTCTTGCCTGGAGAACCCCAGGGACAGGGGAGCCTGGCAGGCTACGGTCCACAGGGTCACGGTCGGATGACCAGGTGACTGAGCACGCAAAGCTAACAGTTACACTTTTCAGAATCGGGCTGGGACTATCCTGGGGTGGAGGGCATTATCCGCAGACCACTCACAAATACCTGTGGTGTGCCCCTGCAGCGTGGGGCAAGTGGGCATGTCTGCAGGGCCTGTCTCGTGGGATGAAGACTGAGGACTCAGCTGCATGAGCGTCACTGCGGAGCTTGACAGAAGCCGGGTGGGGTGGAGCGGCGGGCGGGGGCGGGGACTCAGGTCCGTGAGCAGAGCATCATCTGGTGGGGAAGGTACCAAAATAGTCACGGTCGTCAGCAGATGGCTGGAAATACTGCTGCCATCATTATCTGCTTTCGCTTGACTATATATATAAAAATACCTCTTTTAATGTAGTGAACGTCAGCTGATTTTAGAAAAATAAATGATCTTGCATCATAGATGATACAGCAGAGAAAAAAATTATCTGGAATTATGTTAAGTTTAACTATTTTCTGATTTACTTTTAACTTGCTTTGCTCATCTGTCAATGTGTTCATGAAAGTTTGGAAACAGGCAGAAATGAATGTCATCAATTTTAAAGTTTGAGGATATAACGTAAGACACCTTTATAATTTATTTAAGGAACACACTATTGTTAACCATTTGACTTGTTTCCAACTAAATTCCTATTATTGGACAATGTGGTTGCTTCCAACTTGGCACTAACAAACCAACACAAAGTCAGGACTGGATGAAAATCAGTGACAGACAAACAGGTAGGGAGAGGAGGAAAACAACTGGGAAAATTCTGCAAAGATAGACCCCAGCGCTTCAAGCAAGGAAAGGGTTTAAAAATGTGTCTTGGCGCATACAGGTTGCCAGTATTTGTTGACAGGAAGGAAGAAAAAGAAAAAGAGAGAGGGAGGGAAGGAAGGAAATCAACGGTGCTACAAAGTTACTCATTTTCAGCCAAATTATTAGTAACAATTTAGGAATTATTGACTCAACTCAGCTGTTCCTAACAAATCCTGCACTTCTCTCCTTCCGGTCAGGGCTTATGTATACCCTTGAAGAGCTGTTAAGCACCCCTGGTAGAGACTGAAGGAGAGCTTCTCTTGGTATTTGCAAGGTGACCTTCTAAAATCCAGTGCCTTCTCTGCAGTCTCAGGGCTGGTGGTGAGCCTGGCAGAGCCCGGACTCAGGCCCCGGGCAAAGCAGGCGGAGGGCACTGCCTCGGCACTGAGTACTCAGATCCAGGGCCCGGGTGGGGCTGGTTTCCCGCCCCCAGGGGTGGATGCAGCCCTTTCCCCACCCTGTGATCACAGCAGAGGGGGAGGCGGGGGAGTCTGGGCTCAGGGTCCAAAGCTCGGCTGGGACAGGAGGGAAACGCACAGCCATCCTGAAAATGGGCTGTTCCCTGCTCCAACCCCAAACAGCGGGAACGTGCTTCGTATGCTTCAGACGGAAACGGTCTCCCAGCAGTGAGACCAGGTCACAGCACCCGTGACCTCGGGAGCAGGACCGTCCCCAGTTCAGACTCAGAGACAAGAAGGCGTCCCGGCGGCATGTTTGCCCGTAAAGCCGCGGCACGAATTCTCCTTCCCGAGGACGGTGCGCTCACTTCTGGCACCTAAAGTTGCTTAGCTGGTTCTTCAGAGTTGCAACACTGAACTCGTTCCCAAGTATGAATCAAACCACCAAGCCTTCTATTATCTCAATCTGTGGCCAGGAACAAAGGTGAGAACCCTGCCCGGGTGAGCCCCTTAGAATACACTCCATCTCCCACGAGAAAGCGGCGCCCATGCTGCCTCTTCTCGGGGCAATGCATCCTTCTTGTATATGCCTACACTTCAGCGGAGCCATTTGAAAGGATGTTCCAGGCGACACGACATTTACCCATAAATACTTCAGCAAGCGCCCTGCAACTCCACCACAACCCTATTATCACACTGAAGAAAATCTGCCTTAATGTCTGTTTTAAATTAAGATTAGTAATAATAATAAATAATAATGCACATAACAATATAAGAAGGACGGGGAAGGCTCACGTGTTGCAGTGCACTGCGTCGCAAAGCGCTGGGCCTAACAGCATGCATGATAAATAGTCCACATCTGTATTCAAGCTCCACAAGCATCTTCACAGCATCCTTGGCACCTTAGAAAGTTGTACCATATAGTTGCAGTTCATAAGGCGTTTTTGGTTTTTTTTCTTTTAGTCTCAAAACATTGTAACAGAATAGCCCCCTGCCTTTCTGTTTGGTCTTGCCTGTTTTATACTACTTGGATTTTAAGTTCATATCAACTGTCTTATAGAATCTTCTGCTTCCTAGGATTGCCTAATTTTTCCTTGATGATTAGGTTCAGGTAAAACATTTGGGGCCAGAATGTGGTGTAGCTGATGGGTGGCCTTATTTTATTGCACCAGAAAGCAAGCAACCTTGCTTACGTTGTCCCAGTGCTGCCGGATTACTCTGTAGCCAACTTACTTTTTAGAAATAAAATGAACGAACCACACAGTGATTGGATCTATATTTTCGAATTGCCCATGTGCAATGAAAACGCAGTGTATTTTTTTTCATAACAATCTTAGTATCAGCTTTTGTGATTTTTTAAATTCCACTGTAAATAACAAGCCTTCTGCATTCCTGTGAAGGGGACATTTAACAAGCCTGTGAACTAATGCTAGGTACCTTTTGCAGAATCTGGAATTTCTCCTATCAACACCAAAGCCAAACCAGATGAAACAGCACCTTGCAAAAACAGAAAACCCCACCCTTCACAAGCTGTGCATTTTCAAGCCGAAATCCCAACTGTGGCGGGTCTCTAAGGACGGGAGGCCATGCAACGGTGCATGCCGTCGGCACCCTCCTGGGGACGGCCATGGGCCACCCTGCTCACCTCTCACCTGATGGGAGCCCCGCCCCTGACAGTCAAGCCCAGCCAGCAGGCCCAGGGCTGAGGGCGTGCTCACATACTGGAAACCGCCTCGACGAAGATCACTGTTGCCGACTGAGAAACGAGGTCTGCATGTTTGTCTCTGTTTGCCCCAGAGACAAAGCAGGCTGGGGGCTTGGACTGGGCACTCGTCATCTTGGGATCCCCAGCCCACGGCAGATCTCACAGCTCTGCCTGGGGGCTCAAGATGGCTTTGCAGCAAGCCCTCCACCATCCTAACGTGACTCTGGTGCAAGGTGTGATTTCTGGGGCTGGAAACGGCTTTTCTGTGCCCCTCAGGTCTTTCCTAACTGATAGAGCTAAGAAAAAAACAAAACAGCACCTATTTTGTATTTCACAGCATTCTTTTTTCTTAATTTTTAAAAAATTTATTTTTGATTGGAGGATAATTGCTTTACAGTATCTGTTGGTTTCTGCCGTCCGTCAGCATGAATCAGCCATAGGTATTCAGGCATCCTCTCCCCCTGAGTCTCCCTCACAGCTCCCTTCCCGTCCCACCCCTCTTAGGTTGTCGCAGAGCAGCGGGTTTGAGTTCCTGGCGTCAGACAGCAAATTCCCGCTGGCTGTCTAAAACATCTAAACGTATCTTTATTTCACTTTATTTTTCTGGCCCAGCTGCAAGGCGTGTGGGTCAGGAAACGCAGGATCTTGGTTGCCAGGCAAGGATGGGACCCCTGCCCTGGAGGGCAGGCACAGAATCTGCACCACTGGCCCGCCAGGGACGTCCTCACGCCGTTCGTTTGAGAGGCCTGTGGCAGTCCTCTGTCCCTGAGAAGCCATCTACCCGATGAAGTAGGTCACAACGAAGCATACAAGCCCTGAGGGGAGCTTGGGGACAACAGACGCCGCGCGGCGCACCTCTGCTGATCACAGCGTGGGGCTGGCGAGAGCCGCCTCCCCGGCGGCCGATGTGCTGACTGCTTTCACGCTCTTCCGCAGTTTTTGACCCTTTCTTCCTCTCCTGTTTTCTTCCTCTGTAAACTGATGACCTTCCACAGCGGTGAACTTTGATTCCTTTCTCTTCATCTTGTGTGTGCCTACCCGAGTTTCGTGGTTACCCTGAGGCTCCCTTGAAGTGTCTTAGAGACAGAAGTCTACTTGAAGATGGCAAGAACTGAGCTCCCACGGCACATGCAAGCTCTGCCCACTGACTGCCCCCCCACCACACGTCACCATGCCATCTTTCTACATATCCATCACCAAATTATTTCACTTACAGCCATTTTAGGGTTTCCTAGGTGGCGCTAGCAGTAAAGAAGCTGCCTGTCGATGCAGGGGGCCTGAGATCCGGGTGTGATCCCTGGGTCGGGAAGATCCCCTGGAGAAGGCCATGGCAACCCGCTGCAGTATCCTCGCCTGGAGAATCCCATGGACCAAGGAGCCCGGCGGGCTGCGGTCCCTGGGGTCGCAGAGTCGGACGCGACTGCAGGGCGTGAGGATGCATGAGGGGGTGCAAGCAGAGCAGATCGGGGTGCAGGCCCCAAAGCCAGGAGGCCGCTCACTGCCCTCTTGCTCTTTCCCTCTCGGGGGCGGTTTCCTTCGCGCACAGAGCAGGCAGGGGCTCAAGGACGGGCAACGCAGGCAGAGGGAAGCTGTGCCCCTCATTACTCCGTGCGCTTATCCTCGGGTTTCTCCCGTCAAGGGGCCACCTGAGCCTCCCAGAGCTGCTTTTGTTCCGGGGTTGCTGCTGTTCTTCAGCCGCTCAGTCGTGTCCAGCTCTCTGCGACCCCATGGACTGCAGCACGCCGGGCTTCCCTGTCCTTCACCATCTCCCGGAGCTTGCTCAGACTCATGCCCATTGAGTTGGTGACGCCATCCCACCGTCTCATCCGCTGTCACCCCCCTTCTCCTCCTGCCCTCAGTCTTTCCCAGTATCAAGAGTCTTTTCCAGTGAGTCAGGTGGCCAAAGTATTGGATCTTCAGCTTCACCATTAGTTCTTCAGTGAATATTTAGGACTGATTTCCTTTAGGATTGATTGACTGGTTGGATCTCCTTGCAGTCCAAGGGACTCTTGAGAGTCTTCTCCAGCACCACAGCTTGAAAGCATAAATTCTTTGGCACTCAGCCTTCTTTATGGTTCAACTCTCACACCCGTACATGGTCATGGGTCTCTGTCTGATTATTGATCTCTCTTTAGAAGACCCAGGCTGGAGTCTCCTACTTTGAGATCTTCATGAGGAAGAATTTGGGAGTAGGGAAGGGGAAGGAGATTTTTTTTTCACTAGTAGGAAATGGTTAGAATCCTTTCTGTGCTGAAATTTCAAGCTTACAAAATGGTTTTCAGGAAGAGAGGTAATTTGTCTGAATAAGTTTGAGTGTGTGTCTTAGGATTTTGAATTTGATCAGAGCTTTATTATGATCAAGTAGACAGAGGAGTCGTTTTCTGTTGGGGCAGCTTTTCCAGACTCGTAGCCTCTTCCCCCGAAATGCAGACTAGGTCTATCGTGCTAGCTGGGTGTTTCAGCCCCTGCAGTCCTTACCACGCTTTCTCATTCAGGGGCGATGCCCTGCTGATAAGAAAATGGGCTGAACATGCAATCAGTGGTCGGGACATGACTATTCTCAAGTTGTGTAAATAGGACTGCTTTTAAGTGAGCTGTATTTCCAGCTCCTGGCAGCAGCAACCTGAGCAAATGCTCTCTGGGGAATGCCCTCAATAAATATTAAGGTTGAAAAGAGTTTTGTGAACTCGGACTCCTCCATGAAGTCACAAGAGACAGGCCTTCTTTAAAATCTAGTTGGAGCTGCTGCGTCTGATTTCCAGGTGAGGAACTGTGTGAGTCTTTGAACCTGAGTTTCACTCTTCAGTTACGAATCCAATTGCAGAACCAAGGGGCAGGCAGGTAACTGTGAAAGGGAGAGCTAAGCTGGTGAGAGAGACACGCCTCGTCCTGCCGACTGTGGGCCCGGGAGCTCCGTGTCCTCCGTGAAAAGCCCCCAGCGGTGTCGAGAGCACCCGGGTCTCAGATCATCCCAGGACCGATCTCCAAGAGGGGGCGAGAGGGGAGGGAAGGGAGCGATTCCCTGCCTGCCGTCCCGTCTTTCCTGCACGGAAGGAAAGCTGTCTTCACGTGACACAGTGAGTGAAACAGGCCGTGTTCACTGTCTCCAGCATCCAGTCGGAGGGAAGCTGAACCCAGTGGTGGTAAATAATTACAAGACTGAAATCACCTTGTTTGTTTTCCGAGTGCCTTGTTTTGTAGACACTTCAGATTTATTGAGACAGATTACACCCCTGTGTGTAAATCCCTTTGTAAATCAGGCAGTTTTCCATAATTCCTCTCGGCCTCTGGGGCACAAGCTAATACGCTAAAGCAATGGTTTGTTATTAAGTGGCGGCCCAGGGAATTGTCTTCTCATCAGGAGATGTGTTCGCGAGGTCACAGGATGGAAGCACTCTCGCGTCTCTCTGCTCCTGTCTTTGTCTCTCGGCTCCTGTCTTTGTCTCTCGGCTCCTGCCTTTGTCTCTCTGCTCCTGTCTTTCTGTTTACGTGTCCGAAAGGGGAAAGTTCAGGCTCTGGGTTTGGAAGGTGGGAAATTGAGCTTCGTGTTTCTGCTGTGAGGAGGGGCTATCTGTTCTCGGTAAAGAGGAGGAGACAGCACAGAAGGGACCACGACATTGGTCTTGACCTTGGGTCCAGCAGGATTTGCTGCTTTCAATCACCCAGGCTCTGCTTGTCCGTTTGAGGAAAGCCCAGCCTTGGTGCTCACACTCAGGCTCCTCTGACCCTGTGAGCGTCTCGTGGTCAGTCGCTCAGGCGTGCCCGACTCTCTGTGGCCCAGTGGACTGTGGCCCACCAGGCTCCTCTGGCCGTGGGATTCTCCAGGTAAGAATATGGAGTGGGTTGCCATTTCCTCCTCCAGGGGATCTTCCTCATCCAGGGATCGAAGCCACCTCTCCTGCACATCCCTGCATTGGCAGGTGGGTCCTTTATACTGTGCCCCCGAGAAGCCTGGATGTGACACTGTGAATATCAAACACTATTTTCTGTAAGATATTTCAGTTGTATTTCGGTTTAACTCAGGACGTGGCCCTCTTTTAAGTGTTTCAAATCATATTTCCGATTTGCCAAAACATTAACAACCAAATGGTCACTTAATCCTCAATGGCTAAAACCAAGAAGTAGAATGTGGAAGGATGACAGTTAAGTATAAAGTTGTGCCTCGAAATTAAAAAGAGCCATTTAAGAATCGGTGGCTTAAGTTTATTTAAAATGTAATTACTTTGGGCCTTTGTGATGGGGTTCCCTTTCACAGACGAACACAAGAATTCCACACACAATGCCAATCAGGGGAACCTAATATTCCAGAGAGGATTTGGGTGGGTCAAGATGAGATTAGATCACACGCTTGGGTGGGCTGCATTATAAGCCCCCTCCCACTTCCTTCTCGACTTCCCCGTTCCTCATCTCCAGCGGCAGCAGGGGCGCCCCTCCTCCCACACAGCGCTGCTTTAATTGCCCTCCCGATGACCAGCCTCCTGACTGCTCTGTGGCCCTCCTTTCACACCCACTTGCCTCTTTATTAAGCCAGCAGGGCTTAGACCGCCTTCCCCTCTGCAAGGGCCTCTTCCCATGGCTCTACTGTTTGACTTTTGAATTTAATTTCTTCCTCCCAGCAGTTTTTCATTACGTGATTCACAGACAAAGAGACAAGAAGAGATTGCTCGGGACTGCACACTCACAGTCCCCATGAGATCAGGGTTCACATCCTCATTTTCAGGGGTTGGGGAAGACTTCCTTAAACCACGATAGAGGGGAAGGTTCATTAGAGCTTCAAATTGTCCGGAGTTGTTTTAGAAAACAGGGCTTGGTTGCAACGGAGATGTTTAAGAAGCAGCAAAAGTCCAGAAAGTCAGGAAATGTGCCTAAGTGTGCGGAGTCTCAAAGTCGTGTCTGACTCTTGTGACCCATGGACTGAAGCCCACCAGGCCCCTCTGTGCATGGAACTTCCCAGGCAAGAATGCTGGAGTGGCTGCCATTTCCTCCTCCAGGGGATCTTCCCAACCCAGGGGCTGAACCCACGTCTCCTCCACTGGTAGGCAGGTTCCTTACCACCGAGCCACCGGGAGACGCCCAGCGAAGGGTCCAGAAACTCATGACACTTCCACGTGTAGGTCAAGCTCTGATCTGCAAAGTTACTGGAAGTCATCCCTCTGCCCAGTAGGGCCAGAAAGCCCCATCTTTTCGGTCCCCTTTCAGGAGCTGTGCACTCCTGGCCGGCGGGACCGGCTCTCCTCCTCAGCCGCACCCTCGCAGCTCCACAGCTGGCTGCGTCCCTCAGCCCCCAGAACAGGTGAGAGGCCTGAGTACCCACCCTAACGTGCAGGAGGACCGTCCCAGTCCTCCCGGAAGGGACTGGAGCTCGCATTTCCCACCGGCTCCCCCACGCCCAGAGAACCGGTGCAAACGTGACTTCAGCGGGGCGGACACGCTGGTGACGCCCCCGGGCGTCAGTGCGCGCGAGCTGGAGTCCCGGGGTGCCGCTGCAGCGGGGGGAGCTGGAGTCCCGGGGTGCCGCTGCAGCGGGGGAGCTGGAGTCCCGGGATGCTGCTGCTGCAGCGGCGAGACGGATCCATGCCTTCCAGCCGGAGGAGGCAGATCGGCCAGCATCTGACTGCTCCGGGATCTTTGCGGACAGCTCCTACACGCCTGGTCTTGTTCAGATACCTAAATAATACAGTAGTGCTTCACAGAATTGCCTTTCGTCGAAAACTATACATAGTCCTTTTAACACGCAGAGAAGTACTTATACCCCAGCTGGGCCCATGGCGAAAGGACTGGGGCTGTGATTTCCACCTGCTTCAGAAGCGCTGAGACACAGCCGCTCGGCAAGCGCATTTCCTTTTGCCTCCTACACAGCCCCACACCCTCGCCCCCCAAACCAGCTCAGGACGCCCTGATTGCCCCCAGATCAGCTCAGGACGCCCTGGTCCCCCTCCAAACCAGCTCAGGACGCCCTGGTCCCCCTCCAAACCAGCTCAGGACGCCCTGGTCCCCCTCCAAACCAGCTCAGGACGCCCTGGTCCCCCTCCAAACCAGCTCAGGACGCCCTGGTCCCCCTCCAAACCAGCTCAGGACGCCCTGGTCCCCCTCCAAACCAGCTCAGGACGCCCTGGTCCCCCTCCAAACCAGCTCAGGACGCCCTGGTCCCCCTCCGCTGTCGGGCTCAAGGGCACCTGCAGCGATCCTTTGCGTCTTTACGCTCTGGGAACCACACCTCAAGCGAAGTCCTTCTGGGAGAAGTGTGCTGACCTCTGCTCCAGGAGAGTGCATTTCCTGGGTCCCGGGCCTCCTTGCTCCGTTTTGCAGGCTGCTGGAGGCGGTGGAGCCGTCTTCCAGGGTTACCTCATTGGTTCCTTGTCTTGACTGCTGGCTTTTCATGCCTCCTCACAGAACCACTGATGGGTGAGTCCAGCAAAAGTCTTTCTCCCCAATTTGGATTAGAAACTTGACCAATAATTACTTGGAGCTTTTTCTTTAGGCTGAACTAAAATTTGCAGTACAGACACACTGTTTTATTCGCTTTGCAAATACTCCGGTTTTTTACAGACTGAGGGTTTGTACAGCCCGGCATGGATCAAGTCTATCCATGCCATTTTCCCAACAGCCTTTGTTCACTTTGTGACTCTGTCACGTTTTCGTAATTCTTGCAAGATTTCAAACTTTTCATTATCATTGTATTTGCTACAGTGATCTGATGTTAATGATCTTTGATGTAATTACTATGACTTAGGCTTAGGGACGGTGAGCATTTTGAGCAGTGAAACATTTTTTAAAGGTATGTGCTTTTATAAAGGATACTTTTAAGGCATGTGCTTTTTCTAAACACAATGCAACTGCACTCTGAACCTACTACAGCGTGGCGTGAACGGGCTTCCTGGCGGCTCAGTGAGAAAGAGACCACCTGCCACGGCAGGAGAAGTGGGTTTGATCCCTGCATTGGGAGGGTCAACTGGCAATTCTCTTCAGCATCCTCGCCATGCACAGAGGAGCCTGGTGAGCCACAGTGCATAGGGCTGTGCAGAGTTGGGCCCGACTGAGCACAGCGCCCGCGTGCACATCTCACACGCGTGACTGCTGACGGGACACCTGCCTCCCGGAGGGAGCGGGCTCGCTGCTCTCCCCTGCTGCTCTCTGGGGCGTGGGATGTCACCCGGGAGACACAATGTAACACGGTCTCCTGAACGGAGAAAGGAAAGCACACCTTTTCTAACAGGAAACCGCAGTCTAACTTGGCTGACTGATGGGACAACAGAGGACTGACTTTGTTAATTCATGTACATGGCAGCCAATTTCCATAAATTAGATGAACTAAATGACTGCTCCAGCATCTTGAATGAAATAGATTTAAAGCCCCTGATAAGGTAATTGCATTTATCAAAAATATCCTGTTAGTAAAGGCATACTGAGATTAACTAACAGTATTTGGATTTTGCTGTATCTTTTGGGTGAAATAAAATACCTACATGAGAGGTGTTGATACTAAGCATAGTCAGCTGCCATCTACTGCGCTTCAATATGTCCATCCGTTGGGGTCGTATTTTCCCAACACTGAGAAACGAAAGAATGCCAATGACTGGATAACAAATCACTTTTTAATCAAATGGGTTCCTTGTGGGCTCTTTTCTTTTCTTTTTTGGCTTTTAATAAAATTGAAGGAGGACCTAACTGAGTTATCAGCTGATAGATTAATAGAATAATTTCTGAAGATGGAGTAGAAAGAGATTTTTGAAATATTTCTCGGAAGAAGTTCAAAGGACTGAGTGCCATTGGTGTAACAAAGTGCCTGCTCTCTGTTTATGGGAACAGAGAGCTGTAGAACATACATACGTATAAACAGAAGCAAAGAGGAGTGAAGCTGCACCCGCCTTACTGCAGCAGCCAGAAATGCTCGCCTGTGGACGAACCCACCTTTAAGAGAAGCGTTTCTAATGACTTTTTATACGTAACAATTATATATCAAATCAATGTTTGTAACATATTTATATTGCTGTGATCAACTGTGAACTAGTAATAATTATAGCAATAACTCCATTTTATCCGTATGAAAATGAATGCTTAATGCTTCACAGTCACTGGAAATTTAAAGTTAAAAATTCCAATTTATAAGCACACATCTGTGGTAGAGAAGTATAACTGAGCAACCAGTTACTACCTTGAAGCACAGACTTTACATCAGAATAGAATTCTGTGGGAGAAGTAGAATGGAAATGTAGGTTTGAGAAGAAAAAGAATGACACAGATGTCCCAAGCATTCAGTAGAAGTGGGGTTCACATCCTTTTTAAATGAATGATGGAGGTTTTCATTCTGGGTCAGTTTGTTTCTCAAACGCCAGTATTAAAAGCACCCTGGAAAGTACATCTTTTGTGAGTATTGTAGCTTATGATGAAAAATCTACGTATCAACCAAAAATGTGTGACGATTATCCAGCTTTAATTATTCTATGAGCCCCAGGAGACCATTGTGAGGCCCACTGCTCCAGGAGATGCGGGCTTCTTGACAGAGTAGGGCAGTTCTGCTCCGCTCCTCTGAGCTTCTGTTAACAAGCAGCCTGCCTCCCAGGGGCCGTGAGGGACTAAGCGCCCCCCTCTCCTGCTGCCTGCGAGCTTGTGAGCTTGAGCAGCGCTTGGGCCTTTCTAAGGTGGCGCTAGTGGTGAAGAGCTCGCCTGCCAGCACGGCAGCAGACGGTAGGAGACGCGTGTTTGATCCCTGGGTCGGGAAGATCCTCTGGAGGAGGAAATGGCAGCCCACTGCAGTGTGCTTGCCTGGAGAATCCCATGGACAGGGGGAGCCTGGGGGGCTACAGTCCTTGGGGTTGTGAAGATCTGGACAGGACTGAGCGGCTTAGCACACACAGAAAGGGAGCACGCCATGTGGCTCTCTGTATTTGCTTAAATAAATTTCACAGTAATGTCACTTGAAAAGTGAAAGTGAAGTCACTCAGTCGTGTCTGACTCTTTGCGACCCCAAGGACCACAGCCTTCCAGGCTCCTCTGTCCATGGAATTCTCCAGGCAAGAACACTGGAGTGGGTTGAATGTTACTTACTCCACTTTTAATCCTTCATACTCATAGCCCTTATACACTGATTTATAAGGAAAAATTTACAAGTGAAAAATAAGTGAGCAGAACCCCTCCGGAGATCCAGTGGGGAAGACGACACTCCCAGGGCAGGGTGCTGGGTTCGATCCCTGGGCAGGGCGCTAGACCCAACACGCCGCCACTGAAGAGCCCGCGTGCTCCCACGAGGATGGAGGGCTCTGCGTGTAGCAGCTGAGGCCCGAGGAGCCAGAGCAAACATCTCTCTTTAAATAAATGAGGAAACTGGCAGGATGAAGATTTCATTCAGCACGACTGAAGCTAGCTGCCATGGGCACACAGCCCTGACCGCCGGGCCAGCTCTGCCATGGCTGCTGGCCCTGACGTGAGTGTATTCCTGGGGGCTGCATCCCGCTGATGCAAGTGGCAAGGAACCCGCAAACCATTGCAGGAGACCTGGCAGGGGAGCCTTTGGCCCCTGGGTGGGGAAGACCCCCTGGAGGAGGGCATGGCAGCCCGCTGTAGTGCTCTTGCCTGGGAAATCCTTGAACAGAGAGCCTGCTGGGCTACAGTCTGTGGGACTGCAGAGTCCGACACAGCTGAGCAGCTGAGCATGCACGCGTTCACACACGGTGACAGATTTTTAAACACGAATGCAGACACCTTACTCTGGGAGCAGGATTTATTTTTAAAGTCATCAAATGACCCTGGGATTACTTCCATTAATATTTTTAAAAATTTTTAACTGGAGTGTAATCGCCATGTAACGTTGCGTCGGCTTCTGCTGTTTAACAGTATGGATCAGCTGTGAGTGTACAAACATCCCCCTGTTCCTCCACGCCCCCTCGAGGCCGTCACAGCGCGCCAGGCTGAGCCGCTTCCCACGAGCATCTGCTTTGCGCGTGGGAGTGTGTGCGTGTCTCGGTTCGCCCTGTCCTCTCCTGCCCCCACTGTGGCCACAAGTCTCTTCTCTACATTTGTGTCTCTACGCCTGCCTTACAGACAGGTTCATCAGTACCATTTCTCTAGACTCCATATAAATGCATTAATATACAATATTTGTTTTTCTCTGACTTATTTCACTTTGTATAACAGAAGTTTTTTTAAAGTTAGCAACAAAATGAAAATATGAAATTAATAAAATATCTATCATAGGGCACTTACGGGCCCCCATCACATCCTCAGACACTCAGAGGTCCGCAGCCCAGTTTGAGATGCAAACAATGATCCCAGCTGTTACCTACAACCTGAACACGTGCAAATCTTACTGATTTAGGCAGGTGGAGAAGGTGATGGCCCCCACTCCAGCACTCTTGCCTGGGAAACCCCAGGGACAGAGGAGCCTGGTGGGCTGCAGTCCATGGGGTCGCGAAGAGTCGGACACAACTGAGCGACTTCACTTTCCCTTTTACTTTCACGCATTGGAGAAGGAAATGGCAACCCACTCCATTGTTCTTGCCTGGAGAATCCTAGGGACGGGGGAGGCTGGTGGGCTGCCGTCTATGGGGTCGCACAGAGTCAGACACGACTGAAGCGACTCAGCAGCGGCAGCAGCAGCAAGTGAAGCACAGGGAAACCTGGCGTGCTGCAAGCTGTGGGGTCGCAGAGTCAGACACAACCGAGCGACTGAACAACAAGAAGACGTGTAGGGAAGAGGGGTCATGGAAAGGTCTTTCCAGCTAATCCTCTGAGCAACCAGAGCGAAAGCATCTCCCGGCTGCTCACCGTGCCTGGCAGAGTGCCCAGGGCTTGTGGGAAGACTCCATCGTTTGTTACAGTGATTTGAATAAAAGATCCAAGCCATTAAGCCACCCAGGGCGAGCCTCCGATTGCTGGCTTTGCTTCTGAACGCCCCAAGCAGCCCGAGGCATGGGCCGTTGTCTCTGTTGATCCCAGCGGAGCCCTCTACAGCTGGACGGTGGCGACTCCTAGAAACAGGAGCACTTAAGCTGAGTTAGCACGCTAAAGGCTGCCCGGTGGCTCAGTGGGAGAGCACCCACTCGCCAGTGCAGGAGAGGCGCGTTTGATCCCTGGGTCAGGAAGACCCCCTGGAGGAGGGGACGGCAACCCGCTCCAGGGTTCTTGCCTGGGAAACGCCATGGACAGAGGAGCCTGGAGGGCTACAGTCCATACGGTCTCTCAGAGGTGGCTACGACTGAAACCAACTTAGCACGCACATAAATATTCAGATATAAAATAGAAGGATAGAGACGCTGGGTTGGGTGGAGCTCTGGGAAACTCATCTGGAAGTCTCGGCAGGCCATCGGGCACGCGCGGCTTGTGTGCTTCTGCTGAGCGGCTCTGGAGGAGCCGGTGGAGACTGGAGTCCATTACTGGCCTTGGGATCCGAGCCTTTAGACGCCGTGCATGTGGCTCTCTGCCTCGTCCTCCTCACAGCACCGGCCAGGACCAGGTTTTCCGGAGAGAGAGGCATTTTCTCAGCCTCTTCTCCAAGCTTTTGATTACTACATGATTTCCTTAATAGAGGGTTTCTCTTTAAGATGCCATCTAATTCCAACTGAGAGGTTTTTTTTTAATGTAAACTCATGTCTTCCTATAATTTTTCAGCCCTATAAACATTTTATTTACTTTACTCTTGAGATTATAAGTGGACTTTGCCTATGACTTAGAATAGTGGGAGGCTAGGCCCTTGGAGTTGGTGGGATCCACGCTCTGTGTGGTGGAGGAGGAAGGGAGTGGGGTGGGGGTCCCCGAGACCCCCAGCCAGGCTGTGCAGCGTTGAGGCTCCCGTGTCTCCTGAGTCCGGTGCTCCTTCCTGTGCAACTCAGCAGCATCCTTTGAGCTTTCGGTATCCTCACAGGCTCAGGTCTTCCGGCCGCGACACCACATCCCTCATGTGCGTGTGCGCGTGGCCTGTGCGCCTGCGTGCGCGTGGCCTGTGCGCCTGTGTGTACGTGGCCTGTGTGCACGTGGCCTGTGCGCCTGCGTGCGCGTGGCCTGTGCGCCTGTGTGTACGTGGCCTGTGTGCGCGTGGCCTGTGCGCCTGCATGCGCATGGCCTGTGCGCCTGTGTGTACGTGGCCTGTGTGCGCGTGGGCCTGTGCGCCTGCGTGCGAGTGGCCTGTGCGCCTGCGTGTGCGTGGCCTGTGCGCCTGCATGCACGTGGCCTGTGCGCCTGCGTGTGCGTGGCCTGTGTGCACGTGGCCTGTGCGCCTGCCGCGCGGTCTGGGACGGAGCGCGCGGGCTTTGGAGCTCCGCTACCCGGGCTTCCCTGGTGGTGCAGCGGCTGAGGCTCTGCGCCCCTGATGGCGGGGGGCCCAGGCTCAATCCCTGGTCAGACAGTAGGCCCCATGCGCCCACAACGAAGACCCAGCACACCAGATAAACGTTTCTAAAAGATAAATGGAAAATTTAAAGACAGAGCTACGTTAGCTTGGTTTACGTCTCATCCTTACAACTTGCTTGCTCTCTGGCTTGAGAAAGTCACTGAACTCCTCCGAGCCTCAGCTTCTTGTTCTCCTAACGGCTGTGAGGGGATTAAGCAAGCCAGTGCACACACGGTTTTTAGCACAGTGTCTGGCATAAGCCCTCAATAAATAGTAGCTGTTCTTCTGTCATTGCCTTCTAAAATATAAACTTGCTCGTGCTCTGGGAATGAAACTGTGTGAATGAGAATTCCAGAGGCTTGAGGAGACGCAACCCCTTCCTGTGACTTGACTGCTTCCCGAGTCCTTCCGGAGCAGCGTGGCCTCCTACACCCGGAGAGGGTCCTGAGAGCAGCGCGGCGGCTCCCGGCCTGCAGGAGCCCAGCAGCAGCACGTTTGGGGGTCAGCCCTGCTCCTAAGAAATAAGGGGTGGGCACCACACTTGAAAAAAGAAGATTCTGTTGGATCTAAGAAACTAAGCTTATCCATTTGGGCTTCAGGGCTTTTCAGTTACGCTCTTGAGTTTTTTCATGCTTGACTAAGTTTTTTTTTTCTTTATGTTTCTTTACTTCTAAGTGACAGAATACCACTTCCAAGTTACAGAACTTTCAAATAGTTCTGAACTGAAACCTCTGAACCCAAAGGGGCAAAACTGGGCTGAACAGGAAGGCGCACCGGACTCCGCAGCGCCCGAAGGCTGGAAATGAATCAGTGCGGCCCCCGACCCTCCTGGCGGCCTCCCCGGCCGGCTCCCCTACTCCAGTGCTCACACCTGGAAGAACCACTTTGAACTCTCCTAGCTGCTGCTTCTGGCAACCGCCTCCCATTGCTCTACGATATGCTTATACGGCTGCTCTTGATTCCTCCACCGTTGACGGCATCAGTTCTGCTATGATGGATCGCTATTTTGAATTGAAGCATGTTATTATGCCTGTGTGGATCTTACTTACTTTGTTCCAGACACTCCGTCAGCTCTGCCATCTGCCTGGCTCCTGTCTGACCCTAGGGACCTGCTGCTGTTGTTTGGTTGCCCAGTAGCCTCCCTGGGGCTCTAGGGACCGTAGCCTGCCGGGCTCCTCTCACCATGGGGTCTCCCAGGCAAGAATGCAAGAGTGGACTGTCATGCCCTTCTCTGGGGGTCTTCCCAACCCAGGGATCGAACCCGGGTCTCCTGCACTGGCAGGGGGCTCTCTACCGCTGAGCCACCAGGAAAGCCCCCAGTCTAGTGGCCCAGCGCCCCAGACACTCCAAGGAGCCCCTTTCCTTCAGGGCCTCCTCCCTGAACCGTCTGCCTCCCGCCTCCGGGTGAGTTTGCTGCCCTTCTGCTTTCCGGAGACTTCTCTTCATCCTTTTCCTGGGTTTCCAACCACTCTCCAGTATCTTAGTTCATTGTCTTCCTTGGTTTACCCCTTCATCTGTGTAGGGCATAAATGTCACTCACTTGCTATGCCAAAGTGAATGAAAGGTAGAGATTCGGAGGCCTAGGATGTCTGAAAATCTCTTTTGCCTCGCATTTGAGCCAGTTTATCAGAGGGCCAACCTCGAGATTGAATGCATGTTTCTGAGGATTTAAAACACATTGCTGTAAGAAAACGCCGCGGGAAGAAAAAGCCACCTCTAGGACCCGTTAGTAAAAAGGCCTTTATTGGGCGGTTGCTCTCGGGCAGAACTCCCAAGGACAGGCAAGCGAGGGAAGCGAGGGACTCTGCGAGGTGGGGAGGGGTGCGGGAAGGTTTTATAGTGAGGGCTGGCAGACAGGCCAAGTTTTTCCCATGTAAGGCAACAGGTGCGGACCACAGCAGGGGTTGGTTGCCCATGGTCTTTCTGGCATTTCCCGATTGGATCGGGGCTCCAAGGCCGGCCCCAGGGGTCGGGTCCGTTCCCTGGTTCCGGTTTGGTCATCAGCCGCCCCTGGTGCTGACCGGATGCCCCCTTTCTGGCCACGTTTCAGGCAGCTCGCCCTTTCAATTACTCCCTTTTTTCTGCATATAATGTTGAATAGGGCCTCCCCGGTAGCTCAAATGGTAAAAATTCTGCCTGCACTGCAGGAGACCAGGGTTTGATCCCCTGGGTGGGGAAGATCCCCTGGAGAAAGGAATGGCACCCCACTCCAGTACTCTTGCCTGGAGAATCCCATGGACAGAGGGCCCTGTCCATGGCAGGCTACAGTCCATGGGGTTGCAGAGTCGGACAGGACCGAGTGGCTGGCACTCAGCTGAAATGCTGGATGCCATGCTTGTTTTCATGGAAAACTTTGAGAAAGACCACTTTACCTCTGCTCTTCACAGCAGCCACCTGGGAGTGGGTCATTTCTGTGACGTTTATTTGGAGTCTCCTGGCAGCTGTGAGAGGCAGATCCGAGTCTGAGCTACACGCTACCTTATCGTGAGGTGGGCAGCGGTGAGGAAGAGAAACGCAGTGGTGTTTGGAAGCCCTGGGCTTAAATGGTGCAGCTGACGCAGCCCCTGGGCAGCGGGCCGTCCCCTAACTTGTCTAGGCCTCAAGGTGCCCACCTGTGGAAAGGTGGGCCGTGAATAGTGGAGAATCTCACAAGGGGATGCTTTTGCAAGGCTGTTTTCCTCGGCCTCAGTTCTTAAGCCAGATACGGAAACAGTCCCTGATGTTATTAGATTAGATTTCCTCGGGAAACACTATCGAGACGGCTGAAGCCCGTGCTAGGCTTTTGAAAACACAGTTTTTGCAGTTGTTTTTCAAAATATTCATTTACTTATGACTGCGTTGGGTCTCCATGGCAACACTCCAGCGTCTCCAGGCTTCGAGGCCCCCAGGCATGTGAGAGCTTGGTTCCCCTACCAGGGGTTGAACCCGCGTCTCCTACATTGAAAAGCAGATTTTAACCACTGCATCGCTGGGGAAGTCCTTGAGAACACAGTTTTGAGAAATGAATTTTTGTTTCCCTGTTTTCCACTTACCCTGTGTCTACCCCAGTCTTCCTCATAAATGCCTCTGCTGGGCTTCCGTGACCAAGGAGGAGGCTGCCACGGAAGGTGCTCTCAGTGGCCACGGGCTCTGGGGTCAAGGCCCTGGGTCTTTCACTCATATTATCTAGGGCCTGCTGTTTTAGAATTATACTCAGAACACAGGGTAGGTTGGTTATCCCGGGTGCTTGTGTTTTGCAATTTGTAAATGACCTACTTGGTTCCAAGTCAATTTTTGTGTTGAGGTGAAGCTAATTAGAACTGAGCTGAAGACGGCATAACACCTGGACACTCATTCCTGCAGGCCTGTTGCTTGTACCAGTCCAAGGATACGTCTGACCGCTAACGGATATTTCCTCCTGCTCATTCAGCGCTGGACAAAGGCTGGACTCGGTCACCGAGGAGAGTGCCCCAGCAGCAGGACGAGGCACCCCGAGGGGGGCCGTCACGCCAGCGGCCATGCGAGCTTTGTCTAAGCACCCGCACGTGCTCTGGGGGCCAGGGCGCTGCAGCTCAGTCTCTGCCTGGTTCCAGGCTCTCAGGGCCAGATGACTAATACTTGCTGAGGCTGTGCTGGTGCGGGTAGCTGCTCAGCATGTCCGGCTCTTTGTGGCCCCGTGGACAGTAGCCCAAGAGGCTCCTCTGCCCATGGAATTCTCCAGGGAAGAATATTGGAGTGGGCAGCCATTCCCTTCTCCAGGGGATCTTCCCGAGCCAGGGATGGAATCCGGGTCTCCTGCATTAAAGGCAGATTCTTTACCATCTGAGCCAGCAGGGAAACCCAGATTGTACATATATGTGCATAAATATCTTTTCCCCTCCAGCCTTGAACTTAAATATTAAAGATGACAACTTTATTATTGTTAGAAAGTGTAAGTAAAAGAAAATTCTCGTTTTGTGCACCCAAGCAAAATGACTTCATCAATTTCTCCTTGACTTGCACAAAGGGAATTTGAAGTTAGAGTTCATGCTTTAGAAGGCATTATGTAAGATACTTTTTTTTTAATCCTACACTGCACATCAAACTGACTTTTTATTCAACCGTGAATGATATGGGGATAATTAAGATAAGCTTCTAAAATACTGTATGAAGACAAACAGAAACTTCACTTATATAGTTAAAAGAGACATTTTCATAGTGTTTATTGCCAATGATTGCATTATATAATTGTCATTATAATTATTGGCAGGCATTATGACTATACAGCACTTTTCAATTCACTCATTTTCCATAATATAGAGAAAATTGGTTCATCTAAACAGAACAAAACAAAAGGAAAGACAAAAGGGCTTGACTGTAGCTGTCCTCTGAAAGAACGATGTCCTTTTTAGCAGCAACTTGCAGTAAAATTAGCCGATTCTCAGCTTGCTTTACGCTTTTTTCAGTTTCTTTCAAAGTCATTTCAGGTTTCATCTCTGATGCAGCTTAGCTTCACTCCATCTGCGTGGAACGGAAAGGATTTAGGAGTGTGGGAGTAACTGGGAAAAAAGGCAGCACGGCAGGACAGAATCTGCTTGAAAGACAGTGACGCTGGTGGACAGGGTGATGGTGCCTGGGGCCTTGCTACTCAAATATGGGCCCAAACACCTACATCCCTCAGAGGGTCTTGTTAGGAATGCAGATTCTCTGGCCAACAGGTGCGTGAAAAGACGCTCAGTACTGCTGATCATCAGCGAGATGCAAATGGGAACCACAGTGAGGTATCACCTCACCCCTGCCAGAGTGGCCTCATCAGAAAGAGCACAGACAGCAAGTGCTGGAGGAGGGGGTGCAGACAGGAGAGCCCTGGGCACTGCTGGGGGTGGGTGTGCAGACAGGAGAGCCCTGGGCACTGCTGGAGATGGGGGTGCAGACAGGAGAGCCCTGGGCACTGCTGGAGGGGGGGTGCAGACAGGAGAGCCCTGGGCACTGCTGGAGGGGGGTGCAGACAGGAGAGCCCTGGGCACTGCTGGAGGGGGGGTGCAGACAGGAGAGCCCTGGGCACTGCTGGAGGAGGGTGTGCAGACAGGAGAGCCCTGGGCACTGCTGGGGGTGGGTGTGCAGACAGGAGAGCCCTGGGCACTGCTGGAGGGGGTGCAGACAGGAGAGCCCTGGGCACTGCTGGAGGGGGTGTGCAGACAGGAGAGCCCTGGGCACTGCTGGGGGTGGGTGTGCAGATAGGAGAGCCCTGGGCACTGCTGGAGGGGGGGTGGAGACAGGAGAGCCCTGGGCACTGCTGGAGGGAGGGGTGCAGACAGGAGAGCCCTGGGCACTGCTGGGGGTGGGGGTGCAGACAGGAGAGCCCTGGGCACTGCTGGGGGTGGGGGGTGCAGACAGGAGAGCCCTGGGCACTGCTGGGGGTGGGTGTGCAGACAGGAGAGCCCTGGGCACTGCTGGAGGGGGGTGCAGACAGGAGAGCCCTGGGCACTGCTGGGGGGGGGTGCAGACAGGAGAGCCCTGGGCACTGCTGGGGGTGGGTGTGCAGACAGGAGAGCCCTGGGCACTGCTGGGGGTGGGGGTGCAGACAGGAGAGCCCTGGGCACTGCTGGAGGGGGGTGCAGACAGGAGAGCCCTGGGCACTGCTGGAGGGAGGGGTGCAGACAGGAGAGCCCTGGGCACTGCTGGGGGTGGGGGTGCAGACAGGAGAGCCCTGGGCACTGCTGGGGGTGGGTGTGCAGACAGGAGAGCCCTGGGCACTGTTGGCGGGGGGCAGACTGGCACAGCCGCTGTGGAGATCAGCGTGGGCGCTCCTCAGAAAGCTGAAAGGAGCCTTGCCACGCGACTCAGCTCCCACGCCTGGGTGTGAAGTGAAAGTGTGAGTTGCTCAGTCACGTCCTACTCTACGTACCCCATGGACTGTAGCCGCCGGTACAGATTTCTGGAAGAAACAGAAACAATAATTCAACACCCCAATATTCACAGCAGCATTACTTACAGTAGCCAAGATATTGAAGCAGTCTAAATGCTCATCAGCAGATGAGTGGGTAAAGACGATGTGGTGCATAGACGCAACAGTCCAAAAAAGAAAAGAAATTTTCCATTTGCAGCAACATGGATGGACTTGCAGGGTATTACACTCAGTGAGATAAGCCAGAGAAAGACAGATATGCATGACATCACATGTGTGGAGTCTAAAACTACAGCAGACTAGTGAATATAACAGAAAAGATCCACAGAGAGCAGAGCAGCGGTTACCAGTGAGGAGAGAGAAAGGAGGACGGGCCAGACAGGAGGAAGGGACTGAGAGGCCCAAAGATCTAGTTCAGTTCAGTCCAGTCACTCAGTCGCATCCAACTCCTTACGACCCCATGGACTGTGGCACACCAGGCATCCCTGTCCATCACTAACTCCCAGAGCTTGGACATGAGCTCAAACTCAAGTCCATCGAGTCGGTGATGCCCTCCAGCCATCTCATCCTCGGTCGTCCCCTTCTCCTCCTGCCCTCAATCTTTCCCAGCGCCAGGGTCTTTCCCAGTGAGTTAGTTTTTCGCATCAGGTGGCCAAAGTATTGGAGTTTCAGCATCAGTCCTTCCAATGAACATTCACGACTGATTTCCTTTAGGATGGACTGGTTGGATCTCTTTGCAGTCCACGGGACTCTCAAGAGTCTTCTCCAACACCACAGTTCAAAAGCATCAGTTCTTCTGTGCTCAGCTTTCTTTATGGTCCAACTCTCACATCCATACATGACTACTGGAAAAACTATAGCTTTGTCTATACAGACCTTTGTAGGCAAAATAATTCTCTGCTTCTTAATATGCTGTCTAGGTTGGTCATAGTATAAAGCAAATAAGCTGCTAGGATACACTGTACAGCACATGGAAAATAGCCAATATTTTAAAACTATAAATGGAATATAGCCCTTAGACTTGTGAATCACTGTGCTGTACACTTGAAAGTTACAGTTTTGTGCATGAACTACACATCCCAAAAAGTAAAATTTGAGGGCTTTCCTGGTGTCAGGACTTCCCAGATGGCGCTAGCGGTGAAGGACCTGCCTGCCAGTGCAGGAGACGTGAGACCCGGGTTCAGGCCCTGGGGGAAGATCCCCGGAGAAGGGAATGGCAGCCCACTCCAGGGTCTTGCCTGGAGAATCCCAGGGACGGAGGAGCCTGGCGGGCTGCAGCCCACGGGGTGGCAGAGTCGGTCGCGGCCGAGTAGCTCACTGTCGCTTCCCTTCAGGGTTCCCTGTGCCGGACTCTTTGGCTATCTGCTTTACACGTGGTCAATCCCAACTCCCCAGTCCACCGCACATTTGTCTACATCTGTGTCTCGGTTTCTGCTTTGCAAACAAGTTCATCTACACCATTTTTATAGAGTCCACATACACACATTAATAGATGATGTTTGCTTTCTGTCTCACTCACTGCCGCTTTACCTCTCTTATCTTCCCACCGTCTTTGGGTTTATGCTGCTATGTTTTCCCTCTAAATCTTTTTTTTTTTAATTTAATTTTATGTATTTATTTTTAATTGGAGAATAAATGCTTTATGATATTGTGTTGGTTTCTGTCGTACAAGAACGTGAATCAGCCATAAGTATACAGATATCCCCTTCCTCTAAGTCTTAAGATGGCTCTTTTTCTTACTAAGTTTTAGATTTTATTTCCTAACAAAAATACCTAAGTTATAAGTTGTTCTCTAAGCGCCACTTTAGCTGCATCTGGCACATTTTGGTATGTAACTTTTGGTTTCTGTTTAGTTCTAAATGTTTTCATTCTATTGTGATTTTTAAATTTTTATTTGTCTTTATTTCTGGCTGTGCTGGATCTTCACAGGCTCTGCTCCAGGCGCAGCGAGCGGGGGGCTGCGCTCCAGTGGCGGCAGCAGGCTTCTCACTGTGGCGGCTTCTTTATGGGGAGCATGCATTCTGCAAGCGCAGTTTTTGCTGGCCTTTCTTTATGAAAACTCACATCCAGGATGGAGCTGATATTGGCAACAGGACTAGTTCTGTTAGAAACAGTTGCCCTTAGAAGTTCTGAAACGCCTTGGAAAACCACGCACTAGGATTTCTGAAGAAGCACCGCTAGGGTAATGAGAAGTCTGAAATAATTCTCAGTGTCAAACAATAAGGGGATGTCTTAAAGTGGAAGGATGGTGTGGGTTGCTTTCAACTCTTAGCAAGCTCAAGACCACTTTTCTAAAGCAATAAATATTTTGCAATCCCCCTTTGTTATCCTGAAATGAAATTCACAGGCAATATACCTAGGCAAGTGCATTAAAAAAAGGGGGCCGGATAGAATGGCCTGACTATAACATTAAACAAGTCAAATAGGATAAAAATCCTAAGCATTTTTAATCCATTCATGTCCAATGGGGAAAACAAAACACTCTAGGTATTTCAAACAGAAGTTAATCCAGGGAACTGGTTATAAAAGTTTGGGAAGGGCTGAAGAGCAGAGAGGAAGCCAGGCTGGTCCAGGGTTAGGAGCCACACGGAGTCACCACCCCCCAGAATTGGAGAAGCAGGAGGAAAGAGAGCGATGCAGGGCCTCCCAAGGCCAGGCCGCTGCGGCCGCCACCACGCGCAGCACGCCGCCCGGAGCCCGGGAAAACATCGGCTCCCGGGTTAGGAGCCACATGGAGTCACCACCCCCTGGAACTGGAAAAGAGAGAGGGAAGAGAGAGATGCGGGGACTCTATGCGCCGCGGCCGCCACCACATGCAGCGCGCAGCCCGGAGCCCGGGAAACACCGGCTCGCCGCGCTCCAGCCTCCCCAGTGCTTCCCGCTGGCAGACGCTCAATGCAGCCAGAGGAGGAGGAATCTGGAATATATAACTTGGAGGTTTCCGACCCCGGAGATGGAGCGCAGGGCTTGGAAGGGGTACAGAGCTGACAGATAACAGTTGCAACTTGCAAATTTTTAGGTGCAGCTACATTTGAAGATATAATGAAGAAAACAGATGCTCAAATCTGCTTTTGAATAAGTTGGACTTAATACAAGATAAGCAAGATAAGGCACCGCTATGCTTGTAGATACTTTCTGCATCTGACGTTGCAAATAAAAGGCTGATAAGTGTATTTCCCTGTAATGTGTACACATGCTAAGCTGCTTCAGTCGTGTCCAACTCTTTCCAACCCCATGGACTGTAGCTGGCCAGGCTTCTCTGTCCATGGGATTCTCCAGGCGAGAATACTGGAGTGGGATGTCATGCCCTCATGCCCTCCTCCAGAGGGTCTTCCTGACCCAGGGACGGAACCCACGTCTGTGTGTCTCCTGCACTGGGAGGCGGGTTCTTCACTAGCACCGTCTGGGGTTCCCTGTGTGTACATTCATCATAGAGGCAGAGACTACAGGACAGATGGACCCAGGTGGCTAGAATTCTGACTCAGTGCTGGGAGTGGCTTTCCTATTGCTGATAAGGTTTTCCAAACGGTTGAATTGAAAACTCATAGTAAAAGGTATAAACAAAACAAAACTCATCAGTTGCATTGCTATGAAATTCAGTGTACGCTAAAACCAGGCCAAAAGGCTTTGTGGTTATACGTAAAGGGAGCTGGGTCTTGGGCTGAAATCATTTTAAGATTTTTTACCGCTGTTGTAAATATCCACCAGGACATTCAAAATTTGAGCTGGACTAAGGTTTGCAGAACACCTAGTTTCTGGCCTCTTGCCTTCTAAGTGCCAGCTACACATCCCTCCCCAGCTCTCTGCACTCCCACCCTGGCTGTGACAGCGGGAAATGCCTCCACCAGCTTCTGGTCCTCTCCGAAGTGGCAGTACTGCTCCTCGTAAGGCCGCTGAGGCAGCGGTGCGCTCTTGACATGGAAACATCATGAGCTATTGAATGAAAAGGAGTTTCTAGAGCAGTATTACAGGATGACAGAGGGTGAGATGGTTGGATGGCATCATCAGCTCAAGGGACATGACTCTGAGCAAACTCCAGGAGACGGTGAAGGACAGGGAAGCCTGGCGCGCTGCAGTCCGTGGGGTCGCAGAGAGTCAGGCACGACTGAGCAACTGAACCACAAATTATAGAATGACTGTCTGATTATTTTAGAAACTATTTATACGTATAGATGAGGAAAGATTCAGCATATAGAAGTCAAAGTGTTTAACAACAGTTATCTCTGAGGTTGGAATTTGAGGAATAATTTTTTTCTTTTATCTTGTTCAATCACTCAGTCGTGTCTGACTCTTTGTGACCCCATGGAATGCAGTACGCCAGGCCTCCCTGTCCAGCACCAACCCCTGGAGCTTGCTCAAGCTCATGTCCATTGAGTAGGTGATGTCATCCAACCATCTCAGCCTCTGTCATTCCCGTCTCTTTCTGCCTTCAGTCTTTCCTAACATCAAAGTCTTTTCCAATGAGTTGGCTCTTTGCATCAGGTGGCCAAAGTATTGGAGTTTCAGCTTCAGCATCAGTCCTTCCAGTGAATATTCAGGATTTTTACAATTTTCTTCTTGGGAAATTGTAAAATGCATTCAACAACAATAAAACCCGAAAACCAACAGGTCAGGCCAGGCACACATGGGAGTGAGGATCCTTCTTGGCTCCAAGGACCAGTCAGCCGCCAGATCTGTCAATAATGGCTGGCAGCTTGACACAGATGCCTGTTACAAGCATTTGCTCAAACTCCGGTCCTCCCAGAGACGCCACCTCCTTCCTGCACATAAACTATTCTTTGATGCTCACTGAGCTTCCAGGATAGTGAGCAGGGCCTTTCTTTGGGCAGGTGCCCCTGATCCAAATGAGGCCATGCTATGTTACACTGTTGGCTTTACAGCACAAGGTTTTCCTTAAGAATCAGAGCCTCCGCTGACCCAAGCACTTGGTGCTGTACAAACAGTTCATCCTCATGCCTGTGCCACGAGTCTCAGGTATAAATCCCCTAACGGAGCAACCCAGTCCCCGTCTCAGACAACCACTGCCCTCCACGGGCCAAGCCGCGGCGGCAGCACCAGCGTGATGCCTGGAGGCAGGCGGGCGGCAGGCTGGATGTTGCTGGCCAGCCTGTCGCTGGGGGCCCCACCAGGGAACCGGGAGGATGGCAAGATGGGGACAGCCACGTGGTGCTGCTGGCAGGCAGCCCATTGGGACTGAACCGCACACACGGTCTCCAAACCCAGCCCCCAGCCCCCACGACCTCTGCCTTGCATGGGGCCTGGCGTGTGGATCACCGAGCGGGGCTCTACCTGACGCGCACACATCCCCTAAGCCTGCACGCCTGGGCCAAGACCAGGGATGGCTTCCAGATGTGGGCCTCGCATCGGGGCCAGCCATCAGGAGGCTGCTTATTTGAACAAAGACTGTAAGTACTCAAAGAGCCCCAAGGTCCAAAGAAGGCTGCCAAGACCTGGCGAGCAGATGAGTGCAGAGCGGACCTTAATTTACAGCTCCAGGAGAGGAAAAACCCGCGTTCTGTGGGCCACATTGACACGTGTGAAGCTGGAGCGTCTGCTCTTACAGGACAGGTGATGGCTTCGTTCATGGCATTAGAATCGGGCTGAGACTCCAGCAAGAGTGGAATTCTGGGCTGAGGACAGGCTTCTGTTTACGACATCCCATCTCTCGACCCCACACCCCTTTCCACACCAGCCTGTAACCTGCATTCTCTGGCAGCATTTTACAGCTTTTCAGTGAGGTGGCCCCTTTAGTGGACACACTTTCTTCTGCTCATAACCACGTGGCTGGAGAATCTCCCCCTTGAGAGGAGAAACCAAAACGAAGAGATACCGTTAGTCATTGTCTCTGGAAGAGGGCAGGGATTTGGCTGCGACTCTTCACTCCCAGGAAAAATTTGCTCCTCTGGCCGAGCTGTCACAGGCTGAACTGTGTTGCCTCCCAAATTCGTCTGTTGAAGTCTTAGCCCCCAGCACCTCAGGAGATTGTATTTGGAAAGGGGTAATTAAATTAAAATGAGGTGATGAGGGTGGGCCCTGATTCAATCCAACAAGTGTCCTCCTAAGAAGAGATAAGGATATAGACACACGCAGAAGGACGGCCCCATGAAGACACGGGGAGGGGGCTTGGCTGGCAGCTCAGTGGTAAAGGATCCGCCTGCCAATGCAGGAGACACGGGTTCGATCCCTGGTGCAGGAAGAGCAAATGTGCCTCGGGGCAACGAAGTCCGTGCCACAGCTACTCAGCCTGAGAGCTAGAACGCGGGAGATGGAACTAGGGAAGTCCGCGCCCGCACTCTGCAGCGAGAGGAGCTCCCACTAGCCTCGACGGAAGAAAACCCCAAGCAGCAACAAAGACTCTGCACAGCCAGAAATGGATAAATGATTAAAAAGAAAGACACGGGGAGAAGACAGCCATCCTCAGGCCGAGGAGAAGGGCCCTGGAGGGAACCAGCGCTGCCATGCCTTCAGCCGGGCCTCCAGCTGCCAGGAAAGCGAGGCAGTGCACCCCCGCTGGCTGAAGCCACTGGCCTGCAGCGACGGCGAGGGCAGGGGCGTGCCTGGCGAGCGCTGGGGCCGTGACCTTGCTGGCTGGGCCAGCCTGCAGCGCGGCGGGGTGCAGGAGCCGGCGCGCGGGCCTGGGCGCGAGGACTCCGCCGTCTCCCGCGTGTGTCATGCCCTGGCGCTGCCGTGGCGGGCGGTCAGCGCCGCGCTCCCAGCCCCGGCTCTGTGTGGGCCTAAAGGACAAGGCCCCCACTGAGGACAGAGGAGGGGGGGTGCTTTCTCAGGCCCTGAGGATGGAGGTGCCCTGGGGCAAGCCCGGACCCAGGCAGGGGCAGGGGCGCGTGCCCACTGGCGGGGCAGCCTCCCTGGGCCTCAGGAACAGCTCGTGGGTGGCTAAGGAGTGCAGGTCCTTCGGCACGCTGGTGCCTGTCTGTTCCATCCCCGCGCAGGTCACAGGCAGAATCTGTGTTTCACCAGCTGTGATACCGTGGGGAACCAGCCCCTGTTTGGGGGTACAAAGCAAGGATGAGTGTCCTTTCCCAGAGTTAAGGATTCAGTGAGATGATGCATACAAAGTCGTGGCACTCTCTCTTACTTCTGGAGTACCTTCTGTGTGCCGGTACCGTTCTATGATTTGAGGATATAGTAGAAAACTAGAGTAAAAACACCCCCATCCTCACAGAACTTCTGTTGTGGAAAAGGAGAAACTATGAAGGAAACAAACGCGGAAAGTGACTCAGAAGGAAGGGCTGGTGCCCGGGGCGCCCAGGCCAGGCGAGGCGAGGGGGACCCGAGTGCGGGGCCTGTGGCCTCCAGCCGTGTGAGCACCGCACAGACTAGACTCTGGCAAGGCTGGCGCCTCAGGGAGGACAGGCTGGAAAATCTCTGCTCGTTGGCCCAGGAAATGACTAGGAAGTGTATGCCCAGGGTATGCATTTCCCAGATGAGGGGAAAATGCCTCCTGGTTGAAAACAAAGTGAGTTTGGAAGTTCCTCAAAGTATTACACAGACTTGGCAGAGACCCAGCAATTGCATTCTGAGGTACCAGCTCCAAAGACCTGAAAGCAGGGGCTCAGTCCAGCGTTCGCGGCAGCACTGGCGAGAGGAGGGAGCTGTCCAGTGGCCCATCAACAGGTGAGCAGGCACCAAAAGGGGGAACATGAGTAAGTGTACAATGGAATATTATTAAGTACAGCGGAATCTTACTGAGCCTTCACAAGGAATGAAATTCTGATGCACACGAGATGTGGATGAGTCTTGAGCGCATTGTTATGCCATAAGAAATAAGCCAGACGCAAAAGGACAACTCGTGTACAATTCCCACACACACAAGGCACGCAGAACAGTAAATTCACGGGCAGCAAGCACAGTGGTTACCCGAGTCAGGGGAGGAAGAATGAGGAGCTGCCGCTGAATGAGAATGGCGTTGCTGCTCAGGCTGATGGGAGAGTCCTGCAAGTAGGTCTGTAAGTGGTGTGAGCTCTGGAAGTGGTGATGGTGTCGAGTGCTGCGAATACTGAAAGCCACTGTACTGCACACTGGGAAACAGAACACCACGGCAAGTTTTATGTTATGCAGTTTTCACCACAAGAACAAGACATAAGTAAAAATGAAGCGATTACCCCAGATCTTAGAGCTAGGGGGTTTCAGGTGCTGAACCTGGAACCCTGGGATCCAGTTCCCCGGCCCAGCTTTCTCCAGAAATAGAAAGGGAAACTGTCAGTCACCCAGTTGTGTCCACCTCGTCACAGCTCCATGGACTGTTGCCTGCCAGGCTCCTCTGTTCATGGAAACAGAAACCACCCTCTCAACTGTGGCCAGCACTTGCAGCCACAGCAGGGGTTCCGGAAGTCGTTCAGTTTCCTTCCTCTGTTCCTTCTTAACTGCCTTTCCTGCCCTCCCTCTCAGTCTCTTCTGAGGTACGGAGCAGTCGTGAAGTGATTAGGGCAGAGGAGCCTGGTAGGGTACAGCCAATGGGACGGCAGAGTCGCACACGACTGAGCAACTTCCCTCTCACTTTGAGTCATTAAATGAGGGCTTCCCAGGAAGGTTCAGTAGTAAAGAACGTGCCTGCCAACGCAGGATCTCCTGGAGGGGGCACGGCAACCCACTGCAGTGTTCTTGCCTGGAGACTCCAGTGGACAGAGGAGCCTGGCGGGCTACACTCCATGGGGGTGCAGAAGAGTCGGACACGACTGAGTGCTGTTTAGGCGGTAGCAGCCACTGAGGCCACCCTGTGCACTGACTAGGAGCCTGCGCCCTGGAGTCGGGCCACCTGAGTTCAGCTTCCAGCTCGGCCACATCCTGGGCGGCTGCTTTGGGGCAAGTCTCTCAAACTCTCCATTCCTCAGTGTCCCTGCCCATCAGGACTCCTAGCCTGGCGTTGTCAGGGCTGAGCGTGTGTCTCCACTGTTAACGCCACAGGGCTGAAAGAGCTGCTTCAGAGGGAGGCACGCTGGCCAGCGCAGAAGCTTGTTGGATTCTTCACCCCCTTCTGCATGATTCTTACAGCCCCCAGACTCTTCTAGAATGCTGCATCCGAGGCAAGAGGAAGAGCCAAGATGCACATCCTTACTTACTCAGGGATGTCCAGTGACCTCGCAGTTCCTGTCCCAGTTTCAGGGCACAGTTCATAAACTACTAGGCTGCGATGAGAGTGAAAGTGTCAGTTGCCCAGTCATGCCCAAGCCTTTGCGACCCCACGGACTGTAGCCTGCCAGGCTCCTCTGTCCATGGGGTTTTCCAGGTAAGAACACTGGAATGGCTTGCCATTCCCTTCTCCAGGGGATCTTCTCAACCCAGGGGTCGAACCAGGGTCTCCTGCTCTGCAGGCAGATTCTTTACCGTCTGAGCCACCAGGGAAGTCCTAGGCTGTGAGAGTTCAGCCGCTCAGTCGTGTCCAACTCTTTGCGACTCCATGAATCGCAGTACGCCAGGCCTCCTTGTCCATCACCAACTCCCCGGAGTTCACTCAGACTCACGTCCATCGAGTCCGTGATGCCATCCAGCCATCTCATCCTCCATCGTCCCCTTCTCCTCCTGCCCCCAATCCCTCCCAGCATCAGAGTCTTTTCCGATGAGTCAGTTCTTCGCATGAGGTGGCCAAAGTACCGGAGTTTCAGCTTTAGCATCAAAAGTGCCATTTAAACACCAACACAACATTGAAAAGCAATTTTCCTCCATTTAGAAAAATAAAAATTTTTAAGAAGTATAAATTAAAAATCGATCTGCTGCAGATCTGAAGCCTAATAAATGGTGGACTTTGGCAATAAAAGTGAAACCACTCTTGCTAACAAGACAAAACTGTGCCGTCCACACACACCGGGAAGCACGGCGCCTCCCGTTATCAGTGCTGCCCCCTCTGGGCAGCTGGAGAACTGCAGCCAAGGCACAGACGGCCCGGGGGTGCTGCAGGCACAGGCCTGACCGTATTATGTTTCCCTGACATAAGCCTGCGCCCGATTCTGTTCCCTCTGTTCTCGCTAAATGGATTTGTGAGATACTTACAATGCTCCTGTTCCCATGAAATGAGGCTTAAAGAAAAGAAAAAGACAGACAGCCTCTGGGAACCCAAGGAGCTGCCAGGCCGTCTGGGCTCTGGGGCCTGCCCGGGGCTCCTGGAGGCCTGGGAGTGCTCCCCTGGAGGCCTGGGAGTGCTCCCCCTGGAGGCCTGGGAGTGCTCCCCCTGGAAGCCTGGGAGTGCTCCCCTGGAGGCCTGGGAGTGCTCCCCCTGGAAGCCTGGGAGTGCTCCCCTGGAGGCCAGGGCCTGGAGGACATTGCTTCCCATTGCTGTCCCTGCTTCACCAGCCTGTGACTTGATGTCTAGAGGCCTGGTGATGAGACCAGCATGTTCCACTCCACATTTTAAGGGCTTCCCGGGTGGCTCAGTGGTAAGGAACCCACCAGCAATGCTGGAGACACAGGGGGCAGGTTCTGTCCCTGGGTCGGGAGGATCCCCTGGAGGAGGGCATGGCACCCCCACTCCAGTGCTGTCACCTGGAGAATCCCATGGACAGAGGAGCTTGGCGGGCTATAGCCCATGGGATCGCACAGAGCTGGATACCACTGAGCTTGCACACAGTTTAAACTTTTACATGGAAAGGAAAAAAAACACTGTAGGCTAATTTTTTTCTAAATGACAAATGTAAAAATTAAAAATCTTGCAGTTCATATGATAAAACAGGGATGCTGCCGCTAAGTTGCTTCAGTCATGTCCAACCCTGTGTGACCCCATAGACACAGCCCACCGGGCTCCCCCGTCCCTGGGATTCTCTAGGCAAGAACACTGGAGTGGGTTGCCATTTCCTTCTCCAATGCATGAGAGTGAAAAGTGAAAGTGAAGTCATTCAGTCGTGTCCAACTCCTAACAACCCCATGGACTGCAGCCCACCAGGCTCCTCCACCCATGGGATTCTCCAGGCAAGAGTATTGGAGTGGGCTGCCATGATAAAAGTTCTAAAAAAAAAAAAAAAAAGAGCGCCTAGAAATAAGATAAAAGAAAGAGAATCCAGTAGAAAATGTGGGCATCATGGACAGAAAGCATCCCTGAAACAAGTTTTCATCCACTGCACTGGCAAAAATCCTAGTTTTTAATACCACGCTCTGTCAGCTGGTCTGTGGAGAGACAGGCACTATGGAATGTTGCTGGTGGGATGTGAACTGGTATTGCCCTTATGGAGGGGATTGTGTCTCATCCATCAAACGTCAGGGTTAGGGTTAGGGTTAGGACTCTGAGCTTTCACTGCTGAGGGCCTGGGTTCAATCCCTGGTCGGGGAGCTGAGATCTCGCAAGCTGTGTGGTGCGGACAAAAGAAAAAGATTACGAACGCATGACCCCTTTTCTGAGAATGCACCGCCTGGCCGCGGGCAGGCACAGAAGAGGACGTGTGCAGGAGGGTGCTCACCGCAACCTTGCCTGGGACAGGAAACTGCAACCAGCAGGGGGCTCTTCCCAGACCAGGCCTCCCTGGGTTGGACGCGAGGCTGCTGAAACAAGAGGGGCGTGTCCTCGGCAGATGCGAGAGCGCTCCGCTGTGTCTCTTGGAGAAAAACAAGCGAACTTCAGGGCAGTGCGTATGACTTGCCACTTTGTGTAGCAAAAGGGGTGGAAGATAAGAGTTTATATTTGCATTCTCTTGGCTTTGCAAGGCGAATCTGAAGGGATTTAGGGAAAAGCTACCGAAAGAGCTTATCTGTTAGGTGGGGAGTCTGGATGGATGGAGAAAGGCTTGGAGACAGACTCTCCATCCTCCCTTTCTGTACTGACCACTGAAAGGAAGAGAGGGCTTCCAATTCAGACTTCACTAAGTATGTTCTTATAAGGGGGTAGGGCAGATTCGCCTGTGTCACACCGGGAGAATAAGCAGCCCAGCATTTCTGAAACTGTGCACACAAAGCTTTTCCAGGAAGCATCTTGGCTGTATCCTGTTCACAGGGGAAAACTACAAGTTTTTGGAAGATGGACATGTCAATTAGCCAACAGCAGAGGACGGGCTGAATTAACTGTGGTTGAGTCACAAGACAGAACAGTAAAAGCTAATTAAAAGAACATGAAGTACAGCTGACCCTTGAACAACTGGGGGAGATGGGTGCTATCCCACTTCCTGCGATGGAGAATCTGCACGTGACTCCCTGGCTGACCCTCCTGTCCACGGTCCTACATCCGGGGGATTCAACAGGCCATGGGTCTTGCAGTACTGTAGTGCATAGTTTTTGAATAAGATCCATGAAGTTCAAATCTGTGCAGTTCAAGGGTCAACCGTATATGTATTGATGTGTCTTTGAATGGGAAAGTTGGTCATTGAATGGAAAAGCAGATTACATATTTGTATGATCTGATGTAATATTTGTAAAAATGTAGACATAGGGATAAATTCTTTGAGAATAATACACCAAAACGTCATCAGCGTTTATAGCTACATAGTAGGGCATGATCAATTTAAATTTTACTTATCTAACTTTTTAAAAATTATGAATCAATACTGGAATTAAAGTTAATTTAAAAGAATCTTCCCAATATATGTGTATATTTGAAAAGATAATTTTAAATGCTGGGATCATTACTATACATCCTGTTATGGAACCTGCTTTTTCAGCTTGAAGGTGAAGGTGAAGTCGCTCAGTCGTGTCCGACTCTTTGCGACCCCATGGACTGTAACCTACTAGGGCTTCTCCATCCATGGGATTCTCCATGGAATGGATTGCCATTTCCTTCTCCAGGGGATCTTCCCAACCCAGGGATTGAACCCAGGTCTCCCACATTGGAGGCAGACGCTTTAACCTCTGAGCCACCAGGGAAGACCTTCATTAAACGCTAATGCTGGGAAACTGGAGGAAAGAGGAGAAGGGGACAACAGCGGATGAGATGGCTGGATGGCATCACTGACTCAGGGGACATGAGCTTGCACAAACTCTGGGAGACGGTGAAGGACAGGGAAGCCTGGTGTGTGGTTGGAGTCAAAAACAGTCGGACACGACTTAGCGACTGAACAACAGAACGCATCTCAGGGGGACTGAGTGGAGGGGCTAAAGCTTCTGTGTCCGTTTGCTTTATTTTTTCCTCATTTGGATCTTCTGAGTTTTCTACTGTAAACATTTAGCAATTTATGCAATTAAGAAATAAACAATTTTTAAAAGAAATAGTTGGTGGCTTTCGAAGCTCTTTTGGGGCAGTCTGCACACAATTTATGGGAAAGCAGCCAGGGCCTCGATAACTCCACGTGGAGAAACAGACACTGAGGTTAGGAGGTTTGCTGGGAGATCCTGGGCCATCAGAGTGAGGCTGGGTCTGGACCCCGGTCTCCAACACACGGCTCCTTCTGCCGCTGTGCACCTTCCAGAGTCCTCCCAGATGTCTAGAAGGCTCCATCTTAGTTCCTGCTCCACTAGGAAAGCATACAAAGCCGTCTGCGATGCCCAGTGAAAGTGCACAAGAGGAAGGGCTCCCCGACACGAGGGAGCATCCCTCAGGAGATGCTCGGTTCAGGGCCCTGTGTTGAAATACAGTGACGTTCTCAAGAATCCTCTTCCCACCTTTCCCTGAATAGGCTTGCCACTGCATGCGGGCAGATTCACAAATATTTCTAGAGGAAGTTATTTCCACTGAAAGAAAAGAAAAGGTAATCCCCAGTTACAGATTTTTTAAAAATGTTATTAAAGGGTAAACTAATATTTTTACCTCTGAATTTCAATGCTTAGGTAGTTAGCTCAGAGGCACTTGATCAGTCTTGGATGGTTGCCATAAATGAGTGGACAGATGGAAGGATGATTATTTGAGATGCATTACTTGAAAGAGGGAAGGAAGAAAAAGGAAGGTAGGCAGGCAGGAAGGGTTGGGGGAGGCTGCTCGGCTTGGTTGGAGAGATGAACCGAAAATGGCTGGGATGGAAGAAAGATGGCTGGCTCCCAAGCAGGAGGGATGTGATGGAGCAATGGGTTGGTGGATGTAAAGCTAGAATGATGGATGGATGGAATAAATAGATAAAGCTGAAATTGATAGTGAAGTATAACGAGACTCTTATTCAAGTACTGGGGCCTGGCATAATTCATAATTCTCCTCTGTTGTGCTGGGTTAGTCGTTCAGTCGTGTCCAACTCTTACAGCCCCCTGGACTGGAGCCCACCAGGCTCCTCTGTCCATGGGATTTCCCAGGCAAGAAAACTGGGGTAGGTTGCCATTTCCTCCTCCAGGGGATCTTTCTGGTCCAAGGATCGAGCTCACGTCTTCTGCACTGCAGATGGATCCTTTACCACTGAACCACCGGGGAAGCAGCAGCTGTCTTCCAGGAAGGATGGAGATTTCACAGCTTCATATACGAGCCTCTCTAACAGCCGCCGAGGTGGACGCAGGGCTCCCCACTGGGACCCGTCCTCCTCACAACCGTGAACGGCAGAGAGGGTAAGAAGAGGCTGAAAGGAGGACGTGCAAGAGGCAGCACCTTTGTTTCTGGGGAGGCAGTGAACTGAAACCCCCTTGCGGACAATGAATGTCCAAGCTAGGCAGAGACTTTGTAAACTACTGGGCGTTTAAGAGAAACTTGTAGAGCACAAAAGGGAACAGAAGAAGAGAGCGGGGTCATGAAAACCACTCAGTGGGATCGGACAGGCCACCCCGCCGCGGGCAGGGCCACGGCTAAGTGGCGTGAGCCACGCCGCCTGCCCTGGCGTTCTTCCCGTCACTCCCCAAACCTTTTTTCCATTTCATTTTAAGAGTGCCAAAAGGTGTGTTTCTAATTCTGTTCCTCTCCAGTTCTTTTTATAGTACTCAACCCTGGGCAGATGTCAGGAACACGAAGGCGCGTCATCTTTCGGAGGCTAAGTCAGCCGGGAGTGGGGGCACCTGAACCCCGGCCCCTGCGCCACCTGCTGCTTGCGGCACCAGCTGCCCCTGCGCGGTCTCTCGAGCGCACGTCTGCCACTGACGGCCGGCCAGGCCGCTAGCAAAGCTGGCGGACAAGGCACACACTCGGGTGTTTGTGTAATGAGAAGCAAAGCCCCGGGCTTCCTGCAACCCCTCCCAAGGTTCGCAAGAGGATCAAGAGGCGGCAAGGCCCATTCAGACAAGGCCAGCAAGCACCAGGAAGCGCCGGGGCACATTTCTGGCCCCGAGAAAGGTTTCTTGGCCTGGTCTTTGTGCCGCCGGTGAAAGAAGCGTGCTCTCCTGCAGGCTTGGCATCAAGGCGCAATAGCAGATGCTGCCCGAGCCCGTCCACACCCTTGTCCGTCCCCTTCAGCGATGACAGGCTGGAATTCCAATGGCCAGGACCTCGTCCTGTGGCCCGAAGACTTTCTCTTGACCTGGAGCACCTGCCCAGCGACCGGTGCAGCAGGCCACAGAGCCCAGGAACGGAAGCCTCTGGAGCAGCTGCCCAGCAGGGCGGGACAAGGAGTGGTGAGTGGGCACCCTGGCTCCCTCACCCCCAGACGGGGCACTCTCAGAGGCAGTCTGCACTGGCTTCCAGAGCTTTCTGAGCAGGTCTAAGCCCCACTCACCCACTGAACGTGGTTTGGCATCACCTGCTCAGCTGTCTTCCCTATCTTGTCCTGTGTCCCCACGCCCCTGCCAGCGTCTCCTGGGGTCATCTTCCAAACAAACTGCTCCATCTGGAGTCTGTCTTAGGTCAGATTCAGAGAGATCCCAAAGACGGGCGCCCACCTCGGCCAGTGGGAGGCTGCTGTGGAGGGTGGAGGGATTGGTGACAGATTCCCTCCCAAAACCAGAAGTGTGGCTCCTTCTGGAGCCTGAGCTGTAGCACAGGGCTTGGAGGCCCCGTGCTGCACTTTGGGGTCTCTCCGGCCTCTGTCCCAGGAGCAGTAAGTTGACAGAGAACCCCAGCCAGAGATGTAAGTAGACAGAGGCTGCGTGACGCTGGCACCGTGGAGCCACAGGAGGGCCCCGCGTGCTCCTGCCCCCATCTGTGAGCGCCGTCCTCACCTGTCCCTCCTTCCCGTGAGGCCGCAGGTGGAGCAGTCATGAGAAACGGAGGACAAGAGCAGCAGGAGAAGCACAAGTCTTCTCTGTATCCTGCTCGTTTCCTTTAGATTCAACTTACGCTTTTTGTCTGAAGTATATTTAATAGTGTATTTTTACAGAGGATCTGCTAGGGGTAAACTTTGCACTTTCAGCTTCCCTGGTGGCTTAGTGGGAACGAGTCCGCCTGCCAGTGCATGAGACATGGTTTCGATCCCTGATCACGGGGGATCCCACACGCCGAGGAGCAGCTAAGCCCATTCACCACGGCTACTGAGCCTGCGCCCGGAGCCTGGAGCCACGGCTACTGAAGTCCGCGCGCCCTGGAACCTGTGCTTCCAAACAAGAGAAGCCACAGCAGTGAGAAGCCAGCACAGCGATGAAGACCCAGCACAGACAAAAACAAATAAATAAAACTATTTTTATAAACTTCCCACTCTTGTTTAATTGAAGATGTCTTTATGGTATCCGTGCTCTTGAATAACCCTTTGGCTAGGTTTCGGCCTCCACCTTTGTCCTTACTTTCTGTCCGCACATGCCTTTACTTCTGACTTCTCTTGTTGAGAAGGCTGTTTTCAGTTGGGCTGCGTTGCTTTGTAGGCAAGCCCATTTTGTTTTTTAATCTCTGGTTTCTTTATCAAGACAGATTTAATCTCTTTTCCCTCTCTGGTGTTCTGCAATTTTATCTTCTTCTGTAGGTGTGCCTATATTTTTACCTACTCAGGACTCCCTGCCACTTGAGCATGAAGGATCATGTCTTCTGTTAACTCTTTAAAAAACAAACAAACAAGACACCTCAGCAAGTGTCTCTTTGAGGACTGCCACTGTCTCTTTCTTTCTCTTCCAGCTTAAAATCCCTATCAAGGATGTGACAGCTCGTGTTATTGTATCCTTCGTGCTTCTTGAGCTCTCTTTAATATTTTCAATCTCCCCTTGGCTCCATCTTCCAATCTACAAACTTTTCCTTTAGCTGTGTCTAAGTTGCTGCTTAACCTTATCCTGCTGCTGCTAAGTCACTTCAGTCGTGTCCGACTCTGTGCGACCCCATGGACGGCAGCCCCCCAGGCTCCCCCGTCCCTGGGATTCTCCAGGCAAGAGCACTGGAGTGGGGTGCCACTGCCTTCTCTGTAACCTTATCCACTGAGTGTTTTATTTAAATAATCCTATTTTTCATTTCTTTGGCATTGCCCTTCTTTGGAATTGGAATGAAAACTGACCTTTTCCAGTCCTGTGGCCACTGCTGAGTTTTCCAAATTCGCTGGCATATTGAGTGCAGCACTTTCACAGCATCATCTTTCAGGATTTGAAACAGCTCAGCTGGAATTCCATCACCTCCTCTAGCTCTGTTCATAGTGATGCTTTCTAAGACCCACTTGACTTCACATTCCAGGATGTCTGGCTCTACATTAGTGATCACACCATCATGATTATCTGGGTTGTGAAGATCTTTTTTGTACAGTTCTTCTCTGTATTCTTGCCACCTCTTCTTAATATCTTCTGCTTCTGTTAGGTCCATACCATTTCTCTCCTTTATTGAGCCCATCTTTGCATGAAATGTTCCCTTGGTATCTCTAATTTCTTGAAGAGATCTCTAGTCTTTCCCATTCTGTTCTTTTCCTCTATTTCTTTGCATTGATCGCTGAAGAAGGCTTTCTTATCTCTTCTTGCTATTCTTTGGAACTCTGCATTCAGATGCTTATATTTTTCCTTTTCTCCTTTGCTTTTGCCTCTCTTCTTTTCACAGCTATTTGTAAGGCCTCCCCAGACAGCCATTTTGCTTTTTTGCATTTCTTTTCCATGGGCATGGTCTTGATCCCTGTCTCCAGTATAATGTCACGAACCTCCATCCATAGTTCATCAGGCACTCTATCTATCAGATCTAGGCCCTTAAATCTATTTCTCACTTCCACTGTATAATCATAAGGGATTTGATTTAGGTCATACCTGAATGGTCTAGCGGTTTTCCCTACTTTCTTCAATTTGAGTCTGAATTTGGCAATAAGGAGTTCATGATCTGAGCCACAGTCAGCTCCTGGTCTTGTTTTTATTGACTGTATAGAGCTTCTCCATCTTTGGCTGCAGAGAATATAATCAATCTGATTTTGGTGTTGACCATCTGGTGATGTCCATGTATAGAGTCTTCTCTTGTGTTGTTGGAAGAGGGTGCTTGCTATGACCAGTGCATTTTCTTGGCAAAACTCTATTAGTCTTTTCCCTGCTTCATTCCGCATTCCAAGGCCAAATTTGCCTGTTACTCCAGGTGTTTCTTGACTTCCTACTTTTGCATTCCAGTCCCCTATAACGAAAAGGACATCTTTTTTGGGTGTTAGTTCTAAAAGTTCTTGTAGGTCTTCATAAAACCGTTCATCTTCAGCTTCTTCAGCATTACTGGTTAGGGAATAGACTTGGATAACTGTGATATTGAATGGTTTGCCTTGGAGACGAACAGAGATCATTCTGTCGTTTTTGAGACTGTATCCAAGTACAGGACTGGAAAAGGTCAGTTTTCATTCCAATTCCAAAGAAAGGCAATGCAAAAGAATGCTCCAACTACCGCACAATTGCACTCATCTCACATGCTAGTAAAGTAATGCTCAAAATTCTCCAAGACATGTTTCAGCAATGCGTGAACCCACATGCTAGTAAAGTAATGCTCAAAATTCTCCAAGACATGTTTCAGCAATGCGTGAACCCACATGCTAGTAAAGTAATGCTCAAAATTCTCCAAGACATGTTTCAGCAATGCGTGAACCGTGAACTCCCTGATGTTCAAGCTGATTTTAGAAAAGGCAGAGGAACCAGAGATCAAATTACCAACATCCGCTTGATCATCAAAAAAGCAAAAGAGTTCCAGAAAAGCATCTATTTCTGCTTTATTGACTATGCCAAATCCTTTGGCTGTGTGGATCACAATAAACTGTGGGAAATTCTTCAAGAGATGGGAATACCAGACCACCTAACCTGCCTCTTGAGAAATCTGTATGCAGGTCAGGAAGTGACAGTTAGAACTGGACATGTAACAACAGACTGGTTCCAAATAGGAAAAGGAGTACGTCAAGGCTGTATATTGTCAGCCTGCTTATTTAACTTCTGTGCAGAGTACATCATGAGAAACACTGGACTGGAAGAAACACAAGCTGGAATCAAGATTGCCAGGAGAAATATCAATAACCTCAGATATGCAGATGACACCACCCTTATCGCAGAAAGTGAAGAGGAGCTAAAAGCCTCTTGATGAAAGTGAAAGAGGAGAGCGAAAAAGTTGGCTTAAAGCTCAACATTCAGAAAACAAAGATCATGGCATCCGGTCCCATCACTTCATGGCAAATAGATGGGGAAACAGTGGAAACAGTGTCAAACTTTATCTTTTTGGGCTCCAAAATCACTGCAGATGGTGACTGCAGCCATGAAATTAAAAGACACTTACTCCTTGGAAGAAAAGTTATGGCCAACCTAGATAGTATATTCAAAAGCAGAGACATTATTTTGCCGACTATGGTCCATCTAGTCAAAGCTATGATTTTTCCTGTGGTCATGTATGGATGTGAGAGTTGGACTGTGAAGAAAGCTGACTGCTGAAGAATTGATGCTTTTGAACTGTGGTGTTGGAGAAGACTCTTGAGAGTCCCTTGGACTGCAAGGAGATCCAACCAGTCCATTCTGAAGGAGATCAGTCCTGGGATTTCTTTGGAAGGAATGATGCTAAAGCTGAAACTCCAGTACTTTGGCCACCTCGTGAGAAGAGCTGACTCATTGGAAAAGACTCTGATGCTGGGAGGGATTGGGGGTAGGAGGAGAAGGGGATGACAGAGGATGAGATGGCTGGATGGCATCACGGACTCAATGGACGTGAGTCTGAGTGAACTCCGGGAGATGGTGATGGACAGGGAGGCCTGGCGTGCTGCGATTCATGGGGGCGCAAAGAGTCGGACACGACTGAGTGACTGAACTGAACTGAACTGATTTTTCATTTCTACAAGTTCTATTTGGCTCTTCTTCGAATCTACCTGGTCATATTTATCTCCATTTATTACTTGCTCGTCTGTGGATTATATTTTAAATGCATTACTCCATGTTTTCTGAATATTCTATTAACCTAAAAGCTGCAATGTTTGGTGTGGACAGTTAACTCTTGATGACTGTGTCCTTTAGCATTTTATAATTATTCATCTTTACTATAAGCTGTCTTCCACAGGGAGGGTCATGTTTTGTTCTCTGCAAGAATCCTGTGCGATGTGGAACACAGAAGTGTCCCTCCAAAGCGGTTTTGGTTTTGCTCCTGCCAGCTGCTTGGGGGAAGCCGGAGCCGCTGAAAGTGGCCACACCGGTGCAGCCTCTCAGGTCCGTTTTCCTCAGCTGAGCCTTGGAGCCTCCTGTCCTGCTGGCATAGCCCCCCCAGACACATTCCTCTGGCACCTCAGGCCACACTCTGTCTTCAGGTCATGTGTCTGTTTCCTCAATTAATCTCCAAGCTGCTCAACATTCATCAAATCTGACACAGAGCTCATAAACCTCTGCTGACTGAAGCAACTTGGAAAAAGAAGTCCTCAGAGCCTCAGCTTTTGAATGGGATGTTATCTTTCATTCTCATTTCACAGAACTGGGGGAAGATAGACTTTCAGGGTCAAAATGTACTTTAATTCAACCCATAAGATCACTGCATCAAATGCTTGACAGCGTCAGTTGCTCAGTTGTGTCTGACTCTTTGTGACCCCATGGACTGCAGCCCACCAGGCCCCTCTGTCCATGGGATTCTCCAGGAAGGAGACTGGAGTGGGCTGCCATTCCCTTCTCCAGGGGCTCTTCTCCACCCAGGGACCAGCCGTGTCTCTTGCACTGCAGGTGGGTTCTTTACCATCTGACCCCCGGGAAGGCCCATATTCCTGGCATGAGAGAGTCAGCTACGAGATGCTCCCCAGACATGAGGCACCCAGAGGGGCACGCCGTGTGCGCCACTGTGCCTGGTGACGGGGTCTCCATGTTCCAGTCTGCTTCCCCAGTGCTTTGTGAGGCAGGAATGGTTTCAGTGGAAAAGCCCATCGTGTAGTAAAACAGGCTCTGAGAAGTAACAAACTCTAAAGTCATCTGGACGGCAAGGAGATCAAAGCAATCCATCCTAAAGGAAATCGACCCTGAATATTCACTGGAAGGACTGAAGCTGAAGCTCCTGTACTTTGGCCACCTGATGCGAAGAACCGACTCATTGCAAAAAGCCCTGATGCTGGGAAAGATTGAGGGCAGGAGGAGAAGGGGACGACAGAGGGTGAGATGGTTGGATGGCATCACCCACTCGATGGACATGAGTCTGGGCAAATTCCCGGAGACAGTGGAGAACAGCGAATCCATGGGGTGCAGAGTCGTACACAACTGAGCGGCTGAACAACAAGTAACAATTTCAAACTTTTCTGAGATCAAGACTGGACCTGAGGTTGATTCCCTTCTAAATCAAATAGCAGCGAAAAGAGCAGCTCAGTGGAGCGTTCTCTGAAGACAGTGACCCTATCCACTGGCACACGTGTGTAAGCCAGAAGCACGTGCTCAACAGCAGGTCTGAGTGAATTTTGACTCAACTGTGCTCCAGTTACAGGTAGGGCTCCATCTGATACTCAACACTCTATCTGTGAAATAGAAACTTCCTCTGAATACCAGGAGCTCGTGATAGTGGTGAAGCCATTCCTGTGCAATGCTTGTTCTTTTTTTAACTCGAGCGCTCTGGCGAAGGCCTGGGACCGCAGTGGGTTCACTGGCTCCAAAGAGCTGTCTTCTGCTGCCCCCTAGTGGCCTCATGACAAATTCTAAGCCCCTCCGCATTGTCCTCAGTCTATTCTTAATGTTTTTTATCATTGCTCATGAAAAAATTTTTTTTCTTAATCTTGCTGCAACCTCAAAGTTTCCTACAATAAAAGTGAAATGAATGAAGGCGGCTTTTACTGGGAACTGTGTGCAGTCAGAGGCATCGTGCTAGAATTCAGGAAGTGACCACCCACCCTCCCCTTGCAGGCTGCGTCCTCCGCCTCCCATCCTTGGTGTAAACATTTTCCCGGGCAGCTGTTTGCCATCTGGGAAGCCCCTGCTCAACAGCTGCATCCGGTCCAACCTGGCATGACCCCCTCTCTCCCAGCGGCGCTGTCCCACCCGGCCCTTCCCACATCAGAGCCAAGCCCGCCCTGCAGGATGCAGGCGCCCCTCGGCCACCCCAGTCTCCCGTCCAGACCAGGACCAGCCCCTCTCGCTTGCCTGGACTCCCAGCACCCACATCCCTCCTGCGCTCGGACAGCTCGTCAGTGCAGGGAGACCCGGGAGAAGCGGATCCTGGCCCTGAAGGCAGTGTCCAGGGTGTGGTCCAACCCCCAGGCGCTTCTCGGGAGGTACAGGCCTCGAAAGCAGGCCATTGTCCATGGCCCCACGTCTGCACTAGCTTCTCATCAAACAGGACGTCTGACCGGCTCCTGCTGAGCTTGTCACCCCCATTCTCCAGGGGCCGGCTCAGTGCACACTCGCCCAGTCCTCCTCACTTTGGCTTCTTCCCAGATAATCGTGGGAACTTTCTGCTCATCCTTGCTTTCTGCTGGGAGTCAGGATCACAGTGTGGCTATGAAGGGAGCTTCCATCCTGAAGGGCGCTGACCACAGGGGAGGGCACATCCGGACAGCAGAGACGGGCCGGCCCAGGGCCCGAGAGCCCAAAGCGCACTCTTGGCCCCGACCCTCTCTGCCCAGCAGTGACGTGGAATCTGCCTGACCACACGCTTGGGAGGGCTGAAGGAGGGGAAAGCGCTTTCCAGAGAGGAGATGATGGTGCAACCTTTAATGGACAGCTGAAGGGTACAAGACAGTCTTAGAAACTTTTTCCAGAAAACTACACGAAAACCTCAGGAAATTAGCTCTCCAGTTGCCAGCTGGTGGGGACCTTGGTTCATAAATCCATGTGCGTAAGAAATACTGCCTTTCTCTAGTCTCCTCAACCCAATTCTAAATCTCTGTATTGGTTTCCTAGGGCCGCTACGATACTGTAAACCACTGTGTGGTTTAAACAATAGAAACGTGTTAATACAACGCTGAACCAGCTGCTCACCACTGAAGAGTGGACGTGCCAGCTCACAGCTCCGGTGCTCTCTGTGTCTCTTTGTCCCTTTGTCCAAATTTCCCCTCCTGTAAGGACACCAGGCATAACAGATTAGGGCCCACCCTAGTGACCTGGGAGAAGGCGATGGCACCCCACTCCAGTACTCTTGCCTGGGAAATCCCATGGGTGGAGGAGCCTGGTGGGCTTCAGTCCATGGGGTCGCAAAGAGTCAGACACAGCTGAGCGACTTCACTTTCACTTTTCACTTTCATGCATTGGAAAAGGAAACGGCAGCCCACTCCAGTGTTCCTGCCTGGAGAATCCCCGGGACGGGGGAGCCTGGTGGGCTGCCATCTCTGGGGTCGCACAGAATTGGACACAACTGAAGCGACTTAGCAGCAGCAGCTAGTGACCTCATTCTAACTTACCTTTACAAAGACCTTATTTCCAAATAAGGTCACATTCTGAAGTACTACAGGTTAGACTTCAAAATATCTTTTGAGAGGACACAATTCAACCCTTAAAAATCTCCATCCTGCCAAGTTAACAGGAAACTCAACCTTGGCCACCATTAATTAGCCACACGCATTCGCACACACATGCACCCATATCCTCTAGCCCAAGACTGAGCTTCTGATGTTTGGGGCCAACCCAGAGCACCTGGGAGACACCTCTGTTCCTTTGTCTTCCCTGGTTGCTGCTGAGTGCCCAAGCTTACTCTGTGTCTCTAAACCAATGGCCAGCCACTCATGCTTTGCTCGAGGGCTCCAGTCTCTTTGTCGTTGCTGGGAACTCCGGTGTCCAGGGCCCAGGCGATATGGCATCCCACATGGGAGTCCTTCAGAGTGTTGCCACTTCACCGGAGACCTGGGTCTTGCTAGTCTGGAGCCTACCAATTTCTTCCTCTTCCCTCTTGAAGCCCCTAAAGGCAACTCCTCAAGCAATTCGAAAGAAACAGAGCTATTGGCCCTAGCAGGCTGATCTTCAACCTTCCCCTGGGGAGCTGCCACCCAGAGCCTCTCTGGTGCATGAAACGGAGGCAGAGGAGGACAGAAGATGAAGAACAAAGCTCGTATATCAACGCACTACCCCGCCAGGCTTCTGACTGTGTGCCCAAGGAGTAACCCACAAGCCAATTCACTGGCCAAAGCCAAGCTGGCTGGGGACCGCAGCCCTGAACAGTCTCACTCTTCCCTCCACGTTCAGCTCCAGGACACCTGTGGGCCCGAGCGTGTGATGCTGGGACCTGTAGGTGGGCGAGGAGGAGTGAGTCCTCCTGGGGGCCCGAAACCCAGGGTCGTCTGCGAGGAGGGACACAGAACCCGGAGCAAGAACCAGGAGGAGACAGTTTGAGAAGAGATGGGTGCTGAGGGGCCCACCGTCTCTCCTGAAGAAGAAGAGGGGACCATACGTTTAGACGGGGTCACTACGGTATGGTAAGAAATCTCGGTCTCTCTCGGGGGCTGGTTTCAGGAGGCCCCCACTCCCACTGACTACCCAAATCGGTGGATGTTCCAGTTCCTTACAGGAAACAGCACAGTATTTGGGTATAACCTACGCACATCCTCCTGTATATTTTAAATCATCTCTAGATTACATCTCACACTCAATGCTATGTAAATACTTGGAGGTACATGGAAAATTCCAGTTTTGTTTTTGGAACTTTCCAGAACTGTTTTGATCTATTCAAGTAGATATTTGTTTGTCTGTGTTCATAGCAGCATTATTCACAATAGCCAAAAGATGGAAGCAAATTGTTGTCCATTAATGGATAAATGGATACACAAAATGTGGTCTACACATACGATATCATTCAGCCTTGCAAAGGAAGCAAATTCGGATGCCCATTACAACATAAAGGAACCCTGAGGACATTCTATTAAGTGAAATAAGCCAGACATGAAAGGACAAACACTGCATGATTCCACTTCCATGAGGTGTCTAGCGCAGTGAGAGTCATAGAAAGCGGAAGTTCCTAGGAGACAAGGGGAAACGGGAGTCTCTATTTAATGGGTAGAGTGTGTTTCAGAAGATGGAGCTGTTCTGGAGACCTGTCGCACAACAATGTTTACTTAGCACTACCGCACTGCCCACTTGAAAATGGCGAAGATGGCGCACTTTATGCTACACGCTTTGTCAAGGTTAGAAACTTTCAGTGTTTAAAAAGTTTGAAATTCTGGATGTGTATGCTGGTGACAGTTGCCCAACACTGTGAAGCTGCTCATTGCCACTTAATTGTATCCTTAAAAATGGTTAAAATGACGACGCTTTATGTTGTGGGTATTTTCCACAATTGAAAAAAAGACTTGTTATAAAGCTGCAGCAGCTAAGACAGTGTGATGAAGGCACAAAAACAGGAGAGACGGGTGCTGAGTAAACTAAAGAGACACACAGGACATCCAGCCAGAGACCTGAACGTGCACGATCACCTGACTGATGCCTGTGCTGACGGTGCGAGAAGGACAGACCAGCCTTAGCAGACGGCGTCGAGCCACCGATGACCACGTGGGAGGAGCTGAGCCCGGACGCCCAGTTCACAGAAACCAGTTCCAGACCGCTTGCAGAGCTGAATGTAAAAGATGAAACACCAGCTCATCCAGGAAAAAACAGGGAAATTCTGAAATGCACTGACTCTAGAAAAGAGACTGGTCAACTAGACTTGACTGAAACTACAGTTAAGTTAATGTTGCTTTTACTCATCAAAGCAACATTAAGAAGGTGAAAAGGCAAGCCTCAGAGTGTAAGGTGCCATAGTACATAGACCCAACAAATAATTTATCTTCAGAATATGTAAGAAGTCCTAGAAGTCAACAAGAAAAAGATATGCAACCCAACAGACAAATGAACAAAAGACTTGAATAGTCACTTCACAGAAGAATGTGACCAAATGACCGACAAGCACATTAAACATGCTAAGACGTGCTCAGCATTAAATGGGATTTTGTAAGGCTTCCCTGGCGGCTCAGCTGGTAAAGAACCCACCTTCAGTGTGGGAGGCCTGGGTCGGGAAGATCTCCTAGAGAAGGGAATGGCTACCCTCTCCAGTATTCTGGCCCAGAGAATTCCATGGAAAGAGGAGCCTGGCAGGCTATAGCCCATGGGGTCACAAACATCAGCACAAGATTAAATTAAAAGACAGAGAATACCAAGGGTTGATGAGATTTTGGAACAACTAAACCTCATGTACTGATAATGAGAGCATATCTCAGTCATCCACATCTACTAGAGAATATACACACCTCATGCTCCAGAAATCCCACTCCTAGGCATAAAGCTCCACGGAAATTCAGCAAGAACGTGAACAGCAACACTGCTCATCACCACGTCAAAGAAGAAACAACTAAAATGCCCACTAAGAGCAGAATGAATACACAAACTGCAGCATAATTCAACAGATGGACCATGATACAGCAATAAAGAAGACAAGCCATGGCTACACATGGCGCAGTGGGCGACTCGCACAATGCTGAACAAAAGAAGGCAGATACAAAGGTGACCCCATTTACATACAGTCCAAAGTCAGGGGGAAGTCATCCACAGTGTTTGCAGTCAGGAGGGCGAGCCATGTTCCCAGCTCATGGTGCAGGTTCAGTCCCTGGTCAGGGAGCTGAGAGCCCACATGTCTTGTGCATAGGCAAATTTTTTTTTTTTAATGCAAAACAGTATGAACGACCATTAGGAAGGGGAACTTGCAATGCCTCCTGATATCCCACACGCATTTATCCTTTGACTCTGGAATCCCACTTCTAGAAATATATCCCAAAGAGACATTGGAGAGAAAAGCAAAGCAGTGTTTGTGCAAAGCATGGTGGCATTATATGTGACAGCAAAACGTAGCAAACAAACCAAACACCCAAGCACAAACTGAATAAAACAAGTTGTCCACTCTTCGTGAAGCAGTAGGCATGCCGCTGTAAGAAGCCGTAAGGAAGATCTCTAAGTACAGACATGGAGAGACCTCTGATACACTATTACGTGAAAAAAAAAAAATCAAGGTGCAGAACAGTGTTTGTAATATGCCATCTTTGGGGCTTATCTTAACCGAGAACATTCAGGTGTACAAGCTGGATTTAGAAAAGGCAGAGGAATCAGAGATCAAATTGCCAACATCTGTTGGATCATAGAGAAAAAAAAATCTACCTCTGTTTCATTGACTATGCGAAAGTCTTGGACTGTGTGCATCACAACAAACTGTAGGAAATTCTTAAAGAGATGGAAATACAGACATCTTATCTGCCTCCTGAGAAATCTGTATGCAAATCAAGAAGCAACAGTTAGAGCCAGGCATGGAAGGACAGACTGGTTCCAAACTGAGGCAGGAGCAGGTCCAGGCTGTACGCTGTCACTCTGCTTAGTTAACCTACATGCAGAGCTGTTGCTGTTCAGTTGCCCAGTCATGTCCGGCTTTTTGTGATCCCATAGACTCAGCACACCAGGCCAGATGTATGCAGAGTACATCATGCGAAATGATCGGAAAGCTCCACCCAGAAGCCTCTTCAGGACCTTCGGGGAATCATCCGAGTGGGCGGTAAGCCATGATGGAAGGGGGTGTGCTTACCACATGTCCCCAGGGACAGCAAGGACATCCAACCAGTCCATCCTAAAGGAAATCAACCCTGAATACTCTTTGGAAGGACTGATGCTGAAGCTGAAACTCCAATACTTTGGCCACCTGATGTGAAGAACTGACTTGTTAGAAAAGACCCTGATGCTGGGAAAGATTGAGGGCAGGAGGAGAAGGGGACGACAGATAAGACGGTTGGATGGCATCACCAACTCAATGGACATGAGCTTGAGTAAGCTCCAGACGTTGGTGATGGACAGGGAGGTCTGGTGTGCTGTAGTCCAAGGGGTCGCAAAGAGTCGGACACGACTGAGCGACTAAACAGGGGGCTCAAGTGCACAGGCCGGAGGAGGAGGGTATAAAGGAGAGGGGCTTCTCCTGGACAAGAAAGTGGCCACCCGGGATGGCCTGCTCGGGTGAGTCTGGCTCCAACACTGTTCCTCAGAGTTCAGGTTCACAATACGGTGGCCCTGACGAATTCCAAGAGGAATCAGTTCTTCAGTTCAGTTCAGTTCAGTTCAGTTCAGTCACTCAGTCGAGTCTGACTCTTTGTGACCCCATGAATCGCAGCACGCCAGGCCTCCCTCTCCATCACCAACTCCCAGAGTGCACTCAGACTCGCGTCCATGAGTCCGTGATGCCATCCAGCCATCTCATCCTTGGTCGTCCCCTTCTCCTCCGGCCCCCAGTCCCTCCCAGCATCAGAGTCTTTTCCAATCAGTTCTTAGAGCATCAAAAATCTCTCACTGACAGGTGGTGTGGAGGTGGGAAGCTTCTGCACCTGATAACACAGAGAGTGGACAAGGTCCAGGTGTAGTTACGTCTGTCTTCAGACTTCAACAGTTTGGTGAGATGATAAATATGTAAGTGCTCCTTACACTGCAGGGCGCTGTACAAAGATGACACCTCTGTTATTAAGACACCTTGGACTTTTAACTCAGTGGAAGAGACTGGCGTGAATAACATCCTGTGAATCATAATAAAATAAAATCCTCATGTCAGACTCCAAGTTCCAGCCAGCTCTGCCACTTTAGATGCTGACATTTAATTCAAGCCAGTATGAGACGGGGCCTGAAGGAAGGCGCAGAGAGCGAGCAAGCAGGGTGGGGAGGAGACCCCGATGAGGGGCCCACAGGGCTTCCCAGAGGCGCTGCAATGGGCACAGCTAACCCCTGGAAAGTCTGCGAGGGGACACGTGCTTTCTCGCCCGCTGAGGCGCAAAGGTTAGTTGGTTTGCCCTGCGGAAGGGCCAGGCCTGAGATCCGGAAGCACCAGCTGGCTACCTCAGGCACCCTCATTCTGGCTGGAAGTCAGAGAGGAGGGGTATTCTCTCCCCAGCGGTCTCCTGGCCGCGGGGCTGAGCTCACCTCACCCCCACCAGTGTCCCACAAGTCACCCCCGGGGTCCGTGCAACGGCGACCCTGAGGTCTTCCGCCAGCGTGCCCTCTGGGCCCTGCCCCGGGCCCATGTGTGCTCCTCTGGGACTCGAGTTGCTGCCACTCCGGAGCAGCCGCCACTTCCTGCCGTGGTCCTCTCACCGTCCCCACCCTCCCCTCAGACGCAGGGCCTGTCACTCACTCACGCTCCTCCCCTCAGAGGCGGGGCCTCTCACTCTCCCCGCCCCCTTCCCTCTGACGCGGGGCCTGTCACTCACCCACGCTCCTCCCCTCAGAGGCGGGGTCTCTCACTCTCCCCCACCCTCCTCCCCTCAGAGGCGGGGCCTCTCACTCTCCCCGCCCTCCTCCCCGCAGACGCGGGCCTGTCACTCTCCCCACCCTCCTCCCCTCAGAGGCGGGGCCTCTCACTCTCCCCACCCTCCTCCCCTCAGAGGCGGGGCCTCTCACTGTCCCCGCCCTCCTCCCTTCAGACGCGGGGCCTGTCACTCACTCACCCTCCTCCCCTCAGAGGCGGGGCCTCTCACTCTCCCCGCCCCTTCCCTCAGACGCGGGGCCTGTCACTCACCCACGCTCCTCCCCTCAGAGGCGGGGTCTCTCACTCTCCCCACCCTCCCTCCCCTCAGAGGCGGGGCCTCTCACTGTCCCCGCCCTCCTCCCTTCAGACGCGGGGCCTGTCACTCACTCACCCTCCTCCCCTCAGAGGCGGGGCCTCTCACTGTCCCCGCCCTCCTCCCCTCAGACGCGGGCCTGTCACTCACCCACGCTCCTCCCATCAGAGGCGGGGCCTCTCACTCTCCCCGCCCTCCTCCCCTCAGAGGCGGGTCCTGTCGCTGTCCCCGCGCTCCCCTCGGATGCAGGGATTCTGACGGGAAGCGCCCATTTGCCAGGGAGACGCGTTGCCTGCTGGCCAGCTGGCTCTGGGAACCGGTGGCCCTGCCGGGCCCTGGCCCCACCTTGAAGGAGTCTCTCTAGGTGAAGCAATATGCCCGGCCTCGTTCTTCTGTGAACAGTGTTCTGGCTTCCAGTTGTGTTACATGGGGTGTCTGAGTCCTTTCCTCACCCAGAGCTGGAGAAAGCTCTCCATCCCCCCCACCACTGTGATTTCCCCCTGGAAACACAGTGGCGTCACTCGGGTGCCTTCAAAAATACTCATGGAGGTTCCACCCCCGGGCCACTTAAGTCAGAGCTTCTTGGGGTGCAACCCTGGCATCAGTATTGTTTTTAATACTCCCCAGGTACTCTCGTGTGGAGCCAGGGTTGAGACTCACTGCCAAGAAGGGCTTCCAGGGTGGCTCAGTGGTAAAGAATATGCCTGCCAGGGCAGGAGAGCCACAGCGGGGAAAACACACCAACAGCTCGGTTCCCAAACCTTTCAGGACTCGTAGGATGGCCCTTCATTTCCTGGAGTGGCGAGCCTCATGCCCCCAGTCCTGCCTGACCTCAGAGCCCCCATTGCACTGTGTCTCCTGAAGACGTGAGGCCACCTCTGCCCGTCTCCCATCCCAGCCTACAGTCTGGTTTCCAGAGTATCAGACCCCAGACAAAGCGGACCTCACAAGGGGATCTGTTCTAAAACCAGCTGCTTAAAGAGCGATCTGCAAGGGGGTACCCGCCATCAGATGAGGATGATCAGAGTTTTTTTCACTCTCCTCTTCCACCTTCATCAAGAGGCTCTTTAGTTCCTCTTCACTTTCTGCCATTAGAGTGCATCCAGTATATTCCATCAAGATTTCAAGACTCAGCTAGAGTTGCACTCAGGGCATCATCCACTGTGTGTGTGTGTGTGTGTGTGTGTGTGTCTGAGTGTGAATATGCTTTGGTAGAACAGTCTGGAATTTGCCCACAAACAGTAATTCTCCAATTTCTTTCTCGAGCATTGTCACTGATGATCTATTCGGGGGAGAGGACCTGGAAGCAGAACATTCCCCAGTGTGAGCTCACCACAGAGCCTCAAACGCAAATGTCTCCCGGGTCCAGACACTGATGTCCCAGCCCTGCACACACTGCTGCTGCTGAGAGGGGAGCCGTGCCCCTGAGAGCGCCGGCTTCCAGGGGGCAGAAGCCACAGAGCACTGGGCGCTGTGCTCGCAGCTGTGGGTGCATGGCAGACGCTGACCAACGCCTTTGCCACCGGGGAGCGCGCAATGCTAAGCAATTGCCTGTCCACAGGAAATAATAAGGTGATTCAGTTTTATCTTGAAAACTTCAATATTTAACACACATTCGATCAATACTGCCTTTTGTCCCCAGCTCCTGCCTCCAATATTTAATTGCAATGTATTATATAGCTGCAACAAGTTGAACCCATTGAGACTGAAAAATGAGATGTAAAAAAAAGTGTAAAAACGTATCCTTTGTGGTCAATATTAATCTAGCAAAAGGGTGTTTTGTTGTTTTTATTCTGCAAGGAAGCCTGCCAAGAGCGATAGAAAGTGGTTCATGGAGTCAGCAGCTTCAGAGAGGTCAGGAGGAGACATAGCTGGCCCTAGGATTTGGCGAAGACAAGAGGGTCAAGAGGTTGGCAAGAGGCCCCAGAAACGCATCCTGTGAGACGAAAGGAGTGTGTGACCGACCACGAGGCAGTCAGGGAGGGCGGGGGTCCACACTGCTGGGGGACGAGGGGTGCCCAGCCTTCCAGGACATGACCTCCGCCCTCCCACACCTTGGCTCCCCGCAGGGCCCCTCCCGTTTCCTGGAAGCCAGCGTTCCCTTATGTCAACAACCTCTCCATGACCTAACTCTCCTTCACCCGCCAGGCTTCTTTCTGCTTGGGCTGTCCCAGGGGTGACCTTTGGGTGGGAGCCTCCTCAGTAAGAGACTGAATCCCCGGCGTCATTCACCTGGGACCCCCGGCACTTAGTTCACCAGACTAAGAAAGCTGAGGCTAAAAGATGCTGTCAGAACAAAATCCCCCTCGACTTTCTGCAGCCATCATGGCGTGGAATTACCCCAAGCATTCTGAAAGCCCTTCTCGACCTTGCAAAGACGTCACAGTGAAGGAGGAGGAAGCCATTCGCTGCCCACTGGGACATCTGGCCTTGCCACCTGTCGCCTAGGGGCCCGCTACTATTGGCTGCATTCACAAATACAGGTGAGCTCCCACTCCCATGAAGCTCCCAACATAATGAAGGAATGCTGCACAGAGGATAAGCAAGCTCATGCCAGTACTGCCAAAGAACATGAAGAGATCAAAACGCAGCCATGCCACACAGGGGGACTCTGAAGGGGCCACCTTAGGCTGGGCGGCCAAGGAGACCCTTCTGAGGAGGTGACATCTGAGCCAGGACCAGATCTGGCTGATGGAGGCGGACAGAGGGAGGCAGAGATGAGGAAGCTCCATCATCAAGACAGCGTGGTCCTGGCGCAGGATCCGAAACGCAGATCAACGGAGCAGGAGAGAAAGCGAGGGACAGACCCCAGCACCCACAGCCACAGGATCTGTAGCAAAGCACCAGGAGCACACGGGGAGAAAAGAAGCCTCTGCAGGGCGCGGCGCTGGGAAAACTGGGCAGCGACGCGGACACGATGGAAGCTAGAACGCTCCCTGCTGCTGCTGCCGCTGAGTCGCTTCAGTCGTGCCCGACTCTGTGCGACCCCACAGACGGCAGCCCACCAGGCTCCTCCGTCCCTGGGATTCTCCAGGCAAGAACACTGGAGTGGAGTGCCATTGCCCTCTCCAAGAACACTCCCTAACACACAGAAACTCAAAATGGATTAAGGCGCAAACACAAGGCTGGACACTATAAAATTCTTAGAGGAAAACATAGCCAGAACACTCCCTGACATAAACTGCAGCAAGACTTCCTAGAGTAATAAAAATAAAAAGAAACAAACGGGATCGAGTTAAACTTAAAAGCTTTTACCTCACAAAGGAAATCATAAACAAGGTGAAAAGACAACCCTCAGAATAGGAGAAAAATATCTGCAAATGAAAAAACTGACAAAGGATTAATCTCCAAAATATACAAACAGCTCATGCAGCTCAACATAAAAACAAAACAAAACAAAACAACCTCATCAGGAAACAGGCAGCAGAACTAAAGAGACGTTTCTCTAAAGAAGACACACAGATCTCCTGGCACACACACGAAAAGATGCTCGACATCACTATTCATTAGAGAAAGGCAAACCAAAACTTCAATGAGGTGCGTATCACTTCACACCGGTCAGAATGGCCACCATCGAGAATCTACAAACAATAAATGGTGGAGGGGATGTGGAGAAAAGGGAACCCTCTTGCACTGTTAGTCGGAATGCAAACCATTAGTTACCATGGAGAACAGTGTAGCATTTCCTTTAAAAACTAAAGTGAAAGTGTTAGTTACTCAGTTGTGTCCAGCTCTTGCGACCCCATGGACTGTAACCCACCAGGCTCCTCTGTTCATGGGATTCTCCAGGGAAGAATACTGCAGTGGATTGCCGTTTCCTTCTCCAGGATATCTTCCCAACCCGGGGATCAAACCCGAACCTGGGTCTCCTTCGTTGCAGGCGGACTCTTTACCGTCTGAGCCCCCAGGAAGCTCTTAATACATCCGTGTGACCACATGGTGAAGACGGGCTCACCCACGAAATGGCTAAGCAACAGTGACAAGAGACTGTCAGGCAGCCAGCCAGGCGGCTCCTGACACCTCCAGTGACCCGACCTGAGGCTGATCACTGGAGCCGTCTGAGCCTGTGCTTCCTGCAGAAACAGAAGGATTCTAACAGTCTTCACGTCCTAGAGCTGCTGTCGAGATCACGCCAGCCACTAAGGTAATCAGCCGCCGACACTGCTTTACAGCAGGGTATGACTTTTTTTCTTTTTAAGATTTTTTTGATGTGGACCATTTTTAAAGTCTTTATTGAATTTGTTACGATATTGATTCTGTTGATTCTGTTTTGTGTTTTGGTTTTTGGCTGCGATTTCAGCCACAAGGCTTGTGGCATCTTAGCTCGCCAACCAGGGATCGAACCCTCACCCCTGCGCTGGATGGAAGGTGAAGTCCCCTGGCGCGTCCCAGGGGAGTCCCGTGGAATATGAATTTAAGTCTCACAACTTGCAGAAATGCGAACCCCAAAAAAGGGAAGTGCTGGTATTTTCCTTCCATATCCAGCTGTTCCTCTGTGCATCGAGGGCCGAGCACACGCTCCGGGAGACCACTCTGTCCTCCAGGCCCCTCTCTGCCCGCGGAGGCTTCGGGCTGGTGGTGCGGGGCCGGGCCAGCTGTGTGCACACACCCTCTGCCAGGCCCTACAGCAGGTCCTTGAGGAGTCTGATGGAATGAGGCCACGCCCATTTCATGCGCTGGGATGAGTCGTGCTTCCTGAGAAAACTCCTAAGGGCGCCTGTTCCAATTTGTATCCGCTGGGGAAGAACGTCATGAAAGCGGTGAGCTCCCACCAGGGTGACCGTGGCAGAGATTCGTTAAAGGCACAAGTCAGCTCGTTATCCAGACTGTGGTTTCCACTTGGTTTTGGAAGAATTTACTTGATATTTATTGATTATGGAGGATGAGAAATGGCTTGTCCTAGGCTAAATAAGCAATTTAAAAATAGAGATACAGGGGAAAAACCTAATCACAGCCAAAGTGGTCTGTTCCCAGGCTGTTAATAAACACACCCTGGACAGAAGGCGACCCTGGAGGGGGTGGGCGGCCAGCTCGCCAGGCACCTCTCCCAGCGCGGGGGCTCGTCTGTTAAGCTGAACCACAGGAAACGCCTAGTCCACACAACAGCCCAGAACGGTGGCACCTCCGACCTGAGCCAGCCTGGCATGGGTTGCCCGCAGCAGGACTCAAACAGGGGAGACTCCTCCCACGGACAGCAAGGGGCCCTCCGCAGACGGGGACACCACCGCGCCCCACGCCACGCCGGCAGCTCCTGCCGAGAACTGAATTAACGCAAGTCACGCTCCTCAGTCCAGGGAGGAAATGAACGTGTTGTTGACCGGCACACATTTTGAAACGCAAAGCTCCTTCTGGCTCTGACCGGTCAGAGGGGCTGCCAGGCGGCAGCACGCGGGCCCTGCGTTTCTCCGCGCCAGCCTGCGGTAGAAGCGCGGGCGGGCTGGACGAATCCACGGGGCGCACGTCCGAAGCCGCCCGGGAGGCAGGTTCCGCCGCGGCGGGCTCGCGGAGGGGCCATCAGAGGCCCGCGGGGATCGTGGGGCCCGAGGCCTGGGAGAGGCTCCCGGGGGCGTGTGGACGGGGTTGGAGCCTGGGTGCGAGGGAGAGGAGCACGGAGTCTGGCCCTCAGGATCCGGCGGAAGAGCCCGCTAAACGGGCAGAGAGGCGGCCAAAGGCAGAGCCGGGGGCCGCGGCCGGCGCGGGGTCTGACCGAGGAAGAGCGCAGGCGCGCAGACGCCGCCTCGTCCTGGAAGCGGCCCGGCCCAGCCAGGGCGGAGCTGCAGCCCGCAGGGGAGCTGAGGCGGGCGGCGCAGCAGCGGAGGAGGCGCTGGAGGCCACGGCGGCACAGGACGCTGCCCGCTTGGACGGCTGGTGCTCGCTCTGGCCCAGCTGGACGGTGGATGCACTCGGCTCGAGGATGGAGCCTGGAGACCCAGAGGGTGCTCCTAGCGTAAGGCTGGCTAAAGTGGCAAGCCAGTGACTTCCAGCGGAGGCCAAGGCGCACGTCCAGCCTGGGGCGGGGTGCCGACCACCGGAGAGCTCGCTCCAAGCCCGCCAGGACGCGCAGCGCCCCCGCCTCCTCCTGAGTGAAGCTCATCCTGAGAGTGCAGACTCTCTGTCAACAGATGGGCATGTTATCTCCGTCCAGGAGGATTGCCCGGGGGCCGGTGCGCTCCTAACCCCGCCGCCTCCGTCATCTCCAAGTGGCTGCTCAAGTGAAACTCCGCCAGCTGCAGAAAGACGACCGGACACGGTCTTGCTGGTGTTTGATGAGCAAGAGAATGTTAGTCCTTCTGCTTTCCGCCCGAGAGCCGAGACTTCAGAGCTCTGCGGGCGCATGCCCAGCGTCCATCTGCCCCACGCCCGCATCCTCGGCGCCTGGCCCGCGAGGGGAGGAGGAGGAGGCGCTGTGCGAGGCAGCGACGAGGCTGGAGCCATCAAGGGCCTCGGCTCTGCGGGAAGGAAGGCAGGCAGGCAGGCGAGCAGGGCGTTGATGAGAAGCTGCTGATGGCGCGTGGGCCTCCTTTGTAGCCTAGAGGTGGAAGTCAGCGGTGTTATGGCACAGGATCCAGGGCAGAAACGCCTGAAGGTGGATGGAGAAGCTCCGCACAGAGCGGGGCAGAGAGAGCTCCCAGCCGGGGGTGGACTCAGCCCAGGAGCAAATCTTTGCCTGACTGCCTACCCGCCCCTGCATTCTATGCACCTAATACTAACATCTTTCAAAACGTGGCTTACTCCTCACCCCTGTGGTCCTCTCCCTGCACTCCGGCCACCCCAGCGCTTCTGCTCAGAGTGAGGCTCAACCTCTGCCTGGAGGCGCTCTTCGAAGCAGGTGTGTTTGGAGCTCCAGCAAGAAAGCACAGAAGCCCGTCTGCAGACGGTCTGGACTCTGCTCAGGGTGCACACTGGGCGGGCTCCTGGGTTATTTTCGCGGGTCAGCCCTGCTCCACCGCGCTCAGCCCGGCTTCCGGTACTGAGAAGGCTTCTCGCAGGCATGCTGGCGAGCTCAGGCCGCCTGCCCACTGCCTTTTCCTCCCCCGGTACACAGTGTCTCATCCTTCAGAGCGTGTATTGATAACGGAAAAGGAGAAAAAAACAAAACCCAACAGCTTATAATCCAAGGAACGCCATGGTTTTTTTTGACTGTGACACGCTGCGTGCAGGACCTTAGTTCACTGCCCAGGCATCGAACTCACGCCCCCTCCAGTGGACGGGTAGACTCTCAACCACGGGACTGCCAGGCTAGTGCTGTGATGAGACTTGTAAATCCGAAAAGCGGAGGACTCCTAAAAACGTTTACAGAGAGTATACGCAAATGATATGCAGACAGCATTGTCATACAAGCTTAATGAGCTTTCTAGGGGAAAGTCCTGTGGGTTTACCTGGGACAGAGGGTGGTTTCATCTCCTGAGGAAAAGGTGTGAAAGACTATGCTTAGGGAACCCGGGGTGGGACACTTCTCAGTGAGCCATCATAAACCTGAGCTGCTCTAGGGAAATCGGTATTCGAAGAGTTCTTAAGATGTATCAACCATCCAGCTAACAAGAGACTTCCTTTTGTGTGCACAGTTCATTCCTGGCTGACCTAGCAATTTCTTTTACATGTAAAACTGACTCAAGAAGCTCCAAATGTTAACTGCAAAGCAGTTTTCCTAAAGATGCAGAAAAGCAAATGACCCGTAAACGAGTTCAGGAAAAGACAACAGGTGGTGGTGCCCATTTGGGAAATGATCTGAGCTGCCATTTCAACTTTCCTCCCAATAGATAAGAGCACGGATTAGGGGAAGTTCAATTTATTAGAATAAGGCCATAGTGATGACTAGAAAGTACTTGAGATTCAGTCTGAAGCCAGTTTTACTTCCGTGGCTTTGGAAAGAGAGAGAGAGTCACAGTGCAAGCAGCTCTAGGCACAGGCAGACGCGGAGGACTCTCCAGGCTCTGCCGTCCCCTTTGGGACAGAGCAGAGCATCGAGCTTCTGATCGGGCAGAAAACGAAAGCAAGATGAACTGGAAGCCAATAAAAGCAGTGCCTGTGTCTGCGTCCTTAACACAGGGAGTGTGGCTTCCAGCGACCGCACGGCGAGAGACGGAGCGCCGCCTGGGCCCCCTAGGCCCCTGTCCCGCCATCGAAGGTTCAGCTTCAGTCCTCTGGAAGGCAGTGCGCAACACGCGGGGCCGACATCACCCTCATCTGGCTGAGACTGCAACCGCAGGCGTTAGACGGTCACCTGGGCACCCCAGCCCCCATTCGTGGGCCCAGGGCTGAGCACGGGGTGGTCCGCGGCGCTTCCTGTCATCGCCCAGAGCTCTGTCTGCTAGCTGGAGTTCCTACTTTGTTACCGATCAGGGCAATGGATTTGCCAAGCTAAGTCTGCCTCTTCTGGAAGAGTGAAGGGTGGAGAAAGAAGGGAGCCGAGCCTGCTTCCACCCAGAGCTCCTCTCACCAGCAGGCGGCGCGCTGACAAAGCCGTGGAGAGAAGCCCGGGCTGATGGGCTGGGCGGCAGGGCCCTGTGCCCCAGGGGACGCCACGGCCCCATCCGGGTCCGACGCTTGGGCGTTAGGGCACCCGGAGCCCTCCGGGAAGCCATGGCGGGCACACCCGGGGCAGCCTGCGGCTGAGCCCACACCCGCAACTCCCAGGTCCTCACTGGGGTCCCTGAGTGTGTCAGCAAGGCCCCAGGCTCGCTGGAGCTCCGCAACCCTTCCCAGAGAAGGAGGGGGTTGGGGGCAGGGGGAGCCCGTGTCCCTCACACTCACCCAGCAGATCCCGTGGCTTTGGGGAATCTCCAAATACTAAACGCTTCCGGCTTCGTGAGCAGCTCTACGTACGGTACATTAGATGCTACCTCGGGAGCTAAAGAATCCGCCTGCAGTGCAGGAGGCCCGGGTTCGGTCCGAGTCGGGAAGATCCCCTGGAGGAGGGCATGGCAACTCACTCCAGTGCTCCTGCCTGGGGAATCCCACGGATGAAGGAGCCTGGGGGGTTCAGTCCATGGGGTTGCAGGCTTGGACACGACTGAGCGACTTCACTTTCACCTCAATGGGCTGCAGTGAAGGCCCCTCCGGCGGCTCCGGGAAGAGCAAGGCGGCCCAGCAGGAGCCCTTCGTCCACCGGCCTCTCTCACTCGCTCACTACTGGCCCCACGCTCCCCAAGGGTGAAGTCCTGTCCTTCGTCTCCAGCGACCCTTACGTGGGGCGAGTGGGCAGGGGCGCTTGCTGGGATGATGAACCAAGCAAGCGTGCCCGGAGCCGCAGGCCTTGGGGAGGCAGCCAGGCAGAGGCCGGGCGCAGCCTCGCTGCTCCCAGCGGCCGCCTCTGCCACAAGCAGCTGCCGGGGACCCTCCGCGGACCCCCAGGTCACGCTGCCTCTGCTGGCCCTGATCAGGGCGGAAGTGGGCTTCTCTGGGGGTGAGCTGTGGGAGGATGGGGTCCACACGGTCTGTCTGGGGCGGGGGCCACACAAGGCGACCGATGAGCCCACCCGTAGGGGGTTCCACACCAAGGAGTCAGAGCGCGCCTGGAACTTCCGGAGGGACTGAGGCACGAGGTGAGAACGCTGAGCCTCCTGGGTCCGAGCAGCGGGAAGACGGGTGGTGACGGTGAGCGGGCGGGGCGTGGGGTCCCGAGCCGGCCTCGGTCCGGGCTTAGAGCGGAGCCCTGCCTGGGTCTCTGCTCTCGGCCACTGATCCCTCGAGGGGATATGCATGTGCCAAGCCGACCTGCTTCAGCAGTGTCCGACTCTTTGTGACCCATGGGCTGTAGCCCGCCAGACTCCTCTGCCCATGGGATCCTCCAGGTTAGAACCCTGGCATGTGCTGCCAGGCCCTCCTCCGGGGGATCTTCCCGACCCAGGGATGGGGCCCATGTCTCTGTGTCTCCTGCATGGCAGGTGGGCCCCTAACCACGCGCGCCACCTGGGAAGCTACACTCACGGGGCTGAGATGAGCTCAGTCTCCTCGCACAGTCTTAGTGGTCTGCACAGCACCCAAGCAGCCCGCCATGGAGTGAGGAACGGACATCACCGAGACAAGCAGTGGCCCACGCATCTGTCCACCCAGAGAGGGGTGGACGTGGACAGCCTGTGGCGGAGTCTACAAGAGAGACTGGTTGCTGCGTCCCACCACTGAACCTGCCAGGAACCCCTCCAGAGGGCAGAGCTAAAGAAGGGAAACCACTCCGCCTGCAAAGCTGGTCCACGTGAGACACGGCGAAGACCCAGAGTGTCTCCAGCACACGGGCCACAGACGCAGAGGGGGACGGTGCCATCTGTAAGTGGGGCCAGGCAGCCAGCAGGAGCACGGGGACCCCAGAGGACCCCACGCACACTCACTGATCCGCGAGGGGTGGGGAGTGCCGCAGCCAGCTCTGGATCTTCACTCTGTATGTGCACCATTAATCAACCACACTCCAATATAAAAAGAACAACTATACCCAATTTAAAAAAAGAGTAACTGGTTCACATGATTGAGGGGCCCCTGAGAGAAAGGGAAACAAACTTGGCTTTGCGGGGTCTTCCCGGGATCTCCTCTATACCTTATCCCCTTTTAATATCTACTCTACACAGAAACAGAAACGCTGTAAGCCAGCTACACATTATTGTTAACTATAGGGTGGATTTCACTACTTTCACTCAAGGTAGTTTAACTCGTTTGGTTATTTTCCCTTCAAAAGAAAAAAAATCAAAGATGAAAGCACCAGATAAACCCAAAGTTCATTCCAAACCCAAGCTGGGCGTGATCATCTGCAAGACACACCTGGCTCCCCAGACAAAAGCAGATGGGTCCTGGACTTGTAAAATTTCTATTTATTATACCAAAATTATGACATGTTCATTTGTGCATTCTGCTTTAATATAACTCTTGGTATGTAAGGGATCTAACAGAATATTACACAATCATGCTGATTGTGGCAGCAGTAAGGAACACAATTTAGAAGTGTCTGCAAAAGGGGCTGGGCGGGAACAGGAGAGGAGGGGAGGGTCAGCGGCCCGGGCGGGAACAGGAGAGGACGGGAGGGTCAGTGGCCCTGGGGAGCAGGCCCCTTCCAGCGGCTAAGAGCCCCTCGTCTGAAGTCAGTGCCCTCAGCAGGGCTCGGGCACACTGACGGGGGGCTCGTGTGCGTGCTGGGGACGGAGGGGAGTCAGCTGCTGAGTCTGTGTCCCTCACGCCAAAGCTACAAAACTTCTGAAGCATCACTATACAACACGGAGCTATTTACAATAGAAATTTCTCAATCAACGGTTCTCTCAGAGAAAATTAGTGAATCCCAGTGACGTTAGTCACCTGGCAGAGTAAACAACTCCTAGGAGTTAGTCTCCATATTCTACAAATGTCTATCGTCTTCAAGACAAAGCAAAAGACCCAAAACAACAGAAACCAAGAAAATGCCTTCCCCCAACAAAGAAATATAGAATTACAGTATTATTAAATCATTTAGCACTGGCAACCTGCCTTGCCTTCCACACACAGAGAACAAAAAAGCCATTTTAAAAAACATTACATTAACTGTTTCTCTGTAATATATTAAACCTTTTGTTTTTCATCTTTACACATCTGATATGTTAGGGGGAAGAGGTTAACAAATTGAAATAATATCACTAGAAGAAAAGTGGTAATTATTATTATTTTTAAACGGCCAACAAAAGGGGCGCCTGCGGACGGCGGAGGCGTCTGTGGCTGGCGGGTGGCCGGCTCCGCGGGCCCCGGGCCGTCAGAGCGGCGTGTCGCAGCTGCAGTCGGCCGGCTCCGCGGGGCCCGGGCGCGCGGGCGCGGGCGGCCGCTGCTTCATCATTTCCTTCACCTCCTCTTCCAGCTCCGGGGGATGATGAGCTGGTCGTCGGGGTCCAGCTGCGCCGGGGCCGCGGGCACCCGCCTGGCCTGCGCAGCGGCGCGTCGGCGGCCACCTCGATCTCGTTGTGGCTGCGCTCCTGGGGGGCCACGGAGCCGTTTCCCCGCCGGCGGCCCATGGTCCCCGCGGCCCCGTCCGCGCGCCGCACCGCGCCCAGCTCGTCCTCCGCGGCGCCCGCGCCCTCGTCGGGCGGCCTCGGGCGGCGGGCCGGGTGCGGGCGGCCGCCGGAGCTCCCCGTTCCTGGCGCGGCCGCAGTGGATGTCCACCGCCACCTCCACGCGGCTGCCGTTGCTGAACACGCCCTCGATGGGCTCCTCATCGTCGCTGTCTAGCCCGTTGTCCGAGAACGCGCTGGAGAAGGTGGCGCTGGACAGCTGCCGCTGGAAGGCGCCGGGCACGCCCGGGGTGCAGCGCGCAGCGGGGCTCGCTGGGGCCGGGCGGGGCTGCCCTCGCCCAGCGCGCCCGGCGGCGGCGGCTCGTCCGAGGCCGTGGAGCCCACCTCGCTGCTCATCTCCGACGTGGACAGCTCGCTGCTCATCTCGGAGGTCAGCCCGCTGCTGGAGGAGGGCGCGCCCAGCCCGTCGGCCGGCCGCTCCCGGACAGCCACGCCGGCGGCGGGCGCCAAGACGCCCGGGGCTGGGCGGCGGCAGGGCGGCCAGCTCACAGCAGCAGAAGCTGTCCTCGGGAACGCTGAGCTGCACGACCACCGCGCTCACGCTCTCGCGGCAGCCGTAGCTCTGCGCCAGGGTGCAGAGCTTCTTGGCGGCGGCCAGCGCGTCGGGCACGCTGCGCACGGGCGCCCACGGCCTCCTCCACTGACAGGCTGTCCCACAGCCCCTTGCTGCCCAGGATGAAGAACTCGTCTTGCGGGCTCAAGGCCACGGACTGCACGTGCGGGCGGGGCACCACGCTGGGGTGCAGGAAGCTGTAGCCCAGGATGCGCGTGGACTCGGTCACTCCGTTCACTTTGCCGTCCTGGAAAGAGAGGGGTTGCCAAGCTGAGGTTACCACCGAGACCTGGGGGCGGGGCTCCCGCCTGGGGGCAGCTCCGGGGCCTGCCTGTCATCAGACCCCAGGGCAGAAGCCTGGGGCCGGCAGGGAGCAGGAGGGACACGTGGAAAGCGCGTCCTGCATTCCCTGTGTTGGGACCTCTCCATTCCAAAGCGCACCATCATCTGGCTGAGTCAGCAATGCGGGCTGACCAGCATGTCTGGGAATGCACAGGGGTCCAGGGAGGAAGCGCCTGCTGAGCCGCCCAAGGGGCGGCAGACCCTCCCAGGCAGGTGCCATTCAGCGTGATGGCCCTCATCTCAGACCACGGCCCACAGCCCAGCAACCAGCAGGCGTGGGAAGGTCCAGAGTGGGCAGAGTTCTAAACTGAAGGAGGCTGCAACGAACTGCTGGGAAATCGCAGTGAGGCCAGGTAGGGAGAAGCTAAGTGTCTGGAGAGGCAGACACTTCTTCAAGGAGAAAGGTGGCTCCTGTGATTCCCGAGCTGACTTTCCTGGCAGCAGATGGAGACGGTGCTGCCTCCTGCTTCAGTCCGGCTGGGTCCCACTATCTGAACCATGAACCAAAGTTCCAGACCGTTTGCCAGTAAAAAGCTTTTACTCGGAGGCCGGAGCGAGGAGCCCCGTGTAGCTGCCTGGCTCTTGACTCTTCAAGTTCAGCAGAAATGGTCACTCCCTGCTCTGTGCACTGCTGAGCACGGGTCTCAATACACAGCAACAGCTGACTCGATCCCATCTGAGACTCTTCGCTCCCTACATGGTGTCTAGCGTCCACTTCAGTCCTCTCCGCTCTTAGAACAGGAAGGGGGGCTGGAATCGAGAGGCAGACTCCTTTCCCAGACTCCCACGGAGGAAACTGAGTTGTCTTCCTCACGGCCCTGGGCGGAGCCTTCCTGGAGTCAGTCTCTCTCTACTGCAGGCCTCCACCACTGTCCACCAGGTGTCACACGGCTCCTCGGGCTCTACTGACAGGTGAGACTGGACACCTCCAGTGGGCAGACACGGGAATCACGTCGACAGCACCCCTCCGTCTCAGGCACACAGAGGTGACCCACACTGCAAGGTGGACGTGTGAACGGGCTCCAGCTCTTCCAGCCGTCTGCAGGCTGTGCCTCAAGCAGGCTTCCGTGCCACAGCCCGATGGCCTTTCTTAGCAGCGGCACTTGGACCTTCTGGGCCAAAGACTGTGCTGTGGGGCCGCCCCTGCACCGTGGGGGCTCAGAGGGGCCGCCCACACCGTGGGATGCTCAGAGGGGCCACCCCGCACCATGGGATGCTCAGAGGGGCCGCCCCGCACCGTGGGGGGCTCAGAGGGGCCTCCCGGCACCGTGGGGGCTCAGAGGGGCCACCCCGCACCATGGGATGCTCAGAGGGGCCGCCCCGCACCGTGGGGGCTCAGAGGGGCCGCCCGGCACCGTGGGACGCTCAGAGGGGCCGCCCCGCACCGTGGGGGCTCAGAGGGGCCGCCCCACACCGTGGGGGCTCAGAGGGGCCGCCCGGCACTGTGGGGGCTCAGAGGGGCCGCCCCGCACCGTGGGACGCTCAGAGGGGCCGCCCCCGCACAGTGGGGGGCTCAGAGGGGCCGACCCGCACCGTGGGATGCTTAGCAGCGTCCCTGGCTTCTACCTGGGCTTCCCTGGTGGCTCAGACGGCAAAGAATCTGCTGGCAATGAGGGAGGAGACCAGGGGTTGATCCCTGGGTCGGGAAGATCCACTGGAGAAGGAAATGGCAACCCACTCCTGGAGAATCCCAGAGACAGAGGAGCCTGGCGGGCTACAGTCCGTGGAGTCGCAGACAGACAAGACTGAGCGACTGACACACGCGCACACACTGGCTTCTACTGGCTGCGTGCCAGAAGCACGCACTCTCCACCCCAGCTGTGACAACAGAAACGCCCTCAGACATCACCCAGTGCCCGTGGTGCTGGTGGGGGAATGGCCCCTGGTTGAGAGCCACTCACCGCCTCATTTGCGTGCAGCAGGAAGCGTGAACTGCAGTAACAGCTAGCGATGCCCGCTGATGCGCATGCCCGCTGACACACACGCCCGCCTCGGGAGGCCAAACACACACCTCACCACGCGGCCCTGGGGGGCCAGGCGGACACCTCGCCACGCCCACTTCACCCAGGAGGAACCGAGGCGCTGCGATTGGACGGTGATAGCCTGCAGGGCCCAGAGTCGGGAGGACAGGAGGGCAGGCAGTGTGAACTCTGCAGGCCTGAGCCCCCTGCGGGCGCCCTGAGGACAGGACAGGGTGGCCATCCGGCTCTGATGTGGAGGGCCGCCAGGCCTGAGCCCCCTGAGGGTGCCCCAAGGATGTGACGGGGTGACCACTCAGCCTGATGCAGAGAGGCCGCCGGGCCTGAGCCCTCTGCCAGCGCCCGAGGACGGGACAGGGTGAGTGCCTGGCCCAACGCAGGGCCTGAGCCGCCTGCGGGCGCCCTGAGGAGCAGCCAGGATGGCTGCCTGGCCCCGATGTGCAGAGGCCGCCGGGCCTGAGCCCCCTGAGGGTGCACCGAGGATAAGACGGGGTGACTGGGCCCTGTTGTGTATAATGACTCAGACACATCACACATAGGGTCTGCTCTGTGATGCTGTGGATTCGGATCTGCAATCTCAGATCAGCTTCCGGGCGTCTACAGAACGCCGAAGGAGATGCTCCTGGCCGGTTCCGCAGCCTCTTCCCGGTCCCCTCCCAACCTGAGGAAGACGGCCCTCACCTCGGTGATGATGGCCTTGTGCCGCTTGATTCTCCGCAGCTCCTCCTCGCAGCTCATGACATATGACCTGGAGAGGGGCAGCGGCTTGCCATTCCCGACACAGCACCGCCTGGCACTTGCCCACATTGGCGGAGGTCAGGGTGAAGGGTCCTCCCGGGTCCACAGGGTCGTGCCTGATGTGACAAAGGACAGCAGCACCTCCAAGCTTCTGCCCAGCTGTGCCCAGCTTCCTGGAATACAGAGACGGGGCTAAGAGACCACACCGCCGCCAGACGGCCTCACGGGACAGAGAAGCAGAGCTCGGGGCTCCACCTGGCGCCTTCACCAAAGCAGGCCCCGCCGAGCTCAGGGTAGCCTGCGGCGTCGGAAGCACACGTGGGTGCACACACAGGGTCTGCTCCCAGCAGCGTGGGGCTGCTCCGCCACGGAAAGCCTGAGGAGCCACTGAGGGATAAAGAACCCTTACCCAGCTTGGGTGAGGCCTGCGGCGCCCGTTTCAGCGCGGCCAAAGCCAGCAGGGGCGGCCGCGTCTCCCTCACCCTCTATTCCCGAGAGGGTGGAAGGGGGGAACCACCGCACAGGAGCAGGCGTGAACGACCCCCCCACCCCGCCCGATGTGTCAGAGCGGCCGACCGCCCCGTTACAGGCTGCTTGAGGGCAGGAGCCTCCACGCACTGCGTCATTCATGTTCTTGCCCTGCACACTGCGACTCTCCAGACAAATGAGGTCCATCCTCAAACGCTCACAGGAAAGACCATCTAAGGATAAGCTCCAAAGTGCTCTTGCTCACCATTCCTCACGCACCGAATACACAAGACACCTGCAAGTGTTGGCAGTCAAAGGCGCTCAGACCTCCGGCGGCAAGGCCCGAGGCTGGCGGAGCCTCCAGACTGACCTGGGCACAAGAGGAGCAGGAAAGTCCAGATGGACAGACCCTGCTGTTCACGAGGGCAGACCCTGTAGGTCAGGCCAGGGGCATCACGGTCAGGAGCAAGGGCGGCCTGATCATGGCATCAGACGTCGGCAGAGAGGACACAGGCTTGTCGCAAGGACCGCGAGCATTGCACACACCCCATACCCTGCTAACCCACAGGGAAAGGAGGTGGAGACGGGCGGATGGCGGGGGTCACTGGACCCCAGCTCAGGCACGTCTAGGCCATAGGCTCCAGGCTCCGCCAAGGGAGCGCGGCTTCCCTGATGTCAGAGGCCGTGACTCCTCCAGCCGAGCCAGAATTCAGGCTGTATCTGGGAGAAGCGCAGCCAGTGACCACCAGGGTTTGAGAGTCTCAAGTTCTTCATGCTGACCCAGTGCTTGGGGTCCGTAAAAAGTAGGCCTGTTTGGGCTGTGTGAAGAGTTTGTGTGTGGTGTGTGTGTATAATATGTTTGCTTTTTTCTGAAATAAGATGGTGGTCAAAACAGAAAAGGAGACAGATGTACAGACAGACGTCCCTGTCTTATGCCTCTTGGCATTAAGGCATTTAATGACTGGTCTACATTAAGGGCTCACTAAATATCAGCCGTTATCAGCATCGATTATTAGCTGCACACGCCCACTGAGGTGAGCTGCGGCGAAGAACCTCATTGGGCCGTGTCTACTGAGCTCTTCAGGAGTCCTCACGCCTGGGGGGCTGTCAAGGCTTCTCTGGGGCAGCATTCCTCAGCAGACACTTTTTCTAGCCCTGCCGCAAAGATATTTCCTCTGGCAGATTATCAAGGGAGAGAAAAAGAAGAGAAGCAGAAAAGGTCGTCACTGTTCCCATGACCTTTGAGGCACTCTCTGGTTCCTGGTCCCACAGGATCAAGTGTTCGCAGTACAACACCAACAGGCACGCCCTTCACAGCCTACAAAGCCTTTAAAGTGACAAAGAGCAAGCAAGGCTTTGAACGTGGGAACGCTTATGCCATTCAGCCCTCAGAGTTAGAAACAACATTCTGCAACTTCCACAGTGACCAGCATCTAGAGGGAAAGGCCTATGATCCTTCTCGTAACACTGTCTTGAACAGGGCTTCCCAGGTGGCTCAGTGGTGAAGAACCTGCCTGCCCGTGCAGAAGATGCAAGAGACGCGGGTTCGATCCCTGGGTTGGGAAGATCCCCTGGAGAAGGAAATGGTAACCCACTTCAGTATTTGTGCTGGAAAATCCTATGGACAGAGGCGCCTGGTGGGCGGTACAGTCCGTGGAGTTGCAAAGAGTTGGACACAGCTGAGCATATGCATGCGCACAAACACACACACGCAGACACACAAACAGAGACACAGACAAACACACAGACAAACACATACACAGACACACAAACAGACATACACAGACAGACACAGACACACACACACAGAACATGGGAAGAATGGTCTCACTCTGGGCCTTTCACAGAGCGGTCGGGAGCGAGGATGGAGCCCGTGGCAGGGCCAGAAGCTCTACCTCTGCATGACGATGAATGTGTTGGCCATGCACTCGTCCCCGCTCCTCGTTCTCTGCAGCTCCTCTGCCAGGATGTCGCTCATGGTGCACTGGAGCAGGTAGGGCACCTCCACGTTGCGGTCCCCGTCAAACACACCGTACAGGGCCTCCCGGTTGTCACGGAAGTTATTCACCGACAGGGCTGCCACACACAACCTGCAAAGCAAAAGCGCTCTGTGCTGAGTCAGCTCAGCTTTTCTTCTCCATGCCCAGCCCAACTGTGGTTCTTCTCCGATTTGCTTAATCCAATCTTGTCTCTTTCTTCGTGACTCTGAGTAGATTAAGAGTAAGTAATACTTTGGCTACTTGATATGAAGAGCCAACTGATTAGAAAAGACCCTGATGCTAGGAAAGACTGAAGGCAGATGGAGAAGCAGGTGTCAGAGGATGAGATGGTTACCAACTAAATGGACAGGAATTTGAGCAAACTCCAGAAAATGAAGAGGTGGAGCCTGGTGTGCTGCAGTTCATGATGCAGCAAAAAGTTGGGCCTGACTCGGTGACTAAACAGCAACAGAACTACCCCCAGCTCATTTACACAAACTAATTTCTGTAAGCGAAGAAAAATGATAAGCACATATTACACTCCAGGGCTTTCCCCCACTCTCTTCTTCTGAGGATTCCATTTTTAAATAGCACTGAAAGACTGTAAGAGGCACGGGGAATGACACCAGATTACGAATGCGAAAGTCCACATTCTCTCACAGAACATTCATTAAGGAAAACTTCCACAAGGAGCAAAAACAGAGTCACAGATGAAACACTGGGAAGAGTAAAGGAAGCGTGTGCCCTGGCGGGGGAGAGAGCTGCGCAGGGACGCGTGTGCCCTGGCGGGAGAGAGCTGCGCAGGGACGCGTGTGCCCTGGCGGGAGAGAGCTGCGCAGGGACGCGTGTGCCCTGGCGGGAGAGAGCTGCGCAGGGACGCGTGTGCCCTGGCGGGAGAGAGCTGCACAGGGACGCGTGTGCCCTGGCGGGAGAGAGCTGCGCAGGGACGCGTGTGCCCTGGCGGGAGAGAGCTGCACAGGGACGCGTGTGCCCTGGCGGGAGAGAGCTGCACAGGGAAGCGTGTGCCCTGGCGGGAGAGCTGCACAGGTGCCCCCGAGGCCCGCAGCCGCTCCACTCAGACTGCGTCCACGGAGGGCACCCGAGTCCCCACGGTCTCCAAGACGGACAAACGCCTGGGGGAGAAACGGAAAGCAGGCCACTCATCAGTGGGAGACGGCTCCAGGCAGCCCAACACACAGGCAACTGCAGGCTTCAGAAGAGAAGAGACATGGCAGAAAAACATTTTGAAGAATTAATAGGTAAAGATATTTCAAATCTGATGAAAATGACAAACTTACAGGTATAAGAAGCTCAATAAAAGCAAGCAAAAGCAAAAAGCTTAACTGAGGCACATCAAAATCGAATTGCTGAAAAGCAGGGATAAAGGCAGGGGTGGGGGAAGTCTAAGAGCCACTTCCTTAGTTCCCAGAAATCTCAGGGCCGTGAGGGGCGGCGGCCCAGAGGAGCAACCCCACATCCAAGGAGCGGTGGCTGCGCGGGCGCAGGAGGGCGGAGAGGAGCCACTCCATGTTCAAGGTCAGGAGGGGCAGTGGCAGTGGCAGTGGCTCCTCTCCAAGGAAAGGAGCAGCGGCTGTGCTTTGCTGGAGCAGCCGTGAAGAGACACCCCATGTCCAAGGTAAGAGAAACCCAAGTAAGATGGTAAGTGTTGCAAGAGGGCATCAGAGGGCAGACACACTGAAACTATAATCACAGAAAACTACTCAATCTAATCACATGGACCACAGCCTTGTCTAACCCAATGAAACTAAGCCATGCTCTGTGGGGCCAGCCAAGACAGACGGGCATGGTGGAGAGGTCTGACAGAATGTGGTCCACTGGAGAAGGGAATGGCAAACCACTTCAGTATTCTTGCCTTGAGAACCCCATGAACAGTATGAAAAGGCAAAATGATAGGATACTGAAAGAGGAATTTCCCAGGTCGGTAGATGCCCAATATACTACCGGAGATCAGTGGAGAAATAACTCCAGAAAGAATGAAGGGATGGAGCCAAAGCAAAAACAATACCCAGTTGTGGATGTGACTGGTGATAGAAGCAAGGTACAATGCTGTAAAGAGCAATATTGCCTAGCAACCTGGAATGTCAGGTCCATGAATCAAGGCAAATTATAAGTGGTCAAACAAGAGATGGCAAGAGTGAATGATGACATTCTAGGAATCAGCGAACTAAAATGGACTGGAATGGGTGAATTTAACTCAGATGACCATTTATCAACTACTGCGGGCAGGAATCCCTCAGAAAAAATGGAGTAGCCATCATGGTCAACAAAAGAGTCCAAAATGCAGTACTTGGATGCAATCTCAAAAACGACAGAATGATCTCTGTTCGTTTCCAAGGCAAACCATTCAATATCATGGTAATCCAAGTCTATGCCCCGACCAGTAACGCTGAAGAAGCTGTAGTTGAACGGTTCAATGAAGACCTACAAGACCTGTTAGAACTAATACCCAAAAAAGATGTCCTTTTCATTATAGGGGAATGGAATGCAGAAGTAGGAAGTCAAGAAACACCTGGAGTAACAGGCAAATTTGGCCTTGGAATGCAGAATGAAGCAGGACAAATGCTAATAGAGTTTTGCCAAGAGAACGCACTGGTCATAGCAAACACCCTCTTCCAACAACACAAGAGGAGACTCTACACATGGACATCACCAGATGGTCAACATCAAAATCAGACTGATCATATTCTTTGCAGCCAAAGATGGAGAAGCTCTATGTAGTCAGCAAAAACAAGACCAGGAGCTGACTGTGGCTCAGATCATGAATTCCTTATTGCCAAATTCAGACTTAAATTGAAGAAAGTAGGAAAACCGCTAGACCATTCAGGTATGACCTAAATTAAATCCCTTGTGACTATAAGTGGAAGGGAGAAATAGATTCAAGGGACTAAACTGATAGACAGAATGCCTGATGAACTATGGACGGAGGTTTGTGACACTGTACAGGAGACAGGGATCAGGACCATCCCCAAGGAAAAGAAATGCAAAAAAGCAAAATGGCTGTCTGAGGAGGCCTTACAAATAGCTGTGAAAAGAAGAGAAGCGAAAAGCAAAGGAGAAAAGGAAAGATATAAGCATCTGAATGCAGAGTTCCAAAGAATAGCAAGGAGAGATAAGAAAGCCTTCCTCAGCAATCAATGCAAAGAAATGGAGGGAGACAACAGAATGGGAAAGACTAAAGATCTCTACAAGAATATTAGAGATACCAAGGGAACATTTCATGCAAAGATGGGCTCGATAAAGGACAGAAATGGTCTGGACCTAACAGAAGCAGAAGATAAAGAAGAGGTGGCAAGAATACATGGAAGAACTGTACAAAAAGATCTTCATGACCCGGATAATCATGATGGTGTGATCACTCATCTAGAGCCAGACATCCTGGAATGCGAAGTCAAGTGGGCCTTAGAAAGCATCACTATGAACAAAGCTAGTGGAGGTGATGGAATTCCAGTTGAGCTATTTCAAATCCTGAAAGATGATGCTGTGAAAGTGCTGTACTCAATATGCCAGCAAATTTGGAAAACTCAGCAGTGGCCACAGGACTGGAAAAGGTCAGTTTTCATCCCAATCCCTAAGAAAGGCAATGCCAAAGAATGCTCAAACTACTGCACAATTGCACTCATCTCACATGCTAGTAAAGTAATGCTCAAAATTCTCCAAGCCAGGCTTCAGCAATATGTGAACTGTGAACTTCCTGATGTTCAAGCTGGTTTTAGAAAAGGCAGAGGAACCAAAGATCAAATTGTCAACATCTGCTGGATCATGGGAAAAGCAAGAGAGTTCCAGAAAAACATCTATTTCTGCTTTATTGACTATGCCAAAGCCTTTGACTTTGTGGATCACAATAAACTGTGAAAAATTCTGAGAGAGATGAGAATACCAGAGCACCTGACCTGCCTCTTGAGATATCTGTATGCAGGTCAGGAAGCAACAGTTAGAACTGGACATGGAACAACAGACTGGTTCCAAATAGGAAAAGGAGTACATCAAGTCTGTATATTGTCACCTGACTTATTTAACTTATATGCAGAGTACATCATGAGAAATCCTGGACTGGAAGAAACACAAGCTGGAATCAAGATTGCTGGGAGAAATCTCAATAACCTCAGATATGCAGATAACACCACCCTTATGGCAAAAAGTGAAGAGAACTAAAAAGCCTCTTGATGAAAGTGAAAAGGAGAGTGAAACAGTTGGCTTAAAGCTCAACATTCAGAAAACAAAGATCATAGCATCTGGTCCCATCACTTCATGGGAAATAGATGGGGAAACAGTGGAAACAGTGGCTGACTTTATTTTTCTGGGCTCCAAAATCACTGCAGATGGTGACTGCAGCCATGAAATTAAGAGACGCTTACTCTTTGGAAGAAAAGTTATGACCAACCTATATAGCATATTCAAAAGCAGAGACATTACTTTGCCAACAAAGGTCCATCTAGTCAAGGCTATGGTTTTTCCTGTGGTCATGTATGGATGTGAGAGTTACTGTGAAGAAGGCTGAGCACCAAAGAATTGATGCTTTTGAACTGTGGTGTTGGAGAAGACTCTTGAGAGTCCCTTGGACTGCAAGGAGATCCAGCCAGTCCATTCTGAAGGAGATCAGCCCTGGGATTTCTTTGGAAGGACTGATGCTACAGCTGAAACTCCAGTACTTTGGCCACCTCATGGGAAGAGCTGACTCATTGGAAAAGACTCTGATGCTGGGAGGGATTGCAGGCAGGAGGAGAAGGGGACGACAGAGGATGAGATGGCTGGATGGCATCACTGACTCGATGGACATGAGTCTGAGTGAACTCCCGGAGTTGGTGATGGACAGGGAGGCCTGGCGTGCTGTGATTCATGGGGTCGCAAAGAGTCAGACACGACTGAGCGACTGAACTGAACTGTGGGGCAGAGGGAAAGCGCACTCTGCGAGGAACGAAGGAGCAGAGACAGCAGGGCTCTCATCAGAAACAAGGCAGAAGACGGAGCAGCAGCGTCAAGACTGGCACGGAGACTGTCCCCCTTGCTTCCTAAACCAGTGAGAACAGCTTCCGAAGGTGAAGGTGCAAAATGGACATTTTCAGACGCACATACAAAAGACGGCACTGTGAGTAACAGGAAATATGTGGAGCAGAAGAGAGTGGCCCGCCAGCTGGAGATCTGGTTCCACACAAACGCAGGAAGCACCCCGGAAATGACACACAGGTGAACACAGAGAAACGCTTTCTTTTTCTTATTTTAAATATCACAGGACGGTGCTTCTCGGGACCTCCCTGGCAGTCCATGGTTAACACTTGACGCCTCCACTACAGGGGTCACAGGCTTGACCCCTCATGGAGGAAGCAGGATCCCACACGCTGAACATTCTGCCCCCTGGAGTTGTCTTTGCTGATAATGACTGGGATGGGGGTGATATTGGCATCCAGGGGGTAGAGGCTGAGGTGCTGCTGAATATCCTACAATGCGCAGGGACACCACATCCCTCCCCTGCTTGCCAACAACAATGATTCTCCGGCTCAAAATGCTTAAAATGTCGACAATACTGAAGTGGAGAAATACTCTGGGAAGTAACTGTTCAGGGTAAAAATTATAACAACGTATCCTGGGGTTTAGAACAAGAGCAGAGGTAAACCGTGACAATGTGGCACGAGGACGAGGAGACGGAAGTGGAAGTGTGCAACGTCAGCTTCTTATCCCACACGGGAGAGGATAAACCGTCATGAACAAGGTCAACGTTCTACCACAGACCCGAAACAAACCACACACAGAGAGGAGAACCAGCAAGAACAAATGCAAGAGACAACAAGGACTAAGAAACGACCCAGAAGGATGCAGCAAAGGAGAATCAAGAACAGATGAGACAACAGAAGACAGACAGTACTACCCTGGTAGACTTAAGCCTGGCCACATCAGCGTTTCATTAAGTGTAAAGTGGCCTAGGCACTACCCGGAAAGACTCAGATTATATTAAGAAGTAAGACTTAACCACATGCTGCTAGTAAGAAATATACTTTAAACATAAAGAGACAAATAGGTTAGAAGCAAAAAGGATTCGAAATGATCACAGTGGCCCCCTGAACAGCACAGGTCTAAACTGCATGGGTCCACTTACATGCTGATTTTTCCCTCCAATACTACTACAGTCCTATACAATCTCTGCAGCTGTGGAAGCTTGGATGGAAAAGGCTAACTGCAAAGTGATGCACGGATTTCTGATGGTTGGTTGGTGCCTCTTATTCCAATGTAGCTGAAGGGTCAACTATACTATTCCACACTAAACAAAAGGAAGCCAGAGCAGCTACATTAACATCAGACCAAATATATTTCAGCATGAAGAATATTACAGAAATAGTTACTTTATAGTGATTAAAGGGTCAGTTCATCACAAAACTAACATTCTAAATGTTTATGCACTTAATAACAGAGCTCTGAAATACATGAAGCAAAACCTGAGAGAACCACAAGGAGAAACAGACAAGCCGTAATGAACAAGGTCAACCCTGACCTTGTTCATTACAGATAATCACTGTCTCTCAGGCGCTGACAGAAAGGCAGAGAGAAAATCAGTGAGCACAGTCAAGGCTTGAACAACATTTTCAACAAAGTTGATCTAAATGGCAACCTACCTGATTTTTTTCCAAATGCACGCAAAATATTCACCATGATAAACCATATTCTGGGCCAGAAAATGCCTTAATAATTTTAAAAGAGTCAATTGATTCAAAGTATGTTCTCCAACCACACTGGGAAAATTGGTTAGGAGGAAATTTATTGCTCTAAATGCTTAGGCTATTAATACCCTAAGCTCAAGTCAGTGACCCAAACTTATTCCTTAAGGAGCTAGAAATTTACAAGCACAATAAATCCAAACAAGCAGAAAATAATAAAAATAAGAGCAGAAGTCAATGAAATAGAAAACAGAAAGATAACAAAAAAATTCAATGAAGCCAAAGCTGGATCTTTGAGGATATCGATAAAACAGAGAGACCTGAAGCCAATCTGATCAGGATGGAAAGACAAACGGCAAATGTGTCAGGAAGGGGAGGGGGCGGCATCACTGCAGACCCTGCAGAGAGGAAAAGGAGGACAGTGGCTCATTATGGCCCATAAACTTGAAAACCAGATGAAAGTGGGTAAATTCTTTGACAGACATAAATTACTGAAGTTCATTCAAGAGAGAGATAATCCTATATTAAAGAAATCGTATATTTAGTTATAAACCAAAGAAAACTCCAGGCCCAGGTGGAATTCATTGGCAAATACTAGCAAAAATTTAGGAAGAAATAATATCAAGGCTATAGAAACTCTTCCGGAAGACTGTGGAATCCTAAAGACAAAATACTCAACTCAGTTTATGAGGGGAGGCCAGCATCACCCTGATCTCAAAATCAGAGACCACAAGAAAAAAATTACTGTGAATACAGACAGGATCAACAAATTAGCGTAAGACTGAGCCAGCAGAATATGAAAAGGGTAATATATCATGACCACATTGAGACTCACCCTGAAAAGGCACGGCAGACTCAGCATTCTAAAACTGACACCATCATCTCAATAGACCAAGACAGGAAAAAGTATGATCACCTCAACTCATGCAGAAAAAGCCTATGACAAAAAAATCTGACACACATTAGAAAACTCCTCGCAAACTAGGAACAGAAGGGGCCTTTCCTGACGTGGTCAAGGATGCCTGCGTCTTCTCTAACATCCCATATCACACTCTCAGGGAAAGAGGAAAGGACTGGCAAGTCAGACCCACAGCATGAGTTCCGTTCTGTTTTCTGACCCATGGGAAAGCAGCCAGCACTGCTCAGCCCCAGAGGCCCCTCAGAGGCCCCTGGGGAGGCTCTAATGCACTCTGGTTTAACGGTCCTAGGTTGGAGAATGTTCTTCAGTGCTCCGCACCTGACTGACTCCAATGTGCACCGAGGGCTGAAGGCCGTTAGTTCTCCTGAGGTCGTCCTGCACTTTCTGTCCCCTCCGGCCTGCCTGCTCTGAATGCTGGGTGTGCCTGTGCCTTCGCTAACTAGACGACGACTATTCTAATTTACAGGCTCCTTGGCTTTCTGCCACTGCTGAGCAGTCTCTCAGTCGCATCTGACTCTTTGCGACCCTTTGGACTGTAGCCCGCCAGGCTCGTCTGTCCCTGGGATGGATTCTCCAGGCAAGAATACTGGAGGGGGTTGCCATGCCCTCCTCCAGGGGATCCCCCACCCAGGGGTCACACCTACATGTCCTGCATTGTAGGTGGATTCTCCACCCACACTGATGATCAGCATCCCTTCATAAAAAGCAAGCCTGCAGAGCAGGATTACGATTCTCAAGAAACCAACATCTGCATGTGAGACAGGGAAGGCTGGTGAAGAGGGAAGAGAAAGGAACTAAGATGGACAGGACCTGGTGGCAAGACAAGCAGCTGGCATTATAGAGAGTGGACATCACACTCCTGACGAGCTGACTGAGACTGTAAAAGACAGCTCCACGGAAATGTTGTCAGCACCTTCAGGGATCATGAATAAGGACAATCGAGGCTGCTTCTGCTTTAAGACTGTCCCTGTTTTGCTTGGTAAACAGGCTTCAGAGAAAGATAAAGGGGCTTTTCAAAAGAGCTGGGATGCGTTTCAATACTCATGCCTTCTCCAAACACGGGAGTCTACAGAGACACAATGTGTCAGTTACACCGTCTCCTAGCAACCTCTCCCACAAAGAGGGTGGGTGTGTGCCAGGCGCGGCTGAGCTGATGTGCCCGCCTGGGCCATGCGGTGGCCTCCCTCTGGGGAAGCATGCCGGAATACAGGCGGCGTGGGGGAGTGTGTGCCAGCGACGGGCTTCTCTCTGCCCTGCCACGGTGGGGAGGCAGGTGGGCAGCAGTTCTCATTCCAAAGTTTCAACTTACTTGTTTTTCACCCCTGAAGCTTCAGTGTAGCCGTGGCTCCACACGGCTGGAGCTCCAGAAGCATCTCCTGCTGAAGGCTGATCAATCTTGAAACAGCGGATATTACTGATCAGAGAAACGGAGGGGCCGGGAATCATTAAAACAGAACAGGCGCTCATTGCTACCTTTCCCTGAGAAACGAGACGCACCTACGCACTCTGTACTTACCGTTCCTCACTGATGGCTCTGAGACACTTACAGCAGCGAGAACCAGCTACTCATCACACTGAAACCCAAGGGGCACGCACAGGGCATGGAGACCAGCTCCTCAGTGTCCATGGCGGGCACTCAGCCTCCACACTCAGCGCCCGGGCGGCTGCGCTCCTCCAGGATGAAAGGCTCTCAGCCTTGGCGTGAGAACACGAACTATGGAAGGTAGGTGTGTTCCACAGAACGAGACCTCAGCTACACCCATGCTGTGCCTGGGCAACGCGAGGGAGCTCTGCAACATCACCCTCAAGTCCAACGCCTGCTCACACCACCCCCTTTAAGTATTCACAGCACATTGCTGGGGACCTGCCGCTCCCTGACGCCTCCAGTTCTCTCCTCTCGTGCACAGCCAGCCGCGAGGACACCAATATCATGAAGTTATGGAATAAACGAGGGGGATTCAGTAAATTCCATGTCAGCTACATATATATAAACGGGGAGACAAGTCCTTATCTCACCTTGGCTGTGGTGTGCTGTAACTGGTCCAACAGGACCCCGAACAGAAATATTAAGAGTAAACCCTCATACACAGTTCATTAAAAACCAGCCTACGAGAAAGGATTCAATGCCCATGGACACGAAGTCATATAGCTATGTAGCAGGTGCTTAAAAGGCTGCCTGCCACATGGTGAGATAAGTCCCTATTTGTAAGCTGCCCCTAGTTTCTTCCCCTATGACTTAGAGAAAGGGCATATAACCTCAACACCTAAACACGTCTGTCCTGAGACCAGGAATTTAAATTATCTGTTGGCATTCATTAACTCCAAAATATAATTAACACTGAATACCTTTCCTGAAGCAGTCAACTTAGAAGTAAATCAATATCTAATAATATTAACTTTGATTCTAGAAATATTTGGTGGCAATTTCTTTGAAATTTAAAACTATTTCATTAAACAAACAGAAGTTTCTACTCTTAATTACCAGAAAGGATTCACTTTTCCCTTTATCTTAAAAAGCTGAGAAACACAAATATCACAGATGGTGCCAACGGAAAGTTCAAAAGTAAAATACCTCATTTTACATCAGTGGGATATATCTTCTCTTCAAACACACTACTAAAAGGGGTATTTAAAGAGACCTGCTCTTGTTTGCTTTCCATATGACCTGGCACCAGATCCAGTCCATGTACCATGGTAAGCAATGCACTGGGTTTCTTAAGGCCTATCTTACAGCTTCTCACTGCATTTTTTTACTTACTTTTCTGAACTCTAGAGAAAAATGGAAGATTCCTTTCTAAAGACATTTATACTTAAAACAGAGAGCCTTTAAAGAATTCCATTTCCTAGCCTGATTGTTGAAGAAAATAACCCCCTGTCTCCCCCACCCCCCCGCCGACGTGAGCGGGGCGCAGCCTCGTGCGCATCCTGAGAGGAGACTGAGGGCGTCTGGGAGCCAGAGCTTAACCCCGTGGAGCGGTCACCCCACGGACCGCCGCCGCCTTGTCGAGAACAGACCGGCCAGCCCTCGACAGAGGGTCTAAGCTGCACGTTAGGTGCGGGACCTCTACCAAGTGACGAAGGGGCCCGACCATCTAGACACTGGACAGAGGGTGGCGCTTCCACCTGAAGAGTGCCGAGATGCCACTCTCTGTCCCGAACCACTTTAGGTCTGGGAGCCAGCGCTTCACGGGCGGGAGCGCTGGGCACTCTGACGTGTACTCTTCAGTAGAGACTCTAACGGGCCCTGTCCTAGGCCTGTATAATAGTGGGGTCATTCCACTATTTATATGGTTCCGCATCTTTTTCTAATTACATCATGAAATCTCCCCATGTGATTTCATACTCATCCTAAGTGTAAGGAGAAACATCTTGATGACTATCCCTATGTCTAAAATGAATACATTTCCGATTATCTTTTAGAATAAAATTTTTACCACAGAAAATCTTGATTTAGGTATACGAATACTTCTAAAAGTCTGACACAGATAGCCAATGGCTTTTTAAAAAGTTATAAAAATGAACAATCCTCCATCAGCACCAATTTGAGGGGAAAAATGTTATCATTAAAGTATTTTATTTACTATTTCCTTGATACACAAGAGCTGTACATTGATCTTTTCATGTAACTATCTGTACTTTATTAAATGCTAATAATCCTTCACTAATGTCCTTCACTTATTTTCTGCTTGAATGAGTACTTAGCATCACTGACTCATACGTAACTATATAAACATAAATATCAAAACCAATCTATATATACTGACTTCTCTTGTGATTCCCCCACTCTCTTTTTGGCCTTAAAAGTTCTTTTCTGGTTTGTGAATATACTTATATGATTTCTTCTTACTTTTAAAAATTATTCCATGTTATAGATTTAACTCTTTAATTTAGCTGGAGTTTATTTTGGTGTGCAATAGAAACTTGACTTTTTTCTCCAAAGAGCTGCTTCCATTCATTAACAACTTTTATACATTTTTAACCTAAAATGACATTTCATATTTGTAAACACTAAAAGTTACCTGTATAAGAATGAAATATGCCTTGATAATCCATATATTCTTAGTTCTGAAAAGTCCTTTAGACAGTGTGTAGACCACCCCTCCCTTAAAGATGAAAAAACTAAGGTCTGGACACATTGAGGGACTTGGGCCAAGGCTCTGCGTCCTGGTGAAACAGTGGAGAGGGCGGTAGGTCTCCTGTGTCTTAAATCTCCCTTTCTACTTTGTTTTCATTATTCTCATCTCTTTGCCTGGACACTTTCTCAAAAGCTTTCTGGAAGGACATACGAATATCTGAAAAAACTTCCTGGCTGTCCATCCATCTTGGTGAACTAGAGACTCACAAATCCTTCACTCCAAGTCTGTACAGACAGACCATGTAAGTCAGACACCTCCCATCCCATTTCCCGTCTGCACTCAGCAGCAAGCATCCTCCTCAGGGGACAGGGCGGGGCTGCGGCGCCTCACAAGGACTCACTTCAGCAGCTCCAGGGTTCTGTGGTCCAGGGCGAGCCGGGGGTTTCCAGTCAGGTCCAGCTCCTGCAGCTTCGGAGGCAGGTTTTCTGGTAATGTGACTTCGCTCAGCTCGTTACAGCTCAGGTCCACACACTGGAGGAAAAGTGGAAACGAGAGGACACGGCCTGCAGGCGTGGCTCACGTGGCTGTAAGGCTCTGCTGCTCACGTGGCTGTAAGGCTCTGCTGCAGGAGAATCGCTCAGACGATTCACTGCACTATGAGAGCAAAACGCAGGGACTGTCCATCTGCGGTTCAGGCCTAAACATTTACAACAGACCAGGGCTTCCCCGAGCTCAGACGGTAAAGAGTCTGCCTGCAATGCAGGAGACCTGGGTTCAATCCCTGGGTGGGGAAGATCCCCTGGAGGAGGGCATGGCAACCCATTCCAGTATTCTTGCCTGGAGAATCCCAGGGACAGAGGAGCCTGGCGGGCTACAGTCCATGGGGTTTCAGAGTCGGACACGACTTAGTGACTACACCACCACCACCACCCTTTAACACCTGAACAGTGTTAGAATTCTATATCTTTCTTTAGCCTTATTATTAATATAAAAATCACAAATGTAGGTACAATTCTCATCCCCTTTGATAGCCTCAATACTTTCAACAGAGGTGCAAGAATCCACTTAATCTAAATGCTAATAACAGGGACATGGTCACCTGCTCCTTCTGGTTGGTTTTCCAGTTACACATGATGGTTGCATGTCCCCTGGACTTGAATGAGCTCTGACAATACTGCTTCAGAGTGGGCTGTCCTGGCGGCATGGCCTGCACACGTCAGTACAGAGAAAAGGGCGCATCCCAGTGTCAGCACAATCTCCTGGTGGTGACGAAGCATGAGCTTAAGGACTGACAGGTGTGGGTGATGCAGAGAGCTAGAGAGCTGGCACACACGAATTCGGAGGTCAGCGTATGTATTAAGGGGAAAGATTAAAGATATTGTGGAACATCACTGAATTTTATGAAATTGGTCAGCAACGTTTTTTAATGTTACCTCTGAAGATTTGAACTTTTACGATTCCATAGACTTAAAATCGCTCCTTCTTTAAATTACAATTATAAACGAGTTCAGTGGGGTGTCACTTATAAAGGTGGCCTTGGGGACGGCGGTGCAGATCCTGAGGGGCGGGCTCGCGCACCTGCCCGCCCGGGCCCACCCGGCCGCCAGTCCTGAGCTCGCGCAGCCAGCCCCGCGCCGTCGACTCTGCCGTCCTGTTCTGGCCTCGTGCTCGCCCTGAGGACTATGGCTGCTGCCCCCCTTTGCTTTCGGCCTCCCTCCCCCATCCGCTCCCCACGCAGTGGCTTGCTCTACCTCATTCCACTCCAGCCTCAGTCTTTCTGCGCCCCCTGCCGCCCTTCAACCTGTACCCGAGGTCCTCTGCTGGTCGCTGTGGCCTTCAGCCCGCCTTTCAGCACCCGCCTCCTCTCACGCGCTGTCCAGCTATCAGAGCGAACTCTCGCGCCACCCTGCTCTCAGCTGTCTGCACCCTGGCATGCCGTGCGTCTCTTCCCACGTCAGATGCGTGTTTAGCACATTGCACAAAGCAGAAGCTCAACCGACGCTTTCACCAAAAGGAGAAACAAGCTAACGACTGCCCACCACTTTGGAGACAATTATTTGCTGCCTGAGTAAATGAATGGGTCTTAATGGGTCTGTTAGGACGGGACGGCAATGTGCATGCTTAGGCTAGATTCAGGCTAGAGTGAGCAGCACTGCAAAGGAACTGGTATGTTTTTAAATGTGACTGCGTCTGCATGAGAAGGCAACTCACTCCATTAAGGGCAGAATGAACAGAGAAACACCCCCAATATAGCTGTGCATGCTGAAGGAGATTTATTCCTAAAAATTACAGGGTGTTGCTATCTGGTGCCAAGCTCTGGTGTTAGCACAGACAGTAAGTGCTTTGCTTACAAGCACCATTTCCTGTTCTTCTAATAGTCTTCCACAAATGCTTGTTGACTGAATAAGCAAAAGAAGAACTTCAATCTGTAAAAGTGTTAATTGCTCAGTTGTGTCTGACTCTTTGCAATCCCATGGACGCAGCCCACGAGGCTCCTCTGTCCATAGGATTCTCCAGGCATGAATACTGGACTGGGTTGCCATTCCCTTCTCCATTAATTTGTAAAGACTCTTCCTTTTAAGTTTATACACGTATCTCTGATTTTTCTCAACTGGATTTTAGGTTTAGGAAACCTTATTGGCAACACCTTGACAAAAATGACCATCAGGGTAAAACTTTTTTCAAAAAAATCCCCAATCCACCAATTACTATTCCATTCCTGCAAATAGTAAATTCCCTTAAACACCAAAACTATTTCTAAAATCTGACTTTAATGAAATGCATCCTATATATAAGCTAAGCAATTCCTTGTCATCATTTCTTCTTAAAACTGGTTGTGTGTGCCTTTGGGGAGACTCAGTGGTATATCACAGTTACAGGCACCTGGCCTGTGCTTCTGGGGGCGTCAGTGTTACTCAGAAGACGATGGAGCCTTCACTTTTATCCTAAAACTAAAAGAAATGATAAAACGGTAGAACACAAAATTAGCATGTAATTTTAGATCGGAAAGGAGACGTCACAGGAGTTTATAGATAATGACTGCAGGCCCTATCCCAGACTTCGGGCGAGTGATTTCACCTCTTCTCCCTGTGGACAGGAGACCGTCGAGACCGTCGAGACCGTCGAGACCGTGGCAGTGCCCACTCCCCACCAAGCTCTCTGTCAAGACTGTTGAAGCCACGGCAGTGCCCACTGCCTGCAAGTGCCCACTCCCCGCCAAGCTCTCTGAGGACACACGGCCACAAGTGCTCCTCTGCCCGGGGCACCTCTGAAGGGATGCTTTTCACACACAGGACTCTCAGAGGGCCAGCTGTCTATCTGCATGTACACACAGCCCACTTCATAAGACGGAAGCAGTATTTGGCTGGAAAGGACGTGGCTTTGTGCTTAAAAGACCCGCTAAAATAATTTTTCAGACTTGAGTTAGAAAACAAGCCAATCTGTGTGAGTTAATACGTTACCCCGACTCTGAGAGAGAGACTGTTCTGGCCCAGATTTCCTGTGGGCTGTGTGGCCAGGGAGGCAGAGAGAAAAGCGGCTTCAGCGGCCCTGTCCTGGGAGACACTGCGTCATGCCTTTTCCGAAGCTTTTGTTCCAAACAGGAATGGGTGCCAGGTTCCCCAAAGTTTAGAAGAATTCCTAAATAACGAATACCCAGACTCCAGGACCAGAGAGACAACTGTTCTGCTTCCTGGTTGCTGGGCATTTCAGCTCCTGGGTGACCTACTGAGTCTAGAAGGTCAGCTGCGCCACCGAAACTGCCCCTAACCGGTCCCTGGCGTGCCCTTACTCCCCTTGCCCTCCTCTTTGAGGACTTTATGCCTCTTCTTTCACCCGCTGGGACCCGCCGCTTCCCCGTGTGCTTTGAGTTTTACAATGAGCTGGTTCTCTTGCTCTCTTCCCACTTTAAAAACAACAGACAAGGCTTGATTCCAGGGGAAATTCAACTTCCTGGATCCATTGTTCTCAAGACTGTGGCGTATTAAACACACTTCGTACTCCACTTCCCAGTGAAGACAACAGTCCTAGAGATGACGTCACTCAGCGTATCCAAATGGTTTATTACTTCACAGCACAAACATGAAAATAACCTTCTGGGGAGAACTTAAAACATTTCAAAATATGCTGTTCACCTAGTGGCCAGAACCAGGACCCCACAGGAGAACGGAAAATCTGACGAAAGCCGCTGGTATACGGTGTTTAAATCCATCTGTTGCGTCACACATCAGCTTCACCTGCTTAAACCACACTTTGAGACGGCAGGAACATGTCACTAATTGGAAGGAATCCGATGAGGAGCCAGGATTCTGCTGCAAAGCTCCCACACTGTCGATGTGCTGGCCCTGGAGTGAGGCGAGGGGCCCCTGGGTGAGAAGGGCGAGGGCTGCCCAGGCGGCTCCAGTGCTCCCTGGGCCGTCAGCACCGGGGGCCTAGACGAGGACGTAGGGCCGGGACCAGCCAAGCCGAGCCTGGCTGACGTGGTGACTCGAGGGCCAGGTTTTCCTCTCTAGCTGATTGACAGCGGATCTGTACCCAGAAGAAGGTGTGTCTATTTTAGAATCAGAACAGAATGCAACCTGCTGCAGAACACAGGACTGGTGGTGGGTTTGGAAGAAAGTGCCAAACAGACGGTAATCCTAGGGAGCAAAGCTTCTGCGACTGGGTGCACTTGAGTGCACCAGAAAACTCTAAAAAGTCAAGTTTTTTCCTACTAACTTATATGACCTTCTGGCCCACATAGAGGATTTGTTGCCTGATGATCGCTCTGCAGGTCTTGCTGAGTGCACCAAAATGAGGCAAGCCCACAGCTACGTTTTACCCAAGATTAGGGGATGCATGTGGTCTCTGTTCTAGGGGTATGTGAATAATGGCCCAAGTTTACAAGTTTCAAAATTACATTTTAGTATATATGTTTTGTAAGAAAACCTGTTTATACTTTTAAATGATAATTAGTTTTAAAGCTTTGGTACCAAAGCTGGGAACAAGCCCTCTCCTTTAATGTCTTAAAAGATGAGCCTGCTCACAGAGAACTAGCTAAATATAACAGGACCTTATTCTTTTTTAACTTATGTTATCTGCTAATGTTTATAACTGCAATAATTTTAACACTTTTTATGAAACACCTTACAATTACTGTACTTTATTTTCAAGAAGCATTAAGAATATAATCTAGGATTACTAGTGGCAGTCACTCAGTCACGTCCAACTCTTTGCCAACCCACGGACTGCAGCCTGCCAGGCTCCTCTGTCCATGGGATTCTCAGGCCAAGAATACTGGGGTGGGTTGCCATTGCTTGTCCGGGGGAATCTTCCCTCCAAAACCAGGGATCAAACCTGGGTCTCCTGATTGCAGGCAGATGGATTCTGACCATCTGAATCACAATAAAATTTTAACATAGGCTAGAGAAGGCAATGGCACCCCACTCCAGTCCTCTGGCCTGGAAAATCCTATGGACAGAGGAGCCTGGTAGACTACAGTCCATGGGGTCACTGACAGCGGCTTCACTTTCACTTTTCACTTTCATGCATTGGAGAAGGAAATGGCAACCCACTCCAGTGTTCTTCCCTGGAGAATCCCAGGGACGGGGGGAGCCTGGTGGGCTGCTGTCTATGGGGTCACACAGAGTTGGACATGACTGAAGCAACTTAGCGGCAGCAGCAGCAGAGTATTTCAACTTATAAACAATGATTTATATTAAAAACACGCTTTAGGGCTCAGTTGGCAGTGACGACTCAGGTATTTTGTCATTTGTTCACAGCCACCACTTTACCAGGAATTTTCTTTTGGATGGTTTAAATGTGCGTAAATACTTACACAGCTACTTAAAATAGTCTCACATGAAATATGAATGAGTTGTTTCTCACATGAAATAACACTAAAATCAATCCAGAGTTCTCAAACAATGTAACTATTACTTTTTCAATAACACTATCTGTCCAGGTGCAAAGTTCATACTTTTGTATGTAAAGGATACTTGATACTGCTCATCACCGCCCCGCCCCCGAAATAAAACCCCAACAACAAAACATCTCTTGGTCATGGGACTGCTGGATCAGAAAGACTGGGCATTTTTAACACAAGGAAAATGCCAAGGTATACTATCTGGGATTTAAAAACCTATTAAAAACTAATACCAAAAGTAAAGCTTTAAAAGTGGCCACAGGGCTTCCCTTGTGGTACAGCGGCTAGGACCTGGCACTTTCACTGCCAGAGCCCTGGGTTTAAACCCTGGGGGAGGAACTGAGACCACGTAAGCCACTGGTGCAGCTCCGGCCACCCCACCCCCCCAGTGCAGGGGTGTCAAGCAGGGCACAGAGGGTAGATGCAGGGAAGGGGTGAAATGAGACACAATGCGCCAACTTGAACCCGGGAGAGCCCAGGCAAGGAGCAAGGGCCGAAGAGAAAGTCTGCTTTTGCAGAACAACAGTCACACTGTGCAAAACCTAGTCAAAACTCAAAAACTGTAAATGTCTATCTGCATTTTAAACCAGATTCTTAAAGACAAAAACCCACAACTAAGAGTTCAATAACATTAAAAGACATGTGCAGAGAATCAGAGCAGCACACAGGAGGTTAACCATGAGGCCGGGGTGCACAGGGCCCTGTTTAATGAGCCCCCGAGACACACCACACCCCCTCCCAGGATCGGCCGGCAAGCAGCCCCTGGCAGGCTCAGCTGTCAGCACCGATCCCATGCTGCAATCAGAGAAGCCTGTGCTTAAGTGGCAGGCTTCCTGGATTCTGCTGATCATCAGCCAAGACAGTTGCTGCATATAATCAGCATCAGAGCCAACCCCTGTGGAGGCCTTGTCGCTAACAACGGTGCACACTGCGCGCTCTCGCTCAGAGTTCGCACCTTCGCTCAGATGCTCTGCACGCGTTAGTGCATTTCATCCTCACAGCAGCACTGGGACTCTGTGCTGCTCTTTCCCTTACGGTACAGATGAGGAAAAGGACTAGCTGAGTGACTCTGAGCTGGAATCCACCTCTAGAAATGTTCCTTTCAGAAGCCCACCTCTTACCCACTGTTGCTACTGCGGCTGCTGCTAGGTCGCTTCGGTCATGTCTGACCCTGTGCAACCCCACAGACGGCAGCCCGCCAGGCTCCCCCGTCCCTGGGATTCTCCAGGCAAGAATACTGCAGTGGGTTGCCATTTCCTTCTCCAATGCATGAAAGTGAAAAGTGAAAGTGAAGTCGCTCAGTTGTGTCCAACTCTTTGGACACAACTCCATGGACTGCAGCCCACCAGGCTCCTCTGCCCATGGGATTTTCCAGGCCAGAGGACTGGAGTGGGGGGGCCATTGCCTTCTCCGCTTACCCACTGTAAAAGGTACTATAAAGTGAAAACAGAATGCTTCTGAGACTTCCCTGGTGGTGCAGTGGTTAGGGCTGTGCCTCCACTGCAGGGGTCTGGGTTCCATCCCTGGTCGGGGAACTAACATCGCGCGAGCCACACGGCATGGCAAAACAAACAAACAAACAAAAACTGCAAGTTTTCAGTCAAGTGTTCTAAAATGCCACAGTCATATATGAGATTATAGTGCTCACAGTAAAACACTTCACGACCTGAAGCAAACACACACGCATGCACACACACCACACACACACCCCCACACCACACACACACACACACCCCCCACACACCCCACACCACACACACACACACACCACACACACACACCACACACACACACACACACACACACACACACCACACACACACACACACACACACACACACACACCACACACACACCACACACACACATCACACACACACACCACACACACACATCACACACATACACAGACACACACATCACACACACCAGACACACACACCACACATCACACACATCACACCACACACACACACACCACACCACACACACCACACACACATACCACACACACACAGACACACACATCACACACACCACACACACACCACACACCACACACACATCACACACATCACACCACACACACACACACACACCACACACACCCCCACACACCACACACACACACACCCCCCCACACCACACACCACACACACACACACACACACACACACACACACACACACACACACACACACACACACACACACACACCACACACACACACACACAGCACACACACACACACCACACACACACCACACACACACATCACACACACACACCACACACACACATCACACACATACACAGACACACACATCACACACACCAGACACACACACCACACATCACACACATCACACCACACACACTCACACCACACACACACACCACACACACACACACCACACCACACACACATACCACACACACACACACACATCACACACACACACACACACACACCACACACCACACACACATCACACACATCACACCACACACACACACACCACACACACACACCCCACACACACACACACCCCACACACACACACCACACACACACACACACATCACACACACCACACACCCACACATCACACCACACACACACACACACACATCTCACACACACACACCACACACACACACCACACATACACAGACACACACACACCACACAGACACACACACATTACACACACCCCCACACACACACATCACACACATACACAGACACACACATCACACACACCACACACACACATCACACACACCACACACACACACACACACACCACACACACATCACACATCACACACACACACATTACATGGCTTGTACACACCTCAACCATGTAATGTACTCCTGTGATGAAAAATCGATCATGATATTCAAAGTGACTTCAAACAGGATGACAATTGTTCCTTTTTAGGAGATCAGAACATATTCTGAGTCTATAATCAGAGTTTTCTCTCTTTATTAAGCAGAAAACTAATAACCAGAAATGCCGAGGCACAGATGAAAGGACTGCTCGCTCTGCAGCTGCTGCTGAGCCCTGTCCGTCGCGCCCCACTCTGTGTGATCTGATAGACGGCAGCCGCCAGGCTCTGCCGCCCCTGGGATTCTCCAGGCAAGAGCACTCTGAAGCCCCCCAGAGAAAACCGTTAGATGACGCTCCTGCTAGGGAACGGGTTTCGTCCCCGTGAGACTGCTCACAGTCACGAGGTGCAGAAGGCCTCTGCCACCAAGCTGCCGTCTGCGCTGACGCAGACCCCCTTCTTCGGCAGCGCCGCAGCTCGCTGGCCTACCGCGTGGGAGGCACTGCTGCCTCCGCCAGCGCCAGTCCGCTGAAGCACATGCCTGGCCGCTGGGGCAGCAGCGAGGCTGGCCTGCAGGGGAGTCAGCCCTGCCCCACAGTGCCGTGGGGGTGCCGCTGTTTGCTCGGGCCGTGGGGTGCTGCTGGCTCTTTCAAACTCCTATCAAGCCTGGCTCAGCCTCTTGAGTCTCACAGACAGCCTGGAAAAAGGTGTGACAGGTGCTGCTAGACAGATGGGAACGAGTGAGGTGGCTACGCGGCTGATGTCCGGTCCCAAGTAGTGCTCGATCCCTTGAGACCCACGGACAGTAGCTCACCAGGCTCCTGTGTCCCTGGGGGCCCGAAGCAAGAACACTGCCGTGGGCGCCGTCCCCCTTCTGCGGGCGTCTTCCCGGCCTCCCATGTGTCTGCAGGCAGGCTCTTGGCCTCTGAGCCACCTTCCCCACTCCCAGCCCAGGGCTTCTTGTTTTCTGGATTCCCCCTCGGCCAACTCAGCAGCGTGGCCCAGCAGCAAGGATGGAGCAAGAACAACACAGGCGTCTTCACTCCAAGGAAACCCGGGGGCGGCCAGCATCCGGAGCCGGTGACTCACAGGAAGCATGTGGGGGTCACGGGCTCGGCCACGTACCTTGATCTCCGGGAGCTGCATAACCTCGGGGAAGACTTCAATGCAGTTAGAGTGAGCAGCCACCGTGTGCAAGCGCCTGCAGTTCACGACGGTCGTCGGGACGGCCTTCAGTTTATTCCCACTGAGGTCGATCTCTTCAAGTTCCTCCAGTTTTGCCATTTTACTAAAAAAGAGAGAATCCATGGTGGACAAGTCACAAAACAACTAGAAAGAAATTTAAAAGAAAATACTAATAATAGATAATGAGAACCAAAGGGCCATTTAGTCTGAAGATTCTTTGAAGATTTACTCGGAACCATTTTAACGAATGACTTGTTGAATCACTTTCACTACTGTTTTTGAGGTTCAAAGTATTTTAACACCTCCTTTCTTACTACAGCGGCTTCCCTGGTGGGTGGCTCAGACAGTGAAGAATCTGCCTGCAATGCAGGAGACGCAAGAAACCCGAGTTCAATCACTGGGCCAGGAAGATCCCCTGGAGTAGGAAATGGCAACCCACTCCAGCATTCTGGCCTGGAGAATTCCAAGGACAGAGGAGCCTGGTGGGCTACGGTCCACGGGGTCGCAAAGAGCTGGACACGACTGAGAAACTAACACACACACTTTTCTTACTACAAAACAAAAAGCCTCAGCTTCAACTCTTTAAATTGGCAACAAGAAGAAAAACGGGTGTCCTTTTCCTGTTAGAACTCTGTGTGTGAATTAAGTTATCCTGGCAACAATCACTTTGCTATGTGGCTGAGTCTGAACCTCAGTGAAAATCCTACTCGAATGGGTCAGAAGTCTGCATTAACCCAGTGGGTGCTTCAGAGAGCTTAGTGCAAGAGTAGGGCTTCTCTGTTACCGGCACTGAGACCTCGAGGGGATACAGAGGAGAAGAGGGAAGGCTTGTATGAAGATATGTTTTCTCCTGAAACCCACTCCCCAAATCCCTCCAACATCACTTGTGATAACGGAGTGGCGGTGAGGAGAAGGCTGATGGGCACCCGGATCACCCCGAGACTGTCTGCGCGAGTGTGTCACTCACTCAGTCGTGTCCGACTCTTCGAGACCCCACGGACTGTAGCCCACCAGGCTCCTCTGTCCATGGGATTCTCCAGGCAAAAATGCTGGAGTGGGTAGTCATTCCCTTCCCCAGGGGACCCTCCCCACCCAGGGATCAAACCCAGGTCTCCTGCATTGCAGGCCGATTCTTTACTGTCTGAGCCACTGAGAGATCTTCTGGCTGAGCCAAATTCAATCTGTACCCAAAGAAATTTCTCTCAACTTCTGCTAAATATCTACAAAGAAAGCACCTTTCTGACTTTACCTTAATAACACACCCTAATATCATTTCCCTGATAGCTCAGCTGGTAAAGAATCCACCTGTAATGCAGGAGGCCTGGATTCGATCCCTGGGTTGGGAAGATCCCCTGGAGAAGGGAAAGGCTACCCACTCCAGTGTTCGGCCTGGAGTAGTCCATGGGGTCTCAAAAGAGTTGGACATGACTGAGCGACTTTCACTTTCAATATAATTTAACATTTTTGTTTAAGGATGTCTTTTATTGTTTAATCTTAACCTATAGTCTAGAATTAACATTTGTTATATTAATCAATAGTTACAGTAACCAAATAAAGAAAAATTCCAGAGTTAGGGGTTTCCTACTCTTTCTGTAAATCTAGAGGGGAAAGTTCCCGCCCCCAGCCCCACACCCATCTATCACTCCTCTGACCCCTTTTCCACCGCGGGTGATGCTGGAGGCTTAACAGGCACCGCAGTTATTGGTATCTTACCTGCCTGCTGCAGTTTCACTTGTCACAATAAACCATCCAAACAATTTAGCAAGAAACCCTTTATTGCCCTTCTGTTATCTCTCAAACATAAAGTTACTTTATTTGATTACTTGAAGATATATAGCAAAGATACAAGAACTAAGTTTTCATCTTATGAAATCAGATCTTTTAATATCATAAACATTCAACATGGTGTTAGGGTATGCTACAAACACCCCTGTATGTACCGACTGTGAAGTAATCCATCTCTGACAGCCTGAATTTGTAAGAGATTGTTATTTGAATATGTCACATATTTTGAAAAGAAATGGGAAGAAATCAATAAACAACAGGCATGAAAAAGATTCAAAATATGGAAATCAGGCCCAAGAAGAAAATGCTAAAGGAATTTCCATGCCTCAGCATAGAATGAAGGTGGAAAAAACCAGTTTCTGTATTGAGGGCACTCAGTGGCCTGGGTCTTGGGAGAACCCTCAGGGCCTGAGGGACTGCCATGCCTGATCACTAACCACCTCACAGAGGATGAGGAGCCCTTCCAGGGGAGTGATTCTTATGGGACTACCAGGGTTTCTTCTAAAAATATCATCTCATTCCACAGCAAAAGAAAAACACATAACAATTAAAATGAAAAAGAAAACCTTAAACATTAACATCAAAAGAGCGGGAGAAAATAAACGTATACTACAAAGTAGAGCAACACTAGACGTCAATGCGTATCTGGGCCCCCCCCATCTCAGTAAGGGCTTCAGCAGACCGCTAACCCTGACGGCCACAGAGGGAGGCTGTGCCAGCATTCAGCTCTGGCCCAGTGCTGGGCTGCAGTTAACTGCAGGGTGCCACAGGGGTTAGTGTCTGCTTCTTTGATGTGTGGGTGTGAGCTCTAGGACCTGACTTGTTGAGTGGATAAACGCCAGTGACACAGAAGCAGAGTGAGTCCTCCCCGGCAGGCTCAGTGTGCAGCTTCATTCAGGGCAAGACAGAGTGCCACTGTTTCCCAGACGACAGACTCAAATTAAAGCAGACTCAAAAGCGGAATTTTCTGAGAGCCATAAATTATTTCCAATGTCACAGTTTCTAAGATCAAATAAGCCACCACTGCTTTTTATACCATAAACACAAATACAAAGCTATTAGCTGATTAAGACCCTGCAGGTTCCTAGTTAACATTCTAATTCTCACTTGCCATACTATGCTAATTTTAAAAAATTAATTTGACTGGTTAATAGGAAGCAAAAAAAAAAACATACCTTGTAAATAACATACTTTGTTTCAAAATCATAACAGCAGTCTAGCAACTGGGTCCTTGGATACATTCATATTAGAAAACTAAACGCATTCCTCTTCAGCAGAACGTTGATAATGGCTTACAGAAAAGAGGAATAAGCTTCACACTATTCGGAAACTAACCATTTTAGTTTTTGCCTTTCCTTCTGTGAACCCATTTTCAGAAACGCAATGAAGGATGCCACTCTGAGCTTCTTTTACCTTGCGGGAAAACTCTGCAGTCGGTTATAGGCCATGTGAAGAATCTTCAGATGGGGGTGTCCGGTCAACAAGGGCACACATTTATCTGTGAGGTTGTTATTCGTCAAATACAACTCCTGTAAGATGCTGTGGGTCTCCTCTGAAAGTGTGGCTGGAGGGAGGGTTTCCAGTTTGTTTGCAGATGCATTCAGGAATCTCAGGCTACGAAGACAAAAGACAACAAGACCATGCTGAGAAGCCAGAGCCCCACTCCAGAGTCCTCAGCAAACCCAGGAGCTTCCCGAGGGACACCTGCCGTACTGGGGACTGGGTTTAGAAAAGCGATGCTGAGAAGCCAGAGCCCCACTCCAGAGTCCTCAGCAAACCCAGGAGCTTCCCGAGGGACACCTGCCATACCAGGGACTGGGTTTAGAAAAGCGATGCTGAGAAGCCAGAGCCCTACTCCAGAGTCCTCAGCAAACCCAGGAGCTTCCCGAGGGACACCTGCCATACCAGGGACTGGGTTTAGAAAGCGATGCTGAGAAGCCAGAGCCCCACTCCAGAGTCCTCAGCAAACCCAGGAGCTTCCCGAGAGACACCTGCCATACCGGGGACTGGGTTTAGAAAAGCGATGCTGAGAAGCCAGAGCCCCCACTCCAGAGTCCTCAGCAAACCCAGGAGCTTCCCGAGAGACACCTGCCGTACTGGGGACTGGGCTTAGAAACACGAGTTTAAAGACAGTCTTTAGCTCTGGCAGGCATATAGATTTATGACTCCACAATCTATACTGAACACAGTAATTACCTGAATGAGCTAACTACAAAGAGACAGAGATCAACTCTGTTTGTTTTCCCTGCCCATACCCTGTGGCTCGCAGGATCTGAGCTCCCTGATGGAACCCTTGCCCCCTGCAGTGGAGGCACGGAGTCCTAACCATTGGACAGCCAGGGAATTCCCTATAAATGAATTTTTATGGAAGTACAAAAGAAAAAGGAAGTCGTTTTATAGCTGGTGGGGAGGAGAAAGGAGAGTGATAAGGAAAAGCTAATGTTCTGTCTTAAGAAAGAGAAACACAATTGCCTATTTTAAAATAAAAGAGTTTTCACAGCAATAAAACAATTAGATGTTAGATCACAATATAACTAAATCACACAGTGACTAAGTCCTTTTCAGTATGCTGTATAAACCATATTTTACTGACATATTCACAACTGCAAGAGGTAATTTGTTCTGTAATAAAATAATGGATTACTATATAGTAGTGAAAATGAAGAACTACATGTATCAATAGGATGAATCTAAAAATATGATACTAATAAGAGAATCTAGGTAACAGGATACACTGCATGATTCCATAATTAGAGTTCAGAATCAGGCAAAACTAATCTACAATATTAAAAGTCAGGGAAGGGAGGCAGTGTCTACAAGATAGCTTCTAATTTTTCCAGTATGATACCGTCTGGTTCTTAATCTGGGTGCTGGTTACATGAGTATGTTCACTTCTACTGGCAGTAGAAGGCAGTGGGCTACTCCTCCATACTCTTGCCTGGAGAACTCTATGGACAGAGAGCCTGGCGGGCTACAGGCCATGGGGTTGCAAAGAATTGGACAGGAGTGAGCAACTGACACTTTCATACTTACGGTCCCATTTCTGTATTTATATTATACTTTAATAAAATTAATAAAAATTAATTTAAAAAAAACTGGAGAAGGAAATGGCAACCCACTTCAGTATTCTTGCCTGGAGAATCCCCATGGACGGAGAAGCTTGGTGGGCTACAGTCCATGGGTTGCAAAGAGTCAGACACGACTGAGTGATTTCCCTTTTACTTTCACTTTTAATAAAATTTACATGGAAACATACATATTAATATATGCAATCAGTAACCCAAATGATGTGTGAACAACAGCTGAAATGTGAAGGATGTTTTCATACTTGAGAAAACTAAAACTGTCAAAAACTGTAATACTTCCTTAGTTACTGTGAAACACAGATAACAGCAGAATGCAAAGCTGGAGAACTGAAACAGAATCCTTGCTGGGCTCAGGCTCCCAGTCACTGAAAAGGGAAGCAAAGGCGGAGCAGGACCTGGGCAGACAGACAACCCAGCTGCGGCCTGGTGATCTCCAGCACGGTGCTCCGTTGTGGGGCTGCAGTGACGGAGCACAGAGACTGTCCAGCCCACAGGACCCACCTGCCACGGTCACCAAGCCCAAGGCTGCCTTGGTCCCCAGCCCCTACCTGGAGCGAATCGCTCTGTCAATGAATCGACTTTCTCTCATTTCAAAACCACCCAGGTTTGACACATTCTGCATTCAATTCGGGACTATTTTACCATACTTTAGTTAAAAAAGAATAAAATCTTCCTTAAAAAGAAAGACTCTGGAATACCAGGTACAGATATTTTTAATCGAGGATAAAAAGAAGGCTCTGTATTCAGGAGTCACCACAAAGACTGTTGTTCCAAGCTTTCAATCCACTAATTCAATACTCTCTGATCTTGCAGCACCTCCCCCCCACACTTACACACACTTACACACACACACACACACACACTCCACAACATAGCTAAGGAAAAGCAGCTTCCCCCAAATAGAACATTTTACATTAAAGAAACACGTATTCCGTTGACATTTAAAAAAAGGAAAAAAGGAAGTTAGAAAAGGGCTGTACAGACCATAAATAGTCATGGGAAATTACAGTCGTGTGTGCTACAGAGAAGAAAATAAAGGCCATTCACGCAGTTTCTGAAACGGTTTTTAACTAGGAAGGAAACCCATTCCAGCACCATAGTTCTTTAAAGCACTTTTACGACTTTCATTTTATCACCTGACTTAAATACCCTGTTAGGATTTCTCCAGTGTAGAATTATAAAACATTAAAATGCATTGCCCTAAAACATTTTGGAACAGGGCCAACTGAGAAACTCTGACAATCTCATTAAGACACAATTCTCTAGGAAATAAGCAGTTATAAACCCATGAAAGGAAAAGAAATTAACCCATGAATATTTGCATTATTTTTAGGCCAGGAAAAAAAGAAGGAAATTTGTTTTGAAAAAGGAAAAAGACTGGCTAGTGAATGCTCATCCAGAAAACCACTAAAGGAAATTTTAAAACTCCTTACAACACGGAAGTGATTTTCAGAAAGACTTGTCCACTCATCTTGTTGAAATTTGCCTGTATTGAAGCTTATAGACTCTTTATGAGAAACTGACGGGGGATCCCACATTCCACCCCTCCAGGAAATAAAACTAAGTTGAAACTACATGGCTGGTTTCGGTTGAGTCTGAACTGAATCAAGCCTGACTGAATCATCTTGTTAGTTAACGGTCACAGAGCAAACAACTGGCATAAAAGCTTTTCTGATTATAATCGTCTCAGGGAAATTAGATTCGATGCCCGCCCTTCAAGAAACAGACACGCCTGCCACACAGCCACACATTTCAGCAGAAGGCAGACCAAGGTGGTTAATCGTCTACGTGTTATATCCATCAGCGTGAACAACTGCTTTAATTCTGTAAAATGTCTCCAGTCCAGATAACAGTTTTACTCAATCAATAGAGTGTAAAACCCTACTCTCCTCTGCTTTCAATACCTTCCAGAGAGCTAAATTCCTAAAGCACTGAGTTAGGCATCAACTCCGTATGGTATGGGAGAACGTCCTCAAGCTTCTCCTCTGTAGATTTTTGCAGTAACTGCGTTAAAGGCTTGTTTAATACGCCATGGAGACTTTGATCCACGGAGCCCTCTTCACCACTCAACCCTCTCATAAAGACCAGAGGAAAGCAGGTGCATGTCATTGCCGTCTTTGGGTAAAGTGCTCTGTAGAGACCACAGCTCTTTCCTATTTCCTGTTTCATCTGCTCCCCCCACCATCCAGAGATGCCCCTGCTCCATTCCACAGAAGACAAACTGAAGCTGAGAAAAGGCAAATTACTTGGCTGCTGTTAAATAGTAATTAGTGGCTGTGTGTGCGTGCATGTGGGCTCAGCCATGTCCAACTCTGTGCGACCCCATGGGCTGTGGCCCGCCGGGCTCCTCTGTCCATGGGCTTCTCCAGGCAAGCGCACTAGAGTGGGTTGCCATGCCCTTCTCCAGGGGATCTTCCCGACCCAGGATCCTTGCTATCTTCAGCCACCACGGAAGCTCCGAAAGGCCGGTGTCTCGTTCGCCTCCTGCACTAACGCCACCTGGGAAATTAGTAGCAGAGTCAGAAATGAACCCGGATCTCACTGATCTTAAAGACCGCACTGTGTGAAAGGGTCGTGTTCAGTCGCTCAGTCGTGTATGACTCTGCGACCTCACGGGCGGTAGCCTGCCAGGCTCCCTCCGTCCATGGGATTTGCCAGACAGGAAGAGTGGAGCGGGTGCTCATTCCCTTCTCCAGGGATCTTTCCGACCCAGAGATCCTTGCCGTCTGACCCACAAGGGAAGCCCCGAGAAAGCCCATGATTACCGGATGCAGTTCTCCAAAATGTAACTGACAGAGACAGAGAGAATAGAACATTTTCCTGAAGACATTTTCATATCATCTTCCCCCAAAACCCTGGAGGTCAAGCAGAGCACCTGCTGGGCAGTGTGAAGACCACACACACTCCACACACACTTCAGACTCCATCCCTAAAATAACGGCGCACACGGCAGAGCGCTCAGACCTCTCCTCAGCAGAGAGGGCGCCGCTGCAGAGAGGCCCCTCGCAGGACTCCTGCCCTGCAGCACCTGAGAGCTGCCCGCGGCGGCGGCGGGCAGGCCCGCTTCCCGGATCTCGAGCAAGCCCTCTGCTCTCCCCGGCACGCTCTGTGCGTCTCTTCTGGCTCCTCCAGCGTTTTCTGTCTTGCTTCTGTGTGTGTGTGTGTTTCCCAGTAATTCCCAGCACACCTTTAGATTTTACAGCCGAATTCTGTCCTTGAAACGAAGCGCAGCATTGGTGCCACCACAGATCTATATATTTGCAGGCAGACCAGGTTTTCTGCATTCAAGTTATTTTTATGCAGATAGGTACTGTGACTTGTGGTCTATTAAAAATGCAAAAGCTTAAGACCCCTAAGTGCAGTGAAATCCTATAACTTTTATACAACCCTCAGATTTCTGGCCCTCAGAATCCTTAAGAGGTGTCAGACAAAATGCTCTAAATTACTTCTGATGTGTCTACACAGCGCAATGCTTTTAACAACTTCATCTATCTTCAAAAGACTGGTAGCTCTTAAAGCAGGGGCTTCCAAGCTTTCCATTAGCGGCAACTAAGACACAGCATGCATTTCAGGCGGCCACCTAGTGAAGACGCAGAACACACACAGAAACACGAGTTTGTCACAGCGGCATTTACCCTCGCTCCGTCTTACACTGGTACTCTCTATCCCATTTTTAAGTGCTGGTAGAAATCCACTAAATTACTACATCCCCACTTACCAGTTTGAGAAAAGGATGCCTATTATTCATTGTACCGCAACACCACTTAACAGTGAGACTGCATGGGAAGAGAAAGCGTGTACGTACAGTGTAACAGAACCACACGTTATTATTTGGCAAGGTCTGAAAACGTGCCTGGCTTGGTCAATAAAGATCATAAGCCTATGGAGCGAGGGAACAAAGGTCATACAGACGGAAGACCTGCTGAACAAGAACTCAAAGGGATTAACTTTAAAAATTAAGCATACTTAAACTAAGAACTGGAGAAGGCAATGGCACTCCACTCCAGTCCTCTTGCCTGGAAAATCCCATGGATGAGGAGCCTGCCTGGTAGGCTGCAGTCCATGGGGTCGCGCAAGAGTCGGACATGACTGAGCGACTACACTTTCACTTTCCACTTTTATGCACTGGAGAAGGAAATGGCAACCCACTCCGGTGTTCTTGCCTGCAGAATCCCAGGGATGGTGGAGCCTGGTGGGCTGCTGTCTATGGGGTCGCACAGAGTCGGACACGACTGAAGCGACTTAGCAGCAGCAGCAGCAAACTAAGAACTAACACTGAGGCGACACTGTAAGCTCATCTGCAGACCTTCCCCGATTCAGCCAGTCACCCCACACGTGTCCTCTCTCTGGTCCAGAAGCCACCTGAGGACTGCACATTCCATTTCCTCAGGGTCTCCTCTAATCAATGCAACTTGTTTCAAATGACCTTGACACTTAGTGCATTTTGTGGAATGTCTCTCAATTTAGATCTGATGTTTTATTATCATTAGAATAATGTAATGCACTTCTAGCAAAAACACACAAAAGCGATGTTCTCATTCCGGGAGGCCTGTGAGTCTCCACTTTACCTCCCAGACATTCTTAGTAACTAGGCCAGGGTGAAGGTTTCAGTGGAGGAGGGCACGGCAATGCACTCTACTGCTCTCGCCTGGAGAAGCCCCTTGGGCAGAGGAGCCTGGCGGGCTACAGTGACCCACGGGGCTGCAAAGAGCTGGGCGTGCTGATGGCGAAGCACAGCACACACGCCTTCAAAAATCTATGCAGGATTAAGAATTCTGATGACTGGCCAAGCTGAGTCAGTAGAGATGAGAAAATGGCCAGAAAAATGCATGTTTACTAGGTGATCTAGGGGACCTAGGGGAAACACTATTTTATTTCACTATGGCTGTCAAAACATCAGAACTTCACAAGATAGCTCTCTTCCCTTAGGAAAAACAATACAGGCAATCTGGCTCTTCAAAATGTCAGAAATTTTCTATCTTTGCCAAGAGGCACCAGTTGTCACGGTCAATTGATCACGCCTTCCCCAATCTTCTGTTCCCTTTCAGTCCCTTTGATATTTACACCCATTCTGTCTGAGTCACTAAAACTTATGGTCTGTAATGTGACTAATATTCTGGGGATATTTTAATAATCACCGTGTACTTTACTTGTACATACACTCTCTCCTTCCCATCCCCTGAAAATAGCTTGTTTTGCTCCAACCAGGGGGAAAAGCAGACCCTAATCTCCACTTATAACAGGATCTGTAACTCTCCTATGAAGGGCCCTTGTGGCTTTGTTAATTAGACTTATCCGGAGCAGTCTTCTGGCCACGACGTAAGAGGGCAAACGCAAAATGGCCTGGGAACCAGCCTCCACCGAGCTCTCAGGAACAGCTGTAGGACGGTGGCACCTCACCCATCCGGCCCGGAGACCCACGGGGATATCACTCCACTCCTGTCCATCTGCTGAGGAACACGGATTATCTGAAACCCTTTTGGGGGTTGCCATCAAGAAAAATCTCAACTTCGGTAAGATGGGAGGACTAGGCCAGTTAAGATCTAGATCAGAGTATTTGCCAGTTACCCTCACAGAACCAAGTCCTGCCTTGATCACAAGATACAAAATCACAGTCCCTTTATCGGCAAATATGGTCCAACATACTTCACATCTGTCTATAGTTACTGAGCTGCAAGTCAAAAGACACACATCAAAGAAAAACATGGAGAGTAAACTCATAAACTTAAATGCTGATTCAAGTCATGAGAATCTTAATACAATCAGTCTGAAGGTGCTCTGGAGCCACCACTGCTGAGCTGGCGTGCCCTAGGCCTGTGCTCTGCAACGGGGGTCCCACAGCACGAAGAAGCTGTGCGCCACAGCCAAGAGCAGCCTCCGCCCCCCAAACCAGGGGAGAGCCCCAGCAGCAGTGGAGAGAGACCCAGCATGGCCAAAACCAGATAAGAGCATGGCAGGAAAACTGGCCTGCGGTTCTCAGAGGAAGCCGAGGATATCCCTGCAAGTCATCTAATTCAGATTCCTCTCTCTTCTCCAGTTAACTGCTACCAGGTCAGGCAGATCAAAAGGCACCATCCCAAAGCTGTAATATCTCACGGACAATATGATGCGATCAAAACCATGACACTGTTTTAGCAGCAAGATTCAGAGCTAAAGAAATCTCCTTAGAAAGAGAGTTCAACCTTTTGCTCTCTCCAATAACACATTTTTCTGACCCCTCATGAAGCTTCCAAGTAAAAGTTCTATTTAGAGAACAAACTAAACCATTTTTAACTTATGAAGACTTACATATTCAGGCCTTTTCCTCAGTTACATAACCACAGAACTGGTAACAATAATTTATTACCAGGAAAAAGAAAGAAAAAGTGAGCACCTACATATATTTTTAAAGATCTGTACTATGAAGCAAACTGAACGGAAGGAGAACTGAAGCGGTCTCATCGCTGCCTGGAGCCATCTGCCGGACACAAAGCTCTGCAAATGCAGCAGAAAGCCGCCCTTCTCACCAGGAGCCCACAGGGAAGCCGGCCCCGCCGTTCACGCTCTCCTCTTCCCTCCAGCCCCACGCTTCGTTAGTTTACCGTGCAGCTATTCTAGGCTCGGCATCAGGCTGCAAGCACCTTGAGGATTAGTCATTTTTCAATTTCCTGCAGCACCCAACCCAGTGACATGAACCGACAAGGTCAGTAAGACGCTGGCCATCCTGGAACCAAGTAAATCAAAACAAGTCACAGCGGAAACCGCCTGCATGGGCTTGTGGTGGCCGCCTCCTCCAACGCCCTCCTTTGGCGTCTGGGGCTTCGCGTCTTCAGGCTGAGCTGCTCGCAGCAGTGCTGGCAGAGGCTCATCCCCCTCAGACCAGTCGAGGCACAGACTCTGCCCCTGCACCTCCCTGAATGTGAGCTAGGCCTCAACGTGAAACCTTACCTAAGCTCGATTAGAAAATCTTAAAGTAGACAGATAAAACCTCAGTTACTTAGGTTTTGGAAATGGGATAAGTAGAAAAAAGTGTTAACCCCTTAACAGGCAGTGAATAGTGTGGTACGATAGAGGGAATACAGTCAGGCTTCTTGTCGTAACTTTGCATAGCATGTCATCTACAAAATGAACTGAACCACTATGCTGTTGTACACCTTAAGCTAATATTGTAAGTCAACCATCTTTCAATTTTTAAAAGTTCTGTTTTTCTTGTCTTCCAACGAGTGAGATAATACAGCAACGTTGTTCAAAAAAGATCTCATCGACTTAACCCACCCACCCTTTCCATAACCCGGTCTGCCCCAGAGACTCAAGCCTCCCGGACTTGCTGACCAAGTGAGGACCACAAGGTCAGCGGCACCAGGAGCCTGGAGACGCAGCTATTGCACTCGGAAGATGAGGGCAGCGTGCCTTCTGGGATGCTTCTCACTTCAGCCCCTTTGGGTGGCTGGCTTTTTTCTCACAGGACAGAAGCAGGACGTCTGCCCTTCCCAGTTCCCTCGGCCCCTTACTCCAGAGCACTCTCGGGCTAGAGCCGCATCGAACACGGCCTGCCCTCCTCCCAACCCACAGAGGCTGCCTACGTTCCCGAGACAGTGCTGACTTTTCAAAACAAAGCTGGCCCTGGGGAGGCCTGTGGATTCAGACAAGGGCATCTCTGCCCAAACGCCTCTAGCTCTCACTTGCAGGCTTGGCTTCCTCTGCTCCCCTGGGTACCAGGGTCCTCCTTCAGAGGCCTGATTCGGGTCCTAAGGCTTTCACACTGTGTAACTAGAAATATTCCAGCTTATACAGTCAGCCCTGTCCATTTGGGACTGTACAGCCTGGGCAACACGGGGGGACCGAAGGAGGGCCACGAGGCAACAGTCAGTTCCCAACCGCAGGCGCCAGCAGGGCGGCCTGGGGAACAAGCTCGTGTGAACACATCTGGACACGGACACAGCAGCCCCTGGACCACGGTACACGCACCCTCAGACACATGCTGTCAGACGCGCCTGGAACCTGGGAGACTCAGGGACTGCTTACTGACGCCTCAGAGAATGCAAGGAGTATACAAGTGTCCCTTTAGAATTAAATCCTCAGAAATGAACAAGCGTGATTCCTATCTATTGGAGAGGTCCAGCTCTGTTCACCTTCTCTGTGAGCCAGGACCATACAGGACCCAGAGTTCAGTTCTACCTCACCCTAGACTCCTAAAACCCGAGTGCGTCTACCTATGTTTTTCCTACCAGTTCAGCGTAGATCTCCCAAGAGAACAAGCAGACTCGCATTACAGAGCTGCACCCAGATTCCACCTCACTAGCCTCAGTATAGAAAACAGAGGCTACAACGACACAGAATTCTCCGCAGGGGAAGAAACCACACCCTACATTCATAACAGTAAGGAGCGAGACTAGAGCTCCTGCTAGGCTGTGCGCCGTCTTTTCATACAAATGCAAAGGCAAGAACAACTCTAAAGGATCTTGAAATGCTGCTCTCTTTGTCAGGGAATATGACGTGGCACCAGGAGCAATCCCGTTTCCTCACAATCTCATTATTTCTCAGTAACTGTTCCAGGAGGAGTTCACTGTAACTTACATTAAGTACAGAGAATAAGTTTTTCAGTGAGGAAAACAGAAGGGAAAGAATGAAGGAAATAGTCTCTGTTTTGATCTGGGTGATGGTTGCTGCTGCTGCTGCTAAGTCGTTTCAGTCGTGTCCAACTCTGCGCGACCCCATTGGCGGCAGCTCACCAGGCTCCCCTGTCCCTGGGACTCTCCAGGCAAGAACACTGGAGTGGGTTGCCATTTCCTTCTGGGTGATGGTTATGCCCTATATATGCACGTAAAAGTTCACGGAGCAGTATGCTTAAGAGTTGTACACGTTTATATCAGAAGTTACATCTGGATAAAATGATTTCTTTAAAAAAAGAGGATTAATAAAAACTTCCCAACCCAGGGATCAAAACAGGGTCTCCTGTCTTGCAGGTGGGTCCTTTTCTGTCTGAGCCACCAGGGAAGCCTCAGATAGTCACAAATTCCACTTGAGATGGCCTGAGATCACCTAAGACAAGGCTGGGATTCCCTAGCGGCTCAGATGCTAAAGAATCTGCCTGCAATGCAGGAGACCCAGGTTCTATTCTTGGGTCAGGAAGATCCCCCGGAGAAGGCAATGGCAACCCACTCCAGTATTCTTGCCTAGAAACTTCCATGGATAGAGGAGCTTGTTGGGCTGCAGTCCATGGGGTCGCAAAGAGTTGGACATGACTGAGTGACTAACACATTTGAGATGAGCCTGCTAACGAAGGGGCATTTCACAAGTCAGTGAACAAGCAGAGCAAACCCACAGCTTTACCTGTCGGCCTTCATCAGGAGGCTGGGCGGCAGCTCCAGGAGCTGGTTGTGTTGCACATCCAAGACCTCCACGGAGGTCCTTTCCAGCCTTTCAGGAAGCCTGGCCAGCCGGTTGTGTCCTGCCAGCAGTTTCCGGAGACCACTGTTGCAAAACAGGCTGTGTGAACAGGGGCAGAGAGAGGCGACTTACTGAGGGCTCACCTGGGGTGAAGGCCTGAAAGCGAATGGGGCAGGAGGCCAAAAATCATCTCGCCAAGAAGCCAAATGCACCAGAGTAACCGCAGAGTCATGTTAAGATGAGCTCAACGTTTGAGCTCTTCATATTTCAATGCTTTCCATATTTCAAAAAAAAAAGAGAGAGAGAGAGAGAGGGTGGGAAAAACTGAAAAGGACTATTTAACAAAGCAGCTCTACTCAGTGAAAAGGAAAAATGAGCTTCACGGAAGTTGCTGAAGGCAGTGGCCTCATCTCGTCAGCCTCATGAGGAGACTGGGAGACCGCCCGCTCCCGGGCGAGGTCTGCGCCCAGGGCCGCCCTGAGCACAGGGCGCTTCTGCCCATAAGAGACTCTGAAGAAACACAGCTGAGCTATTTCCACCTACAGGACCAACATTCGACGAGGGTTCTTTTGTCCAAATAAACTTTTACCAATGCCCACTGAGAAAATGTTACATTTTGCTCAGCTGTATTTCACAGTAATTATCCGTTCCTTTCCTCACTTCCATGCATCTGATTACTTTTATTTTCTCATTGATTTCATCCTGGACCAAAGCAGACTCCCTTCTAAAGAGAACAGAAGGGCTCGCCACAGCATTTTCTCCTGAGCCTTAAACAAGCTGTTGGGGAGTGTGACTGTTTCTTCAATGGGTTATCAAAACTGCAATGAATGATGAGTTTGTGTTCATCAAAGCGAAACCTGCTTTATGATCACTTGGGGCAGCAACAGTTGTAGAGAATGAAGCACGTCCTGTGTTAAGCACAGAAGCCTGGGGACTGTGGGGAAGCGAGGCTGTGGCTCACGTCCGGGTCACTTGGGGCGACCGCTCACTCACACTGACGTCGAGGAACAAGGCTTCCTCACCTGCCTCCTGTTTACACCATCTCGACCTAACTCACTTAAAGTTCTTAAAGTCACTCTAATTTACAGCCATAACTTCATTCACTTTAAGTATCAAAACGAGAATCTTTGCTCACAAAGATGTTACCGAACTGTCTCGGCGTGGTGACGCCGGGCCACCGCTGAGGACACACCGGCCTCTGCGGGTTTAGAGGCTGGCGGGCGAGACGAGGCGTCCCGGACAGGCCTCAGCCAGTCTCTGCAGGGCCGGCCGCTGGGACGCCCCCTCTAACCCTAACTCTGGATTTGGTCCACAGAGGATGGGGTTATCTGTCTCTCTCTCTCTCACACAGACACACATATACATACACACTTTGCCCTTAAATAGAAGGAGAGCTGAAGGAAGGTAGCGCAATCTTTATCTTCATTTCCATGTAAGAAAGCAGATCTCACGACTACAGAGTGAGTATACATGTTAGTGACAGAATCTGTTCAGTCCTTTTGAAGAATAAACAGCTTCTTTTCCGTTCACTACATCTCTGCCTCTAAATATTAATGTCTGTTTTGTCAACCCTTTCACACATCACTCAGACAAGCAAAGCTTGACTGTTCAGTCAGTTTCTAATGGGTCGCTGTCTTGGCCTGGATATTAGATCAATGACAGGGCTGATACAAAGTTTGCAGCTAAACACGATTAAATGAGCAGACAATATGCATTGTTATCGTCCCACGTGTTAAACACACACAGAAACAAACGCTGTTCACCTTTGATGACAGGAGAGCATCTGGATTCGCTGAGAATAAGCATTTGTTTAGATCCCCCAAATCCTGTACTAGTGCCGAGCAGATCACAGATGAACTAACTCGGGCAAACTGGATGAGCAATCAGTCACCCTGTGTCGTATGTGTTTGCTGCAGCCTGCAGTGGCCTTAGACAGGGGCCTTAAACTCCAATAGGCTGCACGTGTTAGAATCGGGGAGGTCAGAGTAGAGAAGAGAAAAATAGCTGGAAGGATAACAGGACCAGATTCTTTTTTAACAAAACAAAGTAACTGAGCTTTCCAGGAATTAAAAGTGGAAATTTAGTTTTTAAATTAAATTCTTCTCAAATTTCTTCTATGAGAAGATAGACATGTTAAGACAATAGACAGAAAGTAAAGATTCTTAAAGAATTAAGATTACAGAGGTTAACCAGCCATATCATTTGCTGAGTCTCTGGACATTTCTTTGGCTTATCTGAAAAGTTCCACCAAGCATCAGCCTCCACACAGCTTTGCCAAGTTTGGCTAGCGGTCAAAGCTTCAGTCTACCCTGTCACTACATGACGGAGTGCTATGACTTAACTACCGTGAGAGGTGAGAGATACTAAATGAGGTTTGAAAGTAAACTCTTTCAAGGGTTCATAACAACAAAGTGAACACTGAACCAGCAACTTTTCCCACTGTTTCTTCTTATTTAAGATTCTCTAACTTGATCTGTGCTTAGTACTCACCGTGCAGGCAGTTCACATATTTGATTATGGCCAATATCCAAGACTTCTAGCTTTCGGCTTTCACAGACCCACTCAGGTACGTTTTCTAAACAGTTCCTAAATGTAAAAATAGATAATTTCTTCTTTGATTGGAATTTGGCTTAAAACATGGTTCACAAGTCAAAATAATTACATACAACAAATAAATTTCAAAGGAAATACTCGATTACAGTGCATATGAATCAAAAAAGTATGTGCAGCCACTTTACCCTGAAGCAAGATGTGACAAGGAGTAAGAAATGAAAGGTAGGAAAGAACACAGTCGCGTCATCTGCATTTTCTCTAAAGTCTAAGAACAGTCTGGTTTCCAGAGTTACTATCCCAGAATGCCTATAAACCCATGTAAGTCTAGGGAGAAGATGTCTGCCATTGGAAAACCAATAAACACATATTTACCCACTTCCAGTTAAGGTAAAGAGTCAAATGGCATAATAGCTTTGTTTTCCAATCTGCATTTTTACCGTTAATATGAAAATTTTCCCATCCTGAGACCACTGCCGTAGACGAGGGAGAGGGATGGCGGCGCTGAAAACATACACTGACCCTGAGGCTCAGAGTCAGCGACCCGGAAACACTCACTCACGCATCAGACAGTGATCACGGTTCCTGGAAACAGGTCAGCTAAACTAATGGTAACTTTAACTGTTAAATGAATTGACCACTTTTCTGATAAACCTATTACTGTATTTGAATGTCTCCTTAGTCATGGATGGTTAGCTTTTTATCTTCTTTTTAAAATATGTAGCCTGGTGGGCTACAGTCCGTGGGGTTGCAGAGTCGGATGTGACTCAGCCCCTACAGCAGCAGCAGCAGTGAGGAGATGTGCACAGAGAAAGGGGAAAGCAGAAGAGATAGAGCACAAAACACGCTTTAATGAACTCAACATCGTTTCAGGGAAACACGAAAACGCAGCCAGCATAATTACAGCAGGGCTGGGCCTTCCAGCCACACAGCCCTCAGCTGACTCGCCTTTCAAGCGCAAACCCGGCGTTCACATCAGTGTCCACAGGATACCGGGACCCTCTGCTATAGCCCACACAGACTGACAGCCCCACGCATTTTCAGAGGCTAAGTATTCAACACGACTGGACATTAATTTGCATTATTTATCTTTAAGATGTAGAAAAATTCTTTCAAAATTAGTTCTTACTGGAGCGTAGTTAAGACATAGAAGCAGGGCTTCCCCGGAGGCTCAGACAGTAAAGAAGCTGCCTGCAGAGCTGGAGGCCCGACCCTGGGTCACGAAGACCCAGGAGAAGGGAATGGCCACCCGCTCCTTTGTTCTTGCCTGGAGAATCCCCAGGCAAGGGGGGCCTGGTGGGCTAAAGCCCGTGGGGTCACGAGGAGTCGGACCCGCCTGAGTGACTCACACAGCTGCGGCTGTTCCACAATGCTGCTGGCTTTACATGCTGTTTCCATCATGCAGCAAAATGAATCGGCTATTTGTAAACACGTATCCCCTCTTTTGGATTTCCTTCCCATGGAGTCACCCCTGAGTGCTGTGTAAAGTTCCCTGTGCCATACAGGAGGTTCTCATTCTATTTTTATATAAAAAGTTCTTATGCTCAGGTTTAGACAGAATTATCCAGATAATTTTTACACAGACCCTAGAGTGCTCCAGGAACTGGCTTCTTACCTTGAGACGTCCATGCAGGACAGATAATTCGGAACTGGGCAAACGTCAAGCTGGACAAGTTCTAGGAAGCAGGAAGAAAACAAAGCCAAACACATCACCGCTCAAGCGACGCGGAGACTCTTCATGCGTAGACTCGCGCCTGCGACTTGCTCTCCACTGTTTGCTCCAGTTGGGAAGCACAGTATACCCATTTGTTTCTAAACTACAGGGAAGTACAGAGACCTCCCGATTCAGTCGCAAGGTCTTAGAGACTGAAACAAACCACTCGCTCTGCTTTCCTGCCTCTTCCCATCCACTCGCTGTGGCACTCCTCTTGTTATACAGCCTGAATCTTACCGGGAGATTAACTGTATGAATAGCATCGTTCTTTTTAAACATTCAGGGTTCCTTGTCTATAGTCGAATGCGTCCTGGCTTGTGCCTTTTTCACTCCGTGCTGTTCACTGGAATGGCACTCCTGAGGATCAGAAAGGGCTTCCTCTACTGAAATCTGGAAGCCTTCCTCAGAACTGTATGCAAAGTGGCACCAAGGCTCTGCTCCTCAGGTGCCGTAGGCTCTAGATGCCCTTTTGCTTTCTCTAAACACTTACCAAGTATTCAAAGGCACGGCTTCTCTCGGCTTCCTAGGCCGGCCCCAGCTACCTGTGATAGTTTTGGAGGCTCAGCTTCTCTCGGCTTCCTAGGCCGGCCCCAGCTACCTGTGATGGTTTTGGAGGCCCGGCTTCTCTCGGCTTCCTAATCCAGCCTCAGCTACCTGTGATGGTTTTGGAGGCCTCCTTTTGGTGCCAGGCCTCTTCTCTAGTCACCTCACCTCCACGGCTTCAGGCTCCACCTCTGAGCAGACATGCCACATTGACGTCTGTAGTTGCGACTTCAAATCCCTGCTAACTCACAGGCAACCGCTGCGATAGCCTGGATTAGTGGAAAGGAGGGCCATCCCACTCTTCCCCCATATGGGCACTCTGAACCCTGCTTTCACATTGAGAGTCTCACAGCTTCATTTTCATTTCTTGCCTCTTCCACTAAAAATTCCCACTGCATCTCCATAGCTTACTGTATCAGCTTCAAAGTTTCACCATCTGACTCCAAGCCATGCATCCCATAACTACATCTTACCACTTCCCAGCAGGAACCTATGAGAGCAGAATTCCCTTATGCTCATCTACCAAATGAGCCACATTCAGATTCTTTCCTCTCCAACACCTATTTCATGTCTCCTGACTAGCCAAATCCTATAACCCTTTGGCGACCTGCAGTTATCTGAGGTTTGGTTTATTTCTCCATTGAAATGACAGTAAATTCATTAAAACCGAAAAAAAAAAAGGAAAGAAAGAACTCTCGTTCAGTACTCCTGCGCTGCACAACACGGAAGACAAGTGCGTGATGAATGTCTGCTCAGCACGCAGCAGCAAATACTGCGTTTCCATGCAGCTGTCTGACGGGAAGGGGTAGAAATCCTCATTCACTTCACCAAACATGTGCCCATGTGACCTTTTTCTTTTTTTAGAACTGCCATGATCTCCAAAGTCTAAGGAGGCAACCTTATTAAATGAATCAAGCTCTTGCTTTGTGATGGCCCTGTGGTATACAATGTAGGTTTCTCTTGCAGTGGGGTCCTCTGTTGGTGGAGGAGGAAATCTGAGACCTTGTATGGAATCCACGACAGCCCTACCTTTCACTTTCACTCTCCAGATTCACTATCTTCACAAGTGGCCCAATAACCAGTTCACTTCCCATTGTGCTTCCCCCCACCCCCACATCTGCTCTTCAAGCTGAAGAGCCAATCACCAGTGGGAATAACTTATTTAAATGTCACAATACAAGAAAAACAGGTCAGGAACTATAAGTCCTTCTTTTTGATTGCTTTAAATACCAAACAGCATTCTTCTTTCATGATTTTTATCTTAGCAAAAACTGACACCTATTTTACTAAATGAGGAAGGAAAAGCCAAGGCCAGGAGGAGTGAAACCACTGCATGGAGTGAGCTCTGGGAGCTGAGACACTTTGACGTGGTCTTCGTCACTCACCATTAGAAGAGGCATACAGCGCCTTGAGGAAGTAGCCACAGATGGTTAGTGTCACCAGCTGGTTCCTTTCGCAGTGCAGGACTTCAAGGTTGTTGAAAACCAGAGCATCCAGATCCCCAAGCTTGTTGTCTCGCAGATCGAGCTGAGTGACGTGAGGGAGAAAGTCCACTTCGTCCGCTATCAGCTTCCTAATCAGGTTCAGCCTCAAGAGGAAAAGGACACAAACAGAGACTATAACCAAAGGCAATGCTGTAAAAAGCAAGCCAGCCCTGCTATGTGGCCAGCAGGAAGGCCTCAAGCCTCGCGGCCACAGCTCTCCATGATTTCTTTACTCTCAGCATCTGCTCTTCCTTCACTAGCTAGGTCCCCTGGCTATTTCCAGCTACAATTCCATGAGGTCTTAACTTGGAAACTATATTCTGAAATGCAACTTAGACCATTAATAGCCTGGAAGAGAAGCATGCATATTGATTTTTATCTTAATTCATTTCAAGGGGGGAAATCATTTAAACATTTATTTCTAAGAATATGGTTGAAAGAACACAAGAAACAAAACCCAGAAACCCTGCTAAGCACATGCAGCTACACTGAGTATTTAAGGAAGGAGAGAGGATAAGCAAGCAGGTAGATGAGCAGCCATAAGGGACAAAACTAACAGGTGAGTTTGGGGAAAAAAAAGAGAATGGGGACCACTATGCACCAGAAACAGGAGTGTAAGCCTATCCGAATTTTCAGAGCTGGTTCCAGACCGAGGATTAATGACCAAAACTATCTCCATCTTTAAAATACTGCTTGAAAAAGCAAAGCACAGGAAATACTGATATTTGGCACGTAGGAGTCACTGAGAACTCACAGAACAAAGGATCGCAACGGGGCCCAACGAGTGCAGGGCGCAGGGAAAGCCTGGCAGAGCCTGGTTCATAAACACTGGCGAGCTCATGGACCAACTCGGCCACGGACGAGGTGACAGGGAGAAAAGCTAGCGGTGAGGGGACGAGGAATCAATGCAGAAACACATCTAGTTTCACAGTGGAGGAAGACAGACGAGCTCTCCAGCCCTAGTTTGCTAGGCTACAGCCAGCTCCTGTGTAAACAAACAAGCAGAACCTCCTACTTCTTGTTACAAAGCGCAGAGAGTGCGGAGATGCAAGAGCATTGATATGAGAGGAGGAACTGAGAAAAAAGTCAGGTGTTCTCTGCGGCGGCTTCCAGCCCTTGGAAAAAATAAAATGAGGGTAATTAAATTTTTAAAATTTAAAAAATAAATCTATAAAAATAAAATGAGAGCACTGAACTAAATTTCTAATAGCAGAATCATAAAGCCACTGGAACTCAAGGATGAAGGACAAGACAGCCAAGAGCTAAGGATCTGTCAAACCACAAGGACAGCATGTGGCTTCTTCCAATGTCCCTGCGATTTAAATTTTTTTTTTTTTTTGCTCCTTCTCTTTTCTGTTCCAGATTGTAAAAAAACTGGCTTCAACTAAGTGATCTATCTCCAAATGCTCACTAGATTACTAGAATATGTACACAGAATCACTTTAGTTCAGTCGCTCAGTCATGTCCGACTCTTTGCGACCCCATGGACTGCAACACGCCAGGCCTCCCTGTCCATCACCAACTCCCAGAGCTTTCTCAAACTCATGTCCATCGAGTCAGTGATGCCATCCAACCATCTCATCCTCTGTCGTCCCCTTCTCCATCTGCCTTCAATCTTTCCCAGCATCAGGGTCTTTTCCAATAAGTCAGTTCTTTGCATCAAAACCCAAATCTCCTTTTGGATAAAAGAGACGACAGGACCTGAAAACTGCCCTGTGTTCTCCCGAGTCTACGCTTTAAATCACCTTCACAATGCACTAATCTCAGCCTAATCCCCAACCCTGCACTGTATTAACACCAACACAACCACAGGGCTGAGTTAATGAGACAGAAGAGAATTTATGACGACAGGGAGGTCATTGCCACTATTCACTTTAAATTGTCAAGTCTTAGCAGGATGCAAGTATCAAAAGGTTTCAGGCTCACATGATAATATGACTACTTCAGATGAGCTTTTAAAGAGGCAAAATGTTGTGAAAATTCCTTTCCAATAATCTCCTCAGTTAACAGAGGCATTTTGCTTATTTCATCAACACTCACTGAGCATTTACTGTGTGTAGGTCCGCAGTGTGAAAATGTTCTAGTTCCAGTCTGCTGCTGAACACTTTACACCATGACCTTGAGCCATCGCCTAAGCCTCCAGGAAGCCTCATTCTAACCTGGACACGGGGGCTGATGCCTTCCTTGTCCTACACGGTGCCAAGCAATGAGGGGGACACACGTGCCGGTGTCCTGCACATGAAAGGGGCCACGGAGACGGGACAAGCATGACCTCGGGCTGTGCGTCAGTAAGAGACGAATAAGATAAGGGGCGTGCCCACAGATTCAGCAATTCAGAGCACACATGCTTTAGAACGTGAAGCCAGAGGATCCAGGTCTGCGATCAGTGTCAGGGTGGGGGTTCAGTCAATAAGTCGTGTCCAGCCCCTTCGTGGCCCTTCTGTCCATGGGTTCCCAGGCAGGAATACTGCAGTGGGCTGTCACTTCTTTCTCCAGGGCTCTTCCCCACACAGGGGTCAAGCCCATATCTCCTGCACTGGCAGGCAGATTCTTCACCGACGGAGCTGCCAGGGAGCCCGATCGATGACATAAATGAGGCATAAGACAAAGTGGATGGTCAAAAGAGATGCTATGGGGAGAGGGAGGGTCTCATCTGAGCCCCAGGAGCAGGCAGAGTTCACTGGACTTAAATGGGAGAAGTAAGGAGTCCACGAGGAGGAGCTGGACGGCCTTCAGACCCTCAGGCTGAGGTTCACGCGTGTGTGCAGGGGCCCCTCAGGAGCGCACACCGAGTGAGAGGAGTGAGAATACGGACACGAGCTGGGCGAGTCCACACCATTTATCGAGCACTGGGCCTGCTGCGCACTAACACTGAGGGTTCACAGACACACGCTTCCCTGGCGGCTCAGACGGCAAAGAACCTGTCCGCAGTGCAGGAGGCCCAGGTCCAGGCCCTGTGTCTGGAAGATGCCCTGCAGAAGGGCATGGCAGCCTTCTCCAGTATTCCTGCCTGGAGAATCCCACGGAGAGAGGAGCCTGGTGGGCTACAGTCCATGGGGTGGCAAAGACGTGGACACAGCTGAGCGACTAGCCCGTTTTCACTACAGAGACTCACGCTATATAAATGAGAGTAGTGCTTCTCAAGTTCCGTAGGAGGAAGGATCTATTTTCCAAACCGCTAATCCCTCACGGACAGACATGTACACACTGGGACACAGTGCTGCACGCAAGTGGCTCGCCATGTCAAGCTCGCCAACACCCGACCTAATCCACCCCCCTTCACAGCGAGGCGCGTCTGCTTACACGGGTCTACGTGGAAACAAGTGGCTCGCCACGTCTAGCTCACCAACACCCTCATCCGCTCCCTTCACAGTGAGGCGCGTGTGGCTCACCACGTCTAGCTCGCCAACACCCCCATCAGCTCCCTTCACAGCGAGGCGCGTCTGCTTACACGGGTCTACGTGAAACAAGTGGCTCGCCACATCGAGCTCACCAACACCCGACCTAATCCACCCCCCTTCACAGCGAGGGGCATCTGCTTACAGGGGTCTGCGTGAACACTGTGGCATTGGCGGATGTTTCCAAGATACTAAGTCTCAATTGCTACACATATATCTCTTTGTTTAAAAAAAGTTGCAAATAGTTGGTTTGCTAGCATATGCTGCATGACCACACTCTGGACAGAATCATACTTAGAACCTCATCCTCAAGGGATTCACAGGTTAGGGGCTTGAAGCTAGAAATGAGAGCTTAAGTATCCTGAGTTAGAGAACTAAGGCTCTGAGTGAGGCTGTGCTCGAGAGGCTGCACAGTAGCAGTAGACAGAGCAGAGCAGAGAGGAGGCAAGAGCAGCAGCGAGAAGAAAAGCAAGGGCCAGAGAGCGAGACTGGCGCCCAAGGCGAGCTGAGAGCCAGCGTCCGGGTGGCACACTGGAAAGCACAGTCACAGACCTTGTGTCTGGATAACCAGTGAGGCTGGAAACCTCAGCAGGGGCCGCAGGACTGGAAAAGGCCAGTTTCCATTCCAGCCCCAAAGACAGGCAATGCCAAAGAGTGCTCCAGCTGCCGCACGGGCGCACTCGGCTCAGACACTAGCAGAGCAGCGCTCCCAGTCCTCCCGGCCAGGCGTCAGCAGCACGTGGATGGAGAGCTCCCAGGTGCTCAAGCTGGGTTCAGAAAAGGCAGAGGAACCAGAGACCAAACTGCCAACACCTGCTGGATCATGGAAAAAGCAAGAAAGTTCCAGAAAAACATCTGCTTCTGCTTCATTGACTATGCTAAAGACTTTGACTCTGTGGATTACAACAAACTGGAAATTTCTGAAAGAGATGGGAATACCAGACCATCTGACCTGCCTCTTGAGAAATCTGTATGCAGGTCAGGAAGCAACAGTTAGACCTGGACATGCAACAACAGACTGGTTCCAAATAGGAAAAGGAGTACGTCAAGGCTGTATATTGTCACCCTGCTTATTTAACTTATATGCAGAGTACGTCATGTGAAATCCCGGGCTGGATGAAGCGAAAGCTGGAATCAAGATTGCCGGGAGAAGTATCAGTAACTTCAGATATGTAGACGACACCACCCTTTTGGCAGAAAGTGAAGAGGAACTAAAGAGCCTCTTGATGAAAGTTCAGTTCAGTTCAGTTGCTCAGCTGTGTCCGACTCTTTGCGACCCCATGGACTGCAGCATGCCAAGCCTCCTTGTTCATCACCAACTCCCAGAGTTTACCCAAACTCATGTCTATTGAGTCGGTGATGCCATCCAACCATCTCATTCTCTGTCGTCCCCTTCTCCTCCTGCCCTCAATCTTTCCCAACATCAGGGTTGGGAATTCTTTTCAAATGAGTCAACTCTTTGCATCAGGTGGCCGAAGTATTGGAGTTTCAACTTCAACATCAGTCTTTCCAGTGAACACCTAGGACTGATCTCCTTTAGGATGGACTGGTTGGATCTCCTTACAATTCAAGGGACTCTCAAGAGTCTTCTCCAACACCACAGTTCAAAAGTAGCAATTCTTCGGTGCTCAGCTTTGTTTATAGTCCAACTCTCACATCCATACATGACCACTGGAAAAATCATAGCCTTGACGAGACGGACCTTTGTGGACAAAGCAGTGGAAGTCAAAGAGGAGAGTGAAGAAGCTGGCTTAAAACTCAACATTCAAAAAATGAAGATCATGGCATCCAGTCCCACTATTTCAAGGGAAACAGATGGGCAAACAATGGAAACAGTGAGAGACTTTAATTTCTTGGGCTCTAAGATCACTGTAGATGGTGACTGCAGCCATGAAATTAAAAGATGTTTGCTCCTTGGAAGAAAAACTCTTGACAAACCTAGACAGCAAATTAAAAACCAGGTTTTACTCTGTCGACAAAAGTCTGTCTAGTCAAAGCTATGGCTTTTCCAGCAGTCATGTATGGATGTGAGTGTTGGATCATAAAGAAAGCTGAGCGCCAAAGAACTGATAATTTTGAACTGTGGTGTTGGAGAATTTTCTTGAGAGTCTCGTAGACTGCAAGATCAGACCAGTCAATCCTAAAGGAAATCAGCCCTGAATAGTCACTGGAAGGACTGATACTAGAGCTGAAACTCCAATGCTCTGGCCACCTGATGTGAAGAGCTGACTCATTAGAAAAGATCCCGATGCTGGGAAAGATTGAGGGCAAGAGGAGAAGGGGCAACAGAGGATGAGATGGCTGGATGGCATCGCTGACTCGATGGACATGAGTCTGCGTGAGCTCCGGGAGTTGGTGATGGACGGGGAGGCCTGGCGTGCTGGGGTGCCCAGGGCCACAGAGTCGGACACGACTGAGCGCCTGAACTGGATAGATGAAGCGGGGCTCTCGGCAAAACCAGGGGCCCATGGGAGAGAGCTTGCTGAACAGAGAGAGTAGTCATGTACAGTGATGTGGATGAGCCTAGACTTTGTCATACAGAGTGAAGTCAGAAAAACAAATATTGCATACTAACTCATATATACGGAATCTAGAAAGTGGTACTACTGCATCTATTTGCAGGGCAGGAACAGAGGCACAGATGTGTAAACAGACTTGTGGACACAGAGACGGGAGGGGAGAGGGCGGGGTAAGCTGAGAGCAGCGCGGGCAGGAGCACTTCCACGCCGCGCGCAGCCGGGAGACCGCCGCGCGCAGCTGTGCGCAGCCGGGAGACCGCCGCGCGCAGCTGTGCGCAGCCGGGAGACCGCCGTGCGCAGCTGTGTGCAGCCGGGAGACCGCCCCGCGCGCAGCCGGGAGACCGCCGCGCGCAGCTATGCGCAGCCGGGAGACCGCCGCGCGCAGCTGTGCGCAGCTGGGAGACCCGCCGTGCGCAGCCGGGAGACCGCCGTGCGCAGCTGTGCGCAGCTGGGAGACCGCCGTGCGCAGCCGGGAGACCGCCGCGCGCAGCTGTGCGCAGCTGGGAGACCGCCCGTGCGCAGCTGTGCGCAGCTGGGAGACCGCCGTGCGCAGCCGGGAGACCGCCGCGGCGCAGCTGTGCGCAGCCGGGAGACCGCCCGTGCGCAGCCGGGAGACCGCCGCGCGCAGCTGTGCGCAGCCGGGAGACCGCCGCGCGCAGCTGTGCGCAGCCGGGAGACCGCCGCGCGCAGCTGTGCGCAGCCGGGAGACCGCCGCGCGCAGCTGTGCGCAGCCGGGAGACCGCCGCGCGCAGCTGTGCGCAGCCGGGAGATCGCCGCGCGCAGCTGTGCGCAGCCGGGAGACCCGCGCGCGCAGCTGTGCGCAGCCGGGAGACCGCCGCGCGCAGCTGTGCGCAGCCGGGAGACCGCCGCGCGCAGCTGTGCGCAGCCGGGAGATCCGCCGCGCGCAGCTGTGCGCAGCCGGGAGACCGCCGCGCGCAGCTGTGCGCAGCCGGGAGACCGCTGATAGCCCAGGGAGTTCACCGCAGTGCTGTGACGGCCTGGGGTGGGGTGGGGCCGGGGGCCGGGGCCTGAGGCTGAAAACGGAGGGAACACTGCATACATACAGCTGATTTGCAGCAGAAACGAACACAGCATTGTAAAGCAATTATACTCCAATTTAAAAATACATAAAAAAATTAAACTGTTTCACAGGTAATTTGGTTAAATGTGTCAAAAGACGAAAGCAAGGTGAAATATCTTCTTGGCAGCTGAAGTGGAATTGATCCTAAGACGAGAAAGAAGGGTTGGAGCAAGATGACGGGTATTTACCACGGAGACCAGAGGTAATGATGGGGTTCCGTGAGCACAGGCAACCAACCCTCAAGGCAGAGAACAGAGGAGTGATCAAGGACAGAAACGTAACATCCAGAGTTTGGAGAAGAGGCGAGAATATTCACTACACCATAGAAAAAACAGTATCAGCCTTAAATATGTCAATGTGAGAAAAAGAGTAAGATTAAAGAAAAATGATTACTTTTAATTTCACGTACTGTTTCCATCTGAAGGATCAGAAATGCAATCACTAGAATCAGCCCTTGGCTCACTTACAAATCCTCTCTCATGCTTGTTACCAGAGAGCAACATGACCATTGTTACATCCCTGGGTGGCTCTTGATTTAAAAAGAGCTCAAATCCTTGAACACGAAGGTTTTCTAAACCCTACTCTGTGTGTCCTGTGGATCCTCAGTGACTGCAGTTGTGTCTGACTCTGTGACCCCAGGGACTGCAGCCCGCCAGGATCCCCTGTCCATGGAGTTTCCCAGGGAAGGATACCGGAGTGGGTTGCCATTTCTTCCTCCAGGGGATCTTTTCAACCCAGGGATCGAACCCACACCTGCTGCCTCTCCTGCACTGAAGGCAGATTCTTTTGCCACTGAGCCGCCACTCAGAGGCGAATAAGGACAACAAATTCAGAAAGAAAGAAAGAAGACAATGTGTTCAGCTCCCTATCCAGTCACCCCTCAAAAGTTCTCAAAGTTAGATAAATTGTTACCATTTGGTCTCCCTGAACTAAGAACTGTATGTCTGCAAATTGCTAACACATCCCTGGGTGTGACAGCCTTTACTTTTTTAGTCTGAGGAAAGATGAAGCAAACCACTTCTCTGCGGGCCTGGAATGAATGGGTTCCCTGGGCCAAACCGGAAGAATGGAGATGAAAGTGAAGCAAAAGGCAATGCTGCTACTTTGTGCTGATGAACTTTGACAGGCTCGAGGGAAGGTCTGGTGTTGTCACCTGGGAGGAAAGTAGGCAGAAAAACAAGAAAATCCAAACAGGGGAAAAGATGCCAAGGACAGCAGAGAGGGGTTCATGAGCAGAAGAGTTTCTACCAGGAAATGAGAGCAGGGAACATCTGCTAAGGGAGAGAGCCATTCACTCTCTTCCTTCCCAAACTCTCTGAGTTACGTCGCTATTAACCGTAATCTAGAGATGAGAATACAGCTGCACAGAAATATTAACTATCTCACCTAAGATCCAGCGTGCTCACCGCCCCCTGGCTAATGGGGAAGTGTGCTGCTGTTCAGTCGCTAAGTCGTGTCCAACTCTCTGCGACCCCACGGACTGCAGCGTGCCAGGCCTCCCTGTCCCTCACCATCGCCCGGAGTTTGCTCAAATTCCTGTCCACCGAGTTGCTGAGGCCATCTGACCATCTCATTCTCTGTCACCCCTTTCTCCTCCTGCCCTCAATCTTTCCCAGCATCAGGGTCTTTTCCAAAGAGTCAGCTCTTCACATCAGGTGGCCAAAGTTACTGGAGCTTTAGCTCCAATGGGGAAGTTACTTTCATTGAAAAATATCAAATTGGGCAAGTTAATATTAAGCCCCAAACCCAATATGCTGTTTTGCAGGAACTCAAAGCCCATCCATATGTAAAGTATATACAAAAATACATCTATGATGTAAGCAAGGATGTGTGGGTGTTTTCAGTTGGAGTTTAGTGTGATCAGGATTCAAAATGCACCTTCCCTGCTCTTCCAAAGGGGTGAGAGGGGAGGCTCTAGCCAAACTCAGGCCCAACAAAAGATGACGAGGGTTACATTTTTATAAAGGACAGTAAATGAAGGGAAGAGCCATCTGGATGGAGAGAGGAAATTAAACAAATTAAATAAATATATTTAATGAATATATTATATCAAGGAAGCCAAGGAAGGGAAAAAAAAGAAAGGAGAGGAGCTCAGTGATGTCAAGTGCCTCGAGCCACAGAAAGGGAGGGACAAGGGAGAGCAAAATCGTCCTGGCCCTCAGGAACATGATTTTGATTCACCATAAACAGCTTTCTCTGACTTGATGGCGCTACTAATTAAAGCTGGGCTCAAACCTGCAAAATCAACTAAGACCTTCGAGATAGATGGTCACTCATTGATGAGGGGGAAAAAAAAATTTAAGGAATTTCAGGGTTCCCTCTAGGGGAAAACAGAAAAGTGGGTCCTAACTGCAACTAACCAGCTTGCTTGTCTAGACGGAAGAAAGCCACCAGAAGGGCTACAACCAGCGTCCCAGACAGAAGCCAAACACAAACGGGATAGATTTCTTTAAAGTGGTTACCTTAGATCCACATGCCTAATGTGAGGCATTTTTCTTAAAGCCTGTAGCCGAAGCGTCTCCATGCAGTTTCCAGACATACAAAGCTTATCCACAGCTGTCAGCTTCTCCAGCACCTCTGGAAAGTCAGTGAATTCATTGAAAGAAAGACCAAGATAACTAAGCTGATGCATGTTCTCCAACTCAGCAGGAAGGGTCTGGAGAAAGTTTCCATCCAATAAAAATGTCTGTAAGCTAGCAAAGAAAATGTAAGAGTTATAAAGAGAATGTACACACTTCACATCTTTATTATTAACATCTGAGTTGCCTAAGTATAGATCTTCTTAGCAAAAAAGGAGACATATTGCACTGTCCTTTGCAAAGTGCTAAGGGCAGGGCCTGAGCTGACAATGCACCAGAGAGAAAGACCAGAGACAAGCATCTTAGCCTTTCATTGAAAACGAAAACTATGACCGATTCTCGGAACCTGGAACGAAAACGATGACCGATTCTCGGAACCTGGGCAGGCATGATGGGAGCACCACAAGCTGACTGCAAGGTCAGTCAGCCTAAATACTCATCCTTCATTGTTATTTTAAAAAAATAACTTCTAAGTCTGACTTTTAAACATATGACAAGATTCTGTACTTTTCTCCTACAAGAAATGCAAATACTGAGATAACACTTTTCATCTGTACATCCATCCTTCTCTGTATAAATGAAAAGAAAAATGTATCCCATAATATTTCCCTAATATTGGTAATAAAGGTTTTTAGATGGTAGGATTTAGGGAGCTTCTAGAATATTTATTGTTTTATTTGCTATAATATTTCATAGTATTTATGTTCCTGGTAAAGAATCTGCCTGCAATGCAGGAGACCCAAGGTTGATCACTGGGTTGGGAAGGTCCCCTGGAGGAGGAAATGGCAACCCACTCCAATATTCTTGCCTGGAGAATTCCATGGACAGAGGAGCCTGGTGGGCTACAGTCCATGGGGTTGCAAAGAGTTGGACACGACTGAGCAACTAACACTCACTTTCATAATGAGCATGTGTAAGATTTTAAGTAGTTTCACTTAATAAAACTGGAAGCAAATATGTTTAAAAAAAAAAAAAACAATTTCTAAGCCTTAGAATTCAACATAACTCAGGAAATGAGAAAGTAACCCCTCCTCCTATATTTAGACACATCCATCTGTAGGAATCACTGGTTCTAAACGAGGATATTTTAATTTTTTACAAGATTCTCAAAGAAGCTACGAAATGAACTCTACACAAGAGCATGATCTCTTGATTTGGGGCAGAGGCGTCTGCTACCAGCACAGCACACCAGCCTCCTGTGCCACGGCCCCAGCGCAGCGCCCTGGGCGGGCCCTGGGGGCCTGCAGGGAGGCTGGAGGACCTACTTGTGCATCGCTCCCACGGCGGCCGGGACGGCTCGGGAGGGCATTGCACGACACGTTGAGCTCAGCCAGGGTTGGAATATTGCAGACTGCTAGTGGGAAGTCTCCTAAATGGTTATTGGAAAGGTTAAGACTCTTCAACTTGGTGAACCTATCACAAAAACAAAACAGAAAGGAAAGACGATGTCACAGATGCGTAACAGCACATGACTTCAGCACCGCCTGAGAGATAATCCGGTCCGACTCTAACTCAGCAGAACAGAGCCCGCACAGGGCAAGCCCACACAGAGCTGGTGGCGCATCTGCAGATTCTAAGGCGGGTGCTCCACCTGAAAGAGAACGGTTCTGTTTAAAAGGTGCGTCACTCTAAAACAAGGCTGAACATCTGAGGAGGTGAGTTTGCTGGAGTGAGACTTTGAGCTTCACCTTGGCTGGCTTCATTAACACCTGTGTGAGTAACAGAGAGGAAGGAAAAGTTCTTTAGGATTTCCCAGACAAGTCAAAAACCCAAACCTGAAATAATAAAAAAACTTCCAATCTATCAAAACCACACTCTGCGGTGCCCAGCTCTGCAGTTCCAAACTGAAAAACCAGTCGCCCCTCATCTCAGTCCCACACTCAATCCCTGCAGGCCACACAGCCTTCCTGGAGGAGCTCTGCTCACCCTGCTGTAACCACACTTTCCTCACTGCCTCTTCCTGCTGTTATTGTTGAGTCGCTCAGTCATGTCTGACTCTCTGACCCTGTGGACTGTAGTCCACTAGGCTCCTCTGTCCATGGGATTCCCCAGGCAAGAACACTGGGATGGGTTGTCGTTTCCCTCTCCAGGGGATCTTCCCCATCCAAGGATCAAAACCATGTCTCCTGCGTTGCAGGCAGGCTCCTCACCACGGAGCTACCTGGCAAGTCCACAGCTCTCTCCAGCCCTTCTCTCCTTTCCTCCTGCCTACCACACAGTCAGGCATCACAGACCTGGTCCTCGTCAGTCTCTTCTCTCTCTTTACCCTGCCTTCCTTGGCGCTGTTTCCCTGCTCCGTGGACAATGCTCTCTAACCGGTCACAGCCCCTCTTCTCTCCCCTGACCTGCCAATAGCACCTCCAGCCCAAAACTGAACTTACCATCTTTATCCCAGACAAGCACTTCCTCCTGTTCTATTTTTGTTAATGGCTCTTTCATTTTCTCAGTTGTCCAAGCAATTAAAGCAATTCAAGAAGTCATCTCTAAATTTTCACATTTGGCTCTTTGCCAACCTCTACACATTTTCTCAGTTCAGTTCAGTCCCTCAGTCATGTCCAACTCTTTGCGACCCCATGAATCACAGCACGCCAGGCCTCCCTGTCCATCACCAACTCCCGGAGTTCACTCAGACTCACGTCCATCAAGTCAGTAATGCCATCCAGCCATCTCATCCTCGGTCGTCCCCTTCTCCTCCTGCCCCCAATCCCTCCCAGCATCAGAGTCTTTTCCAATGAGTCAACTCTTTGCATGAGGTGGCCAAAGTACTGGAGTTTCAGCTTTAGCATCATTCCTTCCAAAGAAATCCCAGGGCTGATCTTCTTCAGAATGGACTGGTTGGATCTCCTTGCAGTTTAAGGGATCTCAAGAGTCTTCTCCAACACCACAGTTCAAAAGGATCATCAGTTCTTCAGCGCTCAGCCTTGTTCACAGCCAACTCTCACAGCCATACATGCCCACAGGAAAAACCATAGCCTTGACTAGATGGACCTTAGTTGGCAAAGTAATGTCTCTGCTTTTGAATATGCTATCTAGGTTGGTCATAACTTTTCTTCGAAGGAGTAAGCGTCTTTTAATTTCATGGCTACAGTCACCATCTGCAGTGATTTTGGAGCCCCCAAAATAAAGTCTGACACTGTTTCCACTGTTTGCCCACCTATTTCCCATGAAGTGATGGGACCGGATGCCATGACCCACATTTTCTATTGAGAAGCAAATCTGATTAGCTATTGCATTATGTCAGTTTTAAAAACTGGCCATGCCTGAAGTCTAAGCAAGGTGAACAACGCCTGAAACAGACACAGCATCTCACCAATAAACTCAACTCAATCCAGTCAACATTGTAAAGAAACTGCCATGTGACTTCTTTACTAAATTCTAAAAAAACCTGTAAAGCTTTGCTCTAAATAGCTATATACATTTTATTCTAGATAGAAATCTGACAATGTACATATCTGACAGATTGATAGCAGTTTTCTTGGATGACAGAGTAAGTTTAAAGTAAAAAGAAAGCTTAAGAATTACTGCTAAACTTAAATAATTACTAAAACATTTTTGTATTTTACCATTTGACTCCTTAGTCCTTCTTGAAAGAGAATGTTCATCCTCTACTCTGACTACCCGATCTATGTGACACAAGCTGGAATTGCAGGGTCTGTTATTTCCAGCCCAGGAGTTCTCAAAGCAAAGTCGGCGGGTGACGGAAGAGGCCCTGAAAGCCTCTCAGGAGGCTCGCAAGCTCGAATTCTGCCCAAAGCAGCACTGAGGCGCCACTCGCCTCTTGTCACTCTCCTTTCCTCCCAAATGCCCAGGAAGGTTTCCAGGCGGCACACACTTCTGTGAGAGCACACCTGTTTAGAAGCAGAAACAGACTCGAGAATCCAGCTGTCTTCAACTAAGCCAGGATTTAAAAGATTTGCAACAAAATAAAACAGTGATATTCTTTTTTGTTGTTTTAGAAGATAGTTATTTTTCATAAAAAATACATATGTTAACAAGACTGGCATCTGTTTGTTTCTAAATTAATTACTATATATTAAAATATTTTTCAGCTGAAATTTCTAATATAGTAAATATCAACAGCTTAATCCACAGAAATAAAAGCTGCTTAGGGTCCTCAATTTTTGAGACAGTAAAAGAATTCTGAGATACAGTTGCCACATAAAATACAAGGCTCCAGTTAAATTTCCATTTCAGACAAACAACAAATATTTTTAGTATGTCTCAAATGTTGCATGAGACTTACTTATGCTAAAAAATATATATTTTTTGTTTTTCTGAAATTCAAATTTAACTAGATGCTTTTTTTCCCCTTCTAATTCTGGCAACTTTGTCCTGAAATAGATAAAACTGCTGCTCCAGCCCAAACACAGTACTCTGCCGTCTAGATGTGCTCCCTCCTTTGGCAGAACTGGCCACAGTTTTAAAATACGCATGAAATTAAACTAAACTGTTTTTTAAGAAGTTCTTTGATGAAGGAAAAAAATCCTGAACATTATCCAACACAATATAGCACAAAGACTTCAGAAAGTGGAGAACGTAAGGATTATAATCCCAGCAATTACTCACGACAGAAAATGGAATCACTGGCTTTTGGTAAAGTATTTATCAATAATGGGGGAAAAGGTATATTCATCTACACAAGCAAGTTTACCAGGACCACACCATTGCTGAGAGGAACAGAAATCATCAGTGAGCCGAATGAGTAAAAGGCAGCTGACAAACTTAAGTGGAAGAGAAAAAGATAAGCAGTAGTAATAATGACAGGCCGAGCGGCCCTATATGACAAGGGGGTGCAGGCCCCGCCCGAGCGGGCCCAGAGCCGGGCCCCTAGGGCTGTGGCCCCCAGAGCTGGGCCCCCGAGCCGGGCCCCTAGGGCTGTGGCCCCCAGAGCCGGGCCCCCAGAGCTGGGCCCCCAGAGCCGGGCTCCCTAGGGCTGTGGCCCCCAGAGCGGGCCCCCAGAGCCAGGCCCCTAGAGCCGGGCCCCCTAGGGCTGTGCTGTCTGGCCCAGAACCAGTGGACTCAGGCGGTTCCTGGGCACCTGCAATGGGACCAGTCAAGACTGACGTGTTTCTCTAATCATAACACACACACTGGATTTCAAAGACTTGGTACATGTAAGTTCTATCAATTTTTCACAACTGATCATTTTGATTTTGTGCTTATTCATTTGCTAAGTTGTGTCTGACTCTCTGCAACCCCATGAACTGCAGCACGCCAGGATTCCCTGTCCTTCACCAGCTCCCAGAGTGGGCTCAAACTCGCGTCCACTGAATCAGTGATGCCATCCAACCACCTCATCCTCTGTTGCCCCGTTCACCTCCAGTCCTAAGTCTTTCCCAGCATCAGGATCTTTTCCAATGAGTCAGCTCTTTGCATCAGGTGGCCAAAGTACTGCAGCTTCAGTATCAGCATCAGTCCTTTCAATGAATATTCAGGGTTGACTGGTTTGATATCCTTGCTGTCCAAGGGACTCTCAAGAGTCTTCTCCAACACCACAGTTTGAAAGCATCAACTGTTTGGGCTCAGCCTTCTTTATGGCCCAACTCTCATATCCGTACACGACTACTGGGAAAACCACAGCTTTGACTGTACAGACTTTTGTCAGTAAAGTGATGCCTCTGCGTTTTAATAAGCTTATCTAGGTTTGTCATAGCTTTTCTTCCAAGGAGCAAACTTTGTTCAGTGCTCATGTAGATCTCTCCCATGGGCCCACCCGCCCAGGACACTGTGCCCACAGCCCAAGGAGCAGACGGAGCCTGGGCCCACGGGCTGTGGGGTCCTGGTCCCTGCAGGATGCGGGACGGAGCTGGAGGCGGGAGAGGAGGAGACTCGGGCCACTGAGCTGGGCTCCCCAGGCCGCCACAGCCAGTGCAGAACTGCTAGGAGAGCGCACGGACTAGAGCCCCCTCCCCAACCCCGGTGCAATGCAGAGCCACCACGGGAGCATACTGACTAGATTAACGAGGCTGCCCCCCATCCAACACGGAGCCATTAGGGGAGCACGGACTAGATTGCCCCCGGCTGGCACCACAAGCACCAGCTGCCTGAGTTCTTTTATCTTTTACGTCAGGAGGTCCTGGTAATGAACATAGAACTAATGAGCCATCACCAGCAGGAAGAGCTCCGGGAAGGTCAAAGGAGACGCCGCATCCTCCCACCTCCCAGAGACCTCCTCTCTGGTGTCCACCTTGGCCAAGCACTGCGAGGCCCAGGGCGGACTGGATCAGAATGACTGGTCAAGGACAACCTGGAAGCTAACCCCATCATGAGGAAGCCCGAGGCCGAGAGCCGCGCGGCAGAGCAGCTCTCCGGGGCTCCTGGGCCCTCTGCTCTCCAATAAAGTCTTGCTTTGTCAGCCCGTGTTGTCTCCTCAGACAATTCATCTCCAAGTGTCAGACAAGAGCCCACGGTCAGGCCCTGAAAGAGGTCCCCACTTCCTGCCACAGAATCCCAAGCGGTCTGGGAATTCTAAACTTGAATCCAAAGGTGGTCATGAAAGCGTGTGTGTGAAGGCAGGAGGACACAATCTGTTTCAGTGACAGGTTTTAGGTTATTAGAATTCATACACGTCTAAGGCCTCTGTCTGCACGCCTGCCCTGGAACCTACACCCTCCAGGGCTGAACCCAGTCCAAGCATGTGAAACCTCTCTCACTCCAGCCCCACCTCACCGAGGTGGCCCTGCACAGCCCACTCCCAAGTGCTTCCGGAAATGAACACAGCATGCAGCAGGCTTGTTCAGCCAACAAAGCATGATTGTTTCTGAGAACTCAAGTTCTTGATCAGAACACAGTAAAACTCAACTGTCTGGGAAACTCTAACCCTTAGTCTTCTTAGAGGTCCACCTTTTCTATTGTCACCCTGCTTATTTAACTTATATGCAGAGTACATCATGAGAAACGCTGGGCTGGAAGAAACACAAGCTGGAATCAAGATTGCCGGGAGAAATATCAATAACCTCAGATATGCAGATGACACCACCCTTATGGCAGAAAGTGAAGAGGGAGCTAAAGGGCCTTTTGATGAAGGTGAAAGAGGAGAGTGAAAACATTGGCTTAAAGCTCCACATTCAGAAAACGAAGATCATGGCATCTGGTCCCATCACTTCATGGGAAATAGATGGGGAAACAGTGGAAAGAGTGTCAGACTTTATTTTGGGGGCTCCAAAATCACTGTAGATGGTGACTGCAGCCATGAAATTAAAAGACGCTTACTCCTTGGAAGAAAAGTTATGACCAACCTAGATACCATATTCAAAAGCAGAGACATTACTTTGCCAACTAAAGTCCGTCTAGTCAAGGCTATGGTTTTTCCTGTGGTCATGTATGGCTGTGAGAGTTGGACTGTGAAGAAGGCTGAGCACCGAAGAATTGGTCTTTTGAACTGTGGTGTTGGAGAAGACTCTTGAGAGTCCCTTGGACTGCAAGGAGAGATCCAACCAGTCCATTCTGAAGGAGATCAGCCCTGGGATTTCTTTGGAGGGAATGATGCTAAAGCTGAAACTCCAGTACTTTGGCCACCTCATGCGAAGAGTTGACTCATTGGAAAAGACTCTGATGCTGGGAGGGATTGGAGGCAGGAGGAGAAGGGGATGACCGAGGATGAGATGGCTGGATGGCATCACGGACTCGATGGACATGAGTCTGAGTGAACTCCGAGAGATGGTGATGGACAGGGAGGCCTGGCGTGCTGCGATTCATGGGGTCGCAAAGAGTCGGACACGACTGAGCGACTGAACTGAACTGACGGAAAGCTGCCAGGTTATACGCATCTGCTAATTCAAAACCCCTCCCCAGGAAAATAAGAAGGAAGGTCACCTAGAACCACCTCCCTGTGGTCTTCAAATGAGTGGCACAGATGCCTCAGGGCGACAATTCAGTTAAGAGGGAGATGGGAGATCAGGAGAGGCCCATGACCTTTCCTCCCTTTGAAAAAGCACGAAGAGGAGGGAGCAAGGTGACTCCAGACCATTACGGAAGAAAAGACTAGAAATCTCTGTTTCCAACAAAATAAAAGATTTTTAGTTCTGTCATGCTAACAGGTGAGACAGATAAGTAATCAAATGGGCACAGATCCAGATTCTAAAATAAAATTTGGCTGACTCTGGAAAAATGCATATCTGGTGAAACAGCTTAAATAATTTTATTTTTAAAACTAATGTTAACAGTTCTCAAACCATAAAATTAAATCCTTGAAAAGAAGTTACAGGAATTCATTCATGTTCAATATAGGAAAGCAGAGGCAAATCCATGCATCAGACGATGGAAGATTCATAAAATTACTTTAAAGATGATTGTGATAATTACAGCTATCAGTTGATCAATAAAAACAATTCTTTTGATACGCTACAAGTTAAAAGGAAAAGAAGCTCTGTGTGTGTGTGTGTGTTTAATCTGTTACATGCATGGGCTTCCCTGGTGGCTGAGTAAAGAATCTGTCTGCGATGTGGGAGACCAGGGCTTGACCCCGGGTTGGAAAGATCCCTTGGAGACGGGAATGGCAACCCACTCCAGTATTCTTGCCTGGGTATACACACACACAGGCACACACACAGTAGTGAGTGGAAAGCACTCTTTCCACTCTCGCTTCCCCACAGAGAGGATTACTGTTGGCCCTGGAGAACAAAGAACACCGTGACACTATGCACACTCACCTGCACACAGATTCAGACACAGCCCTCACTCCCAGACCCCAAGAACCCGAGGAGACCGACTGTACTCTCACACAGACTCAGGCACAGCCCTCACTCCCAGACCCCAAGAACCCGAGGAGACCAACTGTACTCTCACACAGACTCAGGCACAGCCCACACTCCCAGACCCCAAGAACCCCAGGAGACCGACTGTACTCTCACACAGACTCAGGCACAGCCCTCACTCCCAGACCCCAAGAACCCGAGGAGACCGACTGTACTCTCACACAGACTCAGGCACAGCCCTCACTCCCAGACCCCAAGAACCCGAGGAGACCAACTGTACTCTCACACAGACTCAGGCACAGCCCACACTCCCAGACCCCAAGAACCCCAGGAGACCGACTGTACTCTCACGCAGACTCAGGCACAGCCCTCACTCCCAGACCCCAACAAGCCAAGGAGACCGACTGTACTCTCACACAGACTCACACACAGCCCTCACTCCCAGACCCCAACAAGCCAAGGAGACCGACTGTACTCTCACACAGAATCAGACACAGCCCACACTCCCAGACCCCAAGAACCCGAGGAGATTGACTGTACTCTCACACAGACTCAGGCACAGCCCACACTCCCAGACCCCAAGAACCCAAGGAGACCGACTGTACTCTCACGCAGACTCAGACACAGCCCTCACTCCCAGACCCCAAGAACCCCAGGAGACCGACTGTACTCTCACACAGACTCAGGCAAAGCCCACACTCCCAGCCCCCAACAACCCAAGGAGACCGACTGTACTCTCACACAGACTCAGGCACAGCCCACACTCCCAGCCCCCAACAACCCGAGGAGACCGACTGTACTCTCACACAGACTCAGGCACAGCCCACACTCCCAGACCCCAAGAACCCCAGGAGACCGACGGTACTCTCACACAGACTCAGGCACAGCCCACACTCCCAGATCCCAACAACCCGAGGAGACCGACTGTACTCTCACACAGACTCAGGCACAGCCCACACTCCCAGACCCCAAGAACCTGAGACCGACTGTACTCTCACACAGACTCAGACACAGCCCTCACTCCCAGACCCCAAGAACCCGAGGAGACCGACTGTACTCTCACGCAGACTCAGGCACAGCCCTCACTCCCAGACCCCAACAACCCGAGGAGACCGACTGTACTCTCACACAGACTCACACACAGCCCTCACTCCCAGACCCCAACAACCCGAGGAGACCGACTGTACTCTCACGCAGACTCAGACACAGCCCACACTCCCAGCCCCCAACAACCCGAGGAGACCGACTGTACTCTCACACAGACTCAGGCACAGCCCACACTCCCAGACCCCAAGAACCTGAGACCGACTGTACTCTCACACAGACTCAGACACAGCCCTCACTCCCAGACCCCAAGAACCCGAGGAGACCGACTGTACCTCACGCAGACTCAGGCACAGCCCTCACTCCCAGACCCCAAGAACCCCAGGAGACCGACTGTACTCTCACGCAGACTCAGGCACAGCCCTCACTCCCAGACCCCAAGAACCCGAGGAGACCGACTGTACTCTCACGCAGACTCAGACACAGCCCTCACTCCCAGACCCCAAGAACCCCAGGAGACCGACTGTACTCTCACGCAGACTCAGGCACAGCCCTCACTCCCAGACCCCAACAACCCGAGGAGACCGACTGTACTCTCACAGACTCAGGCACAGCCCTCACTCCCAGACCCCAAGAACCCCAGGAGACCGACTGTACTCTCACAGACTCAGGCACAGCCCACACTCCCAGACCCCAAAAACCCCAGGAGACCGACTGTACTCTCACACAGAATCAGACACAGCCCTCACTCCTAGACCCCAAGAACCCCAGGAGACCGCCTGTACTCTCACGCAGACTCAGGCACAGCCCACACTCCCAGACCCCCAACAGCCTGAGACCGACCGACTCTATTCACACACAGACTCACACACAGCCCACACTCCCAGATCCCCAACAGCCTGAGAAGTCCAACTTTACTTTTACAGAGCAAACAAAACATTTTAAGAAAAAGAGATATAACTCACATTCATTTGTTCTGTAACAAACTCAGAGCAGGGAGAAGAAATCAAGTTACTATCCATCCGCTCTAAGAAACAGTGATCTTAGCTCTCCAAAGCAAGTTCCATAGTACAGTTCTGCATTGAACAAATGGCGGTGGGCAGTATGAGTGTTAACTCCAGTCTGACTTAGTCTGAAGTTTCCAGGCACACTTCTGTGTCCATCTCAGGTGTCACACAAGAGCACAATCAACTAAACACACTTGGTCATCTATAGAAACAAAAGCCTCTGATTGTGTTTTGTGAGAAAAAAATCATCAAGGTCCCTTGCAAACTAGAATCCTAAAGCAAAGTGCATGATGATCTGCAAAGGGTGGGGGCCAAGGGGCGAGAGGGGGTCAGAGGTGGGGACAGCAAATGCCGAGCAGACAGGTCACTGCGGCCACGGCAAATGGTATTTCTTCCATTTGTGCTCCTGTGCTGACAGGAGCGTGAGATAGAAGGACAGGAAAAGGATGCTGCCCGCAGACACGAGATGCGCTCTGCTCTCCAGGGGCTCAGCCTACTTCCCTTTCCTTTCTCTCTCCAGCTTCTTGGCCATAACTCATCAACAGCAGGGCCGGGAGGGCACACAGCTTAATGCTGCTCGGAACAGCAGCCACTGCTTTGTCCCCGCACGGGCCTAGCCTCCTGGTCAACTTAGACAGCACCCCAGCATGCCACGCCGTTACAATCTTCACTTAACGTTAAGTGGATCTTGTTCCTCAGTCACTAAATTCCCAGCTAACATCTTCCAAGCTACTCTCTCCAACAAATCATTCTACTTGACAAAAGCAAAGGGTGTTTAGTTTACATTAAACCCAAATGTCAACACGCATCATATTCATGTATCCAGCTCCTTCTATCTCTATTATGTATATTTTTTGGATCATAGAGAAAGCAAGGGAATTCCAGAAAAGCATCTGCTTCACTGACTACACTAAAGCTTTTGATTATGTGGATCATGACAAACTGGAAAATCCACAGAGATCACCCTACCTATCTCCTGAGAAACCTATATGTGGGTCAAGAATGGGGCATGAACAATGGACTGGCTCTAAGTTGGGAAAGGAGTATGACTGTATATTGTCACCCTGCTTATTTAACTTATATGCAGAGTACATCATGGAAAGTGCCAGGTTAGTTGAATCACAAGCTGGAATCAAGATTGCCAGGAGAAATATCAACAACCTCAGATATGCAGATGATACAACTGTAACGGCAGGAAGTGAAGAAGAACTAAAGAGCATGTCGATGAGGGTCAAAGAAAGTGAAAAATCTGTCTTATAACTCAACAATCGAAAAACTAAGATTATGGCATCTGGTCCCATCACTTCATAGCAAATATTAATAGGGAAAAAGTGAAGACAGTGACAGATTTTATTTTCTTGGGCTCCAAAATCACTGCAGATGGTGACTGCAGCCATGAAATTAAAAGATGCGTGTTCTTTTGGAAAAAAGCTATGACAAACCTAGACAGTATATTCAAAAGCAGAGACATCACTTTGCCAACAAAGGTCCTTAGAGTCAAAGCTATCGTTTTTCCAGTAGTTGTGCATGGATGTGAGAGTTGGACTATAAAGAAGGCTGAGAAGCAAAGAACCGATGCTTTCGAATCGTGATATTAGAGAATTAGAGTCTCTTGGACTGCAAAATCAGACCAGTCCATCCTAAAGGAAATCAGCCCTGAATATGCATTGCAAGGAGTGATGTGGAAGCTGAAACTCCAATACTCTGGCCATCTGACGCGTGAAACTGACTCGCTGGAAAATACCGTTGCTGCTGAGAAAGACTGAGGGCAGGGGGAGAAGGGGGACAACAGAGGATGAGATGGTTGAATGGCATCACCGACTCAATGGACATGAGTCTGGGCAAACTCTGGGAGATAGTGAAGGACAGGGAAGCCTGGTGTGCTGCAGTCCATGGGGTCACAGAGAGTTGGACACGACTGAGTGATTGAATAACAACGGCAGATTTTAAAAACAGATCTACCAGCTGATTTCATTTTGGCCTCTAGAAAAACTGCCTGAGAGCAAGAGAAAGTGAAAGGGAAGTCTCTCAGTCATGTCTGGCTCTTAGCGACCCCATGGACTGCAGCCTACCAGGCTCCTCCATCCATGGGATTTTCCAGGCAAGAGTACTGGAGTGGGGTGCCATTGCCTTCTCCAAAGAAAATAGAGAAGTCATGTTTTCCAAGGGTAGGAAAGAAAAGGCAAATAAATGTTCTAAGACATCACAGATGAGAAAAACAAATACACAAATGCTATCAATTCTCATATACCTCCCTAGCCTGGGCTTGCTTTATTACTATCATAGACTTGCTTAATCTTTTCTCCTTTCTCAGCCTCTATCCATTCAATCTACCCACACTCAAAGATTTATATACAAGGTTCTGTGCCTGAGTTAAAGTAAGGGCTATATACAGCCCATATTAATTTAGGAAATAAAACCAGATAAATAGCATGATAACTATCTGAGCTTTAGGTCCATCTAAATCTTTAGTAAATTTCCTTCCAGTAACTAAGGGTACTAAGAAAGGAAAAACTAAGGTACTAGCTAAACTTGATTGTAAAATAAAATGACAGTATGGTGGAAACAGTTCTATTTTTGAACACATTCTAAATGTGTTTAAAATGAGTGTCACACACTGCCCTCATGAAGAGGAAACTGCATTTGTCTTACTCAACGTGTTGAAGAAAAAATCAATATTACTTTCTGGAGTTGTTATTCCCCACAAGTGGGTCAATTATAAAAGGTTCCCTGGGAGACTAGATTTCCGTTTCATAGTAACAGTTCAAGTTTAACTTGTTTTTTTGCCTGTAGGGGGACAGGCTAATACAGGTTGGAAATTATTAGGCTTCAGTATTGAGTAATGAAGGCCCTGCTTGAGGACTGGAGCCGTAAGCGTAACTCCAGGCTTAGCCCCCTGCTTTCCATTAATTATTAATTATGAAAAGCAGGCTCCCCTGTGGTCTGGAGAGGCTGCATCTTAATGAAGAGTGCCAGCTGCCAGTGCTCTACAGTACAAGCTATATTCACTTCTAAGACAAAAAGTGCTTTTATCTGGTCACCAAAATGACAGGTACCCATTTTAACAAACTTGAGAAACAGGTAAACAAAACATTAACAGTCTCCCATGGGCACTCAGTCGTTCTAAAATGTCTCACTCTGTGACCCCGTGACCCTGCAACCCCTGACCCTGAGACCCCATGGACTGTGGCCCGCCAGGCTCCTCTCGCCATGGGATTCTCCAGACAAGAGCAGTGACAGTCCTCCGGCGTGTGTGATCCTGCAACCCCATGGGCTGTGGCCTGCCGGGCGCCTCTGTCCACGGGATTCCCCAGGCAAGAATACTACAGTGGGTTGCCATGCCCTCCTCCAGGGATCTTCCCAACCCAGGGACTGAACCTGGGTCTCCTGCATTGCAGGCGGATTCTTTACCCTCTGAGCCGCCAGGGAAGCCCTACGTATCTCATCCTCCTGAGAGAGCCAGTGTGGAGAGTTGGTATACATCCCTCCAAAGCTTTCTTCCTTCTAAAACACGCATATGACTACATCGGAGATAACTTCCCTCCCTACTTGAGTGGGACTGCACCACACACACTTTTCCAATCTGTCTTCTCACCTGATAGACACAAGTCATCTTTCTGCGTCAACGCCTTGAAGTCTGACTCAGTCTTCTCACAGCCGCAAAACACAGGACACAAAGCGCCACCTTTTACTCCATCGCTCCGCCGGCCAATGCCGGCTACTCCGTTGTTTGCTGGCAGAAATAATTCAGTCTATTTGTTTGTGCATCAATGATTTTTATTTTGCAGCGTTTATGGTTGCCCAATGCCATGGATATTTCTGAAACCCAACAAGCTCTAAAAATTGAGAGATTTTTGATTCATGTGGTGGCAAAACTGATGTAAACTGATGTGAATATTCATTTGTTGTTCCCTTAGAAATACAAAGGTGTTTGCTTATGGAGTGTTTTCCCAAACCTTGAGCTAGGTGTTATATATTATACAGTATATGTACTGTATTATCTTTGAAAATGTCTGAAATCTGAGCCACAAATAGCCTCAAGAGTTTTGGATTAGAGATTGTGAAGTTGTATTTCTAAAAATACAAGAGATCTATGAGTATGTACAATCAAACATTTTTAAATTTTCTTATTTTTATACAACTTTTAAAAAGGTCACTTTCCATTTACAGCTATTACAAAGTATTGGCTGCGTTCCCTGTGTTGTACAATACATCTCTGAGCCTATCTTACACCTAAGAGTTTGTATCTCCCACTACGTCCTTATTTTATTAACACATACAGGAAACAATGGCAGAAGTTGTGGAAGCTCACACTCCCAGTCGGAGGGCGTTCTCTCTGCACTGTCCTCGCTGCCTTTCATGTTAGCTGCCTTTGCTAATGTGACGTCAGTCGTGTCCATCTCTGTGCGACCCCACAGACGGCAGCCCACTGGGCTCCCCCGTCCCTGGGATTCTCCAGGCAAGAACCCTGGAGTGGGCTGCCACTTCCTTCTCCAGTGCATGAAAGGGAAAAGTGAAAGGGAAGTCGCTCAGTCGTGTCCGACTCCTAGCGACCCCGTGGACTGCAGCCCCCCGGGCTCCTCCGCCCGTGGGAGTCTCCAGGCGAGCGCACTGGAGTGGGGGACCATCGCCTTCTCCTTTGCTGATGGTTAGCTTTGTTGCTAATCTTATGGGCAAAAAGCTGTACCAGCTCATTTCAACTGCTCTTTCTCAATGAAGTTCATCTTTTGTGAAGTTCACCTTCTTTGAAATACAGTCATATTCTGACAGTTTTTCTCCTACATATTAGGAGACATGTTCTTCTACATATTACTTTATAGGCGCTCCCTGAACACTACGTGCCATTTGGCGCTGTGTGCTCCAGGCAAGTCGCAGGACACTGCGGCTTCGCTTTCCCCTCTGCTAATGCTGACTTCAGCCACACAGTGATTTTATTTGTTCAAATTTGGCAACTTTTTCCTTTATGGAATCTATGTTTTTCACCTTGCTTGAGAAGGTCCTCTTACCCCAAAGTGGCACAAATATTCTCCTGTATTTCCTTCTAACATCTACATATTTTTTACATTTAGATTTTTATTTCACCTAATATTTATGTTTGATGGAGGTCCAAGTTGCTTTTTGTTTTTCTGCTAACTAAATATGCCAATACCATTTATCAAATAAACTATCCACTTGGATTTGTATTCAATTTAAATAAATTTCATGCACTAGGGGAAGACAATAAAAAGAGAAAAGTATGGTGGTGTTCCAGTGAAATAGACGAAGAAAAAGCCTTGGGTAAACACAAGTTGCATTTATTGTTTCTCTTTCTTCCCCAAGACAATTTTAAAAATCAAATGCCTGCATTTTTTCTTCCTAACAGCTCACCTTGTGGCCTTGTGTCAGCAAAATGTTTTAATAAAACTATCAGTCTGAGAGAGCAACTTTCCTCTTTTAGCTTTAGAAGAACAAATCTTGGGAAGGGTGTGAAACGAGCACTGAAGGCCTTTCTTCGAGAGAAATGTTAGTTACGTCAGTGAGTGAAAGAGACGTCACCCAGCGGGTTCCTGCTCGTCCTCCAGACCCCTCAGACTCAAAACTCCTTCCGTGTGAAACGGTGCTGGCTTATGGACTTACTCCCACACCCTGTTTTAATAAAATTTTTTGCCCCAGTCCAGGAATGATATAGGGAAACCTAGACATGCTATACTTATTTTTTAAGAAAGAAAAATAATTTGACAGACACTGAAGAGTCTCTCTTCCCCTGGATGATGAAGGAGAGAGAATGCCTTCTGCCCCGTGTTCTTCCCGGACTCGCCTGCAGCTGTGTGGCCTGTGACACGTTTGAGTCTTTGGGCAAGTGCAGAGCTGCTGGGAACTCCCGCTTCATAAAGCACAGCTCGGCCCCTCGGAGCCTCACACTCCTCTCCACGCCCTGGAACTGTGCTGCCCTGGCACCCGAACTTGCACTGGGGGGCTTTTCCATTCGTTTCTTAGGGCGGCACTCTTCCCTGCTGTTCCTTCACAACTCTGGGAAACGAAGCCGCATGAACTTACACACGGCATTCTGTTCTGAGGCCTGAGAGGCCCGCGGGCTTTGCTCATGGTTCGCGCCCACTAGGGTCCTCCCGGGAAGCTCAGCGCAACTAATGCTAATCGAGCCACTACCAGCTTCCCAACAGACAGATGGGTGAGCAGGGAGAGACTTCGTTTTGGGGGCTCCAAAATCACTGCAGATGGTGACTGCAGCCATGAAATTAAAAGACGCTTGCTCCTTGGAAGGAAATTTATGACCAACCTAGATACCATATTAAAAAGCAGAGACATTACTTTGCCAACAAAGGTCCATCCAGTCAAAGCTACGGTTTTTTAACGTATGGATGTCATGTAGGGATGTGAGTTGGACTATAAAGAAAGCTGAGCGCCGAAGACTTGATGCTTCTGAACTGTGGTGTTGGAGATGACTCTTTAGAGTCCCTTGGGCTGCAAGGCGATCCAACCAGTCCATCCTAAAGGAAATCAGTCCTGAGTGTTCATTGGAAGGGCTGATGTTGAAGCTGAAACTCCAATCCTTTGGCCACCTGATGCGAAGAGCTGACTCATTTGAAATGACCCTGATGCTGGGAAAGATTGAAGGTGGGAGGAGAAGGGAACGACAAAGGATGAGACGGTTGGACGGCATCACCGACTCGATGGATATGAGTTTGGGTAAACTCCAGGAGTTGGTGATGGACAGGGAGGCCTGGTGTGCTCCAGTCCATGGGGTTGCAAGGATTCAGACACAACTGAGCAACTGAACTGAACTGAACCAGCTTCTCAACATTTGAGCAGAATAAATGGTAACCACCCCACCTTAGTCCTCATCACTGTAAATAACTATCAGTATATGCAAAACAAGCATAATACCTTCTCATAGGACTAGAAAACAAAAATAAACACATGCATATTTTTACTTGGATAAAATTTAACATTTATGGCCACAGAAGGATCAGAGCAACATTTTCTTAAGAACTGCTGCAGATGTTAAAAATGCCAAATAATTAAACCAAACCTACAAGACACAGACATAATTTTTCCAAAATAACCATCAAGGAAATAAGGAACACTCAAGTGTGGGCAATAATTACAATGGACATGCTGCTGCAAGGCAAATCAGAGCATTCCCTAAAGAGAGAAATTTTCCCTTTAATCCCTCCTTTTAAGAAAAATTCAGAGAAGAGGCATTGATTGGTTACTTCCTCTGTGCCAAGTTCTAGACTCAGCTAACCCTATGGATACAACGGCCGACAAGACAGAGTTCCTGTCCACAGCAAGGGAGGGGCAGCGTGCAGGGGCAGGCCACTGCGAACCCAGGAACCACACCACACAGGGGACCACCCAACCACAAGACGGCAGCCACGCGGACACAGCAGGCACCAGACCACAGGAGCTCTGCACCATCTAAACTCAGGAGAACAGTGAGTTGTAAGTGGCATAACACTGTCACTTTCTGATTCTTTCATAAACTGGCAAGACAACAATAAAAAAAGTACATTACGTTACAGCTAAACATCTCTCTTATCAAACAGTTTCTCACTTTATCCATGACTACATTTTGTCGTTTTCTCACCAACAGACCCGCCCATAGTTAGCCAATTTCATCATGATACTATTCGAAGGATGTTTAACACTAACCACCACACTATCCTGGAGAAGGAAATGCCTACCCACTCCAGTGTTCTGGTCTGGAGAATCCCACGGACCGAGGAGCTTGGTGGTCCACGGGGTTGCAAAGAGTCAGACGCGACTGAGCAACTAAGCACAAAAGCACCAGACTAGCAGGACAGATAAGAAAACGTAAACCCATTTCTGTAACAGGCAGAAAACAGACAGCGACTTCTACTTCTCAAAGCAGAGAAGACCCACACATTATACCTGGATAAAATCCCAGGTGAGTCATACAAGGATATGTGAAAATGAAAACCAGGTATCGTCTCTTTCAAGGATATTAGATTACGAAAGGAGACGGTGAACACAAGCTAAGGCTGGAGAGAATACTTATGTCATGAAAACATGCTTAGACGTGAAAAGCTTAAAAGCTCGTATCATGAACAGGGCAGGCATATCTGGTATTTAAGTAGAAAAAAATCCAATACCCAAAGTTTAGTAGGTATAATAAAAATCTGATCCTAGGACTAAACCATTCACTCACTGGACACTTTCAGAGTTCTCACTGGGCAGAGAGGTGTGTGAGGCACGCGCATGTGTGCATGAGGCATGGCTTTCCCCTTTAGGAACTGGACACAGCTTGGGAGCGAAGCCGCTATAATGAAAAGCAGAAGATGAAAACGCACTGGAAAGAAAATACTATGAGGGCTTACAGAAAAGCCACTTGTCTCAAAGGGACATGAACAGGCAGATGAGGAATCGAAAAGAGAACATTCAGAAAAAGCATCCTGGCGCGACCTGCCTCAGATGAGAAGAAGCACTGCTGGTAGGCAGCAGTCCGCGCCCCGCCGCTCGAGGTTCTGAGTCAGCAGGTCTGGGGTGAAACCCAGGAATCTCTGCTTCTAGTAGATACTCCAGGGGATTCTGATGTAGGCGTTGCACAAATCACATTTTGAGAAACAGTAATTTGGAGGGCAAAAGCTCTATTTCTGGAAAACAGTAAGCAAATACACTCTTAAGCAGAAAGCAAGCCTGTGATTGTAAAGGATGCTTAAAGACTTTTCAGAGTGCCTCAAATTCCAGATGAAGACACTGCTATTTACCTATGGAAATAACCTACCTAGAATGCACAGGTTTGTGTACCACATGAATGAATAAACACCACCCTCTCCCTTCTTGTGCTTCCTCTACACAGACACACACAATCTCAACTGAGGTGAAAGTAAGCCTTCTAGCAGAAATTTTTAAACTGGAGGAAAAAACTGTTTGGAAAGTCAGACTTTCCCTTAGGTTTCTTGTTAATTCCACATCCCACAGACAGCACCAGGGTGGGATGGGCACACCGGCCTCGGGAGGCCTCCATCAAGTGCCCCGCCAGCTCCAGCACCGTCCTAACCCACCATGGAAACGACAGTGGGAACCCAACGGCCCCAGGGGACAGCGAGGGACAGCAAACCACAAAACTACACTCGGGACCAACAGGAACCTCGCGGGCCTCCGGTTCCCCAGTTCCCCGTGCGCTGTCAGAGGCACTCCCGTCACCCGTGTGCGTCTGACGGGAGGCAGGGGAGAGAGGGAGAAAGGGGAGCATCACTGGCTTTCAGCAGCAGCCTCAGGCTAGCGACCAAAACGCTGCTTCAGAGTCACCAGTAACAATATTAAACCATCAACTACCACAAAATTGGCCCGCTTGCTGCATGCTTAACCTGTCCCCTAAGAGCTAGGCAGGGGGAAAGTTGGTTTCCACGCAGAATAGCAAATTTCTGCAAATATTATGTTTAACATTAAACTCTAACAGTTGAAACTTGAGAGTCCAGCAAAGAACTCCACGAAAATAAACAGAAGAACAGACCCGGCCAGAATACAATCCGGCCTCGCTGGATTCAAGCCAAGGGTTCTGAAGATTCCTGCCCACTTTTTATTTAAGTGGGGAAAAAAAAAGTTAACATCTTAAAGGATCCCAAGTCAACAGAGCAAACTGAATTTCACGCAGTCTGGTTGATAAATAAACCTTCTGTTTCTCTCTGAGCTCTCTTCTGAACACACTGTATGAGGGAAGAAGAAAATAGGCTATCACAGCCAGAAATGAGGCTGGGAGCCACAGCCAAGGAGGGCTCCGCAGGCTGCAGAACCTCAGTGCCCCGGAGCTTTAAGCAGAGGCTCTCCTTTGATCAGACACTCAGGGAAGGAGAAGGCGAACTGTGAGCTGGAAAACTTCCCAAGAGGATAAAATTCCATCTGGAAAGCAAAGCTCTGTAAGGAAGGAGCGCCCAGTGCTGGGAAGAGCTAACTGGAGGAAGGGGCACCCCAGGCAGCCTCTGGCCCCCCTTAGGCACTTGGCAAGCCTCCCACCAAGCCCTGCAGTGGGGATTCCTTCCTGAGGTTTTCTCTCCTTGAGCAGCCACTGTCCCGTGCTCTGTCTCTAACTCACCGGCTACGCCCTTTCTTCAGCAATCAGCCGCTCCTGTTTGCTTGTAATATTTTTATATGACAGAGCATCTTCAAAGAAGCGGAAACTGTTCAGAGTACTGCAGTCTATGTCCGGCAAATAAGCTGAAAAATATTTTGGCATGCCACTCCCGATCCCATTATGTTAATAAATTATCACTATTTCCATTAAAAGTGGGTTTTTAGGAATCACTGACAAAAGCAAAAATTAAAATCTCTCTTTCTATGAATACCTGGAGATTTTGGTAGGGATAGGCAATCAAAATGACCAACTGCAGCTCTGCAACGTCGAGATCCCCAAAAGCGCAGAGCAGGGGATAAGGGCACTTGGTTTCATCTCATGGAGACTCAAAATGTAGCAAATTGAGCTTTCTAAGAAGAAAGGTGCTTGATAAATGCCAGGCATAATCATGAGTTTCTAGATCCTCATCTCTTTGCAGCTTCCATTCTTTTGCACCCACATACTTGCAGACCCTAACCCAACTTCGCTCCTTCACTTCCATCTGAAAAATTCTCACCCCTCCCATCTCTCTCCTCTTTTCAGCTAAAGGACTTTCACGTCTAATCGGACAACCTTCCAAGTACCATGGAAAAGCGACCAGAAACATACACATACAAATTATTAGCATCAAACTTTGCTTCTGAGTCTCCTCAGACCCTGCTCTCTGCACTGGATTATCACCGCCGAGGAGCTCTCTCACAGAGCCCCCACAAACTTCAGACCTGTCGGCGCAACACGACTATGCGTGGGACAGATTTAGCTCTTTTAATGTAAAAGTACATTTCAAATGTTTGAACACCAAAGTCATTTAGTATAAATAAGTTCACACTGCTTTGATATCGTGTTCAAAACAATGAAACTAAGACATGAGAAGGAGAATCATATTCCTTGGACTTAAGCTGGCAGAGACTTGCCCCCTTCACTGACTTCACAAAGACCTTCATGCATTTTATCAGCAGGCTCAGGACTAACACCACCTGCAACACCTAAGCGGAATACAGTTAATACAAGTGAGACTGTATCTACAATCAATAGAGGCAGGTAATGCACTTTGACTATGAGTGACATTCAGAATCCAGAAGGAAACCGCAGAAGCTACCAAAAGTCACTCTGGTCTCGCCTCTCCTCTGTCTTTGAAAACTAACTGAAGAGCTCCAGTGCCAATACGGAAACACAAACACCAGGAGTTCCAAGAACAACGTTCTCTCTGAGACCGCTGGCCTGCGTGCCGCCTTTCCAGAATTAGACTGCCGCTGCAAACACCGCTTAGGGTGCTCTGCGAACACTGCTCGTCTGGTCACAGTGAGGATTTCCAATAGAAAGGATAATTAGGGGGACATGGTTAAAAGAAGTCTCACAACGCCTGGGATCAATGCGTTATATGTGAAGTTTTTCCTCTGGATGGATATCTGCCCTAACACTGCAACCTAGAAATTCATCCCTTGAGATTCGGTAAAAACAAAAATAAATTATCCTTTGGTTCTTCTCTAACATATTCCCTGTGAAAGGCAGACTTTAGATGAACAAAAATTCCTTCAACATAAACTGAAAACAAGAAATTAAATATATGACGGTATCTCAAAAATACCATACTACCTGTACAACCCTAAATAAGTCACCCTAGTGCTTTCTGAAGTATAACTGAGTCCTAAATATATATAATTTCAATTCCTAGTATTGAACACCTGTGTGCATGTACACATATAAACTTACTACTTTGAAAACTTAGCAATAAAATCCTTCACGGATAATGGGGATGGGAGACAAACATCTCAGATTGGTATGTGGTGGTAAAGAAACTGGTTTAAAGCTTAAGGTTTTTTGTTGTGTGTTGTTGTTGTTGCTTTATTTCATTTTTAACAAAGGGCAACACAACAACATCCTCATAAAATGCTCAGACCCCACAGACCAGGCCCCTCAGCCCCCTCCCCACACGCGGCGCCACAGACACTCAACAAACCGTGGCTGGCAGCGAAAACGTGGAAAGTCTCCCACCTTAAAGTCGCGGCTCTAAGTAAAGCTGCATACTACACAGGGCAAGCTGAGATATGTGACCGGATATGTTTTGTTCTGCTTTTAAAAATGCAAATGGAAGATGCTGGACTCAAGTACATACGGCACGACTCACAGACATTACGAACAGGGATGGGCAGAAGTCCTGGGCGGCGTCAGCAGCGGGGACGGTGGTCCTCGGGGCCGAGAGGCGCCGGATCCTCGGCACGCGCACTGCCACACGCGCTCACTTGGCGGGAGCCTGTCACACTGCACTCTCATCACACTTCCACAGGAGGACTTCCGAAAGGTTACATAAGGGATCAAATGAGGCCCCAGGGCCTCTCCCGGTTACTCCCGGGAGGAGACTGAACCCTGGCTCGAGAGCACCGCGACGCTCACCCTGCGCCCGGAGGCCCAGCTCTGCCCCGCGGCCCAGGCGGAGCCCGAGGCGCGGCCCTGGAGAACGCTGAGCGCCCCAGAGAGAAGGCCCACAGGTGCCGTCTGTGGAAGCTCCCCAACGAAGCCACGAGGCTCGCCCTCGACAGCCCTGCCGAGAGATGCAGGGAGGAGAGAGCCCGCCCACGACCTCGGCTCCGTTCACTCCGCAGGGGGCTCCCACTGAAGAGGACCAGGGAGCGGAGGGGCGCGGTGCGTGCTGTTGCTTCAGCCGCGTCTGGCTCTGCAGCCACTGGGCGGCAGCCCGCCAGGCTCCTCTGTCCATGGGATTCTGACCATGGGATTGCCATGACCGCCGCCAGGGAATCTTCCCCACCCGGGAGGGGAACCCAAGACCCGTGCCTCTCCTCCACTGGCAGCCGGGCTCTTCACCACTGGCAGCACCGGGAAAGCCGTAAGGAGCGCCAGTGAGGCCACATAAAAGTCAGACACCCACCCAAACAGGAGACAAGAGAGCCAGACAGCAGAAGGCGCATCCTCAGGGAAGGAAGGGCCGCGCCCGCGCGGGCAGGCGGGCGGCAGTGCGGCCAGAATGCTGCTGAAATGCACGAGTGAAACACACACAAGACAGGCCTTGGGAAACAAGGACAGCGGAAATCCAGAAGGCCAAGATGCAGTAGAGAAATGCTGCTGAGAAGCAGGGCATTGAGAGGAAGATTAGAGCATCAGAGGACAAATGAGGAGGTCCTGCCTAACTACTAGGAATTCAGAGGCAGAATCAGGGGGAAGAAAAGAGCAAATAAAATGGGAACAAAGTATCACAAAATATGAGAAAGTTTTCCAGAACTGAAGGACGTGTTTTTGTTTGTTATTTTTTTTCAGATCAAGTGTTCATCTTAGTGGCTGAAATGAACAGAGTGCCAAAACAGAAAATCCTAAAGGAGCTACCTCACACCCGAGGTCAGGAGTGGTGGCCAAGAGGAGCTACCCTTCGTCCGAGGCAAGGAGCACCAGCTGCGCTTTGCTGGAGGAGCCGAGAAGAGAGAGCCCACGTCCAAGTAAGAGAAACCCAAGTAAGACGGTAGGCACTGAGAGGGGATCAGAGGGCAGACAGACTAAAACCACAATCACAGACAACAGGCCAATCTGATCACATGGACCACAGCCTTCGCAAACTCAATGAAACTAAGCCATGCTGTGTGGGGCCACCCAAGACGGGCGGGTCGTGGTGGAGAGGTCTGACAGAACGTGGTCCACTGGAGAAGGGAATGGCAAACCACTTCAGTATTCTTGCCTTGAGAGCCCCATGAACAGTATAAAAGGCAAAAAGATAGGTCACTTAAACATGAACTCCCGGGTCGGTAGGTGCCCAAAATGCTACTGGAGAGCAGTGGAGAAATAACTCCAGAAAGAATGAAGGGATGGAGCCAAAGCAAAAACAACACCCAGTTGTGGATGTGACCGGAGATGGAAGCAAGCTCTGATGCTGTAAAGAGCAATATTGCACAGGAACCTGGGATGTCAGGTCCATGAATCAAGGCAAACTGGAAGTGGTCAAACAGGCGATGGCAAGAGTGAACGTCGACATTCTAGGAATCAGCGAACTAAGATGGACTGGGATGTGTGAATTTAACTCAGATGACCATTATATCTACTACCGTGGGCAGGAATCCCTCAGAAGAAATGGAGTAGACATCATGGTCAACAAAGAGTCCGAAATGCAGTACTTGGATGCAATCTCAAAAATGACAGAATGATCTCTGTTCATCTCCAAGGCAAACCATTCAATATCACAGTTATCCAAGTCTATGCCCCAACCAGTAATGCTGAAGAAGCTGAACAGTTCTATAAAGACCTACAAGACCTTCTAGAACTAACACCCACAAAAGATGTCCTTTCCATTATAGGGGACTGGAATGCAAAAGTAGGAAGTCAGGAAACACCTGGAGTAACAGGCAAATTTGGCCTTGGAATACAGAATGAAGCAAGGCAAAGACTAATAGAGTTCTGCCCAGAGAATGCACTGGTCATAGCAAACACCCTCTTCCAACAACACAAGAGAAGACTCTACACATGGACATCACCAGATGGTCAACACCGAAATCAGATTGATTATATTCTTTGCAGCCAAAGATGGAGAAGCTCTATACAGTCAATAAAAACAAGACCAGGAACTGACTGTGGCTCAGATCATGAACTCCTTATTGCCAAATTCAGACTTAAATTGAAGAAAGTAGGGAAAACCACTAGACCATTCAGGTATGACCTAAATCAAATCCCCTTATGACTATACAGTGGAAGTGAGAAATAGATTTAAGGGCCTAGATCTGATAGACAGAGTGCCTGAAGAACCATGGATGGAGGTTTGTGACATTGTACAGGAAACAGGGATCAAGACCATCCCCAAGAAAAAGAACTGGAAAAAAGGCTGACTGGCTGTCTGAGGAGGCCTTACAAATAGCTGTGAAAAGAAGAGAGGTGAAAAGCAAAGGAGAAAAGGAAAGGTATAAGCATCTGAACGCAGAGTTCCAAAGAATAGCAAGGAGAGATAAGAAAGCCTTCAGCGATCAATACAAAGAAATAGAGGAAAACAACAGAATGGGAAAGACTAGAGATCTCTTCAAGAAAATTAGAGATACCAAGGGAACATTTCATGCAAAGATGGGCTCGATAAAGGACAGAAATGGTCTGGACCTAACAGAAGCAGAAGCTATTAAGAAGAGGTGGCAAGAATACATGGAATAACTGTATAAAACAGAGATCCATGATCCAGAAAATCACGATGGTGTGATCACTAATCGAGAGACAGACTTCCTGGAATGTGAAGTCAAGCGGGCCTTAGGAAGCATCACTACGAACAAAGCTAGTGGAGGTGATGGAATTCCAGTTGAGCTGTTTCAAATCCTGAAAGATGATGCTGTGAAAGTGCTGCCCTCAATATGCCAGCAAATTTGGAAAACTAAGCAGTGGCCACAGGACTGGAAAGGTCAGTTTTCATTCAAATCCCAAAGAAAGGCAATGCCAAAGAATGCTCAAACTACCGCACAACTGCACTCATCTCACATGCTAGTAAAGTAATGCTCAAAATTCTCCAAGCCAGGCTTCAGCAGTACGTGAACCATGAACTTCCAGATGTTCCAGCTGGTTTTAGAAAAGGTAGAGGAACCAGAGATCAAATTGCCAAGATCCGCTGGATCATGGAAAAAGCAAGAGAGTTCCAGAAAAACATCTCTTTCTGCTTTATTGACTATGCCAAAGCCTTTGACTGTGTGGATCACAATAAACTGTGGAAAATTCCAAAAGAGATGGAAATACTAGACCACCTAACCTGCCTTTTGAGAAATCTGTATGCAGGTCAGGAAGCAAGTTAGAACTGGACATGGAACAACAGACTGGTTCCAAATAGAAAAAGGAGTACATCAAGGCTGTATATTGTCACCCTGCTTATTTAACTCATATGCAGAGTACATCATAAGAAATGCTGGGCTGGAGAAAGCACAAGTTGGAATCAAGATTGCCAGGAGAAATATCAATATCCTCAGATGTGTAGATGACATCACCCTTATGGCAGAAAGTAAAGAACTAAAGAGCCTCTTGATCAAAGTGAAAGAGGAGAGTGAAAAACTTGGTTGAAAGCTCAACATTCAGAACACTAAGATCATGGCATCCGGTCCCATCACTTCATGGAAATAGATGGGGAAACAGTGGCTGACTTTATTTTTTGAGCTCCAAAATCACTGCAGATGGTGACTGCAGCCATGAAATTAAAAGATGCTTACGCCTTGGAAGGAAAGTTATGACTAACCTAGACAGCACATCGAAAAGCAGGGACATTACTTTGCCAACAAAGGTTCGTCTACTTAAAGCTATCGTTTTCATGGGACAGAAATTTAAATTTTTAAAAAACAAAGCAAAACCAAGAAAGGCACAAAACAGAAGCCAAGAAAACGAACGAGGATGACTGCAGCGGGAAAAAGCCAGGAAGACGACCGTTTCTCCACAGTTTCTGCAACAGTTCAGGTGAGAGCTGACAGCTGGCTGGAGAGGGTGTGTGCTGAGAGATGGGAAGCAGAGGAGAAGGGTGGGTGCACTGAAAAGCTATTTACAGATTTGGAATTAACAGACATGGGGGATCAGTCAGGAGCTTCTGAAAGCACCAACAGGCAGGGCAATGCCCCCAGGATCCCTCTGCCCAGAGATTTATTTAGTCCATGAATGCTGACTCTTTGGGGCTATCATATTCTCCTATGTTACTACACGCATTTTGGTTTTCTCTTTGTTCAGGGCTTAATTTTTGGATTACTGTGAAATACACAGAAAGGAAAATACAGGAAACAATAATGATCATCTAAGTATGTGCGACTCAGCTTTTCAAATGTCGACATTTTGAACCTTTTGCCTATTTGTCTCTAATTTTTTTAAAGAAATAAACATTATGGATGTAGTTGAAACCCTCTTCAAACCATTCCCAAATCGCATCTCCTTAGCCGGCCCCCATAAGGCAAATGTTAATCTGATTTTGGCATTTCACATCTTCCTCTGCCTCGTCTGTAAGATGGAAAGTATTGGTTTGGATAAACTGTAATGCCCCTTTCTGTTCTAAGACGACAGGATTGAATAGCACATGATGCAAAATTCTTGATGGGACATACACAAGAATACGTCAAAAATTTTTTCAAACACCCAAAACAGACTAAATGATGATATTACCCTTTAGCAAAAAAAAAAAAAAAAAAACCCACACAGTAACTTTATTACAAGAGAGTCAGTAAAAATAGTATTATCAGTGCATAGGGCATATAAACACCCAAGTTTAAGAAGTTCCCTGTGCTTCCCTTTCACTAACCAAAGCTCCAGGGAAAAATAAGGAAGTACTGAGCACGCCTTTCTGGGTTCTTACTGCCCAGGGAGCTAATTCAGAGGCACCAAACTGTCCCCACTGTCCCAGGACTCTTCTTGGCCAGCCCATCAGAACCAAAATACTCTTTCAAACAATGCATAGTGCCAGTTGCACTTTAAAATTGCCCGTGAGGAGGCAAGAAAGTTATTTGTATTGCGTCTCAACCCATATGTGCATCTTTTTCATCTCGTGGGTGTGTGAAGTGCACACGGTGCGCCCGCTGCCTCAAGGAAAACACTCGCAGGACTGTGAGTCGCGAGCCAAACTGGTCACAGTGTGCACGGAACACCGCCTTCAGTCCAAAGCACAATCGGCAAGCTCAGCGCTCAGACTTGGGCTCTTGGTAGACACTCTCTACAGTGAAGTGAGAGGGTCACCTCAGGGAAAACAGCTGACAGCATTGCCAAGGGCAGCCTTCAAGCTGCCGACTGAAATTTAAAATGCTGGAAAACTCGTTTCCCCAGTGAGCCTGACAACTTCCCAATACTTCAGAATCTTCTCTGATGAGATCAGTGGTGATATCAACAACGGCCACTCCTTGAAACTGCATAACGAAGAATGCGAACATTTGGAATATCTGTATTATCCCCCAAAACCAGTATTTTCCAAATGACCAACACTTAATGCAATGAAATGATGTACGGGCAAAGATCCACTCAAAGTGCCAGGAAGACCACTGCATCCTAATGTAAAATAATTTTAAAAGTCTACTGAAAGGGTTTTACATTCCACATTTAAATCCACATGTAAGAAATTACCACTTAACTCCACCTGCAATGCAGGAGACCCAGGTTCAATTCCTGAGGCAGGAAGATCACCTGGAGAGGAAACGGCAATCCACTCCAGTGTTCTTGCCGGCGGGCGACAATCCACACGGTTGCTAAGAGTCGGACACAACTTAGCGGCTGAGCATATCAAAGAAGAATACTCACAATCGTCTGAAAAGACAGTTGAAACACGCTTCCCTTCTCTAACATGTCCACACAAACTTCACATTAATACTTAGTGGATTATTCTTTCTGGATGTTAAAAATCTTAAACACAAAATCACAATGGTTAACGATCATAGCTAAATCTATGATCATTAACAGGCATTTACAAACAAATGAACTATTCGTTCTTTCTTTAAAAGTTATATCCTTCTGGAGTAATTGTCTATTTTCAACAAATACGTAAGCATCAGAGGCTTTGTTTATTTACCACAGAATCATGATTGATCATTGCTCAAAAAAAAGAAAGAAAATAAAATTAATTTGGTAAATCCTTCAATCTATTTCAGAAAGATGTAGATTAAAGTCCCTGCCCTCTAGTTATGAAAGGGCAGACCCTTTTCATTTACCATGCGACTCTTGAAACCGATACACTAATCACCCAGATGATGTGGTATTAATGGATTTAAATTTTAGTTCTTAGATTTCGAAGGAAACAACTTTTCATGGAAAAACTGACCTTTTGTAAAATTTGAAAGAAGTATCTGACCAAACCCCTATAGTTCAGAAGTATCACACCAAATATTAACTTTTCCCAGACACATTTGTAGATTGGTTAAGAAATGCAAGTGGTTTAGGAGAAGTGTTCTTCTTGTACAAATGTATCCAGTTAACGAATATCTAAATCATTCATTTCAAAGAGGGACCCTGAGAACAATCTGAGGATGGGAACTGACGGCGTCTGCACTGCCGGAGCCCTGCCCCCGGCCTCTGAAGAGAAAGGTTCCCCGCTGTAGCTTTTCCACTCAGAGTAGCCAAGAAACAATCGGAAGCTGACACCTCCTCCCCTTCCTAATTATCCGCCGCTTCTGCGCTCACCTTTGCAGCTCACTGAGCCCCCGTGCGGTTGGTAGACTGGGATTGTGCCTTAGGAAGTTCCGTTTTAAATTGAGATGAGTGAGGTCTTGGCTGTAGAAGAGGTTGGCCGGCAGATGCTCCAAGCTACAGCAGGAGAGGTCCACCGAGCTAATGCGCTGCGACGCGACCTGCAGGGGTGAGAGCCACACTTCAGTTCACAGCACCCTTCACCCTGTGACTGCTGTCCTCAGACAGAAACAAGATGGCCTCATTTGGGAACACAGACTCGCTATGCAGTTAGCACCATTATTCACATCTAAGCCAAGAGTATTTAGAGAGAACTGAGCAAAGTATAATGGCATCCGGTCCCATCACTTCATGGGGAAACAGTAGAAACAGTGTCAGACTTTATCTTTTTGGGCTCCAAAATCACTGCAGATGGTGACTGCAGCCATGAAATTAAAAGACGCTTACTCCTTGGAAGAAAAGTTATGACCAACCTAGATAGCATATTCAAAAGCAGAGACATTACTTTGCCAACAAAGGTCCGTTTAGTCAAGGCTATGGTTTTTCCTGTGGTCATGTATGGATGTGAGAGTTGGACTGTGAAGAAGGCTGAGCGCCGAAGAATGGATGCTTTTGAACTGTGGTGTTGGAGAAGACTCTTGAGAGTCCCTTGGACTGCAAGGAGATCCAACCAGTCCATTCTGAAGGAGATCAGCCCTGGGATTTCTTTGGAAGGAATGATGCTAAAGCTGAAACTCCAGTCCTTTGGCCACCTCATGCAAAGAGTTGACTCACTGGACAAGATTCTGATGCTGGGAGGGATTGGGGGCAGGAGGAGAAGGGGACGACCGAGGATGAGATGGCTGGATGGCATCACGGACTCGATGGAGGTGAGTCTGAGTGAACTCCGGGAGATGGTGATGGACAGGGAGGCCTGGCGTGCTGTGATTCATGGGGTCGCAAAGAGTTGGACACGACTGAGAGACTGAACTGAACTGATTAAAGCATTACCAAGGGCGGAAATCGTGCCCCTCCCTGGAAGGTGCTGGCAGTGACTCAGAATAGGAGACAGGTGACGAAGAGCACAGGTCATCCTGCCAGACGCAGGGATACCCATAATCCCTGTCGAGCACAGGAGTCAGGTTCCCGAAGACACTCATGGTGAGAGAATTCAGCGCTAACTAATATAAGGCCTTAGAGTGAGTTACAGGGTTGGAAGAGAGACACTAAGATCTACACTGCACTTAAACAAAAGCCCTTGTAAATACTGATTTAAAAAGCAGCACAAAGAAAAGCATGTGCAGTGGCCTTGCATGTATGTTTACTAATAACAGCAGCATATAATCAGATTCCACTCCTGCCTGTCGTAAAATCTTTCAGGTCCTGTCTCCCACGGTCTCAGTCTTGCTTCGTGTAGGTAACCTAAGTGGAATTTACTGTACGTCTTCATGTTTATCCACATATTCAAAGTATCCCCAGCTTAATGACTCCCACGATAGCCAGAGTCCCAGGGCTACAGGGCATGCTGGAGGCAGGAACAGCTCTGGGCGCCCTGCACTTCTCTCTCATACGCTGGGAACCATGGTGCTGGTCTACGCCGTGGACAAGGCTTCAGGACCGCTGACACAAACCTTGGCTCCTCTCGCCTCCCCAAGGCTGAGCGGTTACTGTTTTAGGATCTGGGTTGACACCTCCTCACGCTCTTTATCTTCACCAACGCTTATGGCAAAACGCCACTCCTTGTCTGTGACCAGTTTGATGCCCTTTTCTATTACCAAACCCCAGCTTCACTCTTCCGTGATTACAAAAGGCAGCAGAACGTGTTCTCAGGAGGGTTGGCTCTGTCTGGTTCCATCACACCGAGCTGAGAGAGCCTGAGTGCCCCGTTGAGTCCTCTAAACTCCCGTTTTGTCCCCTGTTTAACAGGCATTAAGATGACATCTCCATCTACATAGCTGGCTCAGAGACAGCACCCCGTAACTGGTGACTACCGTGACTACCCCCAAATACACCTTACACTCACCAGAACCCACATTCTCCTGATGCTAAAAAGGATACTCAGGAGTAAATCTGCATGACCAACATTCTGTTGATGGCACCTCTGAGGTTGGAAAGGAACTGTGAAAGCTAAGGAGACTGTGGGATGGAAAAGGGCTGGCAGGGCTCAACTCAAAAGATTTTACAAAGTCAGTCTGAGTTCATGCTTCAGCAATTTCATCTTCCTTTGAATTTTCACCCTTAAGAAAGAAAAAGAAAATCCAAAACAGGGCCAGGTCACCCACACGAATCAAATGATGTGAAAAAGGGCCAGAATTTAATGGGCCCGTAAAGCCGGTGCAAGCATGCCACGGCCACACGAGATTCCCTGGCAGAACCCATTTACAGGAAATGAGGCTGACAGGATTACTCGAACTCATCCATCCAGGCGAAAACTTGTGGTGAGGACGTGATGGTGTGTCAGGCCTTCCATTTCCCAAGGGACGGTCTTAGAGCAGACACATGGCGGCCCGAGCGCGAGCGCACCTCGGGAGGAGGGCATGAAGGTCTGTCTCTGGTGCTTTGTTCAGTCACTTCGCTGTGTCTGACTCTCTGCGACCTGTGGACTGTGGCCCGCCAGGCTCCTTTGTCCACAGGATTCTCCAGGCAAGAATACTGACATGCGTTGCCATTTCCTTCTGCAGGGGTCTTCCCAAGCAACGCACTCTGACCTGAGTTTCAGCGATCGTCCAGGCATGGGCACGGAGCAGGGCCTCAGGCGCCACAGGAGGCCCCAGAGGCCCCCGCCAGTCAAGCTCGGGTTGGAGCTCACGGGGGAATCTGTGCTTCTGCCCACCCCAAATCCTTTCCCACTTCTTCCCGTAACAAGCCTGCAGACCCCGTGGGAGCTGCAGAGCACGCTGCTCCAGGGGCGGGGGCATGTGCGTGCAGCTGCAGCCATCCGCACTGCTGAGCCCACACACTGGCCCAGCTGGGACTGGCACGTGGCCCCGCCAGGCTAATTCAAGGCCTTCTCTGGGATACCTATTCTGAACCCACAAGAGAGAGTGAGCCTGCCACTCAGCTGCAGTTAGAATGACTGGACTAGATTTGTATGTATCAACCTGGATTCATTAAAAAAACTCAAGCCCAAAATTAATAAATAGCACAAGCTGTAAAATTTTACATATGTTATGCATGAAAAAATTCTAACACAGCACACATAATGATTCCACGTATGATGCATGAATAGTTTTATGTGCAGTAAAGCTACACGCCACACACTGGCCAGTCCCAGGTGGCTCAGCTGGCAAAGCATCCACCTGCAATGCAGGAGACCTGGGCTCAGTCCCTGGGTTGGGAAGATCCTCTGGAGAAGGCAAAGGCTACCCCACTCCAGTGTTCTTGCCTGGAGAATCCCACGGGCAGAGGAGCCTGGCGGGCTACAGTCCACGGGGGTCACAAAGAGCGGGACATGACTGAGCGACCAGGCACAGCACGCACACTGATCACGCCGGGTTAACGACAGTGACTGCCTCTAGGGAAGCAGGAGGGAAATGAAGGTAGGGATGGAACGACAGGGGATCTGGAGCGCGACTGTTCATTCGCTGTGTAACAAGGATGGAACGCATGAAGGAACCGCGTCTCCTCAGGTGGCACCGGTGGTGAAGAGCCCGTCGGCCACTGCAGGAGACGCAAGAGACGCGGGTTCCACCCCTGGAGGAGGGCGTGGCAGCCCACTCCAGTGTTCCTGCCTGGAGAATCCCACGGGCAGAGGAGCCTGGCGGGCCACAGAGAGCTGGATACGATTGCAGCGACTCAGCACGCACGCATGTCAGAACGTTAGACAACCAGGAATTGTCACGTTCGTCTTTGTGCTCTTCCATGTGTGCGCGTTTAACTGAGAAAAAAGCAATATAATCTCAATATAAAGACTTCAAGTGAGGAGATCCTGCAGCTCCCCTGAGGTCGTTGTAAAGATTCCGGCTTCAGCAAAATGGGCGGGCGTGCAAAGGTTCCAACAAGAGTCTCTGTCTGACTGTTGGGCTCACAGAGGGGGACTTGGCCCATCCTGTTCACAGCAGCCTGTGCCTCGTGCTGAGTGTGGCCCTCGGGAGCGCTTCCCGGGAGGATGACATGGCGCTGCTCCACCGCCCTCGTCTCTCACCAGCCATCGACCCAGCCGGGCGTTCCTCCTACAGGGACTACTCTGCAGAGGACACATTCCCTTTTGGCTGAAGCATCAGGCTGAATAAATACTCTCTCTGGACAACTACAAGATAATGATTAAATGTCAAGTCGGATTTGATTTCTTTCCTCATTCTGGACCGCAAGCCTGTTCCTGCTAGAAGCCAGGGGGAGGACGGCTCAGGACGAAAGCCCAGCAAGCAAGGGGCCTGTGGGGGTCACGGAGGAATGGGGGCAGCTTAAGAGTAGAAACCAGACGTGTCCTGACGGCAGAGGGCGGCCAAGACAACCATAAGAACCGAACTGCGAGCAGCACCTCTGCCCTGTGTCAGGCCCTGCAATAAAGGAGATTTAAGGGCTTCCCACTGGAGAAGGCAATGACACCCCCGCTCCAGTACTCTTGCCTGGGAAATCCCATGGACGGAGGAGCCTGGTGGGCTGCAGTCCATGGAGTCGCTAAGAGTCGGGGATGACTGAGTGACTTCACTTTCACTTTTCACTTTCATGCACTGGAGAAGGAAATGGCAACCCACTCCAGTGTTCCTGCCTGGAGAATCCCAGAGATAGTGGGTCCCCGGTCTATGGGGTCGCACAGAGTCAGACACAACTGAAGCAACTTAGCAGCAGCAGCAGCAGCAGCAGCAGCAGCAGCAGCAGCAGCAGCAAGGATTCCCCTAGATCAGCCTGAGCAGGTAAGGCTGCCATCACATAGGTCTAATGCGAGGGGCTGTAACCTGCCTACAGAGCGCCTATTAAATCTAAGATCCTCCTCAAGGCAGGAAATAAAAGAAATGAGAAAGCCACCTCTGTACACCTCACAGCAAGTAGCCTTTTATTGTGGTTGCTGTTCAGTCGCTTCAGTCATGTCCAGCTCTTTGCAACCCCATGGACTGCAGCACGCCAGGCCTCCCTGAGCCTGCTATGAGCTCCACCAACTCCTGGAGCCCATCCAAACTCATGTCCATTGAGTTGGTGATGCCACCCAACCATCTCATCCTCTGATGTCCCCTTCCCCTCTGCCTTCAATCTTTCCCAGCACCAGGGTCTTTTCAAATGAGTCAGCTCTTCGCATCAGGTGGCCTAAGTACTGGAGGTTCAGCTTCAGCATCAGTCCTTCCAATGAACACCCAGGATTGATCTCCTTTAGGATGGACTGGTTGGATCTCCTTGCAGTCCAAGGGACTCTTCAAGAGTCTTCTCCAACACCACAGTTCAAAAGCATCAATTCGTACTGGAGGTTCAGCTTCAGCATCAGTCCTTCCAATGAACACCCAGGATTGATCTCCTTTAGGATGGACTAGTTGGATCTCCTTGCAGTCCAAGGGACTCTTCAAGAGTCTTCTCCAACACCACAGTTCAAAAGCATCAATTCTTCGGCGCTCAGCCTTCTTTATGGTCCAGCTCTCACATCCATACATGACCACTGGAAAAACCAATAGCTTTGACTGTGTAGACCTTTGTTGGTAAAGTGATGTCTCTGCTTTTTAATATGCTGTCTAGGTTTGTCATAGCTTTCCTTCCAAGGAGCAAGTGTCTTTTAATTTCGTCTTCACAGTAACTCAGCACAGTAAGGACTGATCTCCACTTCAAAGATGAAAGTTAGAGGGTCTGCCCAAGGTCGCATGGTGAAGGCCCAGCCATGCAGAGTCTGAATGACAGCCTCAAGTTCAAGTCCTACCCAGAGGGAGGCTCCTGTAATTGCCATGGTCCAATCCCGAACAGAGCCCTCAGTTCAGTTCAGTTCAGTTGCTCAGTCGTGTCCGACTCTTTGCAACCCCATAAATCACAGCACGCCAGGCCTCCCTGTCCATCACCAACTCCTGGAGTTCACTCAGACTCATGTCCATTGAGTCGGTGATGCCATCCAACCATCTCATCCTCTGTCGTCCCCTTCTCCTCCCAGAGCCCTCAGCCCAGAGCAAAGATGGATTGATGTCATTCCTCATAGACCATGAGTGAACCACATGTGAACAAAGTCAGATTTCAGAAGATCAGTTCAAGTCACCATGGCTTGGGAAATCACTGCTAGTTTGCATTAAAAATGACCAAAAAATTTGAGGCTAATAATTTAGAGTCAGTAAATCAAATGGGATATTTACCCCCACGAGCCTACACACATTGGGAGATATATTAAAAAGCACATGAATCCCAACCATAGCTTCCCAAGTGGTCAAAGAATCCACCCGCCAACGCAGGAGATGCATGGGACATGGGTTTGACCCCTGAGTCAGGAAGATCCTCTGCAGAAGGAAATGGCAACCCACTTCGGCATTCTTGCCATGGACAGGGGAGCCCGGCGGGTACAGTCCATGGGGCTGCAAAGAACTGGACGCAACTGAGTGCGCACACACAGCCCAGCCGCTGGATCAACAAGTCTTCTTTTCCAGCTTGAGGGCTGGAACATATAAACACATACGAACAAAAAGCTCACTGGGCCCTCAAATTATTTCCCCAAAGAACACTGCAGACTCACCATAAAAAAATGGTAATATGAACAACAAACTTTCCGGATTACCTACCAGGCTTCTGGGCAGCTCTACCATCCCACTCAGCTTTGGACCCTCTCCTCGGCCATCTCTCTGCCAGCTGCTGGGAGCCTGGCGTCAGCGATCTCTGCTCCGAGTCTGGCGGGCCACGTCTCCCGACCAGCGCCTCTCTCCTGGCCCGAACCCCCCACCCTCTCTCTGTGCTTCGGAAATTACCATCTTCCTTTTGCAACAGGCCTGCACTCCGCGCCACTCACATTATTCCTGCCCTTCGCTTAGTGGCCAATCACCTTCCATAAGCAAGGGAAAGTTGGGAATGACAACCAGATGATTTTTTTGTCCCCACTATAGTGAAATACTGTTTATCCTAATTATGTGCAAAGCAGACTCAAAATTAAACAAAACGATTCTGAAAGGCTTGGTCGAAACAGCTGAAACAGCATAAATAATCCCGCTGTGCAAAGTAAAATATTGCTATAAACTGGCTTTATGAGTCATTAATTGCTCTGGTCTAGCCTTCAGTGGTTTAGGAAATTATGCTCTGGCTATAGGGAGAGTCTCTGGGGAGTTTACTAAATTTCCGTAAAAATTCTTAACCTCAATTTACTTAGTTTTAATTTTTACCCCACTCCCCGCTTCCAAATGCTTTGGGAAGGCATAAACATGTAGGAGAATATAAATTTATAATAGAGTTTATTCATCTTTACTAGCTAAGTACTCTAACGACTTACTTTTAATTTCATCCTCATCAATAAAAGTTTTATAATACTTGATATCAAAGATTTTCTCATTTTAATAAACTTTAAACTGTCACTGCTCCAAAACATGAAATGATTTCTTTAAAAAAAAATTCTTCAAACATACATAATGCCTTGATTCCAGACCTTTTCACAATGACCTCTCATTTCTTGAACCTGCATTCATTATTTCATAAAATCTGCTTAACAGCAGATGCAGAAAACTTCCCTATAAAATTAATTGGAATATATACATTAATAATGTCCTCATGGGGCGTATCAAACTACCGATTTTGGATTTAGTAAGTTCTACCTGAAGTTCTGATATTTTATTATTTCTTTAGGCTTCCCTGGTGGTTCAGGCGGTAAACAGTCAGCCTGCAACGCAGGAAACACAGGTTTGATCCCCGCATTGGGAATTATGTCTTAGCCTTAAATGAGTAAATTATATGAAACAGCTAAAAATCCAAGAAATAAAACACACAAATTTACACAGTATTCTAAACCACCAGATATAATCAAATAAACGAAGACAAAGAGGATGTGGAGAGGCCATCACAGCCAAGCACAAGGAGGGCGGGAACGCAGCGGGCAAGCGTGCTTCCGGAGGGGCTGTGAGTTTCAAGAGTAGGCTCACTGGGACTGTAAGGACCTGTTAAAACGTAGTTAAGAGACCAAAGAATACAGCAGTACAGAGAGCTGCAGGCTGGAAAAGCAAAGAAGGAAGGGGAAAGAGAGAGAGAAAGAGACAGAAGCGTTAGACAAATGACTGACTGACAGGTAAGCAAACAAACAAAAGTCCCTGCAAAAGGACCAGGGCGTAACAATAAAGCCGGGCTTCCCCGGGGGCTGGCACTAAAGAGCCCGCCCGCCTGCAACGCAGGAGATGCCGGGGACACGGGCTCGATCCCTGAGTGGGAAAGATCCTCTGGAGGAAGAAACGGCAACCACTCCAGCGCTCTTGCCTGGAGAATCCCAGGGACGAGGAGCCTGGCGGGCAGCAGCCCATGGGGTCGCTGAGTCAGACATGACTGAGCGATTTCACTTTCACTTTTCACTTTCATGCACTGGAGAAGGCAACGGCAGCCCACTCCAGTGTTCTTGCCTGGAGAATCCCAGGGATGGCGGAGCCCAATGTCTGTGGGGTCGCACAGAGTCGGACATGACTGAAGCGACTTAGCAGCAGCAGCAGCAGAGTTCCAGCTAGGCGTCCCGACCTCTCTGCCAGGTGAGTGAAGGGGAGGAGTGCCCCGTCAGCGTGGTTACCACTTGCCTCTAGGAAGCAGCCCTGGGCTGATCATCTTCAAAGCACAGGTCCCTTGAGGGCACAGACGCCTAACAAGCGAAATTCAAAAAGGCACGTGCAACGGTGCAGCAGAGCAGAGGGCACAGACTCCGACCCCCCCGGCTGCCCAGTGCTGGCGGCCCCCCCGGCTGCCCAGTGCTGGCGGCCCCTCGGGACAAGACGGACAGGTCCTTGCAGGCCTGTGCAGACTGGCACCGCACCCCCCAGGAGCAGGCAGAGCCGCGGGGCGCGTCCCAGGAGCGTGTGGGACGGTGGAACCAGACGCACAGGCCTGGGGCCTGGCCCTCTCGGAGCCACACACACGGTGAGCAGCTCGGGAGAAGGTCCCCAAGGCCTCCAGCATCGCTCATCGGGTCTCCAGGCTAAGAGTGGCCTCCTTTCCACACACAGAAATCCCATTGTATTTCTCGGTAAGAACAGGAAAATAGGACTTGGCTTGGGTGGAGATCACATCTGAACTCAGAGTTCCTTCCTCATTTCCTTATTGGCAGAATACATGTAAACAAGCTCCTTCGACTGGGACCACTGGAGAGTCTCTGAGTGCTTCCCCAAGGGGCCGCTCCTCCACAGAGGAGGAGGAAGACCACCAACTCCAAAATCTTACATCTGAACTTTCTATTATAAGAAATAACACAAATTCACACTAAACAGAAATATTTCTAGAGAGCCTAGAAACAAGCTACTTGGTTTTCTATTTAAAATACAAATTATACAAACACCTCAATGTTTAAGTTCCAGTCTAACATACAAGGTCTGGTATGTTTAACCTAGAGAGTTCACTGGCATTTTTTTCAATTATTCTAGTATTCCTTACTTTATAAAATAAATCAGACCAGTGGGTAGAAGGATTTAACTCTTCAGAATAGTTGCAGATAATCCAATACTCTGGGTTACAAACACTGGCATCTCCCAAGGTAAGTAAATATATCATGGAAATTAAACACTTAAGACTCCATGTATTTATTTGGAGGGGGGCTTCCCAGGGGGCACTACTGGTAAAGAGTTCGCCTGCCAATGCAGGAGACATGAGATGCAGGTTCGATCCCTGGGTCAGGAAGATCCCCTGGAGGAGGGCACGGCAACCCACCCCAGTGTTCTAGCCTGGAGAGCCCCAGGCACAGAGGAGCCTGGCGGGCCACAGTCACAACCAAAGTGCCCTGGTTCACAGGGACACACCGTGCATTTTCACACTGGTCTACCCCTCAGACGAAAGTGACTGCACTTCAAAATGCAACAGGACCCGATGCAGAGACCTGGTCACCCGCGTACGATGGGTTCCTGATGCAGCCAGACTTGACCGGTTGGGACGAGGCAGACAACAGCAGTGCCCTCAACACCAGCACTGACGTGAGCTGCCCTGGGTGCCTCAGAGGGCATCTCAGGCTTCCTGGAGTCCGTCCCGGTCATCCTTCAGGAAGGGCAGTGATCCGTGCAGTGACGGTGCTCAGATGCCCTCAGCAGCACTAGGCTGCCTGTAAACCACCTTCTGCTCTGCTACCGAGCAGCCTACCAGCAACTGTGCACACCGAGCCCTGATCCTTCCCTCGACATTTTCAGTCAGTAGACCGCAGCTGCTATTTGAAGTTCGGTTTGTTTCATCCCTTCAGGCGGCTGCAAAACACTGGAAGTAAAATAGAAGGAAAGGAGCAAGGCAGCAGAACCCCCTGCATAGAGCAATGCTGGGCACCTCACGCGCCATTCCCTCATGCATGAGAGGCGATGAGGACGTCGCCCTGCGAGCTCTTTCCTTCAGCTCGAAAGCCCGGCCCTGTACCATGCCGTGAGCACCTGCCTCACAGGGGCACTGTGGAGCATCTAGAACAGACCATGGCACACAGGAGAAAGTTACAAGCGTCAGTTATCACTATTTGTTGTCACTACTACAACAATTCACTGGCTAAACAATTTTATTATTAATAAAATACACCTATTAACAATTTGGGGTTGGGGAGAAACAAAGAGTCTTTGATTTTGCTGCTGACTTCATGAATGAATAACTCACTCACTCATTTTGGAATAATGTCTAAAGAATGGTAAACAGTGGGCACATCCTCCGTGCTCATCGGATGGTATGGCAAGCCTATCAAGAAACTGCAGAGTTACCCAAAGGAAAATGGAGAGAAGGCATCTGGGAGCCACGTGATGAGGGAATTGCTGCAATTCTCAGAGATGTTCCTCCTAGAATAGAGTGCCAAGGCATGGGGGAAGGCGTAGAAACTTAAATAGCTACGAGGTCACCAAACAGGAGAGGGACTGCAATGATTACCTTGGGTTAAGCCAGAGCAGTGAGCCAAGCGTACAGGGATGAAGACCTCAGCTCACTTCTAAGAAAGAACTATCTTGTGAGACACCACAGGTGTCTGAAAGGCGGTAGCCCTTTTTTATTTAGGAGGGAAGTCAGTCTGGAAGTCCACAAGGTCCTTTTCAAATCTTAAATACTAAGTCACTCAACTAAGAGACACTTGATGATGACTAGAACTTCAGGTTAAAGAACACTTTAAAAAAATAAAGGGGCAAGAGACAGTCTTATTTCTCAGGCCATCTCCTGGCCTCACTATGAGGCATGCATGATCTTATTTCCTGATGGGAACCCCGGCCCTGCAATGGGAGCCAACGGTCTTAACCACTGGGCTGCCAGGGAAGGCCCAAGACCACTCTGGAGGAAAACGCCAAATAACTGTTAAGGCAATTATTCCAGAAAATTACAAGGAACATTATGATTTTTGGCAACTACTTCCCAATCTTAAAATCACACACTGTTACTTTAAAACATGGCTGTAAGTTCCTTTCTTAAAACCTAGAATGTATTTTATTAAAGATTAACATCAACATACAGATGAAACACACATGAGCAATACATTTCTCCCACCTGCTGAAGTCTGGATGGTAGAAGTGGAGCCTGGAAGCATGCCTGGCACAGAGAAAGGGTGGGGCCAAGTACCCTCTCCTGCCAGCCCTAAACAGGTGCGGGGAGACCAGCGGAGGCAGGGCAGGGGGGCCGGGAGGAGGGAGCGAGACGCTGGGTGAGCCTCACACGAAGCACACGGGAGCTGCTTCCCCAAGACGGGTTCGGTCAGGATACGGTAAGGAAACAAGCTATCTTTTCCAACAGCACAACAGCGGATTGAAAAATGAGGGAAAGAGAATTAAGTAATTTTAAATGGAAATGACTTAGAATGAAGGGAAAACCCCTTCTTTATGTTAGGTAAAAGACCAGGACACCAAAGAGCGTCTAACAGGCTTTTTCAAGCAGGTCGAGGAAGTCCCGCCCGGACCGCGTTGGGGTGGGTTTACAGGTTCCTTGCGAGGGACGGCCGGGCGAGATGGACGGGGGGCCGGGTGGGTCGCCAGGCCGGGGCGCGCGGCGGACAGGCCCTTCCAGGCGGCCGGGGCGGGCGGCTGCAGCTGGCCAAGTGTGCTGCCGCTGGCCCCGGGATCCGGAGGCGCCTTCCCTTCCCTAGGGGCTTCCCTGGCCGGCGCGAGGGAGGGAGGGGCGGCCCGACCCGGGCCCGGGGTCCCCCACACTTCAGGGATGTCTTAACTAGGATTTCAGGACCAATAGCTTCCACGGTGGGGGAGACTGGCGATGTGGAAACAAGATCAAGTGTCATGACTGCAAAGAGACCGTTTATTTTCACTCCCTAATCAGTCTTATGTATTACAAAAACAAAATTTAATGTAATCCAAAATACTTTATCATTAGTTTAAATTAGTTTAAATTCAAAGAAGAATTTCTAAGCTCCCTAATTTCATAAACTGCTATTTATATCTATAACAAGGAAGGATTCCGCAGTATGAATTTTTGTGGAACAAATCCATTACCATGTCGGAAACTTTAGTTAAACTAGTGGGTAACATCGTCGAGTTTTCCCAGGAAGATAGACCGAACGCGCAGGAAAGCACCCAGACGCGCAGCACTTCCTCCGCGCGCTTCCGGGCTCCCCGCCACGCGGCGCAGACGTGCTGGCGTCACATGACGTCACTCTGACGTCACCCGGTGCGCAGCCGCGCCTGCAGACGGCTCCTCTCCTGAAACGCGATTCTGCCCTGCCTCCGGGAACGGTCCCTCCTCAGGGCTCTGAGCATCTCCTCCTCTGTGCTTCCTGTCCCTTAACACTTCATATCTGTATTTCCAAATTTTTCTCATGCCCTCACTACAGAATTGATACAAAAGCAATATTCTAGGTACAGGGTGACCTTTCATAAACTAACATCCCTGTCCCTCAGACCCTCCGTTCCACTCCAGATTCTACCAGAGACGCAGACTGCCAGGATCAAATGCCCGCGATCCTTCAAGCAACGGGTGCCAAATGCGAAGGAGGAGTTTCCCACAAAAGCCCTCTGAAGCCCTTGGCGTCTCAGCAGAACAGCGCTGAGTGCAGCTTCTTACCCTTAAAACCCCAGTGTCCCCAACTACAGCGCACCCTGACCCGCCGAGACCAGCCACGCTGACAGGACGCAGCACACTCCCTACGTCACACTTGAGCCAGAGGCAAAATGCGTGTACAAGACGCCAAGTGAGCTGAGACGGTTCCCTGCAACCACATCAGATGACACGGACCTACATGCCGGAAATAATCCCATTACACAGGAAGTGCCTGACTGGCTAGCGGTGTACTCTCTGAGTGAAATCTGGACAATAAAACACTCTTTTTAAGTACATGAAGGCAGAAGTTCGGCTGTGACTGACCATATATCTTATTCTTATATAAAGGGTGACGTTGACTCATAATTTCACTTGATCTTTAATTTTGCACGAGACGGGACTCGGACTGCCTCATGCTATGCATTTTGAGGTGAGGTGAAGTCGCTCAGTCGTGTCCGACTCTTCGACCCGTGGACTGCGGCACACCAGGCTTCTCCGTCCATGGGATTCTCCAGGCAAGAATACTGGAGTGGATTGCCATTTCCTTCTCCAGGGGATCTTCCCGACCCAGGGATCGAACCCGGGTCTCCCGCATTGGAGGCAGACGCCATATTGATGAACCAAAATATCACAGCAACTTCAACATGGTCATTTTCTATTTTTTTCATTAAAAAGAGAAAATGCCAAAAATTAAAACACTATGATACTAAAAGAAAGAGAGATGAGCAGTGTGACAGCCATAGGCACCAGGTTAACTGCCGATCAACAGGGAGAGAGACCCAGGGACCAGCCATGCGGCCTTACGACCTGTGAGCCCACGCAGTGGGGCCACACATGCACACACTACTGGCCAGGGGCCGACCTCTGTGGAAGCTGAGTCACAGGTATGTGGGCAATTATTTCTACTTCTTAATATTTAACATTTCCTGTAATGAAAAGTTAAAAACACTTTCACACATACTTCAATTAATTTAATTGAATTACTTAAATACTTTTTGCATGGGGTTGGGGATTACAACAAAAACAAGCCCAAAACCCAAGATTCGTGCACAACACTAAACCCGTGATCTGAATCCCCATTAATCTTCCTTGAAATCAACAAACAAACTTTCAAGTGGGACAACACAGCGTTACAGAGGTGACTAGGACATTAAAGATAAGTATGTCTTCAGGCAATAGATTCACATGCAGACTCTCTCTGAAAAGAATTCACAGGATCAGCCAACATGACTGAAACAAATCCATGCAGCAACTCAGGCCACTGAAGCAGAGAGTCAGGCCAGCCTGTCTAGAGCTACTCGTGTATCTGGCCAGAGCACCTCTGAAACTCCCTTCCCAGCCACCCCTCAACCCCCAACCACTGCCCCCAACCACTCGGAAACCACACTGCACGTGTTCTTGGTAAATGTCACACTGCACTTGAAAACATATGGGTTATTTTCAAGTACCTTTTGATATTTGATTTCTAAACTAATGGCATCCAGTCCCACCATTCCATGGCAAATAGATGGGGAAACAGTGACAGACTTTATTTTTTGGGGCTACAAAATCACTGCAGATGGTGACTGCAGCCATGAAATTAAAAGACGCTTACTCCTTGGAAGGAAAGTTATAGCCAACTTAGACACCATATTAAAAGCAGGGACATTACTTTGTCAACAAAGGTCCGTCTAGTGAAGGCTATGGTTTTTCCAGTAATCATGTATGGACATGAAAGTTGGACTATAAAGAAAGCTGAGCACTGAAGAATTGATGCTTCTGAACTGTGGTGCTGGAGAAGACTCTGGAGAGTCCCTTGGACTGCAAGGAGATCCAAACAGTCCATCCTAAAGGAAATCAGTCCTGGGTGTTCATTGGAAGAACTGAAGTTGAAGCTGAAACTCCAATACGTTGGACACCTGATGCAAAAAGCTGACTCATTTGAAAAGACCCTGATGCTAGGAAAGATTGAGGGCAGGAGGAGAAGGAGATGACAGAGGATGAGATGGCTGGATGGCATCACTGACTCAATGGACATGAATTTGAGTAAACTCTGGGAGTTGGTGATGGACAGAGAGGCCTAGTGTGCTGTGGTTCATGGGGCCACAAAGAGTTGGACACGACTGAGCGACTGAAATGAACTGAACCTGATTCCATGATGATAAGAGAACAGAGTATATGATTTCAACACCTTTAGGCCATGAAATTTTTGCACCTTGTTTTATGTCCCTGGAAACGTTCCAGTGTCTCCTGGTTTACAGTCTACAGGAACTTGAATAGAGTTTGTATCCTGCTGTTGTGTAAAAACTGCATCAATCTTAATTATGTTGAACTGATTCACAGTGCTCATAAGGCCTACTATATCCTTTCTACTTGTCTATCCATTCTATTAATTTTTGAGTTTGATACTGAAACTCCAACTAAAAATCTTCAGTTACCTACCTAAAAAATAATTGTAATATATAGTGGAATAGATATATGTGTAACTTTGTTCTGTATTTTCCAAGTCTTCTGTAAATGTGTTCTCATACTTTCATAATTAAAACAATTTTTAAAAAATAAAAAAACACTGGACACGTATCCATGTTGGGGAAAGAGTCCTTTTACACTGTGTACAATAGGAAGTTTGCTGCCTTTTTAAAGCATGCCTGCTTTAATATTTCAGGGATGGCTTTACAATCGATACTGTATTAAATAATCCTCCCCAAGGAGCTCTTTCCTGCACAGCATCTACCGCTAACATCCGATCCAAATGAAAAACTCTAAAGGGACAGCCTTGGAGGTTGTTTGGCAAGCAACACTAAGTCCTACGATGAAGTTTAAAAATAATACATATATAAGAGTCTGTCTTGGTAGAAGTCAGCTAATTAATAACCTTTTATAAATGTTCACAGAATCAAATAAAAAATTAGAACAAAGATTAACATTTTTCTTGTAGCGAAGATTCAGAAGCATCAACTGAAAATAGTTTTCATTTTAAATGAATGACTGAATTCATTTTAAATAAAAAATCATTGAAATTCACTTTTTTCTATCCTTCCAACCTGACGGGTGAGGATGGTCAGTAAGAATCAGAAATGCAGATGTTTCTTTCCAGTGCTGGTTTGTCTCTCTTTCAGATACTTATTATTAAACTGAATCCTCATTTAAACATCAGGATATGGATAATCCTTTCTGTGAATGTTTTGTTTCTCAGTAAGAAGAAAAAAAAAAAGAAACTGTTTCCATAGTAACTCCCTAGTGTGACTAAACTGTATAACTTCCGAAGAGCTACGTGTGAGGAAGGACAGACAGTGGGAAGGGGGAGCCAGAAGAAGTGCCACTCCAGGTTCCCAAACACACGCCACCCCAAAGGGGCCAAGTTCTCACCCTCTTCCCCACAGTCCCAACCCATGCTCCCAGGAAGCTGGGTCAAAGGGAAAGACACTATCCTAGGACTGTGCCCAACATACAAAGTTTGAAGAGTGTGGCCATATTTTACACGGGCTTAATGCCCGAGCAGGAGTTCTCACTCGCACTCCTTCCATAATACCCAACCTCTTTAACCAGCCCCTTACAGCTCATTTCCCATTTCATTCACTAACTATAATAACTTCTAAAAATTTCAAAATGTGTATCTGGTTTTTAAGGTTGGAGAAAAGAAAGACACTGTATCTATCTAAAATCTGCATTTGTTAAAATATTTGCCCTCTGTCCCCCACCTTGACTTTCTAGAAAGAAATCTTTCTCCCTGATGTCTGCCATTCTTAATTACTTCACTCCAAACGGCTGCTGTCAGAGCCCAGGGCAGACACAGAAGACATGACCAGCAAATACACTGTCGTGCCCTAGACTCAGTCTTGGAACAGAACATGACTCTCATGGAAAACCTGGTAAAATTGAGAGTGATGTTCCAACGTCAGTGCATTACTTAGTCTTGACATATGGATCATGGTAATCTTAGATGTCTGGGAAACTGAAGGAGGACTATATGGAGACTATACTGTTTTTGCAACTTTTCTGTAAACAGAAGATTATTCCAACACAAGAAGTTTAGTTTAAAAAAAAAAATCAACATTTCCATGCAGAAAGAAATTCAAACAGCCCCTTGACCAGTTTGGCATTTTATTCTGAATAGAGTGTGGGCCATCAACTTACCGCTTTGAACCCACACACCCACTTACTGTTAAAGCACAGTATTATATAGTATTTGTCTCCTCCTATTAGCAACCACAACAGTAATTTCAAAACAAAGAGACGGATGTACTGGTTGCCTCTTACATGACATTAATCCTACAAGCATATCTGAAGGAGAAGTGTCATCTTTCCCATTTTCTCTAGTAGGGGAGGTGTCTTGTACATTTAGAAGCTTCAGCTGCCTGCGAGATTGGGAGAATCTTCTCAGATCTATCAAACTAAACTCTGTCCACACCTTCTCTAAAAGGAAAAGCTAACATTCCTAAGAAAATCATTATCACCAGAGAATGCAGTTTTCCCTGGTAATTCAAGTGCGACCAGTATTTCAGAATAATTTTCTAAACAATATTCTCTTTTCTCTTAACTGCTTTACAAAGTTATTCCTTTCAAAGTTACTCACTCACTTGACAAATAATTACATCATGCAGCAGTCTGAATCATAGCAAACTTGAACGACAAATTGGATTACCAATTAAAAAATATGAAAGCAAATTCTATTTTAATGCTCTGCACCCTAGGGAGGTTCCATCATTTCATAAACACCCCAAACCAAGGCACGCAGTACTGCCATGCATCCCAGTGAACAAAACTCTACTAAGAGGACGCAAAAATACCCTCACACACAGCACCCGAAATACAAGCGTTTCTTTACCTATCACTTTATCATGGGCTCCTCACACACACACACACACACACACACACACACACACACACACACACACACACACAGATGTACTGGGTTTCATAAGTCAAGGTAATCTTATTTAAACAGAGGACTATGAAGTGGTAAAAATAATTAAGACAAAAAAAGAAATTAAGTCACTCAAAAGAGGTAAGTTGAAAAGGTAAAAGGGAGATGGTACAAGATTAGACTGCTTGTAAGAAGAGATGGTCAGAGGAAAGGGGGAAATTTGTGACAGTTTCTGGGTTTTCTAGTCGTCCTACCCTGGGCCAGTCCTTCCATTTCTTAACCTCATGCTCCTTCTCTATACCACTAAGATAATCACGACAGTCTACATAGTGAATTCCTTTTTAAGAATAAACAAAAATGGCAAATGAACACACAAGTTTTAAAAAGCTACTTTTCGCCAAAGTGAGCTTTTAAAAAGACTGAACACTGATAACTACTGGCAGTGGTTGGAGGAAAAAGAGAGGGAAAAAAAAGTGTATAACTGTATTTTGTAAAGCAGAAGCAACTCTTGAGCCAGCCAGAAGCTGAACAAGATTCCTGCTTACCTTGGAGACTTGTCGAAGCCACCTTAAATACTCTGTGAATGTATCAAAACAGATGTAGTACGTCTGGCTCTGAGGTCCAGAAGAACTAAATGCTAAACAGTGCTGGTGCTTCTTCACTTCTTCTACCTGTAAAGACAGACAGCGGCAAAAGCACATCAGAAAGCAGGACATGCGCCGCGCGCCAGCTCCCCCTAAGCCGGCCACGCAGCTCTGCCTTCAGCCCTCCGCGCGCCCCACTGCTCCAGGCCTGCTCCAAGCGTGCAGGCTCCCAAGTCTGACCAGCCACTCTGAATTACAAGGAAACCAAAAAGGGGTCTCACCTTCATGAGAGTTCCCCTCAATGGTGAGAGTCTCATCCTCCTGCTTCGGAATGGAGCAGACCGCCTTTCTTATCCCTCTATGCTCTCAAGTTTCTTACTTCCTCTTAGGAGGACCTGCAGTTAACATTTTACTGAAGAATTCTACTGCAGGTGGATTTTCACTTAGGGGACTTTTGTATTGCTCTGAATTACATGCCTTTGTAAAAAGAGATTTTCAAGCATGTTAAGTGAGTTTTTTTTTCCTTTGAGTTTATTGTGAAATTGAGATTAACCTGAAGTAAAACCCTACCATGAGAAATTTCAAGCCCCAATAATACAGTGATATAGTCGAATCAAATTTCTACTCCCAATAAATTCTTCATAAGGAGAAAAAGTCCAGACAATAAAGTAACATGATACTACAAAAACACCTGTTTTACTTAAAGAATGAATGTTTTCCTATGTCTCATTTACAAAAAGACCACAAATCAAGTCACAAAGAAGATGTAAAACCATTCAAGAAGATCAATATGACACAGACTGTGTTCTGGGACCAAAATAAAGTCAAACTAAAAATCAGTAATAAATAAATTAAAAATCAATGTTTAGAAATTAATATACTTCTAAACAATTCACAGGTGAAAAAAAAGAAACTGCAGTCAAAATTTAGAAATTCTCAGAATCACACCATTAAAAATATTACATATTGAAATTTATGGACTTCATAAAAAGCAGGTACACAGAGGAAATTTTATTTTAAATACTCAGAAAAGGCGGCAGAAAATTACTTGGCCATGCATCTGGCAAACTTAGGGGGGAAAAAGTGAACCCAAGCAGAAGGAAGGCGATGATAAAAAGCACAAGCTAATGGAATGAAGATCAGATGCACAGGAGAGAATATTAACAAAGCAAGGGAGCAAGTCTTTGAAAAGGCTAACAAAACTGAACATCAATTGATATTGATCAATGATATCAACTGAAGAAATACAGATTAATAATGAAAAGGAAGACAACATATTAAGCAGGGATTAAAGAGAGGTTACTATAAATAATTTTGTGGCACATTTTTTGAAAAATATATTTTGTTAGCTAAGTCACTTCAGTCACGTCTGCTTCGTGACACTACGGTGGCAGCCTGCCAGGCTCCTCTGTCCATGGGAAGCCCTGGAATCGACCCCGAGTCTCTGAAGTCTCCTGCACAGACAGGCAGGTTCCTTACCACTAGCGCCACCTGGGAAGTCCAACACCACGTCAAGAAAAAAATCAGACACAGACAGTTTTATTACCATTAAAATAAATTAGTACTTTTTAATTATCAAGAAAAGATCAGGACCATATGATTTTGTAGGTGAGTTTTATAAAAATCCAAGAAATAAGACCATTGCAAACTAATCCACCAAACAAGAAAAGAAATAGGCCCCAAACTATTCTATGAGGCCAGTATAACCCAAAACAGATCAGACCAGTAACAGAAAGGAAAATTAAAGGCCAACCTTAGTTATAAATACTTAATCTTGAACAAAATGTTGCATCAGAATTCAGCAATACGGAAAAAAAATACATCAAGAACAATCGTTGGATTTACCTCAGGAAAGATGGTTTAATGTTACTGGAACTATAAAATCATTAATCATATTAACAGATTAAAAAAGAAAGTCATATGGTCACCCCCTCAGTTGCAGAAAAAGCTTCTGGTAACATTCTCCTCCCATTCATCATTCATAATAAAAATTCTTTATCAAACTAAGAACACAGATAACTCACTTAAGCCAACAAAGGGTATTTATCTAAGGCACACTTCAGTGTTAATGACGTGATATCACTCTCTTACTTTTTCTGCTCAATACTGTACTAGAGTGCTAGCCATTACAATAAGACACAGAAATGTACTGAGGAAGAAAGAAAACTGCCATCATCTGAACAGCAAACATGAAAAAGTACACAGACTTTAGAAAAATAAGAAAATTTAATAAGGTGACTGGATATAAGATTAATACTCAAAAATCAACCACATTTCTATATACCAAAAAGATATAATTTTTTTTAAATGCTAAACTAATCTGTATTGACAGAAATCAGTCTTTTTTGGGAATGGGTAGGAGTGAGCAGATGGAGAAGGTAATGGCACCCCCACTCCAGTACCCTCGCCTCAAAAATCCCATGGACAGAGGAGCCTGGTGGGCTGCAGTCCATGGGGTCGCTAAGAGTTGGACATGACTGAGCGACTTCACTTTCACTTTTCCCTTTCATGCACTGGAGAAGGAAATGGCAACCCACTCCAGTGTTCTTGCCTGGAGAATCCCAGGGACGGGGAGCCGGGTGGGCTGCCATCTATGGGGTCACACAGAGTCAGACACAACTGAAGCGACTTAGCAGCAGCAGCAGGAGTGAGCAGAAAAGCAGGACAGAAGGGTACAAAAAGGAGCATGTCTTTGTTATCAAAATGTACAGTATCTTGTATATCAGTCACACCTTAATAAAGTTTGGTGACAGAGAGAAAGAGGAACACTTGTACACCAATGTGAGTAAGAAATGGTGCAACAACCTTGGAAAACAACTGGGTCTCACCTTGTAAGAGTAAAGGTGCACATGAGCCCTGGAACCCAGCGGCCGCACTCTGAGGAGCGGCATTCCGCGAGGCAGGCCACACAGTGTCGGCTGGACAGCTTCTGTGTGCACGGTGCAGGGCTGTCTGAGGCTCTGCGCGAGATTTTACTCTGAGTCCCTGCACTTTAAATGCCAACAGAGTCCCCTTGCAGCACAGGACACTAGTGTTCACCAGGCACACCATCTATTTTTCCCAGAGTCTTTGCAGTTCAGGTGGACTCGTGTGACTAGTTCTGGTCAACAAGCCAGGGGAGAAGCTCCGTGGTGAACTCTCCAGCAAGAGCCAGAGAGTGACTCTACAGGTGCCTCTTCCCCTGCCTAAGCAGCGAAGGAAGCCTCACGTTACAGCACTGTGAGAGACAGGGCCTCCATCAGGCTGAGTCCCTACCTAATCATTTGAAAAAAGCAATCTCCGCCAGCCCACACTGGACAAACAGTGTGAGTGAGAAATAACTGTTGGGCACTGAGATCTGGGCGTTCTGTTACCACAGCATCACTAAGCTTATATCAACAGACTACCCATTGATTTGAGAATCAAAAGCTTGTACACATCACCAAATGTCCCTGCAGGCACAGCAACAAGAGTTAAGAACTGCTGCTCTAGAAAAACTACTTGCATACCAGGAGGCATATCAAAATAAGACCATCTCAGGAGAATTTTTCATAACAAACTAGAAGCAACCCAAATGTCCATCAACAAGAAAATAGCTTGAGAACTTCTGGAAACCTGGAACACTTACAGAGTGTAACACAGAGAAATGAAAACGATCGACAGCAGGCAACACGGACTCTTACTGTGAGGCATGACACTGGGTGAAAAATTCAATCACAGGAAACTACAAACGGGGTGAGCCTAGCTTTATAAGGTCAAAGCAAAGTCATGTGATAAAGTTTATTTCAAAAAAGTAAGAGAATAATGAACACCTACCCTAGGACAGTGGATCTCTCTAGGTTAGGAGGAGGTAATGTGACAGGCAAAAGGAGAACTCCAGCAGAAACACTAGCACTGATACTGCTGTGATTTCTAAACCGAGTAATAAGTTACGGACACTCAACTTATTATGCTTTGTGACTGGACAAATACTACCTCAAGGGTTAGCTTAAATAAGTCATCTAAATTTTATGTTAAATTTTAAAGGAGAAATTAAATACAATAATTGCACAGTGAACAAAAATTTATTTACTGAATGTTTTGCAACAATGAAGCCTTAATAAGCTTCACATCTGAATTCCACATTTGAGAACGCAAACTAATGACCACGCTCAAGTGTTGTATCAAGGTCCACTACAGCAATTACAGCTGGGTTATGACCCATCTATCTCACACCTCATTTCTAGCTCTTATATAAGTTAAATTAAACAAAACAAAAACTCCTTCCATTTTCTCTCAGTTTTTTAACATCAGAAAAGAAACACAGATTAAAGAAAACTCAAGACTGCAAAGAGTGAATTATTTTTTCCTAACTTGGTTAACAGGTTTTAAAAGACTCAATTTTTCAACATACTCCATTATTTTAAAGAGTAGCACAAAACAGGTTTTACAAGGTTTGTCTGTGAGAAGCAGAAGCTATTAGCTTTCAATTCACTCAGTGGCAGAAGCGCATCCGATACGAGGCCTGGGAACCGGAACCAGTCTCTAGCTCTGAATGGAAATGCCGACTGCAGCCAGATCCGCTGACCTTACCCCAACACCACTGCTTTCCCGCGGATGCTTCTCGAGCACAGGCATTTTTCTGACCATCTTCCTTAGGTGGCGAGAGACTATCCATCCGCTCTCCGCGTTCTACCATAACCGCTGGCTCCCTCATCACAAGCCCCAGATTCACCCCCACAAGGCGGAATCTTCCCTTCCACCCCCTCCCACACTGTGTTCTTGCCGCTATGCGGGGCACATTTGTGGTCCATCCTTCACTTCCAGATAGTAATTATAAGCTAAAATAGTCATATTAAATTAGCCTCTGCAATGCCCAACATCATAGAGGAGTAAGTAACAGACTGTTGACCTGTCGGGGCAGCAAACGGTAAACATGCGTTTCCAATGATGAGTTATGGAAGCAGTAATGACGACTGAGTTTTCAGTAATTCATCCATCCAAAGAACAAGATCTTCAGTAGTAAACTGCCACTAATTCAGTGCTCAGACAGAAATTAAGAAGCCAAAGTTTCAAAATAGATGAATGAAACAGACCTAAACATACCCCACAGACTAGCCAAATCTATTTTTTAACAATCAAGTATTAGAATTAAGACTAGAACAGATAATAGTAGAGGGGCGGAAGGTGACACGGACTGTTAACACGTAAGGAAAGAACAGCTTAAACTCAAGAATGAAGTTGCCACCCAGGAGGTGAGCACACCACCATTTGCTACTGCACGTCGTCGGGTCTTTCCTTCCCCTCTTGATTTCTAACCCCTGCAACCAACAAATCAAATGTTTGCCAATTAAAAAAAATTACTTTAACAAAGTAAATTACTTTATATTTAGTTTATGTTCCTCTCTTTTTAATTCCCCTGTCCTGCCTCCTTTCCCATGCCTGTTCAGGGGGAAAATGGTAAATGAAAAAAAAATTTTAATGCTTAAAAAAAAATCACTTCTTTATTTTTATTCTCGGCTGTGCCGGGTCTCCGCTGCTGTGTGTGGAGAGCGGGGCTGGTCCCCACTGTGGCGCCCAGGCTTCCCCTCACCTGGCGCCCCTCGTGGGGAACAGGCTCTGAGCGTGTGGGCTTCAGCGGCTGCGACTCTAGAGGAAGGCTCATGGGCCTAGCTGCTCTGTGGCACGTGGGATCTTCCTGGACCTGGGATTGAGCCCATGTCTCTTGCACTGGCAGCCAGATTCTTTACCAATCTGTCACCATGGAAGCCCAAGAAAACAATTCTTAATATGGCCCTGATTTCCAAAAACCTGTTTTTTCACCCAAATTTGCCTTTCCCTTTATTAACAGGTTGTCATATCATTTAAAAATCAGGAAATACTGACATATAATTATGGTAATGATACCCTTACCAATGCTTGGGGTTTATAAATAAATCTGGCAAAGACAAGAATAGAACATCTTCTGACACAACCTCTTTCTATTTTGTAAACGATAGAAATAAAATAGCTAACATGTCCAAAGGAAAGCAGTCAGTATGCTGGGAGTATCTATCAGCTGCATCATGGGCTTTCTCTGATATGAGACACATTTCAGGTTCAAACGTCATGACTAGCTATAGTGGTAAACTAAGCATGCTAACCCCACTGGTCACAAAACACAAGTAGAGAGGTAAGGCAAAGCAGAATCAGAGATTCCTGCGGAAGAGTCTAACCTTTATAAGCACGCCTGAACAATCCTGAAGTCATGCTACAAAATATGTTATCACAATATCAAAAGATATCCTCTCATAAATGATTAATCACCAATAGTCTGAAATGTAACAGTGAAATTCCAGTTGCTCTATTTTCAGTCTCGTAACTGTGAGGCATGAGAAAGTGAGTGAAAAAAGTGAAAGTGCTAATTGCTCAGTGTGTCCAACTCTGTGGCCCCACGGACTGTAGCCCGGCAGGCTCCCCTGTCACGGAACTCTCCAGGCAAGAATGCTGGAGTGGGTAGTCATTCCCTTCTCCAGGGGATCTTGCCGACCCAGAAACTGAACCCGGGTCTCCCGTACTGCCAGCAGACCCTTTCCGGTCTGAGCCAGCAGGGAAGCCCCAAGACACATGCACGGCCGAAGCAAACGCCACCAAGGCCTCATGAGTCAATGGCAATGATGCACCCCAAAGCTCTACCAACCCAAAACGCCCACTGCAGAGGCACGACAGGAACGATGAGGCAGAAAACTCCACCAACCCGAAACGCCCACTGCAGAGGCACGACAGGAACGATGAGGCAGAAACCACCCCGCCCCACGAAGGGCCAGCTCCAAGCAGAGCTCCTTCGGAGGCTGGAAAGCCTGTCAGTGTCGGCTTTGGGTCCACTTACTTTGCCGCCGACGAGCGGCAGCACGTGCATCTTCCCAGCCGCGCGGTCCTTCACAGATGACACGATCAGGCAGGTCCCACACAGGGTGACTTGGCGTCTGGTCCACCGGTTCACAGGCAACTGCATCTTGCCTTTGCGGACATTGAACATTCCTGAGAGCTGAATCCGCTCAGAGCTACCGGTACTGTGAGGTTTGCCTACAACAAGCACAAGCAAACAGTTTAGTCTTAAAGAAATGGGTGTTTTGCTGCTCATCAGCAGAGCAGATAAATTACCTGGACAACGGAAAAGAACTACACTAAAACCATCTAAATGATAACTGAGGCTCTAATTTACAGCTAAGGAAATCTGAGACCAGCAGTAATACAACCAGGATAAGAATTACTCTACCTACCTCCACATGTTCTTGTTAATATAAGTGAAGAACTTTCCCCTGAATACCCCAGGGGAAAAAGCCATTTTAACTCGTCTGCTGTAAACCCAAGTTTTGTTTTCTGCTCTTCCCTTCACAATTTCACTTTACATTTAAAAAGAAATGACTTCAAGATTTTAATGAACGAGAGACTTAATTTAAGTACACTAAGAGGAAAATATTATATAGACTGATATAGAAAGATAACATTCAAGACCTGGCATTTAATGAAACTAATCAGTTTTAATGCAATTACCCTGATATTATTTCTCGTACAGATATTCAATGTACACTGAGTATCAAGGAGATTAAAAATGAATGACTTTTCTGGTAAGAAAATACTACTCTATAAACATACTAAGCCTTCAAAGATAATCAGTGCCAGTCTAAGAAGGATGGTGTGCTGCCCTGCCTGTAAATCCAGGAGGGAGACGGACAAAGATGCACCGAGGCGCACACAGGGAACCGAGACAGAGCTGAAGAGGCCTCACTTCCCAGGTGGAATAACTTGGAAGAGTGACATTCAGACAAGACCATCAACGGAATGGGAAAATCACTGGACTACTAAGTGACGGAGTTGTATAAATGAGAAGGAAAATACTTCTCCGTACTAGACACGGACTATTCATCAAAGAGAGCCGAAGGCCACGCCCACAAACAAACTGATGGGGTCACGCGCCCCTGAACAGGCCCCAAGCCAGGAGTGTCTTACTTATTTGGAGTTTGCTATAGTTGCCAAGGGCTAGCAGAAGAAATAGATTCAAGAGAAACTGTATTCTTATGAATATTAAAACCAATGTAAAGGCCAAGTGGTTTGGTAGGTGTCAAACATCTACTAGAGAAGGGAAAAGGAAGAGCAGCAATGCCAAAGATAGGTCTCAAGAAAATCCAGCAACTGTCTGACCCCCTCCCAATACACACCTGGAACAACAGGCAACTTTGCCTTGGAGTACAGAATGAAGCAGGGCAAAGCTTAATAGAGTTTTGCCAAGAGAACACACTGGTCATAGCAAACACCCTCTTCCAACAACACTAGAGAAGACTCTACACATGGACATCACCAGATGGTCAACACCGAAATCAGACTGATTATATTCTCTGCATCCAAAGATGGAGAAGCTCTGTAGAGTCAACAAAAACAAGACCGGGAGCTGACTGTGGCTCAGATCATGAGCTCCTTATTGCCAAATTCAGACTTAAATTGAAGACAATAGGGAAAATCACTAGGCCATTCAGATATGACCTAAATCAAATCTGTTACGATTGATTATACAGTGGAAATGACAAATAGATTCAAAGGATAAGATCTGATAGAGTGCCTGAAGAACTATGGACGTAGGTTCCTGACATTGGACAGGAGACAGGGATCAAGACCATCCCCAAGAAAAATGCAAAAAAAGCAAAATGGTTGTCTGAGGAGGCCTTATAAATAGCTGTGAAAAGAGGCAAAGAAGAAAAGGAAAGACATACCCATTTGAATGCAGAGTTCCAAAGAATAGCAAGGAGAGATAAGAAAGTCTTCCTCAGTGATCAATGCAAAAAAATAGAGGAAAATAATAGAATGGGCAAGACTAGAGATCTCTTCAAGAAAATTAGAGATACCAAGGGAACATTTTATGCAAAGATGGACCCATAAAGGATAGAAATGGTATGGACCTAACAGAAGCAGAAGATATTAAGAAGAGGGGGCAAGAATATACAGAAAAACTGTACAAAAAGATCTTCACAACCCAGATAATCATGATGGTGTGATAACTCACCTAGAGCCAGACATTCTGGAATGCGAAGTCAAGTGGGCCTTAGGAAGCATCACTATGAACAAAGCTAGTAGAGGTGATAGAATTCCAGTGGAGCTATTTTAAATTCTAAAAGATGATGCTGTGGAAGTGCTGCATTCAATATGCCAGCAAATTTGGAAAACTCAGCAGTGGCCACAGGAATGGAAAAGGTCAATTTTCATTGCAATCCCAAAGAAAGGCAATGCCAAAGAATGCTCAAACTACTGCACAATTACACTCATCTCACACACTAGCAAAGTAATACTCAAAATTCTCCAAGCCAGGCTTCAACACTACGTGAACCGTGAACTTCCAGATGCTCAAGCTGGTTTTAGAAAGGGCAGAGGAACCAAACTGCTAACATCCGTTGGATCATTGAAAAAGCAAGGGAGTTCCAGAAAAACATCCACTTCTGCTTTACTGACTACGCCAAAGCCTCTGACTGTGTGGATCACAACAAACTGTGGAAAATTCTGAAAAAGATGGGAATACCAGACCACCTGACCTGCCTCCTGAGAAATCTGTATGCAGGTGAAGAAACCAACAGTTAGAACTGGACATGGAAAACAGACTGGTTCCAAACAGGAAAAGGAGTACGTCAAGGCCATATATTGTCACCTTGCTTATTTAACTTCTATGCAGAGTACATCATGAGAAACGCTGGCCTGGATGAAGCACAAGCCGGAATCAAGACTGCCAGGAGAAGTATCAATAACCTCAGATATGTATGCAGATAACACCACCCTTATGGCAGAAAGTGAAGAATAAGTTAAGAGCCTCTTGATGAAAATGAAAGAGGAGAGTGAGAAACATGGCTTAAAGCTCAACATTCAGAAAACGAAGCTCATGGCACCTGGTTCCATCACTTCATGGCAGATAAATGGGGAAACAATGGAAACAGTGACAGATTTTATTTATGGGGGCTCAAAAATCACTGCAGACGGTAATTGCAGCCATGAAATTAAAAGACGCTTATTCCTTGGAGGAAAAGTTATGACCAATGTAGACAGCATATTAAAAAGCAGAGACATTACTTTGTCAACAAAGGTCTGTCTAGTCAAGGCTATGGTTTTTCCAGTAGTCTTGTATGGATGTGAGAGTCAGACTGTAAAGAAAGTTGAGCACCAAAGAATTGATGCTTCTGAACTGTGGTGTTGGAAAATTCTCTTCAAAGTCCCTTGGACTGCAAGGAGATCCAACCAGACCATCCTAAAGGAAATCAGTCCTGAGTATTCATTGGAAGGACTGATGCTGAAGCTCCAATACTCTGGCCACCAGATGCTAAGAACTGACTCATTGGAAAAGACCTTGATGCTGGGAAAGATTGAAGGCAGGAGAAGGGGACGACAGAGGGTGAGATGGTTGGATGGCATCACCGACTCGATGGACATGAGTTCAAGTAAGCTCTGGACTTGAACAGGATGGACAGGGAAGCCTGGTATGCTGCAGTCCATGGGGTCGCAAAGAGTCAGACACAACTGAGAGACTTCAGTTTCACTAAGGTAAGGATGAGATGGCTGGATGGCATCACTGACTCAATGGATATGAGTCTGAGTGAACTCCCAGAGTTGGTGATGGACAGGGAGGCCTGGTGTGCTGCAATTCATGGGGTCGCAAAGAGTCGGACACAGCTGAACTGAACTGAAGGTAACTCGACTTCTAGACACAGTAAGAGACCAGTCTAGACTGTCCAGGTTATCTCCTGAGGTATCCATTATTATTTCTGTTAGTATTTTGGTTATAAAGATACTTGGACTTAAAGTCCTACCTCTCTCAAGTTTTATTTTCCCATAAACTCACTTAATTTTCAACTCTGGAAAACATGAGAAGTTCAGGAACAGATATAGCAGTGGAAACACCTGCTTTAACTAGGAGACCGCTGAACATCATAGAAATTACTGCAAATTTGGCTGTTAGTGAAGAACTTAGATTAAAAATTTAAGCTCGGGAGGCAAGGCCGCGGCCTCCTGGAAAATAGCTTTCTCCTTATCGGGAGGCAAGGCCGCGGCCTCCTGGAAAATAGCTTTCTCCTTATCGGAGGCAAAATAGCTTTCTCTGTTCAACTTAGTTGCTTTCTGTAAGCTTTCCCACCAATCAAGTGTATCCCCCGCACCTGTGACTTCACTTCAATGTATCCCATAACCCGACTCCATCCCCACCTGTCTGTAATTTTTATATAAAAACCCTCACTACTGAGGCTGGGGGTTCACTCCACTGAACCCTGGCGCGCGCCGGCTTAATAAATCCTCTTGCTGATTGCATCGAATTCGAGTCACTGTGGTCTTTGGGGCGACGGTTCCCGAGAAAAGGCCGCTAGGTCTTACATTTGGGGGCTCGTCCGGGATCCCCTCGCTCACTCAGACCCTTTGGCTTTTGGATTCGGAGGTACGCTCGAGCAATTCTGTGTCTCCGTGCACGTCTGTGACAGGTCTGTGACTAATCTGCTCTGTGTTAAATCTGTATTGTCTCACTTTTCTCTCCTGCTGCTTGACTTGATCCTTCGGAAGTTTCAGTGAACGGGCGAGCGGTTGTGAGGCAACTGATTAGTCCCGGCCAGGGCTACTCCCTGGTGGACTTTGAAGGCCTCACGACAGGTGAGCCCCAGTAACTATCGCCCGGCTGGGTGAAACTTCCCTGTCCTTCTTGTGAGGATCTGGCCAGATATTACTTATTTGTGGGCACGGGTCAGGCACTTAAAAGCCATTAGGCGCCTGCCACTTGAAGACTCCCGTGACAGGATAAGGGGGTCACGGAACGGGCCAGAAGCCGCTAGGGCGCCCGCCCCCAGCAAGAAAACTTCCGTGCAACGGCACAGGTACACGAGTGAACTCAAAGCACGCCATAAGTCCACCTCTCTGGCCGCCACCATTCCCGGTAGGATTTTTTTTTTTTGGTGGCTATCCTCAGTAATTTCACTTTTCTTCCTCCTGGTCTCCTCCGGCTGCTGAAACAAAGATCTGTGCCCTCGCGCACCTGTCTGTCTGTATCTGTGGGCGCGCCTCTCTGTCTGTATCTGTGGCGTTTGCCAGGGACGCCTGGAACGCCGACCTGGGAGTGGGGGTCGTGAGATTCCCCTCCGCCTGTATCTGTGGCGTTTGCCAGGGACGCCTGGAACGCCGACCTGGGAGTAGGGATCGTGAGATTCTTCTCCGTCTGAATTCTCTATCTGTGGAGCTAGGAAGCTCATCTGCTTAAGACTTGCCGAGGGCAAAAGTTTACAGCAGCCGCTCTTATCTGATTTTTCCACTGCTACTTGTCTTACTTAGTACTCGTTAAGTGTTCATTTTTGTGACAAACTGACGATGGGACAGACTGTGACAACCCCGTTGTCTCTGACGGTAGATCATTGGACGGAAGTGGAAGATCGGGCCCATGGTCTTTCCATGACAGTGAAAAAGGGAAATGGCAGAGCCTATGCGCGGTTGACTGGCCCAGTTTTAAGACCGGCTGGCCGCCGGAAGGGTCATTCTCCTCAGAACAAGTCAAACAGGTTAAAACTGTGATTTTCACCCCTGCTACTGAACACCCGGACCAGGTGCCATATATTATGGTCTGGGAAGACTTGGTCCGCTCACCCCCGGCGTGGGTTCGGCCTTTCGTTTTCCCCACAGGGAAGCTGTTGGAGCCTGCTGCAGAGATCTTTGCCTTAAGATCCACGGCAAAGAAAGAGGGGACGAAGGCCCCCGTCAAAAGTATATATCCAGACCTGCAAACTGATTTCTTGCTTTTAGATTCTCCCCCACCCTACCTACCTGTGCAGGTCCCACCTCCGGCACCTCAGAGGGCATCAGCGACCGCCTCGCCTGAGCAGCCAAAAAAGGGAAAAGAAATGGGCCCGGCGGCAGGAACGCGGAGCCATAGAGCTGTCACCCCGGACTCCACCGCTCTCCCCCTCCGGGAGAACGGGCCCCCTGATGACCACGGGGTTCGGCCACTCCAATATTGGCCGTTCTCTGCCTCTGACCTTTATAACTGGAAAAATAACAACCCCTCTTTTTCTGATAACCCCCAGGCGCTGACCTCTTTGATAGAATCTCTTGTTTTCTCACATCAGCCCACTTGGGATGATTGTCAGCAATTGTTGCAGACCCTGTTAACCACTGAAGAGAGACAGCGAGTACTATTGGAGGCTCGCAAAAATGTGCCAGGAGATGACGGACGTCCCACAGTGCTTCCTAATGAAATAGATGATGGTTTCCCCCTGACGAGACCTGAATGGGACTACAATTCTCCGGCAGGTAGGGAGCACCTGAGGGTCTATCGCCAGGCTCTGGTGGCGGGTCTCCGAGGGGCAGCAAGGCGCCCCACTAATTTGGCTAAGGTAAGGGAGGTGACTCAGGGGCCTACTGAGTCACCTACTGTATTCCTAGACAGATTGATGGAGGCATTCAAGAGATTTACTCCCTATGATCCCACATCTGAGGAACATAGGGCTACTGTGGCCATGGCTTTTATTGATCAGTCAGCTCTAGATATTAAGAGAAAGTTACAGAGACTAGATGGGTTACAGGGATTCACCCTTCAAGATTTGATCAGAGAAGCAGACAAGGTGTTCAATAAGAGGGAAACAGAAGAGGAAAAGGAAGAAAGAAGGATCCGGGAGCGGGATGAACGAGAGAGAGAGAGAGAAAAAAGACAGGCAAAAGACTTGGCAAAGATTCTGACTACAGTGATTAAAGAAGGAAAGAGAGATAATAAAACTGAGCCGAGAGACCGCAGAAAAAGCAGGACAGGAACCAAGCCGCCACTAGACAAAGATCAGTGCGCGTACTGTAAAGAGAAGGGGCATTGGCTCAAAGACTGCCCTCAGAAGAAGAGGGGAAAGTCCGCTTCCCCCAGCAAAATCCTGGCCATAGAAAAAGAAGATTAGGGGGACGGGGCTCGGACCCCCTCCCGAGCCTAGGGTAACTTTAAAGGTGGAGGGGAAGCCTGTACAGTTTCTGGTAGACACAGGAGCCCAACACTCCGTCCTATTACAATCCGGAGGGGCATTGTCCACAAAAAGGCATGGGTACAAGGCGCTACAGGGTATCAACAATACCCATGGACTACCCGAAGAACAGTGGACCTTGGCGTGGGCCGGGTATCCCACTCGTTCCTTGTGATCCCTGAATGCCCTTACCCCTTGCTGGGACGGGACTTGCTCACGAAAGTGGGGGGCTCAGATCCACTTTCACACCGAGGGCACCACGGTGACAGACGGGGAAGGAAGGCTGTTGCAGGTTTTGACCCTGAGGCTAGAAGATGAATACAGGCTATATGAGAGCCCTTCCCCGAGACCATGAATATGCAGGACTGGATGGCTAAGACCCCCTAGCCTGGGCCGAAGTCTCGGGCATGGGAATGGCCATCCACCAGCCCCCAGTGGTGGTAGAAATCAAGGCCTCTGCCACCCCCATCTCAGTCCGCCAGTACCCGATGAGTAAAGAGGCTCGAGATGGGATCCGCCCACATATTCAAAGGTTTCTTGATCTGGAAATTTTGATAACGTGCCAATCGGCCTGGAACACCCCATTGCTTCCGGTCCGGAAGCCTGGATCGGGCGAATACCGGCCTGTGCAGGATCTGAGAGAAGTTAACAAGCGGGTATCCGACCTACACCCAACAGTGCCCAACCCCTACAACCTGCTGAGCACCCTCCCCCAGCCGGAAGTGGTACACTGTCTTAGACCTGAAAGATGCCTTCTTCTGCCTACGACTCAGCCCCGCTAGCCAGCCTATTTTTGCTTTTGAGTGGAAAGACCCTCTTACAGGACTCTCCGGACAGCTAACGTGGACCAGGCTGCCGCAAGGATTCAAGAACTCGCCAACAATTTTTGACGAAGCCCTCCACCAGGACCTCGCGCACTTCCGCGCCACAAACCCCCAGGTAACTCTGCTCCAATATGTAGATGACTTGCTCCTGGCCGCAGATACCGCAGAGGAGTGCAGGGAAGGGACTGAGACCTTACTGACAGAACTTGGCACCCTCGGCTACCGTGCTTCTGCCAAAAAGGCCCAGATCTGCCGGCAACAGGTTAGTTACTTGGGGTACCAACTCAGGGATGGGAAGCGATGGCTCTCGGAGGCCAGAAAGGAGGCAGTGGCCAGAATACCGGCCCCCAAAAGCTCCCGACAGGTTAGGAGTTCTTGGGCACTGCAGGGTTCTGCAGACTCTGGATTCCGGGGTTCGCAGAGATGGCTGCTCCCTTGTACCCCCTGACGAGGGGCAGCACACCCTTCGTCTGGGGAGAGAGCGAGCAAAAGGCTTTTGACAACATTAAGCGCGCATTGTTGTCAGCCCCTGCCCTGGGACTTCCAGATGTGGATAAGCCGTTCCATCTCTACGTGGCTGAAAATAATGGCATTGCTAAAGGGGTCCTCACCCAAAAGCTGGGACCATGGAATCGGCCGGTGGCATATCTGTCAAAGAAACTGGACCCAGTGGCTGCTGGCTGGCCAAATTGTTTGCGTATAGTGGCTGCCGTGGCAGTCCTAGTAAAGGATGCAGACAAGCTGACATTGGGGCAGAACTTAATTGTCACTGCGCCCCACGCTTTAGAAAGTGTGCTTCGCCAACCCCCGAGAGATGGCTAACTAACGCCAGGATGACCCACTATCAGACGCTGCTCCTAAACTCTGAGCGAATCAGGTTCACGCCGGCTACCGGACTTAACCCTGCCACGCTGCTGCCGGACCCCAGCCAGTCCGAGGTGACCCACGACTGTCAAGAAATTCTGGTGGGAGTACATGGAGTTCGTCATGATCTCTCGGACCAGCCGCTTCAGGATGCCGAGGTGACATGGTATACGGACGGAAGCAGTTTTCTTGAAGAAGGTAGGCGGCGGGCAGGGGCAGCGGTGGTCGATGGGACTGAGGTAATCTGGGCAGCTGCCCTGCCTCAAGGTACGTCAGCCCAAAAAGCCGAGCTGATTGCCCTCACTAAGGCCTTAGAACTGGCACAAGGGAAAAAGGCCAACATTTACACTGATAGTAGATATGCTTTCGCAACTGCACATGTCCATGGAGCTATTTACCAACAGAGAGGGTTACTTACATCGGCCGGCAAAGAGATTAAAAACAAAGACGAAATCCTGGCATTGTTGGCTGCCCTGATGTTGCCAGAAAAGATTAGTATAATCCACTGCCCCGGGCACCAACGAGATCGGTCTCTGGTAACTAAAGGAAACAACATGGCCGATCAAGCTGCGCGAGAGGTGGCGACAAGAGATGGACTATCGAGATTGCTGGCAATATGCTCAAAAGATGAAGATAATTCTAGCCCCTCTCCGCGGCCCAGAGGGAAACAGGCTACAGCAGAAGGAGAAGCCAGAGAAATGTTAGAACAAATGCACCATTGGACTCACTTAGGGGCCAAAAAGCTAGTCTCTCTTTTAATTAAAGCAGGGTATGAGGTGCCGGGACTTTCTAAATTGGCTGAGCAGGTGGTCCTGAACTGCAGACCTTGCCAAGAGGTAAATGCCGGCCGAAACAAGACGGGCCAAGGTAAGCGGCTGCGTGGAGACCGGCCGGGGGCCTACTGGGAAGTGGATTTCACCGAGGTATGTCCTGCGCGGTACGGCAATAAATATCTGCTGGTTTTTGTAGACACTTTCTCAGGGTGGGTAGAAGCTTTCCCCACCAAAAATGAAAGTGCACTCACAGTAACTAAAAAGATCCTAGAAGAAATTTTTCCGCGCTTCGGAGTGCCAAAGATGTTAGGGTCAGATAATGGGCCGGCTTTCATTGCCCAAATAAGTCAGGAGTTAGCTAAGTTTCTGGGGACCGATTGGAAACTACATTGTGCATACAGACCCCAGAGTTCAGGACAGGTAAAAAGAATGAATAAAACTCTAAAAGAGACCCTAACTAAATTGTCCTTAGAGACTGGCGGTACTGACTGGACGGTGCTCCTTCCTCTGGCTCTGTTCCGGGTGAAAAATACGCCCTCTCGCCTTGGTCTCACCCCTTTTGAAATTTTGTATGGAGCACCCCCCATATTGACACTTAGAGAGGGATTTGACCCCGAAACTTTAATAATGGTGATTTATGTGCTAGGCTAAAGGGACTCCAGCTGGTTCAGAAAGAGGTGTGGACTCAGCTTGCTGCGACCTACCAACCCGGTACCCCAGAAGAGGCCCATCCGTTCCAAGTGGGAGACTCCGTCTCACGTTCATCGGCATCGGCAAAACAACCTAGAGCCCAGGTGGAAAGGACCCTACATTGTTCTGCTTACAACCCCCACTGCCATCAAGGTTGACGGAATCTCATCCTGGATCCACGCCTCCCACGTTAAAGCTGCACCGGAACCAACGCCACAATGGAAGGCTCACCGCACCTCCCACCCTTTAAAGCTCAGGCTCTGTCGATTACCGGATTCCTGATCATCCTGGCTCTGCATCAAGGAACCACTCATATGTATTGGGCCTACGTTCCTGACCCCCCATGCTCCAGTCTGTAGGGTGGGATAAAAAAACATTGCCGGTATACGTAAATGATACTGCTCTTCTGGGAGGAGTCTCTGACGCACACATTCAACACCAACAAGCTAACATTTCCTTCTATGGGCTTTCTTCACGGTTCCCTATGTGTTTTTCATACAACTCCCCCAAGTCTTACTGTATAAACGTCTCCCCTGTCACTTCCTACCCTCGTGTATCCATTTCAGGAATTTCTAAAGACGCTGGGGCCATTTCACACCAAAAGGGCGAGGGGCCGCTTGATATACCTTACTGTGGTCGCCGCCATCTGGGAATTAGCGAGGAATGGATGTGCCATGGATTCTATGCCGGGGACATAATGCCACTGTTTATAACATAAATAATAATAACAGTGTTTATCTCTGGGACTGGGCACCTGCAGGTACCCCAGATTATCCTGAATATAGAGGACAGCACCCTTCCATTCTGGCACTCGGACATCGTCAGGTATTTCAAACTGAGATCTGGAAGCTTTTAGCGACCTTTGGCCCCGGCAACATGTTATATAGACAGACTAATAGAGGTGGAACAAGATATGGAGATATAGGAATTACGGGATTCAGATATCCTAGATCATGTGTGCCTTACCCCTTTATGATTTTAGTTGGAAATGTTACTGTTAATGTCACTCAAAATGTTTACCATATGTCTTGTTATAATTGCACTCTCACTAATTGTATCAGAGGCATGAGCGTCGGAGAGCAAATATTGGTGGTAAAACAACCCGCTTTTGTTATGCTCCCCGTCGAAATAAAAAAGATTGGTATGATAAAACAGCATTGCAATTACTACAACACATCAATGCTGCCCTTAGCCGCCCAAAAAGAGGCCTGGGATTAATTGTTCTGGGTGTGGTGTCGCTGATCACCTTAATAGCGACCGCTGTTACTGCCTCTGTTTCCCTTGCTCAGTCCGTGCAAGATGCCAAGGTTGTTGATTCTCTGTCTTATAATGTCACAAGGGTTATGGGAACACAAGAGGATATTGATAAAAAAATAGAAAATAAGCTGTCTGCTCTGTATGATACCCTCAGAGTCTTAGGAGAAGAGGTCCAAAGCTTAGGACTCAGAATAAAAATTCAATGTCATGTTAATTACAAGTGGATCTGTGTTACAAGAAAGCCTTATAATATATCTGACTTCCCATGGGAAAGGATCAAAAAACATTTACAAGGCATATGGTATAATTCTAATATTTCTCTTGATTTACTGCAGTTACACAATGAAATATTAGATATAAAAACGCGCCTTCAGCCACTTTAGATATTGCTCAAGCCGCTGAAGATTTTGTAAAAATTTGGCTTCTAACTTTCCCAGTCTTCATTCTTTGTGGCAGAGCATGGCGGCTGTAGGCATCGTGTTAGTCACTATCCTTGCCCTGATGTGCCTAGCACCATGCCTTATTAAAGGCATTGTAAAAGAATTTCTGCACATAAAGATGCTTGTCTACCGAAACATGCTGCACCATCACTATCTATTAGAGCGCCTAAAAAATAAAAAGGGAGGGCTGCGGGAGACAACCTGTAATGGGTTAAGCCCTGGGAGCTGCTTGGCCTGGTGCCCGCTATACTTCGGAGGCAGGGGTACTATGTTCTGCACACAATAATGGGAGCCTGGTAACTGTTTTCCTGATGATTTAAAATATATGATGTAAATGCTAAAAACCATGTAGACTTGATTGTTTATGATACCCTATATATGCAGCAATCCCCTGAGGAGACTTCGATCTGTGATTTCAGGATTGAAATCATAAACAAGAAGAAGAGGGGAATGAAGAACTTAGATTAAAAATTTAAGCTCGGGAGGCAAGGCCGCGGCCTCCTGGAAAATAGCTTTCTCCTTATCGGGAGGCAAGGCCGCGGCCTCCTGGAAAATAGCTTTCTCCTTATCGGAGGCAAAATAGCTTTCTCTGTTCAACTTAGTTGCTTTCTGTAAGCTTTCCCACCAATCAAGTGTATCCCCCGCACCTGTGACTTCACTTCAATGTATCCCATAACCCGACTCCATCCCCACCTGTCTGTAATTTTTATATAAAAACCCTCACTACTGAGGCTGGGGGTTCACTCCACTGAACCCTGGCGCGCGCCGGCTTAATAAATCCTCTTGCTGATTGCATCAAATTCGAGTCACTGTGGTCTTTGGGGCGACGGTTCCCGAGAAAAGGCCGCTAGGTCTTACATTAGCGATTACATGTCTTTGCCAAATATTAATATATTCCAATGCCTATCATTGTGGTAGTTTTTTAAAAGTATGTTCAACAATTTTAAAAATTCTCTCCCTACCTTCAAAGGTGGAGCCCAGCCCCATTCCCTCTGCTGTGGGCTGTACTCAGTGACTCGCTTCTAACAAACAGAATGTAGCCAACTCAATGGCTGCTGCAACTTCTGAAGAGTGAAAAAGTCAAAGTCTTAGTCGCTCGGTCATGCCCATGGACTGTAACCTATGGGCTGTAGTCCATGGAATTTTCCAGGCAAGAATACTGGAGTGGGTTGCCATTTTCTCCTCCAGGGGATCTTCCCAACCCAGGGATTGAACCCGAGTCTCCCACACTGCAGGCAGATTCTTTATCCTGAGCCACTGGTGATGTGTGAAACCAGGTCATAAAACGCACACAGCTTTCCCCCTTCCTCCTCTAGCATTTCTCTCTCTGAAGAAGCCAGCTGCCGCGTCATGAGGACACTCAAGGAACCTCACGAAAACCCACCAGGTGAGGAACTAAACCTTCCTGCCGACAGCCAATGAGGAGCTGAGGCCTCCTCTGCAGCCATGGGAGTGAGCCACACCAGACAGACCCTCCAGTCCTGGTCTCTGCAGCCACGGGAGCGAGCCACACCAGACGGACCCTCCAGTCCTGGTCTCTGCAGCCACGGGAGCGAGCCACACCGGACGGACCCTCCAGTCCTGGTCTCTGCAGCCACGGGAGCAAGCCACACCGGACGGACCCTCCAGTCCTGGTCTCTGCAGCCATGGGAGCGAGCCACACTGGACGGACCCTCCAGTCCTGGTCAAGCCAGAGAACTCTGCCCCCAGGACACCTTGGCTGCAGTCTTCACAACAACATGGCCAGAATGAGAGAGCTGAGCCTCTCCAGAATTCCTGACTCAGGAATTATGAGACCATGAATGTGTGCTGTTTTAAGCCACTGAGTTTCGAGGCAAAACTAAAGCCACCTTACTGTGCTAGCTTCACTTAGTTCTACTTACCTAAACACAGTGAAACATTAATAGCCTACATTTCCCTAAAATAACCCACAAAACTGCTTACAGAGCGTGTGTAACTTAGTGGAGCTTCCCCGGTGGCTTGGTGGCACAGAACCTGGCTGCTAACAGAAGAGACGCAATTTCAGTCCCAGCATTGGGAAGATTCCCTGGAGAAAGAAACAGCAACCCACTCCAGTACTCCTGCCTGGAAAATCCCATGAAGACAGGAGCCTGGTAGGCTATAGCTCACGGGGTCGCAAAGATCAGACATGACTTAGCGACTGAGCTCACACGACCACATATAACTTAAGAGGGTCATGTAACCGAAAGTCAAAGGAAAGAACAGCGCATGAAGCAATCCCCATTCCCCAAACTCTGGAGACAGACAGTATTCATAGCGCTGCTGCTGTTCAGTCACTCGGTCATGTTTGACTCTCTGCAACCCCACGGACTGTAGCCTGCCAGGCTCCTCTGTCCATGGGATTTCCTAGGCAGCAACACTGGAGAGGGTTGCCATTTCCTTCTCCAGGGGACCTTCCTGATCCAGGAATAGAACCCAGGTCTCCTGCACTGGCATGGTAACACAGCGCCAGAAAGTAAGGGTTGGTGGAAGAATTTACCATGTCCTAGAGCTGAAAACGGGCAGGAATGACTCAGAGCATTCAACTCTCACCTCATCTTCTCTACCTTCAGAGCTAAGACTGATAAAACTCTAAAGAGTCTTTCTTATTGCATATAAATCCTTAAATCCTTCTTGACCACCTGCAGTGTCAGAAAGACTGAATTAAATTACCTGCCCAGGCTCATTTCAAGAGTGGGCAGAAGGATTTAGATGATCTTATAACAAGGTCCAGAGACCTCTCTCTGAACTGGCAGCTGGGAATTTTGTGAGCTGAAAATCTAAGTAAGCTCAGCAAGGTATGCTAGCAGCAGCTTTGAAGTAGAATCAAGACTAGTTGCTTTTAGCTAATGGAAATGACAGCCAGATGCTAAATGAATTCAGGGAGCATTCATTTATGCATCAGATCAAAATATACAAAGTCAACTGCCCAGTAAATCTTGCTTCTTACTGACAGCTACTCAATCTGATTAGGCTTATTTATATCTCCCAAATTAGGGTAGACCCTCGCCCTCGAGAAATGCCATGAACCTTCCTCTAATCTCTAAGTCCTTGACTCCCACTAGAGTTTGCATCATTTCCCCTCTAACAGTCATGAAAACAGTGCCTGGAAAACATGTGCTAGCCCTTCACACTCTCAGAGATTATGTAGACGCAGGCCCAAAGTAATTGAGGAAAAAAAAAAAATCAAAGCAAATTCTAATATGAACTACAAAATTAGCTAGTAAAAGTAGCCATGAATTTTTAAAATTTGAAAAATCAATGTAATGAACTATGAAAACAAAGGAATGAACTATGAGTGCACACTGTGTGTGACGCGCGTTGTTGTTCAGTCGCTAAGTGATGCCTGGCTCTTCCCAATCCCAAGGACTGTCGCACACCAGGATCCTTTGTCCTCCACTGTCTCCAAGAGTTTGCTCAATTTCATGTCCATAGAGTCAGATGAGTCTGCTGCTAAGCTGCTGCTAAGTCGCTTCAGTCGTGTCCAACTCTCTGCAACCTCATAGACAGCAGCCCACCAGGCTCCCCCGTCCCTGGGATTCTCCAGGCAAGAACACTGGAGTGGGTTGCCATTTCCTTCTCCAATGCATGAAAGTGAAGAGTGACAGTGAAGTCGCTCAGTCGTGTCCGACTCTTAGTGACCCCATGGACTGCAGCCCACCAGGCTCCTCCGCCCATGAGATTTTCCAGGCAAGAGGACTGGAGTGGCGTGCCAGTGCCTTCTCTGCAGATGAGTCTAGTATACACCAAATGACATTAATAAAATGCCAAAGCAACTGCTGCATGAAGACAAGCTACAGCGGAGGGCCTCAGGCCTCAGCACACACCAAACCACCAGAAGGACCACTGGGTCATCGAAAAGCAAGAGAGCTCCAGAAAAACATCTACTTCTGCTTTACTGACTATGCCAAAGCCTTTGACTGTGTGGATCACAACAAACTGTGGAAAATTCTGAAAGAGATGGAAATACCAGACCACCTGACCTGCCTCCTGAGAAATCTGTATGCAGGTCAAGAAGCAACAGTTAGAAATGGACATAGAATATAACAGACTGGTTCCAAATCGGGAAAGGAGTACATCAAGGCTGTATATTGTCACTCTGCTTACTTAACTTCTATGCAGAGTACATCATGAGAAATGCTGGACTGGATAAAGCACATGCTGGAATCAAGATTGCTGGGAGAAAGATGACACCACACTTATGGCAGGAAGTAAAGAGTCTCTTGATAAAAGTGAAAGAGCTAAGTGAAAAACGTGGCTTAAAACTCAACATTCAGAAAACTAAGATCATGGCATCTGGTCCCATCACTTCATGGCAAATAGATGGGGAAACAGTGGAAACAGTGACAGACTTTATTTTCTTGAGTGCCAAAATCACTGCAGATGGTGAATCCAGCCATGAAATTAAAAGACGCTTGCTCCTTGGAAGAAAAGTTATGACCAACCTAGATGCATATTAAAAAGCAGAGACATTACTTTGCCAACAAAAGTCCGTCTAGTCAAAGCTATGGTTTTTTCAGTGGTCATATATGGATGTGAGAGTTGGACTATAAAGAAAGCTGAGCACTGAAGAACTGATGCTTTTCAACTGTGGTGTTGGAGAAGACTCTTGAGTGTTTCTCAGACAGCAAGGAGATCTAACTAGTTCATCCTCAGTAGTCACTGGAAGGACTGATGCTGAAGCTGAAGCACCAATACTTTGGCCCCCTGATGTGAAGAACTGACTCACTGGAAAAGACCCTGATGCTGGGAAAGATTGAAGGCGGGAGGAGAAGGGGATGACCGAGGATGAGATGGTTGGATGGCATCACTGACTCAATGGACATGAGTGTGAGTAAACTCTGGGAGTTGGGGATGGACAGGGAGGCCTGGTGAGCTGCAGTCCATGAGGTTGCAAAGAGTCAGACATGACTGAGAGACTGAACTGAACCCACCAGGAAAACCTCGCTGTACACAGACTGTGAGGCTCCACCACTCAGAATTTCAGACTCAGTAATTCTGGGTGGGGGTTTGAGATTTTGCTGATGCTGCAGGTCGGAGCATCACAACTTCAAACCCACTGAGTTCCGCTCTCAGGCTGCCAATGTCTTTTTGAGCTGGGGAACCATCAGCGTGTGGCTGATCAGGCGAGTGACTGATGGAAGAAGCAGGCGAGTGACTCTGGGGAGACGAGACAGACAGCCGGGGTGAATGGGGCTGCCTCCTCCCTCCCTCCTCCCTTCCCACGCTTCTGTCCTTATGCGGAACTAGACTCGTTTCCCGGGGTTCTTTAAAGTCCCCGCCCCTCCATCATCAAAATTATTCTCAGTTGTCTCCATATCTGATGCTCATGTCTCTTCACAAAACATGTATTTAGAGAAGCTATTTTTTTCAAATGTAGGTTTCATTACAATTTTCATTCGCAGAGACCCTAACCCTTTGCTGCTTTATGAGCATCTTCAGCTCACTTCCAGGAGCCCTCGACGGCTAGCTGGTGCAGTCTCCTCTCATTAACTTCGTATCTGGCAGAAATCACATTTCAAAAACTTCATCAGATCAACCTGCACCTGTCAGTTCCCTGTCTTCACCATCTGTTACTTCCCAGAAGTGGCAGTCTCATCTTTCCTGTGACGATCAGGCCATACCGAGAGTCTTTTCAACCTTCTCCTGAGTTTCTCTCTCATTTGGTGAGCATTCCCCACCCACCCTGCTTGGTCACAACAGTCACTCAAACAGTGTCACTAACTTTTCGTTGCCACTTCCACCCCCGTGAACGGTAGACTTGCTTGGGTCCGTAGGTTTGTTAAGCTTTTTACCACATTTGACATTCTTAAATTACCTATAACTTCTATTTTCTGGCTAAAAAAAAAAAAGATTGCTTTGGTAGACTTCCAGCCTTTCATCACCTGCTTTCTCAGCTGCCTTGCTGTTTGTGGTGCCTCTCCACAAAGAACAGCAGCATAAGGCACCAGCATTAAAGCATAAAACACCATTTGCGACGAGCAGCAGCTGAACTTCGCTGAAATGACCAAGCTGGGCAGCGGGCCTCAAGCTCGATTCAAATTTGCGTCAAAAAAATTACAAATTACTAAATATCATGAGGTTTTAGAGGCCTCAGGAATAACTAGATCTCAAATCTGAGAATGCCTAAATCCAGTATCCACTCTCAAAAGAATAAACAACACACTCACTCCCTCCTGGAGACACTAATTGTGGCTTGTGTCAGAGGTGATGCAGACTGCTGCGGGTGTGGAAATCAGGGTGATGAAGCGAGACAGCTCTGCAGCTCCAGCTGGGTCAAGTCTTCACTGTGCGACGCTTTATTAGGAGCGCTGGAACATTCCAGCCAGGCACACACACACAAGCAGATACTAAAACAAAAATTCTAAAGTCCAGCGTGAACAACGTTTGGATAATCCACAACATTATTCCTCTCTAAGACATAGTAAATAAACAGAACAAACACTATATTTCAGTTTACTCTGTTTAGAAGAATGGACTTCAGCCAAGATGCCTTGACAGGGTTACAAAGAACAGCGTCTACACAGCCACATTAAGACGCAATGTGATTAAAAAAATCTTTTCCACAATGGTTCTCTCCGAGAGATGGGGTTAGACTTCACTTTTCATTTTATAATACATACTGACAATGTATAATTTGACTTTTATAAATAAAAACAAGGATTTCAAGAGCAAAAAAATTTCTGAAAAAACTTATTTTCCACTCCTCTACCATATTAGATAACGTTCATTTGACTTCCTACCCTTTTTCCTATAAGGCTGATTACGTCAAAGATGTTAAATCTAGATTCAGGAGTTCTAAAACTGTCCTTAAACAACAACAAACATCAGAAATGTCTAACACTCAGCCACATTCCAAATGACTATTCCTCAACTTATAAGAATTCTGTTAAAAAAAAAATTACAAAATCTCCCACAATCAGCCCATTTCTACAATTTACTTATAGGAAACTTCAAGATACTTATTTTGAACTTTCTCAGAATCACACATACAATTCACTACATTTCCACTTAAATTTTTCAATTATTATTTTAAGCACAGCTCTATCATGAAAAGTTTAAGAAAAAGGGGAATTAAAAAACAAGAAAATAAACATAATCCCAATTTCTCCACAGTATTAAAAAGATTTTGGTGAATTTTTTCAATTCTTTTTAAAATTTTGAATCATATGCATACTTAAAACATGCACAACGTTTTATGTCCTGCTTTACTTAGCCTCCTCAAATTATATCATATACTCTCCTAAGTTGTCAGCCTTTCTGTCTAAAAGACTTGCAAGATACTCCATATACTATTATTTGTTTACTCATTTCTTCATTAATGATTGTTTCTGAATTTTCATTCTATGAATTGCTAAATCAAAGTGCATGACTTGTATTTTTATGACTCCTAATCCCTCTTCAATTTTACCAATTCTTCCCAGCCAGCAACTCGAAATCAGCTATAAATCAAAATAAGCAAAAATAAACATGCCTCTATTTTCCCCAAAGAAATGAGTAACTTTTCCAGAAATCCTAAGAAGGTGTCAGAAAAACAAACAGCCCACTAAGCCATGCTATTAATAAAAATGAACCCACATCTACTACCACAATGAAAGCAGGTTTCACATTGTTGATACCTGTAGTTGTGTTTGACTAAGATATGTGAAGTCACTACTTTTCAAAGAAAGGTTAAAAGAAAATAAGATTAACTTTCAAAAAAAACCCACAACCCTATAATTTATGGGAAAAACACTTTTGTACACAGACCAATACGGTAGCATTCTAATTTCATGTAGGACTCCATACTGTTTTTCCTGTCTGCTCCTAACCCCATAAAAGAACAGCTTTTACTCAAACAGAACAGTTACAGGGACCCGTTACTCTGCTGTAGGTTATTCGCTGATTGCAACTTTTAAAAAGCAGCAAAACCCTAGCCATGGGTGAAAAAAGAGCATTTCTATTTAACTACACTGAGAAGGAAACAGATGTCATTGACCAGCATGAATTTTACCATGCTTGCTACTGTAAAAGCTATTTATTAAGTCTTTCAGATCTAAAATTCTGATTTAATTCCTTGGTAACCAAATAATTTATTCTTCTTAGTAATCCTTAGTTAATTCTTCTAATTTTCAAAGGGATCAGGAACCGCAGAACTTCAGTCATCCTGGGATTCGGAGTTCATTCAACTACCACACCCCTTGGCTTGGAGAGCCCAGTGTAGCCCAGACACGTAGCACACAGCCTCCTGGGTGTGGCTTTTCACAGCGTGCAGGTCCAAAGCCCAGCACAGCACGTGGAATTACCTAAGGGCTCAACAAGCACCTGCTGCATAAACGAAATCGCTCCAATGTTTGGGCAAAAGAAAGCAGCCAGTTCTCAATATACATGGAAAATTACAAAAACTATATGGCACCCCACTCCAGTACTCTTCTTGCCTGGAAAATCCCACGGACGGAGGAGCCTGGTGGGCTGCAGTCCATGGGGTTGCTAAGAGTTGGGCACGACTGAGCGACTTCACTTTCGCTTTTCACTTTCATGAATTGGAGAAGGAAATGGCAGCCCACTCCAGTGTTCTTGCCTGGAGAATCCCAGGGACGGGGGAGCCTGGTGGGCTGCCTTCTATGGGGTCACACAGAGTCAGACACGACTGAATCGACTCCGCAGCAGCAGCAGCAGACAATCAATAGCTATGGTCTTGGGGAAAAGAAGGGATGGGAGAGAAAAGAGTCATTCACAGTCAATTTCCCAGGCTTTAGGAATCTTGTTATATTATAACGGAAAACATCTGCCTGGAATTATCAGCCAACTATTTCAAGCTGCTTCTCCTAGAAACATAAGGGATTTTTTTTAAGGAAAAGAAATACTATCAATGGGCAAATGTGAGCCATCCAGCTGAATTTATTACTGCATAGATACAGTTTCGAAAAAACAGTCTGTCTTATTTTCATCCTAATATATGAGTATGATAACAAAACAATACACATATCAACATCCAAACAAAACAGCTCTGACAAAAGGATGAGTAACAGAGATGATTCCAAGAAGAGAAAGAATCAGACTGGAGGGTAAATGAAGGCTTGTGTTTAACAGGATCCAGGTCCATTTATCTGTCACTTTCCTGTCCCTGAAAATTAGAGAGCAAAATCTGCCTCCAGAACCTGCTGATAATAGGAAAGAAGTGCTTGCTAGCTCATTCTCCAGACTATGAAGTGATCAGAAGAAGAACTGTCAAGAGACGTGAATTTCTAGGTACTATGGAATCTAAATGCAAAAGTCAGCTCTTGCTTTTCACCATGGTTTACAGAAGCGACATATTATTGTAATAGATTTATTTACAACTGTACTGCAATTCCATGTCATACCTTTCAATCTTAAGTTACCAAAGAAGTTTTAATTTTAGTACGGCAACAAATTTTTTAAATGTATTACTCAAAACACCCTGGGGAGTTTGAGACAAATGAGTTAGAACGTACACTGAAAACACCGAAATCCCACATCCTAAGTAATAAAAGCGTCACGGCTACAAAATATATTCAGATGATGTTTAAAAATACGAACGCACCGAAGTGCTATCTTACACACACTAGCATATGTCACACCTGCTACTTTGGAAGAGGCTGGCTGGGTGTTCAACAGTCCCACTTCATCTTCCTGGACACACAATGACCACCTCTCTCAGCCTCTCTTGGAATTCAGGAAGCTGCGTGACTCGTTCTGGCCAACAGACGAGGCCTCCACCACTCCTGCCACCCTGCGTTCCTTCGCAGGCTCCTCACCCGATTGGTGGGATAAAGATGGAGCAGGGGGAGCTCTCTGAGGAGGCTCAGGGGATGCGAAACCCCAAGACAGAAGGAGCCCAGGTCCCTCCGTCCCTTGAGCTGGAGCTGCCTGACTAGAAACACCAGCAATGGACCAGACCACAAGAACAAAGGAGATGTGCCTTATGTCAAAGTGTAAGACCTGCACATTGGCTGGGCAGTAGCCAGAATTTCCCCTAACACGGTCATTTCTGCGGCGTTCGGTTGCCAAGTCACGCCCGACTCTCTGTGACCCCGCGGACTGCAGCGCGGCAGCCTCCTCTGTCCTCCACCATCTCCCAGTTTGCTCAAATGCATGCCCTTTGAGTTGGTGATGTTATCCAACCACCTCTTCCCACCATATCCCATAAGCAAACTTCCCGAACTGGGAACCCCAACATGCACCAGTAGGAGGCCGAACTCCTATCCTTCGGAGACCCAGGGAAGAGGGCTGTGACGGGCCAGGCTGCCTGTCACAGAAGGGGCGTGGGGCTGTGACAGTCAACGGTAGCCAGTTATCAGCAAGAGTGCCTCTGAGCAGCAGCTTAAAGGCAGGTCGAGTGACTCGAAGAACAGCAAGCGATCCATCTTTCATTTCAGTGAGGTCAGTCTCGGAATCTTACTGTGTTAGCTGCCTAGGTCTGCCACGGCAAACCGCCGCAAGCGGGTGGCCGGGCAGCAGAGTCCGCCTCTCGCGGCTCTGGGGTCTGGCGCCCGGGCGCAGCGCGCGCCTGAGCCTGCTGGCGGCGGCCCTCGACCCTCCCTGGCTGTGCAGTGCGATGCCCACCTCAGCCCCGCCAAGACACCACCTTCTTCTCTGGGGCTCTGTGCATCGTCTTCCTCTCTCTGGGGGACACCAGTCGCTGAATTGAGGGCCCACGTTAGGCCAGTGAGACCTCATCTTAATTAATTACATCCGCAACAATTCTACTGTCCCACTGCGAGATTTTGGGTGGATATGGATTTGGAAGGACAGCTACTACTACACTTTTGATACCATATCTAAAGAAATCTAATTTTCTCTGACTTTACAGCTTTTTAAATTTGAGAATTAAATACAGTACTGCCTTTTTAGTATTATGAGTATATTTTCAATATATTCAGCTTACACATAAAACTCATTTAATCATGAAGCATCACCTAAGATTAAGTAATTTGTGTTAGCAGAGCTCCAAAACGAATGCTAGGCACAAGACAGCATTTTGACTTTTAACTGTTAAAGGCAAAATACCCCAGCCAAAAACAGTATCACGTCTGTAAGCATCACATGCAGAAATTCAAACTGCTGAAGATCCATGGCGCGGCTCACGACTCTGTGGTCGGCGATGGGCCTGGCTGAAGCCCAGAAACCAGTCCATTAGCAGACTGACAGTGTTAGCACTCCACTTCCCTCTGAGTCAAACAAACCTCACTGTTTATTTAACTGTGTTTAAGAAAAGCTGTTAGCACTCCAAGAGGACTTAAAAACCATGAAGATTAGCCCCGGAGACTATCACAGTCTTAACGTATTTTTTCAATAATTTTACATACTTTTGCTGCCTATTCACAACCCCAAACACCACCAGCATCCACTGATTAAATAAACCCACTGGAGGGTGAACCGAAATGCCAGCCCAGGTACAGAGGAATGTGCACGACGGTTGTTACACACTAAGCAAAGCGTGGGCGTTCTGTCCCCATGAAGGCGGGGGGCACAAGTAAAGAGCCCTCCTGCCGATGTGGGAGACGTGAGGGACGGGCTCCGTCCCTGGAGGACCCCCTGGAGGACACGGCAACCCATCCCAGTGCTCTTGCTGGAGAATCAATACCACGGACAGAGGGGCCTGGCGGGCTCTGGCCCACAGGGTCTCAAAGCGTCGGACATGACTGAAACGACTTGGCCTGCAAACAGAGCACACTCACTTAGTTCACTGACATTCTGGGCGAGAAAACTCACCCAAACAGCCCCCCAGCGTTCAGTTACCCAGACGACGTGCTGGGAGATACCAATAAAGATTCTGATTGCTTAAATGCATTAAGCTCGTCACTGCAAATCTAACATCCTCACTTTCTTGGATCAACAACTGTATGTACATAGAAGTAGAGCACTCTCGCCACCCCTGGTCTAACCGCTGTCATCTTTTGCCAACAACAGTCTCCACCCTCTCAGTCATGGTGGCAGTCATTCACATCCTCTGCTACGAGCTGAAATGCTTAAGCCCTACCCCTGGTCACTGTGAATGCAAGCTTACATGGAAACGGGGTCTTTGCAGATGCAATCAAGTTAGGATAAGGTGGTGCTGGCCTAGAATAAGCCCTAATCCCGTTACTAGTGTCCTTAAAGAAGCGTGGGCCCAGGCCCGCGGAGGGACAGGGCCATGTGCCAACAGCAGGAGAGACTGAGGGGGCGGGAGCAAAGCCCAGGCCCCCAGGGGCTGCCAGGGCCACAGACGCTGGGAAAAGCAAGGATGAGCCCCCAGCCTTCAGGGCACTTACAGCCTCCAGAAATACGAAGGAGCAAGTTTCTGCTGTGTCGAGTCACCCAGCTTGTCATCACTCATTGTAACAGCCCCAGGAAACAGGTGCTGGCCGAGCGTCCCCTCCCTCCAGAGGTTTGGGGGCAAATCTGGTCCTTGCTGCTCACTTCTGGAGGCTCTCTTAAGAGAAAGAAAGAGACAAGGTCATGCCGTCACCAGGACCTGGCCCAAGGGCATGAGAAGAGCTGGGTAACCCAGACACGGCTCCGCAGCAGCGTGTTCCAGGGCCCTGAGCTGCTGCTGACACCGCACCAGAGCTGGCTCCGATCCGCCTTTCACCCGCAGACAACACGCTGAGTCCATGGTCGAGCACGCAAGTAAAGTTCAACCAAAACCAAACCTGTGTTTCATTCACGCTGTAGGTATTGAGTTTTGGTTTCTCTCATGGATTCAGAAAGGGGGAGGAAATGTCTTTAACTTAATATATAGAACAGATTTCTCATGGTTTTAAATAAAGGCTAATAATAAATATAGTACTATTACTTTAAATACAATATCACTATTTCATTCTAAAGTGAGAATTACGAACGTTAGGAAACCTGAATTCTAGGGCAGGCTTTGCCACTGACTGGCTCTATGATTTTAGCTAAGTCCTTTACTTCTCTAGGCCTTTACTCTCAAGTGGGGATAGGAAATGGGAACATCAGTGTTCTCAGTGGTCTTAAGTTCCACCTGATCTGACTCCTAATGAAGCAGTGAGCTATTTAGAAGGGAGTCACCTGAATAGCATCTCCCTTAAGATGCTCTCAGGGAAAGCATGCACCTGCAGGCCATCTGAGGTCCTCTGTGGCCCAGAGCCGCAGCTTTCTGTGACTTACATGTGAACCATTTCTCCATCTGTCTCTAATCATCTGTGTTTGTAGTGGCTCCCTAGTGTTCCCGACTTTTATAAATAATGGTGATAGTTCCCTCAGTTACTGCTGTACCTTCTTCTGGCTTATCTTCTTCTGGAAGAAGGCAGAGGGACCCCGTCAGACGTGTGTGTGATGCAGCTGTCATTTCTGTGAGCAATCTACTAAAATCAAGGTTTTAAAGACAGAACGTGGTGTGTCTCTGCTCATCCAGCTGTGGGGTTATCAATAAGGAGGACGGTCAGGTGTGCAAATTAACGCTAAAAGGAAAAGCAGCATGTTTTCACTTTCACAGGCTTTCCAGTGCTTACCCTGCATACCTCTTCAGAAGTATTCAACTCTGGATAGAATAAGACAGTCACAGTATAGCCATTCTGAGCTTCTCTCAAACTAATGATGTGGAGTCCTTTAAAAAGCTACATGGTTATGACTTAATTTTCATTGTGATCCACAGAGGTCTTGACTCCCCAAAGGTAATCCCTTCAGGGATAAGAGAAAGGGGAAAAATGCAGGTATTTTTGTCTGCAGCAGTACAGTTTTGGTTTCCAGCTTTCCAGAAGATACATGTTCAGTTTCCTCTTTCTCTGGCCTCATAGCTTATGGAATTCTAGTTCCCCACCAGGGGCTGAGGCTGGGCCCTGAGCAGTGACAGCACAGGAATCCCAACACTGGACCACCAGGGAGCTCTCTAAGATATATACTTAAGAAATGAAAATTTCATCAATGATCAGTTCAGTTCAGTCACTCAGTCATGTCCGACTCTTTGCGACCCCATGAATCGCAGCACGCCAGGCCTCCCTGTCCATCACCATGTCCTGGAGTTCACTCAAGACTCAACGTCCATCGAGTCCGTGACGCCATCCAGCCATCTCATCCTCTGTCGTCCCCTTCTCTTTCTGCCCCCAATCTTTCCCAGCATCAGAGTCTTTTCCAATGAGTCAACTCTTCTCATGAGGTGGCCAAAGTACTGGACTTTCAGCTTTAGCATCATTCCTTCCAAAGAAATCCCAGGACTGATCTCCTTGCAGTCCAAGAGGCCCTCAAGAGTCTTCTTCAACACCACAGTTCAAAAGCATAAATTCTTCGGCGTTCAGCCTTCTTCACAGTCCAACTCTCACATCCATACATGGCCACAGAAAAAACCATAGCCTTGACTAGACGGACCTTAGCCGGAAAAGTAATGTCTCTGCTTTTGAATATACTATCTAGGTTGGTCATAATTTTTCTTCCAAGGAGTAAACGTCTTTTAATTTCATGGCTGCAGTCACCATCTGCAGTGATTTTGGAGCCCCCAAAATAAAGTCTGACACTGTTTCCACTGTTTGCCCATCTATTTCCCATGAAGTGATGGGACCGGATGCCATGATCTTTGTTTTCTGAATGTTGAGCTTTAGGCCAACTTTTTAGCTTTCCTCTTTCACTTTCATCAGTGATACTCCCATGTAAAATAAAAATTTAAAAAAGGAAAAAGAAAAATTCAAATGTAGTAACACTTAGTACTCCAGTCCTTACATAGATAGTAAATTGAGTTCTACGTGATTGAGCTGAGTATCTCTCTATTAGAAGACAGGTTCAAACCCTTAAAAACCTCACAGTTTCCAGTCAGAGAACCAGGCAACAAGTACAGTATAATCTGATAGAAACCATGAGAGAAAAAGTACAGTGTGCTAGAAGATCACATTGGATGCTGATTCCAAACGAAAGCAATTATTGTCGACAAGCAGTCAGCACAGAAGATTTACAAGTATCTGTTTGCATATAATTAGTGCAACAATTACATGACTTCACGCATGGATGGAACGTGCAGTCTGGCTTCACGACACCCCACTCTCAGCTTCTCAAGTCTGCGTCTCCAGCCCGCCTCGCCTCGAACTCCAGTCCCCTTAAGCCACCTGTCCACCTGACTGCCTCCTTTGCTCCTCCAGGGGTGGCCCATCTTTGGAAAAGGCAATTCCACCCTTCCTTCCAAACCCACAGGGCAGCACCTGACTGTTCTCAACACAGCATCCAGAAACATACTTTTAAAGACAGATCGGATGGTGTTCATTGTGCTGTTCAAAAGCTTTCTATAACTTACTAACTCAGAGCAAAAGCCAGCGTGTGTAACAGCCTAGCAGGTTCTCCTGAACTGGCCCTTCACCAGCTCCTGGGCCCACGGTCCCATCACACGGGCCCACGTCCTCCCAGCAAGCACTACAGACCGCCTTGTCACAAAGCGTTTGAATTAGTTGTACACAGTCCCATCCCCAAATAGTACCCTGGCTATTTCCATGCCCCCTCTACTCTAAATCACTAAATTCTGAGGCTGACCACCTGAAACTTCTACATTCGTTTGGGGCTTTCACGTTTGGAATTGGGACCCTTCTACATTAACAATTCCAAGAGGTTTTAAGTGGCATTTGTTCTTGCCTGCTGGCACTTAACCCTAACATGATTAACCCACTACTAGCGATGAGGGAAACATTCACGCGCATCGTGTCGCAGGAAGAGTCTGCACAGCATGCTTCCTCAGCTCAGGCACACTCTGCCAGCCAGGACGAGAAAGTCCTGGGCCCGCAGAATGGCGAGAGCGCGTGCGTGTGCGTGCGCGTACACACGCACACACACACACACACACAGCGCTAACAAAAACCTGAGAATGAGCCAACTTATTTTCAGGAAAAGCACAGATTTCTTAAAATTACATCAAAAGTATGGATCACTATAATAATTACATTTTTAGAACTGCCTCAAGCCTGCTCAAACCTCTTACTGAAATATCTCTGAGAATTATTTGAACTTTTTTTTTTTTTACTCTAAGAAACGTGCTGACAGGAACTTGGAAATTTGAGGGGAGATGAATTACTGAAATGTGTTATACTTGTTGCAATGGAGTTCAGCCTATATGATTCTATATAATGTAACACATTTTCTCTTAAAGTCTGTATTTAAGTCGGAAAACCAATTCTTACCCATCCTTCAAGGCCCTGCTTAAAACCACCCCATATCTCTGCCTTTTCCTACTGACTTAACTTCTCCCTCATCTGTCATCCCATAATACTTTATACATACATCACACTTAGAGTATGATTCATATAAAATGTATTAACCTCTCCGTCTTCTGTTAGTTCAGGAGCAAGAGTCTTGCCTTTTACCTTTCTACTCTCAGATGACCTTGACCAATGACAAACACACAGTGGGCATTCAATAAAAGTCCTAACAAATTAACTGAACTAACTGGAGATAAGAAACATGAAAACACTTCTCACGAGGAGAAGAATTCAATCTATAAATGGTACTTTCTAATAATAAACTAAATACGAAAGACCTTGCCTCAATTACCGAAGCTATACAGGGAACATAAGCTGAGGAAGAGCAATCCAGCCCACAGACGATCCAGAGAGAAGAGCAGAGCTGCAACTCACCGAGCCTGTCCCGGAGCTCGCCCCTTCGCACACGCGCGCACCAACTGCCACCGCTCTGCGCTTTCGGGGCAGCGACGGCCCCCTTACCCGCTGCGGACGCAGCATCATGCCCGCAGGGAGCGCGAGCCAAGAGGAGCCAGCGGGGACCTTCCAAGGGACCGCGGTGCTCACAGAGGCGCTGAGCAAACAAGCAAGCTTTCATTTCCCGCAGTTAGCGCAGTAACAGCCAAGCTCCTTCAGGGCCGCGTTAGCCACTTTTCACTCATGACTACCTGCTCCCCGCCAAGACCCGAAGAGCGAAGGCTCTCCCTTCACTCAGCCCCCTTCCCAGGCCACTCAGCCCCGGGGCCGCGCGAGAGGAGGCCGCCCAGCCCTGCAGAGCACGCGCGCCGCCGACCCCCCACGGCCCGTGGGCGCCCAGCCCCGAAGCGCCGCGGACCCACGCCCGCCAGCGCCGTCGCCAAGCACACCCTCCCGGCAGCCTGGAGGCCCCCCACCTCCACCCAGCACAAGAGCTCTGCAACACACCTGAACCAACTGTGTCCAAACGCTCCCCCAGAATAATCCCCAGGCACAGACACCTTGGCTCGGCTTGGGCCTGCTTGCACTCACACGGTATATAAGCGGAAAGACCCATGTGAGTACAGTACTGGGGCCTTCCCGTCCATGCGTCCACTCCCGAGATCGTAAGCCTTAAAGCAAGTGCTCCATATACACAATTAAAATCTGCTTAAGATTTTAAGCTAGTTTCTTAATTTTATGTCCTTTAGATTTAGAGTAATAGAATTAATGGAGAACATAACTTCGCAGACAAACAGATCGATGTTTGTAAGAACTCTCCTTCACCACTGAGAGACAGTGTTATCTGCGCGCGGGCACGCATGCACGTGCACACGCATGCACGCGCACACACTCAGTTGCTTCTGACTCTTCATGACCCCATGGATCGTAGCCTGCCAGGCTCCTCAGTCCACGGAATTTTTCAGGCAAGAATACGGCAGCGGGTTGTCATTTCCGTCTCCAGGGCATCCTCCTGACCCAGGGATCAAACCCACATCCCCTGTGATCCTGCTTTGCAGGTGGATCCCTGAGCCACTGGGTAAGCCCTATACATTTTACCAATAACTATGTTAAAAGATGAGAGTTTCCATTTCACATTAAAGAAGAAAATTTAATGACTGCATACTATAATAATCCTTAATGACGCATAATTTGAAAAAAAAAAGCACAATTAATATATTCACCATGCACTAAACCAGAAGATTTTATTATGAAAGGGAGTAAGAGTAGAAATCATAAAAGTAGATTTAAACTAAAAGCTGATAACGTTTGGATAGATAACATATAAATTTAAAGTCATAATGAATTAAGTATTCACCTCAAGATTTTATTTTTGGGGGTTTTCTCAAACAGCTTATGACTCTCTTATCTTCCATTTAGACAACACTTCAGCTCATATAATCCCAAACAAATATATGGGGAAAATAAAACTATACTTAAGGGCTTTAGATTCAAAGAATTTAATCTCATACTAAGATCTGAAGGCAAAGTCCTGTTTAGATAGATAGGGAATTATGGATTTCAAAACAGATGTTAAACTGATCCTCAAAGATAACATTTCAACATTGCAAACAATATTTAGATAGTCCAACTACTGAGAGAAGTGGGCTTCCCTGGTGGCTCAGCTGGTAAAGAATCCACCTGTAATGCAGGAGACCTTGGTTTGATTCCTGGGTCAGGAAGATCCACTGAGAAGGGATAGGGTACCCGCTCCGGTATTCTGGGGCTTCCCTGGTGGCTCAGCTGGTGAAGAATCCACCTGCAATGTGGGAGACCTGGGAAGATCCCCTGGAGAAGGGAACGGTCTACCCACGCCAGGAGTCTGGTCTGGAGAATTCCATGGACTGTATAGTCCATGGGGTCGCAAAGAGATGGACACGACTGAGCAACTTCCACTCACTTCACTGAGAGAAGCAGTGTACGCATAATATATACAATGTTCTACAAAAGTCTCATCTACAATCTTTCCGTTTTCCTACAAAATATTTGCCTTGGAAGCATTATTTACCTTTCGGAAGAAAAAGGTTTTCTCAAACTCTTAGGGCTAATGCTAATAACAACAACGGAAGAACCAACGAAGCAGTAACACGGAATCGTAACAGACTTGCTCCCAGTCCCACTCCTATGAGCACTTCTTTGCCTTATGTGTAAAAATGAGGGCAGCAGGAGAAAAGAAAGAACATTAACAATACATACTAGGGAGAAGACTCCCCTTCCTTTATGAGTCTATCAATGCACTCTCTTCGGAACCACAATGTGTCAGTCTAGAAGACTTAAGATAGAAAGGAGTCAGGTAATAGAGATCACTGGTTTTCCTGAGAGGCTACCAAAGCTTTTATTTACCAATTCTCCACCTGACTCTACACACATACCCAAATGATGACCTCAAAGTTGGAGGATATTTCTTGTGTCCAACAAAAATATGAATACATGACCTCTGAGGAGAAAGATAGTATATAGAACTCTTGAGCTTGAGTTGTTCTCCATAAACAGACAGAGAAGGAGATGTTCATGCAGAGAAACCAGTCCGTCTGCAGTTTCGGATGCGACGCCAATTTTGGATGGGACACCAATTTTGGACGCAACACCAATTTTGGATACGACACCAATTTTGGATACGACACCAATTTCGGATACTACATCAGAAACAGAACAATCACTTTCAATTAAGAGCATTTTAAGTCATTTAAAAGTACTGATAGAGGTGACTGAATTAGATAAAACAGTTATTTTATTCCTTCTGATTTGTAACTTAAAACAATATGGATCCAAGCTATCCATACAGATGAAGGGGGAAAGAAGAACTGATCTTTCTTTATCTTACACCATAAGTAAGGTAGACATTGGGGCTCCCAGGTGATGTTAGTGGTGAAGAACCAGCCTGCCAAGTCAGATTTAAGAGAAGCAGGTTCAGTCCCTGGGTCAGGAAGATCCCCTGAAGGACGGCATGGCAACCCACTCCAGTATTCTTGTCTGGAGAATCCCAGGGACAGGGGAGCCTGGAGGGCTACAGTCCAGAGGGCTGCAAAGAGTCGGACACGCCTGAGTGACTGACCACAGCCCATACACATGGGCCTAAAGACAAGCCCTGGAGAGCGAGTGCCGTGGGGCCCTGCTGCTTCGGGCAACGCCCAGCTCTGTCCTCAGGGGCTCCGCAGCTTCTGCCAGGTTCCCAAGCAGCTCCCCAACGCAGAGATTCTGTTGCTCTTCCTCATTTCCGTGTTTTTGTCAGTGCAGCACCCAGAACAATGCCGGCACATTGTATAAACTCAAAACAACCCAATCAGGCAATAAAGACAGTTAACCCCTCTGGATTCAGCTTCCTTAGCTGTAAAATGGAAATTACATCAGATCAGATCGTTATGAGAGTGAAAGAAGACACGTGTAACGTCTTCACAACCTCAGGCATCACAGAAAGCATTCAGCAAAGTCAGTTTCTTATTTGACAGTAAGTATATAGAGAGACCTTTGTCGACAAAGTTCCATATAGTCAAAGCTATGGTTTCTCCAGTAGTCATGTATGGATTTGAGAGGCTGAGCACCAAAGAAGTGATGCTTTCCAACTGTGGTATTGGAGAAGACTTTTGGGAGTCCCTTGGACTGCAAGGAGATCAAACCAGTTCATCCTCAAGGAAATCAACCCTGAAAATTCACTGGAAGGACTGATGCTGGCTGATGCTCCAATGCTTTGGCCACCTGATGTGAAGAACCAACTCACTGGAAAAGACCTTAATTCTGGGAAAGATTAAGGGCAGGAGAAGAGGGGGACAGAGGATGAGATGGTTGGATGGCATCATTGACTCAATGGACATAAGTCTGAGCAAACTCCAGGAGATGGTGAAGGGCAGGGAAGCTGGCATGCTACAGTCAATGGGGTTGCATTATTTATTTTAAAAATCTTGAGTATCTGAGGATTTAACTGAAACAAATAGGTGAAGATCAAAGTTAACTATTGTCCAATAAGATCACATATCTGTACCTTACTTGGTCAACATTCACGAACACCACTCATACACAGAATTCTAAGAAACAGCAATTTGGGCTTAGACTGCCAAAGAAACAGAAAATAGAAATCTCTCTTCCCAAGCAATTAACAATCCAGATGACAATATGCAATCCACAAACAAAACAGTAATCAACAGTTTTCTGAAATAACTGCAATTCTTAACAAGTTCATTTCTATCTTCCAGCAGATGGCTGACCAAAACAGAGCTTTGTTGATGTTTTTAACAAATTTTCACAATGAATAATCACATTCAAAAGCTTTCTCTTCTCTCTGCCTACGGATAGAGAGAGTCTCTGGCACATTCTATCCACATGCACCTGACTGTGCTCCAGGAAAAGAGCTGTACTCTTTTCTGCTCTGATAACCTTCAACTCTTCCCTATTTCAAACGTTCAAATACTTCCATCTATGAAGTTCAGCCAAGTTCACAAACTATCTGGCAAAACAACAAAATACAAAGAGAGCTGGGACCTTGGCAGGGAAAGAGATGAAGGTTAAAGCTATGTTTGAATGATTCCTTCCTTTCCTCTACTGGGTTCAAAGTCTTTCTTTTAACGATTGATTCATTGAGGAAACGCCATAGCAGTGGTTCAGAACTGCGGACTCTGGCACCAGAGACGAGGTGTAAGCCCCAGCACTGCCCCTCACCCCCTCTGCGTCTCCGTGCCCTGCCTGTAAAGGGGGCCCTCCTCACTGGTTTGCTGCGAAGGCTAAAGAGGCTCATCTATCAGTGAAGCCCAGCGACTGACTCTGCTTTACCGTTGTTAATTATATTACCTTAAGTCTTATAAACTTGGAATTTAACAATTTACTTCAACAAAATCCATTATGATCAACCATTTTAGGTGTGTCCAGAAAGTAATCACAGTATATAATCTACTTTATAAACTGTGGCTTCACACAGGAAATGAATAAGATGGTTTATATGGCTGGTTCTAAGCATGGGACGCTCCGTAACTTTTCAAAGAGAAGGAAGAAGGAAGGGTTTCAGTGTCACACACAAGAAATTAATGCACCCTGAGTAAAAAGGTGACACAGTGTCACTGTATTTCCAGAAAACATTGCTTCAAGAACTGTGTACAGGACAGTTTATAAACCAGTAGAAGACTGAAAGAAGTCTGAGAGCCAAAGAATCGACGCCTTTGAACTGTGGTGCTGGAGAAGACTCTTGAGAGTCCCTTGGACTGCAAGGAGATCAAAGCAGTCCATCCTACAAGGAAATCACTCCAGAATATTTATTGGAAGGACTGATGCTGAAGCTCCAACACTCCGATGCAAACAGCCAACTCATTGAGAAGGACCCTTATGCTGAGAAAGATTGAAGGGAGGAGAAGGGGATGACAGAGGATCAACGGTGGGACGGGATCACTGGCTCAGCGGACGTGCGTTTGAGCGAGCTCAGGGGATGGCAGAGAATCGATGGTGGGAGGGGATCACCGGCTCAGCGGACGTGTGTTTGAAGACGGCGCCAGTCAGGGAAGCCTGCCATGCTGCTGTCTATGGGGTCACAAAGAGTAGAGCACAGCCCAGCAGCTGGACAACGACAAAGACCGAAAGCAGAGACGAGACGCCTGCAGAGCAGGCAGTTACTAACAGTCCAGGCAACAGTCGTGGGAGTTTAGACCACGTGGTGAACCTGGGAAGGGGAGGGGAGACAGGCCACACTGAAGAGCCTGGAGGAAAGAAGCTCCATCCTTTCTGGAGGGTGGGGTGGAAGATGAGCTTACACTGATTTCAGGGAATCACAGGGCCCAACTGAAAGCATTCCTGCAGAGCAAGGGTCTGCAAACTACTGCCCAGGGGCCAAGTCCAGCCTGTGGCTTGTTTTTATATGGCTGGTGAGCTAAGAATTACTTAGATTTTTAAAGTAAAATTTTAAAGGGTTGTAAACAATAACAAAACAGGAATATGCAACAGATGAGATTTATGGGATCTGCAAAGCTTAAATACTTCCTACCCAGCTCTCTACAGAAAAGACTCTGCCCACTTCTGCCCGTAAAGCACTATTAAGGCATATTCCAAAATAAGCTGGAACAGATGGATAATTCAGAGGTTAGAGGCTTCACAGAGTAAGTCCATGATTTCCATTTTTTCCTACTCTCTCCTCTGCTGCCTCAAGAGAAGAGTTGTTTTCTATTCCATTTACTTAAATAATCCTGAACATGCTTATGAAAGTAAAACTATGATACTGAAAGCACCCGACACTGCGAACCCCAGGCCCTCAGAGTCCACCCTGAACATCTGCGCAGCAAGGACCAGTTCTGAGCCCTTCATCCTTTTCTTGTCATCAACAATAAATACGTGTAAAATCCAAGTGATTCATGTTTAAAAAAGCTAGTACTTGAAACGGTGAAATGTAGATTAAAACGGTAACAAACTACCAACAAAAATAAATCCTTGTGGACTGAAAAGTCACTTTTTTCCAAGCTCCAAAATCAAACTAGTATATTGAGTTACCAAAAGTTCTAGGCAAGGACTTCAAACTTTCTCCTCACCTCAAGACACACACACACACACAAAGCACTCCAAATATATACGAAATATATATGTGCGTAATGTGTCTATATGACATTTCTACTTGTTCTTAAAGAAGGCTGATCACAGTCTGGGCAGAGCCACTTAGGCCCAGAATTAAAATGCTGATCTTAAATTCTTAAAGAAAACTTACCTTTCAGGAAAGCAAATTAGTTATGGTAAAAAGTCACTGTACATGTGGATAACCACCACTGAGACCCACCCGTATCAGGAAACCAAACTGAGGTCTGAAGGATGATTGGACGCATTGGAAACCAACACCCAAACCACAGGCCAACGGGCCCCAGTCTGAGAGCCCTTCAGCGGGCCCGTGGCACGCCAGGGAGGGCACGGAGCGGCAGCACTGCACGCGAGTGTGCGTGCCAGGGAGGGCACGGAGCGGCAGCACTGCACGCGAGTGTGCGTGCCAGGGAGGGCACGGAGCGGCAGCACTGCACGCGAGTGTGCGTGCCAGGGAGGGCACGGAGCGGCAGCACTGCACGCGAGTGCGTGCCAGGGAGGGCACGGAGCGGCAGCACTGCGCGCGAGTGTGCGTGCCAGGGAGGGCACGGAGCGGCAGCACTGCGCGCGAGTGTGCGTGCCAGGGAGGGCACGGAGCGGCAGCACTGCGCGCGAGTGTGCGTGCCAGGGAGGGCACGGAGCGGCAGCACGGTGCGCGAGTGTGCGTGCCAGGGAGGGCACGGAGCGGCAGCACGGTGCGCGAGTGTGCGTGCCAGGGAGGGCACGGAGCGGCAGCACGGTGCGCGAGTGTGCGTGCCAGGGAGGGCACGGAGCGGCAGCACGGTGCGCGAGTGTGCGTGCCAGGGAGGGCACGGAGCGGCAGCACGGTGCGCGAGTGTGCGTGCCAGGGAGGGCACGGAGCGGCAGCACGGTGCGCGAGTGTGCGTGCCAGGGAGGGCACGGAGCGGCAGCACGGTGCGCGAGTGTGCGTGCCACGGAGGGCACGGAGCGGCAGCACGGTGCGCGAGTGTGCGTGCCACGGAGGGCACGGAGCGGCAGCACGGTGCTGAGTGGAGCGCAGGCTCTGGGGTCTGAGGGCCAGGGCTGTGTGCTGGTTCCCTCTTTCGGTGTGAGCCTCAGTCTGTTCACTGGAAAGACAGGCTGACTGTGGTCTACATCGGGTGCCTGTCGTGTGCGGCACGGCACCCGGAACTGGGCAAGCTCTCAATCGCTGTGACCACGGTGAGCGTGTGCGTGTGCAGAGCTCCGTGTGCAGCAGACGCCGGCCATGCCTGTCGCTCGGGAGGGCTGAGCAGCAGGCTACGGGAGGCGCGGGACGCTCCGTGTGAGGAATGGCTGCGGAGGAGCAGGCGCCGGCTCCGGGTGACTCTGGCAGCCAGACGGAGACAGCTCAAACGGGCAGGCGGGCGGACAGGAGGGTGAATCAGCAGCGAGTGGCAGAACCCAGCTCTGGGCCTTCACCCGTGAGACAAGGACCCGAAAGGGAGGGCAGAGCCTCGGTCTCCCAGCAGCTGAGGAGCTGGCGGAGGGCCGGGGCAGGAGCTCAGGGTGGGAGGCGTCTGAGGCTCAGCTTCCACCCGAGAAAGGGACCCGGCAGCCACGCGGCCTGGATCTTGGTCAGGCTGGTCCCGAAACACCATGTGGAGCTAAAGCCACCGTGAGACTTTCCCAGACGGAGGCTGCTACCGCGGCAAGGGCCGGCCAGGCACTCTGCTGAGGCGCAGGAACCTCTCCTTCCCTGGGACCCAGGTCTCTTTGGAAAGGACCCGACTCCAAGCTTCACCTCCCGCGTCCGGCTCGCGTCATTCCATGAACCTGCTCCCTCCGGAAGCGCCTTGCCCAGCCCATGGCATCCTGACTCCTGCAACCTTCCCATTCTTCACTTTCCTACTTCCCTGGACTCTCCAAACGGGATCCCTTCTAATGGAAGCCCCCATCACCAAGTGCTCTAAATACGGGGCATTTCTATAAACGTGGGTGGTTTCAGCTCTGGCTTGTCAGGCTCCTCACCGCCACTCACCCCCATGACTTCAGTCTTAAATCTGACATCTCAGGGTCAGCTCAGATCTCTTTCCTGAGCTGTACACTGGTTCCTAACTGGCTGTTGGACTTCTCTTCTAGAAGACCCTCAAATATGAAATTTAAATCCAAATTAAACTCACCTTAAGTTTCTCCTCCTCCTATTTTCTCTCTGGCTTCCCCCTTGTTTCTCAAATCTAAAACCTCCCAGTTATCTTGGACACACTGGGGTTCCCCCACCCTGCCTATACCTCATTTATCAGCAGCCAAATCTCCATTCTCAGTCTCTCTAATCCACCCCTTCCTCCCTCCACTCTCCTTGCGAGCAGCTCCACTCAGGCCCTCGTCTGTCTCACCCAGATGGTGACTACTGCAATAATGTGCCTCATCCATCTTACTTTTCAGTCCAATACACCTCCTCCTTCCACCCTGCTTGCCAAGAAGAGCTCTCTAAAATGCTGATGTCACTAACTCCTCCCCTGTGAAACATCCTTTGATGATCCCTCCACACCCTCAGGATGACAGCAGCAACAAACACACCACCACCACCAGCAGGAACCACACTTACTGAGCACGTCTTCTCTTCGCTTTCCTGTGAAGCGGGTACAATCCTCAGCTCCAACTGACAGACGAGGCAGCAGGTATCAAAGGAGCCGTCCCAGGTCGCAAAGCAGATTAGCAGGTGGCAAGGCCAGGATCCAACGCAGAGCCATGCTCTGAGCCACTACACAGTAACTGCCTCACCTGGACCCCCAGCACACAGAGGAAAGCTCCTTCACCTCTGCTGGCTCCTCTCTGCATGTTCGATTTTAGCCATCCACCCCTCTGGTCACACCAGAACCACCAGCGGTGCCCCCAAACACCCCAAAACACACTCACATCTCACAGATGCCCCTCTGCTTGGAACGTTCCTCCTGACCTCCTACGCAGGTTAACCCTTCTTCTCCTCTTACAAAACTCAGTCAAGACATCTGCTCGAAACTGCTCTGCAGGACCGAGGCTATCTCACTCCTCTCCGCATCACAGGACTTGATGAATGAACGGACTTTGCCGTCAGCGCCGCATAGCAGCCAGATGCTGGTATCTCCATGTTAAAGAGGAAGGCTTCCCAAGTGCACCTGGCTCCTTATCGGCACTGCTGAGTGTTAGAAGGCTGCTGCAAAGTGTGTGGAGGTGAGTTTCTTAGCACATAAAATCCCACCAGTTAATTCATTAAATCATTTTTTCAGAACTGATTTTTCTTTGCAAACAGCTTAGTGACTTGCAGATCATGACAAGTACCCCCTTGTAATCTGCCTTCAATGGATAAATCTTACACAAAGTTTCTAATGGAATGGCGCTCTCATCTCTATTTCAGTGGGTAGATTTTATTCTTAACTGCAAGGGAATTTCTTTGTGTGATATTTATAAAGCATCAAATTTAGGGGAAAACCCACACTTTCAAAAGAGAGGTAAGGAAAGGGGAGATTTAAAAGAAGAGCTTTACTGGATTGTTGAATTATTTAAAAAAAAAAAAAAAGAAAACCAACAAAAACTCAAACTCAGAGCTTAATAATACAAGAGAAGCCTGCCTTTAAAGCTGTTCATCAGCGGCGCTCCTCTGCATTCGACCTGGGGAAGCCCATGTTCAGGCAAGCGCCAGAAGCCCACTGACACAGGCGAAGAGGGGAGCTCCCAGACGGCGAGGACGCGGCACCGCCACGGCTGGGCCCCGGGCTCGAGCCTGGGCCAGGAAACGAGGACGACGCAAGCCGCACAGAGCGAGGCAAAAAAAAAAGGTAAAGGGAAGGTTAGAAGACACTGAGAAGAGAGAAAAAGCAATCTTTTAGACAGAAGGGGGCAGGAAAATCAGAATTTATTTTCCCAAGAAAAAGAAGACGACGCCATTTAAAACAATTACGGAAAGTCATTTACTCTGAAAGGACACTAGCAATAAAATCAACTATTTCATCTTGGGGAGCGTGGCGCACAGATACGACAGCGAAGCACAGTCGCATACTAACACTGGAAATACTCTCCAGAGAGTCAAGAAGCCAACCTGAGAATGCACTTTCTTCCTAAACTGCCTTTAGGCCCCAGCACCTTGAAAGGCAGGAAACTTGCCAAGCCCACAAGTGAAACCTAGCCAGTACTCTACACTGCCTCTGACCTCAGTTTCCTATTTCTAAAGCCTTCACTTGAAATCCGGTGCCAGCATGGAAAGACAGGTTTGATGTCATCACTGTGAAGAGAAAGATGAGTGCTCAAGGTTGTAATACAGGAATCTTCCCCTGGCCTGTAGGAATCCAGGCTGATCACACTCCACCTGGAAAAAGGGATTTTCATCATTTCTTTATTCATCAACAGAAAAAGTGTCTCACTGCAGGAAAAGGTAATGTGCTCATTAATATGCAGGGTAGTGATATTTTAAAATGCTATCAAACCAAGTCCCTGAATGTCTGACGTCTCTCACATCCTTTCACTTATCTATTTGGATTCCTAACCATTCATGAGAATATCTGCAGTTACTAATTATCCATTTCAATACAAAGCAACCTTTTCAATAAAAAGTCTTAACCAGTCACTTCAGTTAATAGTCATCCCTTATTCCCCTCTTAAAAATCCTGCCTCCCAAACAGTTTCAGTCATGTAAGGTGTGCTATCTTGCTTCCGTAACGGAACTTCACAGTACTTGGCTCATTTAGAACATTTGCCCGAACACCACGGAAATAGCGCAGCAAGAGCATCCAGCCATGGACCAGAGCCCTGCCTAACTGCTGATGGGACACTGGCTCCCGCTCTGCAGCCCAGATGAAGGCACCTGTGCAGGAGCGGGCAGGGCCAGAGACGCGGTCGGGGACTCCACTGTGGACTGACGCTCTTCATTCAAGCTTCTTTAAAAATTACATAAAATGAATATGATGGAGCAGCATGGAGATTTTACGTTAACATTTCGAGAGAAAACCTGAGGTTTAAGGGCCGAGTCAGGCTGGCCTGCCCTCCGCTTCTCTTCCTACTCAAGTGCGTGAGCAGGCTTAATGACTGACATTTTACTTACAAGCAAAAACGATGTAACTACACCAAATTTGTTTCAAGCAAATCCAATCATCCCACAAAACTCCAAAGAAGTACAAACCAACCAATAATTACTAAGCACTCGCCAAGGCAACAATGAAAGCAAGCCGGTCTCCGCCTGTCTGGGGAACAGCTGCAAGAGCCTCTGGGGCCCGCAGTCTTCGGCTGCTTTCTCGACTCTGCCCTTGGGCGTAGGGCTCTCCCCGCTGCACCCCAGCTGCCGGCCCCACTTCGGCAGTAGTATCCCAGACTCCCGGGGGTGAGACCTGGGCCTCCTGCACCGCGCATCCGCCCCCTCCGCACCCCACAACCCAGCAGAGTTGGTCCCTGCCCACCAGCCCCCTTCGCTCTTTCGCTCACAACTCCAACTCCGGCCACAGCTAACTGCCTCCTCCCCCGCCCTCCCGCCCGCGCCTCGTGCTCCATGTGACCCCACCACCGGAGGAGCGGGGGAGGGGCCCTCTTCCCGGCCCACTTACAGCTGGTGACTTTCTCTGGAACATTCCAAATCCACAGAATAGTTTTAACACGAATACCTTGGCTTCCTAAACCTAGGGACCATGAGCTCTGTTCCAGATTACCAAGCTTTTATACATGTTCAAGAATTTATCCTTTTGGCAATAAGTTTTATTCCAATACTTCTGAATATACCACAACTTGCCCTGCCTTGTCAAAATTCAAATAAAGGCAGAATACTTTCTTTTGATTGCCTTGAGTCATCATTATTAAAGGATATGTAACAGTATAATAAACGATATTCATGAAAATGTCCTCGGGGAGTTCTGAGGCTGACGGGCTCCCACCTTATGACTGCCGCTTCTGCCAAGCCCCAGGGCTTGCACTTAAACTCTCCAGTGTCTATCCAGGCTCTTCAGTGGCCTTCTACTAGCTCCTGGCTCAAAGCTGTATCTGCAGTTGATACCACTGCCTGATAACCACAACAGTGAGAGGGGCCTACAGCTTTCTTCTTTCTTCTTTGAGATGTACTTGATGCTTGAGATGTATATTCAGATTATTCATAAAGTGTTCAGCTCAGTTATGTTTGAGTCTTTGCGACCCTGTGGACTGCAGCACGCCGGGCCTCCTGGTCCAACAGCAACTCCTGCAGGCTACCCAAACTCATGTCTACTGAGTCGGTGATGCCGTCCAACCATCTCATCCTCCGCCGTTCCCTTCTCTTCCCGCCCTCAATCTTTCCCACCGTCAAGGTCTTTTCCAATGAGTAAGTTCTCCGCATCAGATGGCCAAAGTATTAGTGTTCCAGCTTCAGCATCAGCCCTTCCAATGAATATTTAGGACTGATTTCATTTAGGATGAACTACTAGTTGGATCTCCTTGCAGTCCAAGGGACTTTCAAGAGTCTTCTCCAACACCACAGTTCAAAATCATCAATTATTTGTTGCTCAGCTTTCGTTATAGTTCAACTCTCACATCCAAACATGACCACTGGAAAAACCATAGCCTTGACTAGTCAGACCTTTGTTGGCAAAGTAATGTCTCTGCTTTTTGATATGCTATCTAGGTTGGTCATAACTTTCCTTCCAAGGAGTAAGCATCTTTTAATTTCATGGCTGCAGTCACCATCTGCAGTGATTTTGAAGCTCAAAAATAAAGTCTGCCACCGTTTCTCCATCCATTTGCCATAAAGTGATGGGACCAGATTCCACACTTAGTTTTCTAACTGTTGAGCTTTAAGCCAACTTTCACACTTTCACTTTCATCAAGAGGCTCTTTAGTTCTTCTTCACTTTCTGCCATAAGGGTAGTGTCATCTGCATATCTGAGGTGATTGATATTTCTCCTGGCAATCTTGATTCCAGCTTGTGTTTCTTCCAGTCCAGCGTTTCTCATGAAGTACTCTGCATAGAAGTTAAATAAGCAGGCTGACAATACACAGCCTTGACGTACTCCTTTTCCTATTTGGAACCAGTCTGTTGTTCCACGTCCAGTTCTAACTGTTGCTTCCTGACCTACATACAGATTTCTCAAGAGGCAGGTCAGGTGGTCTGGTATTCCCATCTCTTTCAGAATTTTCCACAGTTTGTGATCCACACAGTCAAAGGCTTTGGCATAGTCAATAAAGCAGAAAGAAATGTTTTTCTGGAACTCTCTTGCTTTTTCCATGATCCAGTGGATGTTGGCAATTTGATCTCTGGTTCCTCTGCCTTTTCTAAAACCAGCTTGAACATCAGGGAGTTCATGGTTCACGTATTGCTGAAGCCTGGCTTGCAGAATTTTGAGTGTTACTTTACTAGCATGTGACATGAGTACAATTGTGCGGTAGTTTGAGCATTCTTTGGCATTGCCTTTCTTTGGGATTGGAATGAAAACTGACCTTTTTCAGTCCTGTGGCTACTGCTGAGTTTTCCAAATTTGCTGGCATATTGAGTGCAGCACTTTCACAGCATCACCTTTCCGGATTTGAAACAGCTCTATTGGAATTCCATCACCTCCTCTAGCTTTGTTCGTAGTGATGCTTGTTAAGGCCCACTTGACTTCACATTCCAGGATGTCTGGCTCTAGATGAGTGATCACACCATCGTGATTATCTGGGTCATGAAGATCTTTTTGTACCGTTCTTCTGTGTATTCTTGCCATCTCTTCTTAATATCTTCTGCTTCTGTTAGATCCATACCATTTCTGTCCTTTATTGGGTCCATCTTTGCATGAAATGTTCCCTTGGTATCTCTAATTTTCTTGACGAGATCTCTAGTCTTTCCAATTCTGTTGTTTTCCTCTATTTCTTTGCATTGATCTCTGAGGAAGCCTTTCTTATCTCTGCTTGCTATGCTCTGGAACTCTGCATTCAAATGGATATATTTTTCCTCTTCTTTGCTTTTAGCTTCTCTTCTTTTCACAGCTATTTGTAAGGATTCCTCAAACAGCCATTTTGCTTTTTTGCATTTCTTCTCCATGGGGATGGTCTTGATCCCTGTCTCCTGTACAATGTCATGAACCTCTGTCCATAGGTCATCAGGCACTCTATCAGATCTAGTCCCTTAAATCTATTTCTCATTTCCACTGTATAATCGTAAGAGATTTGATTCAGGTCATACCTGAATGGTCTAGTGGTTTTCCCTACTTTCCTTAATTTAAGTCTGAATGTGGCAATAAGGAGTTCATGATCTGAGCCACAGTCAGCTCCTGGTCTTGTTTTTGTTGACTGTATAGAGCTTCTCCGTCTTCAGCTGCAAAGAATATAATGAATCTGATTTCGGTGTTGACCATCTGGTGATGTCCATGTGTAGAGTCTTCTCTTGTGTTGCTGGAAGAGGGTGTTTGCTATGATCAGTGAGTTCTCTTGGCAAAACTCTGTTAGCCTTGCCCTGCTTCACTCTGTCCTCCAAGGCCGAACTTGCCATAACTCCAGGTGTCTCTTGACTTCCTGCTTTTGCACTCCAGTCCCCTAGAATGAGAAGGACGTCTTTGGGGGTGTTATTTCTGTGAGTTCTTCACAGAGCCGTTCAACTTCAGCGTCTTCAGTGTTACGGGTCAGGACACAGAGTTGGATTACTATGATACTGAATAAAACAAAGTGTTATCTTGCCAAATTCTTCGAAAATCTGTGAAGGCAGTGACTGTATATGCAATCTATGTTTCCTATTATTCCTATATACTGTTTTATCATCAAATTACTAGCCTCACACAGAATTTATTTTAAAATTAGCTGAGAAATAAGTGTTCTTATGAGCTTCCCAGGTGGTGCTAAAGGTAAAGGACCCATCTGCCAATGTTCGTAGACAGGAGACGCGGGTTCGATCCCTGGGTCCGGAAGATCCTCCGGGAGGAGGGCATGGCTACCCACTCCACTATTCTTGCCTGAAGAACCCCATGGACAGAGGAGCCTGGTGGGCTACAAGTCCATGGGGTCAGACAGAGCTGGACACGAAGGAAGCAAATAAGCATACATACTTCACATAGGAACACGACCACAGTAAAGGACTCATGCAGCGTCTAAAGTGGAGAAAAAGGATCTTCACGACCCAGATAATCACGATGGTGTGATCACTTATCTAGAGCCAGACATCCTGGAATGTGAAGTCAAGTGGGCCTTAGAAACCATCACTACAAACAAAGCTAGTGGAGGTGATGGAATTCCAGTTGAGCTATTTCAAATCCTGAAAGGTGATGCTGTGAAAGTGCTGCACTCAATATGCCAGCAAATTTGGAAAACTCAGCAGTGGCCACAGGACGGAAAAAGGTCAGTTTTCATTCCAATCCCAAAGAAAGGCAATACCAAAGAATGCTCAAACTACTGCACAGTTGCACTCATCTCACATGCCAGTAAAGTAACGCTCAAAATTCTGCAAGCCAGGCTTCAGCAATACGTGAACCATGAACTCCTGATGTTCAAGCTGGTTTTAGAAAAGGCAGAGGAACCAGAGATCAAATTGCCAACATCCACTGGATCATGGAAAAAGCAAGAGAGTTCCAGAAAAACATCTCTTTCTGCTTTATTGACTATGCCAAAGCCTTTGACTGTGTGGATCACAAACTGTGGAAAATTCTGAAAGAGATGGGAATACCAGACCACGTGACCTGCCTCTTGAGAAATCTGTATGTAGGTCAGGAAGCAACAGTTAGAACTGGACGTGGAACAACAGACTGGTTCCAAATAGGAAAAGGAGTACGTCAAGACTGTGTATTGTCACCCTGCTTATTTAACTTCTATGCAGAGTACTTCATGAGAAACGCTGGACTGGAGGAAACATAAGCTGGAATCAAGATTGCCGGGAGAAATATCAATCACCTCAGATATGCAGATGACACTACCCTTATGGCAGAAAGTGAAGAGGAGCTAAAAAGCCTCTTGATGAAAGTGAAAGAGGAGAGCGAAAAAGTTGGCTTAAAGCTCAACATTCAGAAAACAAAGATCATGGCATCTGGTCCCAACACTTCATGGGAAATAGATGGGGAAACAGTGGAAACAGTGTCAGACTTTATTTTTGGGCTCCAAAATCAATGCAGATGGTGATTGCACCATGAAATTAAACGACGCTTACTCCTTTGAAGGAAAGTTATGACCAACCTAGATAGCATATTCAAAAGCAGAAACATTACTTTGCCAACTAAGGTCTGTCTAGTCAAGGCTATGGTTTTTCCAGTGGTCATGTATGGATGTGAGAGTTGGACTGTGAAGAAGGCTGAGCACCGAAGAATGGATGCTTTTGAACTGTGGTGTTGGAGAAGACTCTTGAGAGTCCCTTGGAGTGCAAGGAGATCCAACCAGTCCATTCTGAAGGAGATCAGCCCTGGGATTTCTTTGGAAGGAATGATGCTAAAGCTGAAACTCCAGTACTTTGGCCACCTCATGAGAAGAGTTGACTCACTGGAAAAGACTCTGATGCTGGGAGGGACTGGGGCAAGAGGAGAAGGGGATGACAGAGGATGAGATGGCTGGATGGCATCACGGACTCGATGGACGTGAATCTGAGTGAACTCTGGGAGTTGGTGATGGACAGGGAGGCCTGGCGTGCTGCGATTCATGGGGTCGCAAAGAGTCGGACACGGCTGAGCAACTAACTGAACTGAAAGTGGAGAAAAAGCCAGAGAATTTAAGTTGTTGTTATGAAGCATTAAAGATTTGTATGGTTAGTTCTCTTATGTGTAGGGGGGGGTGTGTATGCACTATATATAAAGATAACTGGTCTCAAGGGGAGCTGGGAACTATTTACCTTCATGAATCAGAATTTCTGCAGCCACAGAAAAAAGCTACCTTCCAAACGGACATCAGGGATTGGTGGCATGAAAAACACCAGCCGGATGGCAGGGCTGTGATACCTGGCGCCTAGACAGCAGAGGTGCGGAAGGCCTGGTGTTGAGCAAGGGGGCACTACCAAGGAAGGAGGGTCGGCCCCCACTGGCCCAGGCCTTCGGTCCTGCCCTGCAACCTAAAAACACCTACAGCATTCGGCCAAAGTTCAGGATTTTACAAAATCTGAAACACACTTGTGTGCTGCTGCTGCTAAGTCGCTTCAGTCGTGTCCGACTCTGTGCGACCCCATAGACGGCAGCCCACCAGGCTCCCGCGTCCCTGGGATTCTCCAGGCAAGAACACTGGAGTGGGCTGCCATTTCCTTCTCCAATGCATGAAAGTGAAAAGTGAAAGTGAAGTCACTCAGTCGTGTCTGACTCCTAGCGACCCCGTGGACTGCAGCCCACCAGGCTCCCCGTCCGTGGGGTTTGCCAGGCAAGAGTGCTGGGGTGGGTGCCATTGCCCTCTCCGACACTTGTGTGCTAGGTTCTTAAAAACAAAAGCACTGTTTGGCTGTCTCTCAAAAATAACTAAAATTACTATTTGACTGGCATATAGCTACATATACATACAAAAAAACCATCTCAGATTTTTCAAGCAATGAATGTCTCAAGATAGCAATGTTTCTCGAGAATATGAAATGTTCACCAAGAATGTTTGTTTCTATGAAAACGAAAAGTCTTGCACATACTCACCAGTGCTCAAGGAAAGAAACCACCCAGTGCAGCTCAGGCTCCTAAAGTATGATTCAGTCAGCCCTCCTCTCCCACATTCCCACGTGTTCACCTGACACGGAGTCAGAGCCGCCCTCCCGGGCTGGTTTACTGCCCTGACACAAGCCTTGATGCGGGTTTGTTTAATTCAGTTTTACGGGCTTCTCTGCCACCACGACGACATCTCCCATGGTGGGAAATAAAGCTAGCATCCCAATGGCAGGTTGAAGCTGGTTCTTCACTCTCTCCTGATTTCCTAACACCAAGTTGGAAGGCCTAGAAAAACTGGTTCCCTTTGCATAACACAGAAACAGACCTAAGAATATAAATGGGAAAAAGAATATAAGATATAAGAAGTTTCTGCATACAATTAAGCAAGCTAACAAAGGAAACAATGGAATGTAAATTCTGGATACTCCCCACAAAATCATTCTTTATGTGAGTTTTAGGAAGCTTGGGCCAAAATTAGTGTTAGTTTGCACTCTGTGAACACGTATAACTAATGCCTGCAAGAGAAAACGACAGGAAGGAGAGAATGGGTGGGGGTGGCCAAGATATTCTCAGAGTTTACTTGCCTACAGTCCACATAAAAATAATTGGAGTTAACCATATTTCAAAAATCTAGAGCAATTTGCTAAGGAAAAAAAAAAAGAAAGAAAGAAAAAGGAGAAAAAGACATCCTGAGTAAATCATCTTTTCTTCGGAATCCAGAGTATCTTTTCACATAAATCTGCCTGTTTTCGGTTTATTCATCCAATATCAAAAGCAGAAGCTGTGCCTTATCAAGACTTGCTATGGTGATTTTAAACTCAAGATTGGTGTTTTTAAACATAAGATATAGCAAGCTTTAACTACAATTTATGGTGACACACCCCAGTAGACTGAATGAGAATAGCCCTAGGTTTAATTTTAAAAAAAAAACAAAAGCTCACTTCTCCATCTGCTTGTGAAGGCCCACTTGAACCACATAAAATGATGCTGTGTTATAAAAAGCATACAGAAGGGAAAGCTTTTCCCTTTTCTCCAGAAGGCACAACTCCAGGACGAAGCGAGAAGGACAGGGGCAGACTGCGCACGGGGTGGGGGCCCCCAGGGAGGCCAGCGGCTGCAGGTGGGCCGCGGGCGGCTGGACAGCGGCCCCCGCCCCAGTTCCTGCCTCACTGCCTCCCACAGCCCTGGCATCCAGCTCTACAGAAAGAGCAAGGGCAGCCAAACGTGGACGCCCGGGCAGCGAGACCGTCTCTCAGAAACGCCGCCCGGTGGGGGGGGGGGGGGGGCGACTCTGCAACAAGTGATCCAAAGCGGTTCAGAGAAAACACCCAAAAAAGGGCCCCCAGCTGAGCCCAGGAGGCCACAGCCTCAGAGCGACCGAGCGCGCTACCGGCCCAAGCGCCTCAGAGAGAAACCACCAGAACAGCCCAGCCGGCCAGAGCCCAGGTGCAGCCCTGTGAGGGAGGCGCCCGACGGATGCTCTGCCCCAGGGCCGTGAAACTCGAGCACTCTCCCCGAGCCGAGGCGCTAGAGGAAGACGCTGAACACGGGCAACACTCTTGACCAGGCTCCTCTCAACCCGCCCACCAGCCAGACGCAGCCCGCAGCCCGCAGCCCGCAGCCCACAGCCCGCAGCGAGACGCGCCGCTCGCGCCCGCACCGCGCGCGGCCCCCACAGCGCCCGAGCTGCCCCTCCGGGAGGGCGGCTCCCACCAGCCCTGGGAGGCCAGCTGAATCTGCAGCAACACTACCTTTCATGGAAACAGAGGGCTGTAACTATGAAAGGGAAAGTTACTTCCACAGCAACTAAACTGAGGGCCTTCCCCGAGCGGTCCAGAGACCAGGAGTCCGCCTTCCGGCGCAGGGGCTGCAGGTCCCACCTCTGGTCGGGGAGCTAAGATCCCACCTGCCGGGCGGCAGCTGAGCCTGCGAGCCGCAACTGGAGAAAGCTGTGCACCAGACATGACACAGCCTAATAAACTGAGACAACAGACAAACATGTGCCACAAACACACGCACATGCACGCACACGCACACACATGCACGCACACGCTAGCGTGGCTTCCCTTGTGGCTCAGCTGGTAAAGAATCCGCCTGCAACGCAGCAGACCTGGGTTCGATCCGTGGGTCAGGACGCTCCCCTGGAGAAGGGACAGGCCACCCACTCCAGCATTCTGGAGAATTTCATGCACTGTATAGACCACGGGGTCTCTCAAAGAGTCGGACATGACTGAGCGACTTTCACTTCACTTCACATATAACTAAACTGAACGCTTTGGAGAAACCCAATACAGTGCATCAATCAACAAAATAATATGAAAGAAGGTTTGTGGAGAAACTGGAACGAGAGGGACACTGATGAAGTTGCGCCCCTGGCCCTGAGGCGAGAGCGAGACCAGCTGGTTGTTACTGGTTCAGCTCTTGGAACGGCCACTCAGCCTAGGAGTGGTGCCCGAGGAACTCTCTCTGCTCCTCTCAGACCCCTTCTTCATGACGACGCTTCAGAGGTGTCTCACCGCCAGGCCTCCACACAAAGTCCAGGATAAGCAAAGTACAAAAAATTACCTGAAACCCACCTATGCTCTGCTTTGACCACCTTCTTCAATCAACTGACTAAATGCTAGTCCCAACCTTATGAAACAAACACAAACTGTTCAAAGGCACAAAAATGAAATGCCATCACCTGTTTGAGCCAAGTGGCAGGTGTGCCGCTCCCAGAGGCGGCCGTCTAGCAGGCCCAGGCAGAACAGACCCTCAGCTCCAGCTTCCCGAGCTAGCCCCGCCACACGCAGCTGCTGCTTAGGGCAACGCTGTCAGGCACTCCTAAATAAGTGTGGGTGTGGGAAAGTCAACCTTTTATTCCTCTGCTTTGTAAACTGCATCATTAAATTATAGATGCTGGTCTTCTTCTTAGTACTGATCAAGAGACCCATATATTTAGATGAAAAGTCTGTGGCAAAACGAGAGGACGAAAGCTCATGGGAGCAGTTATTCTTTTTTAAAATATTGTGATAAAAGGCACAACAAAAAATTTACCAACTTCACCATTTTTTCCCAACTTCACCATTTTATTTCATTTTTATTGAATGATAACCGTTTTCTGTCAAGCCTCAGCGTGAATCAGCCACAGGCACACACACATCCCCTCCCTCTTAAGCTTCCCTCCCCGCTCCGGCCCCATCCCACCCCTCTGGGTTGATACAGAGCCCCGTTTGAGTCTCCTGAGCCACACAGCACAGCCCCGCTGCCTATCTGTCTTACACACGGACGTGTGAGCGTCCAAGTGACTCTCCACGCATCTCCCCTCTCCTCCCCTCGCCCACGGCTGCAACTGTCCTCCACGCCTGTCTCTCCACTGCTGCCCTGGAAGTAAACTCTTCAGTACCATTTTTCTAGACTCCTTATATATCATTAGAGTGCGATAGTTATCTTTCTCTTTCTGCTCTTCACTCTGTATAATAGGTTCTAGGTTCATCCACGGCATTAGAACTGACTCAAAGGTGTTTCTTTCTATGGCTGAGTAATCTTCCACTGTGTATATGCACCACAACATCTTTATCCACTCATCTGTCCATGGACATCTAGGTTGCTTCCATGTTCTAGCTACGGTAAACAGTGCTGCGTGAACAATGGGACACGTGTTTCTTCAATTTTGCTTTCCTCAGGGTGTATGCCTAGGAGTGGAATTGCTAGGTCATGTGGTGGTTTTACTCCTAGTTTGTAAGGAATCTCCATACCCTCTTTCCCAATGGCTGCATCAATTTACGTTCCCACCAAGTTCACCATTTCCCAGTGTACAGGTCTGTGACACTGAGTAGGTTCGCACCGTTGGGCAAGCATCGCCACCATGTACCCGCAGGACTTTCTCATCCCGAACTAATACCTTGCGTCCTTTCCACACTAATTCTCCACTCTCCCCTCCTCCCAGCCCGGGGAACCATCACTCTACTCTCTAGAGTAGAGTGAATTCGACAACCTGACACCTCTAGGTACACGCTCGTATAAACAGAAGCATACAGGGTCTGTCCTCTGTAGCCCGCGCGCTGACCGACTGTCACGTCCTCAGGGCTCCTCTGTGCTGGGGTGGGGGGGCGGGTCAGAGTTTCCTCCCTCCTTAAGGCCGAAACGGGCTTCTCTGGTGGCTCAGACAGCAAAGGATCAGCCTGCACCACGGGAGACTTGGATTCGATTCCCTGGGCGGGAAGATCTCCTGGAGGAGAGCATGACAACCCACTCCAGTATTCTTGCCTGGAGAATCCCATGGACAGAGGGGCCTGATGGGCTGCAGTCCAGGGGGTCGCAAACTTGAATACGACTGAGCGACTAAACACAGGCACACACAAGGCTGGAACACACTGTTCACCACCTGTCAGTGGACACTGGGCGCTTCTGCCTTCTGACTGCGGGGAACAATCTCTCATGAGCACGGGCTTATAACCGCATCCTCCAGATCCTGCTCTCAGTTCTTTCAGGGTATACGTATGCTCAGAAGTGGAGCTGCTGTATTATAAGGTGATTTTTATATTTTTAGTAATGAACATGTTATTTTCCATAGCAAATGCACCATTTTATTCATATATTCTCATGAACAGCACCGGAGAAGGCAATGGCACCCACTCCAGCACTCTTGCCTGGAAAATCTCACGGACAGAGGAGCCCGGTGGGCTGCAGTCCATGGGGTCACTAAGAGTTGGACACGACTGAGCGACTTCCCTTTCACTTTTCACTCTCATGCATTGGAGAAGGAAATGGCAACCCCACTCCAGTGTTCTTGCCTGGAGAAGCCCAGGGATGGGGGACCCTGGTGGGCCGCAGTCTGTGGGGTCGCACGCAGTTGGACACGACTGAAGCGACTTAGCAGCAGCAGCATCAACAGCACACATGGGTTCCAATTTCTCCACATCCTCATCAACAGTCCTCAAAATACAGATAAAATTCAACTCACTCACCTAGTTTTTGAGACTCACCACTCTTGCCATTCCAAATGAAGGCATGGTTTTCTCATCTCGAAAACAGAGATGCTGGACAGCACACTCCTTTCTACTGGAAGCTCCAGCAAGGTCCAGGGAAAAGACACGGTAGAAACTTGGGGGAAAGCACCGTGTACAGCTGACAATGAAGGCGTGTCGGCACTCAGCGGGAAGGTTTTAGGCTCGGCGCCTTCTGCCCATAAGCAAGTGTTTTCACCTCATACACCACTTACATCTATATTAATGTCATTTTCCGCTCCAAAAAGTGATACTACATACCTTAATAAACAGGATTAAATTTTACTATCTAGCTAGGTCAGTCTTGCTCAACACCACCTCTAAAAGTCACATTACTAAGTTAGAAAGCAGCATTATTTTATCCAACTCAGCCCCCAAGTACTGCTCTTGATTTCTGCTTCTGCTCTAACAAAGAGAGCAACTGCTTTGCCCCTATAAAGACTACTGCCTCTTTTTTCTGGATGATGTTGAATATTGTTTGTACACTGTACATGTAATTAAATTGTGCAAACTATTGTTTAATGCCACCAAACTGAGGAACACAGTGGGAATCTTAACACCGCTTCAGCTTCTGTCCAAATCCTCTCGGTCCTTCTGATGATGGTTAGAAGAGCCTTAAACAGCTCTTTCTCTGGAGACCGCGCCATCAGCCGGGTGGCCGCTGCACCGGGGCTGCTTCAGGCGGAAGAGCTACATGTCGGAGCTGCAATCACGGGCTTTCTCTCCCTCCCCGCCATCCAGACACTGTGTTTAGTGAGCAATATAAACAATACGTCAATTAGAGTCCTTTAAAATTGAGACTCAGAGAAACATGCCAATTATCTGGTTTTCCATGTTTCAGAACAACATAATTTTGGAGCTGTGATTTATTTGCTTAAGTTATAAATAATGAGTTTTCAAATTATTCTCCCCTCCTCTAGCACTTAGGTCATATTAAGCTTTTTTCCGCAAGTATATATATATTTTCTGACTTCATGACTCATTTTGTCCTGAGCAGACCATGCTTCAGTTTCTTGATGATGGCAAACTACGTCAAAAAAGAAGCCACAGTTACTCAAGTGCAAAAAGAGATTCCTGTAATCTGCTGCTGATTTAAGCGTCAGTGAGAGTGGATTTGTGCCCTGATCCGATTCACTGAGAAAGTCGCATGAGGACCCAGTGAGACGACAGGGGACCGCAGACCCAGCGCCTGGCGCCCGCTGCCTGCTCCTCCGCCGCTCGGTCCAGCGCGGCTCCCCGCGCCGCAGGCGTCTCTGTCCCCGGGCCTCCGCAGCAGGAGCCGGAGCGCGCTGCCGCTTCCTTCCCCGACAGAAGCAGGCTCGGGCCCACTCTCGAAGCCGGGAGAGGGCCCAGCGCCCGCTGCCCTCTCCCCAGCACACAGGCACGCTGGCGGCTTCGGCGGCCTCCGCGCTCGCGCCCGCTCACTCCCGCGCGGGGCGGCCGGCGCCGCGGCGCAGAGGGCGGGCTTTCCCCCCTACGGACGGGGGTGCGGGCGACCTCCCGCGGGCCACCAGTCCCCGCCCTCATTTTAGGGCAGGAACCGGAGTCAGGACCTGTCCCGCCTTCCTTCTCAACACTGGCTGGGGGGACGCCAGTCGCAGGAGAAGCCTCTGTTCCCCCGCTGGGAGGGCGCTTCGGCAGGTCTCCGGACCGTGAAACTGCCGACACCTGGGCTGAGTCCTCCCGAGGTGCCACCCTGTGGGTGACGGGCACTCGGCTGTCCGTGACCAGAGAGGTCAGGAACGACGCCCTAGCGCGACAGCCGAACACGCCCCGGGAGGCAAACGGCCCCCACGCGCCGGCCCGGTGCTCCCGCGGGCTCAGACGCCGGGCAGCCACGGGCCCGCCGCCCCCGGGGACTCGGCGCTGACGGCGGGCGGGCAGGGGGCCCCTCCTCGCCCTGGACAGCCGTCTTGTCATCCTCAGGCCCTTGGATGAGAAATCGGATCTAGATCCTGCCGAGTATGAGTTTGCTAAACACATAAGCATCCCCTTTCCGGGACTGTCATGCTGCGGCCACTCCTTTCACCCTGTATGAAAGACACTTCAATTAGCTTAAGATACAACTGGTAGCTGCTTTAAAGTGGGGCGGGGGGAGGAGAAAGGGCAAAGAAAAGCTTTTCTGCAAGGCCTCAAGTGTCCCCCGATAACGGTGGCATTCATGCACCAGGACAGATATCCATCTCGCGGTGCAGCACCCTGGCCCTGCCGCAAAGCCCGTGACAATGCAGCATTCAGCTGAAGGCTTCCGAGGAGGGGCAGCGAGGCCGAGCAACTACTCAGCTGACTCACCTCACCTTTAATTTTTTTTAAACTCCAAAAACAAATATTTTAATGCATCAAGTTTTATTTAGCATGGGCACCGTTTCCATCTTCCGGCAAGAACGATGTTTTATTGGTCCCTAAACTATTTAAGAAAGTCTCATAAACTTTCACCAAAGCTATTAACTTATGAAAGCTGAAATCAACCCAAACCATGGTAAGTGCTCAAAATGTTATAAAAGCAAATAAATTCATTTTACTCCAACACAAACTGATGCCAAAAAAACAAAACAGTGCTCTGCTCCAAAAACATCTGATCTTAATCATCAAAAACTACACTGCTCTTTGCTATACAATCTCCAGCACTGAAAATAATTATCCTTGTTACTTTTTCTACCCTTGGCTGCATCTTACTCAGGGATAGATAGATATGACAGTCAGGGAAGAATGGGGTAAGAATCACATCTATTACTGCAATCATCCTTGTAAATCATTTGTAAATTCTTTGACATATACAAATGCAATGTTTATCCAAAACATGGAGAACATATGTATACATGGCTGAATTCCTGTAAGTCAGATTTGCATATGACCTGTCTACACTATAAGGAAACAGTTCTGAGCAAGAATTCGTGAAGGCAGGGGGAGCTCTATTGCGCATCACTCAATCCTTCGCACTGTGAAGGCGTGGCGCTCAGTGTCGTATGGACATGGCTACAGAAAGTGGCATCTTTTAAGACAATGCTGTCGCTATTGTTCAGCTGCTGAATCAAGTCTGACTCTGCGTCCTCATGGACTGAAGGACACCAGGCTCCTCTGTCCTTCTTCACTATCTTGTGGAGCTCGCTCAAATTCATGTCCACTGAGGTGGTGATGCCATCCAGCCATCTCATCCTCTGCTGACCCTTTCTCCTTTTGCCTTCAATCTTTCCCAGCATCAGGGTCTTTTCCAGTGAGTCAGCTCTTCGCATCAGGTGGCCAAAGTACTGGAGCTTCAGCCTCAGCATCAGTCCTTCCAGTGAATATTCAGGGTTGATTTCCTTTATACTGTGCCCTGATCCTGAAGCACTGTACCAATATTTAACTATCCCAACTCAAGCAAGGAAAACTGCTATGCCTTGTTCCTTACATCCATTGTATATTTTTTGTAATCATGTAAATAAATGGTAGTCAAGCTGATGCTTCGGTTCTTTCTACACACACTTGCAAATGCAAGCACGTGAATTAGATTAGCATTAGCACACTGAAAAGGAAATAGGCAGCAAAGTGGTGGTGTAAATGTGCAACAAAGACAAACCCCTTCTGTTTCTGAGAAGCATGAAATTATGCGCGTGGCGGACGGCACAGCATCACAATAGGCCTTGGGACAACAGAGACTTCATGGGCACATCCAGAAGCAACGCAGAGCAACGACGAAGAGCCACGGAGCCCTCACACCACCACCAGGCACCACCTGTGACGGGAGCGACTGGCACTTTCTCACCAGACATCCCTTACTGGCCAAGACAGCTTCTTAGGGGATTCTCCACCCAATCAACAGAAATCACAGTTGCAAAGCTCTCCAATGTACCCCAAACCAGCTAAACTCCAGTGGCTGTAGGTGCTTTTGAAGAGGACGAACAGCAAGGCCATGCTCTGTCCTCCGGGCTGAGTGTCCACTGAGCACCCAGCATGAAACCTGGAGCTTCAGGTGCACAGGAAAAGCATGCTCTGAATCCAGTAAAATTAAGCCATGCGCGTTTTCAAAGACGGACTTAACACAGGCGGGAAGGGCTAATTCTGCCACGCCAGGTTGGGGAGGGGCTGAGCGTGTGTTCAGTTGCGTCCCTGTGGGGCCCTGTGTGTCGTGCCTCCTTGTGACCCCACGGACTGAGTTTCCCCAGAATGCTGGAGCAAGCTGCCATTCCCTTCCCCAGGGGATCTTCCCGAACCAGGGACTGAACTCGCGTCTCCTGCACTGCAGACAGATCCTTTACCACTGAGCTTACCTCCAAATGCCCTGGTTTCCACGTGGAGCCAGAAAGATGAGCATAAGGTCACCTCAGAACACAGAGAGGGCAGAGGCAGGGAGACAGGCTGAGACAGGTCCTCAGCAGGGAGGGCCCGACATGAGCAGCAGGAGCCAGAGCTCAGCACCGGGGGCACAGAGCCAGCTCAGAGAGCGACGAGATGCAGCATCTCCAGACAAGCGGGAGGATGCAGTGGGCAGCGCCCCTCTCCTGCCCGCGGCCCGCCTCCTGCAGACAGGCCGGGGGAGCAGCCTACAAGAGGGCAAGACAGCAACAGCGCTCCGGCAGAAAACACACCCAGGTTATGACTGTTTAGCCTGACTTTTTACGAGCCACCAATTATTGAGTACCTACACAGTACTTTATGTACCTTATCTAATAAGTTCCTCACAGAAATCCCATAACTTCCCTCATAGCTCAGTGGGTGAAGAATCTGCCTGCAATGCAGAAGACCCGAGTTCAATCCCTGAATCAGGAAGGTCCCCTGGAGAAGGAAATGGCAACGCACTTCAGTATTCTTGCCTGCAGAATCCCATGGACAGAGGGGCCTGGCAGGCTACAGTCCATGGGGTCGCGAGAGTCGGACACGACTTAGCAACTAAACCATCACCACAAAAATCCTATCAGGCAAAAATTCAAATAGCAATAAGAGGCAGAGCTAACCTATGAGCCAAGGTATTTTGATTCTAAAGCCACTGTTGTCAAACTGACAAGAATAAACCGCCTATCACTTCTGAATGCACGTTTTCCCCATTGAAACACATAATCCAGAAGGCTGCAGAGACTACCAGTATTCTGCCTTAGGCTCCAGTCGCATTTCTCCATTTGTTGCTTGTCACACTTGCAGGACACTGGAGGAGTTGAGAGAGCTTATAAAGCCAGTGGCCACAATGCCAAGAGGGAAAGAGGCCTGGCACTGCTGAGATGCATCGCTGCAGACACAGCAGGAGCTCGGCGCCTCTGGATCATGGTGCTGCAGCAAGCACAAGCCCACCACGGCACCGACAACAGCCAGGGCCTCCGATCGGCAGACACACGTTCCCGGCCTCATCCCAGGCCTACTAGATGAGAAACTCGGGACGGGGCAGTCATCTGTGTCTCACCAACCTTAGAGGCAACATCTGGGACTTCCCTGGTTTGGGGCTTCCCGAAATTTGGAGCTCAGCAAAGAATGCACTTGAACTGCAGGAGACCCAGGTTCAATCCTTGGGTTGGGAAGATCCCCTGGAGAAGGGAATGGCAACCCACCCCAATATTCTAGCCTGGAGACTTACATGGACAGAGGAGCCTGATGGGCTACAGTCCACAGGGTCACAACAAGTTGGGCACAGCTGATCGGCTAACATTTGACTTGCTTTTACTTTCAGAGGCAATGTTGAAACCCTTGCTAAAGTTTGAGGACCAGTGAAATGCAGAATGCAGGATGGGACATAGTCTCTACAGTATTTCTTAAAACTGATATGTATCTAATGTCAATAAAGAATTATATGAACTTCAAAACTGATATGTTAAAGTAGATGCATTAAGCCAAGTCAATTATAAAGTCTCAGAAGATTTCCAAAGGGAAAAATGATTTGGAATTCTTGAAAGTGATAAAGCCAAAAACAGCATCCTAAAGACAAACCATTATTAAAGACAAACCTCCAAAAAAAAATTACAACTGTAACAAACTAGACCATTTTTCAACCTTTTAAATGCTTTAATGTTCTGATACATTCATTCATCTTCCATTCATCTTCACTGTTCCACTGTTCATCTTCCACTGTTGCAAAAGCTTAATGATATCTGGAGAACTATCCCATATTTACACAACCTATAAAAATTCCCAAAAGTGAGAAAACGACTGGCTCATGTTTGAAATTAGATAATTTTACAGTGTTAAAAGAGAACAGACATTTACAGTCACTTCATTAGACACTAATATTTTATAAATTAGGGAAATGAGGACCAGAAGACTCACGTGATGAGCTCGCTACGGACAGAACTAAACCTCTTGAGAGGCCCTCACACAGCAAGGAGATCAAACCAGTCCATCCTCAAGGAAATCAACCCTGAACACTCAGGAACTGATGCTAAAGCTGAAGCTCCAAGACCTTGGCCACCTGATGCAAAGAGCCAGCTCTCACTGGAAAAGTCCCCAATGCTGGGAAAGACTGAAGGCAGGAGGAGAAGGGGATGACAGAGATGAGATGGTTGGATGGCATCACCGACTCAATGGCCATGAGTCTGAGCAAGCTCGGGGAGATGGTGAAGGACAGGGAGGGCTGGCGTGCCGCAGTCCATGGAGCTGCAGAGTCGGACACAACTGAGCGACTGAACAACAAGAACTAAGCAGGCTCTGGGCCTCCTGACCTCCAGTCCAGAGTGCGGTCAGCTGCCTCTCTGCCGCAGCCATGACTTAACCTAATTTTTTTAAAAAAGAAAGACCCAATGATATTTCAGCAATTTCCAAAAAGCCTCTAGAACATAAAGTTTTAAATTTAAAACTTTAAAGTTTTATATAGTTAAAACTATATATATATATATATATATTTAAAACTAGGGCTTCCCTAGTAGCTCAGATGGTAAAGCATCTGCCTGCAATGCAGGAGACCTGGGTTCAATCCCTGGATCAAGAAGATCCCCTGGAGAAAGGCATGGCTACCCACTCCTGCATCCTTGCCTGGAAAATTCCATGGAGAAAGTTGCCTGGCAGGCTATAGTCCATGGGGTCACAAAGAGTCTGACACGAGTGAGTGAGTAACACACACCCACGCATTATGTATATTATTTGGCTGTTTCTCTTAAAGAATCAACAGAAATCATGACCTGACAAATTGAACAAAAGATAGATTCTTGTATCTGCATACCAGCTCCAGCCCCAAGAGACAGTATCTGCTTCTACCCTAATTGAATTCTGTGCTGTGTAATGAAATGGTGAATCAATTATTGAGTAATTCAAACAGACAACTGTATGAATTAGGCTCTATTTAGCCACATGTTGCTTTTATCGCTTTGATTCCATGGGGATAATTCTAAGGGTCCCGTTCATCTGGGCACGAGGCACCTCCAGGCACAGGGACGCAGCAGGGAGGGCAGGAGAGACCAGCAGCCAGGCCCGGCTCTCCTGCGGATCCCGACCGGCCTGGCGGGAGGAGGCGGCGAAGCAGGGTCATGAGCAGGGTGCCCTGAGGGGAGGTTCTGCTGGAGACTCTGAGGGGGCGACATTTGATCTGAGACCCAGGCAGGCAGTGGAGGGTCTGGAGGAAGAGGATTACAGGCAGAGGTGATCGCAAGCACGAAGGCCGAGGAGCAGTGACGGGTGTGCTGGAGGCAGAGGGGCTGGACCAGCTCCCGGGGGACAGGGAGCGAGGCAGAGGGCCGGAGCTTGCAGGCGTGGGAGGGTGTTTAGATTTCATTCTCAGTGCAATGGGAACCCCGGGAAGGTTTCTAATAGGAGCAGAGCAGGATCCGATCACTTATGAACGCCAACACAGTCATTACAAACCCTAAACACGCCTGTGAGTTTATCACCGGCCCGCCCCAGCCCCCGCCAGCAACTCTCATCACGTGAACTAAAGGTGTGCAAGCCCACAGCTAACCTCATGGGACCACAGGAGGACTCATTAAGAAAGTTTAATTTAAAATATTTCCATAGCACAGTTTGAGCAAACATGCTAAGGAGTGACTCAAAATCTATGCCATATCATCAAGCTGTAAGCATTAAAGCAATACATTAACACGTAGTTACTTTACAGGCTACACCGTTTCATTTTCTGGATACTCAGCCTGTGTGCTAAGGAGAACAGCAGTCATAAAACGGTTTAAGGAAAGGTCCCGTTGGAACTTTAACGCTATCTCCACTTAAAAAACCCTCCAAACAACAAACTCCATATGCACATCTGCTTCCATCCTATGGATTATGCCACTGAGTCTTTTAGAACCTCAGGGAAAGCAGTTTCAATATAGTAACAGGGCTGAAAGCTGCACTGAAGTCAGTCTTACAAAAGAAAAAAATTTAGAACAACTATACTGTTATGGTTTTTTTTTTTATTGAAGAGGCTGCTTAAAACAGAGAGTGAATAAGAAAGTGATACATAGGAATGAGAACCAAAAGGCTATTTTCTTTTTTGAAGAGCTATTTTTGTTTGTTTGAATTTTGCTTTTGCTATTTGATTTTACGTATTATTTTGTTTGATTTGTACATAGAAAAAAAGCGAAGGCTCTTCCAGCTGACAGAATTAGCTCCCAATACAGGCAGACGGGTGACACAGCAGAGAGGCACAGGTGCCAAGGGAGCCGCGGGCACAGGGGATGTTGCTGTCGGTGACCACCGCCAGCTGCTAAGACAGCTTTCACATTCACCACAATTTGAAGCCTGTGTGTGTGATGCCTCTTAAAAGAAAGGATAGGGATTGTCAAGACATTAGCTCAGCCAAGGGTCAGGGTAGACATGATTTACTGATACTAAGCGGCCTTTATGTCAAAAGCTTTCACATTCCTCATCAATTTAAACATCAAAACCTTGCAATCCATTTGTAGATCAAGCATGAGAGGCTCAGAGAAGTGGCTTTCTAAGGTCAACACTTTAGCTGCCCCAACTCCAGCGCCCTCGCACTCCCCCATGCCTGCTGCGTGCCCGATGGCGTACAGGAGTCTCGGGAAAGCAAGGCCGTTTCATTCAGTTGCAGTGAGTGACACGTAGCAAGAGGAAAAATACTGCTTGGACCACATCTTACACGGCCTTGAACACATCCCAGCTAATCAGATCCTGATTGACAGGCAGAGTGAGCCAACCTATGTCACAAGAAGGTTGTCATCCTTTCACAAAAGTCACAGCAGCATCAACAATACCTTTCCACTTCTTTGTATTTCTTCATAGTTGAAATTCTTTACATTTTCTCTAAGAACAAACAAGCAGAACACTCTTTCCCCCATGCTTTCCTCAAGTCCGGCGCCTCGTGGTGACACAGAAGTGTAAATAAAGAGGACACACACACAAACTAACAGCAGAAAGCAAGACACCATACAATATTTTGCGATAAGAGCCTGGACCGTAATATTTTGTTTAAAAAGGTCTGTAACTGTATTCATTCATCTATTATGATGTTTATGCATCAAAATTTACTTCATATGGTTCGTTAGTAGATTGCAAGTTGACATGCTGGAGACATTGGAAATGACAGCATTTCCCAATACTGAAAGGAAATACATGATAACAAGTCTGGAAATGAAAATATTCACTAGACTGGCCATGTTAATTGGCATCTACAAACCTAGTTTGAATGAAAATGCTTGAAAATTATGGGGCAAAAATGATGGCCTTCTAGTCAACAGAACTATGTTGTCCATGATTTCAAAAAAATTCCTCCAGCATGGCCTTTGATGATGCAAGTGTGAGAAGAACAAGAAGTGAGGACGCACCATTAGACCATATTTAAATATGGACCCTACTCACAAGATGAGCATCTCTTGACACATACATGACGCATGGCCAGCGTTTAGCTGTCTTCAGAGAATGCTACCCACTTTCAATGTACACACCTCAAAAATCTAGAAAACATGGAATAAGAGGTTGGGTTCTCTATCATTAAATACTCTTCAAGACATCTCTTCACGAAAATTAGAGATACCAAGGGAACATTTCATGCAAAGATGGGTTCGATAAAGGACAGAAATGGTATGGACCTAACAGAAGCAGAAGATATTAAGAAGACGTGGCAAGAATACACAGAAGAACTGTACAAAAAGAGCTTCAAGACCCAGATGATCACAATGGTGTGATCACTCACCTAGAGCCAGGCATCCTGGAATGTGAAGTCAAGTGGGCCTTAGGAAGCACCACTACGAACAAAGCTAGTGGAGGTGATGGGATTCCAGGGGAGCTGTTTCAAACCCTGAAAGATGATGCTGCTAAAGTGCTGCCCTCAATATGCCAGCAAATTTGGAAAACTCAGCAGTGGCCACGGGACTGGAAAAGGTCAGTTTTTTTTCATTCCAATCCCAAAGAAAGGCAATGCCAAAGAATGCTCAAACTACTACACAATTGCACTCATCTCACATGCTAGTAATGTCAAAATTCTCCAAGCCAGGCTTCAGCAATACGTGAACCGTGAACTTCCTGATGTTCAAGCTGGTTTTAGAAAAGGCAGAGGAACCAGAAATCAAATTGCCAACATCTGCTGGATCCTTGAAAAAGCAAGAGAGTTCCAGAAAAACATCTCTTTCTGCTTTATTGACTATGCCAAAGCCTTTGACTGTGTGGATCACAAGAAACTGTGAAAATTCTGAAAGAGATGGGAATACCAGACCACCTGACCTGCCTCTTGAGAAATCTGTATGCAGGTCAGGAAGCAGCAGTTAGAACTGGACATGGAACAACAGACTGGTTCCAAATAGGAAAAGGAGTATGTCAAGGTTTATATGCAGAGTACATCATGAGAAATGCTGGGCTGGAAGAAGCACAAACTGGAATCAAGATTGCCAGGAGAAATATCAATAACCTCAGGTATGCAGATGACACCACCCTTATGGCAGAAAGTGAAGAGGAGCTAAAAAGCCTCTTGATGAAAGTGAAAGATGAGAGTGTGAAAGTTGGCTTAAAGCTCAACATTCAGAAAACGAAGATCATGGCATCCAGTCCCATCACTCCATGGGAAATAGATGGGGAAACAGTGGAAACAGTGTCAGACTTTATTTTTTGGGCTCCAAAATCACTACAGATGGTGACTGCAGCCATGAAATTAAAAGACACTTACTCCTTGGAAGGAAAGCTATGACCAACCTAGATAGCATATTCAAAAGCAGAGACATTACTTTGCCGACTAAGGTCCGTCTAGTCAAGGCTATGGTTTTTCCTGTGGTCATGTATGGATGTGCGAGTTGGACTGTGAAGAAAGGTGGGTGCCGAAGAATTGATGCTTTTGAACTGTGATGTTGGAGAAGACTCTTGAGAGTCCTTTGGACTGCAAGGAGATCCAACCAGTCCATTCTGAAGGAGATCAGCCCTGGGATTTCTTTGGAAGGAATGATGCTAAAGCTGAAACTCCAGCACTTTGGCCACCTCATGCGAAGAGTTGATTCATTGGGAAAAACTCTGATGCTGGGAGGGATTGGGGGCAGGAGGAGAAGGGGACAACCGAGAATGAGATGGCTGGATGGCATCACAGACTCGATGGACATGAGTTTGCGTGAACTCTGGGAGTTGGTGATGGACAGGAAGGCCTGGCATGCTGCAATTCATGGGGTCGCAAAAAGTCAGACATGACTGAGCAACTGAACTGATCCTTAAAATTCTTATTTAATAGTCCTAATATAGTTGTTTCTCATTATCCTTATACTGTTCTGCAAATTATCTGTAAAATAGCTTAAAAAGAAATACTTTCAAGGAGCCATTAAACCCAGATTGAAAAATGGTAACAGGTTATTTTTCCTCATATATGGAAGAATAAAGCAGCTTTGAGTCAGCTCTGTGAAAGCTTAAAAGATGTCTTCTGCAAAGATAAAATATGTACTTTTGAATCCTGGCATGATTAAACAAGAGTTTGTTGAAAATCATGGTTGCTTATCTTCTATCTCCATAGCAATCAAAGCTAATTACTCATTTTAAAATCAGAAATCATCTTTTCAGCTGGTCAATAATCTTTATGATAAGCTTCAAAACTCTATAGAACAGCCTGGAAACCAGGGGTCACATGAAATCTTCTTTAAGACCCTTCTTATCTCCAGACTCCTGATTTCACAGAATTGAAAACTTTAGTCAAGACTTACATCCAACAGCCTATTAAAATTCAAATGTATGTCTGTCTAATCTACAGCTTAAAATCCCATTGACTACTCTGTTTCTTTAAACTAATCATCTCGGAAACTTTGCATACAGAATGCTAAGTGAACAGCTGTTAATGATCTTCTAGACATCAAAGTTTGGCACTTTTAAAATTTTTGGCTTAGCCTCCTGGCCAGGGATGAACCTGAGGCCCCCTCACTGGCAGACCCGAGTCCTAACCACTAGACCATCAGGGAAGTCATTTTTTCCCTGAATCCTTACCATTATCCTTATTAGCAATCACTTTATACATGGTGAACTAAGCTTTCAGAAGTCTGTCCCCTATCCAGCAGTGATGCTTAGGGAGTGCAGGAGACAGCACTAACAGCCTGTCGTCCCCCAACACCAGACTCCCAGGAGGACAGCATATAGACCACTGCTCTGATGCCTATAAAATAGCTTTAGTTCTGATACTTAAAGGCTTACCTGGATATAAACTGTTTTATCCTAATAGACCCAGCTTCTAAGAGTTTAAATCCCTGTGTTTGCTTTTCCATCATATTTTTCATCTCCCTTTTCATAATTAGGTAATCATATAATTTATCTCCACCCACATACTTGCTTCATACTATCACTTTGAATGTCTGTAAGCAGCCTCTTTCCCAACTGCATATTTCTAATATAACCACATAACCAAGCTTAGCAGAATTATATTAAAGTTAATGGAATCTGAGCTCAGTGCGGGTTATGGCACTAATCTGGAAACCTCAGAGCACTTTTTTCTGCCTGTTTCCTGTTTTTGCCTGTATTCCAGATGCATGAGTGAGGCTGTGACAGTCTTTTGTTGTTGTTTCTGCTGTTTGCCGAGGAATATAATTTTTAAACTCAATTCCAAGAGTGTTATAAAACAGCCTTCTCCAACCCCAGCAACGATACCATCCCTGAGTTGTTGTTTTCAAGAAGAGGCTCAATAAGGCTGTACTTCCTGCCTTACAGGTCAGGTCTGGTTCCGGTTTTGGATCTTCTCCATTGCATTCAACCTCTGCTTCTCAAGGTGCTTACTCACAGACTTGGGGTTGAGGAGCAGGAGAGAATGTCGTCTTTGTAATATTTTTCATTTTTGTTTTTCTTTAATCATAGCAGCTGAAATTTTGCAGCCAAGCTGTGGCTTCTTTAACTACCACACTGCAGTTCTCAAACTTCATTTTAGGCTTCTCTGCGTAGGTTCTAAAATAGACATTCGATAAATTTACAAAGCAGGGTTTCTTGGCAACCCCCTTTTCCCAGACACAGACGTGCTGGCGGGCTCTGGTCCCTCTCCTAGGAGCCCGAAGATGCCTGGAGCCCTTGAGCCCCACATCAACCCTCTCCACACATTCTGTGTGGTTAATTAGTGCCAGCCAAACACTGCATCTTAGCATCTTTTGTTCCAAACCACTTCTTGGATAAAGGGGCCAGGTTTTAAGTGGGCTACTTCTTGAACCGATGAGCTTTCTGCTATTATGTTCTATAAAACCAGACTTGGGGTGAAGGAGGAACAATTTATCTAACATGAAAGCATGTGCCGTATCTTCTCTGCATCCCCAACCCCACACTACCGCCAGGTTCAAACAGCTGCTGCCTACTTCCCTAGTCCAAAATGCAATTAAATATAAATGTTTTCAGAGAGCTCAGTGCCTGTGCTCTAAAGCTCCGAGGCAGCATTACGTCGCATGAGTCATTACTGAGGATTCCACGCCTAGGCCGCAGGGAGTCAGGCCCCAAGCCGCTGAAGCACCTCACCTCCAACACTCAGAAGCGGAACTGGGCTCTGCTCTGTGCGGATGGCATCGCTCCCAGGGGGAGGGAAGATCACCCCAGCAGAGAGCGCAGCTGACTTTGTCTCGAGTCTCCTGCAGGGACGGTGCCTTCCCTCCAATTCTAGGGCTTCCCGCGCGGCAGCCGCTGTGGTTTGGCTCCCATGACCCAAAGCAAGCCCACTGCCCACCGTGAGCCAAGGGCCAGACAATGCGCCGGGCTTCTGAAAGGTCATCCCTTCGAAGTTACTCATTTTAAACTTTAGCCTTCTCCATTCTCGCTGGTGAATTGGTTGTTTGATCTGACACTGCCTCATCTCAGTATTCTGGGATGCCACAAGGCCACTTTAGAGCCCGGTGCTAAGCTTTGCTTGAGGAGGCACCTGCGCTGTCTGCTCTTTCCACTCCACCCCCCCCACCCGCGCACTCCCGGGAATCCAGGGGTTTGGCAGGAGGCTGGCTACAGGAGCTAGGATTTTATCTACAGACGGCAGGGAATTATAAAAGTAGCAGGTCCTAGCTTGTTTCCACCTTCCGCCTCCCAGGAATATTCATAAACTATACATTTGGGCTTCCCAGGTGGCACCAGTGGTAAAGACCCCGCCCGCCAATGCAGGAAACAGGAGAAGCAGGTTTGCTCTGCGGGCTGCGAAGGTCCCCTGGGGGAGGGCCTGGCAAAGACCCTCCAGGGTTCTTGCCTAGAGAGTCACTCAGACAGAGCAGCCTGGTGGGCTACATTCCAAGGGCTGGAGAGCTGGACGTGGCTGAACTGACTCAGCGCGCATGCATGCGTTTGTAGACAGTTTAGTTTTCAAAACTGGTTGTCTGTTACCCTCAGAGTCAGGGAGCAGCGACATGGTTTCCATGAAGGCTTTGGAGCTGCGGTGAGAGATTCAGTAACTTCCACACCTGTGCGCCCACCCTTCACCCAGCAAAGCTTGGAGCTAGTGAGAAACGGCCAGGAAACCAGACAGAGGGAGGCAAAGACATCAGCTTCGCTACTAACAAAGCCTTGGCTGGACAGGGGGCATAGGTCAGCTGCCCAGCAGTCTTGCTGCCGCCTCGGCCCTTGTTGCTACTACTGTTAGGCCGCCGTACCCAGCCCATCACCTTCCTGCGGGGGCCTGCCCTGGAACCCTGAGAGCGTGGCGGGGCAGGGCCCCACGCAGACTGTCTGCAGGACACAACGAGGTGGACCTGACACCGTCTCCTGCCCGAGGGAGGACGGCCTGCGCGCCCCGGAGCCCAGTCCCTCTGAGGAGCCGGCAGGGGAGCTCCGACGTCCCCACACTGCTCTCTGGGACTGAAACGCTTCCCTCTCCCCTCCGTCCAAACCCTGTTCACGTGCATTATGCACACTCTTCAACCCTCCTATTTGTAGAAACCTTTGCTTTCTAAACAATAGGTGACAGGGGCTTCCCTAGTGGGTCAGTAGTAAGGACTCCACCCACCATGGACCCAGCATCAACCCAGTCCAGGAAGACACCACAACCCCTGAGCCTGGGCTCAGCGGTGGGAGTCACAGCTCCGACATCCAAGCGCCCGGAGCCCCGGCTCCGCCTCTGCTTGAGGAGCCCAGACACTCCACCAGGGCAGCCACAGCCGGAGAACCGCTCAGCACAGCCAGAGCAGAGCCCGCACAGCAATGGAGACCCGGCACAGCCACAAGCACAACAGACAGAATATTACACTGATTCTCTACAAATCCACTCACACAGCCACAGAACCCGTAACAGACTTCTGTATGCCAAAAGGCAGCAAACAATGGAGGGCTGTTAACTCATGCGCATTCTTCTCTGGGGATATTTCAAGACACGTGACCCAATGTCTTAGAGATGATGATGGTCACTAGTATCAGTGCACACATCACATATCAGTAAAGCTCAATTTAAGCGTAAACACAAGTTTTAACATTTTCTCCCCACATCCAAGTGCACATATCTGCACTCTCCCTGTAATGTGAACACCCCTCTTTAGAGACCGCCACCTCCAGCAAAGGGCTCCCCAGGTGGGGCTAGTGGTGACAGCCTGCCTGCCAGTGCAGGAGATCTGAGACTTGGGTTCAATCCTTGGGTCGCGAAGATCCCCTGAAGAAGGGCATGGCACCCCCAGTCCAGTACTCCTGCCTGGAGAATCCCATTGACAGAGAGGAGCCTGGTGGGCTACAGTCCATGGGGTCATGAAGACTCAGACACGACCGAACAACTTCACTTTCGCTTTTCACTTTCATGCTTTGGAGAAGGAAACGGCAACCCACTCCAGTGTTCTTGCCTGGAGCATCCCAGGGACGGGGAGCCTGGTGGGCTGCCGTCTACGGGGTCACACAGAGTCGGACACGACTGAAGCGACTCGGCAGCAGCAGCAGAGCCAACTCAGCACTCATGCACACACACCCAGCAACACGGAGGCGACACCACTGCCCTTTAAGAAGAACACCTTAACTGGCAGAAACGTGGAGACGGAAACGCTGAAAGACCCGAGACCCGAAACAGGACCGTGGAGGCAAGCATGACGAGACCGCGCAGGCAGTGACTCCGCTGCAACAGCAGGGTTCGGAAAAAGGTTAGAGCTGAGGGTCCAGAGAAAGGAAGTGAAGGAGCAGACAGAACTTCAGATGACTTCAAGGTGACAATCTTGAACGACAGAGAGACAGAACTTCAGATGACTTCAAGGTGACAATCTTGAACGACAGAGAGAACGTCGGCATTAATTACCTGCATTAATCAAAAGAAAAATGCACAAACAGCAGTTTGAAGGCAGGGCACGCAGAGGAAAGAGACCCTTGAGAAACATTTACATTGAAAGGACAAGGGGAATGGAAACTAATGAGGGAACGGAAAACAGTCAATACGACACTCAGAAAGAACAGGCAAGGTAAACGGTCTTAGCAGCCATGGCAATGGGAAAGCATTTTAAAAGGATGAGATGATCTTCCGTGTCAAATACTGCCAATAATTAAAGGAGACAAGAGACAGGGACCGTATTAGTGGATGTGACAAATAACTAATAGTAAGGAACACTGGCATCTACCGAGTGTTTGCCACTTCCAGGCACATTGTTCCAAGAGCTTTACAAGTATTAACTCATTTAATCCTCCCCAGAATCCAATGAGTAAGTATTACTACCATTCCCATTGAGATCACTTCCATAATAAAGGCAGAGTCCAGACTGGACGGGGCTGAGAACAGATCAGAGTTGAGAAAGGAGAGGGTAAAGGATGTTTGCTTATCCAAGGAAAGAGGGAGATGGGGGGAGCAGGAGCTGGAAAGGGGTTTCGCTCTGAGGGGTTTTGGTTTGTTTTAAGATGGAGGTTCTCTGAACCCTCTGAAGCACTGATGAACTGAAGTGACAGAACCTAGGTCTGCCCAACAGGAAAAACATCCAAGGCACTGGGAACAGTCAGGTTTAGAGAGAAGAGGAAGGAGCGTGATCTCGAGCATGCAGAGAGGCGGCAGGGAGGACACACAGGAGAGACTGGCGCAGGGTACTGAGCGGGGTCACGGGCCCAGCGGGGTCCCGGGGCCACGCGGGGTCCCAGGGCCACGCCGGGTCCCAGGGCCACGTGGGGCTGACTCGCATGCAGGCACCACAGGACGGGGCCAAGACGCAGTAAGAGCCTGGAGGGATGGGCCGTCCTGCAAGCGCCTGCGACCCGGCTTCCTTCCGCAGCAGCCCGTGGGCGGGGCGCGCAGCCCTAGTCTGGCACAGACCGATAGCTTCCAGAAGGTGCACTGTGTGCCGGCAGCCCACAGACGAGCGGAAGCCAGGGCAGCGGGTGCCTAGGGCCCCACAGCAGGCTGCCGGGCCACTCTCGTTGCCCTCCTCTCCCACCAGCACCCTGCTCCCTCCCGAATCCCAAGAGGTCAGACACCACGGGCCAGGCCATCCCACCAGTTATTTCAGAAGCTTCGGAATCACAGAGAGAAGCTGCTCAAAGAGCGGTGGAGGCGGTAACCACACCCATTCACATTCGAGGATTCTGGGCTGTGATGTGAAGCTTGTCCGAAGACGCCCAGCTGGAAAGATGGCAAAACCAAGCTTCAAATCCAAGTACCTTTTCCTCCCAGAACAAGAAGAAATGCCGTTAAAGACAATAAATGCTATCATTTAAGTCACTGCACACTGAACAGAAGCTATCAGATCTTTACTAGGTCTCAGATCATCTGATTATAAACGAGAATACAGCCGAGTGTTTACTGCCACAGTAAGGCAGAAGAACCTGCAGCAAGCAGGCTTCGAGAGCAGGATGCAGATCGCAGGTCCTACAGGGCCGGCAAGAAACAGAACATGCAGGCGATCCAGCGGAACTGGGGACAGGGGACTGTGCACATCACGCGGAGCAGGACCTGTGCATCCCTCTATGCAGAAACGTGGGCACATCGCCAGACTTCCTGCTTCTTTTTGAGAGATATTGGAAATAATCTCATTTTTTAAAAATACTGACAATTTTCTAAGCATGTCCTGCTCTAACAATATAAATACATGGACCACTAGCACCCACTCCCTGGACCTGCAAGGCAGGGACTACCATCTGCAGGCACCACTGTGGTTTTTGACAGAAACAGAAACAGTCAAGTACGGAACCCAAAGCGCAGGCAGATGAGCTCACAGCTCAAAGTGCGATGAGAACAGGGGAGACTATGGAGTGGGATCAGTCACGCGTCTGTTTCCTCGAAGCTGAAATCAGTTATTAGCAATATTCTTCGTTCTCCTTCTTCAGCTGTGAATTTTCCCAAAGTTAAAGAAAGAGAGAGAGCAAAAGAAAGAGAAGGAGGGAGGAAGAACAGACCAGCGACAGAGGAACGATTCTAACGTCCAGGCACAACCTACTCTCAGGCGGTTAAGCCACCAGTTAAGGAAACTGTAACATCACCGATTCTGAACCGCTTAATATTGGGGCAGTGGTGGGAAATCCCAGGCTTACACCACCTTCTCAATAAATGTCTAACATTTCAGAAGTACACTGATGTTCCCGAAGATACATACAAGTGTATACATAATAGTTATGAAGCAACATAAAAAATGCAATTAAACAGGATGATGAAGCTGAGATTTCCAATAAGTGAAAAATAATTTCATCCTGTGATTACATTTAGATACTCAGGAGGCTTGGATGTTGACAGCCGAAAAAATCTAATTACCAGACAGGGTAAAGACGTAAGAGAAATCTTTAACAATTAAATTAATATTTTTCCCAATTATTTCAGTATTTTGATGGCTGTTCACTGTGAACACACATATGTGAAGTGATTCATTTTTAAATCCAAAACTGGGAAGATCCCTAGTTAACCCATCTGTCCAATAGACCCGAAAAGGAAAGTACTTTCGGGTTTAGAAAACAAATAGATGGGGTAAGAGATAAAAGAGCCAGTAACCAAAAAGTATCAGTGGGAACCTCACCAAGGGTCAAGGAAACGGATCATCAAAACCAGTACACTATGCTGTGGGCCTGGCCAGGCTCGCAGTTGGTCCTTCTCAACTCGGCTCTCGGCCTTAGCCCACGAACCACAGTCACGGGACAGTCAGCCTTATTAGCGTGCGACAGTCCAAGGAAGATCATGAAATTCAAGACAAATACTTCACACAGTCAAGGGACTTTAACAAGTGCTATTTAAACAAATGGCACAAATGAGAACATGACCAGCACAGTTAATTCTTCCTGTCTCTCAGTGCATTCCAAATCGGTTGCAGTTTCAAAGAAACATGTTTCAGAACAACTCAGCTGCAAACATGACGGCATCTCGGAGTGTGAAGCAGCCCAGGAGTTAGAGGATGTTCTTACTGGGCAGGCAAACGGTGGCTTTTAAGTTTGCAAAGAAAACATTTTCCCAAGCTTTCCTTGAGGCCTCAAGACAACTCTCTTTACCTTCTCGTGACAGCAGAGCCACCTGATAAACTCCACAGTGTTACAAACACTCAGCCCTACAAGCACGGGATCCTACACCACATTACCTAGAACACTCGGTCATCCTACTCAGATGATGTTTAACAATCAGCTCCAAGTTACCTCAAGGACTGTTTTCTCCATTCTCAGTATTTCCCAGAAAGTAAGACTCAAAAATTCAACTAATAAAACTTCCATATAAATTCCTGTTTTGACTTATAAACATCACAGTTGGTTCTTATAAACATTACATTGGTATCAGGACACAAGATTTTCCTTTTTTCTTGGTTTATAAAGATGAGGATTCAACAAGAGCCTCCATTCTGCAGAGATTTAACCTTACAACCCTTCTATCACAAAATCACCATATGAAAAGAAGTTAATTTGCACTCATTATCCTCAGAAGGAAAGAATTTTCATAGTTGGGAAGAAATAAAAGAGTGCTTCTTTAAAAAAAAACAACAATCTCTTAAGGAAATAGTTCACTCCAGCTGTGTAAGTTTTCCACAAGCAAAATTCAAGTGTAAAACTTAACTGAAATTTTCTTTTCTGCATCTGATTTACTAAGGAAAGTAATAAACTTAATAGCAAGATGTTTCAGCTCTGCCTCAGACCAACTCACTGAAAAACATTTAGAAAGTTAAGACACCAGCGGCTCTTCAGCAGAAAGAAACTCTACTTTCTTTGTCGTCGTTGGGTAATTATGGGTTTCTGTAACTACACAAAAAAGTAGAGGAAGAATAAAGATTTTGCTTTTGTATTTTTTTGTTTGTTTAAAAAGATAAGTTCATCAAAAGTTTCACTAAAAGTTAAAAGTTCTGTTAAAGATAAGGTTCACTAAAAAGAATAAAAATGTGGAAGAAATGCACAGTTCCGACCTTCCTCTCATTTTTTTCTAAGCAAGATATGAACTATACTAAAGGAAAGAGAGAAAAGCTAAAAGAAAAGATGAAGACGAGACTAGTGGTGTAACAGCATGGCTGAGTACAGAAAGCTGCCCCTTTATTAGATGTGTGCACGTGTGTGTGTGTGTGTGTGTGCACTAAGATACTTCAGTCGTGTCTGACCCTTTGCAACCCTATGGAGAGCAGCCCACCAGACGCCTCTGTCCATCGGATTTTCTAGTCAAGAATACTGGAGTGGGTTGCCATGCCCTCTTCCAGGGGATCTTCCCCAACCAGGCATCAAATCCAGGTCTCCTGCGTCGGCGGGCGGGCTCTTTACCACCAGCGCCGCAGGGAAGCCCATCGGCCACACATTCTCCATCAAGCCACTCTGCTCCTCTTCGCCCGTGTTCTCACTTGGAGATGAGTGTCAGCTCACTGTCCCTGAATGAGGTGTTCCATTTCATCTTAAAAAAAAGCTATGCATCCATTTCCTGGATGACAAGGTGAGGAGGGTATGATTTACTCTGATAAACACACCCTGAAAGGTTAAAAAAAAATAGAGTTCACCACTACAATCAAATAATTTTGTCATCCAAGTAATAAATTTTCTTAGAACTGGGAAAAAAGATAACTGCTATCTGATAATAATGGATTTTACATTCACAGAATGTTTTTCAAGTCCTTGGAGAAGAAAAGCATTTTACACTCATGGAAACCAGTTCATGGTGGTCAAACTGCAAGCTATCTTCACCATTCTCTAATCTAGGAGTATTTATTTTGAAGTGCCCATAATCTGAAACTATCCACAGCTGAAAACTAATTGAACTTACTCCTCTCAAATCCTAAACACACAAATGAAAAAGGCCTTGCTCATAAAAACAGATACCTTAAGGGTCTAAAATCAAACAGGCAAGATGAAAAGGTATTTGCAAGAAGCACTTCTCACAGGTTGATCTGTTCATACAAGCCTGCAAACAGGTGAAAGAGCAAGCCAGGGAGGAAGGCTGAGAGCTAAAAGGCAACGCTGAAAACAAGCGCGGGGTGACCCAGAGCAAGTACTAAGGCGATCAGGTGTCCTCTGCTAGGAGAGGAGCTGCAGGGCTGGGCCCTGGAGTCCTGCGAAAGAATCAGAGAGAAACAGCAGGCATTAAGCTGTAAGGAGGGAAAGCACCCCTCCACCTGCTGCGCCACACTGCCTGTCTCGGGGATCAGCACCCTTCCTGAGCATCGCAGAGGCCGGACAGAGAAGCGAAGCACAACTCTACAAGAGCAGAACAGAAACAAGGCTTTCAGGAGTTAGGATGCGGCCATCCCATCGAAATGGGTGGACGTTGGGGCTGCCCCGGTGGCTCAATGGTGAAGAGCCCTCCTGCAGTGCTGGAGACACAGGAGACATGGGTTCGATCCCTGGGTCGGGAAGATCCTTTGGAGGAAAGCACGGCAACCCATTCCAGTGTTCTTGCCTGGAAAATCCCATGGACAGAGGAGCCTGGTGGGCTACAGCCTGTGGAGTCGCAGAGTCAGCCACGCCTGAGCACGAGCACACCGCCAGCCCAGCCTGCTCCAGAGGGGCAGGGAGGCACTGGAGCACCTCTCTCTAAATCGCAGAGAAGCATCCAGCCTCGTCTGAAGCACAGGCAGGCAAAGCCACGAGAGTATCGCTAACGCATCTCTACAGAGAGCAGGAGGCGAATGGAGCTAAGTGACACTGGAGCTTCAGCCCAGCCAAGCGAAACGGACTTGCAGAGATATGAGAAGCAAGGCCCGTTTCCAGTTTGTTCAGTGTAAGCAGCTGATCGGGTGAAAGTGAAAGTGAAGTCACTCAGTCAAGTCCGACTCTTTGAGCCCCAGTGGACTGTAGCCTACCAGGCTTTTCTGTCCATGGGATTCTCTAGGCAAGAATACTGGAGTGGGTTACCATTTCCTTCTCCAGGGGATCTTCCCGACCCAGGGATAGATCTATAGATGAATGATGCCTTTGAGGCCTTTTCTTTTCTGTAATGCGTTACCTGGCCCCTTCTGCAGCGCTTTGCATATAATGCTGACTTTTGTGCAAACAATCCTGTGTCTGCACAACTATTTGAAAAAGACGTTTAATGGTTACCTCTTGGCCACACAAATCTCCATTCTATGTACCATTTGCACTTATTAAGAAATGACTGTGTCTAGGTAGAAGACTCCATCTCTAGGCAGATCACCCAGAGGCATGACCACCACCTCTAGGGATGAAAGCCTCAAGCACAAGCACCCAAGCTGCAGAGGACGCGGCTGCCTTGCTGCAGCTCACTCCGCAGCACCCCTGACCGAACCCCTTTCTGTTAGGCGCCACCTCTCCTGCCCACAGTCACGTACTTCAGGGGAAGTCCCCTCCAGTCTTACCTCCAACGAGCAGATCATCATTTCTAAACTCACCGTGGTAGCTGCTTCCAGAACGCACATGTGAAGGATGAGACCTCTAACTGGGAACTCCTTCCCCTGTCAGGCAACTCACAACGTTCTGGAGAGCATCTGCTCCATCAGCCTGGATTCCTGAGTGCAGACCCCCTCTCACCCCCACCCACTGGCAATGCACAGTCAGTAACACAAGCAAGAATTAAACCTTTGCTATTTTAATCCACTAAAATCATTTGGGAATTTTTAGTGTAACATAACCTAGCCCCCTGATGGCTCAGCGGTAAAGAATCTGCCTGCAGGGCAGGAGACCCAGGTTCGATCCCTGGGTTGGGAAGATCCCCTGGAGAAGGGAGTGGCAACCCACTCATGTTTTTGTCTGGAGAATCCCATGGACAGAAGAGCCTGGTGGGCAACAATCCGTGGGGTTGCAAAGTATCAGACACGACTGAGTGACTAAGCACACACATACAAACTAGGCTAAAACACTTTAAAATAAAAAGAAAAATAAGTGAAAGAAACCTTAACCTGGGTTCCCAGTTGGCACACATAAAAAGGAAAAAATAAAACTGTCTCACCAATCATGTTTCTGGTTACCCAGATGTGAAGAGACGGCAAGAAGGGCTGGCTAAGAGAGAGCAAGCAAGCACCGCCGCCTGAAGGGGAGAGCAGCACCTTCCAAGAGACCCCTGACAGTGAGCGCCCAGCCCCACAGCCCGGAGCAGCCACAAACGGTCTCCCCAGCACAACACTAAAGCAGCACTCTGTCCACACCTGTCCCTCTGTACTCCAGGGAAAGGAGTAATGTACGGGCCGGGGGCTCACAGCGTATGATGGAATCAGATTCTGGATGTGCCAGCCAGGCACAGAGGCCAAGTGCTTTCAACTTTTCCTCACCTACACAGAATGAACGGATTATGATGATCGTCTTTCCAAAGGACAGCAAAGAAAGGAATACAAGGTCTCAACCTTTACAGCCTACAAAAAATAATCATTAGCTCATTTGACTCCTCAGTTATTCCAAAGCGCTGCCTGGCTAACTCAAAAACAAGAACCTGTGCGCTGTTAGTCTGAAGAACCTTGTTTTGGTTCTAGAGACACACCAGGGGTCCCAAGAAGAGGACGGCAATCTGAGGCTTTCTGCCACACAGCACAGCAACGCTCACCTCTACTGGGCCGCTTCTCTCAACTTACATGCGGGATTTGGCCCATGGAGTGTGTCACCAAATTCCTCTCCCAGCAAATCAGAGGAGAAAGGGCAAGGCCACTGCCCTGCGACACAAAAGCTGCGCAGCCCAGCCTGCTGGCATCTCTGTCAGAAGGCCCCACTGCTGAGCCCGTCAGCCCAGGCGACCAAGTTTCTAAGACGCCTTTGAGTCTCTTCCACCACAAGCCCCCAAACCCTCTCCCCTCTCTGAGCAAAACTGCTCACCAGAAAGCTTTCTGTGAAAGCAAACACATTTCATGATAGATCCTGGGTGGGAAAGCGTTCCACAAAGCGTGGAGGCCACAGCCTCCACCGCTCCAGGAGCAGCCAAACTCACAAAGCGGAGCCTGCGTGCACTGCTGTGCGCGCACACACCCTACCGCCCCCACATCCTCTTTACACACACACACACACACACACACACACACACACGCACACGCACAGGCACAGTCGGCCAGAGTGACAGGACAGGTGACGGGCGTGCCTGTCGCACGGGATGGAAGGAGCCCCAGAGCGCAGAGGACAGCTGAGCGGGGCTGCTCCGCGGGCACGCAGGGCCTCTCCGTGGGCCGCACAGCGGGCATCCCGCCCGCCCGGGGGAGGTGAGACAGAGCACCGCTGGGCAACTGCTGCGGGCGGGCCGGAGGGGCCGGCAGGTGGGCGGGCCGGCAGGTGGGCGGGCCGGGGCCCCGCAGGCTTCAGGGCTGGGAGGAGCTGCAGGCACTCAGCCCTCAGCAGGACCCAGCAAGCGAGGCCTGCTCAAGGAAATCAACTCAACTCCAAGAGGCAACTTCGAGGAAAAGCAAAAGCCTCAATCCCAGAGTACCCAAGAAGTCTCTGTGGAATCTTTTTCTTTGGCCCATGATAAGTAACTATAAAACAGTCCATTTCTCTAAGCAGAGTCACAGAGAAAAAAAAGCCAAACTTTACTAAAGTCATCATCTTGAGGAAACTACCCTTCTTCATCTAATTGTTTGGAAGGTACATAAACAAGTCTCGCCAGGCATGTCATATCCTGAATAAGATGAAGTTCATCCAGAGTGTCAGGAACATGGGTATGGCGTGGCCCGTTTCAATATTTATGCTGCAACCAGTAACTAATGAACTTCAGAAGCCCCGCTACTTAGCAGGGCACGTGAACACATCTACATACATCTCCTGACATAACAACAATCAAATTCTTAGAGGCAGTGAATAGAGGGCTCAAGACCTGTCAGGGAACCAAAACAGGTGCCAGCAATACTCACACACTGTCTGTACCGCTTAATATACGATCGTTATCATACTAATTATTATTAAAGTAAGTCCTCAGTTATTTTCCTCTAATCAAATTTGCTATATATCTTGTAAGTCTTTGTATATGACTTATATAGACCCAGTTGATTATCAAAAAGAGCCATTTTTTAGTTTGAAATGAAAACATTTAGAATAATGTGAACATAAATACCTTCAACAACTATATTTTAACATAAACATGAATGTGTATTCATTTATCAATCTTTTGATGCAGAGCCAAGTACAAACTCATACTGCATTATCTAAAACACCGTTCCTGCTTCTTTCAAGTGGGAGCCGTTCATTTGCTCAACAAATGCTGAGTGCCCAGCTCAGGCCAAGCACTGTTCTAGGAACTGGTAAGGACTTTGCCCTTTACTCTGAGACAGAAACCATTAGTTCTGAGAACAGTGTCATGATCTGACTTTAATGAACCTGGTTCATTTGGCTGGGACGCAGGGAGATAGGACATTAAGAGGCTAGTGTAATAAATCCAGGGGAGACAACAGGACTTGAACTGAGGAGGGAGCAGAGGAGACCAGACAAATCCTGGGTATATTCCAAAGAAGGAGCCAGTAGAGTATTTGACTCAGCTGGCAGGGGAGGACTAGAGAAGCACACGGAAAACAGCCTCCCAGCCTCGCGGAGACACGCTGCAGAGAGTGGCCAGAGGGCAACCAGGACAGCTGCCGCGCAAAACCAGCCTCGCCTCCTCTGAGAACAAGTCTGCTACACGGCTCCTCTTCACTCCACCGCCGCCCATCGGAACCGGTCAGAACGACAAGAGATGTAGGCCTGTCGGCGCTGTTTAGTCACTCGGTCGTGTCCAACTCTGCAGCGCCACAGACCAGAGTCCGGCAGGCTCCCCTGTCCATGGGATTCTCCAGTAAGAACCTGGCGTGGGGCGCCATCTCCCCCATCAGGGATCTCCCGACCCAGGGGTGGAGCTCCGAGCTTCCTGCGGTGGCAGGTTGATCCCCATCACTGAGGTCCTGGGAGCCCAGAATACACAGTCCAGTCCCTGACAATGCACTTGCCCCTCTTCAGAAAAGATGGGCTCCCAACACACTATTACAGTGAACCAGCTTGAAAGCATGGACTTCCTAACATCTCAGGTTCTTAACTATACGCATCTAAACATGTTATTACAGGGATTAAGTAAAAGTGCATTTCACTGAAACCTTACTGAAAGAACCCCTGCCTCCTCTGTTTCAAGCACAAGCAGGGGGCTATGGGGAGCACCCCAACCCCAGGGTTTACACCTGATCTACGTAAGCAGAGCCCACAAACCCACAGCAAGGCACTCTGGGCAGAGAGCAGAGTGGCATTCCCGCCCTGGCACAAGCCTACCCGTACAGGAGATCCCTGGCCGTTCGGGGCCTCAGCAGCACCTGGAAACAGAGGCCTTGACACCAGGCAACTCCCTGTCCCCCCTCCCCCGCGCCTCCTCAAACCATCGTGCTTTATTTCTTCATGTCCCCTGGAGCTAGAAACCAACCTTCATTTCCACTGGAGCTACAACCCAGCCTCATTTTTTTACCTTACGTCTTCCCCAAACCTGCAGGCTCTTCTTCAAAGCATCTCCGACCCTGCTCTCCTTTACCCCCGTTTCCACTCTCACTGCCTCGTTCTCTGTCAAGTTAACTTCTAACTGGTCTCCTTGTTTCTGTCCCTCTTATTCTGCCCTTTTGAGAAGGCAACCTTTTCAAACGAATAATCAGCTTTCCCCATGCCTACCAACTGACGGCCAGCCTCAGCTCGAGCGGCAGGCAGGGCCGCTGGCGCAGTGCTACTCCAGGCGGGCGGCGGTGCCCGGCCACCCCTCCAGCGCAGCCACTGGGGCCACACACCGAGCCCCTTCCCCACACTCGCCCGCCTCAGGGTCTCGGGCGCTGCTCAGGTTTCCTGCCTCCACCCACAAGGAGGCTGGTATCTCAACTTTCCTCACCTGGCAAAACGCTCCATCTCCTAGACATCTTCAACGAGCTTCCTCTTACACTTTTCACTTGTTTAATTTCGCTGTTTCTGTGGAGACGGCGGCTCTGGGTCCCCAGGCTGAGGGACCCCCATCCCTTCGCTGGGCCCCCAGCACCACTCCCGGTGCCCATGCCAACCAGAGTGCCCTCTGAGGGGCTGCGGGGCCTCTGTGCAGCCTGGCCCAGCCCCCCCCACGCCCGCATGCCTCCCAGGGCCTCATGACGCCTGGGCCCAGCAGAAGGTGCACACAGGCAGGAGAAACACAGCAGGCCCCAGCCCGGCAGGCTGCTTCGGGTTAATTAAATGCCTCACAGGGCGTTAGTTTTCCAATTACTGGTTTGTTTCTCAGTCTTGGGAATCACAGTGTTCTTCCCATAAAAGCCTACCTCTTCCTTTAAAGTTCTTAGTGGGCAGGTATATTCTATGGGATTTAATCAAAGACCTCCATTTTTGCTCTTTAGGCCATATTTTCTAGATTAAGGCTTAACTTCAGCATTATTAACAGAGCCAGATAATTCTTCGGTGTGGGGGGCTGTCCTGCGTTCTGTAGGATGTTTAACCACACCCTTGGCCTCGATGCAGCTAAAACTTAAAGCAGCCACTTATACAAGCACATATCCTAGAAGATAAGTATCACATCATGAGTAACAACATAAAGCTGAGAACTGGTTTCTCAAAAATAATAACATTCATTAGCAAATATGACAAATGATACAGAAAGGGAATGCAAAAAGGGAAGAAACTAATTTAAATATCATGGTTTTATCTCAGAAATCACTTTCCTAAGGCATGGAAACAAAAAGCTTGAGAATATTGTATGAAAATATGACCTGTTTCTCTTTTGTGAATTATTTTAATATCTAGTCATATACAAGACAATCTCTGGTGCAACATTTATCACAAATTCAGCTGGAAATATTCGTATCCGCTTTCCGTAGCAGAAAAGACAATGTATCTAACTATCTACTGAAACACACTGCGACACATGAGCATTCTCACACCTCACTGGAAAACAAGAATTCTGCGTTACTTCCTTCAATGAAAACCTCTGAATGTTCAAAACTCTTTCTCCCACCTCTACTACCTGGCTTGCTGTGCACGCAGTCAAGGCCTCCACGTGTCAGAAATTCTCAACAAACCCCTCAGGTGACTACTAAACGTGCAGCACCATGCACAGCCCGGCGCGTGCCCTCTCCCTAGGCTTCGCATGATGGCTCACCCTGCTCCTCACCGAAGGCTTCGCAGGGACGAGGCTTGGGTTGAGCCTGGGTTGAGTTTGGTTCACCTGCACGGTCAGCTACAACAGGGATCCACTCAGAAACTGGAAATAATGCCACATGCGTCAAAGTCCAGAAAAGACAGGAAGTGCATACAGGAAGAGACGCTAACACAGCCGCCCTCTGACAGCTTCTCCAGTGCATTTATCAAGATTTCTAGGCCACCCCTCCCTCACCCAAAATCCATAAAAGCAAGCCTCTCTTTTTTACAGAACTACCCATTAACCATAACCATTAACTACTCATTAAGACAACATCCAGGCAATTCAAAACTGGGGCACTATTTATTTACTCACAAGAGTCCATCCATGCTCATCATTCCTTTACTTTCCACTGTCACCAGCCTCTCAGAACAAAATGAAACCTAGAAGATCCCAGCTCTCTTCCTTAACTGCATACCTGATTTTAAAAACTGGAAGTGTGAACAGCAAATCAGCACATATTAATCAGAGATCACATATTCAGAACCAAATCTGAAACAGGACTTACTTTCTAAAAAAAATCTGCAGACAGAGGCAATAAAGAACATCCCCTGGCCTCTTTATGCTCCCTCACTCAGATTTTCAGATGCTCACCTGACCTCTTCCCTCATGTCTCTGTGTCAGCTCCCAACTTGACTGCTAACACAACCTTAGAGCTATTCTTTACTGGGAGGGGGAGAAAAAGGTCCTTTAAAATACATTCAGTTGAAGGAAATAAATCCTCTGGACACACTGCCATCTATTCTCCCAGTGCCTCCTACCCTCACCCGACCCGCAATGCTTTTTCTGGGTGTTCTGGGGCTTTGCGTTAATGGAGGCCAGAGGCAGACACGACTTTTCTGTGATTCACCAGGAGTTATCAATCCACGGAGTCACCTGAGAACTTCCTTTAGAGTTATCTTCTTGAGTTTGCTTTTTGTCTGGGGTTTGGTTTTGTTTCGCTTTAAGGAGCAAAAGCAGGAAACGGAGGGGAAGAAAAGACCCACACAGCCCTCGGCCCCCCACCCCACTGGCCCTCCCGCCATCCACCCCCAGATGAATGTGAGAACTCCCTGCAGTGAGAGCTCCGTGAATAGGGCCTGGCATCCAGACAGGAAAGATGCACAGCCCTCTGAATGCTCTGAATAAAGCTTCTGTGCAGCCACTAAATTAAAGGAATTCAGGAGCTCCACAAAGGGCCTGGCTAGTGAAAGGATTCGGCCTTTTCTTCCACAGGATAATCAGGCAGCGCGCAAGCGAGAGCCTTTCCCGAGGCCTGCGGTAACAAGGCCAGAGGCTCTCCCCCACCCTCGCCCCCAGAGCTGAGCTGGGCTTACTCTTACACAACATTCCACCAGGAAGTGGGCTAGATGAAATCATTCCAGCCACCCGCACGAAGTACGATTTCTCTCCTACCTCGAGGTCAACCTCTGAGGGACCTCTGAGTTTGACTCCTTCACAGATTCCCATACACTATTCTAGAGGCAGTGTTCAAAAGCAGGGAGAGACTGCCTTCTTCCTCCCAGAAACGCTCGCATGCTCACACTTACTTCAGAACCATGATGACGATACCGCAGAAGGTCTCCAGAGTGATGCTGCCACTGGATGGTGGTGAGGGACACTCATCACACGGCTCAGCGAGGCGGGCAGCCGCCCTGAGAGCCGATCCAGGGCCCACCCTGGGCCCCGCGCCTGGGCTGCAGTCCTCAAAACTCAAACGGAGCTGCCGCCGCTTTACAGCAAAAGCAGCCAACAACAAAAACTGGAACCAGAGAAGCAGCGCACACCTTGCTCGGGCCCCTGAGGAATCAGGGGTGCGTGAGAAACAGTGTTTGAAGGGAACAGTAACTCTTGAACCTGAACCCTCTCGTTTTCTCTCTTCATTCCTCTGCCAAGGCCCTCCACCCAAAATGGGGTGACTATGGGATCTAAAGAGAGGAAGAAATAGCTTTTTGAGATGCACACACACAACAAAAACTGTTAAAGGAACTGCAGAAGAAAGTAGAGAGCCCAGACCCCTAGCAAATCCACCCTCCTACAATCACAGCTGCAGAACAGTCTTTGCATGACAACAATGAGGCACAGAGCAGCTGAAAGTACAGGAAAGAGAAAGAGCAGTGAATACTCGAAACACAGAAACTCAGCAGGGTGCTGGAGAGAATCTGAATCCAACAGCTCCAAGAGAAACAAGAGTGGAGGCACCAGGTCTTCAGGACTGCAGCGCATTTTTCCTCAGTGCCTCAGTGTACGTAAAACAGAGTGGTTATATTAGTGAACGCAAAACAAGCATGGTGGATGCGTGTGTGCGTGTGAGGGAAGCGGAGGGAAGGAAAGGAATTATTACTAGACTTCTCTAAGACTAAGCCTTGTGAGGGTGTGAACTGCTGCTGCCTCATTCACAGCTGCATCCCCAGTGAACACACAACTGTACCTGGAGGCAATCAACAAACCCAGTGCCAAAAGAAAGGAGCTGGAAAATGGGATTTCTAGGTGCCAAGGGCTGCTGTTCACTCACTGAGTCATGTCTGGCCCTGCGACCCAGGGACAGCAGCACGCCGGGCTTCCCTGGCCTTCACTATCTCTGGGGTTTGCGCACATTCATGTCCACGGAACGGGTGATGCCATCCAGCCGTGTCATCCTCTGTCTTCCCCTTCTCCTCCTGCCTTCAGCCTCTCCCAGTATCAGGGTCTTTTCCAATGAGTCGGTTTCTTCACATCAACTGGCCAAAGTATTGGAGTATTATGAGCTCTGTTTCCCGTAATTCATATGCTGAAAACTCCACCTCTGTACCTCAGAATGTGACTATATTTGGAGGTGATTTAAAGAAGTGATTAAATTAAAATGAGACCATTAGGGTGGGCCCCAATACAATCTGACTGGTGTCCTTACAAGAGGAAATTTGGGTATACAAAGAGACACCAAGGTGGCAAGCACAGAGGAAAGGCTTCCGGGAGGACAGAGCGAGAAGACAAGCACCTGTGCGCCGAAGCGAGAGCCTCAGAAGAAGCCGAACCTGCCCCTGAGCTTGCGCTTCTAACCCGACTCCCAAGAATCGCCCTTCCTGGGTCCCAGCCGCCCGGTCCACGGCCTGTTATGAGCACTGGGAAGCCAACAGAGCCGGGGAGAAACTGGGGAGGAGGGAGAAGAGGGAGGAAGAAATCAGCTAGTTAACTGACATGTTCTCTCCAAGTTCCAGAACTTATGCTTTCTCCTACGTGTGTTTTCATAATGGAACCAAAGTTTTTGGTTTCCTTTTTCATAATGGGGGGGTAAAATTTGTCTTTTTCCCTCAAATCTTAAGAGGTATGGAGTTTGATAAAATGAGGCTGTAAAACTTCAATTCCCAAAACAAATTCTCCTTGTGTATTTATGTATTTAGAGCACCAGTAAGCCTGTGGGTAAACCTAAGTATGTGTTGACTGAATAAAAGTAATAGCATCTAACTTCAGGAGGAAAAAGTTAAGAAAATAGCAAAAATAACTCGTAAAAATGAACACCCAGGACTGATCTCCTTTAGAATGGACTGGTTGGATCTCCTTGCAGTCCAAGGGACTCTCAAGAGTCTTCTCCAACACCACAGTTCAAAAGCATCAATTCTTCGGCGCTCAGCCTTCTTCACAGTCCAACTCTCACATCCATACATGAGTACTAGAAAAACCATAGCCTTGACTAGACGGACTTTTGTTGACAAAGTAATGTCTCTGCTTTTTAATATGCTGTCTAGGTTGGTCATTGGAGAAGGCAATAGGACCCCACTCCAGTACTCTTGCCTGGAAAATCCCATGGATGGAGGAGCCTGGTGGGCTGCCATCTACGGGGTCACAGAGAGTTGGACACGACTGAAGCGATGCAGCAGCAACAGGTTGGTCATAACTTTCCTTCCAAGGAGTAAGTGTCTTTTCATTTCATGGCTGCAGTCACCATCTGCCGTGATTTTGGAGCCCCCCAAAATAAAGTCAGCCACTGTTTCCCCATCTATTTCCCATGAAGTGATGGGACCGGATGCCATGATCTTAGTTTTCTGAATGTTGAGCTTTAAGTCAATGTTTCACTCTCCTCTTTTACTTTCATCAAGAGGCTCTTTAGTTCTTCTTCACTTTCTGCCATAAGGGTGGTGTCATCTGCATATCTGAGGTGATTGATATTTCTCCTGGCAATCTTAATTTCAGCTTGTGCTTCCTCCAGCCCAGCGTTTCTCATGATGTACTCTGCATATAAGTTAAGGGTGACAATATACAGCCTTGACGTACTCCTTTTCCTATTTGGAACCAGTCTGTTGTTCCCTGTCCAGTTCTAGCTGTTGCTTCCTGACCTGCATACAGGTTTCTCAAGAGGCAGGTCAGGTGATCAGTCCTGGGTGTTCATTGGAAGGACTGATGTTGAAGCTGCCAACTCCAATACTTTGACCACCTGATGTGAAGAGCTGACTCATTTGAAAAGACCCTGATGCTGGGAAAGATTCAGGGCAGTAGGAGAAGGGGACGACAGAGGATGAGATGGCTGGATGGCGTCATTGACTTGATGGACATCAGTCTGAGTGAACTCCGGGATTTGGTGATGGACAGGGAGGCCTGGCGTGCTGCGATTCATGGGGTCGCAAAGAGTCAGACACGACTGAGTGACTAAACTGAACTGAACTAGTAAAAATTACGTGAATGTTAGGTAAAGGATTATAAAAGTTACTCTAAAGACTTTTTGTTGTTTTTAAGGAGAAGATGCTGAAGAAATGGTGACTATAAACTTTTTAGGTCACATAGTTAAGTATTTTAAGATAATCACTAAAATAATAAAGCAAATTATAAAACAATAAGCTTTACTTTCAGATGAGCAATAAGTAAAATGAGAACTGGAGAAAACCCTTTCAAGAAAAATCAAAACCTAAAAGGTGTTGCTGCTGCTGCTAAGTCATTTCAATCATGTCCGACTCTGTGCGACCCCATAGACGGCAGCCCACCAGGCTCCCCCGTCCCTGGGATTCTCCAGGCAAGAACACTGGAGTGGGCTGCCACTTCCTTCTCCAATGCATGAAAGTGAAAAGTCAAAATGATGCCTGCCAAACCCTGGGTCGGGAAGACCCCCTGGAGGAGCACCCAGCAGACCACTCCAGGATTCTCGCCTGGAGAGTCCCAGGGACAGAGGAGCCCAGTGGGCTAGCCGCAGATGGACATGGCTGAAGCAATCGAGCAAAGGAAACACCACCGTAAAAGTTGCAAGTGCCAGAAAGTTTAAGCAAATTCTACCAAACTCAAGGAACTAACAGGTAACTTGTATGTTATACAAGATGCCACAGAAAAAATAAAAAGAGGGAATGCTCACCTTCTGAGTGAAACCAAAACAGGGAAGAATATCTCAAGAAAGGAAGGTTAAGCCAATTCTACTTGTATAACATAAATAAAACACTACTAAATATAAAGTATTAGCTAATTGAAATCAGCAAGGTAATTTTTTTAAATCTCAAAAATACATGGATCACTTAACATAAGAAAAATCTATATTATCTATCACATTCCACGGGTTCAAGGAGGGGATAAACACCACCATAAGATCTTTAGGTTACAGAAAAACAATCAGTAAAATCAATACTCCTTTCATGATTTTAAAAACAAACTTCTCATACCATTCTTAACACTTATAAATTTTATCAACTAGAATCAAATCAAATTAAATGGCAAAACATGTTCACTTTAAAATAAAGAATAAAATTCAAAGTTCCCTACCACTAGCTTCTTTCAGCACTGTATTAAAAGTTCTAACTGGTGTAACAAACAAGAAAAAGAAATTACATGTATAAGACTCAAAATATCACCGCCAACTATTTGCAAGAGATATGAGTGACTATACAAAATAATTCATAGAAATACACAAACTACTGAAAGTATCTCAGCAAGGTTGCTAGATTAAGGTCAAACTGCGTCACTATGCACCACCAGACAATTCGGAAGACTGTAAGTCCACCGCTTTTAAACAGTAATTTTTTAATGTCTAATATACAAGAACGGATCTCACGAAGCATGCGCTAGACTGCTGACATCATGAGGTGTACACAGGGTCACATCTTTAAAACAATCACATGTGGGACAAATAACGCAGAAAGCTAAGTCCAGTAAGGCTGGGACAGTCACGCTAGTGTGTTTATACTGCTCGCCCTCAGGGGCGCAACAGCTCACGAGAGACCACTTTAAAAGGGACAAATACTGCAAAGCTAGAACTGCCGGGGCAGAGGCAAGCTACCGTGACTGTTGCTTCGGCACGCCACTCAGACAGGGCCTGCCTCCCACGCTGCACAGGCCGCTGCAGACAGCACGGAGGATGGAGGAGGAAAATCAAGGTGCATCAGAAAGAAGGCAACAGCAGCAAGGAAGTGCTGACACCTGATGCCCACTATCAATTCGCCTTTCTTCCAGCTAGCTTTCCCCAACTATCAGTACACAGCGCAGCCCATCAGCCACTCACGACAGTCCTCCCAGGGGCCTGGAGGAAAATCCAGCGCCAGCCATCTAGATCCAGCACCTCTGGCACTGACTCTGACTCAATTCATGTGAAATTAGTACAGGATTTCAGTTTCAAATCCTCAATTTCAACCAGTTTTCCTCCAAATTGCAAAGATTCTTCTTTATGGAAAAAAAAGAAACACTGGCTAACATTTACTACTAGCAACTAACTTAAAAAATAAAACAGGAATTAAAGGGACAACAGTAACATTAAGAATTTTCTTTTAATCAGGGAAGTCTCAGAGATGTGATCCACTGATTCTTCTTTCAATACCGAAAGCGCCCTGAAAAATGTAAAGCATTTCCACATACAAGATGGTGGTATTGTTATTGCTGTTCTCGCTGTGTGTGCTGACTCACTTCAGTCGTGTCCGACTCTACACACTCATACGGGAGACCCTATGGAGTGTGGCCCCCAGGCTCCTCTGTCCGCAGGACTCTCCAGGCAAGAGCACTGCAGTGCTTGCCATGCCCTCCTCCAGGGGGTCTTCCCGACCCAGAGACGGAACCGGCGTCGCTTCTGTCTCCTGCACTGGCAGGCGGGCTCTTCATCACCAGCACCACCTGGGAAGCCTCGTTCTTACTGAAACCAACTAATAAGAAAAAGCCTCTAATTTCTTTCAGCATTACTGTCCTTCCCTGTAACAGCCTCACTATATGAAGATACCACACGCTCTCAATAAGAGTTCATCACTCCTCTCCACCCACAAACACCACTGAAGGGGTCTCTCACAGTGAGACTGCTCACTTTTGATAGCAGTAGTTCTTCCTTTCAGTCCAGTTCAGTCGCTCAGTCGTGTCCGACTCTTTGCGACCCCATGAATCGCAGCACGCCAGGCCTCCCTGTCCATCACCAACTCCGGGAGTTCACTCAGACTCACGTCCACCAAGTCCGTGATGCCATCCAGCCATCTCATCCTCTGTCGTCCCCTTCTCCTCCTGCCCGCAATCCCTCCCAGCATCAGAGTCTTTTCCAGTGAGTCACCTCTTCGCATGAGGTGGCCAAAGTACTGGAGTTTCAGCTTTACATCAGTCCTTCCAAAGAACACCCAGGACTGATTTCCTTTAGGATGGACAGGTTGGATCTCCTTGCACTCCAAGGGACTCTCGAGTCTTCCCCAACACCACACTTCAAAAGCATCCATTCTTCGGTGCTCAGCCTTCTTCACAGTCCAACTCTCACATCCATACATGACCACAGGAAAAACCATAGCCTTGACTAGACAGACCTTAGTCGGCAAAGTAATGTCTCTGCTTTTGAATATACTATCTAGGTTGGTCATAACTTTCCTTCCAAGGAGTAAGCGTCTTTTAATTTCAGCACACAGTTAAAGATGTGCAAAATGAGCTAGACTTCTGGATGAAAGGCCAGTGTACTGGCGGCTGAGGGTCATCCAAACTACATTTCGCACATCATCACTACCTCAGATGGAGCTAGAGCATGCTTACTGGTGTTTGTTTTTCTATTCTTTTACCCCTGATAAATTAAATATCCTCTTTGAGTCCAAGTGCACAGAATTCACCCTCACACACTTTCTATGAAGGCGTCTGTCAGGAAGCAAGAAAGAGCTCAGGCAGGCTTCCAACATGCCAAGAGAGACCAAAACCTCAATTATGATTTTTAAAGGCTGTGTAAGTATAATGTAAATAAGATTATTAAACCCTAAAATGCGAGAGCATTTTAAATTATTTTCAGTGATATCCAAATGCCAGATTTCAAAAGTGAACGTGAAGTCGCTCAGTCGTGTCTGACTCTTTGCGACCGCATGGACTGTAGCCCACCAGGCTCCTCTGTTCAGGCAAGAATACTGGAGTGGGTTGCCATTTCTTTCTCCAGGGGATCTTCCCAACCCAGGGGTCAAACCCGGGTCTCCAGCACTGCAGGCAGACGCTTTATCCTCTGAGCCGCCAGGGAAGAAAAGCCTCACCACACTATGCCCGATGCAGCTCCTAAGGATCCTCGAGTCTGTGCGCTCTTTCCCAGCTGGACTCCTTTCCGCTTTCACACTTGCTGCCAGTGCTCGTTAACACAGGAGATGTTCCAGAGGGAGAATTATACTCCAAGTTCTTATGGCAAAACAGGAAAACCCAGCGAGTCTGTTTTCCAAAGCACAAATAAACTGAAGTCTCTTCTTAGGAAATCTATCCCCAACTTACCTGTTACTGACGTATGAGATAAACATTTGCAAACCTATACAGAAGTTCCTTCTAAATTGTGAGAGAGAGTGTGTGTGTATGTGTGTGTACAGTCAATTGTGTCTGACTCTGCAACCCCACAGACTGTAGTCTGCCAGGCTCCTCCATCCATGGAATTTTCCAAGCAAGAATACTGGAGTGGGTTGCCATTTTCTCCTCCAGCGGGTCTTCCTGACCCAGGGATGGAACTCTCATGCTGGGGCAGGCAGCCATCCGCAAAGCCCACGGTGGTGGGATAACACATGGTAACTACAGCCACCTTCTGCTAACACACGCTGGAGAAAGGAGCGGAGAGAGGAACAGGACTGAAATTCAAACTCGGGCGCCCAGCACGTGATTTCCTTTCTCTTCCTATGTTTTACCTGGTAGTTTGTTTGCTGGCTCCTTTCTTTCTCCACTCATTCAACAAGAGTTTACTGAATGCCTACTATGTGCCAAGCATTCTGTTAGGTTCTAAAAGTGTACGTGCCGATTTCCACAGGGCATGAGAATACGATGCAGTGCACTGGTGTCCTACGAGCGAAAGATAAAGCACAGCCCGAACTCGAGCTGGCACGCTGACCTTCTTCTGAACAAACACCGATTGTTAGACAGGAAAACAGCCCAAACATCAGCTTGGAGTAAAACATGTGCAAAAAGTCAGAATTAAACTGTCACACATAAAATTTAAGGGAGACCACACAGACAAAAGTAGCTGCGGTCGCGCTGTGGCAGGGCTCATACACCGTACCAGCCCTTTCAGGAGGTCTCTGCTGGAGAGCTTGGGGTCTCCTGGAGCAGATGGGTGCCTTCCGGGAGGGCGCTGCCACCTCTCGTCACTACACCATGGGCATCGCTACAGAAGCCCAGGACGCCTGGATCTTCTGACTGAAGACAGAGAAGAAACACAGAAGCCTTGGCTTTTACAGGAAGCTTTACGATGCTGAGCTGATGGCAGTTAACTTGAAAATATTTCAAACCACGTCACCAAACACAGCAGGTCTGTGCGCCACGTATGACATATGGCGTTAGCTCTGTCCTCCAAAAGGAGACCCCGCTTAACTCATGTGATCAGTATCAAAAAAAAATAAGTAAAACTCAAGACGAAAAAAAAAAACCCAAAAGTACATACCCAAATTCTCAACATATTCCTGTAAACACCACGAGCATGTAGTCACAAGAATCCAGTCTATGGGAAATACTACAGAACAACCACCTTTTTTTCCCAACAAGTGAACTGCAAGGGAAAAGGGGTGGGAAGGGGGAAAAGAAGAGAAAGGGAGGGAGAGGGGAGAGGGGAGGAAGAGGGGAGAGGGGAGGAAGAGGGGAGGAAGAGGGGAGAGGGGAGGAAGAGGGGAGGAAGAGGGGAGGAAGAGGGGAGGAAGAGGGGAGAGGGGAGGAAGAGGGGAGGAAGAGGGGAGAGGGGAGGAAGAGGGGAGGAAGAGGGGAGGAAGAGGGGAGGAAGAGGGGAGGAAGAGGGGAGGAAGAGGGGAGGAAGAGGGGGAGGAAGAGGGGAGGAAGAGGGGAGGAAGAGGGGAGGAAGAGGGGAGGAAGAGGGGAGGAAGAGGGGAGAGGGGAGGAAGAGGGGAGGAAGAGGGGAGAGGGGAGGAAGAGGGGAGGAAGAGGGGAGGAAGAGGGGAGGAAGAGGGGAGGAAGAGGGGAGAGGGGAGGAAGAGGGGAGGAAGAGGGGAGGAAGAGGGGAGGAAGAGGGGAGAGGGGAGGAAGAGGGGAGGAAGAGGGGAGAGGGGAGGAAGAGGGGAGAGGGGAGAGGGGAGGAAGAGGGGAGGAAGAGGGGAGGAAGAGGGGAGAGGGGAGGAAGAGGGGAGGAAGAGGGGAGGAAGAGGGGAGGAAGAGGGGAGGAAGAGGGGAGGAAGAGGGGAGAGGGGAGGAAGAGGGGAGGAAGAGGGGAGGAAGAGGGGAGAGGGGAGGAAGAGGGGAGGAAGAGGGGAGAGGGGAGAGGGGAGAGGGGAGGAAGAGGGGAGGAAGAGGGGAGGAAGAGGGGAGGAAGAGGGGAGAGGGGAGGAAGAGGGGAGGAAGAGGGGAGAGGGGAGGAAGAGGGGAGGAAGAGGGGAGGAAGAGGGGAGAGGGGAGAGGGGAGAGGGGAGGAAGATGGGGAGGAAGAGGGGGAGGAAGAGGGGAGAGGGGAGAGGGGAGGAAGAGGGGAGGAAGAGGGGAGAGGGGAGAGGGGAGAGGGGAGGAAGATGGGGAGGAAGAGGGGAGGAAGAGGGGAGAGGGGAGGAAGAGGGGAGGAAGAGGGGAGGAAGAGGGGAGAGGGGAGGAAGAGGGGGAGGAAGAGGGGAGGAAGAGGGGAGAGGGGAGGAAGAGGGGAGGAAGAGGGGAGGAAGAGGGGAGAGGGGAGAGGGGAGAGGGGAGGAAGAGGGGAGAGGGGAGGAAGAGGGGAGAGGGGAGAGGGGAGGAAGAGGGGAGGAAGAGGGGAGAGGGGAGGAAGAGGGGAGGAAGAGGGGAGGAAGAGGGGAGGAAGAGGGGAGAGGGGAGAGGGGAGAGGGGAGGAAGAGGGGAGAGGGGAGAGGGGAGGAAGAGGGGAGAGGGGAGGAAGAGGGGAGAGGGGAGGAAGAGGGGAGGAAGAGGGGGAGGAAGAGGGGAGAGGGGAGGAAGAGGGGAGAGGGGAGAGGGGAGGAAGAGGGGAGGAAGAGGGGAGGAAGAGGGGAGGAAGAGGGGAGAGGGGAGAGGGGAGAGGGGAGGAAGAGGGGAGGAAGAGGGGAGAGGGGAGGAAGAGGGGAGAGGGGAGAGGGGAGGAAGAGGGGAGGAAGAGGGGAGGAAGAGGGGAGAGGGGAGGAAGAGGGGAGAGGGGAGGAAGAGGGGAGGAAGAGGGGAGGAAGAGGGGAGGAAGAGGGGAGAGGGGAGGAAGAGGGGAGGAAGAGGGGAGGAAGAGGGGAGGAAGAGGGGAGAGGGGAGGAAGAGGGGAGGAAGAGGGGAGGAAGAGGGGAGAGGGGAGAGGGGAGGAAGAGGGGAGGAAGAGGGGAGAGGGGAGAGGGGAGAGGGGGAGGAAGAGGGGAGGAAGAGGGGAGAGGGGAGGAAGAGGGGAGAGGGGAGAGGGGAGGAAGAGGGGAGGAAGAGGGGAGGAAGAGGGGAGGAAGAGGGGAGAGGGGAGAGGGGAGGAAGAGGGGAGGAAGAGGGGAGGAAGAGGGGAGGGAGGGAGGAGGGAGGGAGGAAGAGGGGAGGAAGAGGGGAGGAAGAGGGGAGGGAGGGAGGAGGGAGGGAGGGAGAGGGGAGGAAGAGGGGAGGGAGGGAGGAGGGAGGGAGGGAGAGGGGAGGAAGAGGGGAGGGAGGGAGGAGGGAGAGGGGAGGAAGAGGGGAGGGAGGGAGGAGGGAGGGAGGGAGAGGGGAGGGGGGCACTAAAGTGAAGACGCTGAGAAGACAGAACAAAACAAAAATCACAAGCCCACTCACCACGCCTGGATCATAGTTCACACAAACATTTAAAAGACAACTGGAAATCTGAACACTGACTTCACTGAAAAATGGGAATTGGTGTTGATTTTTTTAAAAAATAACGGTATGATGGTTGTTGCTAAAGAGCGTTTACGTTTTAGAGAGACTCGAGAGCAATGTCGAGATGAGAGGATGTGAAGTCAGGATTTGCTCCCGAGTCATCCAGGCGGAAGAGGTAAAACAAGATGGGCACCGCGGACTCCCTGCCGCGCTCGGCGCGAGTACGCGGGACGTACCATCCTTCCGCTTACTTTTGACATTTTTATACTTTCCATAATCACAATAGAACCCTAAAATAAAGAGCTGTTTTTACCCTCGTTCGTGACTCCTAGGACGTGATCTCATCAAAAAGTAGGAAAATGACTGAAGACTGGCCAAGAGAGGGTGAAAGGAGCAAAGAATGAGGATGACGAAGCCGATCACCGACTCCGCACAGACGGCCTCGGGATCCCTCTCGCTTGTGGATGAAAAGCGAGTGAGAAAGGAGCCCGAGGCAGGCGCAGCCCGCGGGGCGCCCCCCCGCCCGGCCGCCGCGGCACCGCCGCCGCCCTCTGCTCTCCTAAACGGAGCGGCGCGGGAGCGTCGGGGGCGCCTGGGCCGGGCGGTTCCCCAGCGCAGCTCGCGCGCGGTCAGCTCAGCCCAAGGCTGGAGGAGTCCGGAAGCCAAGAGTGTGCAGCAGGGAGCATTTCGAGACTCGTTCACTGAGAGATGCTACCTTTTCTAAGAAAGGGAAAATAAGTGGGTTAGGGTGGGAGAAAAGCAGGGAAAAATGAAGCTTTCTGTAAAAACTAACGTGAGACCAGTTTAAAAAGCAGGCCGTCTATTCTCACACCATGGCCTCAGCCAGCTGCGGAGCACCGGTCCCGGCGCAGTCAGCGCGGCCCCGGGAGGCGAGACCGCGCGTGGGCAGCGCAGGGGCCCCGGGGGAGGCGAGACCGCCGCGTGGGCAGCGCAGGCGCCCGGGGGAGGCGAGACCGCGCGTGGGCAGCGCAGGCGCCCGGGAGGCGAGACCGCGCGTGGGCAGCGCAGGGGCCCCGGGGAGGCGAGACCGCGCGTGGGCAGCGCAGGGGCCCCGGGAGGCGAGACCGCGCGTGGGCAGCGCAGGGGCCCCGGGAGGCGAGACCGCGCGTGGGCAGCGCAGGGGCCCCGGGAGGCGAGACCGCGCGTGGGCAGCGCAGGGGCCCCGGGAGGCGAGACCGCGCGTGGGCAGCGCAGGGGCCCCGGGAGGCGAGACCGCGCGTGGGCAGCGCAGGGGCCCCGGGAGGCGAGACCGCGCGTGGGCAGCGCAGGCCGGCAGAGCAGAGAGGGCCCGTCAGGAGCCCGAACCCAGGCCGGCCCGAAAGCCGGGGCTGTGTCTGCCCTGACGCCATCTCCTCGGCGAGGAGGCGAGAGGCAGGTATAAAGCGCCCATCATTTCGAGGCCACGCCCGTGGCACCTGTCCTTGAAAGAGACACACCTACACGGTGCTTGACGACTCAGTGGAATGCTTTCAGTTCAAACACTGACTGTGGCCTTTAAGACCCTTACCGCCAGACACAACCCAGAGGGCGTATCTCCGACCTTGACCTTGCATTTCGTTTAAGGGGCAGGCAAGGGAGCATCGAGAAGACCCAGCACGGAGCCTGCCAGAGCGCGCCCACCGCCTGGCCGCCGCCCTCGCCGGCTTCGCTGGTGCTCTTCCCAGGCCTCCCTCTGGGTCTCCCCAGAGCATGCTGGGCTCCCCTGCCGCAGGGACTGTGTTTGGCAATTTACACTGTCTGATATGAAGTTAATTATTGTTTGATACAAAGAGTTAACAATTATGTTTCTTTCTCAAGACTTTCTATCCTGTGACCTTTAGGTCTTTACTAAAATCTTACAGAAACAATCTCTATAACCAGAATATAACATAACTAGATGATCTAGTTACTTCAGTAAATAATAGGGCAATTACATTCTTAAGAACAACCCAGCTGTGCTTTTCATTAACCACATTAACTGTGTTTCAATAACCACAATTTGAAATCTCAGCATCCAGCCCACTGCTGAGCACAAAACAGAAATTCAACACTTACTACAACTCACAAGAGGAAAAACACTGGTGTAGCATGGCTTAAGAGCATTTCAGAGTAACTGCCTCCTATACACTCTGACTTATACCCATCCACATTTATAATTATCATGCCTTCATGCTCACTTTATAAACAGGTTCAAGCCACAAGTCACTCTAACTGGGAATGGAAAGCACGTCCTTCAGAGCCAGCCTCAGTCTGCAAGCCTCGCAGGAGCCTCACTACTCAAGTGATGTTTACACAGCAAGGAAGCAGAAGCTAACGGAAGGCATGATCCCAGCTTCATCAAAGCGTTTCTGAAGGTTTCTGACCTGTCTCCACATCCACACACCCCCACCCCAGTGGCCCACCACTGCCTAAACACACACGCAGAGACGGGGAGGAGGGAACCACTGGCCCACTGGAGACGCATGGCCCGATGCAAGCACAGCCAACCCGCAGGCCCAAGCCGCGGTCGTCTCCACCTCTGGTTCACCATCCTCCCTCCCCGTCCCCTCCGCAGGCGGAGAGTCAAGAAAGGACTGCCCGACAGAAAACTCAGTGTAGACGGAAACCCCAGGCATAAGTTCCCCAAAGCAGGCATCAACGATGATTAGCTGGCTGATCCACTCAAGAAAAAGCACATTACACACGGTAAACACTGAGACCTGACTCTCCTCACCTTCTCAGCAAGAAAACTGAGGCCCAGCTTCCTGACTGGACACAGTGGCCCTGGGTCTCGCCCCGCCCTTCCCAACAATCTCAGAGAGCAGGCAGTGAGCTCCACGAGGCCTCACGCTCCCCGGCTTCCCTCCCCCAGGACTTTCCCTTGCTTACCCCCCTTTCCAGTCCGCCATCACCCTCCTCTCTCCCCCTTTGAGGACAAGAGAAACACCGCTCAGGTTTCCTCCTTCAGGACCACATCTCTTCTTTCTCCTAGGGACAGCTTACATCCAGTAAAGCACACAAGCCATAAGGGTACAGTAAATGCATTTCTGTATATGCATACACCCAGGAAAATAAAACCCAGAAAAATGCAAAGAACATTATCAACAGCAGACGGCTCGAGCCCCTTTCCATCATGTCCCCTGAAAGGTAACAACTAGCATCATCTCAGGCCAAACTTCACGTTGCCTGTTAATCAACCTTCATACACATGCCATCGAGTGTCCCTCTCCACATCTGAAATCTTTGGGCGTCAGAGCCGACTGCACCACTTTAGACAGGCCTGTTAATCAACCTTCATACACATGCCATCGAGTGTCCCTCTCCGCATCTGAAATCTTTCAGGCGTCAGTCGACTGCACCACTTTAGACAGGCATTCCCTGGAGTTGCCTCCACAGCCCTCTCCTCCCTCCACCCATGTGGCCGAGCAGCTTCAGTCGGCACAAGGACTGTGACAACTGCTTAAACATGGCTCCCCGAGCCGCAGACGCGCCTGCACGGCCCTCCAGCACCTTCCATGCAACACAGCCCAAAGTGAGTTCACCACCTCCCCGCCGTGCCCTACAGCCAGCTCCTGCTCCTCTATTCCGCATGTTGGTGAGGGGACTCCATTCAGTTCAGTTCAGTTCAGTCACTCAGCATGTCTGACTCACCTTCACCATCAGTCCTTCCAATGAACAGTCTGACTCACTCTTCACCATCAGTCCTTCCAGTGAACACCCAGGACTGATCTCCTTGCAGTCCAAGGGACTCTCAAGGGTCTTCTCCAACACCACAGTTCAAAAGCATCAATTCTTCAGTGCTCAGCTTTCTTTATAGTCCAACTCTTTTACATCCATACATGACCACTGGAATAACCATAGCCTTGATTAGACAGACCTTTGTTGACAAAGTAATATCTCTGCTTTTTAATATGCTGTTTAGGTTGGTCATAACTTTCCTTCCAAGGAGTAAGTGTCTTTTCATTTCATGGCTGCAATCACCATCTGCAGTGATTTTGGAGCCCAGAAAAATTAAGTCAGCCACTGTTTCCCCATCTATTTGCCATGAAGTGATGGGACCAGATGCCAAGATCTTAGTTTTCTGAATGTTGAGCTTTCAGTTAACTTTTTCACTCTCCTCTTTCATTTTCATCAAGAGGCTCTTTAGTTCTTCTTCCCTTTCTGCCATAAGGGTGGGGTCATCTGCATATCTGAGGTTATTGACATTTCTCCCCGCAATCTTGATTCCAGCTTGTGTTTCTTCCAGTCCAGTGTTTCTCACGATGTACTCTGCTATAAGTTAAATAAGCAGGGTGACAATATACAGGCTTGATGTACTCCTTTTCCTATTTGGTGAGGGGACTGGAGTCAACCAAACCAGAGACCTCCAAGTCACCCTAACACAGGGTGTGAGGCCTGCAGCTCAGTTCACAGGACACCCCAGCACAGGGGGCAGCGACACGCTTCCCAGCGGGAAGACACTCAGTCTCCAGGGGTGAACAATAAACCCTGCACTACTCTTTCACCCCAACACACAATCATTCGGTAAGACCCTAGTATTCTACATTCCAAACAATTCCCACATCTGCAGTTCTTTCTGCTCCAATATGCAAAACCATCTCCCACCTGCCCCAGCTGCACCCAAGCTGATTAACTCCCTGCCTGGCAAAACCACACTGCACAAACCTCACGAGGAGGTGACTCTCCATTGTAATTAATTCTTTGTCTCCTGCGGGGCTGAACTCCTTGAGGCAAGGCCATGCTTTCTTTGGAACTTAGCTCCGTAACAGAGTGCTTTAAATGTCGACTAAATGCCTGGAGAATCCCAAGGACAGCGGAGCCTGGTGGGTTACAGTCCACAGGGTCACAGAGTCAGACTTGGCAGGCTGACTAACGCCCCAAGGCCGTCTCCCAGGCTCTGGTTCCCCTCCAGTCCTTCCTGCAACTGGCAGCCAGGTAAGGCCCTGCAGTCCACGCCTAAGACACAGCTTCCGGGCCTCCCGCTCTGCGCTGAGGCCCCATGCTCCCACCACCCACCATGCCCTCACGTTGGGGGCCTTTCTCCAGCAGCCCAGCCTCCCCCCGCCCAGTCCCTGCTCACCCTCTAACACCCCCCAGCCTCCCTTCCCGCACTACCAACATGCCCGTTTCACACAGTGCTGGTCCCGTTCACACAAGGGATCATCAGGAAGTCTTCCCAGAGCATTCCAGGAAGAGCGGCTTTGTCTGATTTCTGGGTCCCTTGGCACTCAACGATGCCTTCGTTAAGGCAGTTCAAGTTTTATTGGACTTGTTTATGCAAATTACATAATTATTTATGCAAACTGTTTATGTCCCCTATCCACACCCCAGACAAGAAAAAGCCTCAGTGTTCAAAAGGCATTCATCTTGAGAGCTTTAAAACTTTAACAGAAACACTCTTTTAGACCTCTTCCCTTCCATCCAGGCCCACAGCCCCACCAACATTTATTCTGGGTGTGAAAAGGGAGCTCTTACCAGAAAGCCAGGTAAATAAAAAAAGGTTTATATCATCTTCCTGAGAGTTACCATAGATATGAAAAACAGCAGAAAGCAAAAGGACCCACTGAGATCTGGAAGCTGAGTGATGAGCCAAGTCCATTTGCCAGCTGAACACACGATTACTGTCAGCTTAAAGTACGTTACCATTTCAAACTCATCCTCAGCAAAATTCAGCCTCAGCTGCAAAATATTTAAATATGAAGAGCAGGACACACCTTCATTCATCCTCACCCCCAGCTCCCACTCAAGCCCCGATCCTCCAGTTTCACGGGACTATTAGTGACACCTCACACAACCTTGTGCTTCCCACCTTCAGGAACTGACCCACAACCCTCTTATCAAAGGGCTAAGGCGTCACCTTTGAGCCTCTGTGTCAACTGCTGCGCCCTGTGTGTCGGCCGCCTGCTCTCCCTCCACTGCTCAGTCCCAGCCCGCAGCATCTCCCTGAACCACAGGAGCTCCCAGCGGCTTCCCTCCTCCAGCTCTAATCTCCCCCTCTCGCAATTCACCGACACTGGCACTTCTTAGACAGCACTGTGCAAGCGCATCGCCCAGGGATTCTGTTAAAAGGCCGATTTTTCATAAAGTCTGCGGTGGGCCTGCGTGTCTCCTTTTCCCCCACTCCCAGAGACGCTGCAGCTGCTCCACAGCTCACCCCCAGGAGCACCGCCCCCCACCGGGTGCCGCCCTGAAATGAGGACGCGGCGAGCAGGCAACAAGCAGAAGGCAGATGCCTGTCAGCCCAGACCAGGTAAGCAGCTGGGCCAAATGCCCCCGGGGCCCTTCCAGCACTCTCATTCTAGGCCCTCCCTGGAATATCCAAGACGCTGTCACCCATTTTTCACCTGTGAAGCTTGGTGAAGGCAGTCCCCAGCAGCAATTACCAATGATCACGGTCGCCAGATTCTTAACAGTCACCATCTACAGACAATGCTGGCTTAGTCCAATATCACAAATGTTTCTAAAAGATAAAGAAGATGCTGTACAAGGGGCTTTATACAGTCGTACTTATGAAAATAACTTAAAGATAAATGATCATCACCACTTCCCTGTCTCCATTAGTATTATCTAGAGGTCAACATTGCTTGGGTTAATCTATCAGTTTCTCAGAACCAAGAGGCTATTGACCATTCTATCTTGCTGGAGGCTGGGGTGGGAGATTTCATGAACACGTATGGAAGGAGGAAGCAATCAGAGTTCCCAGTTCTCTATTAGCAGCTACAAGTCAATCTGAGATTAAAAAAAAAAAAAAACAACCCAGCATTCCAAGTGTAGTGACTACAAGAGGACCCCTGCTCTGAGAAATGGACCCTGGTGTGGTATCTTCACAACGACATCACTTCTTTAGCAGTCCCGACACACAGGTGTGTAAAACGTCTGTCACTGTGCATTTATCAATGTGTACCTGTGCACTGGAGAAGGAAATGGCAGCCCTCTCCAGTATTCTTGCCTGGAAAACCCAATGGATAGAGGAGCCTGGTGGGCTAGAGTCCATGGGGTCGCAGAGAGTCAGACACGACTGAGCAACTGACCTGAACTGAACTGAACCTGTGTATTTACCGCAAAGAATCCACCTGCCAATGGTGCAGACTCGGGTTTGATCCCTCGGTGGGGAAGACCCTTGGAGAAGGGAATGGCAACTTACTCCAGCATTCTTGCCCAGGAAATCCCACAGACAGAGGAGCCTGGAGGGCTACAGTCCAAGGGGTCACAAAGAGTAGAACACGACTACATAACAACAACAATTTACCAATGAGATAATATCGCTCAGGCTTTGGTTAAATACATTAAGCTCTTCTTAGGACTTAAGTTACAAGTGTCCACCTGCTGCGAAGAACTGACTCATTTGAAAAGACCCTGATGCTGGGAAAGAGTGAAAGCAGGAAGAGAAGAGGACAACAGAGGATGAGACGGTTGGATGGCATCATTTACTCGATGGAAATGAGTTTAAGCAAACTCTGGGAATTGGTGATGGACAGGGAGGCCTGGCGTGCTGCAGTCCATGGGGTTGCACAGAGTCAGACACGCCTGAGCAACTGACCTGACTGACAAGAGAATTTTAGTGTCTACAATCACAGAGGCTAATAGCAACTATTCCCCTTATAATTACATTAACACCAACATTTCTGTTAACATCCCCCATAAAATCAGTTTGTCGGGTGTTGATACTATTCTAATGAGCTAACTGAGGCCTATAAAGGCTTGTCACACAGGACAGAAAGGTGCATTGACAGCGGAAAATACACGCCGGCAGGTAATTACCCTGAGTGCTGATTAGTCTGAATCACAGGTATTTTCATTTTAATCGGAAGCATGACTTACCTTAGTCAACCAGGATCTGCATGACTTAAAAAAACAAACAAACAAACAAACAGGGTGTCTATCATACTTTTAGAACACAAAAAAACAATAAAGGTTCTTTCTAGCGTCTACATTCACGTTACGACACGAGACGATGTTTCACAGAGACGTTCTGTTTTCTGCTTAAATTTGTAACAGGCCATCAGCAAAGACTTAATTTACCATTAACTGTAGTATGGCTTCTACAGCCATGGATAAAACAGTAGTTTTTGCCTATGTCAACGCTTAAGAGTTGTGTTTCCTCCTAGTCCACTTAAGAGGTTTTTAAAAATTCCTCCACCAATGACAATTCATGTAGTAGATGGGCAAAGTTAAGGATAATACCCTCAGGCCATGACCAATTCCTCATCGTCCAAATTTTACATTAATATGGTTGGTCTACATGACATTAAACTAAAAGGAAGTATCTTGTTCGGGAAGATAAAGACAGCATCTCCCACAACCTCATAAATCCAAAGAAAGCAAAGTGCTCGCAGGCCTTATAGACAGAAATGAAAGACAGACTTTCAGGAGTTCTGGAGGGCCCTGCTAGGCTCAGGGCAGCCTTGAGCATACGCATAGTTGCCACTTGAAGAAAGCAAAACTAACATTTGCTTAACCCAGAACTTAGATCCTCCCAAATGATGATGCCCAGCAAAGCCCAAATGATCCAGACGGGTAAAAGGCCTGGTAAAAAGGGCTGGCGAATCTTAAAGGGCTCATCTGGAGTTACTAACGCCAAACTTAGTCCAGCTAGACTTTGATCCACTAGTAACTAATGGTTACTTCTGCAAACAGTCCCGGGGTCCAGAGTCATGGCCGAGTCTGCCCGCGATGGTCCTTCCAGACGGCTCCAGGCCCTTCTGGGACACACAGGTGGGGTCAGGAGCCTGTCCTTCCCTGTGGCTAGTCATGGCTGGACCACTGCCTATCAGAACATTTTCCACCTTTGTTTTCTAAACACTGGCTCACTTGTTTCCACAAACATGCCCTCAGATCTACAGGTATTTCAAGGGATCTTAGAAAATTAAAATTAGTTATCTGTGAACCAAAAACACATTTGACATGGTAGGTACTCACAGTAATTACGGGACTGAATGAATGAGCGAGAGTGTACAGTCTGCCAGTGCCACTGAGCAACAGCGCAGCCATCTTCCTTAATGAGCCCTAATTACCTCTAATTAACATTTGTGGCAATTTACTAGCTCTAAAAATAACGGCACCAAACCTCATCTGCAGAACACCTCACAGCTTCCAAAGCACTTCCACGGGTATCATCAAATCTGGACCTCACGAAGGCTCCGAGACAGGTTGTTTCTATCACCCCTTCTCTCTCTCCAAAAAACGAGGCTTAGGGAGAGTAACGGGCTCATCGCAGGCCTCGCATCAAAAGAGCAGGAGCCAGTGGCAGACTCCAGATCTTCGCTCCTCCATCAGCGCTCCTTCAAGCCTCAGGCCCAGGGCCTGGATGACATGGGCCCTGCTGTCCTAGGCACTTGTCCTCACCCCATTCGATCTTAACGACCCCGTGTGGCTCAAGGTTGTTACCTGCCTCCACAAAACAGGAAAGAGGGAGCTGGAGCCCCGGGCTCAGGGCCACGGTCAGAACACAGGTCTCAGATCCAACCACTTCAGAGTGCGTGCTCCCCAAACGCTGACCTGCTCCAGCTGGCCCCTGAAAGTCATTAAGGACAAGGCCCTCACCTTCAGCTGGGCCAGGCTATGACACGCTGCTGAGTGCTGAGTCACTTCAGTCACGTCTGACTCTGTAGCCCACCAGGCTTCTCTGTCCATGGGATTCTCCAGGCAAGGATACTGAGCCTGGGTAGCCATGCCCTCCTCCAGGGGCTCTTCCCCACCCAGAGACTGAACCTGCGTCTCTCTTGTCTCACTGGCAGATGGGTTCTTTACCATTAGCACCACCTGGGAAGCTGCTGGCTTGACAAATCTAGAGAACTAAATAAGCTGCTCTATTCATTCAGTCTACCTGCAACCCTCCGGTGGCAACACTGTCTGCCTCACTGGGTTGTAATGAGGACTAAATGAGCTGGTATTTACAAAGCACTTAACACAGTGCCTAGAACACAGTAAGAATGATATAAATGTCTATCAGCTAAAACACAGAGCATCCGCCGAGGAAAGGTGGCAGTCTAAGTCACCAAAGAAACGCTCTATTATCCAACAAAACGCGCGGGACAGCTCGTTCACGCCTACCTCCTTTCCTAAGCAGCACAGGCCGAAATAAACAAAACTATGAAATGCCACAGGAAAATATGGGAAACTTAGTTTAAATCTGCCCACCCCTCTTAAATCTTGGGATGAGGAGGCCTTCCTAGGCATGACACAGAAGCCTGAATACCTAGAGGAAAAGACTGACATAAAAGCACCACCAGATAAAGAAAGCAGCGACTTGCAAGACAAAGTTGTTTCCCTAGCTCTACCCGCCCCCAAAAAGCAAATCTGTAAGGCAGAAGGAAAAACACAAGCATTAAACAAAAGAGGGACAAGGGATGTGAAAATGCCATTCACAAGAGAAGTAAGTTACCAACTAAAACATGGGAAAAAAAGACCGACATAATCAAGAACTCTGATTTCTTAAACGGAGATTCCCCCAAAACTATCTACCCCACCCGCGCCCTTCAACCCACAAATATGCCCACCACCTCCCATTATTCCCCCAGACTCAATGGAAAACATGTGTGCGTGTATCATGCGCACACATGTGCAAGGAAGAGTACACGTCTCCTCCAACTCCACGGGTGGCACTTCTTCCCCAAGGAGAGGCTCAGTGTGTCACGTAACGCCGCACATCAGCTCCCTCAGCCATGCACCCTCTCAGAGACTACCCAGAGAAACGCCACCGCTTCGGACCTAGAGGACACGGCCAGAGGCATGTATTTTTGCCCAACGTGCTTCTGCACTTGAAAGCTCCCTTTGCAACAGTGAGAAAGGAGCAGTCAACTCTGAGGCATTAACAGACGCCCTAGACTGATTTCCATGTAAAACTTGTCCTCGGGATAAACGAGTATCCGGTACGCTCCTGCGTCCTACTCGGAGACTGGGGCTGGCAGGCAGAGGGGACCCCAGGCTGTCCGTCCGTCACTGGCCCTAATCTACTCCAGAAAGGCTCTCTGCTTTGGCTGGCAGGCTCAGGCTGACTGTGATACGTCCAAGGATGTTCCTTTCTCCACGACAAAAGGCAGGGGTTAGGCTGTTTTTAAACACACAGTCAGGGGTTCAGTTCAGTCGCTCAGTCCTGTGCGACCCTGCGACCCCATGAATCGCAGCACACCAGGCCTCCCTGTCCATCACCATCTCCCGGAGTTCACTCAGACTCACGTCCATCGAGTCAGTGATGCCATCCAGTCATCTCATCCTCTGGCGTCCCCTTCTCCTTCTGCTCCCAATCCCTCCCAGCATCAAAGTCTTTTCCAGTGAGTCAACTCTTCTCATGAGGTGGCCAAAGTACTGGAGTTTCAGCTTCAGCATCATTCCTTCCAAAGAAATCCCAGGGCTGATCTTCAGAATGGACTGGTTGGATCTCCTTGCAGTCCAAGGGACTCTCAAGGGTCTTCTCCGACACCACAGTTCAGAAGCATCAATTCTTCGGCAATCAGCCTTCTTCACAGTCCAACTTGCACATCCATACACAACCATAGGAAAAACCATAGCCTTGACTAGACGGACCTTAGTCGGCAAAGTAATGTCTCTGCTTTTGAATATGCTATCTAGGTTGGTCATAACTTTTCTCCCAAGGAGTGTCTTTTAATTTCATGGCTGCAGTCACCATCTGTAGTGATTTTGGAGCCCCCAAAATAAATTCTGACACTGTTTCCATTGTTTCTCCATCTATTTCCCATGGAGTGATGGGACCTGATGCCATGATCTTTGTTTTCTGAATGTTGAGGTTTAAGCCAACTTTTTCGCTTTCCTCTTTCAATTTCATCAAGAGGCTTTTTAGCTCCTCTTCACTTTCTGCCATAAGGGTGGTGTCATCTGCATATCTGAGGTTATTGATATTTCTCCCAGCAATCTTGATTCCAGCTTGTGCTTCTTCCAGTCCAGCATTTCTCATGATGTACTCTGCATAGAAGTTAAATAAGCAGGGTGACAATATACAGCCTCGACGTACTCCTTTTCCTATTTGGAACCAGCCTGTTGTTCCATATCCAGTTCTAACTGTTGCTTCCTGACCTGCATACAGGTTTCTCAAGAGGCAGGTTAGGTGGTCTGGTATTCCCATCTCTTTCAGGGGTTAGAGAACTTAAACAACAACGTTCACCCCTTCTAATCTGAAGGACAGACCCTCCAATGGAGCCCTGGGAGGTTAGGAGCTGGAAGAGATCACACCCTACTCTACCCCAGGATCCTCACTCACTGAGGAGGAGCTCAGAGCCCAGGGCAGGTTAAAAGAGACGCCCACAGGCACAGCGAGCTTCCCCACTCAGACTCGTTTCTCTAAACTGCAGACCCCACCGCAGGCCACAGCGGCCAAACTCCGAAGCCCTAGGATGTGGCCCCCATCCCGGTACCAGCAGTGTCCGCCACTCACTCATGTCCGGCTCTTTGTGACCCCACGGACTGTAGCCACCCAGGCTCCTCCGTCCACGCAACTCTCCAGGCAGGAATATTGGATCGGGTAGCCATTCCCTTCTTCAGGGGATCTTCCCAACACGGGGGATAGAACCGGGGTCTCCCACACTGCAGGCTGACTCTTTACCGTTTGAGCCACCAGGAAGCCCACCCCCACTTACCGCGAAAGCCCGCTGGAGTGCTGAAGTACAGCCGAAAAGCTGTCCCAATACATGGTTAGAAGCAAAGAAGCATCTCCTTAGGATGCACTTCTCACACATGACAATAAAAGTCAAAGGCTGGTTCTGCTCATAGTCACCCTCTGGACCATGTGTCAGGGGTGAGCTGACCATGAAGCCCGGAGAACTGTTAGACAGGCAGTGGGGACGAGCGCAGTGTGTGCTCTCTGTCGCTGTGTTTCAGAGCATGCCTGGTATCTGCAGGTAACTTACAAAATATGTATAATACATAACCAAAATATTTCACTCCAATAGAACTTCTAAGTCCCAAACTCTAAAGTCACTGAACTTGTACCTTAGTAAGACATTTCATTATTAATACATTTTACAATGTATTAAAACAATCTCAAATGTAAAAATACAACAGGGAAACATTTCAGCATTAATGTGGCATTATGGGATGGTTATGCTTTGCTTCATTTAACATACTAAGAGGCATACCAGGCATATATTTTATATATAAATAAAACAAAACCATTCCACCTCTAAATTGACATGTAATTACCCTTCAGTAATCCAGTAACCATTACTATTCTTGATTCTAAAGTATAATTATCACATAACTTGAAAGAGCTGCTATTTTGTAGTTAACCAAATATCCTAATGTTCTTTAATCAAACTATCATTAAAGTCTATTTTTTCCAGGTCCCGGAATTTCAATTTATGAAAATTTTCCAAAGCCTAGAGAGGAAGTTTCACAACAACCAGTCACACAGACTTAGGTTATAAGCAGCTAATATGTCTAAAGAATCCATATTTTCTATGGTTTCATTTTAACTCTATTCTCTTTAGAAAACCAAAGGAAAGGATAAAAGTCTGCCCAAGAAGCAGAGGGACCTGAAGCCAGGCTCAAAATCTCTCCTCACCAGTACTGTCCCTGAAGCCTGGAGTGGAGTAGGTTTTAGAAGGTGAAACTGTCAGAGGAAAATAAAAAAGGCTTCACTTACCCAGACTATTTTGGACACTTTAATAACATTTCTTTCTCTTTTTCAAAATGTCAGCATCTTTAAAGAAAAGGCTTTTCTACTGAGTGGCTTCAGGGTCTCTCAACTGTCACAGCACAATTAAACCCTTCTCCTGTCCAGGTAGACTGAACCGTGTTCAACCCTGGCACATGATCAAATCATTAAATGTGAGACGCCTCATTTGATAGACGCCTCATTAAATTCATCTCAAAGTTGAGGTAAGAGATGCCTGTGAAAAGGAGGGGGGCACACCTGTTAAATTTTAAGAAAACTTTGAGAGAGAATCTCAAAATCCACAAAGAGCTTCATTCACGTGAGGGTATTACGAATGAAGGTATTAAGACCTACAATCTCCTGCCCTGGGAGGGAGGTAGGTAGGGGTATGTGGGTGTGTGTGTCCTGGGAGAGGGGTGTGTCCTGGTAGAGATGTGTGTGTGCATTTAACACAACCCCTGAGGAAGCTGGAAAGCCGAAGATTCAGGACACACACCATCAGCTGCTTCACGAAATTCCACAGATTCAACTCAACAAATGTTTAAACTAAAGTGCCAAGTATTATACGAGCCTTGGATCATACAACGTCAATAAGTGCTATGTTACCAAGAAATCAAATTCAGCCTTCCACAAAGAAAGAGAACCAGAAAATAAAACACCTTACACTTTAAAAAAATAAGCATCTCAGCATAACCAATCATTTAACAATTTTACAGATACAACAAAGAAACTTCATAAACTTATTTACACTCATCTCCTTTCCCTACAATTAAAAAAAAAAAAACAACATCATTTTAGGAATAACTATGAAATTTAGGGAGAGTACTCACTCTCTGGCCCTATATAAGATAGAAATTACAAAAACTGAACAGCACAGTGACATTAATAAAGCACTATTGATCACTAAAGTATAAATAAGTTTACTTCAAATAAAAGATTTGTGCAAATCTTACATGATAGCTATTTTGATACTTACAAGTAAAGCTATGTTTTAAAGGAACTGATCTTCAAAACTTATCCACTTTTCATATCAAGTGCTAATACTCTGTAGCCAGTGACAACTTTATGGTTTAACAAGTGAGACACACTCAAGCCAGGTGTGAGCTATGTTCACACCAACCTGAACGTACGTATGGCTATTTGTCACTGCAATACATGGAAGCTTTCGTACTCTTTCGGTATTGCCCCCTTATTGTCCAGTCTTGCTCTTTATGTTAAAGGCAGCATGACAGAACCATCCACATTTCACAAGGAATACCACTTGGGACTAGAGGATAATATCACCTCATTACCAGCAAAAATAGTGTATTTCCTGAATGCTTTTATCCAAGTTAAAAATCCGAACATAAAGGAGATTTCATGGAAAGTGACATGAGTGTAAGACAGAACAGGCATGCTCTTAGCTCTGCCAAGAACTGAAAACCGCAAGCGAGAATCACAACTCTTTACACATCAGCTTCTCCGTCTGAAAGAGGATTGACACTGACTCCTCCCTAATAATGTTTCTGAAAGGACACGAGATAATTTATGTGAAAGCTCTTTTAAGATTTTTGAAGATAATAAACCCAACATATTAACAGACGTTATCAAACCACAGTTAATAAAGGACAAGACAGTATGCACTTTACATCAAAAACAAGTATAAAATGTAAATTAAAAAAAACAAAGTTAAACCCTTTGTTCTTAGAAGGAGTGCTGAAACACACGCTGGTGTCACATGTTCAGGCCGCGTTTCTCAACACTGCTGTGATTATAGTAATAAGACACTGCTCGTCGATATTGCAGCTTAATGCTGAGCCACCCCTTCTTGATTTCCACACAGGGAACCACGTAAGGTTTGATCATTCCCAGAAGAGAAAAGGAAGAAAAATAAGAGCGGGTGAGAAGTCTCTTTTCCAGAGCAATCCCAGAAAATCACACATAAAAGTATCTTGTCCAGGGCTCACCAGGCACAGTGGGCGTGCTCTGTTCTGTCCACGTCCTTTCCCTGTCACAATCTGAGCTGAAACAGCGAGATGACTAAATCTAAAAGGTAGAAGAGAGTCAAAAATACAAAAAAATACCCTGTAACACTGCCCTTGATCAATGACTCAGGTGCCCCCAGGGAGTCCAAAACACCACTTGATTCTTGAATTTTTTCTTCCCACCTAAAAGTACTCTCTTTCCGGTAGAATTTAAGATGGCTGATCTTGAAAGGAAATTAAATGTTAATGTACCTAACAGACTTAATACTTCACACAAGTTATTTCGGATGAAGCCACAATTAATTTTTTTCTCATTTTAAGTCAGCTAAGAGCATGGCTACTTGAGAGGAGCAGTAACGATTTTCAAACTAAAGTTTCTATCACAGCTCTGCAATCACAAAGAACCTCGAGTCCAAAGCCGTTCAGTTCATTAAAGACTTTCATTTTACTTTGCCTAAATAAATATTTAAATATTTTAAAAACACAAATGGCTTCCAAAGACTTTTTGAGAATCACTTGGGCCAAGTTATAAACACTAAAATTTAATTGAAAGGTGACCTCAAGAGAATGAAGTTCTCATCCTACAAGAACTTCTCAAAAAAAAAAGCAACTGATAAACAGACAAACTATATAAACAAGGTAATGAGCTCAATTTAAATATAGGAAAACATTCAGAAGCCTACAAAGGCCACTTCCTAGTCTATTCTTAACTCCAACTACACAGATAAACAAAGTGATAGGAACAAATTTAAAAGTAAGTTACACGTAAAATTCTAAAAACAAATGTGGTACAAAACACCCACTCAAAGGGTCTCATGTAAAACAAATGTTAATTCTCTTCCTGAGGAAAAGAACTACTACATAACACTTTCTTGTTGGGCGTCCTACATTCCAAAGAGGTAATTGCTGGGAATCTCCTCCCAGTTTAATGCAAACCTCCATGACAAGTGAAGTCTTGATAATGGTCTCCTGAGAAGCGAGACCACCTTATAACAAGGCCCTTCTGTTCATCAACAATTACACTTCCTCGCAAAGGTTCAAGTGGACTCACGATATGGTAAATTTTGTTCTATGGCAAATGAATAGCAACAGAGATGTTAGATATATTAACTTTGGCTTCAACTCAGTTTTGTATAAAATGTGCAATTAGACATCTTGATCAGGCACCTTCCTTCTAGGACTTCTATATACAGGCTTCATATTCAAGAACAGGCTGGATGCTGTGTGTGGCTTCCCCATTTTATGAGTCACCTTTACAAGCGTATACACAGAGGGGTATATGTCCTTATGCTATGCATACTACAGCAAAGCAATAAGTTCAGAGTGAAGTAACAATTACTGCTTTTCATGAAGAACAGAACAAAAAGATGAAAATGAGCACACCAGAAATTTGAGATTTAACCAGAAAGATAATCTGTTAACTTTACACCAAGATAAGTTTAAAAGACAAACAAACAAGAACACCTAAGCATCATCCGCTTAGAACATTTTAGACACACTTGAAGAGACCATCAAGGGGAATCAAAGATTTAAGCGCCATGACTAGGACACCCAAAACCCTTCCCAGGGACATTTATCATGATCAACAACTCAATCATGAGGAAAATGAGGCATGCAGAGTTCTTTCCATGCAAACTATGTTCAATATGTTCAAAATATGCTTAACACAGCCCTTCTTTACACACACACACAGGCATTTACCATTCTCATGTTAACAAAACACTCATTCCAAGCATGATTACCATTTAACGCTTTCATAAAATAACAGTATTTTATACATTACATGAGCCGCAAGAGAGGAAAAGAATTTAGTTGTTGCTCCTACATTTTAAAAAAAAATCACTTATTTTCTAGGCCATAATCTTTTAAAGACTTGTCATCCGGTTGGGGCATTATCTTCAGGTACTGCAAAACCTATTGTATTACGATATGGTTTTCTTTATGAGGCCAAAATCCATCAGAAATCCACTTGAATTATAGAAAAACCTCAATTAAACATAAAGGAACATCTCACCAGGAATGCTACCAGTCCTGCATATCTCAATGGAGGAGGAAAGAGCTCTTCACTCAAAGTGACTAAACTGCTGCTAGAACACAGGTGTGGACCCTGAGCGTGAAGTTGGAGGGAATGGCTGCCGATGGTGCGATTACAAGCGTGACTCTCTCCACCACCACCTGCAGCCTAAGTGCAGAAGTTTAGTAAATCTGGGGAAGATGTAACTCCCGACTTAACTACTACACTAACCTTGTTTTAAATAAAATTCCTTAAAACATAATTCTTCAAACCAGCAGAGGAAAAGGACATAAAGAACTTATTAAGCTCAAATATATAGCCAGGACCCGTAGCTCCCTAATTTAGCACCAGCCAAGTCTCTAAAAGAGAAACACTAGTCCCCCTGGTCAAGAACTTGATCTAATGTATCAATTCTATCCCAGTGAAAAAATTTAAGATCTTTAATCTAGAAATGAAAAAAGGATGCGGAGGAGTTTATATCACACTGAGAGACGGCAATCAAAAGTCCTACTGTGACCCCTATGTATCCCTACTGGAAGTCACATTGTCAGTTCTGGCTATAAAGGTTAGAGGGGAGAAACTGAGAGAAAGAAATAGGCAAAACCACTTCTGATGCAAGAAGTACACTTGAAGAGGAGACTGAAGTAAAGCCAAGAAGCGCTGAGGAAAAGTATCACTAAAGAGGATCGAGGCTGCCGGGTTCCACCGAGGACTAAGTGGGCAAAGCAGCAGCAGGGCACTGGCCGACCCGGACTGAGCTCGGGGCGGGCGCCGCCGGCAGCGCACGGCCGGACGCAGGCCGGGTGCTCCGGAACTTTTCCCGCGGTCCTTATCCTCCGCTGGTTTCACGGCGTGTGAAGTTGCCTGAAGGCCCAAGCCCCGCAGCCCGAAGGCGGCACTGTCACTGCAGGGCCCCTCTCAGGAGCGTGTGCACCCGGGGCCCCGCCGCCTGCCCCGCGCCGGCGGCGGGAAGCGCTCGGCTCGGTCCCACGGGTCGTCCGCGCGAGCGGCGAAGGGCTAACGGAGCCCCGAGGGCGCGCGTGCAGGTGACCGCCTTACCTGCGTAGAAGCGGACGAGGCAGCCGACCTCCGAGTCCAGGCCCTCCTCCTGCACCCTCCACAGCGCCCCGAAGCCCAGCTGGAAGAGGTAGTCGTTCTGGATCTGCAGCGGCTTCTCGTCCGCCTCCAGGCGCCGCGCGGTCTCCCCGTGCAGCTGCACATACAGGGTGGGCGGCGGGGGCGCCTTCTCCGCGGCCGCCGCGTCCCCTCCGGGCTCTCCTCCGCCGGCCGATCGCGGGCGGCGCCGCCTGAGCCCTCGACGCCCCTCGGGGCCGTCGGCGGAGGTGTGGAGGCGTCCGGGGAGAGCGGCCGGGCGCCCGAAGAGCGGCCGCGCAGGCGGGGCTGGCCCGGGTCAGTCTCGAGCTCCTCGGACGACGATGAACAGTAGGGATCCGGCCGGCCCGACGCGCCCTCGGCGCCCAGGCTCGGCCGGGGGCTCTCGGGCTCGGGGGTCGGGCCCGCGCCGTCCGGGGCCCGCGGGGCGCCCGGGCTGCAGCCCGCGGGCGCGGGGCCGGTGCGGGAGGCGCGTCGCGTTGGCGGCCCCCGACGGCGGCCAGCGCGGCCTTCCCGAGCGGCGGCCCCGCGGGGGCCCCGGCCAGGCACCTTCAGTACGCCGCCGGCCCTGGGGCCCGCCTGCAGCAGGCGGGCGGCCACCTCACCGGCCGTGGTGTCCAGCGTGCAGAGCACCGGGCGCAGGCGGCTGGAGGCCGGGTGGCGGTCGAGGACGTGCACGCAGCCGCGCTGGAGCTGGTGCCGCACCCAGTCTCGGTCCGACGGCTGCAGCGGCAGCATCTGCCGGGGTCGCGGGAGCAGCGCCCGGCGGTCCAGGCTCCGCGAGCACGGCGGCGCCGCGGCCGGGCCGGGGGCGGGGAGGCCGGCGGGGCGCGGGGCGGCGGCGGCGGACGCGTTCCTCTTCAGCCGGCCTCTCCTCAGCAGCAGCGAGCTGGCGCCGGGCCCCGGGGCGGCCCCGCCGGCGGCGGGCAGGGGCGCCGGGCCGCGCCGCCGCCTGCGAGCCGCGCCTCCCGCCCGGCCCGGCGCCGCGGTCAGCGCGAGCGCGGGCCCGGGGCCGCCCGCCGCGGCCCGGCCCTCCGCGCGGGTCTCCGCGGCCGCAGGCTCCATGGCGGCGGGGCTCGGCGCGGCCCCGGTTCGGGGGCGGCGGGCGCACAGCGAGCGGGGGCGGCGGCGCCGCCAGTGGCGTTCGCGCGGCCGTTCCAGGCGATTATGTGGCGGTTTGGAGCGCTCCGTCGGCGTCTCGGTGTTCCATCCCGCGCGCCCGCCCGGCCGCCACCGCCCCCCGCCCGCCCCTCGCCTCGCGCCGCCGAGCCAGCCGCCGAGCCGGCCTCATTGAATATTAATCGCGCGCCGGGAGAGCCGGGCGGGAGGCCGGCGGGCGGCGCGCCTCATGAATATGCATTACCCGCGTGACGGCGACCCCGCGGGCGGGCGCGCGGGGCGGGGCCTCGGGGTAAACAAGCGGGACGGCGTCGGGGGCGGGGCCGCGCCGCCAGGCCCGGGGCTTCCTGAGCGGGCCCGAGAGGGGAGGGGCCGAGAGACGGGCGGCGCGCGATGCCACCTGGGAGCTGTAGTTCCAGGCCGCGGTCGGGCGTCCCCGAGGGAGACCGTGGCGAACTACAAGTCCCGGAGATCCCCAGCACCGCTCCGCTGTGCGGCCCGCCGCGGGCCCCGGACAGTGGGTCTGGTGCCCGTTGATGTTGGAGTCGATGCTCAGGGATGTTCGGTTCGTGAACTAGTAGTTACCCGCCCATTCCTGCTCCCCGAGGCTTTCATTTTCCCCGCTGGTTGAGACAGGGCTCGAACAGACTCCAGACGGCACGGAGGTCCGGGCGCTCGGTCTTCCCCTCGCCACCGATGAACTCGCCCGGAGGCAGTCGTGCCGCCCCGGCCCTCTGCAGCTCCTGTGTGAGGAGAGCGGCCGGGGACCCGGGCCCTCTCCCTGCTCAGCTTGAGGTCCGGAAGGCGATGGGAAGCAGAGGTAACGCTGGAACGGAGACACGTGGGGCAGGAGATACGGGCCCTGTGTTCTCTTTAACGTCTTCCCTTGGTTTTTCTTTCAATATTCAGAAAAAATATTCTGGAACCACAATGTTAGTCGTGGCGTAAAAGTTGTACTTTCTTGTCGATTGAAACAATATTGTAGGCTGGATTAGAGTAGGGTACTATTTAAAAGAATTTGGTAGACCTTTTAATTGTATTACCATTCCTCCGTATTGTTTCATAAATCTGGGTTTTACATTTGAGACTTGTGCAGCTGCAAACAATCCCGGGCCTGCTTAACATCAATAAAGTTACTAAACCTGGGGGTGAAATGGGGGTAGGGGGTTTGAAGAAAGAGGAAGGAGAGAGAAACGGGGAGAAAAAGAAACTGGAACTTGTAGCTCAAATAACAGAAACTAATAAGGGCAGAGAAAGTTGCAGTTGGGTTATCTACACAGTTTCACTGAAGAGTAGAAGTTACAGGACAAAAAATAATTATCTTGATTCTTGAAATTCCTGTAGATGACTTTTTTTCTTTTGAATTATTACCTCTTGGCCTCATGAAACATGTTTATTCCATTTCAATTCAATCAACAGCTCAGAATTACTTTTGTAAAATTAGGGAGAATGCAAATTTTTCCAAGAGACATAAGATACAATTAATTTAACTAACAAGTATAAACATGTACCAAGCAGTCTGTTACAGCAGTGGAATAAATCAGACATTGCCCTTGCCTTTACAGAGTTTATAGATAGAAACCAAGGGGTTCAACAGATGAGAGGGATGCGGAAGAGGGGGAAACACCAGGTGTCAAATGAGACGGAGTTAAACCTTAAAAACACGTTAAATTTCAGTACTAAAACATGGACTATTTACATTTCTATATATTTTTAGTTCCTTCATGGATTCCTATAAGCCTCTTTAATTTTTTGTATATTAAGAAATATATATATTAACTCTCATATATCTGCTTTCTAGAGTTATGTTTATGTAGCTAAGGTGATAAATTCAAGGGGAGTTTGTTCCAGTCAGAGACACTGTTACCCCTGGCCCAGGCTCCACGCGTGCCCTCTCAGGCTACAGCGCTGCCCTTAATCAGCTCTGGGCCCTGTGCAGTTTCACAGTCAACACCACTCTGCCTTTCTGTCCTTTAGGAACTGTGTTTACCCCTTGAAGGTATATGTAACCAAAACCTCCCCGGAAAAAAATTAAAGAAAAAGCATTGGCCAGAGAATTTAGTATGCAAAGCACTGGAGCAGGGAGAGGTTGGAGAGTCTTCTTAACTACCTGCCAGACGTGGTATGAGGGGTTAGTAACACTGGGAGGAGATAAGCAGTGAATTACGGTCAAGTATCTCAAGGTGAAGAAGAAGGAAGTCCCAACCAGCCTCAGAAACAGTGGGTCCTTTTTGTTCTCTTGATGGAGGGAGGGAGAACAAAGGATATAATTTTTATGTAGAAAAGCTATTTCAGGCATAGTGTGTATAATCTACAAGAGATCATATCCCATTGTATCCAGAAGCATAAAAATCAGAGGGGAGAGCAGAAGCGCAAGGGTCCACAGTGTGACCTGTCCCTGGTTCTGGGGGTCCTCAACCTCCAGGGTCTGACGCTTGATGATCTGAGGTGGAGCTGGTTAATAATAACATAGAAATAAAGTGCCCAGTAAATGTAATACCCTTGAATCACCCCAAATCTACCCTCCTACCCCCACCCTAGTTCATGAAAAAACTGTCTTCCACGAAACCCATTCCTGGTGCCAAAAAAGTTAGGCACCGCTGCCTGGTTCCACTTCCAGACCTTCAATAAAGCGACTGAACTTGCGAGTGAGAGGAGAGAGAGAAAGAAATGGGAGTTCATAAAGCATAGACAGTCCCCTGAACACCAGACCAGCTGGACCCTCAGAGTCATAATAAGACAGTGATAATGACAATGAACCTTGGAGTTTGCTGGTGTCGTGGAACATCCCCCAGACCATATGAGCCAGGCCGTGCTGCACAGTTTCTCTGAATGAGGAAAGGATTTCAGTGGAGAACAAATGTTTTCCAGATACCCATGAAATTGCAGCTTTTCCTTCTTAACAAATAGAATGGGGACTAGGACAGTATCTTGAAACCACAGTAACTCACAGATGCTCCCCAACCCTCTAAAATGTCCCACATGTACAATCTAATACCACAGTTGTAACTAGCCTCACTTTTCAAAGAATCACATCCTCCAATGTGAAAAGGTAATCCCCCAAAGAAACAACAGATGTAAAAGTTGCAAACCCTATTGCCAACTTGTTAAAATATTTTCACAGCTAAGTGTAGAAACAGAGAATGTAATTTTCAATTTTTCTGCTATAGTTTATTTTATGCTGTGTGATTGATAACTGACTTGCTGTGTTTTGCTCTTGTTTGCATCCTTAGATCCAAGATAAAAAGAAGCCATCTTTGGAATTTTTTTCTAATATAAGCAGTTGGAATCTTAATGGAGGCATTAACTGATAGAGGATGGTTTAGTCTGAATTGTTCTCAGCTGTGTTCAGAAATAAACTCAGAAAGATGCAACATACCATGTAATATTTAGTTAGTACATGATGAACAGGAATCTAATTATGGTTTCCCATTTTTATATCCTTTGAGCTAGTAGTAGTTAACCGTCCCTAAATTGCTCACTATTTACTCATCCTCTTTTACTACGATAGCAAATAACTACTCAGTGCACTAAATGGGCCCAGGGTGGCCAACAAGAACTCACACGTTCTCTGCTCACTGGCAGGGTGACACCTCTCAGCTCTCTAAGGCTCATCCACGCCTCACAGACTTACCTACCATGTGGACTCTTATCAAGATTGCCCCTGGCACTAGGTAGCCTACTTTATACACATGGCCTGATAGCTTTTCAGATTTTAGTGCATGCTGCTTTGTCTCTTTCTCATTCCGCACAGAAATAAATGAGAGATGTTTCTTGTCACAACCATGAAGTATTAGAGAAAAAAATTGAGGCCATGGAATCCTACCACTTCTGGTAACAATATAAATAACCTGGGACATTCATTCAACAAACATTTATTAAGCTTTTAAATATAGGCATCATTTACCCTGCCCACCCCCACCCCCACTGAATAGTATAGACAAAAATACCTTCCCCAAGAAAGTTTATATATAGGCATTGTCATTTTTTTTTATGCTTTAGTTAAAAGTGACCTACTTTCTTCTGTAGAGATGGTTCTTATTTCAGGCAAATGGGATATGTGAAAACCTAGGTATATAAACTATACATTAGACTATAGATATTTCTTCCCAAAATATTCTTTATTCTTTCTCTTATATGACTTCATCAGACAATTGTTTTAAATACTGGGCTCCTATAATATTGATACATTTAAATATATTCATTGTAAAAATGGATGCCCAACTTTCGGTATCCTATTTTGGGTTCTAACAGTAGCCTAATACTTCTTTCAGTGAAGATTCGCATCTAACAAGTATCCTTCCTGCAACATCCCAAAGCTTTTCCCCTGAATCTTCCATGACTAAAAATAAAAAAGTATCCTCCAGAGGTGGGGGCTTCCCAGGTGGCTCGGTAGTAAAGAGCCCCTACTGCCAGTGCCGGATATGTGAGAGACCAGGTTCGATCCCTGGGTTGGGAAGATGCCCTGAAGAAGGGCATGGCAACCCACTCCAGTGCTCTTGCCTGGAGAAGCCCATGGACACAGGACCCTGGCAGGCTACAGTCCATGGGGTCACAAGGAATCGGACACAACTGAATTGACATAGCACAAATACACACATCTTCCAGATGATTCTCCTATACTTAGAGGCATTAATTATACCCTGGGAATTCTCTTTTTGCCCCAGAATAGAGTATAGGAGACACGCTCAATCCCTAGAAATCTTGCTCTTTTCCCGTTTCCCACCAAATCCACTGAGCTGGACTGCTAGATACATTTGGTTCTTACAGCTGTCATAACCATGACCTGGATGGCTCCAACAACACAAGCTCTTACAGTCTGGAAGCTGAAGTCCAAAATCACAGTGTTGGCGGGATCGTGCTCCCTCTGAAGACTGGGGGTTGGATGAGGGATTCTTCCCTGCCTGGTTCCGCTCCTGGTAATTGCCGACCTTCCTTATCCTGAAGCTACATTATTGCAATCTCTTCTCTCTAGTGTCTTAACAGCATATTAAAAAGCAGAGACATCACTTTGGCAACGAAGGTCCATCTAGTCAAAGCTATGGTTTCTCCAGTAGTCATGTACAGATGTGAGAGCTGTGCCATAAAGAAGGCTGAGATTAGAAGAACTGATACTTTTGAACTATGTTGTTGCAGAAGACTCCGAGAGTCCCTTGGACAGCAAGGAGATCCAACCACTCGATCCTAAAGGAAATCAACCCTAAATAGTCATTGGAAGGACTGATGCTGAAGCTCCAATACTTTGGCCACCTGATGAGAAGAACCAACTGATGGAAAAGACCCTGATGGTGGGAAAGACTGAAGGCAGGAGAAGAAGGGGGGGACAACAGAGGACGAGGTGGTTGGATGGCATCACTGACTCGATGGACATGAGTTTGAGCAAGCTCTGGGAGATGGTGAAGGACAGGGAAGCCTGGCATGTTGCAGTCCACGGGTCCACAAAGAGCCAGACACGACTGAGCGACCGAACAACAACAAAGATAATATGTGAGGTTAGAAGTCAGAAAGTCTTCATTCTGGTCCTGGTTCTATACTAACTAGTTAACCAGGAACTTGGGAGGCATTTGGCCTCAGGTAGGCTTCAGTTACTGATTTATGAAATGATGGAGTTGAACAAGATAGCATCTCTAAAAATCTCTACCAGCTCAAGAAACTTCTGGGTTTTGGCCGCAGGCAAAATTGTCTAAATTGGAATATTGGCAAAAGTTTTTGTTAGTCACAAAGCAGAGGCTTTCACATTTAGATGACATTAATTTGAAATAAAGAGGCTCTTAAGGCTGATTCTTGCCATTTAAAAGAATTTCTAATGCATTAAAAATAACAGCAGGTTTATTTTATTTTGACATTTAAGGAAACTGCTGGGTTTTCAGTTCTTGAGAATATGAATTTGTCACAAATAGGAGCCAATCTATGACAAGATCCACAGCCTCAGACTCCAAACTCCAGGGTCTTTATCAATTTTCCCTTTTATGGTCACGAGTGGATAGAAATCTCATTAGCACAAAGCAAAGTCAGCTCACAGAGGCGAGCATGTCAGTCCAGCGAGCACTGTGCGCCAGGAGGCACACAGGGCAGCTGATGGCAGCCACAGTTCCTGGTGCCACGGCCGGGATCAGCCCGAATGTCCACCAGCAGCAGAAGAGATAAACGAGTGCCAGCGTGCTCCAAAACACCAGCACAGCAGCCGCAGTGACTAAGTTACTACATGCCGGGCAGTGTGGATGGGCCTTACCAGCATGTTGAGTGAGAGCAGCCAGAGGTGGCGGAAGGCGTGCCGGAGGGTGAAGTTCAGAAACAGCCATATCAACCTGCATGGTTTAGGGTATGATTTGGATGGCAAAACTGAAAGGAAAGGAAAAGGAAGTGAACAACAGACCAGCGAGGTGGAAGTGAGTGGTTTGTGACTGGAAGTGGGGCACGTGGCAGGGGAGGGGCGTCTGGGACACTGACAGTGTCCTGTGCATACACCCAGGCGGTGGGCACTTGGGTCTCTGTTTTAAAAAAATGTGTTCAGCCATACATTTGTGCTTGATACACTTTCCTGTTTGTTTTATACTTCAGAACAAAGGTTTTTGTTTTTTCAAGATCAACCATATTGTTTCACTACAATCTGAATTTGGTGGACAAGGAGGCCTGTTGTGCTGTGATTCGTGGAGTCGCAAGGAGTCGGACACAACTGAGCGACTGAACTGAACTGAAAAGTTTAAGCTTCCTTAAAAATTTTTTTAAATAAAAACATTAAAATAAAGCTTCCCACCACTTAATTCATTAAAATTTTATTTATAATTTAAAACAATTCATGGTGACTGCAGCCATGAAATTAAAATACGTTTAGTCCTTGGAAGAAAAGTTATGACCAACCTAGATAGCATATTCAAAAGCAGAGACATTACTTTGCCGACTAAGGTCCGTCTAGTCAAGGCTATAGTTTTCCTGTGGTCATGTATGGATGTGAGAGTTGGACTGTAAAGAAAGCTGAGCGCCAAAGAATTGATGCTTTTGAACTGTGGTGTTGGAGAAGACTCTTGAGAGTCCCCGGGACTGCAAGGAGATCCAACTAGTCCATTCTGAAGATCAACTCTGGGATTTCTTTGGAAGGAATGATGCTAAAGCTGAAAATCCAGTACTTTGGCCACCTCATGAGAAGAGTTGACTCATCGGAAAAGACTCTGATGCTGGGAGGGATTGGGGGCAGGAGGAGAAGGGGATGACCGAGGATGAGATGGCTGGATGGCATCACTGACTCGATGGACGTGAGTCTGAGTGAACTCTGAGAGAGGGTAATGAACAGGGAGGCCTGGCGTGCTGTGATTCATGGGGTCGCAAAGAGTTGGATACAACTGAGCAACTGAACTGAAAACAATTGAAAAATTAAAAATCTAAAGTAATTTAAGAGAGAACTTTAAATATTACTTAAGAGTAATCAGTTTATTATAGAAAGTTTGGTGAATATAGAAAACTATATAAAAATACAAAGTTGAGCAAAAGAAAAATCCAGTGACCCAGAGTTATTTCCGCATATTTCCTTTAGATTTTTTTCTATGTACTTTAATGGTGTAGAGATCATGATGATGTTACAATTTCCTATCCCACTTTTCTTACTGAAAACTATAAACATGAAAAAATGCACTATAAAGATAATATAAATTTCTAGATAAAAATGCATCACTTTGAAGAACCATGATTGATTTAAGCTCCAGAAAGAGTGAATCAGGTGGGACACTAGACTGGCCTTCAGCATTTTTATGCCTTTTTTTTTTTTTTTTTTTACTATTTGTGGAAATAAAAATATGGTAATAGCAGATTTTGCGAGAGTCATCTTTCCTTATCTCTCTGTCCTTCAACCACAACTTAGCAACATTTAGATCAGGCAGCATCTGACTTTCTTTTTAAATGATCTTGTGAGGAAGTGGAAATAAGGAAACACTTGTCAAGGAAAACTTGCCAAACCTATGCCGTGTTTCATGCAGATACATCATATAACATGCCATGATGGGGTGGCCAGGTCTCGCAAATACAAGACGAGACACCCAGTAGCTGCAATATGGGGACATACGTATGTGAAAAAATGTCACTGCCTGAGATTTGCATTTAACCTGGCGCTCTGCATTGTAGCTGGCAGCCCCATGCCAGATCACTGTCAAGCCTATGACACATTTTCTAGTGGGATCCCTTTAAACCCTTTAAGACTTATGTATGATTCTCATTGTAGAGAAGAGCTCAGAAAGGTTCAGCATCTTTTCTAGGGTCACATGGCTAGAGAGGAAGGAGAAAGCCAGGGTGAGTATATGGAGACGACTTGAAAACTGGCAGCGAAACCTGGAAGAGGAGTAGAAAGGCATTCACTTTCCAACTTTGTCTGTGCGTCTTAATTTCTACATTTTCCCTGTAAGATTAAAGTTCTGGGCAAAAGCACATGGACCAGAGTCTGTGTCTCCTTATTTGAGCCCATGTGAGCTTCTAGATCTAGACTTAATCTGAGTTGTATTTATTGACTCTGGGCCATACAGTGATATGATCCCAATTGTGATGGTCCAGTTATGCAGATGAACTCATTCAAGAAAGTCTGACCTAGCATGTGCTACAAGCCAGCTCTTTTAAGTATGAGGAATATGGTGATAGCAGCATGCCTGGGTCCAGCCCCAGTGGATCCAGGGTGATTCGAAGGTGGGGACGGAGTAGGCGTCCTAGAAAAAAGCTATTTCATTACAGATATAGAGAGAGATTAGAAACGGATAGTGTAGTAGGAAAATTAGTGGAGAAAAAGAGGCTGAATAACTTGGTTTACATGGAATAGCATCCATGCTCCAGATGGGAACTCAGCCAAAAAAACAGGAGCAAGAAAGAACAACATGGAGGAGTCAGTCTTTCCAGGAACTGATCCCATTCCTTTATTTTTCAGGTTTTCTTATATACCTTTTGTTACATATAGGGATGAATACAGAGTTACGCGGGGGTCAGCAGTCCTGACCTTTATCAAAATCAGGTGCTTTACATAAAAAAAAAGGTCTTAAGGGTTTTACATCATCATCAGGCCATTTCTGCCTGCTGACATTTACAACTCTTTCTTTCTGGTAACCAAAAACTTATTTTTTCCAAGGGTGTTTTTTTCTTAAACCAGGCACCACCCTCCAAATAAAGTTGCATTCCTATAGGGTGAGGGTGTAGTGAGTTACAATCAAGAAAGGAATTTATTTAACCCAAGGTTAACATGATCAATCTTAAAGGTTAATACTTATTTCTCCTATATGCTAGTTATATTTGTTATAAAGGCAGGGAATATGGAGATTTAGCAGCAAAACATCAGCCCAACAAATGAAAATCCTTTCACCAATGTTCCCCTTAAGATCTACTTAGTCTTAAGATAGTGATAAAGTTACATTTTCACATAGCAAGGACACAGTGGTTTATAACAAAGTATAGTGATCTATAACAAAAGAGAAAATTCATTAACTCAAAAAGTCTAGTATTGCTAACATTAAAAACTACTATATTTCCTTTTCTATATTCCAAATACATTGATTAATATAATCCCAGGTGCCTAAGGATATGGAGGCCTGGCGGCAATCTGACTCATCGATGAGAAAAGCCCTATGCTAATACTCCAGACTTTCTGTGCTGTTTATGGTTGAGAGGTTGTCACACAAGCTAGTCTGCCAGCAGAGAGGTCTGACCTGAGACACCCTTGTCCCCCAGGGCAGGGAATTAGCAGTACTTATTGACACAACAAATGAAAAAACCCTTCACCAATATAATTCCCAACCAACCCACTATACTAGTAATTTCTAACTTCCCACAAGAATTTGCCTGTAGTAAGTCTAAAACATCTCGTGCCTCTCAGGGTTGGGGGGCTGTTGTAACCAGACGAACCTATACAGGCAGGCTAGATAACCTTCAGAGTTCGTAAGTTGAAACACTCTTGTCACGCCCATGAATTTTTATTGCCTTGGAACTGCATGTTTACTCCTCCGAGAGAAACGGTTATGGGGGAGAGCCCCCGTAAAGTACTCTGGTTTGGGGAGTAGATGCTCGGAAGCAGGGGGTTTCCTGAGGCTTGATCACGCCTTTGCATATGCCGAAGCCTCCTTCCTCATGACCTTTGCATGGGTGGAGTTCCTCATGCTGGCTCCTGGCAGTGGCATCATCCATAAACCTTCCTCTTGAATCTACAATTTTAGAAGAAGTACCCACCTGCCCACCAGCATTGCTCTTATAAAAGCAGATGCCCTGGATTCTTCATCAGGAATCAGCTTCTCAAACTGGAGTTTCTTCCGTACTTTAGAATCACATAACCTGAGAGTGGAAAGAAGGATAGGAGTAGTGAAGGCAGGAGGGAAGAAAGGAGAAAGGGGCTGACTATTCCCTTGTTGGAATATATACAATTTTTAACATTAAAAAATAGGAAAAACTCAAAATCTGACAATAGCTGTGTTTTGCCCCTGTAACATTTTGAAGAATGAATATTTTCCCATTACACCTTTTTTGTATTCTGAAGGTTGATACTAATGTTAACATACATTTTCCAGAATTGTAACCTACTTGGTTTCTGGTACGTAAAAGTATAAGAACCTAACTGTGAAGCTGGTGCAAGTTAGATTTTTTTTTTTTTTGGATGCATGTTAGATTTAAATCAGGCAAAGGGCGCTGAAAGATGATAGAGTGGGAAAGCTCATATTTATATTTTCCCTACTCAAATATAAGTATTATAGTCGAGGTTGATTGATGAGATTTAGAGTGAATATCAATACTAAAAAGAGTAACGAAGAAACAAGATTTCCCAGTCAAGAACACTGAAGTGGGTTGCCATTTCCTTTTCCAGGGATCTTCTCAACCCAAGGATGAGCCCGCATCTCCTGTGCTGGCAGGCAGGTTCTTTACCACTCAGCCATCAGGAAGCCCTTCTAAGTCTACTTCAGGTGTATTTTAAATTAATTATTGTTGCAAAATAATCATAGTTTTTATGTAGACCTGAACACAAGTTTGATTTTTTTTTTAAATGTGTAGGGTGGTGAGATAGGCACTTTCAAATGATAAAATCTTAACCCCACTGCAAAAAAAAAGGAAAGAAAAGCTGATAAAACTCTAATCATTGTACTTTTAGATACATAAGACAGCTTGCATTAAATATACATCTATAGGTGTATTAAATTACTGATTTGTTCTCAGATTAAAAGTCCTTTTCTAATCCAAACTTCAGGTTGGACTGTAAACAAAGACTAGGATGTGTTGCAAAAACAATGCCTTATGTCCTTCTGGCACATCCTGTTTACAAAGTTTTTCGTGTATGTACATCATTTGGCCCAATTCCCCGGGAAATCTGGGAGCTACACATGACAGACATCATCAGGATACAGGCCGCTCTGGTTAGGGGCTCCCACTGAAAGAATCTGAGGACAAAATCTGCAAAGTGAAAACCTTGCTGAAAGTAGCCATATGTAGAAACAGCCCACACTAAGATGTGCGTATATTGCCAGAGACCTGAAGGCTATCTAAGCTCGATCAAAGGGATAACTATATACAGCAACCTTGCCACTTGTGTGGTAATATAACTATCTGAAAGGAGGCTGTTTTAGGAGAAGGGCTGCTACAATCTGAAGGGAGCCCAAGAGTAAGAGCTGAGTAAGAATCCTCAACAGTGAGGGTAAGCACGCGTTGATCTGGGGTGTCGGTAAAGATCCTCAAGTCAGGGACTTCCCTGCTGGTCCAGAGGTCCAGAATCTGCCTGGCAACGCATGGGACGTGGGTTCAGTCCCTGGTCTGGGAGCTCCAGTCCTGCGTGCCGTGGAGCAGCTAAGCCCAGGCACCTGGCAAGTCCTGGAGCTGCAGCAGAAGAGCCCACGTGACCACTAGCACCCAGCGCAGCCAAATAAATACATAAGTGTTGTTAAAAATATTCCCAAATCAACCCAGAAGGGTGGGCTGGCAGAGAAAGGCGGCTTCCTACAAGAGGTGCTGCTGAGCAGGTCCTGGGGGAGGAGAAGCCAGTCATGCCGAGAGCCCCAGCAGAGCGCACAGCTGACCCACTGTGCGGCTTACCTCTTCAGACCTCACCTTCCCCTCTAGAGGAGTCTGGTCCTTGACTTAGTTTTCCATGCTGGGCGACCAGCGCACCCATAAGAAAGTGGGAATCGCCCTGCGTGGGGCCCACACAAAGTCCACTTCCTGTGACTCATCCAGAAACCCGCAGAAGGCACTGCAGTGCAAACTTACCCATTAGTGGGAAGACAGATCCTCGTGTCTTCTCTCTGCTATTTGCTAACAGAAATGCAATGTTTGTCTGCGGCCCATGTCAGAGGATGAGGAACTCCCAGTCATTTGAAGATGAAGACAGCGCAAAACCTGGCTGGGCAGTGTGGCCGTGCGGGAAGAGCAGGCGGCCCGAGCCGGGCGTGTGCAGCACCAGTCGGCGGGGCAACAGGCCTAAGAGCCCAGCCGTCCCTGGGCGTGCTCACCCCAGGAAGCCGTCACCAGCACCCTGAGCCCGGAACACGGCCAGGAAACGACCCGGGAGCGATGGTAAAGAACGCATTTGCGGAAGAGCTAGTGAGAAAAATATCCATGAAGTCGTCTTATACACAACCTCGATTAAGAACAAGACCAATTTCTGGCTAGAGAAAGCAGACGGAAATACTCACTGAACTCTGATCTCTCAAGAAATACCACAAAAATGGTAGTGGGCGTTAAAGTAATAAAGAGATGCAAAGAAGGAAGAGAGGGAGGAAGGCAGCGCAGGTCTGGGAGCTGAAGAACTGGGAGGGTGCTGGCCGGGTCGGCAGGGAGGGGAGGCCTGCGCCGGAGGAGGTGAGGGCCGAGGAGCCTCCCGTGTGGGCGAAGCTCCTGAGGACACAGGGCCGCGGACCCAGGCTCCTCCGGGAGGCCAGAGAGGAGCCCGTAAAAGAGGCGGCCGCCGACCTACTCAGGAAACACCAGATTTGCTAGGTGTCCTGTAACACTGGCCTTCCCTGCCAGACGTTGATTGCCCTTCAGAGTTTGCTGCTCATTCGCTCAGTCAAGCCGGACTCTTTGCAACCCCGTGGACTGCAGCTTGCCAGGCCTCCCTGTCCATAACCATCTCCTGGAGTTTGCCCAAACTCATGTCCATCGAGTGGGTGATACCATCCCACCATCTCATCCTCTGTCGTCCCCGTCTCCTCCTGCCCTCAGTTTTTCCCAGCATCAGGGTCTTTTCCAATGAATCATCTCTTCACATCAGGTGGCCAAAGTATTGGAGTTTTAGCATTAGTCCTTCCAAAGAAGTCAGGACTGATTTCCTGTAGGATTTCCTAAGGCGACTGGTTAGATCGCCTTGCTGACCAAGAAACTCTCAAGAGTCGTCTCCGGCACCATGGTTTGAAACCATCGATGATGAGCCCCTGCAGAGTTTATTCTCTGGAAAAAACAGATAAAATAGAGAGCCCAGATAGGGGACAACTAAGCACAGATGAAGGCGGGCTTAAAGCACATCCCACCAGTAAGGAAAACAGCCTTTAAAAACGCTGCATTACTCAGCAGCATGCGCACACGTAGTCAAAGGAACTGTTGAAAGTTGGTCTAACCGGCATTGGGACTGGAGTGTCTGGGGAGGATTCGTGGACAGTGTGTGGGGGGTGGTGAGCTAGGGCCACGCCTGAAATGGAAAAATGCAAGGAGCAACTCAGGCCTCCGGTGAGGAGATGCTGCCCCGCCCACCCCCAGCAAGGAACGGAACTGGAAGCACTTGCTCTCAGGGAGGAGAGAACGGGCAGCAGGAAGCTGCCAGGCTGGGGGTGGAGCGCTTGGGCTCATCAGGCGTAACACTGATGAGAACAGAAATGAAGCTTTGAAAATCAGAAGGGCTATATTTTTTCCTGGGAGGAGAGAAGAGGGGAAGTAAGTTGGATGTGAAATCTAGTTTCAGTTTTAGTAGAAGCAAGACATTCAGGCGATCAGCAATAAGAGATCAGAGCTCAGATAAGATGAGGTTTGGAACAGAGATTTTGTAATTATTTAGACTGGAGTTCGACTGGAACCTTGAGAGTCCCTTGCACAGCAAGGAGATCCAACCAGTCTGTCCTAAAGGAAATCAGTCCTGAATATTCTTTGGAAGGACTGATGCTGAAGCTGAAACTCCAATACTTTGTCCACCTGATGCAAAGAGCTGACTCACTGGAAAAGACCCTGATGCTGGGAAAGATTGAAGGCAGGAGGAGAAGGCAGAGGACAACAGAGGATGAGATGGTTGGATGACATCACCGACTCAATGGACATGAGTTTGAGCAAACTCCAGGAGTTGGTGATGGACAGGGGGCCTAGCGTGTTGCAGTCCGTGGGGGTCGCAAAAAGTCGGACGCGACTGAGCGACTGAACAGGAACAAGAAGACTGGAAGAGAATTAGGTCTACAGGAAAAGGTGCCAAGAAAACAAGAGAAGAGGCCTAAAACAAGCGTTTATAAATGTCATTTAGAGCGTCAGTGGAGAAAGGGACTGCATTACAAGAGCAGCTGAGAAAGCTGGGAGAAACGGGAGTCTCAACCAGGGGAGGCCGTGCTCAGCAAGCCCGAGGCCCAGACGTTGGATAAACAGCAACAGCTCTCTAAGGAGGGCACTCCGGCCCGAGGGCCACGTTCACGCCTTCTAATGAGCCTCATGTTTTCATAGGGTTTTGGAAGGATCCAGTGTTTTCCCAGGACACCGAACAATGGCGGTGACCCTGCTTCTGGGACGCACACAGCCCCGCAGACCCTGCACTGGCGGGAGCGTGGCCTGGGGGCGAGTCGCCACCAGCAGCCCCATACACAGCCTGCAACGGCTTTGTCTCCCACGCGAGGGGTGGCATCGTCCGTGTCAGAGACGCCTGAGCTGAAGCTCCCGGCTTGGCCGGGCTCTGCCTTCCCGCCACGCTCTCGGCTGCCTGGCCGAGGCTGCGGTCCTAGGACGCCCCAAACAAATGGAAGCACCAAAAAACTAACCAAACGAAACCTCTTTTCCCTGTGGGTGCGTCAAAGACTACGGATGGTATATTAAATCTCACCTTAGACGAAAGCAAACGCGGTGAAAGTTGACTGCTCCGCTTCTGCTGAGTCGCACTCAAGGCTTGGCTTCAGGGCAGAGCATAGCTGGTAGCGAGTGTCCCCTAGACGCTCCGCAGATGACCTCCTCTTTCTAGTGGAGGCTGCTGTGCTCCCACAGCCTCCAGGCAGAGGCGCGGCAACACAGGGGCTGGAGTGTCTCCCAGAAGCGCATCGCGACCCTTTGCTGCCACGCTTGTATCAGTTACTGCTGCCTTCAAGACGTTTCCATCTCAGACAGATCACCGGGTGAGAAGAGCCGCTTCGACGGTGCCACATGGCAGCCTGGGGTGTCTGGGGGAGAATGGACACATGTATGTGGGTGGCTGAGTCCCTTTGCTGTCCACTGGAAATAATCACAACATTTTTAACTGGCTATAACCCAATACAAAATTAAAAGTTCAAAAAAATAATTTCGATTTGGAGTTCTAAAAGCTTACCCAAGTCCATTGCTACTGCTACTGCTAAGTCGCTTCAGTCGTGTCCGACTCTGTGCGACCCCATAGATGGCAGCCCACCAGGCTCCCCCAACCCTGGGATTCTCCAGGCAAGAACACTGGAGTGGGTTGCCATTTCCTTCTCCAATGCATGAAAGTGAAAAGTGAAAGTGAAATCGCTCAGTTGTTCCCATCTCTTAGCGACCCCAGGGACTGCAGCCCACCAGGCTCTTCCATCCATGGGATTTTCCAGGCAAGAGTGCTGGAGTGGGCGCCGCTGCCTTCTCCAACCCAAGTCCATTAGTGACACCCCAGTCCATTCGTGACACCCAAGTCCATTAGTGACATCCCAGTCCATTCGTGACGCCCTCAACAGCCTGGTCAGCAAACATTTTTGTGTCAGTATATTTGGCAGTTTCTCCCCTGGGGTGTCAAGCAAATGAATAATCTTGGGGGTGGAGCTGGGGGTGATGCAGTTTTCCCCAGTCCCGAGGCTCAGAGTTTCTTAAGTGAAGCGTTACAATGCCTCCCAGCGCCCACCAAGCACATCACAGGAAGCTCCTCAGAGCAGTAAAACATCAGTCCACAATCCACGTACTGAGCACAAGTGGGGACGTGACGAAACGGGAGCAAAACAAGCAAGCATTTGTAAAGGCTTATGACGCTTGATAAACAACCCGAGAGAGGGACTGAGGATTCATTTATGGGCAATATATTCACTCATAACCTCACCTTATACCCCTTCCACTCATCCAAATGGTTTTAAACAATTACAACAATGAGCTCAGTTTCAAAAGACATGTAAACATTCAAGGGCCACTGACTTGGATCAATTACAGGGCCACTTTGGAAGTAAAGGACTTGAGAGAGGCTTCTAGAACCTAGCCATGTTCCTCTCCAGGGCACCAGAGACTCTTCAGAGATAACTGGCAGTGAGCACAGAACCTAAGACACGAGGTTTATTTCCAACCCACGCAGGCTCCCTGGCTCTGCGGGTTTTGCAGGCATCACCTTGGGTTAGGTGTCCTGGGTTAGCGGGAGCGCTCCTATGGGAGCTCACCTGACGGACCTGAACCCATACATGCCCTGAGACGCGGCCCCTTCAGCAACGGAAAAACGTCAGCTCCTTAGTCAGGTGGCTGGCTAGGCAGGAAAGAACTTCTTGGTTGGAGGAGCTGGTCAAACCAAGCCCAGAGGGAGAAATTCCTCAGTGTGCTGTCTGAGAGCTGGGGCAGCGAGGCGATCCAGGCGAGAAGAGGCACAGCCGGGGTGCGCCTGCTGCTCAGGCGCTCAGTCGTGTCTGACCCTGCGACCCCATGGACCTCAGCACGCCAGGCCTCCATGTCCATCACCAACTCCCGGAGTTTACCCAAACTCATGTCCATTGAGTCAGTGATGCCATCAACCATCTCATCCTCTGTCGCCCCCTTCTCCTCCCGCCTTCAATCTTTCCCAGCATCAGAGTCTTTTCCAGTGAGTCAGCTCTTCACATCAGGTGGCCAAAGTATTGGAGTTTCAGCTTCAGCATCCGTCCTTCCAATGAATTTTCAGGACTAATTTCCTTTAGGATGGACTGGTTGGATCTCCTTGCCGTCCAAGGGACTCTCAAGAGTCTTCTCCAACACCACAGTTCAAAAGCATCAACTCTTTGGTGCTCAGCTTTATAGTCCAACTCTCACATCCATACATGACCACTGGAAAAGCCATAGCTTTGACTAGACGGACCTTAGTCGGCAAAGTAATGTCTCTGCTTTTTAATGTGCTGTGTAGGTTGGTCACAGCTTTTCTTCCAAGGAGCAAGTGTCTTTTAACTTCATGGATGCAGTCACCATCTGCAGTGATTCTGGAGCCCAATAAAATAAAGTCTCTCACTCTTTCCATTGTTTCCACGTTTATTTGCCATGAAGTGATGGGACCAGATGCCATAATCTTAGTTTTTTAATGTTGAGTTTTAAGCCAGCTTTTTCACAAAGAGTGTCCCCCTCAAATTCACGTCCACCCAGAACATGACCTTATTTGGAAATAGGGTCTTGGCAGATGTAAGGAGCTAAAATGACATTATAGGATTAAGAGGGCCCTGAATCCAGTATGACTGGGGTCCTTAGAAGAAAAGAGGCCCCACCACTCTGACTCTGAGTGGCGGCAGGTGAAAGAGACATAGCTGTGAGCCCAGGACCCCAGGCAGCCACCAGACTGGGAAGAGGCAAAAAAATCATCCTTCCTTAGAACCTTCTAGACCTGCCGACACTTGATTTTAGACTTCCAGCCTCCAGAACTGTGAGGGAATACTTTTCTATCATTTTAGCTGTTCAGTCTGTGGTACACTGTTACCCGAAATCGGCAGTCCAAGGACAGGAATACCAAGCCTCTCTCACCACCTGACACGTGGGCCTCCCGGGCGGAGCTAGTGGTAGAGAACCCACCTGCCAGTGCAGGGGACGCAGCAGACGCAGGCTTGATCCCCGGGCGGGGAAGGCCTCCTGGAGGAGGCCCTGGCAGCCCACTGCAGTCTTCTTGCCTGGAGAATCCCATGGACAGAGGAGCCTGGCGGGCTACGGTCCACGGGGGTCACAGAGTCGGCCACGACTGAGTGACTTCGCGTGAGCCCACGGCACATCTCTGTATCTCCTGCTGGACTTGCTGTCTCTTCCCTCTGGGATCTGCCGCCCTTAAGACAGGACTGTGCTGCTGCTCAGTACTGTGTTTCTAGGGCCTGGAACTGTGGCTGGCACGTTGGCAGCACATAGTAACTGATGGCTGGATGACTGAGTGAGCAATGAATGTTCCCATCTTACAGAGGGGAAACAGACTTGGTGAGATTCCAGGGAGTCTCAGTTCACCTAGCTTAGCAGCAGATTTAGGATTTTAGGTTTTCTGCTTCTAAAAACCATCACCTTTTCCCCACACCATGCAGATTCCTTCCATTGCCAACTTCTCGCTTTTAAAATCTGCAAGGTAATGTATAATAGCTGTCAAGTGTTACACAGTCTGTGTTGGAGAAAACGCTAGAATATGCATGAAGGTTCATTCTCTGGGAAGTTGGTATCTCTGAGCCTTGTGGACACCAAGCTCAATACTTTTATATTGATTGCAGTGGCCATGCCCCGCTCTCTCTCTCAAAGTATACTTTTATTAGATTAACTTTTCCACGATGAATAACATTCTGTCAACCACACAAATTCGCAAGTCCTTTCACGTAAATACCTTTCGTTAATCTGCGTATAGCTGATCTGTGGACTAAACATCAGCTCCATTAATCCTGCATAAACAATCGTTTTGCATTTTACCACACAGTGTTCATAATTCACACTGTCTCTTTGTCTTCTCCACTGTAAATTTCTTTGTCTACTTAAATTCAAAGATAAGAGTATAAATAGGCTTTCTCCAAACTGCAGTGTGTACAGATCTTGAGGTCTTATTTGGAATAGATACAACGCAAAATGTATTCATGAAATGCAGCAGGAAAAAAAAAAACCCTTTTTTAAAGTGGCCCGTTACACTGAGGCCATTGGAACCGGAGTATTATGTGCCGGTCTCGCCTTTTGACAGGGACTTCCATCCCTCAGTATTTTGCTTGCAGGTAATTCCTGTCACTCTTGGGAAGCACAGTTTTCCCAGTCACCAGTCACTAGTCAGTGTGCTTTCCCTGGAGGAAGGACACAGAGAAAATGCTGTAATTTAATCTCTCTACGTATGGCCATGCCGCACTGACACGTGGGGTCCCAGCTCCCCGACACAACCAGCAACCCAAACTGCACCTCCTACCTTGGAAGCTCGGAGTCTTAACCACTCTACTGTGAGGGAAGTCCAGAAAACGCTTTTAAAGCTCATTTTGCACCCCTCTGGTGCTATCTCACACGGCTTGCAAAATTTGGCAAAATAATAATCTCCAGAGTGAGTCGGTGGGGCGGGGGGGGCAGAAGGAGGCATACTGGCCGCTGTGGTCAAGTGCGCGCGTCACGGGCAAATGGCCGGGTGGAACCTCACGCCCACGTTTCTCTGCCACGTGCCTCTGGGCTCGGAGAGGCTAGACGTGCGTCTATCTGACCGCACCGCCAGCTGCCACCCCCGCCCCCATTCTCTGCCGGGCTGCTAATAGTTATCTGCTCTTGGATGCGGGCCAGACGCCACGGACCAAACATACTTAAGAGTAGACAGTATCAAGGAAGAAACTTCGGGAGGAGTTTACGACAGTTTCACCGGGTTATTTCAGCAGGTTATGTGAGCTCCCAATGTGCTCTGTTTTATAGGAAGGTAGATGATTTAAGGGAGAAGGCAATGGCACCCCACTCCAGTGCTCTTGCCTGGAGAATCCCAGGGACGGAGGAGCCTGGTGGGCTGCAGTCCATGGGGTTGCACAGAGTCGGACTGAAGCAACTTAGCAGCAGCAGCAACAGCAGCAGCAGATGATTTAAGCTTACACACATCCGCTGATGTGTTCACAGACACCCATTCATTCAGACGGACATTCAATTTTAGCCTAAATTCAAGGAAATTGGGAGCTCCTTCAACAGGAACTGTGAGGCTCCACCTTGATGAGATGTCCTGACCTACGATCTGCTTTTCCATGTTCCCTGAACTAGAGGAGAGAACACAGCTGTGGACCAAACGTGGAGCATCCTTGCTTTTTGGCAGCCACATGTAAGAGCTGTGGATGCGCACCATTAAGCAAATTAACAACGTCCTGATGAACGCAGCCGGGGCACCTCGGGGCCGGATCCGCGTTTAGGCTGCCTGCTTCAGAAGCAAACTCGCTGCAGACCAGCAGGAGGCCGGGCATTAATGAACGCTTCTCTGTACTTGCTTTCCTTTGACTGCAACTAATTTGAATAAAAATATCATTTTTAAAAGCAGTGGATCTGAAGAAACATGTGTCACAGAAAATAATAACCCCCTTTTCATACCCCACTCCCAAGCCAACCCAGAAAAGCTCTGTGAGTGGCTCCATGCAGAGACTGTCTTCTGATTGATTGTTTGGCTGACTGACAGGCCAGATACGAGGAGGAGCTGGAAAAGGCAAGACAGTTTCCCAAACGTGCTGCTGATGTGTCTTCTCAGGCTGCGGAGGATATTATTTCAGCAAGGGAGCCTGACTACAAAGAAGCCATTCTGTACAGAGCGTACAGCCACCAGGACCACACAGCCTGGCACACAGGACGGGAAAGGACGCAGGGGTGTCGGGGTCTTCACAGTATGCAAAGAATGGCCGCTTCAGTCTCTCTCTCTCTCTTTCTTTTTAAGAACCAAACTGCTTCATTATAGAAATCTTTTCTATGATACCATCTTAACACACTTAGGAAAAACATTGTTCTTATTCTTAGAGCAGCAACAATGAGGGACTAAAGAAAGCTCAGTCAACAGCAACACAAGCGTCCTCTGCTGCAGCCAGCCTCCTTCAGAGGAAAAGCAAACCATGTCACACATTATTCCCCCTTTTTAACTGTGGCCCTGCAAACACTAAAAAAAAAAGTGTGCAAATAGGGCCTCCCACCCACCTGTGAGTCACATTTATTTTTTAATGATTTAATGTTTATGTAGTAGCTTTCCCCGGAACAGTTTGCATGAAAGGGTATTTCCCAATTTCCCCAGATGAAGTGGGTGGGGCAAACCAGAAAGACATGACTCTCTGATCTTGAACATGACTTTGCCTTCAAACTGTAGGTTGGCATTAGAGCCTCTTTCGGGTTGACTTATGTATCCCCCTCGCCCCAAGAAAGATATTCAAATCCTAATCTCCAGGACTTTTGAATGTGCCCTTATCTGGAACTGGGGTCTTGTGGATGATTAAGATGAGGTCATCAGAGTGGGCACTAACGCTATATAGCTGTCCTCATCAAAAAAACCAGAAATTTAGACACGAGACAGATCCACACACGAGACAGAGGGAGGCCAGCGGAGACAGAGAGAGTACCACCTGCAGACAAGGGGCGCCTGAGGCCACCAGAGACTCAGAGAGAGGCAGGGCCAGACACCCCCAGGCCTTGAAAGGAGTCAGCCCTGCCTGGGTCTCGGGCTTGTTGTGGCCAGAAGTGCAAGACAATGCGTGTCAGTCTTGAAAGCACTCAGCTGCCAGCGCTGTGTCATGGCAGCGCTAGGAAACGGTGGTGACGCTGCTCAGGCGCTCAGCGTCCGGCTCTGTGGTTCTGTGAACGGCGGCCGCCAGGCTCCTCCACGCACAGGATTCTCCAGCAAAAACACTGCAGTGGGCGGCATTCTCTTCTCCAGGGACCTTCCCGACCCAGGGATCGAACACTAGTCTCGCATCTTCTGCACTGGCAGGCGGATTCTACAAGTCTTGGACTCTGTGGCTATAAAGTAAGATACAGTGTGTTTAGACAAATCCCTTCTTATCGGAGAGGTGAATAAATTGTATCTTCTAAGGAAGAACTAGGGGAAAAGGAGAACAATGAAACTGTTCTCCAGAGACATCTCATTTACCCAGTAACTACAGAGCTGTTTGATTTATAACCAGGCTTATTCCATGAATTGTCTCTCTGTAGACTTTAAACAATGCTAGGGTCAAACTGGTGATTAGAGTACAGGGGCCTCTGAGTGAAAGCAAGTCACGTAAAGACAATGGTGTGATTAGCCCACTCACAATCAAGATTTAAGTGATCTTAATATACTTTTGTTTACTAATTTTACCTTGGAGGCAAAACCCTTAATTCTATTTTTTTTTTTTTTTTCTGTTTAGCCTTGTTTTTGGCTGTCCATCTATATAAGTAAAAGATGGAGGAAAACTCTTCTTCCCGTAGCTGGTCTGAGAATGCCCGGGTCCCAGATGTCTGTTCCATCTGGGCCTCTGAGTCTGCAGTCCACACTTCTCCACATGCTTGATGCCCCAGGAAGCTGAGCCAGTGGACATTACTGTCCGCCCCACCCTGCTGCCCTCCGGCTGGGTTTGCTGTCGGGAACACTCCCACTGGGGGGTGGGGTCAGGAGTGTGCGGCCACAGCTCGCACCCTCCAGCTCCACCGCAGGCTGCTGGTGCCCACAGGCCACAGCTCTGCTCAGGCTGCCTCTCCCTGGGCGGCGGCTCCCTCCCTGGCCTTTGGGGTCTGCAGGGGTGTGACAGCTGTCAGTGCTGCGTAACAGATTAGCACACAGTGGCTGAAGGCAGCACACGTTCAGTGTTGCACAGTCTTCCCCCGTTCGGGCTGCTATAACAACGTCCCACGCAGTGGGGGCTTATGAACACAGACATTTATTGCTTACAGTTCTGGATGCTGGGAGGTCTGAGGTCAGGCCCTTTTTCAGGGGCAGATAGCCACGTTCTGTTTGGGGGAACTTTTATTTTGTATTGGAGTATAGCTTATTAACTGGAGAAGGGAACGGCTACCCACTCCATTGTTCTCGCCTGGAGAATTCCATGGACGGAAGAGCCTGGCGGGGCTACAGTTCATGAAATCACAAACAGTCGGGCACGACTGGTCTAACACTTTCACTAGTTTTCATAGCCTGTTAACAATGTTGTGACAGTTTCCAGTGGACAGCAAAGGGACTCAGCCATACATATACATGTATCCTTCTCCCGAAACTCCCCTCCCGTCCAGGCTGCCACACGACATTGAGCAGAGTTCCCTGTCCTCTGCAGGAGGTCCTTGATGACAGTCCATTTTAAATACACCAGTGTATTCTCATTACGTCCTTACACGGCAGAAAGGGGGCAAGAAAGCTCTCTGGGTCTGTCATGAGCGCATTAACCCATCCATAAGGGCTCCACCTCCACGAGCTAATCATCTCGAAAGGCCCCACCTTCCAACCTCATCACACTGGGTTAGGGACGGGGACTCACACGTTCAGCTCACGACACAGTTCCCATGGGTCCGAGTCTGGGCTCAGTGGGCTTCTCCAGCCCGCGTCTCCCAAGGCAGTGGCTTAGGAGTGGCCCACCCTGTTCACCTCTGGAGCCTGGAGGCTTCTTCTAAGCTCTCATGATTATTGGCAAAATTTAGTTTCTCGTGGTTAAAGGACTGAAGTCCCTGCTTTCTTGCTGCCTGTCAGCCAGGGGCCACTCCCAGCTCTCAGAGGACACTGGACTTCCCTGCTTCTTGGCCCCACTCCCAGCAGGGCAGCCCCCTCCCCCTGGGCAGGCAGGAGACCCTCCCCCGTCTCCCAGACAGCGCCGCACACCACATCACTGAACCACAGGGGAACGTCCGCCACCCTGCTCTCTCCGACTGGCTAGAAGCAAATCGCAGCGTCCAGCCACATTCAGGGCTGGAATAAGGCTGAGCGCCGAAGGATGGACGCTTCTGATGCTTGGTGCAGGAGAAGACTCTTGAGGGTCCCTTGGACTGCAAGGAGATCCAACCAGTCAGGCATGACTGGTCCATCCCAAAGGAGATCAGTCCTGAGCGTTCATTGGAAGGACTGATGCTAAAGCTCCAATACTTTGACCATGTGATGCAAAGAGCTGACTTACTGGAAAAGACCCTGATGCTGGGAACCACTGAGGGCAACAGGAGAAAGGGCTGACAGAGGATGGGATGGCTGGATGGCATCAGTGACTCAATGGACATGAGTTTGAGCAAACTCTGGGAGATAGTGAAGGACAGGGGAGGTCTGGCGGGCTGCAGTCGATGGGGCCTCAGAGTCAGACACAACTGAGCAACAAGCCACATTCAAGGGCAAGGGAGTCACTGAAAGTCATCTGAGGACTCTGCCTGCCCAGGGGTAGAAAGCCAGCCCGCCCTTCCCACCTTGAACTTATTTCCCAGAAACCCTGCCTGCACTTTTGCAAATGGCCCCTCAGTTAAATCTCCTCAAATCACCCCAGCAGAGCTCTCCACCTGTTCCTGCCAGGACCTTTCTGGTAAAATCCCTCTGTAAGTGGCCGGTCCTGATGACCAGCCTTGCAGGGGTCTTCTGGGCACCTGGGCCAGCTGGTGGCAGGGCTCCAGGGAGCTGAGGGCAGCTCAACTGCTTAGCATCACAAACAGGAGGGCAGCCGTGACTTCCACTTGTCTGGAGGCAGCAGAGGCGCTTGGGAGAGGGGGGCTCTGCAGCTGGAATCGGATGGAGAGGTGCCTAACCGGGGGCGTGGGGCCAAGATGCAGTGCAAACCCTAGCAGGGCCTGCGCTCCGCCTCCTCGGGCTCACCCCGCCTTGCTGGCGTCTTCTCCGCAGGGAGCAGAGGGAGAGCGCCCTGCTCTGAAGCTGGTTCCTGTGGAGCAAAGGGGCCTGAAGACGCCCACCCCTGGGCATGGCCCCGAGCGCCCACACCGCTTCCATCACCATGGCAGAAACCCGTCTTCTCCATCCTAGAATTGTCTTTAATGTTTCATTTATTTTCAGTTATTCCACTTTTGAACCTTCTCCCATATTTTTCAGCAACTTTTCTTGCCAAAATGTTCCTGTGTCATACCGAGCGAAGGAAGTCAGGCAGAGAGGAAGACCTACTGTGTGACATCCCTTATATGTGGGTTCTAAAGAGGAATGATACAGACGAGTTTATTTACAAAGCAGAAATAGACTCAAGACTTAGAGAATGAAGTGAAGGCTGCAGGGGTCTGAGGGGGAGGAAGGGATAATAGGGAGTTTGGGATGGACAGGTACACACTGCTGCATTTAAAATGCATCACCAAGGAGGACCTACTCTGCAGCACAGCGCTATGTGAGGTTCAGTGGGAGGGAGTCTGGGAAAGAAAGGCTGCGTGTGTGCGGATGGCTGAGTTGCTCTGACACTATCCACCTGAAACTATCACATCATCAGCCAGCTATAACCCAGTAGAAAATCAAAAGTTAGACTTTAAAAAAAAGTTTCTGTGTTCCTAGCCCACTCTTTGGCACACACAGGTAAGCTCTGGCTGGCTCTTGCACACTTGCCCTCTTACACACACCGGGCCCTCAGCAGGGGGTCCCAGGCCAGCAGCACCGGCTCCACTGGGGCACGCGGGGGACACGCACGGGCTTGGGCCCACGGACCTACTGCAGCTGAAACTCTGGAGGAGGGGCCATGCCATCAGGAGGCCCTGCAGGCGATGCTGACGCGTGCTGTCCTCTGAGAAGCTCAGGATGAAAGCACAGGCATTAGGATTCAGTGACTTGCACTCGTGCGGTGAAGGGTGCTGCTGCTGCTGCTGCTAGGTCGCTTCAGTCGTGTCCGACTCTGTGGTGAAGGGTCGTGCCCTTTAAAAACCCACAGAAGAAGAAGAGGGCGGAGGGGAAGGACAGAAGCAGCGAGAGATCGGTCTTGCTCCGCGCGTAACTGAGGCGCAGTGACACGCTCTGTGTGTGTGTCAGTCGCTCAGTCGTGTCCGACTCTTCGTGACCCCGTGGACTGTAGCGCTCCAGGCTCCTCGGTCCATGGGATTCCCCAGGCAAGAAGACTGGAGGGGGCTGCCATTCCCTTCTTCGGGGGATCTTCTGGACGCAGGGGATTGGACCGGGTCTCGCGCATTGCAGGCAGACTCTTCCGTCGGAGCGCGGGAAGCCCCGGATGTGCTGGCAGTCGTCTAAAATGAGCTTTGCAGGGGGTGCTGCATGGAGACACAGAACCCTGCTTTGCTCTATTTGCCAGTGTCCGTGGCGGAAGTAACCTATTTCAAGCTACAAATGTGCGGCTGCAGGACGCGGAGCGGGGATCTTGGAAGCTGGCGTGAGTAGGCGTCGCCACGTGCTCGTTAAGAAAAGGGCTTGCGGGGTGGTCCCCGGGAAATCCAGTCAATCTCCCCGGGTTTGTTTATCAGGTTGAAAAATCCCCTTACATCAGGGTCTCCCACCCTTGGCCCTGCTGCCATTTCGGACCGGCCAGTTCCCCGCCATCTCCCACGGGCGGTTCAGCCGCACTCCCGGCCGCTCCCTGCAGAGCTCCAGCAGTGCCCTCTCCCCGACAGCTGTGAGCAACGAGAAACCTCTCCGGACCCTGCCGAGTGTCCCCCTGGTGGCAAAACTGCTCCCGGTTAGGAGTCACGGCCTTATATTGACCGTTCAGCCTTTTGCAAATTTTTAATTTACATCCATCCTTTGGGTTCTTTTAGTCCCATCACCACTTCTAACTCTGACGGCTGTCCTTCCTCTGCTGACTCTGCCTAGCGTGGAGAGGACTTTCTGGGCAGTGGGGCGGGCTTGGCTGACCCGCCATCCACCCTGGGGACGGGGATGGGGACGGCGCCCCCGCTCAGGGGCCTGGTTCGGCTCCCAGTCTGCGGCGTTACAGGGCTGCGGTTTGGATGCCAGTCGCTGTCTTCCTCTCTGCAGCAGTCTCTCTGCTCTTTCTTCTCATCCGTCTGCAGAGGATTAGACATTACTCTTTCTTCTCCTTTCACTGGACCAGGAAGTAAAGTGGTTTGTTTTGTTGTCTCTAATCCCCCTCTCCCTCTCTACCCTCTGAATCTTCTGGTGATGTGAAAGCCCTTCCAACGCGTCAGACATTCATTAGTATTTGCCAGTCTTGGACACTAAAAATCAACATTGGGACTTCTTTTCCCTCCGTCTCAGACTCCAGAGGTTAAGACTTGGCCTTCTAAAGCAGAGGGTAGAGGGTTCAGTTCCTGGTTAAGCAACTAAGATCCCAGATGCCTGTGGCCAAAAAACCACCAAAACATAACACAGAAGCAGAAGGGAAACAAATTCAGTAAAGACTATAAAACGACCCACACCAAGAAAATCTTCACACCAAGAAAATCTTTAAAAAGTTTAAAAATCATTATTAACTGATCTGTGAAACGGCAGAAGTGAGGCAGACAAGTAAAACTGATGCCGTGCTGGCGGCAGAGATAAGCACCTCTGTGAGCGAGGCTCCCACGGTGTCCAGCGGCCGGGCACGCTGCGGGCGCCGGGCGCTGCCCCCTGAGTTGCTAGGCAACGCCACGTCTCCCGCCGAGGCTTCTCCAGCCCTTCTCTTTGAGCTTATTTTAGTGCTGGGGTTCAACAGCTTCCGTTCAGCAGGTCCAGATCCTAGAAGGCTCGCTGTCCAGTGGGCGCTTAAGATATACGAAACTATTTTTAAAGGCATTTTTTTAATGACTGCCTAAAAAAAAAGTTTCTGTACTTTAAAAACTGAAGGTTGGAACAGATGACCTCTGATAGTCCCTCCCAATTCAGAATTCCATAAAGGGCAAAAATACTTTTAAAATACTTCAAATACTTTTAATATGTAAAATATTTTAATAGTGTGATAAAAATTAAACGAACTAGCAATGTAATAATGTTTTCTGTGTGAAACATTTTGTATAATTGTTTCCAGTTATTGCTTCTAATTAGTCTTTTTCCTTGGAGGGAAAGTTATGACCAACCTAGACAGCATAGTAAAAAGCAGAGACTTTACTTTGCCAACAAAAGTCCGTCTAGTCAAGGCTATGGTTTTTCCAGTAGTCATGTATGGATGTGAGAGTTGGACTATAAAGAAAGCTGAGTGCCAAAGAATTGACGCTTTTGAACTGTGGTGTTGGAGAAGACTCTTGAGAGTCCCTTGGACTGCAAGGAGATCCAACCAGTCCATCCTAAAGGGAATTAGTCCTGAATATTCACTGGAAGGACGGATGCTGAAGCTGAAACTCCAATACTTTGGCCACCTGATGCTAAGAGCTGACTTATTTGAAAAGACCCTGATGCTGGGAAAGATTGAAGGCAGGAGGAGAAGGGGATGACAGAGGATGGGATGGTTGGATGGCATCACTGACTTGATGGACATGAGTTTGAGTAAACTCCAGGAGTTGGTGATGGACAGGAGGCCTGGCGTGCTGCAGTCCATGGGGTCGCACAGAGTCGGACAGGACTGAGCGACTGAACTGCACTGAACTGAGTCTTTCTCCAGTCCTTTCCCCTGAAAGGCAGGTGAGATTGGTACGTCATTTATGCATGCATTCATGCCTTAACCTGAGGACCAGCACTGTGGCAGGAACAGAGTCAAGCGTTGGATACAAGGAGCTTCCTAACCTGTCAAAAGATACAGACACAGGTCAGTACAGAGGGGGAGTAAGGATGCCTCCACAGGCATGTGGCTCCCAGAGCTCAGGGCAGGGACCATGAGGATGTGGCCAACAAAGGCTTCTCGGATGGTGTAGCAGGAGCTAGGGCGCTGGCGAGGGAGGGAAGGCACAGAGGGGGTAACGGCAAAGGCATGGATGGCCGCAGCCAGAGACGCCGAAACATAAAGGCAAGAGGAGCCAGCAGATGAGCGGCTAGGAACCTGATCAGTGAGAAAGCTGAAGGTGGCAGGCAGCCCCCAAAGACCCGAAGGCAGGGGGGACGGGATCGTGTTTGCACTGAAGGCTCGTCTCTCTGGCAGCTGAGGGAAGGAGCTAGGGAATGATGGGGTGGGACTGAGCGAGAGAGACTGGCGATGATGCCGGCTCTGTGGTCCACAAGAGAAGGACTCAGGCCTGGATTCAGACCCTGGCAATGAGGGTGGAGAAAACCAGGCCCACCTGACAAACCCCCAGGAGGATGCGCAGGACTGAGAGGCCCTCCGTGTGCTGCTGACGAAGGGCAGGAGGGACTTGAAGTGACACTCGGGTTTCTGAGCTAGTGACAAGTGGGGTGCATCTGTGATCAAGAACGCAAGAGGAGTGATTTTGGTTCTCCTTTGTGTATATGAGACGCTTATCTATCCATGCATCTTGTATGCAATAGAATATCTGTCTTCTTCTTCTTAGGAAAGGAAAAATGTGCTAGATAAACAGATCTGGGAGTTATCAGTGCATGGAGTTGAAATGACGGAGTCGCCGGAGAGAGTGTAGCAAGGACTATGGGTGGAGCATTTGGCCCTGGGGGACCCTGGGGTTTAAGGAGCGAGTGGGAGATATCAAGATTGTAAAACAGAAAGAGAACAAAGAATGATAAATTCCAGGAATCATAAACTAGGAAATGTCTCAGAAGTTGAGGGAAGCAGGCATTTCATGAAAGAGGGAGAGGTTAAGAGTGAACAATGCCTCAGAAAGACAAGTGTGATTAAAAGCACCTGCTGCTCAAAGCAACTGGACAGCCAGAGGTGGTCTTTAAGGAGCAGAGTTTTCATAGAAACCAGGACGCAGGGCTTTGTGGGGCCAGAGGAAGCTGAAGAGGAGACGGAATATAGACAGCTCTGCAGAGAGGAGAGGCGTCAGCCAGAGACGCGTTTCTTTTCAGATGCGGAGACTAGAACCGCTTGTCCCCTAAGGGAGGACAGAGGAGGAGAGGGGGTCGCTGAGAGGGATCAGACCAGGAAGGGACGGGCCCACATCTGACAGGCGGGCGAGTGACGTAAATGACGAGGCACAAAAGACAAATGCAGTTTACAGATGCCTGGGGCACAGGGCAGAGGACCAGCCAGCAGCAAACAGACCCACAACCTGGGGGAGGTGGCGGAGGAGGGAGAGCCCTCAATACCGCAGCCGGAGTCTCCAGCGGCGGCTGGCAGGCTTAGCTGCCCGAGGCGTGTGGGGTCTCAGTGCCCCGGAGATCGGATGCACGTGCCCTGCACTGCAAGGCAGGTTCTGAGCCACTGGGCCGCCAGGGAAGCCCCAGCTTCTAGAATTTAAGATAGCGGACCTCTCATCAGAGCCCCTCTGATAATAAAGAGAGGAGATGCTCTGTGGCCAGGAGTGATACTCTCTCTCAGGAAAAAATGCAAGATAAAGTAATCCCTGGGCACTGGCAACAGGAGCATCCAGCCCTCTGCACAAAAACATTTCGTCTCCCACGATTGCAGAAGGTCCACAGACCCCAAGGGCTCAGATAACCACCATCATCCATCTCAGATTTGTTCATCTCACATAATTTTTAGAATGAGTGAAAGTGTATGTTAGTCACCCAGGCATGTCCAACTGTTTGCAGCCCCATGGACTGTAGGCCACCAGGCTTCTCTGTCCATGGGGTTCTCCAGGCAAGAAGAGTGGAGTGGAGATCTTCCCGGCATAGGGACTGAACCCGGGTTTCCTCACTGCAGGCAGATTCTTCACTACCTGAGCCACCAGAAGGAGATATTGTGCTTAGCTGCCCAGTCGTGTCCAACTCTTTGCGACCCCATGGACTGTATCCCGCCAGACACCTCTGTCCATGGAGATTCTCCAGGCAAGAATACTGGAGCGGGTTGCCATTTCCTTCTCCAGGAAGCGTTAATTGATGAATAACTGAGTTAATGATTATTAAGGTTATAATTAATAGAATAAATCAATTAAAGCACAATCATGCCCAGCTCTTATCCTGGGTCACGATGGCAAGTGCTTTATCCCCCAGAGACCCTAATTCAGAAGCTGGTAAAGCACAGACGTCTTCACTCGACATGACGATTACGTTAGCTCAGAATATCAGATTCTCCTAGTGTCCCCCTGGAGCAGCAGAGCCTCTGATTATACACGGTCTGTTGGTTGACTGTAAAAGTAGGGGCCCAACAACTACGGAGAAGGAAGCGGAATTCTTTCGGGAAGTCAGCCTCATTCAGCCGAGCGCTCATCCTACAAAGGGCTGGCCGCCACCCAATCCCCCCACCCTCGGTTCTTTCAGCACAGAAATGTGGGTTCCCGGATTCCTAGATGAGGAGTGTGCGTTGTGCCAGGAACTCTCTTCAATTAAACAGCAAACTTTACATACAGAAGATAGAAAAACAGGAAGATCCTACTGTACAGCATGGGAACGACGTTCAATATCTTGTAATAAATTATAATGAAAAAGAATCTACGTACACGGGTATGTATAGCTGAATCACTCAACTGTACACTAGAAACTAACGCAGCATTGTCAATTAACTATATTTCAATTAAAAAGCGTAACTACAAATTGTATTCCCTTCCGCATCAGTGGCAAGGGTTTGTGTGGGGCCACTATGTGTCAGGGCTCCCCAGGCGGGCTAGTGGTGAAGAACCCACCTGCCCGTGCAGGAGGCGCCAGAGCCCGGGCCCATCCCTGGGTGGGGAAGATCCCCTGGAGGAGGGCCTGGCAACCCACTCCAGTGTTCTTGCCTGGACAGTCCCATGCACAGAAGAGCCTGGCGGGCTGCGGTCCACGGGGTCGCCCAGTCAGACAGGACTGAAGGGACTGGCACATCGGGCATCAAGGACGCCCGGCTGGCCCCGCCGCATGCTCGGCAGATAACGGCCTCTCCGAGCTCTACCCCGCAGTGGGGGCTCCGCACCACCTTGGGCGCCCCCTTCCTGCTGGGCTCCTCCCCACTCGGGCCTAGAGAGCTGCACCGAGTGTGGTCACAGAAGTGACATCCTGGCGTTTGTGGGTTAGCCTATGACTGCCTGCGACTCGTGCAGTCTCTGTGGGAAAACACTGTCTGAGGCTTAAACCAACGACTCACAGCTTGCGCTCAAGTAGTTCTGTTGCCGTTAGAATGTCCTTTCCCGGGGTTCTGTGTAAACAGAGGCTCATAATCATCAAAATGAACAGTGAAAGAGCTGCGCTGAGGGCTGACGCTCTGAGAATCCTCACAACAGCGTACATCAGTGTGTCAGTGGCTAAAAATAGTTTCCTTCCTAGTACCGTCTGGAGTCAGACGCGCAGGGGATTTCTCAGCTGTGCAGTGGAACCGCGGGGGTCAACCGCGGGGGTCAACCGCGGGGGTCAACGTGCTTCTGTGTTATTCAGTCGCTAAGTCATGTCCTACCCTTTGCCACTGCGTGGACTGTGGCCTGTCAGGCTCCCCTGTTCCTGGGGTCCTCCAGGCAAGAGCACTGGAGCGGGCTGCCAGCCCCTTCTGCAGGGGTCTTCCCGACGCAGGGGTCGAACCCACATCTCCTGCATTGGCAGGCGGATTCTTTACCACTGAGCCACCAGGGAGCCCCAGGGATCAAATGAGATGAAGCGAAATTGCTTTTGAAGTTGTCAGGTGATATATAAATTCAAGTACTTCTCTCTATCGTGCATTTGTACAAGCAAAGCCGCTAGAGAAGGACTTCGTCAGTTTAGTCCTGGCTTTGAACCATTCCATTCTATTTGAGATATTAATCCTTTGTTCTATTTGTTCTATCCTAGCTAGGTGAACTTGTGCAAAGCACTTAACTGCTCTCTGCTGCATCCTCCTGGAGACGGAGGTGGTGAGGATGGAAGCACTGAGCGTGCCGGGCGCACACCAAGTGCCAGCTTTCCCCGCATCTTCCTCATCTTCACCAGCAGCAGCAGCAGCAGCGAGAGGCCAAGCAGGCCTAACGGAGAGCCATGGCCTGGAGCGGTAACAGGCCAGGCGAGCGACAGTGCTGGGTAGAGCCGCCTGCTCTCACTACTGAGGTGTGATTGTTCCCATTATTGCCACTATATGCAACAGCTTTATCGGTCATTCAAGAAGCAGCTTGGTGACTGGTTCAGATTTGTCTCTCTTTAGGCTTAGCCGTCTCTAGCTACACTTCTGAATCACACTGTTTCTCTTTCCATTTGCTGTTCTTGGCTTCAGTCCACAGGCCTAGGGTGTGGACCAAAGGCCTGAGGCTTCTCAGCAGAGACGCTAAGAACTCACCTAGGCTTACATCCTCTCCTGCAGCTGTCAACCTCAGGCTAACCCCGCAGGCCTTTATCTCCGCGCCCCGTCCAAACCCACTGAGAGAGTCGTAAAGAATTAAAGAAGAAGAAGCGAATGGGAAAGGAAATGTGAAAACAAAAAAAGTCAACAAAACTTGGAAAGATAATAACGGAGTCTAATTTAGCTTCCGCTTTCTCCATTCTAAGCATCTATGCCTGGAGAAGCCACAAACCGCAAATGGAATCCACCATGAATCCGCTAAAGGCTGAGGGTCTGAAAGCATCGGCCGCGTCTGAATCCAGGGGTCGGGATGGGGCTGAAAGCAAGCGGTTCTCTCGTTAGAAGGACCCAGATCCCCGATTCCCTCCCTTCACCCCTCTCCACCCAGCCAGGGCTGTGGCTCCGCCACCATCAGCTGATGTCAGATTTGTTCTCTCAGGGGCTGACCCTGAGATATTCTGATCTGGGGGGCATGAAGCAGAGAAGAGGGAAGAAAACAGAGCCACGCTGAGAAGAGCGAGACTCCCGGAGTCACATACTCAGGCCAGGGCCCCCCACCCCGGAACGGCGCCCCGGGGCCAGCTTCCACTGCAGGCCCCCCGTTGCAGACTCTAAGGTGCCATCATGCTGCAGACGGCCTGAGCAGAGCCCCCTGGAGCTGTGCGGCGAGCTGGCCGCGCGGAAGTTGCTCAGTTCCTGCCGCACTCTTCCCGCCTTGAGTCTTTCCACTGTGCTTCTCTCAGGAAGAAGAGTGGCAGACCACCCACCCCAACTGTGGTCCCACCTATGTCCCACTAGACAGAACCGAGCCACGAGGCTGCACCCCCAACAGAGTGGCTGGGAAGCTCCAATTAGGCACGCTGCCCTCCTGTTAGGAAGAAGGAAAGATTTATTAGGTTGCAACGAGCAATCTCAGCCACAGAGATAAACACAGCGGCGACTGTCCATAGGGTCCCAAGAGTTGGACACGACCAGGCAACTAGACCACCACGCCCCAGATGTAAAGGTCCCACTGGGTGCCTGGAATAGAAAAAAAGTCACAAGGAGCCACAGCACTATAAGATTTAAGACACCAGAGTTTTAAAAAAAAATCTGAAAAGCCTTCAGAGAGAAAAAGCAGACAGCAGGACTGGAATAAGAAACACTGGTCTCAGCAGTAACCTTGGGAGTGAGCCCTCCAAATGGCTTGGTCCAATGACTGTTGACATTGGTTATCCACCATGGAAGTTATTCTTTCAATGACCGCACGAAAACCAGGAGGCACAAACTGGCTGAAGAATCTCTTTGAAATCAGTGTTTCTTTCAAAGTAGTATTCAGGGAGTGCTTGTGAATAGTTATTTTCCCCCAGACAACGAGTATGGTATGTGCAACTGCCATTTACATCGCCATGTGAAGCATGGCTTTTTGTTCACATCAAGTAATGCTTCACCTAATTTCGCTCCTTTTTATTTCAAATTTTTTCACAGATATGAAAAATGAGGCAACCACTGTTCTTGCTGGCTCCATTAGCAGAGCAAAACTTTGCAAATAGTTAATAATGGTGGGTTGATACGTGTCATCGTGTTTCAAAATGAAAAGCTTAGATTTTGCTGTTGCTGTGTCATACAATTAATGAAATCAGTGGGAAGTTTTTGGAGTTCATTCCATTAAAAGTGAAATAAATGTCTGATGTGATGCTAATTCTATTCTAAATTCAGTTTAAGAGGTCACCATTAAAAATTTGTTTCTGCAGGGACAATGTAAGTATAATCTTTGGAGGAGCACTGTTTCATGGGGAAAATCACACACTTAGCCCTTAGTGCTGTTAGGAAGCCAATGGTCTCAGCAATGATTTCTTGGCTATGACGCTGAAAGCACCAGTAACAAAGCAAAAATAGACAAGTGGCATGACAGCAGGCTGAGCAGCTTCTGCACAGCAAAGAGTCTGCACAGTGAAAAGGCAGCCCACAGGCTGGGAGGCCGGACCTGTGAACCGGACTTCTGATAAGATGCCAGTACCCAAAAAGTACAAGGAGCTCCTACAACTCAGGAGCAAACAAACCGAAGGACCCAATTCAACAGACGGGCAAAGGCTCTGAGTAAACGTTTCTCCTAAGAAACCATGCAACTAGCCAGCAAGTGTAGCAGAGATGCTGGCGCCTCTCGTCGCCAGGACAGCGCCAGTGAAAGTGGCCGCGACACCGCCTGGCACCTGCTTAAACGGCCGTGAGGGGACAAGCAGAAGAGGATGTGGAGAGGTCAGAGGACTTGCACCCTGCTGGTGAAAATGTGAGTCGGTACAGCCACTGTGCAAAGAGTATGGGAGTTGCTCAAAAAATTAAAAAATAGCGCAACCGGATGACCCAGCAGCCCTGTTGCCAAAAGTGGGGCCCCACTACTGTCCGCTTCAAGCGCCAGTAAAGAGGCAGGTCGGTGGAGAGGACGGTTGGCTTTAGTTCAGATGCCAGCAACCGGGGCTGCTTGGGGCGGCCGTCTGTCCAAAGCCGACTCCCCCCGCTGACCGGGGGGCGAGAGGGACGGGCTCCGCACAGAGCCAGCGCGGTCCGCGCTGACGGCGGCTTGAAGTCGGTCATCGCCGGGCTGACCACCGCCGCCTTGGTAGTTTCGGGCACAGTTAATCTTCGGTTCCACGGTCAGCTTGTGTCCATTTCTTGGAGGCCGGTTCTTGGAACTGTGGCGGCTTATGTCGTGGCTATAGTCCGCTCACCGTGTAGCTAACTTCCCCACCCGGTGGGGGTTTCTGTATCTAGACAGCCAGCTCACAGGATATGGCTCAGAGTATTACCTACAGCCCTGAAGAAGGAGCTGAAGTCTGGACGACACTTGATGATGATATTATTATCATTATTGGGTCTCTTTGGTGTTTCCCTGTGCTTCTGCATTTCCTCACTTCTCTGATTAAGCTTATTCTTTGACTAAAGTTTTTCCACAGACAAAAAGCAGGCTGAGGACAGGGGTTGGGGGCAAGGGCCATAGCATCCTGCCCCATTTCAATGGATTTCAAAGAGATATTTGTAATTGCACATTCACAGCAGCATTATTCACAATAGCCAAGAGGTGGGAATGACTCAAATATCCATTGACACGTGAAAGGATAAACAAAATATGATCTGTACATACAGCAGAATGTTGGTCAGCCTTAAACAAGGAACTCCTGTGCTACGTGACATCCCGAAGACGCGATGCTAAGTGAAAGAAGCTGGCCACAAAAGTACACACACTGCACGATTCCACGTGCTCGAGGTGCGTAGAGTCGTCAAGCTCACAGAAGCAGAGGACAGACAGTGGCTCCTGCAGACTAGCGGTGGGGGCCAGCTGCAAAGGCCGCAGGCATCCAGCATGGCGCTCCGTTGCTCTACAGCAATGTTCGTATAGTTAATACTGAATATATCTTAAAAGTTTGTTAAGAGGGTAGGTTTCATGTTTTTCTTAAAACCACAGTTTCTTAAAGAAGAAGCCCAATGGAGCAAAAATATATTTGAAATTGTTCGGGGCAGACACACAATTTGTAATTGCATCCAATCAAGTGGCTACTGTCTTCCCTTCAGCAGCCGTGGTGGTTGCCATAATTTGCAAATATATTTATACACAGAACTAGGGCAGATGCTTCATTTGGGCTTCCCTGGTTGCTCAGATGGTAAAGAATTCTCCTGCGGTGAAGGAGACCAGAGCTCGATCCCTGGATTGGGAAGATCCCCTGGAGGAGGGAATGGCTGTCCACTCCAGTATTGTTGCCTGGAGAATCCCATGGACAGAGGAGCCTGGTGGGCTACAGTGCATGGGGTCGCAGAATCAGAAACAGCTGAGCGATTAAGCACAAGCACATATTAAACACAACTTTTGTGATGAAGCTGATGTTGCATTTAAGGAAAGCGCCTCCTCCTGGGGCTTCCGCACTGTCCCTATGCACATCTCCAGACCTGGCTGTCTGTGAAGCGTTCGTCGCTCAGTCGCGTCTGCCTCTTTGCGACCCTGTGGACTGTAACCCACCAGTTTCCTCTGTCCACAGAATTCCCCAGGCAAGAATACTGCAGTGGGTAGCTGTCCCCTTCTCCAGGAGATCTTCCCGACCCAGGGATGGAGCCCGGGTCCCCTGACTGCAGGCGGAGCTTTACCCTCTCAGCCGCCCGGGAACCCCAACTGCAGCTGCGTGTACCCTCTGTGTCTTCTCTCTGATTAATCACAACAGGCAAGCTGTCCTTGTTCCCACCAGCTTCTTCCTCGGGGCTTTTCAGTTTATCCCCTCCTCTTCCTCAAGCACTTCTCTCCTGCAGTTTTCCCTTCTCTGTCTGCAGCATCCATTTCTCTGCCCTGTCGACTCCCCTCCAAAGTGTACCCCGAACGTGTTTATTCCTTCCCACATCCCTGACGACCACCCGTGCCCTAGCTGGTACCATCTCCTCGCTGGACCTCAACGAGCCCTTCCTGGCCTGCCTCCCTGCTGCACACCCCTGCTCCTTGTTCTTACAGAAGCAAGGGTTCTCTTCGCAGGTGCTACGGTGGTGTCTAAGATCACAAAGCAGAGCTGCGGCCCCTGTGCCTGGAGCACTCCCGTGCGGGACTCCGTGCTGCTGTCCACTCGGGCCTCGGGAGACGAGCCTGGGCTCCCGTCCGCTTCTCCACCCTCACCGTCTGCCTCTTTCCCTTGCCATGCTCATCCTTGCCGGTTTTTGGCCACTTCCAAGAACACATTAAAGTCTTCTCATCTTGGGGGCTTTGCACTAAGTCGGTCCTTTTGTCTGGAATTTTCTCCCCTCAGAGCTACACTGACTGGCTGCCAGCTCCTCAGAGCGGGCTTCTCTGACCAGCCTGCCCGATGCCAGTCTTTCCTGCACTATGCCTTTTTATTTCTCAATTGGGCATCAACACTGAGAAGCGGTGCTTTTTTTTTTTTTTTAAAGCACTGCTTTTCAAAATAAGTGTGCTTTTTGGGGTCTACATTCCCCACAAGAATATTCACACCACAGAGTAGACTGCCAGGGTTAGCAAACAAAAACACAGGGAACTCGGTTATACTAGCATTTCGGAAAAACAAAGACTAGCTTTTCGGATGTTTCATGCAATACTTGGGACAAACATATCTAAACAAATTTGTTTTCATTGCAGAGATTCAAAGGGAACTGGGTATTCTGTCTTTTATCTGCAAGTCTGTCTGAGAGCAGGAACCTTGACTGGTTTATCATCCCAGCAGATACAGTGATACACCATACAATATTGATGACCTGAAACAGGGACTGACTGAACAAAACAAGGGAGAAGAATCAATCTGCGTGATACGCTCAGTCCATACACTGGTTTTATCGATAGCTACCGTGATAGTTAATTTTATGTGTCAACTTGGCTGAGCTAAGGGATGCTCAGATAGCTGGTAAAATATTTCTGGCTGCGTCTGTGAGGAAGTTTTGGGAAGAGATTAGCACTTGAATCCGTGAACTCGGTACAATAGACTGCCCTCCCCAGGATGGGTGGGCGTCACTCAATGCCTCGAGGGCCCCAGGAGACAGCAAGGCCTCTTTCTGAGGGAGAGCACACTCGCTCTCTGCTGGAGACACCGGCGATCCGGATTCCCGGGCTCTGGGGCTCGGGTCAGGACCTGACTCCACCCGCGCCCTGGTTACCGGTCCTCAGACTGAGCCACGCGGCCGGCCTTCCTGGGCCTCCAGCCCGCGGACGCAGCTCAGGGGCCTTCTCGGCCTCCGCAACTGCTGAGCCAACGCTTGTGCTAAATCTCCTCTTATGCGTGTCTATATATAGCCCACTGGCTCCGTTCCTCTGGGAAACCCGAGTGATGCAGTTTTCCAGGCTGTAACCTGGAAGGGCAGTGTGGCGTGTGGGGGCCCTAAACGGGAAACCTTAAAAACAAAGGGGCCAGCTTTGCGGTCAGAACCTAAGACGGCGCCTGGCGGAAGAGATGGGGGCAGGGTCTGTGTTTTTTTTTTTGTCAAAGTTTTTGATTGGCTCTCTTGATTTCGGTGCACGTGGACAGCGCGTGATCACCATAGACTCCTGTTTTATAATAAAGGCGCATGATGATTTGACCTTTAATGTGATTGATGCAACTATGGAAAGTCCCTCCTAAAACCCCCTGCTTGCCTTTATAAGCTGGAAGCTTGCGGCAATAAAGCAGAACTGCTTGAAGGCACCCCTGTCCCGTCTGATTGTCTCTCGATGCGTCTGACTGTCTCTCGATCCCCGTGGGGTGGGTTGGCAGACAGCGGGCTCACCTCTCCTCGGGACCCCTCGGCTTTGTTGAGGGAAGTTCCACTGCCTCTGCTGTTTCTGGGAGCACCCCCCCGCAGGCGTGCTGCAGTCCCTGGGGTCGCCAAGAATCAGACGCGACTGAGCCACGGAACTGAGCTGAATACAGGCCTCCAGGCTGTAAGCCGTGCTCGTCACCAGCTTCTGCTCCGACCGGAATCACAGGGGCCCTGACCCCGTCGGTACGGGGTGGGCGAGAGAGCGCGTGTTCCTCCCACACTCCCAGGTGAGGCTACGGCTGCTGGCGGGCCAGCATCACACCCTGAGAACCACTGGTCCAGCTCACACCTGAGGTCTGTGACTTGCTTCTTCAACCCTCACGTGAATACAGATTCAGGGACAGAGAAGACCGCTGGAGTGTGGGTTCTGGTCTAGCTGGAAACAAATACCGGACTGATTCTCACTCTGTAAAGGCAGATGACTTTCTGCACCTTGCCTCTATACAGCTTAATCAGTGTTTTTTGTTTTTCTTAAGAACAGTCCCTAGGATGAGTAAGAAATCTCTAGACACACGACGTATTTTAGGACCAGATGTTGGCTCGGTGGTAACGAATCCGCCTGCCAGTGCAGGAGACATACGCTCAGTCCCTGGGTCAGGAAGGTCTCCTGGAGAAGGAAATGGCAACCCAGGCCAGTACTCTTGGCTGGGGAATCCCATGGACGGAGGAGCCTGGTGGGCCACCTTCTACAGGGCCCCAAAAGACAGGCATGACTGAGGACCTGAGGCCACCACCGCCCACCCTTAGAGGAGACTCAGCGATCGGGGCGTCTCGGGCAGCGCAGACAGCAGAGCAGTCAGGCATAGGCTCTCAGCCGCTGGCCAAACAGAAGTCCCACGAGGCCCCAGTTATGTTTTCCACGATAATTAGATTTATTTAATCAGTTGTTTCGGAGCTAGTTTTCTCTCCAGGATTGGTAGCCCCTGACGACAGATGAAGAAGACAAAGGCACAGCTCTACCAGGCGGCGACTCGGATCGCGTCTCCACACGATCTGCAGACATCCAGGACTCCTGAGACCCTTCTATTTCCATAGGACAATTCCTCCCCGCTGTTCCTGAGCAACTTCAGCGGTCTGCCTTGGAGGGGTTCCCCCGTCGCCTCATTTTCCCTTGGTCCCATGTGGCCATAACAGTGCCTTGTGATGAATCTTTGTGTGCTCATACTTATTTTATGAGCTAAGAGACATAATCAAGAGGACCCCTGTGTGTCTGTGATGGAGACGACCATGGCTGCCGCTCGGGTGCTCTCAGCCCCGGCTCCGGCTGCCCCCCGGCTTCTCCTTTCCCAAACCCCTCTGCCCAGGTTTGTAGCCAAGAAGCTGTCTCCCCAGTCTCCTATCAGCTCTCCCGGGCACACCCTTGCCCTTCTCTCTGCCCTGGGTAAAGTCTGAGGCCCTCGTCCAAGGGTCTGAGCTCCCACTCTTTCCAGTCCAACCTGGCTCCATGTTTTCATTCATTCATTCTCTCAATAGCAGTTACTAAGGATGAGCTACACGTCAGACTGTGCGCAATGCTGTGAACTCCGGGCAAGACAACGCCTCGCCCTTCTTTCTGGAGCGGTCATGCCATCCCGTCCCTAGGGACCTGCCGCGACTGGAGCGTGCCCTGAAGCCCCTGAGGTCTGGACCTTGCTGGAGCGCCTCCTCCTGCAAGTTTATCTGCATCTCTCTTTGCTGAATCCTATCCTGACTTCAAGATTTAGGGTCCCCCAATCACCTCCTCTACCCTCTCCTTTCCGTCTCCTCTGTGGCACGCCACTGCCCCTCTTTAACCGAAACGCATCCTTGTCGTTCAGACTGATGTTGCCGTCTCAAGTGTTGGCCCTGTTTCCTAGCTTGTCATGGTATTTATCACCCCCTAGTTCCCCGAGAAATAGTTCCCCTAGGGTTCATTTTTAAAGTGTGTTTATTTGCTCGGCTGCTCCAGGTCTTAGCTGTGGCACGGGGGATCTTTTTTTTTTTCAGTTGTGGCATGTGGGATCTAGTCCCTGACCAGGGGTGAGGCCCGGGCCCTCTGCATCAGGAGATGAGGTCTTACCCGCTGGACCACCAGGGAAGTCCCCAGGATTTATTGTCAGTTTTGGGGGTGGCGGTGCTCAGTCGTGTCCGACTCTTTGCCACCCCGTGAGCTGCAGCCCACCAGGCTCCGCTGCCCGTGGGGTGTTCCCAGCAAGAATGCTGGGTGGGCTGCCATGCCCTCCTCCAGGGGTCTCCCCTGCCAGGAGTCAAGCTCGTCTTTGCGTCTGTCGCCCTGCAGGCAGGCTCTTTACCACTGCATCACCTGGCCGCTGTGGGGGAGGCAGTCTCTCTACCCATCTTAGATTTTTCTGCTGAAACTCTTAGACAAGAATATTAGCAGGGAAAGGGGCATCTCACTAACACAGGCAGCACACATCACAAGGGAGAAACTCAGAGGAGAGGTAACTCGAGACGGCAGCAGAGCGTTCCGGCTTGTGGAGCATCTTCAGCAAAGGGCAGCCGGTGACAGGACAGAGTCCTGAGCTGGGGGAGGGACCCGTGGAGCCGTAACTGGGGAGACAAGCATGAGCTCAGTGAGCTGTGTCTGCACAGATTGAGGTGGCCGTAACTGGGGAGACAAGCATGAGATCAGTGAGCTGTGTCTGCACACATTGAGGTGACCGTAACTGGGGAGACAAGCATGAGTTCAGTGAGGTGGCCGTAACTGGGGAGACAAGCATGAGCTCAGTGAGCTGTGTCTGCACAGATTGAGGTGGCCGTAACTGGGGAGACAAGCATGAGTTCAGTGAGGTGGCCGTAACTGGGGAGACAAGCATGAGCTCAGTGAGCTGTGTCTGCACAGATTGAGGTGGCCGTAACTGGGGAGACAAGCATGAGTTCAGTGAGCTGTGTCTGCACAGATTCTCAGCACCAGCTCCACGTGTCTGGTGGTAAGCATGTCTTCCTCCTGGTATGGCTTGCCAGGTGGCACAGTGGTGAAGAGTCCGCCTGCAACGCAGGAGATGTAGCAGATGTGAGTCTGATTCCTGGGTCGAGAAGATCCCCTGGAGGAGGACGTGGCAACTGACTCCAGGATTTTTGCCAGGAAGCCTCACAGACAAAGGAGAGCCTGGCAGCCTACAGTCCACGGGATCTCAGAGTCAGACACAGCCGAGCACGCGCGTGCCTCCTGGCACTAGGAGGGCACCCTTCACTCAGGAGTTTTGCCTCTTGCTTTCAGGATGAAAAGAAGGGTCAGAGAGCTCTGCTTTCCACTGCTGCTTCTCAAATGCCTTTAACTCACAGTAATCAACATGTCAAAAACGATGTACTGGGGAAACGGTCCATCCAGCCAGTGCTCTCTGATAGGGGTCTCTGAGGGCCCCACCCCACGTACAAACTAAGGACACCACGCTCCTGTCCACTCACGATCTGCCCAAATCAAGGCACAGCTTGTGCAGAGCTATGGCATCTGCCCCCAGGTCATACTCCAAAATACTAACCGTGTGTAGTTATTTTTTTCCTTAAAGGGTGACATTTCTGCATCTATACAGGCATATCGCCGTTGTAACTGACCACGTAGAAAGCACTGGCGAGGGACGTTGAGAGTCCCCAGAAACTCAAAGCCACCAGATTTCCAAGACTGGCAAGAACCCAGAGAGGCTTGGTATGCAAGCAAGCGCTAGTCTGGGTGCCGGAATGGTTCCATCTCTTAAATGTTTTCTTTTAAAGTCTGACTTGGCTCAAAAGCATATGGGTATTTAACTGACAAGGAACAACCTAAATTTAAAAATTTCTCCCGTTGCGAAGGGGGCAGCGGGGCGTCTCTGCCCTCCTCCTCCTGTCTCACTGCACTCCCCACCTGCCCTCCCAAGGTCTCTCGGAGCAGCTGACACACTCTGCCACCACCAGCTGGCTCTTGGTGGTGAAGAGCCAGATCTTCACTCCTCTTGCTACTCCGCAGACATGTATGAAGGTGAAATCAATAATATGCATGAAGACTTTTAAAAACTAGAAATAAAGCACGAGGGTTCAGGGTGTGGGTAATGATTGGGGTTAATTATCATTAATCTTTCCAAAACAACAAGGAAAAGAGAGAGCATGGCTAAAAATAAGAACCTGGAAAAGACTGCTGATGTAGAGGTCAATTTAAGAATGAAGTTAAACATGATTTTGGAAGCCTGCTCATAAATAAATCAAGTTGGTATTAAAAGCATTGCATTTTAGGTCAGTCCAAGTAGATAGGCCTTTTTGACTTCCTCAGAAAATACAAAATTTTAGTAAAAAATAGTGGCTCTCTTTCCCCCAAACATTCTTTGCTCCCTTCAGATAAATATGTAAGAAATTTCAGCTGCTGAGTGTTAGCACATTGCTGAGATAGCCAGCAGGGAGTAGCTGACAGCCCGCTAGTGGGTGATATTCTGATATTCTGATATTCTGATGTTCACCCAAGAAACAGCCCTCACACGCTGGCAGTGCTCACTTTGCCGCAGTCAGCACTTTGGAGACTTAAATAAGAATAAAACGATCACTTCCGTTTGTAAATACGACTTTCCCTCAGAAGGAAGGACTGATGTGTAGGTGATGCGTGCACACATTGACGGCTGCCATACTGAGGGCTGAGGGAGGCCTTATCGTGTCTAGAACCTGAACCTGAGGCGGCCGATGAATCAGTGCTCACTGTTGCTCTAAATCCCCATTTTCCCATTCTGAAATATTAAAACAGGGGAGCAGGGATCATTACAAGCAGCAGCTTGCTTATTTGATGTGATTTGCTGCACCAGGAGAGCGTCTTGGAGCAATAACCCCTCTCGCTTGTTTGCTGTTCCCTAAAACATGCAGGCACGGGGCTCCTTGGCTGACCTCCCTCAAAATGATAGAGGTAGGCGAGAAGGACGGGGCGGCCTGCCCGATGTCATGCAGCAGCCTGGAAGAGACGGAAGTTTGGGGGAGAATGGGTCCATGTGTGCATATGGCTGAGTCCCTTCACTATTCACCTGAAACTGTCACAACACTGTTAATTGGCTGTGTGTGTGTGTGTGTGTGCCCACGCACACGCATGCTTGGTAGTGTCAGGCTCTTTGCAGCCCCATGGACGGTAGCCCGTCAGGCTTCTCTGTCCATGGGATTATCCAGGCAAGAATACTGGAGTGGGAATATCCCAATACAAAATAAAAAGTCTTTTTAGAAACTGATAGAGGTAGGGACTTCTCGGTGGCTCAGTGGCGAAGGCTCCGTGCTCCCAGTGCAGGGGCCCAGGTTTGATTCCTGGTCGGGGAGCTAGAGGGCTTCCCGGGCGGTGCAATGGTAAAGAACCCCCTGCCAGTGCAGGAGACAAGGGAATGTGGGTCGATCCCCTGGAGGAGGGAATGACAGCCTACTCCAGGCAAAACGCTACGGACGGAGGAGCCTGGCGGGCTACGCTCCTGGGCTGCAAAACGATGGAGCCCAGAGACACCGCACAGTAGCACGGGGACTGGATCCCGAGCGCCGCAGCCGAGAGCTCACGTGCGGCAACTGGGAAAAGCCCCCACGCCACCGTGAAGACCGGAGCCCTGCCTGCGGCAGCAAAGACCCAGAGCGGCCAAAGCAGTAAGGGACCCTTTGTAGAAAAATGAGAGAGATACCTTGTGGAGTGCCATGCACGTTTGGTATGACGCAGTTTCAGGATTTGTCTGGAGAGGGATTTTGTTTGGTAAAGAGTTTAAGACACAAAATCCAGGAGAGCGCCTCCGGAGGCTGGGGAACCTCAGGGAAAACGCGGGCTCCCCTCACCACCACCTGGCTCAGGGTCCGCCTGCAGAAACCGCCACCGACAGGTCTCAGAAGACAAGTATCCTGTGGCATGCTCCGACCAGGGGGACAGCGTGACCTTCTCTGAGATGACGGTGACGCACGCAGGGAAGGAAGTGAATGAGTCTACGAGGGAAACACCTGGACTCTCCTAGGGAGAGCACCGCACTAAGACGAAACTGACCGTCCAGAGCAAGTCCGGCCTGGGCGCCGAGGACAGGCGGCAGAGGAGGGGCCCCTTTGCGGAAGAGCCCGAAGTGCGGGGCGCACGGGAGAGGACTCGGGGCCAGAGGAGAGGAGGCGGCCGAGGGCCAGATGGTGAGACAGCATCACCCACCCAATGGGCGTGGACTTGAGCAAATCCTGGGAGAGCGTGGAGGACAGGAACCCTGGCATGCTGTGGTCCATGGGGCCGAAGAGACAACACCAAACGGGCGTGCCAGGCCGGCTGCTGGGACTGTGTGAAATGCATGAGGCTTCCATGGGAATCCAACACCGTACCTGGGCTTCCACAGTGACGCACACAGTGAAGAACCCGCCTGCAATGCAAGCGACCCATGTTCGATCCCTGGGTCGGGAAGATGCCCTGGAGGAGAGCATGGCACCCCACTCCAGTGTTCTTGCCTGGAGAATCCCACGGGCAGAGGAGCCTGGCGGGCTGCAGTCCACAGGGTTGCAGAGTCAGACACGACTGAGCAACTAGCAGTTATCTGGGGCCAGCATCCTGCGTTTTCCCACCCTCCTGTCCACAGGGAGTGGCAGCAGCTGTGCCACAGGCAGGGCTCACAAGACCCGGGGCTTCCCAGGCGGCACTGGTGGTGAAGAACCCGCCTGCCAGTGCAGGAGACGTAAGAGACACGGGTTCAATCCCTGGGTCGGGAAGCTCCCCTGGAGGAGGGCCTGGCACCCCACTCCAGTGTTCTTGCCTGGAGAATCCCACGGGCAGAGGAGCCTGGCTACAGTCCATGGGGTCGCAAAGCGTCGGACATGACTGGGCGACTAAGCGTGCATGCACACAACTCCATTATCACTCGAGTGTGTGGGTCTTTTCTTTTTTTTAATATTTATTTGGCTGCACAAGGTATTAGTTGAGGTGCTCAGGATCTTTTTTTTTTTTCAGCTGTGGCATGTGGGGTCTAGGCCTCTGACCAGGGATCGAACCTGGGCCCCCTGCCCTGGCAGCGCAGAGCCTTGGCCACTGGCCTACCCCGGAAGTCCCGAGTGTGTGAGTTTCACCTGAATCTTGCACGTGAGAGACAAGTAGAGACTGCCCAGGGATCTTCTTTTTCCAACTTGCTTCTCTGCAAAACACTTTGGGGCTGAACATGCAGCTTCTTAATCCCTCTGTCCACTTGGAGGGGGTCACTCGGGGGAGTGTTCCCAGCCGGGAAGCTCTGGGCCTGCCCGCCCGACGTCAGAAGCAGTGCTCAGCTGTCCTCCTGGGGGATCCACCTCCAGATCCTTAACTGCAAAGCCCTCTCTGACAGCAGCCTAAGGAATCATTCCTAGGACCTGAGTCTTGTAAAGCAGCCCAGACTCCCTTAAATTCTTCCGTGAGGGGGCCCCTATTACGTGCCAACCGCACCCTCTGGCCGGCTTCCTGCTTGGCAGCTGAGAAAGAAAGCAGAACACCAGCCTCCCGAGCTGCGCCCTTCAGCTCCTGCAGGTAACCCCGGGGACTGCCTTTCCTCCTATTATGCCATTGTTCAGGCTTAGGAGGACCGCCCCTGAATACAGATGTAGTCAAAGCAGCCGAGAACGCGATGTAAGCGAGGGCTGCTTCCTGATAACACTCGTTCAGATGATCTTATTCCCATGGCTGGTGCTGCCAGATTCCTGAAGGACTTGGTAAGGCCTCCATGTGATTTCGCTTAGTTTAACGGCTGAAGATCTATCATCTTCTTGCCTTTTACAGCCCGAGCATCTCCATGTGGTTTTAATTTGCACGTCTTTGATAAGCACTGAGGTTGAACAGATTTCATACATTTATTGCTTATTTAGGTACCTTCTCTTGTGAAATGTATTTTTCTTTTGTCTTTTGTCCATTTTTCTTTTGAACTTTTTCTTGATTTGTAAGAATTCTTTATATATTATGGATCTGACATCTTTGTCACTTATATGTGCGTTAAATCACTTCTCCCCTCTGTGGATTGTCTTTTTCATTCTTTTCATGGTATCCTTTGATTAACAGAAAGTCCTGATTTTTAACATAGTATCTATAACTCAAGAAATAATATAGTCCAATATCAACAAACTCAAAGAAAAATTTGAATATTTTAAACTAAATGAAAAGAAACACAATATATCAAACTTGATGGAGCGAGGTTACCATGGCTCTGAGGGGGAATCTGAGGGATTAACTTGGCAACGCTGACTCCATTGGTTTTAGCTGTGTTTTCTGTCTTACTAATGTTTGCTTGTTTTCTTTCTTTTTGCTGGTAGACTTGATTTTCCAATTGTTTTCTAAATTCTTTAGATTCTTAAACAATTGTTTGAGTCTTTAAAAATTTATAGTGTATGCATAAATTAAAACATTCAAAACCACGAATGTCCTTCTTAGCTTGGCTTTAGCTGCATCCCCTAAGTTTTGAAAGGCAGCAATTTAATTGTGGCTTAATGCAAAATATTTCCTCATTTCCACTGTGATTCTTCTTTGACATGGATATTATAAATGTATTGTTTAATTTCCAAACATGGGGACTTGTCTCCTGAATCTTATTATTCATTTTCAGCTTGATTTCACTGTGTCAGAGAAAACACACTAACATTGGTACTGCAAATAAAAGCTTTTATTTTTCATCCAGCTTTTCTGGTTGTTCTGAGAGCCAAGTGTGATCCAAAATCACCTATGCAGTTATTGCCAGAATCATGACCAGCACCCGAGATACGTGACTGGGATGCCACCACCCTCCACGGGCCAACAAGTGACCCAGGAGAAAAGCAGCCATCAGAGCCTCCACCATCAGAGCTGAGCAAGTCCGCCTCAGAACTGCGTCTTGTTTTCTCTGAAGCCTGTGTTCTTGCTGCTTCTGACACGCCGTTTGCTTCACTTACCACTGCTTTCAAGGTCCTCCCTGACAGACTCCACACTTTCCATCTAAGCCTATTTCCCCTGTGCCTAAGCTTGGGCTCCCGCCACACTTTTCCAGCGCTCTCCCTCTTGTTTGCAAAAACCAAAGGCAAGCCTGATCGTGTTCCTTTGCTACACTGTTCTCAGCCTCTCCTCACTTTTCTTTGAAAGGTCTGCCCTCTGATTATTTTTTGTCTAATATGTAAGAAAATAGATACATACGTATCAGAGTACAAAAGAGGGCCGTCTCGGTGCCACACCAGCGCTGGGCAGTCCCACGCCGGGAACGGAACTGCACCTCTCCATTGGGGTCTGAGACTCGCAGTGAGAAATCAGGGGCGTCACCAAAAGGGCTGACGCACCTCAGAGTTGTACACGACACGGCCCGCACAGGCCTTTACATTTCTGTTTCCAAACCTCCAAAACAGCACACAACTCTGGAAACACTCATTTTATTCTGGTATATCTCAAAAATTAAATATATGCTCTACAGCCCTCCTCCAAAGCTAGAAATTGCAGGCCTCCCTCAAAGATGCGTAGCACTCTTTATCAGAGACATAAATAACGAAACATTCACATCAACGGGTTCCCCAGAATTGCTCATATTTGAGTGGGATCCTGGAGAGAGGGCAGCCTGCAGTGATTATTGGATTTTCCCAGCTCAAAATGCAAGCAAACACATTAAAAAAAAAAAACACTCTCAGTGAAAATGGAGTTGGTGAGATATTTTTAGTGTGATGGGTTTGTTGTTTCTCTGAGACTTATTGGAAGAGGAATGCCCGTGGTCCCAGGCAGACTACAACCTATGGGAACTGTCGAGTCCATCAGGAGATGACGCCTCCACACAGCCCCTGGGGCGCCCATGCCAAGACTCAACCCCTCTGCCGTAGCCTTGGGTTATTTCGTCTCCCCTTCTCGGTGGAGATGGACATCAGTTGGTCCCTAAGTCTTCCCAGGTTCTCCTAGTGGTTAAGTATCCGCTTGCCGAGGCAGGAGACGTGGGCTCCATCCCTGGGTTGGGAAGATTCCTCTGGAGGAGGAAATGGCAACCCCACTCCAGTGTTCTTGCCAGGAAAAATCTCATGGACAGAGGAGCCTGGTGGGCTACAGTCCATGGGGTCACAAGGAGGCAGACACGACTGAGCGACTAAACACACAGACACAGACACAGACACACACACTCCTGCAAAATAGCCCCCAAGGCTTCAGAGCCCACCACTACCAACCTGCTCGTCAACCTCCCCCTCCAATGATCCTTGTCTCTGGAACTTCCTCAGCTGGTGGCTGTTTGTGAAAATTGAACTCTAAGCCAACCCTCCTCTTGGAATCGTCTCTGAATCTGTCTCACCCTAGAGAAGACAAAAGTGAAATCAGTGCTGACGCAGCAGGCGGACAAAGCCAGGGCTTGTCGCAGCCCAGCATTTTGCATGCTGGGGAGAAGGGGGTCGCCTGACTGTGTCTTCAGGAGGGTCTCATTACTCCGAAGAGAACACGGCTCGTGCCGGAGGGGACGCCTGTCGAGGTGCAGCCAACACAATGCCATCACACCCGGGGAGGGACACAAACATCCCGGCCTGTGAGGCCAGCTCCCTGGGGGATGAAGCCAGCAGGACAGGAGGGGCCTTGCCAGCAAAACCAGTTGTAAGCAAATCAAGGTAAATGGGAACGATTCTTTGTGTTCACGGGGCTTCCCAACGCTGTGAAAGCTGGGAGGCTCCATACACGTCTCATACATCACGGAAGGGCCAGGCATCAGGACAGACGCCGGGCACCTGCCGTGTGCCCTGAGCGTCACAGCAGGCAGTAAACGCCCGGTGGGTGAGAAGCGACTCCCTCAGCCCCAGTTCCTCATGTCAGCCAGAAGATACGCAGAGCAGACAGGTGGAGAGAATCTCTGATCATTTACAGTTATTTAACTTTAAAGTAATCCCTTTAATTACTCAAGTTCTGCCTCGATGTTCTCCTCCTATGCGGGTTTTGAGGGGTCCCAGGAAAAAACACTTTCCTCCTTGCCTGCTTCACGGGCCAGCTGAGAAAGATGCAGAAAGCTGGCACGCGGGGCCGCGTGAGTAAGCTGACGCTGAGCCTGCATCACCGAGCAAATGGACCTCCCGGCGCTGAGGCCCCCCCGCAGCTGGACCACCACAGCCTCCCGCGGCCCTGCCTTCCCCGCCCAGCACCCAGCTCCAGTCGCCTGACTGCAGGGTGGCTCTGAAAGAGGAGAGCGGAGCAGGGCTGTGCCAGTCACACACGTTTGTTCTCTCCAAGTTTCCTCTTGGGCAAACCACCCCATCCTCTCTGAGCAGAGGGCGCCGCAGCTCAGGGTGCTGCGTGATGAGTGAACGGAGGCTAGGTGTGCAGATGGAGGTATGCACTGCGTGCACGGGAGTCCATGTGTGTGTCTGAGTGTGCATGCACACAGGTGTGTCTCGTGAACAAGTGTGCACCTTTATTGAGTTCCGGAGCCAGGTGGGCACTTGAGCAGACTCATTTCAACAAACATTCCTTGAGCGCCTGTGACGACCAATGGCTATGGCAGCTGTGAAGAGGAGTATCACGTTTCTCCAGATGCAAAAGCTTGCATGCTGGTAGGAAAGATAGAGACGTCAGCAGCCATTTATAGCACGAGATCAAAGATGCTAAATGCAGCAACAGCACAAAATCGAGGTGCGCTCCTCTCCTCTGCACGCTGGCAGGGATGTCTGCGGTCAGCGCAGAAGGAGATGAGAAGTACTTGGGGGCACCCCAGGCAGAGGCATGGCAGGAGCTCAGGCCAGAGGTGGCAACACAGGCCAGGATGAAGCCACGAGTCATCAGTTGTGCCAGGGCAGAAACTCACGTGAGACCCCCTGCGTCGGATCTGGCCAATGGGGTGGAGTGTGAGGCGTGTGCAAAGCGTGAGCGCAGCAGGGCTGTGATTGCTATAAGGGTGGGTAAGATTCTGGTGCTTCTGTCATTTCTTGAACAATTATTCATTTGGGTATAAATCCTGAGAGTGGAGGAAGCCCTCCTGCTGATAGGAGGGTGATGAGAACTAGGACGGTTGTAACAGGCGCTTCATTCCACGTGTGTGATAGTGACAGGGCGGTGGAGCTTGCGTTGGCTGTAAACAGCGTGAATACGGCAGAGGCTATGATGACGCAGATGACTAAGGTTAGTAGTGTTACAGTGGGATTATACAGTAGGATTGCTGTTATCAGCCTGTATGGGCGATTGATGAGCAATAATTTTTCATAACTGGGTTTGATTTAGTCCTCAGCCTTCGATTATAACTGCTAGAATGGATAGGGTTAGGGATGGGTTCAGGCTGATGGGTGGGGAGAGTTGACAAAGCGCTGATATGGGTGCTGGTTTTTGTCATATAAGTGAGATTAGGCCGGATGATAAGGAGACGCCTTGTGTTACTTCTGGGACTCAGAAGTGGAATGAGGCTCTTCCTAGTTTTATGGTAAGAGCTACTGGTATGAGTATGCACGCTGTTGGGTTAGATAATTTGATTATGGTCCATTGGCCTGAGAATATGAAGTTAATGATAACGGCTATTAGTAATATTGAGGCTGTAGATTGGGTTAGAAAATATTTGGTTGATGCTTCTGTGGCTCATGGATTATATATTTTTTATTATAATGGGGATAATAGCAAGTAAGCTTATTTCAAATCCAATTCAGATGAGTAGTCAATGGGAGCTGATTATGACAATAATAGTTACTAGCATGGTTGATAGAATAATGATAAAGATGATGGGGTCTATTAGTACGGGAAGGATATAAGCCCACATTTTGGGGGCCTGGGCCAGATAGCTTAATTAGCTAGCCTTACTATTAGCATTTGGTATAACTAGGAGTGTGAAGAGTTTTGGGCTGTTAGGAGTAGGTTCAACTCCTAAAGTTCTAGAAATAAGAGGGCTTAAAAAAGCAAAACGGCTGTCTGGGGAGGCCTTACAAACAGCTGTGAGAAGAAGAGAGGCGAAAAGCAAAGGAGAAAAGGAAAGATACAAGCATCTGAATGCAGAGTTCCAAAGAACAGCAAGAAGAGATAAGAAAGCCTTCCTCAGTGATCAATGCAAAGAAATAGAGGAAAACAACAGAATGGGAAAGACTAGAGATCTCTTCAAGAAAATTAGAGATACCAAGGGAACATTTCACGTAAAGATGGGCTCGATAAAGGACAGAAATGGTCTGGACCTAACAGAAGCAGAAGATATTAAGAAGAGGTGGCAAGAATACACGGAAGAACTGTACAAAAAAGAGCTTCACGATCCAGATAATCATGATGATGTGATCACTCATCTAGAGCCAGACATCCTGGAATGTGAAGTCAAGTGGGCCTTAGAAAGCATCACTACGAACAAAGCTAGTGGAGGTGATGGAATTCCATTGAGCTGTTTCAAATCCTGAAAGATGATGCTGTGAAAGTGCTGCACTCAATATGCCAGCAAACTGGGAAAACTCAGCAGTGGCCACAGGACTGGAAAAGGTCAGTTTTCATTCCAATCCCAAAGAAAGGCAATGCCAAAGAATGCTCAAACTACCGCACAATTGCACTCATCTCACACGCTACACTCAAAATTCTCCAAGCCAGGCTTCAGCAATACGTGAACTGTGAACTCCCTGATGTTCAAGCTGATTTTAGAAAAGGCAGAGGAACCAGAGATCAAATTGCCAACATCCGATGGATCATGGAAAAAGCAAGAGAGTTCCAGAAAAACATCTACTTCTGCTTTATTGACTATGCCAAAGCCTTTGACTGTGTGGATCACAGTAAACTGTGGAAAATTCTGAGAGAGATGGGAAAACCAGACCACCTGACTGACTCTTGAGAAACCTATATGCAGGTCAGGAAGCAACAGTTAGAACTGGACATGGAACAATAGACTGGTTCCAAATAGGAAAAGGAGTACGTCAAGGCTGTATATTGTCACCCTGCTTATTTAACTTCTATGCAGAGTACCTCATGAGAAACGCTGGACGGGAAGAAACACAAGCTGGAATCAAGATTGCCGGGAGAAATATCAATAAGCTCAGATATGCAGGTAACAACACCCTTATGGCAGAAAGTAAAGAGGAACTAAAAAGCCTCTTGATGAAAGTGAAAGAGGAGAGTGAAAAATTTGGTTGAAAGCTCAACATTCAGAAAACGAAGATCATGGCATCCGGTCCCATCACTTCATGGGAAATAGATGGGGAAACAGTGTCAGACTTTATTTTGGGGGGCTCCAAATTCACTGCAGATGGTGACTACAGCCATGAAATTAAAAGACACTTACTCCTTAGAAGAAAAGTTATGACCAACATACATAGCATATTCAAAAGCAGAGACATTACTTTGCCGACTAAGGTCCGTCTAGTCAAGGCTATGGTTTTTCCAGTGGTCATGTATGGATGTGAGAGTTGGACTGTGAAGAAGGCTGAGTGCCAAAGAATTGATGCTTTTGAACTGTGGTGTTGGAGAAGACTCTTGAGAGTCCCTTGGACTGCAAGGAGATCCAATCAGTCCATCCTGAAGGAGATCAACCCTGGGATTTCTTTGGAAGGAATGATGCTAAAGCTGAAACTCCAGTACTTTGGCCACCTCATGCGAAGAAGAGTTGACTCATTGGAAAAGACTCTGATGCTGGGAGGGATTGGGGGCAGGAGTAGAAGGGGACGACCGAGGATGAGATGGATGAGATGGCTGGATGGCATCACTGACTCGATGGGAGTTGGTGATGGACAGGGAGGCCTGGCGTGCTGCATTTCATGGGGTGGCAAAGAGTCGGACATGACTGAGTGACTGAACTGAACTGAACTGAAACCTCTATTATTGACTCTATCAAAGTAACTCTTTTATCAGACATATTTCTTAAGTTTGTGGGGGGATGCTTGATAGGAGAATGGGCAGTGATGCATGCCACATGCGAGGGCTGGTGTTAGGGGTAGAAATTTTCCATAGTAGGTGTATTAGTTGATTGTAACAGAGTCAGGGATAGGGCACTGAATTCACAGGAAAGAGACTGTGAGTAGCAGTGATCTGATGGTGAAGTTCATTGTGTTCAGTTCTGGTATATATGGGTTATGAGATGCCCCTAGGAATAGGATTGTTGTAAAAATGTTTACTATAATGATGTTTGCATATTCTGCTATGAAAAATCGGGCAAATGGTCCTGCTGCGGATTCTGTTTTAAAGCCTGAGACTGGTTCTGATTCTCCTTCAGTAGGTCAGATGGACCTCGGTTTGTTTCTCCTGGTGTTGGGATGAGTCATTTTATTGCTAAGGGTCATGCGGGAAGATTAGTCATACTTGTGTGATGATTAGGGTGGAGAGGGTGAAGGATCCACTTATTAGGAGGACTGATAATAGAGTAATTGCTAGCATGACTTCATATGAGATTGTTTGTGCAACTCCTCTTAAGGCTCCGATTAGTGCGTATTTTGAATTGGAGGCTCAGCCTGATTAGAGGATAGAACATACGGCTAAGCTTGCTATGGCTAGCATAAACAGGACTCCTAGGTCTATGTTGATTAGGGGTAGGGTATGGGTGCAGGAATCATGTGGTTAGGGCTAGGCTTAGGGCTGGGATAGGTGCCAGGATAAATATTGAGACTGAGGATGTGGCAGGTCGTAGTGGTTCTTTGAGGAAAAGTTTAATTGCATCAGCGATCGGTTGGAGTGGGCCTTTTCGGAATTGCATATACCCTAGAACTCTTCGCTCCACCAGTGTAAGAAATGCCACAGCTAGGAGAAGGGGGATAATTAGCATCAGAATATTTAATTATAAACATTTTGTTAAGGATAGGATTTGAATTTCTGATTATAAAGGTTTAAGTTTTATGCAATTACTGGGCTCTGCCACCTTAACTGAGCGCTTTTCTAGGGCAGGGTCTGTTTGTGGAATTAATTGAGATGAAATCATTAATTGATTTAAGGCGCTTGTTTGAAGTTGGCTTTATTTCTCTTGTCCTTTCGTACTGGGAGAAATACATAATAGATAGAAACCGACCTGGATTACTCCGGTCTGAACTCAGATCATGTAGGACTTTAGCATCTGGCCTTTTTATCGTGGGGTACATGGAAATCAGTGATGCAGCTGTGGAGAACTCTGGCTTGCTGTACTAAGAAATGTGAACTCCTTTTTTAAGGCAAAAGGAAAACGATTATGTTCAAGTGGAGAAAGGCAAGGGCGAGAGTGGGGCTGGGAATTCCAGGGTGAAGAGGTGACTGCGTTGACTTTGGGGAGAGAAAACGAGGGCCTGAGCTTGGGGCCAGGAAGGAGGGGTCCCAGGGGTGACCCCTACAGACACGCCTACAGGGTCCTGCTGTGTGAGGGGGCCTCGCTGCCTAAGGACGGCACCAGCACCCGGAGGAGGGGCGGATGCGCTGAGGAGGATGAGTTACTGCGTCTGCCCAGATGGTCTGCCGGAGCCCAACTTCGTCGCCTCCACAGATGCTGACTTTGGGGATCGGGTCCTCTTGCTGGTTAGGCAGCAAAGAATGAAAGGTTTCTCTTGTCACTACGCCTCACAGTGAGAAAACTGTTCTCTTCGGGAGGAGGTCAATTCCTCGCTCATTTGGAGCCTCCCGTCTCTAATGAATTCATCTCTGAAGCTCAGGCGAAGCCTCGGTCTGAGCCCTCGGCAGGGCCCCTAGCAAGCAGGGCTCCTAAGAGCAAGGAGGCGTCGCTCCTGAGCGGTCCCGCTGCTCAGAGCCCAGCAGTCACATCTGGACACTGCAGGGGGCACGTCGAGGCACGTCTGGCCTGAGACAGTGATAAAGGGGCCTCTGCCCCATCGGCTGTGGGTAGGCACGCATGTGGGTCCCAGGAAGAGTCAGATTCCAGGAGCAGATGGGCTGCCTGGGGGCTCTGGACAGCTGACGAGGCTCTGAGGGCCTCCCAGGGGTCCAGCGGGGCAGACTCTGGACTCTCAATTCAGGGGGCCCAGGTTCGACCCCTGGTCAGCGGACTGGATCCCACATACCTCTGCTAACAGACCCCACATGCCCCAACTATGGCCCTAGAGCAGCCAAATAAGAAAATCAGCACTTACAAACCGCCGAGGCCCTGCTGGGACGGCCGGGAGGCAGAAGCAGGAGAAAGCGCCCGCCCCGTGCGCGTCAGCCCCGAAGCGCGCGGGAGGAGGCCTCAGCAGCAGCAGTCTGTAGAGCCAGGGGCCAATGCCAGGTTGAAGGCGGAAGGGCCGAGACGACAGCAGCTGCAGGGGATTCCAAGAGTAAGGACGGCCAGCCAGAAATGCGGCCGCTGACAGTCGATGGTCGCTGCCTCCCCAGAGCAGGGACCTGAGAAGTGAAAATGGCTGAAAAGTCAAAGGCCTAACGATGCCAGGGCCAGCGGGCCAGTGCGGCTGCCACTGGTTCTAAGGGGAGCGGTACCGTCTGGAAAAGCCTGCTAGCAGGCGCTGGGCTCACTGGCCTGTGGGCGAGAGAGTGGCTGTGAACTAAGCTGTAAGCTCCTAGAAGGCAGAGAGCAGAGGCGAGGTCTTCATCTGCAAGCAAGTGAGGGGTACTGGTTGACCAGTTGGTCACATAAGCCTTGCAAGAGGACAGCCTCTTAACTGCTACTCCACACTTTTGCAAAGGCTTTGATTATTCTAGTTTCTCTGCTCTTCTCCCCCTGGCAGCGGTGACTGCTTCAGCAGACTGAAGCTGCTGCTGTTTCAGCATCATTGCTGAGAAGGGCATCAGAGCATCTCGACGTCAGGCTGCGCTCACTCAACCAGATTAATTCCTTAGATGTTCAGCAGGATTTCAGGGAAAGTCACCTTTCGGTCAGAACAAAAGGCAGATAACTCACTTTATCCATGAGTCTCTTATCTTGTAGACAAACTCCAACTCGAATCCATTCCAATTTTCATTGCAATTCAAGAAATTGCTAGAAGAAAAGTGGACTTGGGAAAGACACAGCTTGTTATCATGTACAGTCCCCATAGTCCCGGCAGTTTCTGAGTCAGTTAGGAGGGGATTATAGAAACAGTGATTATTGTGTCCCCTAAGCCTCTCATTGGTTTTAAAGACATAGCTGGTTTCTACTTTATTTATGGAAACTTTAAAAATTATCTCCAAAGGCCAGGAGTCCAAGAAGACATTCAGACTCTTAGAGTTTGACAGGACACCTGGGGGTCAACTAACCCACTCCTGTGTCAGAGGGGTGAGCTGAACGCAGAGAAAGACCCTAAGGTCTAGTGAACTGTAATCTTGGCAATTGGACCTGGGCATCCCGTGTTCCAAAGACATGACTTCTCATTGACAGAAATACTTTCAGTGGGTCCATATATTTTTTAAATGAATGCAAAAAAAAAAGATGAAAAATGTAATAAGAAGTAATCAAAACAAACAACAAAAAAATAAGGAGAAAAGTATGAAACAAAGAAAGGCATTTGCTGCCTAGACCAGGTAATCATTCCGCTGAACACATTTTCGCATCCATAACACAGAGCACTCTCAAGTTGTCTATACATGTGGATCTCAAAAGGCACTCCATGTTTTTATTCTCTGCAAAAGTGACAAAGTTACAATCTCTTTCTGAGCAAGGAAGGACCTGCCCTGGCATCCATCCTTTGAAAACTCAGTGTGTAAGCTTCGCCCTTCACCTCTCTCGGGTTTTTCCCCAAGAACAAAGGAAACTTATAAAGCATTGAGCTGACAATGGAAACGTGACCCTTTAAAACGTCCTGGTTTGTTGTTGCTGTTGCTAGGGTGGAAGCCTGCGTGTGCCGTGAGACTCTCCCATCTGGCTGGGGTTTCAGACTTCTCTGGGACTCCGCTTTTACAGTCGAGCAGTTAATTCTAACGGGAGCTGCTGAAATAAAGATTTCAGAGAGAGCAGTTCATGACCTTATGCCTTTGTGAGCTGTACCGAACGCTGAACTTCCTGCATTACTGGGAGAGAGAAATCTATTAAAATCTCTTGGGTGAATACCTCAACAGCCTGATTTCATTCTGAAACTAATCATTTGTTGTAGTGTAGAAGGCATGATGAATGATGTCACTTCAAATATGAATACTGTTATAACCTCGGATGACATGCTTTTTCCTCAGATTCAAAGCTCTTTTAAAACAACATTTCAACAATTCCATAAAGCTCCTCCTATATCATTTGAAGTCCGGTAAAACAGGAAAACAAAACAAAAAAAACCATTGTTTTTCGTCATTGAAAAAGTATCAAAAACTTAATTATCTATAAACCTAACCCTGCCAAAATCACATGAAGTTATGGAAAAGAATTAAAACTCTAACAAAGGATATAAAAGACCACCGAAATAAACCGATATATATACCATAGTTATGAGTAGGCCAACTTGGCACAGAAGAGATGATGATTCCCCTAATCTCTAAATTAATGCAATTTAAGTCAAAATCTCAAGATGCTTTTTTCCAGTTTGACCGAGATACAGCAGACACAGAACGGTGTTTTAGCTGTGATGATCTGACGCACCTAAGCATGTGTTATGAACGATGAGCACAATCGGGTCGGTCAGCACATTCTTCGCCTGGCATCACTGCTGCTTTGCTGCGTTTTGGCAAGAACACTACCGGTCTGTTCTCATAGCAGCTTTGGGGCATGCAACAGTCTCGCTGACGCTAGTCACCATGATGTGCCTTAAAGCCCTGGACTTGAAGAATTCAAGACGATTCTTCAACTGAAAAGATTAATTCTAGATTTTATAAAGAAGAGTAAAAGTCCCCAGATAGCCAAGGGAATTCTGAGAACAAAAAGCAAAGAAGGGCGAGCTCTGTCAGACGCTAACCCGGATCACAACACATAAAGACAGGGGAGACAGAGCAGAAAGAGAGAGTTTTGAAGTGGAGTGGCGTGCGCGCGAGGGACTGGCACACACGCAGCTGCCAGCACAGGCAGAGGGAGGCAGTGAGAGACTGTGACTGCGGATCTTGGAAACATGTGTTCACTCCATGGAGAAAGCTGATTTAAATAAAACTTTTACATCTAAATTTATTTTAATAATTATACAATATATAACAACATAGTTTATTAAGTTTAACAAATATAAATGGAATACTTTATATTTTAAATGATTTTTTATTTAAAGATTTTAAAAATCAATACAAAAAAGAAATTCCAAATAGTTTAAAGACCATAACACTCCTGATAGGAAACATCGGAGAATATCTTCATAAGCCTGGAGGATTGAGAGGCGTGGGAAGAACAACAGGGGAGCCGAGAGGATTTTCTGGGCCGTGAAACTACTCTCTCTGATGCTATAACGAAGGGTACGTGCCGTCGTACATCACTCCAAACCCACAGAACAAACCCCAGGAATGACACTGCGTGGACTCTGGGTGGTGTGCTCTGTCCACAGACTGTACCATTTCTGAGGGGCTGTGGAGGGGGGTCCTGTGCGTGTGAGGGCTGGGTGTGGAAGTGTGAACGTGACAGTGTGGAAGGGCTGGGTGCAAATCGGCAACTCTGTGCCTTCTGCTCAGTTTTGCTGCGAACCTGAACCTGCTCTAAAAAATACAGGGCCGTGAAGCGGACAAACAGGCCAGAGCTCCTCCCAGCAGGACAGAGGTGGGCTCTTCCTCTCACTGCCCGAATCTGGCTGTGGTCAAGGGCCCTGCTTTGGTCCACTGGGTCCTCGCGACGTGAAGAAGCGGAGGCTTGAGAAGCATGTGCACCCAGGGTTTGTGCTCCGCGCCACTGGAACCCACGAGATCCCCGTGTGGGAGAGGCCTGGGCTAGCCTCCCGGAGGGGTGAGCGGCCCGGCCCTCCCAGCCGAGGCCCCCATGACTGAGACCACCCTCGACCACCCAGTCCCAGGAGGCAGTCCCGGACCAGAGGGCCCCCTGCCAGGCCGCCGCGGGGCATCACTGCTGGCTTACGCTGTTGTGCTTCGCAGTGTTTGTTACATGTCAAAAGGCAGCTGATTCAAGCATAGACCCAAAAAGTGCAAACTTCAAAGAAAGAAAAATTTGATGAATTTAATGACATCAAAAGTAAAACTTTCTCCCCCAAATAAGACTCCCTTGACAAGAGTAACAGATAAGAAATGTGCTGGAAGAAGATATTTTTCAAAACTAGGACAAAGGATTAAAATCAGAACATCCTAGGAACTCTCGTAAATCAGCAAGGAAAAAAACAAACAAACAGAAAAATTGGCAAAAATATGAAAAAAGAATTCACAGAAGAATGTAGAATGGCCAGTAAATAGATGAGAAGACTCTCAAATTAGCTAGGAATCAGAGGCGTGCAGGCTATGTTAAAGATGAGATGCTACATGGAGGTTTCTCAAAAACTTGAAATAGAGCTACCATATGACCCAACAATTCTACTGGGTATCTATCCAGAAAAAAACAGAAACACTGATTCAAAAGATACATGAACCCAATGTTCACAGCAGCATTATTTACAACAGCCAGATATGGGAGCAGCCTATATCAGCAGATACATGGATAAAGAAGATGGGGCGTGTATCAAAGTGGAATGCTGCTCAGCCGTTAAAAGAGTGGAATTTTGCCTTCTGCAGCAACATGGATGGACTGGAAGATATTATGCTAAGTGAAGAAAGCCACACAGAGAAAGACAGATGCTGCATGATATGGCTTGCAAGTGGAATCTAAAAAATACAACATACTATGTTTTGTGAATATAGCAAAAAGAAGCAGACTCGTGGATACAGAGGACAAACTAGTAGTTACCAGTGGGGAGAGGGGAGAGGGAGGGGGTGTCATAGCGGAAGGGGGTTAAGAGGCACGACTATTAGGTATAAAACAAGCTACAAAGATAGATTGTGCAACATAGGGAAAATAGCCAATAGATTATAGCAGCCATGAGTAGAGTATAACCGTCACAAGTTGTGGATCATGATATTGCATACTTGTGACTTCCATAATACTGTGCGATAACTGAACTTCAATACAAATGAGATCCTACCTTATTACAATTAGACTGGTAAAAATGAAGTTTTTGTATGGCAGCAAGTGCGGACAGGAGTGTGGGGAAACGGAGGTCCTTACTGCACTGCAGATGGGCACTAGGTGCCATTTCTGGAGGGCAGTTTGGTAGGATTAGTCGAAGCATGTGTATGTGTATTCTTCGTGTGACTTGGAAATATCATTCCCAGTGGAAGCTCTGAGGACCCGGCAGGCGCCAGAGAGCCTCGTGTCAGTGAGTTTGCACTAGCGTGCAAACAGCTGTGAGCAGCCTGTCCTCCAGGGCAAGAGGGAGTATGTCAACTCCGGAACATCAAAGGTGGGAAAACTGGACAACGGTCAGAAGCAATAAATAAGACTGACTTATAACAACATGGTCACATCTCCGAAACGGTATGACAAGTGAAAAAATAAGTCGAGTAAGATTATAGCACAAAATTGGTTATATGAATGAAAGTCTGCTTTACATATATGAAGGTATGGACCGTGAGTTACAAGAACACGTTAAAACCCAGACTGGATGTTTTTAAGAGGCGAGCACATGACCAGTTATGGTATAGAGAAGTCGCTCAGTCGTGTCTGACTCTGCGATCCCGTGGACTGTAGCCCACCAGGCTTCTCTGCCCATGGGATTCTCCAGGCAAGAGTACTGGAGTGGGGTACCATTTCCTTCTCCAGAGGATCTTCCCAACTCAGGGTTTGAACCCGGGTCTCCTGCTTTGGAGGCAGACGCTTTAACCTCTGAGCCGCCAGGGAAGCATCACATGACCGATTAAGACACTATAATAAAATGAACCCAGAAATTTAGTTTTATACGGGCACCTACAATTTATGGCAGCGTGAGCTTCTCTCACAGAGCTGGGATCTGGAAGACCACGTGAAAATGTATTTCTGGGACTTCCCTGCCGGCCAGCGGCTGAGGCTCTGCTTCCACTGAAGGGGCCTCGGTTAGATCCCAGCCAGGGAACTGGATCCCACCGGCCACAGCTAAGGGTTCGAATGCCTCCAGCAAGCCAAGCAAATAACCAAATATTTCAAGAGCATAAACCAAGAGAGCCTCTTAAGTGAACAGGAAAGGTGCAGAGGGCTTTCTTGCTGGCAGTGCTCGGCTAGTACCGCTAGCATCTCGGCTGCTGCTGCTGCTGCTGCTGAGGCGCATCAGTCGTGTCCGACTCTGTGCAACCCCACAGACGGCGGCCCTCCAGGCTCCCCCGTCCCTGGGACTCTCCAGGCAAGAACCCTTGAGTGGGCTGCCATTGCCTGCTCCGGCTAGCATCTCTACTAGCCTGTAACTCTGAACGGAGGCCCAGAGGGAGGCGAAACAGGACAGAAGGCATCTTTCCTCTTGTTAAAGGAGGAATTCGCGCAGGGAGCCCCCAGGCTTGTTGCTGAAATCAGGGGTTAAAAGGCTGTGGTCCCCTTCCCTCTCATCCACAGACTGTCCTCCTCAGTGTACTCTGCCGCGTGGCCGTGCTTTGCAACTGCTGACTCTAAACATGAATTCAGTACTTATGCAGGGCGTCCTCTCTCCAGTTCCCTTGAGCAGAATTTATTTCGCCGAATTTATATCCAAGGGTGAAGCCAAAACTATTTCAAATACTGAACTGTAAACAGCCACTCATGTAAAAGAATTAAGGTGTTGTTTCTTGAGTTAGAAATTTGCCCTGGCGCTGGTCTTATTACCCTGGTTATATCAGGTTGAGATTTTCTTAGCCATTTGGAATTTGTGGACCAGGCACTCCTTTGCTTTGTTCCCCAGAGAGAAACTCATGGCAGGATTATAGGTGTGCGTGTGTGTGTGTGCGTGTGTGTGCGCGTGCGTGTGCGCGTGGCTGGGGGCAGCGTCAGGGTGTGGGCAGACACAATCCAAGAGTATGACACAAAGTTAGCACTGTGTGTCAACTCGCCTGAGCCACGGTGCCTAGATACTTGGTCAAACATTACTCTTGATGCTTGCTCGGTGTTTTTAGAAGTGACCAATATTTAAGTTGGGAGCCTCTAAGTAGAGAAGAGTGCCCTCCAAATGGTGGGTGGGCCTCGTCCAGTCAGTTGAAGGCCAGAATATCATGGAGCCTGCTCTCCCTGCAGCCTGACGGCCTTTGGGACAGGAGCCTGGCAGCTCACCCTGCAGATTTTGGACTTGCTAGCCAGTCCTTTAATCTCTCTCTCTTTTCATATGTATACATCCTATGGGTTCTGCTTCCCCAGAGAACCCTAATGATACACCAAGAAATGCCTGCCAGGAGCGGTTAAGAAGCTAACAAAGAGTGCATGCCATCAGCTTCTGAGCTCAGGGCTGGTGGTGGGTCAGTGAGAAGGAACAGTTTCAGACTAGATTAATGGAAAGAAGCTCATATTTGCCGTTGGTGGGGCTCAATTTCCAACACACAGAACTGTTCACGTTAGAGGGACAAACATTCCTAAAACAAGAAGCACCACCCAGAAGGCCCTATCCACCGCCCAGAAGGCCCTATCCATTTTAGCCACAATGCTCACCAGACGGCTCAGCACAATTTTCCAGAGTGTGAAACTGTGCTATGAGGGAGAATGAGCTGATCTTGAAAATGGGAAATAACGTAAGGAGTTTTCATTTGTTGTGCTTTTGACTCTCATCACTCAGTAAGGTCCAGTTGCCATAATGCATAAGTCCTCTGTGGGGAAGGTTGGATTCTAGGTTCAACATAAAGAGGTTGGAAGGAAATATCAGATGCCGACTCTTCAGGAAAGACCCTGATGCTGGCAAAGATTGAAGGCAAAAGGAGAAGAGGGCGGCGGAGGATGAGATGGTTGGATGGCATCACCGACTCAATGGACACGAGTTTCAGCAAACTCCGAGAGACACTGAAGGGCAGGCAAGCCCAGTATGCTGCAGCCCATGGGGTCACAAAGAGTCGGACACGACTTAGCAGTGGTTTTTGAACAACAAAAACCAGGCCAGTGAGCGGAAAGAGAAGGTGGGTCACTCAGTCTGTTTGAAAAATAGGATCCCAGGGAATTTTTCCCCACTTAAAATTGCTAACATTGCCCTCATGAAATCTTTTGACCAATAAATAACCTTGTCTAATTGTGAGCTTTCCTTGGGAAAAAGGAAACAAGCACACTCATCTTTCCTCCCCACCACCCTCTGGAGAAGCTCGCTGACTCCTCCATGAGGCCCCAGCCGCAGCACTTTTCCTGGTCGTCTTCTGGTTTAACTACAGGCAACAGAGGGCACGAACACTCATCAGCCATCTGGAGACGGGTGGACGGAAGCAAAACCCTAGCATCGGAAGGAAAGCTGGGGAACGGGTCTGGTTCACTCCCTTGGCTCTCGGACCACACCTAAGCCCTTAAAGCCCTTGGGAGTTTCCTGGGCTGAAGACCTCCAAGGACAATGCCTAATCTGTCTTAGAAACTCAGTGTTTCTAAGAATACTCGCTGCCAGGAAGTTCACCGTTGTGAGTAAGTTTGGGCTCCGCTCACACCCATTTCCTCCAGCCCTGAGCTCGGGTGGAGAGGGACTCTGGGTACACGGTGTAGCCCGGGCGCATGGGTTGAGACCAGCACAGCCCTGCCCACCCCCACCATCAGCCTCCTCTCCTCTGGGTGGAATGAGTCCAGCTCCTTTAATATCTTCTCTGTGGTTTCCTTCTCTGGATTTGAAAGTTAAAAGTGTTAGTCGCTCAGTCAGGTCTGACTCTTTCCGACCCCGTGGTCTGCAGCCCGCCAGGCTCCTCTGTCCACGGGATTCTCCAGGCAGGAATACTGGAGTGGGGTGCCATGTCCTTCTCCAGGGATCTTCTTGACCCGCCTAAGCAGAATCTTGGACAAACAGTCCAGGAGAGCAGCGGTCTCCAACCTCCAGGGTCTAATGCCTGATGATCTGAGGTGGAGCTGAGGCACTAATATTAGAAACAATGATCACAGTGAACGTAATGCCCTTGAATCACCGAAACCATGCCCCCCGCCCCCGGATCCACGGACAACGGACCCGGCGTCAAAAGGTTGGCGCCCGCTGCAGAAGAGGGCTTGCCACTGTTGCCTCTCCAGGGACCAACTGCCCAGCTGGCCAGGCCCTTCCCAGGACACGGGACTTTCAGAGCTGAAACCAGGAGAGTCCCAGGCAGACCAGGACATGCTGGCCGACCTGGCTCTCGGAAGTGGAGAACGGTCTCCGCCCCAGACTCAAGGAAACCATGAAAACCACAGCTTTGGTTCTCTGCCTCGGCGCCCACCTTCGGAGTCTGTGCAGAGCCGGACTTCTCGCCCTCAGATTCCTCGCCCGAAGGTGCCCCTCGTGCTGGAAGCTTCGTGGGTAAAAGCTGCCTTGCAGCGCTAAGACAACACCTCTCTGAATGGCACGGCACTCCGAGAGACGGAGAGGTCGGTCCTGAGGTCGTCGCTCGCTCGCTGTCCTCGGCACAGCAGACCTCCACCCGGCGGGCACAGCAGACCTCCACCCGGCGGGCACAGCAGACCTCCACCCGGCGGGCACAGCAGACCTCCACCCGGCAGGGACGGGGAGGCACCTGTCCCCCGGCAGCGGGGCTGAGCGCGCGGGGCGGCTCCTGCGACAGACAGCCAGGAGCAAACTCAGAAACAGAAAGACGAGTGCGGGGCCGGGGCACGAGCATGGCAGGGAGATGGCAAAGAAGGGGGTCAGGGAGGGGTGAGCAAACGGCCTAAAGAGTACAGAAGGGAAAAGGTAGCTTCCTTTCCTCCTGCCTCACCTCCTAGGCTGGCTTCCCAGGAGGCGCCATGGTAGAGAACCCGCCTGCAGTGCAGGAGACGAGGCTTGATCCCTGGGTCGGGAAGATCCCCTGGAGGAGGAAACGGCGCCCTACTTCAGTGTCCTCCGTGGAGAATCCCATGGACAGAGGAGCCTGGCGGGCTACAGTCCAGGGGGCCACAAAGAGCCGGGCACGCCGGAGACACACACACACGCACTAAGCAGGAAGAGCGTGAGAAGCCTGTGTTGGTGGGAGACGTGGGAGCCTCCCCACCCCTTCTCTGCCTCCCTGAACGGTTACAGGAATGGTTCCCATTCTTAGTATCTCATAGACCAGGAAAAAAACCCAACAAGGCAGCCAAGAACATGAAACTAAAGGTTCCTCTATACTCGTCATTTCCAAAGCCGAGGTGCACTGTGCATTCTCAGAGCAGAGAAGAGAACTCTCGGGCAACCCTGGGCCAGCACGCACGCGGCAGACGTGGTCCTTAATCCTCCCACTCTGCCAAGGGATGCTGAGCACTCTGCCCCAGGCTGGTGCCAGGAGTCAGCCGGCCCGTGGGAGGCATTGCCTTCGTGGATCTAAGGTCAGCCCTGCCCTTGTTTAGAAAGGTGCTGAGAGCTGAGGTTTATGGAGCACTTACGTGCTAGGCCCTGCACTCAGTCATTATCTGTGAAACCGCACCAGTGGTCCAGTCATACGCACTTTCCTCACATTCCAAATCAGGAAATCGTAGCCTGGAAGTGTTGAGAAAGTGGTTCACGGTCAAGCGGTAGAGGAGCGATTTAACCCAAGTCCCCTGACTCCACGGCCAGCACCTTCCAGACATCCCGGTGTCTCTGGCCCCAGGGACCAGATTTGCGGAAGACAATTTTCCCACAGACCAGGGTGGGAGGTGGCTTGGGGATGGCTCAGGCACGTTGCATTTATTGTGCACGTTACTTCTTATTACACCAGCTCCTTCTTAGACCATCAGGCGTTAGAATCAGAGGGCAGGGCTGTTGATCAGTCGCTAAGCCACGTGCTACTCTTCGGACCCACGGCCTGCAGCACGCCAGGCGTCCCTGCCCCTCACCATCTCACGGAGCTGGCTCACGCTCCTGTCCCCTGAGGCGGCAACACTGTGTAGTCATTCCATCCTCTGCTGCCTCCTTGTCTTTTCACCTTCTCTCCAGAGGTTGGGGACCCCTGATTTCAACACGATGCCACGGCTGGTAAATGTGCTGACGGAGGGAGTCCTCTGAACCTTTGGGTGATAACCTTGGGGAGTTTTCACAAGCTGGACATCAGTGTTGCTTAGGTCTCCAACTGAGAAACCACAAGGGTCTCTTTGCCACTCTCCCGAAGCAGAAATCCTCAGAAGGCCCGCCAGCCGCCAGCGCTGCCCCTGCCTGGCCCGACGTCGCGGACTCTCAGCGACTCCTTCTCCTTCCAGGGTGGGGCCTGCCCTCCCGGCGGAATAGGAATGGCCGCTGCTGTTCACATCTGTATCTGTTCAGGGCCTTCCTTCCTGCCTCCCTTCACCTTAAGATCTTCCCTTTTCAGCGGCGCTGCCCTTGACGTCTCACTCCAGCTGCACCTTAAAATCAGAGCCACAGAAAGAGCATGTCAGGGGACGGTTCTCGTTTTCCCATGTTGGAGACTGGCGCCCACAGCCTGAGTGCTCAGACAAAGGCTGCGGGAGCCCGGGGCACTGTGACAGGACAGGGAGAGGCCGGACCGGCCTCCTGCTCAGACTCAGGGTGACGAGGCTGGGAGGGTTTATCTGTCCACCGCTCGCTGAGTCTCTTTTATTCAGTTCAGTTCAGTTCAGCTGCTCAGTCGCGTCTGACTCTTGCGACCCCATGAATCACAGCACGCCAGGCCTTCCTGTCCATCACCATCTCCTGGAGTGCACTCAGACTCACATCCATCGAGTCAGTGATGCCATCCAGCCATCTCATCCTCTGTCGTCCCCTTCTCCTCCTGCCCCTAATCCCTCCCAGCATCAGAGTCTTTTCCAATGAGTCAACTCTTCCCATGAGGTGGCCAAAGTACTGGAGTTTCAGCTTAAGCATCATTCCTTCCAAAGAAATCCCAGGGCTGATCTCCCTTAGGATGGACTGGTTGGATCTCCTTGCAGTCCAAGGGACTCTCAAGAGTCTTCTCCAACACCACAGTTCAAATGCATCAATTCTTTGGCGCTCAGCCTTCTTCACAGTCTAACTCTCACGTCTATACAGGACTACTGGAAAAACCATAGCCTTGACTAGACAGACCGTTTTGGCAAAGTAATGTCTCTGCTTTTGAATATACTATCTAGGTTGGTCATAACTTTTCTTCCAAGGACTCAGCGTCTTTTAATTTCATGGCTGCAGTCACCATCTGCAGTGATTTTGGAGCCCCCAAAATAAAGTCTGACACTGTCTCCACTGTTTCCCCATCTATTTCCCATGAAGTGATGGGACCGGATGCCATGATCTTCGTTTTCTGAATGTTGAGCTTTCAGCCAACTTTTTCACTCTCCTCTTTTACTTTCATCAAGAGGCTTTTTAGTTCCTCTTCACTTTCTGCTATAAGGGTGGTGTCATCTGCATATCTGAGGTTATTGATATTTCTCCTGGCAATCTTGATTCCAGCTTGTGCTTCTTCCAGTCCAGCGTTTCTCATGATTTACTCTGCATAGAAGTTAAATAAGCAGGGTGACAATATACAGCCTTGACGTACTCCTTTTCCTATTTGGAACCAGTCAGTTGTTCCATGTCCAGTTCTAACTGTTGCTTCCTGACCTGCATATAGGTTTCTCAAGGGGCAGGTCAGGTGGTCTGGTATTCCCATCTCTTGAAGAATTTTCCACAGTTTATTGTGATCCACAGTCAAAGGCTTTGGCATAGTCAATAAGGCAGAAATAGATGTTTTTCTGGAACTCTCTTGCTTTTTCTATGATCCAGTGGATGTTGGCAATTTGATCTCTGGTTCCTCTGCCCTTTCTAAAACCAGCTTGAACATCAGGAAGTTCACAGTTCACGTATTGCTGAAGCCTGGCTTGCAGAATTTTGACCATTACTTTACTAGTGTGTGAGATGAGTGCAATTGTGCGGTCGTTTGAGCATTCTTTGGCATTGCCTTTCTTTGGGATTGTAATGAACACTGACCCTTTACAGTCCTGTGGCCACTGCTGAGTTTTCCATATTTGCTGGCATATTGAGTGCAGCACTCTCACAGCATCATCTTCCAGGATTTGAAACAGCTCCACTGGGATCCCATCGCCTCCACTAGCTTTGTTCACAGTGATGCTTCCTAAGGCCCACTTGACTTTGCATTCCAGGATGTCTGGCTCTAGGTGAGTGATCACACCATCATGATTATCTTTTATTAACAATCTAATAATGAGGGAAGCTTTCATTTAGGCTCTTCTAGAAGCTTGAGGGAAACAGTCTGTACTGGTTTACTATCCTGCTGTGCAAATCAGAACATCAGCATCAGGGCTGGAGGGGAGTTTAAACGATCCCACCATTGTTCCAGACGGCGGAGATGTCCTCCGAGCTTTAGAAATCTCCAGAGGAGAATCTTCCATGATCAACTCTTTCAGTCCATCCAAATGTTTAATAATTATCTTTGCCAAGAAATTATTCTTTCTTTAAAGCAAATCCTTTCTCCTGTGAACTTGTCTGTTATGCGTGTCCTTAGAGCTAAAAGGGTTTCCCTGGTAGCTCAAAGGGTAAAGAATCTTCCCACAATGCGGGAGACCGGAGTTTGATCCCTGGGTTGGGAAGACCCCTGGAGAATGAAATGGCAACCCACTCCAGTATTCCTGCCTGGAGAATCCTATGGACAGAGGAGCCTCGTGGGCTACAGTCCATGGTGTCACAAAGAGTCAGACACGACTGAGTGACTAACACTAACAAACTTAGAGCCAAAAACACCGCCATCCTTAGTTTGTTTTAACGTACATTTCTCAACCGAAGGAGAGAATTCTTTAATTTTTCTCATTTTCCAACATTTAGAAGCTAACTTTTCTTTTGTGAAATTGGAAAGGGACAACAAAGGGTTGTATATTTCCCACCCTGGTAATATACAAATCACATTTCCAGGTCAACATAAAAAAAAAAAAAGAATAAACAATTTGTTTTTCCAGTACTTGGTTACATGGACAGGGAAACTACATATCTCATTGTCTAAAAGCCCAGGTTTAGTCTTCAGCACATCAGTGAACAAGGAACTATGGAAAGACCCAGCTCACTGGCTCTGAGGCTTTAGTGTGAATCAGCTGTAAGGGCTTGGGTCGCCAGGCATGGACGTGCGAGTTGGACCATAAAGAAGGCTGAGTGCCGAAGAGCTGATGCTTCTCAACTGTGATGATGGAGAAGACTGTTGAGAGTCCCTTGGACTGCTAGGAGATCAAACCAGTCCATCCTAAAGGAAATCAACCCTGAATGTTCATTGGAAGGACTGATTCTGAAGCTGAAACTCCAATACTTTGGCCATCTGATACGAAGAACCAACTCTTTGGAAAAGACCCTGATGCTGGGAAAGATTAAAGGCAGGAGGAGAAGGGGTCAACAGAGGATGAGACGGTTGGATGGCAATACCGACTCAATGGACGTGAGTTTGAGCAAACTCCAGGAGATGTGAAGGGCAGGGAAGCCTGGTGTGATGTAGTCCATGGGGTCGCAAAGAGTCACAAAACGAATGAGCAACAACTGGTACCTGGGTGCTGTGGCTGCTGATCCAGACCACACTTGGAGAACCCCTGGACTAATATCTGCATCGACTCCCCCATGGAATGAAAACCTACTGCATCAGAATCAGCTGGGGAGGCTTCAAAATGTACAAGTATCCGCAGGGCTCAGGACTCTGGCACTGCACCAAGCATTTCACGGAAATCTTCTTGCTAAAATCTGAGGATCCCCGGTCTGTGGTTTTGATGCTCTAAAGAGCTTTGGGTTTGAGGCCTTGTGGTTCTCAACGTGTGTGGTCCCTGAACTAGCAGCGTCAGCACCACCTGGAGCTTGTTAAAGATGCAAACGACATCGTGAGTTTTTCTTTTTTCTTTTTAAAATTTTGTTCTAATATTGTGGTGGGTTTTGCCATACATTGACATGAATCAGCCATGGGTGCACACGTGTCCCCATCAAACCCCTCCCGCCTCCCTCCCCACCCTGTCCCCCCACCCCATCCCCCTGGGTTGCCCCAGAGCACTGGCTCTGAGTGCCCTGCTTCATGCATTGAGCTGGACTGGTCATCTATCTCACATATGGTAATACACATGTTTCAATTGTTCTCTCAAATCATCCCCCCTCATCATCGCATTTTAACAAGCCCTGCGAGGGACTCTGAGGCAGAAGACATTTGAGCCACGGGCACAGGTTAAGCTCACAGAAAGGGCCAATCTCTCATTACTTCCACTGCTTCTGCTTTTTCCCAGTTTTGTTCTGTTTCACAAGAGAACATATTCGTTCATTATTTGGCAAGTTCCCAAACTTCAAGGAGTTGACAGGCCAGGTGGGGAAGACGGCCTAGGAAAGACTTCTGAGCTTGAAGGAAGCTTACGATCCAGGGCTTGAACCCAGGTCTCCCATTTCGCAGGCAGATTCTTCACCGTCTGAGCCGCCAGGGAAGCCCTTACTACCATGTTATGGGTAGTTTTGTTTTACTTTAAACATGCCTGACATAAAAGTGAGCAGCCTGATCATCTCTCACTGCGCAGTCCAGTGGCGCTGAGCACATTCACGCCGCTGTGCAGCCTCCACCACTGAACGGAGGCTCGGGCTCCCAGGCAGCTCGGCGGGAGAGAATTGGCCTGCCAAGCAGGAGATGCAGGTTCGACCCCTGGGTGGGGATGATCCCTGGGGGAGGAAATGGCAACCCACTCCAGTACTCTTGCCTGGAGAATCCCCTGGACAGAGGAGCCTGGTGGGCTACAGTCCACGGGATCGCAAAGCGTCAGACGCGACTTAGTAACTACACAAGAACAAACTGAAACTGGGTCCCCGTCAAGCACTTCTCTTCCCTCCGCCCTTCCCTCCAAGCCCCAGGCAGCCACCATTTCGCTCTCTGTTTCGATGAATCTGACTGTGGCAGGTACTTCATACGAACGGACTCAGGCGGTGCGTGTCCCTCTGTGACCGGCTTAGCCCCGGCTTCGCGTCCCGGGGCTCGCGCGAGCCGCAGCCTGGGTCAGAACTCCCTTCCTCCGTCGGCTGGCTTCCCCCTGCATGCCCAGGGCACGTTCTGTTTAGCTCCTCCCGCGTCAGCGGGCAGCTGGGCTGTTTCCCTCTGTGCCTGCTGTGGATCGTGCCGCTGTGAACACACACGCGTCTGCAGAACCCACGGGGCATCTGCCCAGCCTCCCCGCTGGGCCCAGTGAGGCTCTCCCACCCGCAGACCGTCCCGTCTTGTCCCGGAGCCCAACTTGGCAAAGGCAGGAACGGGCTGTAACCCGGCTGGTGGAGCAGGAAGTCCCTGCCTCGGGCGTGGGTTCTGGGGCCCGTGACAGCCACTGCATCCCGCGCGGGAGCCCAACGCCTCCCCCTGAAAGCCCTCCCTCACAGCGTGCTTCTTCCACCAGGACAGGACCTGCGTCTTCCTGAGTCGCTGCGGAGTCCCCAGCCCCCAGGACGCGGTCCAGCCACGAACGAGAGCTCAGAGCAGAGGCTGAGAGTGGACCAAACCAGGGCCTGCGGGCCAGGGGCGACTCCCGGGTCACAGGGCTCTGTCCTGCCCCGGGTCGGGACCAGCTCTCGCCTCGGCCCTGCGGCCCACGCCACTGCACACGCAGCCCAGCCTGGACGCCAGTTCTCTCCAGGGGCCAAAGTGTGAAAGTTGCTCCGTCGTGTCCGACTCTGTGTGACCCCGTGGACTGTAGCCCACAGGCTCCTCTGTCCGTGGGATTCTCCAGGCAAGAATACTGGAGTGGGTTGCCATTCCTTTGTCCAGGGGATCCTCCCCACCCTGGAATCGAACCTGCGTCTCCTGCCTTGCAGGAAGATTCTCTACCATCTGAACCATCAGGGTCTTCCTCCAAAGGCCCAGTCTTCTCTTGTTAATGTTCAGATGGGTTCCCTGCTCCCAGCGGCTAGCTGGGGTTCCATGCGGACTGCCGCCCCATGGGCGCTCTTGAGGCTTCTGACACACCCCCGCCTCGTGCCCCAGCACAGCAGGGTTCCTGCTTGCTGGCCCTTTGGCCCCTGGGAGCCGTGACTCAGAGTCCACGTGGGCTGAGTTCCCGCCTGCTCAGTATCAGGTCTGGAGCTCAGGTCCTGAAGAAAGGCAGGAGAACCAGCTGCCGGCTGACCCGAAGCTTGCTGACGCCAGGGCAGGCCAGCCACAGGAGTCCAGGCTGACTTCTGGGGGCAGAGGGCAGTTGTGCCATGCAAAGCCGCCCCTGGGGCAGGTGTGGCAGAATCAGGAGATGGGGGGGGGTGGTTGCGGGGCTCTGGGTTCTCGTCGGCCACTTAGACTGTCTGGGGAGCCTGCTAATGTACAGATAACGTTTACCAAAGGTTGTGTCTTCAGTTACCTTGAGTTTGTAGTTCAAGTTCTTTGGTGGGGAATTGAAAATTCCAGAGGATGTGGAAGATAATTCCTGACAGTTTAAGTCTGTCATTTCATACTCCCATTCACCACACCCCATCTAGATGCTTCTGTCCATTACAAAAGCTGGGTTTTTGAGCTATAAGGTGAAGGATGGCCATGGAATCCTGACATGTTGAACTCCGTGCTAAGTCAAGAGTGCCTCCTGGAGACTTACACTGGAGATGGTACTAGGGAAAGGAATCTGGGAGAAAATGTCAAGGGCTGGGTCTGTAATACAGTGTGGAAAGCAAAGCGTTTAGAGGCAGAGCATTTGCCGGAATTCTTCTCCTGAGACCCCAGAGGATTTACTGTATGGGTATAAGACACATAAATTCTAAGAGTGTGTATCATTTTCATTTTATAATATTTACTGAAAGCTATGAATCCATAGCACTGTACTGGAAGTTTCTTTTACGACTGACCTCTACTAATACGACATCTACTAATATGAAGCTAATATCTTCTGTTGGCCAGGCCAACTTTCATTTGTATATTAAGCAAAAGCAGAGAAGTTTGTGACTTTCAAGTACCACTTGGTTGCCCGCAGCACAATGAAGTATTCAGAAAAATTAATTTGATAGGCGATGCTTATTGGATACATTATTGCTTGTAGCTTCTGTGTTGCTGCATATAAAACATTAAGGCAAATTATATTTTCTGAACCCATTTTGACACACACACAGGGTTTGGAAGAGAGAAAAGAGACGGGTGCTATTTTGGGATCTGTCCTTTCAAAGAATAGCAGCTAAGTGACGAGAAAGCAAGCAGAACCAGTTTTAGAATGAAAGGACGGGTAGGCAGGAGGGACAAGATGGACAGTTTGAAAGGATGAGTAAGACGGTCTTTGCTCTTAGTTGGCTGCATTCCAGAGGTGGGGGTGGGCCCGGTATTCCAAAATAGCAGTGACCATCCTTTCTAAATCCACACTGGGGACACGTGGCCTGAAACGAAGGGGTGCCTTTTATGGGGACAACTGGGCCGGACGTTTGAAATGTCAGCGGATTTAGGACACGTGGTTGCCATACTTAGGACAGAGACCGGGGAGGAAAGCTGTTTAGGAGTCCGCGTGGGGCCTGCGTAGCTTTGGGGGAGAAAAGGCCCTGGAACCACTCTCTCCTGAAGCCCTGGCCTCCTGACTGGCTGCTCTCTGCTGGGAACAGAGTTAAGGGCTGCGTTGGAAGCGCCCGGGCCCGCCGCACACTCCCCTCTGACTGGTCAGGCATCCCCGCGCAGGTCTGGGCGTGGGTCTTGAAGAGACCTCACTCTTTGGGATCAAACACACACGGGCCGTGAGGCTGTTATGGTGCCAAGGTGTCATCAAAAGCCCTGGCTATACCTCCTTTTTGTAACTTCAGGAAACACAAATTTAAAACAATTCTTTAATGCAATATTCTCTATCTATTAAACAAAGAGGAGGCGAGGCAGAAGAAAGGCAGCAGACGGCAGGGTCCGCCAGCCACGAGGACAAAAAAAAAAAAGAAGGAAAAACTCCATTAAGCCCAAAGAGAAATGCGTAATTAATAAATTGCCAGTGCTGCTAAGGGGGCAGCCGGTGGCTCAGCAGTAAAGAACTCGCCTGGCAAGGCAGGAAGTGAGGGTTCGATCCCTGGGTTGGGAAGATCCCCTGGAGAAGGGGATGGCAACCCACTGCAGTCTTGTTGCCTGGGGAATCCCATGGGCAGAGGAGCCTGGGAGGCTACAGTCCACGGGTCTCAAAGAGCCAGGCACGACTGAAGCAACTCAGCACACGTGCGCGCACAGACTTCTTGTAAGAGGGTGTCGCCGGGACACGAGTTACGGGCAATTTGTTATTAATACGAGTAGTTAAAATAGAGGATTTCCCTGGTGGCTCAGACGGTAAAGCGTCTGCCTGCAATGCGGGAGACCCTGGTTCGATCCCTGGGTCGGGAAGATCCCCTGGAGAAGGAAATGGCAACCCACTCCAGTGTTCTTGCCTGGAGAATCCCATGGACGGAGGAGCCTGGCGGGCTACAGTCCAGGGGGTCACAAAGAGCCGGACAGTCTTTGGTTATTTAGTTAAAGTAACAGTCTCTGGTTTACTACAATATTTCAATAATAATTTTAGAGGTGACTCAAGCCCATTCTGTAAAGTCACTACCGCATGTGTTTTGAGGCCTTCTCTCGCACAGAGGGACAAGTTCACACGTCACTCCCCAGCTCAGTGTCGGCTCCTGGACCAGAGCACATCACTCGTGAACGTGGGCTGTCTCAGAAGCAGGTGGGAACCGCTGGGCGCCGTGGCGCCTCTGACAGTCCTGCTCCCACATACGAGCATCGGGCACTTCCCGGTGACTGCGGGCTTAAAAGAGCCACACTTCCTCTTTCTTCCCTTCGGATGCCTTCACCAGGGTCCCTCCTGTCCCGCTGGCCTACGTCTTGCCTTCTCGGCCAAGACGCCCGAGGAGCCGCGGCGGCTTCTGTCTACAGTCCCTGTCTCGGGGCTCCCGGTGCGGGAGGCGCGCAGCGCGGCCCTGAGCCTCCCAAGGCCGCGTGCCGGGGCCGCCCGGCCCCCCGAAGCTCTCCCAGCTCAGCCAACGGCCGACTTGCAGGCCCTGGGAGGAGCCCGCCTGGAGGACAGGCCGGGCAGGGGCCCCGCGGAGGGGCTCGCCCGGCTGGCCCCGCGCCCCCCGCTGCCGGCTGAGCCTCAGACCCCGGGGGCCGCCTCCCCGCAGCTCAGCCCGGGACCCGCGCCCCAGCCCCGCTGGGCGCCGCAGGCGCCAACGGTCCCCGGGACGCCTGACTCCAGGGGCCCAAGGGCAGGGCGCCCAGGGCCGCGCCAGCCCCGACCCGGCTCTCCTCTCACCATCCTGCCCCCTCATCCCTCCCAGTCCCGAGTGGGCGGCCATGCCCTCCTCCAAGGGATCCTCCCGACCCAGGGACCAAATCCAGGTCTCCCTGTCGGCTGAGCCACAGGGAAGCCCTCATCCCGCTAAGGGGGCAGGACTGAGAGCGCGGCCTCGGGCCGGCCTCTCTGTAGCCGGGACGTCTGAAGAAAGTGCCAGAAAGCCCCAAGGAACCGCTCAGCGCCTATCAGCTGTGTGAGTGGACAGCGGGCTTCCTCCCAGCCTCCTCTCCTGCCTCCTCAGGGTCACAGGTGGCTGTCACTCGGGGCTCCAGGAGCTGCTGGAGGGCGGGGGTTCCCAGCTCACCGTCCCGGGGGACACGGCTGACCTCTGAGAGGCTTGCGCCCTGGCTGTGTGGGAAACCTGGGCTTGAAGGGGCAGCCCCGCAGCGGTGGGCAGGGCCCAGCCAGGGGCCTCTTCCCGAGGTTGAGACGAGGCCCACGGGTCTCCTGCTCTTCTGGCCCTCCACGCACGCAGTAATCCAGACGCCCGTGACCCCTGAGCTCCAGGGGTGGAGCTGGGCCAGATCTCCCCATGCAGGGCTGGCTGCTGGAGGCCACAAGGAAACACCCACCCCAGAGCTGAGCGGTGGGCCTTGGCCCCTAAAGGCCCCCCTCTCCCAGTGCCAAGGCTGGGGTCCCCCGCGATGCCGGTCAGCTCAAACGGCGGCAGTCCCAGGTCTTGAGAAAGAGCAGGCTGCTCACGGAAGGTGTGTCCTGAGACTCACCCAAGACCCGGGCCCTCCAGGCGATGCTGGTGGGGGCGGGCCTGAGGAGGCCTGGGTCCTGAGCGTGGCCCCCCACGGACAGGAGGTGCCCCTAGAGCTAAGTCCTCACAGGGCTCCCCCCTCCCACCCTGAGGACACAGCAGGGGCCTCTGTCCCAGGCCGGGCCTTCACCAGAGAAGCAGGCTAGCCTGGTACCCCGACCTTGGACTTCCAGCCTCCAGAATGAGGAGAAAGGAATTTCTACTGTTTACCAGCCACCCGGCCCCTGGAGGTTTATTATATATGGACCAAGACAAAGCCCACCTCAGCTAATCCGCCCCTCCCAGCACCAGCAGCCCATGCCCACCTGCTTGTCTCCCCTTTCTCCTCCAGGACCTCTGAGGTCACCCGACCCCGCCTGCAGGACTCCCTGTGGCCCTGCTCCTCCCTGGCACCTGGTTCTGACGAGATGGAGCTGCTGCGGCCCAGGAGTCCGTCCCAGGGAATTTGGCAGAACATGAAACACAGACAAAGGCACACCCCCAGCCCCACCCCCACCCCCAGCCCCACTGCAGCCCCACCCCCACCCCCACCCCCACTCCAGCCCCAGCGCACGCCTCCTCTCACCCCACCCTCACTCCAGCCCCACTCCAGCCCCACCCCCACTCCACCCCCACCCCCCAACCCCCAGCCCCACTCCAGCCCCCACGGCGGTGCCCCAGGGCATGGGCGGCCTAGCCGAGGCCCATCCATCCGCTCTCATCCCCGCTTTTCCAAATGACGTCTCCCAAGATCAAAGACACCACCAGCCATCAAAATAAGGTTCCTGTTTCCATATACAGGACAACCACGACGGCCAAAAAGAGATGACGCGGACACGCTCAAACAGAGGGGAGGAAGCAGGGGGCCGCTGGGCTGCCTCCTTCCAAACCCATCCTTTCTACGGGAGCAGGGACTGGAATGACCTCTGAGCTGTTAGAACAGCGACTGACAAGCACAGCCTTGCAGACATGAAGGCTGGCATCAAAGGAAGCTAGAGAAAGGGATAAAAGAGTTTGGTCTCCAGAGAAAGTCACGGAGGATGAGAAGCGCTGGGGACAGAGGGGGCCAGGCCTGGGCGTGGGCCGTTCGGCTCCTGAGCCAACGTGCTATGAGCACGGTGGAGAGCAAAGGCAGCTTCTCCTGAGATGGTGAGGAAGCCAAGGCCGGCCAGCAGACCTGGACAGGCACGGGGTGACCTCTTAGCACCTACCAGGCGCCCTCCTTCCTGAGAAGCACCCCTCGTGGACACATCCCCCGCTAACATCGTCAGAACTGCCCCCATCCAACTAAAGGCCCAGATTAGGGCTAGAGCCTAGGACGCTAAAGTCCTTCTTCCTGCCCTGCTACTCTGAATGAATCACTTGAACGGTCTCTGCCTCAGTTTCCCCATTTACAGGGTACAGAATCCTAAGAGCCTGGTGTGGAGGTGGCGTGAGGATCGGAAGAGATCGCAGTTAGGGAAGCAGGGGTAGGCCCCAGGGGCCCTCGGGAGGGAGGGGTGGCACCACAGGTGCCGGCACCCCCTGGCAGCTTACGCAAGGGACTGAGCTACTTTAAATGACGTGGTGTCTCCCAGAACATAATGATGCGTGCGCACCGCGTGCACAGTGCCAGGCCGGCCCACAGCCTCTGTCCAGCCGACGGTCTTGCAGCGGGGGCAGAGTCAGAGCCGGGAGGAAAAGCACCGCGACTGCCAGGCTCTTATGACCACCCCCCACCCTGAGCCCTAAAAGGGGAGGGCAAGCCAGCGTCCTGGGGAGCCACGAAGGCCTCAGGACAGTGCTCTCTGGGGCCCGACTGCAGCTGTAACAGCGGAGGGCTCCCAAGGGGGTGGTGATCCAAACAGCTGGAGAAGCAAAGTCATTCATCTATAAGCTGAGAGGTGCCAGGGAGGGCACCGGGGGGCTCCGAGGGCCCCTTGAGAATACATGGGCTCTTCACAAATGTCTGTGGCATTGATTTGCAGCCTAATCCCACAGTGACACACAGTGGGCACAGACGCTGCACTTCCACACCTTTGCACCATGAAACGTTTGTGCCTTGTTTTACGACCCTAGATATGTTCCAGGGTCTCCTGGTTTATAGTCTATGGGAACTTGAATAGAATGTGTATCCTGCTGTTGTGTGAGAATTGTATAAAGCTTAATTATGTTGAACTGATTCACAGTGCTTTTCAAGGTTTGCTATATCTTACTTTTCTGTCTCTTCATTCTATTGATGTTTGAGAGTTTGATATTGAGACTTCAGGTGAAAATCTTCATTTATTTACTTAAGATAATCATCGTAATATATCAGTTCAGCCTCTCAGTCGTGTCCGACTCTCTGTGACCCCACAGACCACAGCACACCAGGCCTCCCTGCCCATCACCAACTCCCGGAGTTTGCCCAAACCCATGTCCATTGAGTCGGTGATGCCATCCAATCATCTCAGCCTCTGTCGTCCTCTTCTCCTCCTGCCCTCAATCTTTCCTAGCATCAGGGTCTTTTCAAATGAGTCAGCTCTTTGCATCAGGTGCCCAAAGTATTGGAGTTTCAGCCTCAACCTCAGTCCTTCCAATGAACACCCAGGACTGATATCCTTTAGGCTGGACTGGTTGGATCTCCTTGCAGTCCAAGGGACTCTCAAGAATCTTCTTCAACATCACAGTTCAAAAGCATCAACTCTTTGGGGCTCAGCTTTCTTTATAGTCCAACTCTTACATCCATACATGACCACTGGAAAAACCATAGCCTTGACTAGATGGACCTTTGTTGGCAAAGTAATGTCTCTGCTTTTAAATATGCTCTCTAGGTTGGTCATAACTTTCCTTCCAAGGAGTAAGCGTCTTTTAATTTCATGGCTGTAATCACCATCTGAAGTGATTTTGGATCCCCCAAAATAGAGTCTGACACTGTTTCCACTGTTTCCCCATCTATTTTCCAAGAAGTGATGGGACTGGATGCCATGATCTTAGTTTTCTGAATGTGAGCTTTCGGCCAACTTTTTCAGTCTCCTCTTTCATCAAGAGGCTCTTTATTTAGTTCTTCTTCACTTTCTGCCATAAGGGTGGTGTCATCTGCATATCTGAGGTTATTGATATTTCTCCCGGCAATCTTGATTCCAGCTTGTGCTTCCTCCAGCCCAGCGTTTCTCATGAGGTACTCTGCATATAAGCAGGGTGACAATATACAGCCTAGAACTATATATAACCTTGTTCTGTATTTTTCAAGTCTCCTGTAAATGTGTTATCATACTTTCATAATCTAAAATATAAAAGAGATTAAAAATATCCACAACCTTCTACTGTGTCCAACACTTTGTGACCCCATGAACTGCAGCCCACCAGGCTCCTCTGTGCATGAGATTCTCCAGACAAGAATACTGGAGTGGGTTGCCATCCCCCTCCTCCAGGGCATCTTCCCGACTTGGGGATGGAAGCCGGTTCTTCTGCACTGTAGGCGGATTGTTTACCATCTGAGTGACCAGGGAAGCCCTTCATGAAAGGGGTGTGAGTGTTACTCAGTCATATATGAACCCCTGGACTGTAGCCCACCAGGCTCCTCTGTGCATGAGATTCTCCAGGCAAGCATACTGGAGCGGGCTGCCATTTCCTTCTCCAGGGGATCTTCCCAACCCAGGGATCAAGCCCGGCTCTCCTGCACTGTAGGCGGATTCTTCACCATCTGAGTGACCAGGGAAGCCCAATAACATAAGAGGGGCACATCTCACTCCAACATCTCAGCGAGTCTTGGCTCCTCAGTCCTGAGACCTCCGACCAGGGCTGGGAGGCCAGGCGGCTCTCCCTGCGATGCGTGAGGTGGGGCAGCCCTCGCTCGGACCGGAGCCCTGGAGTCACTCCGCACCCCGCGCGGTCCCGCAGGACGGTGACGCCGGGCCGCACGGGCCCTCCCAGCACCCACCGGAGGCCCAGTCCCGGCCGCGGCGTCCCCCAGCGCGAGGCTTGGATGGGCCGGCAGGCCGGGACAGTCTGGGGACGAGTCAGCACGGCCGCGCCAGCGCTGCCCCGCTGGCGGTGCGGAGGCCAGGGAGGAGGGGGCTGCGCGCGGCGACCACCCCGCTCCCGCGCGGAGCCGCGGCGGCTGCAGGTGGCGGGCCATTCAGTCTGAGGATAGGAGTGGAGAACGTCGCTCTCGAAGGGATCTGAGCAGGGCCGAGAGGACAGGTGAGCAGGCGGTTTCTGAGCTGGCCCTGCCCTCCCGCGTCTACGGCAGTGACGAGACGTGGCTTCCGAGGAGGAGTGTTTTGACAGCTGGACCGCGATACTGGGGAGGAGGGAGCCGCTGAGACGGAGCCTGCCTGCCTGGGAGAAGCTGGGCCTCCTTCCCCCGCGTCGCATCACATGAGATGCGCCTGCCCACCTGGGGACAGAGGCGGCCTGGGCGCCGGGCAGGCCAGCAAACTCACCCAAGCGCCAGTCTGCCCGTCTGGCTCTTGGGAGCGTAAGCTGAGAGCCCGTTGGCGCTGGAAGGGGAATCCAAGCCGTGACGCGGGGGGTCGGTGGGGGGCACCGAGAGGGGCGCCTCCTGAGGAAGCGGACCCGCTGATAGTCCAGGCCGCTGGTGGCAGGGAGCGGATGCCAGCAGGGGAGGCGGGAGAGACCCTTGGGGAGCAGGCCCTGCAGCCACCCCGCAGATCCCCCTAGAGGGGCCAGGCCAGCGTGCCCATTCGTTACAGGCAGCCTTAAAATAAACCCTTTAAAAAATTAAATATATATATATTTAATAACTTAAGACTCTTGCTATGAGAGAAAGCCTAATGAGAGCACACAGCATGGAGCCTCCTGGACCAGGGAGGCTCTGTCCCTCGCGGCAGCCGGGAACCTGGAGACCTGGCAGCTGCCTGGGACCTGGGCTTTGATCTTGTCTTCGGATCACGAGCCCTGGTTTCCCAGCGCCTTCAGCGCAAGGACATTTAACACCTAATGACTAGGATACCTGCTTTACTCACTAGAAAAGACTCTGATGCTGGGCAAGATTGAAGGCAAAAGAAGAGGGTAGCAGAGGATGAGAGGACTAGATGGCATCACTGACTCAATGGACAGGAATCTGAGCAAACTCCGGGAGATGGTGAGGGACAGAGGAGCCTGGCACGCTGCGGTCCATGGGGTCGCAAAGAGTCGGGCACCACCGGGCAACAGAACAACAACAACAAATTCTTACATCATTAATGAGATTAAGGGCTGCTTTTACTATGCTGACCCTATGGTCGGCTTCTACATTTTCTCAGGTGAAACGGGGGCGGATAGGTGGAGCGGGGAGAAAGCAAGTGGAGCTCCCTTTCCAGAGAGAGTCGCGCGTGACACAAGGGCTGGGTCTCTGCAGCATCACATAAAAGAGAGAGAAAGCCAGTGGCTCCCCGCAGACCCTGGAAAGGGTTAGTTGGTCGTGTAATCATGTCCGACTCTGTGACCCCATGGACTGTAGCCCGCCAGGCTCCTCTGTCTCTGGGATTCTCCAGGCAAGAATACTGGGGCATGTTGCCATGCCTTCCTCCAGGGATGTCATGCCTTCCCCAGGGATGGAATCATGCCAACCCAGGGGTGGAACCCGCGTCTCCTATGTCTCCTGGTTGGCAGGCGGGCTCCTGGCCACTGCACCCCGGGACGCCCAGTGGGAGCCCGCCACCTCCACTTCAGCTCTGCACGCTGGGTGTTGCAGTGGAGGCAGACCTCAGTGGTCGGGAGAACGCAAGACTGGAGCCTAGTCTTGAGGGAGAAGAAGACGCTAGCAGAGATCCTGGAGGAGAGCTGTCTCTGGAGAGAAGGGGGCGAGACTGTGTGGAGGGGAGGAAGACTGAGACGGCCAGTTCAGTTCAGTTGCTCAGTCATGTCCGACTCTTTGTGACCCCATGGACTGCAGCACGCCAGGCCTCCCTGTCCATCACCAACTCCCGGAATCCACCCAAACCCATATCCATCAAGTCGGTGATGCCATCCAGCCATCTCATCCTCTGTCGTCCCCTTCTCCTCCTGCCCTCAATCTTTCCCAGCATCAGGGTCTTTTCCAATGAGTCAGCTCTTCGCATCAGGTGGACAAAGTATTGGAGCTTCAGCCTCAGCTTGAGTCCTTCCAATGAACACCCAGGACTGATCTCCTTTAGGATGGACTGGTTGGGTCTCCTTGCAGTCCTCTTCTCCAGCCAGAGACCAGGCCACTTCCTGTCCAGGGCGTGTAGGAAGGGGGGCGTCTCCCGGTGCCCTGTGCAGCGGGCAGGGCTGTGTCACAGGGTGAGGCTGGCTGGTGGGAGGAAGACCCCCTGGTGTGATCCCCACTTTGATCCTGTCCCTTGGTGACCCCAGAGGCCACAGGTTCAGGAAGTCAGGGCCACAGGATGCATGCAGCCGCGACCCCTGAATGACGGAGACTCGGAGTCCGTGGGAGACACGGGTCCTCCATGACTCCAGCCTTTCCGCGTCTGCCTTGGGCCACCAGGGACTTGCAGTGAGCGAGCAGCTCTTTTCTGAACGAGGCCACTTTAAGGGCTGTGTGTCTAGAATATTAGTTTACCCTGACTAAGTGCTCAATAATTACGGTGACTGAATGTTCTCGATTCCAGAGTCCAAGTTTCTAACCACAATCTCTTAAACGGCTTTCTGCATGCATTCCCTATTTTTTCATAAAATAAAATTATTTTCTTATTTTAAGACATATGTGCCCAGAACTCAACACCACCAACAAAGAAGCTGATAAAAAACGGGCATAGGACTTGACTAGACAGTTCTGTAAAGAAGATAACACAAATGGTCAACAAGCACATGAAAAGATGCTCTTGACATTAATTTTTATTAGGGAAACACAAATAAAACACAATGAGACACCATTTCACACCCATCAGGATGGCTATAGTCAAAGAAATCAGAAAACCTTAAGTGTTGGCAAGGATGTGGAGGAGTTGGAATGCTTGGGCACTGCTGCTGGGAACGTAAAATGCTGCAGACGCTGTGAAAATGGCAAGGCAGCCCTCGAAAAGTGAAACACGAAATTAGCGTATGAGCCAGCAGCTCCACTGCGAGTTAAATACCCAAAAGAACTGAAAGAGGATCTCAAAGATACAGCCAGTACACCTGTTCACAGCAACATTATTTACTATAGCCAAAGGTGGAAGCAACTCCAGTAGTCATCGACGGAGGAAGGGATACAGATAAACGAAATGTGGTTTAACACAACGGAATATCATCAAGCCAGAACTAGTCAGGGAGTTCTGACACATGCTGTAACATGAATGAGCCCTGAAGACATAATGCTGAGTGAAATAAACCAGCTGCTAGGACAAATGCTGTACTACACCACCCACTTACGCACGGGCCCCAGAGCAGTCAAATTCACGGAGATGTAGAGCAGAATCAAGATTGCCAAGGGCTGTGGGGAGACGGGATGGGGGATTGTTTAACGGCTGCAGTTTCAGTTTTGCTGAAATGAGTTCTGGAGGCGGTTGCACAACCTGAAGATGCTGTGGTTAAGATGGTAAATTTCCTCTTTGGTGTATTTTATAGCCAGTTAAATTTTTTTAAGTATTATGCGCTCATTTTTAAAACATCACAAAATATGAAGGAAGTCTTAAGAACATCGTCCTCGACTGCTCCAGTAGAGTTTACTGCTGTAGACAGAGTCTTTTTATGTTGGCAAAATGGAGCTGTTTTATAAAACATTGATTCAACACTACAAAGTGAAAGCCCAGTTTTGGTGAGGAAGCGATCCTCTTACAGAAGAGAGAATTGGCCCATTTTTTGCTTCCAGGCAGGAAGCAGGAACAACTCCAGTATTTCTTTCTAAATCTTCACATTTGAATTCGGTGAATATTGTCTTTGTAACCAGAAGTGCAGAGGCCTCAGGAGTGGGGTTTGGACGATTATAATTAGTTTTGGATTCAGGGCCATATAAATTGATACCTGGGGCGTTTCTCCCTTTCATTCATATGTAGACAATCAAAGATTTATTCAATAAGTGAATTTATAAATATTTGATTGTCTACATACACTAGGGGTTCAGGAGACAGCGGTGAACGGGAGAGGACACCTGCCTTCTAGGTTGGAGCAAAGAAGTAAACTGCAAGTCATGACTCCGAAGGCAAGGAAAGGATGGTGCTACGGGAAGGCGCAGGCAAGGAGGCGACGCCTGAGCTGGCTGCAGGGCGCAGTGCCGCCCACAGAAGGGGCTGGAGATGCCAAGGAACCTCAGGTCATTCACCGCTGTCGCTAAGCCGGCCCCACTCTGCGCAGCCCCACAGACTGTGGCCCACCGGCTCCTCCGTCTATGGGGTTATTCCGCCAGGAATGCTGGAGTGGCTGCCGTGCCCTCCTGCAGAAGATCCCAGGGGTGGAACCCACGTCTCCTGCTTGACAGGTGGGCTTTTGCCACTGAGCCCCCCAGGGAAGCCCTCGGTCATTTACAGGACCTGACAAAAGGAATCTGCGATGACGCAGGGCGCTGACCTCTGCAGGCCCCGGCAGGCTTCTCGGGCTGGAAACAGCGGCGTCTTGGCCTGGTGAATACCAATGCAGAAAGAGAAGTGAAATTCCCCCAGGGGCGCGCTTTAAGGTTTGTGCCCTTTACTCCTGTTATACCTTAAAAACGGGATTAAATACCCTTCCCCCACGAAGGGAAACGACGGGGGGTGGCGCTCCAGGTGGGGGCTCGCGAGCAGGCGGCCTGCAGGGGCGCCCGGGTAGAGGACAGTCAGAGCGGCCTCCGCCCTCTCCCGGGGCTGAGCCTGAGCCGGAGTCGTGCCACCTGCTCACCGCCAGGGACGGGCGGCCGTGGGGCGCGGAGCGCGGGCGGGCTCTCCGCCTCCTCCGGGGCAGACGGTCCTGGGGGCGGGCCTCGCCAGGGCGGGAGCCGCAGGCCCGGCGGACAGCTCCCCTGGGGGCGGCGCATGGGGGCAGATCCCGGGCGGCTCCCTCCGCCCTAACACGGCTCGGAGAAGCGCAGAGGCGTCCACGCGGCCGAGATGGGGGTCGCCGGGAGGGCCCCAGCCTCCGCCCGGCCCTGCGGCCTCTCTGCCCGGGGCCCTCTGTCTAAAATCGGCCTGTGGGGACGGACTGATGCGACCCCGGTGACCCTCTGGCCGCAGACCGGACGTGGGACTCACAGCCACTCGAGGCTGCCGCGTGGGCTCCTTGGGACCGGCCGTCTTGGAGCCCCAGCGGCGTCACTGGGGCCGTGTGGTCGTGAAGAGCTGATGGACTTGCTGTTTCTCGGTCAGTGGACGTCATGCTCCCCGTCAGTTTACCAGCAGGACCTGACTGCCGGAGGCCCACGGGGAAGACAGCGATCCCGGCTCCGCGGTCCCGCGTTCAGATCCCAGCCTGGCCACTTAGCGGGAGAGCTCCTTAGGCTGTCCTTGCCTCCGAGTCTCCGTCTATAAAACAGGTGTCGCAGTTACCCTGTATCATGGGATTGGCTTAACAATACACAGACGAGCTTAGGATATGTGTGCTGCAGGATAAGACTCCATAAAAGCTGGTCATTTTTCCCCGTGTGAAACGCATGGAGCGGGCGCCCCCATACCCTTTGTGAAGCCGGCCTCGCCTCTGAGGACCTCCCGTGTGTTGCAGGGTGTGTTTCAAGCGCTTCAGCTTCTAGCAGCTGTGCAGGCAGGGGTGGTCTGCATAACCCCGTCGTTATCATTCCCACTTTACAGATAAGAGTGAAGGCAAACTCACAGGCTGGCTACTGGGTGGGGGCGTGAAGATCTAAATCCAGCTTTTCAGGCTTCTCAGGCTTCCACTTTCAACTTGTGTGCTAAGTCACTTTAGTCTTGTCCAACTCTGTGACTCCATGGACTGTGGCCCTTCAGGCTCCGTTGTCCATGAGATTCTCCAGGCAGGAACCCTGGAGTGGGTGTCCAGGCCCTCCTCCAGGGATTTTCTGGGCCCGCGTCTCTTACATCTCCTGCCCTGGCAGGCAGGTTCTTACCACCAAGGTTTCCCGGGAAGCCCTGCTTTTAGCTTGATGGTGCTTTGCATCGGAAAGCCTGAGGGACACCCTCTGGGCCTTCTGCCCGGCATTCAGTGCAGAGGTCGGGGGACATGGATGCTGGAGGCCTCCAGGGGCTTCCCAGGCAGCAGGGCACTGATTTCCCTCCAAGTGAAGGACCTTTGCCCACTGTTTTCGGTCAAGAATGACAACCGTCTTTGTCTGAGTAAACACACCTTCACTTTCCATTAAATGGAAAATCTGGCTTAAGAGGAAACTGGGGTTCGGGACAGCTGGGCACATGGCTTATCTCTACGGGGATCACGCTCTCTAGGGCAGTTCACTTCCCTCCTCCCCAGGCTTTCATTGCAGCCAGAAATATGCCTGTTTTCCTACTGGGCTCCGGAGGAGAGCCTTGGCTAGTTGGCAGCGTGCACTCGAGTCCATTTCTCCCGAGGTGGGTGGGGTGGGAGGAGGGCTCTGGCGCCACAGGCCCAGCCCTCCCAGGAGCTAACTTCCTGTCCCTGCGGTGCGACCGCTTCCCATCCCGGGAAGCACTATTGTCTTTTGCTCCCCGAGGCCCCTTGAGGTCTGAGTGTGCCGGGAGGAGCACAGGCATCCTTGCTGGAGGCCCCGTGGGGAACGGCCTGCTTCCTCTCCCTGTGTGTCCCTGTAAGTACACCGGGGAGGAACGCGGTCCTCTGTGTCCCAAATGAGGAGGAAGAAGCTGCGCGGGGATGTTGTTGCAGGCCCACAGTTTCTATCCCCTGGGCAAGTGGCACAAGTGCCCAGTGGTGCCCCGGCCGCCCAGCTGTGCCTCGTGGTCCCTACAGGGAGATCCCTGGAGAAGGCCGTGGCGCCCCAGCCAGTATCCTCGCCTGGAGAGCCCCAGGGACGGAGGACTAAGTCCGTGGGATCGCACAGTCGGCCCAGCTGAAGCGGCTGAGCCTGCCTGCCTGCCTGTCCCTTCAGAGGAGGGGCGTGGCAGCCTCCTGGCCCCACTCCAGCTTCCACGTGACCCCCCGCCCAGGGTTGAGGGCCTGGCCACCACTGGGGACCCCCTTTCTGACACACAGCAGGTGCCACTGGAGACACCCGGTGTTGCATTTATCAAGGGTGAAGACGAGGCCTCCGGCTCCTTTCTGTCCCTCGGTGTCTCCACATCCCCTTTCATCGCAATAAAAAGAATGGAGCATTGAAAGAATGAAAGGACAAGGAGAAAAAGTCTGCAAAACGCAAAGGACTGGGGTGCAAAATGCACAAAGAATGCTTAGAATTCAACAGCGAGAAAACAGACAGCCCAGCTTAAAACATCAGCAGATCCGGACACCCTACCAAAACAGATGACAGAGACACCTGAAAAAACGCTCCGCAGCATATGCCGTTGGAGAACTGGGAATTCACGTGATAAGGTACTGCTGTGTACTTCCTGTAATGGCTCAAACCCAACTCAAGGAGAACAGCAAATGCTGTGAGGCTGTGGAGCGACAGAAAGCCCCATTCACTGCTGGCGGGGATGAAGGCGGGACAGGCCCTCTGGAAGACAGTTTGGCAGATTCTTACACAACTAAACATATCTTACCATATGATCCAGCAATTGCACTCTTTGGTATTTACCCAACTAAGATGAAAACTTATATCCACACAAAAACCCACACGCGGGTGTTTAGAGCAGCTTTATTCATAATTGCCAAAACCTAGAAGCAACCGAGATGTCCTTTGGTGGGTGAGTGGAGAAACAACTGGTGCATCAGATAGTAGAATATTCGGTGGGGGGCGGGGGGGTAAAAAAAGTTGCTGAGCCATGAAAAGACAGGAGGAAGCTTACATGCATCTTACTGGGTGAAAAGCCAATTTGAAAAGGCTACGTACTGTGTGGTTCCAACTATATGACTATCTGGAAAAGGCGAGGCTTCAGAGACAGTAAACAGATCCGGCTGCCAGGGTGGGAGGGAGGGGCGAGCAGACAGGGCGTGGGGTCTCCAGGGGAGGGAGGCTGCTCTGTGCGAGGCATGTTTACACATCAGTCAAAACCCACAGAATGCACAAGACCAGGAGTAAACCCTGACGTTAATGATGGGCTTTGCTGCTACTAAGTCGCTTCAGTCGTGTCCGACTCTGCGACCCCACAGACGGCAGCCCACCAGGCTCCCTCGTCCCCGGGATTCTCCAGGCAAGAACACTGGAGTGGGGTGCCATTTTCTTCTCCGATGCGTGAAAGTGAAAAGTGAAAGTGAAGTCACTCAGTCATGTCCTCTCTGTGCGACCCCGTGGACTGCAGCCCACCAGGCTCCTCCATCCGTGGGATTTTCCAGGCAAGAGTGCTGGAGTGGGGTGCCATTGCCTTCTTTAGTTAATAGTAAAGGATCGACACTGGCTCACCAACTATATATAGACAAAAGGAAATGAGCATGCAGGATGACTGCAGTGGCGTAAGCGAGAGCAGTGGCTGGCAGAAACAGGACAATGCACAGCCACACGCAAAGGACGGAGGCACCCCTGGTTTTGACAGGCCTTGAAACAGGAGGGCAGGTTCTGAATAAGGAAGTATTTTTAAAGGAAGTAGGACACCATGTGAGTGCTCCCTGTGTGCCTCGCACCACCCTGGAATGCTTTAATGCGCACGGAAACCCTAAGAGGTGGACACGCTTGTAAACTTCTGTTTACAGTCAGGGAAGTTGCTCAGGAGCCCCAGTCCAAGTGGGACAGCCTTGGGATTCAAAGTACTGCATTATATATACTGCTTTTAAAAATAAGCAGTAGTGTTAAAAATAGCCGAACTATTTTTAAAATGTTAAAAATCTGAAATATTAAAAATAGCTTTTAAACACTAGTTACATTCATTTAAGCAATACTTTAAAGACAGCAGCAGTGTTAGTTGCTCAGTCGTGACTGACTCCGCCGCCCGGGGACTGCAGCCCGCCAGGCTCCTCTGGTGGGATTCTCCAGGTGAGAACGCCAGTGGGTGCCACGCCCTCCTCCAGGGCATCTTCCCGACCCGGGACGGATCCGAGTCTCCCATCTTCCTCCGGCTCTGCCCGCTGCCCCCGCCCCGCCCCAGCATGCCTCTGAAACTGTCATTTAGTCGCCAGGACCTCGTGACTGGCAAGCTTGCGTGACTCCTGGGCTCTGGCATGTGTGGGTGATGACCATCTCAGTCCCGGTGTGTCCAGGATACCTCCTCCCGAACCGCCGCCGCCTCCGCAGCCTTCTCTGGCGGGTCGCTGTGTCCTCCCGGCCGCCACCCAGTGGACCCCGGGGAGCTCCGTTCTCTGGGGGCGGTGTTCCAGGGATGGGGCAGGGCTGAGACGTCTGCGGGTGATTCTGCCGCAGGTGGGCGAGGCCGCGCTTTGGGGCCTGGACGACCAGGTGTCACTCCAGACTCAGCAAGAGCAGAAGCGGCCGCTTTTCTCCTCCAGGCGGCCGCCCGTCCCGGCTCCTGCGAGGTTCGGGCCGCGTCTGTCTCCCTGGAGTCCAGCGCCCCCTGCCCGCGTCCCAGGGCGTTCCCTGAAGCCCGTCTCCATGAGCCTCGGCCTCTCTCTGCCTCTCCACTAGGAATGTCTCACTCCTTCCTTTCTGCCCCTCCGCCCTGGAAATGTGGTGGCCTTTGCAAATCATTCCCCAGTTCTCCGCAGGCGGAGTTCACCGGTCCACCCCGGGGCCCCAGGGCTACGGCGCCCGTGCCACTGAGCTCCGAGCCGGGAGGGTTTGCTGCGTGGCCCACGGAACCTGGCGCGCCAGAGGCCCTCTCGGGGTGCTAAGAGGACGCTGCAGCAAAAGGAGAGATTCCTCCTCGCACAGAGGACCTCGGCGGCGCCGGAGAGTGCGCCTTTACCCAGAGAAGGTTGATAGGCATCCGGGTTCAGCAAGCTCTTTCCAGGAAAACACAGAGAGTATCTCGGGCTCTGATAGTCATAACTACTCAACTTTCTGGTGGAAGCAGCCTTCACGAGAGGAACGAGAGCAGCTGGACTCCAAGAACCTTTGTGAGCACTGCGACACGAATTCTGGATGACTTTGGTGTGTCGTGATAAACGTATTCTTCTCACCCACTCAGAGATGTAAAAGCATGGTTGGCTGAGGGTCGTCTTGCTGACCACGGCTGACCCTGTTCCTGCAGCACAGGACTTGGGACGTGAGCTTCGCTTCTTTGATTGGAAGCCCCCAGGAGAAAACCCCACCAGCACAAGGAGAGAAGAGCCTAGAGCCGTGACGACAGGCCTGCTCAGCGCTGCCGCGCGGCCTCCTCTCCTCCCCCCGGGGGCCACGTGCCCCCCGTCAGCACCCGGAAGGGCCGCAGGTCTAAATGAAAGAGAACTACAGAAACCTGATGAATCACTTAGAAAAGGCAAGCTTCCAGTCAGAATTCCGCGGTCATTCAGCTCAGTGTCTACCACCTTCTTCCAAGCAAGCACTCAGCTTTCGGGTGCGAGATGAAGGTCCAGGAGGGCCAGGTGTCCCAGACGGCAGGGCTCACAGCAGAGCCGGCCTGGGCCCCACACGCGGGGCGCCCTGGACGTCCACGCCCCGCCTGCGGCGTCCCGGGACCCCGGCACAGAGAACTAGGGGGCTCGGGGGCCAGTCCCAGCCTGGCCGCTGACCTGCTCTGCGCCCTCGGACGCGTGGGGGGCCTTCGTGCCTCAGTTTCCCCAGCTGTAAGCCGACGCAGCGCGCCTGCCTCCAAGGGCGGTCGTGAGGCTGCGGCAGGTCCGCCCGATGGGCACTCAGGTGTTTGCCACCTTCACGAGCTTACAGAGCGCCTGCTGTGTATCTGATACTGAGTCCTTCACGCATTTCACCGGAGTCAAGGCTTGTAACTATTCTAACAAAGTCACTGTTATCCCCACGCTGTAGACGAGCCCGAGAAGGGGTGGTGTGAGTCGGGGGTGGTGCTGGAACAAGGCTTCCTCTCTTGCACAAGCTCGTCTGATGAAGGCGTAGGAGGCACGTGGGATGACCACGTCCCGAGTCCAGCCCTTGACACAAGAGCACGCATGGGCCCCAGGCCCCTGGTGAGCGGGCGGCCTCCCGGGGCATCCAGAGGGGCTTCCGGGTGGCTGGCCGCCGCCGCCTCGGCCCGGGTGTCTGAGCCGCGCGCTGAGGGGAGTGCTCGCGACAGTCCCCAGGCCACTCTCAGAGCCTTTCCAGCGGCAGCAGTCTGCTGTCTGCTTTGCCACTGCGTTTCCGAAGTCCCTGAGTCTTGAAATGAAGAGTCACTGAACGCTCGATTTCCCGAGACATCTGGGGATCCTAAGAACCTCTGCAGAGCAAGAGTCGGCGTCTCGGCGGAGGACAGTGGCTCCTGTTTGAAGGCCCGGGTGTAGGCGAGGAACGCGCCCCTGGAGTTCCTCGGGGCGCCACCCAAGCCTCGTCCAGACGTCCTGGGGCGCCCACCTCCCCGCACGCCTCCCCGCACCCCGCGTCCTCAAGCCGCTCAGCAGAGACGCAGCGAAGAGGCGTTCGGGCCGCCCAGGGCCGCGCCTCTGCTCCGGCTCCTGAGGCCGCGGGCGTGGGCCGTTTGACGCGGCTTGAAAGGCCGGGGCCGTGGGCTCCGCCGGCGGGCGCTGCGGGCCGTGGACGGGCAGGGGAGCCTCCTCCCGGACCTGGGCCCGGGCCCTCCCCGCCGGCGGCGGGTCTGCGGCCCCTGAAGCCCCTGAGCAACGGCGGGGGCCAGGGAGAAGCACGGGAGACTGAAGCAGCGTCGGTGCGTGTGAGGTGTGTGTGCCCCACCGAGCCTGCGGAGGCTGCGGGGGCGGCTGCGCACACGGTTCCGCGGACAGCGGCGCGCACGCGGGAAAGGCCGCGCGCCCTGCGCCCACCAGGCGGCGCTGCTGCCCCGCGCGCACCCTCCTGCTCGCGAGGCGGGTGGGGCGCTTCCAGCGGATCGCGCCGGAGCCGCAAGGGGTCAAAGCAGCACAGTGGAGGACCCCCGACACGCACGCGCCTCACCCCTGCCCCCAGGTCTCGAGCCGCAAACCAGGACCTCGGGATCAGCAGCTCTGGAGGCTGAGGCCAGCGGCCAGTGCAGCGGAGCCGTGACGGCCGGAAGGCTTTTCCTCGTCTCCACTGCGCTGGGCCCCGGTTTCCAGGGCAGGAAGGGGAGCCTAAAGCCGCCCTGCTTCCAAGGTGGACAGTTGGATACACACAGAGGTCACGCCATGGGTGCCCATGCTCCAAAGGGGCCAAGTCTCCAAAAGAGGACAGCATTTAACGACTAGGTCAGTTTCTCTGGAGATACGGCAGAGTTACTTTTGCACATATGGGCACAACGTGATCCGTAAGTAGCGATAAACTGAAATACTGGTGTTCGATGGACCTCCGCTGTTAAAGCCGTGCACGCTCCGGGGAAGGACAGTGCTGCCCTCTGCAGGAGCGCGCGGGCACGGCGGGGACACACCCTCACCCGCGCCGACTCAGCCTGGACTCCAGGGCCCTTCCTTCGCGAAACAGGGCCCGCTGCAGACTTTCCTCCAGCCCCACGGAAACGACCGGAAGTGCAGCAACCATGTTTAAAAGCGCACCCTCTCTTCCTTCATCCCCCAGACCTCAAGTCATTTCTCCAGAAATAAGTGCGCCTTTTCTGTGGGTGGGTTGGTGGGGTGTCAGCGTTTTCCTCCATTCCTGCGAGAGGAGAGATGGAGTGTCGCGGGTTAACCGCTACCGCAGCTTGCCTGCACTCGCTTTCACTGCCTTAACCTTAGAATGGTTTTGTAATCAGTGCAGAGAATTGAAAAAAGGTGGCTTCCAGGCTCTAATGGGTGGTGCTCCTGAGTACTAGATGCTACCTGTTAAAAAGAGAGATTATTTTGCATTGCGCTTTAATCTTTCGGGAACCTTCAGAAAGTTTAGGTATTTAGCACTTAAAAAGAACTACAATGTGGATATGCCTTGTAAGACCTTATTCAACTTCGGTTCTGCAAGACTTAGCCCATGGATATTGTAGCCCAGATGCTGCTGCTAAGTCGCTTCAGTCGTGTCCCCGACTCTGTGCGACCCCATAGACGGCAGCCCACCAGGCTCCTCCATCCATGGGATTTTCCATGCAAGAGTACTGGAGTGGGGTGCCACTGCCTTCTCCAATTATAGCCCAGAGTTGCCTCCAAATGATTTTTAATATATACTTTATTTGGTTGCATTGGGTCTTAGTTATAGCATGTGGGATCTGACCAGGGATAGAACCTGGGCCCCCTCCATCGGGATCGCAGAGTCAGCCAGTAGACCACCTGGGGAAATAATTTTCGAGGACAAGGAATATTTTATCTTTTATCAATGGAGAGAACTCAAACAACTAAGTTTAACATAAGGAAGAAATACATTTCCTAAGCTCCTCACCACCGCAACCAACCACTGCCTTCAGGCAGACAATTCTGTTCATCGAAACAGAATTCTGCTAACATCTGAGTGCCTCCTTGGTGCTATTTCATGATGCTGGACCCTGCCCATTATTATTTAATCCTCGGAGCCATAACTTAAGCAAGCGTGTCTTCCACGTGGTAAAGTGCAGCTCTGCAGCGCAGGGTTCCTTCCATCCGCCTCTGCCATCCCCCTCTTGTCCTGCCCTCACCCTAAGCGGTCTCTCAACTTCCAGGCTTTCTCTCAATCATCTGACAGTTTCAAAAACGATGTCAACAAAATTTTTCTTTTTCTCTCTATTTAAAACCTGGCAACCTCCAATTTTTCCTTCAACCAGCAACTCCCAATTCTGGAGTCTGGCTGTTTTACTAACTGAACCCCAAATCCCGTAACTCTTCCACAACGTTTCCCACAACAGTTGCCCGTGTCATCCCCCTCCCCCACTTCCTAACCACCCAGAGGCGCCTATGTGTGTCCCTGGCCCTGGCTGGGACCTGCCACCCAGAAGTGCCCACAGCACATCCCTGGCCCTGGCTGGGACCTGTCACCCGGAGATGCCCGCAGTGCGTCCCTGGCCCTGGCTGGGACCTGCCACCCGGAGGTGCCCACAGCACGACCCCGGCCCTGGCTGGGACCTGCCACCCGGAGGTGCCCGCAGCGCGTCCCGGCCCTGGCTGGGACCTGCCACCCAGAGGTGCCCGCAGCGCGTCCCCGGCCCTGGCTGGGACCTGCCACTGGAGGTGCCCATAGTGCGACCCCGGCCCTGGCTGGGACCTGCCACCTGGAGGTGCCTGCAAGCGCGTCCCCGACCCTGGCTGGGACCTGCCACCCAGAGGTGCCCGCAGCGTGTCCCTGGCCCTGGCTGGGCCGTCCGCGCCCGCCCGTGCAGTCAGGCACTCCTCCACGAAGCCTCACACGAAGCCACCCTCCCGTCCCCGCTACACGTCCACCCCCGCCAAGGCGCCCGGGGCACTGTCACCAGGTCTCAGGAGCGGCCTGGACACGGACCGAGCGCCAGCCACTTGGAAAACCGCCGGCCAGTCTGGGAGGACGGCCTAGGGGCCCCGCACCTGCGTGCCTGGATGTCTCCGAAGGGCGCTCCTGCACGTGGAAACCGGGAGACGGGGGCAAAAATGCTCCTGTTAACACCCAGGTGTCTGCTTGACACCAGATGAGAAGAGGCAGTGTCAGAAGGCGAGGTAAGAGCAACCCTTTCTCTAAAGCTCGAGCCGAGGAAGAGCAGACTGCGCGCGGGAAGGACGTGGGACGGCGCAGCGAGGCCAGTGACACAGAGCGCGGGGCCCTCGCGCGGCGCCAAGCAGACGAGCCGCAGCCGGCGCCGGCGCGAGCCGGGAGCGGCCGCGGCCGCGTGGGGCGCCTGCCCGCCCGGCTGGCGGAGCGGGCGCCTGCGGACCTGCAGGGGCGCCGCGCTCTCTCCGGAGGAAGCCCGCGCGAGGGGCTCCAGCCCCGCACCCGGAGCGCGGGACCACCCGAGGGGCCGGCGAGGCTCTGCTCGCAGCGGGCACGCGGTGACCTGCACAGGCAGGCAGGCTGCTCGGGGTGGCTGGGATTCCCAGATGGTAAATAACCAGGGGATTCACTGCCCACATTACAGGGAAATAACTGTGATTCTTTAAAAAGGAAAAACAACTCCAAACCCACCAGGTATGATGTCCCCCTCTCTTCACTGCTACAACATTTGCAATAAAGCACAATTCTGAAGCCATTTTCATTTTTTTATTGCTGTTAATTCAAGGAAAAAAGGTTGCATAAAATCCAATCTTTTCTAGAAATATAAGTGGCCTTTCCAGTACATAACATTTCAAATATCAAAGTATATGGTAAACATACAAATAAGGAGAAGGTAACATACCTCCTATATACAGTACAGTCTTTTAAATCATAAAATAAGCTCCATAAAGTACAACTGGCAAGTGATTCACAATGCGGTCCATACAGGGCTTATCAAAACTCTCACTTCCACAGCTCGATTGCAGCTTAACAATTAATTTAATAATATGGTCCAAAAATACCCAAATAAAATATATTTAATCAAAATAATTTCCTTTCGTTGAACTTTCTTTTTAAATTAAAGCTTTCGCCTACCCCCTTCTCCCCCCCACCCCTTCCCCTTTCACTCCCACCCCTGAAAGAAGGTTTCAAAATGTCCATTGGTGCTATAAATATAAACTCTACCTATGAAGCTTTACAGGAAGCTTCTTACTTCAAGTGTTTCCTTCTGTCTGGCAACCTGTTAGGCTTCTGAGCCAAGGCCAGATATTTTAGCTCCTCTGCTGCCCACCACCGTGACCCCACAGAAACACTCGCCGTCTCTGCTCTGTACCGAGGGTGGGGCGAGCACACCCAACCCCCAGCCCTCCCAGCGGCTCGACGCCGGGGGCTGCTCCGGGCTGTCGGTGGCAGCGGTCCACACCCACAGCCCGTCTTCCAGATAACCTCAGTGCACTTTAGGAAATCAAAAATTACCTGGAAGCAACTTAGTACATAGATCAGCTTTAAAAACAAACAGTCGTTTTGAACAGCAGCATTAAACTTAGTGACGGGACGCCGGCAGGACTGGCACCGTCGGAACACACCCAGGATTCAGCCTTTCACATTGTAACGAGCACAGTGGTGAGCTGCCACCAGAGGGGCAGGACAGGGACAAACGCTCGACTTTTGTAGAAACGCAGAGCTTCTGTTCAGATCGCAATGAACCGTACACATTTCAAACGCAACAGAACACTGTGACAGCTGGTGTAAGGGAAAGAAATCTCGACCTAAGTGTCTTCTGCAGGACACAGTGGCCGACTGCGACAGACTACATGTGAAACTGGCTGTTGGCTTTCGTTACAAACAGACACACAGGAGAGCCACACTCACACGGGCTTGTTCACTTTATGTCTCTCTGAAGCAACAGGCTAAAAACGTATGATGGAGTAAAAAGTTTCTGTTTTTAAAGAGAAAGCTCTTTGTCCACTTCGCATGTCACATTTTCTGTTTCGTACGGTTGGACCTCCTGTAGCTCTTCCACTCCAATTTTTATTTGGACAAGCGCTGCGTTGGTGTGTGTACATGGAAGTGTTTATCACATATATTCACACTGCTTGGGGAATCGGATTCTCCCTCACAGTGAAGGTGAAACATTTTACTGTTGAATGATGCTGCGCAGAGCGGTTCAGAGTGGACAGTGCGGGGCCAGCCGCTCCGGCAGCCGCTGTCAAGAGTGAAGGTGGGACGAAAACTGGAGATTAGGGCCAAAGTGAGAAAAGCTGGGGAAGAAGCAAAGTTTTTTTTTTTTTCCCCAAAACCATATGACCGTCACCAGTGTTATGAAAAAGGTCAAATACACAGTTTCAAAGATTCAGTAAACATTGCACACAGCAAGTATTCAGTGTTAAAAAAAAACACACACATCAAGATTTTCCTTTTGATAGTTTGTTTGAAGGTTTAAATTACACGTATCATACAGATAAGCCTGTTGTTGAACCAGGAGACCAGAGGCTCAAAAGCAACGCACTCTTGTTTTGTCTTCGACATCCATACAAGAGAAAAAAATCTCAACTGCATAGGAATCTAGGAAATGTATAGACAAAGAGACACACAAAGCGCCTTTCCTTCCCCTCCCCTCCACACCCCCACCACTGCCCACACTTCAGTGTATTAAGGAGGCAAGCTTTACTCGCTTCAGTCTGCAGAATCCAACGTGTCACTAGCAGGGGGGAGGGGAGGTGCGTATCTCAGCCTGTAAGAGCCTAAAACGGGAGAGAGAGCTGCTAAGTCACTGTGCACTCACTGTAAGGCACCACACACCACACGGCGTCAGACGGCCCGCCCCTCCCGTCCAGGCAGCGCCCTCCGCACTGCCGTGACCCAGAAAGTCCTAGCGACACAAAGTTTGTGCTTTAAGTTCAACCTAAAGCTATCAAACTCAACTTTCCCTCAAAAACTCCAAGCAAACACTCTCAATTCAAGACCCTTTTCCTGTGTTGAGATCTGGCAAAATGACAAAAGTTTCGTGTGAGCTGAAACATAACAGTTTGCGGCCTCCATTGAATTTGGTATCCTACTTGTACTCATTTAAGAGAAATTTCTTTCTTGTGGTGTTAACACAAGAAAGTTCTAATTTTCTTATTCCCGAGTGAAAGTGTTAGTCGCTCAGTCGTATCTGACTCTGCCATCCTATGGACTGTACCCCCACAGGCTCCTCCGTCCATGGAATTCTCCAGGCAAAAACACTGGAGTGGGTTGCCATTCCCTTCTCCAGAGGATCCTCCTGACCCAGGGATCGAACCCGGGTCTCTTGCACTGCAGGCAGATTCTGTACTCTGAGCCACCAGGAAAGCGCAGTGCTCAACTGTTCTGTTCCTTAAAATGTGACAGCACTGGAAACTAAGGTCGGCTGGGAAAGAAGGCAGCACGCCTGAGGCCACCTGCCTGTGCACAGACAGGCCCAAGTAACGAAGGACCTCCCGAGTCAGGGGACTCCCCACGTCCTAATGTCTCAGTATTTAAAACTTCCACTTACCCTAGGAAACGGGATTGTTGCTTTAAAAAAAAAGTGCTGCTAGCAAAGAGATTTTGCAAATTCCCATTATATCCCTTAAAAGTGCCTTTCCGGTTCCCTCCTTCCCTGGCAACTGGATTCCTCTGGACTGCCCTGAGCTGCGGGGCCCGCTACGCTGTCTGGCCGCCCGCGCCTCTCGGCTGTCGCTGCACGGGCAGCCTGCGGACACGCCGGCGGCTCCCGCTGCTCCCGCGGAGCCGCACGCCTCCGGCCCCTCAGAAACAAGTCCTCCGGGCGCTCTCGTGATTACCTTGTGGGCCGGCCTCCATGGACGCCTGCTTGCACTCCTGCGCGTGGTGTCCGCTCACGCCGCAGTTGTAGCACGAGGCGCTCCCGCTCTTCTTGGGCGCCGCGCCGCCCGCGCCCGGCCACCACGCTGTGCGGGTACACGGGGTAGAACCGGCCGAAGCCCGCCACCGGCTGCACGCCGTAGCCGGCCTGGCCGCCCAGCACCGGGTCGGGCACCAGCCCGCTGGCGTACGGGGCCTGAGGCAGGAAGAAGGGGAGCTGGCCGCCGCTGCCCTGGGGGCGCCTGGCTGAGGTAGCTGCCGTTGCAGAGGGAGGGCAGGCTGAAGAAGGGCGAGACGCGGTACAGCGGCCCGGGCGCCGGCCCCGGGTAGTAGTAGCCGCCGAGCGGCAGCCCGGGCGCCGCAGCCGCAGCGCCGGCCGCACGGAGCCGCAGGCGCCGGCCGGGCCAGCAGCGCGCCCGCGCCCAGGAAGGCGGCGCCGTCGCCCTGCGCCGTGCTGGGCGCGGGGCTCGCGCTGGGCGCGGGCGCGGGGCTCGCGGCGCCCGACCGGCGCGCTCGTGGCGGCCGGCCCCGGGAAGGCGGCGGGCGCGGCCGCGGGGACCACCACCTTCACGCCGGCGGGCGGGGCCGCGGCCGCCGCGCCCGCCCTCCAGCTCTCGAGGCACCATTGGAGAGAGTCCCGCCGCCGGCGAGGCGGCCTTCGGGACGGGGTCCGTGGCAGCGACCGGGGAGCCCGGGAAGGGCCCGGGGCCGGGGGCCGTAGGCGGCGCTGGCGGAGCCCGCGCCCAGGCCCGCGGCGGGCGGCGGCGCCAGGTTCAGGGCGCAGCTCTCGGGGGGCCCGGCGGCAGCTTCCAGCCTCTGGATGGTGAGGTGCAGCGCGGGGCCGCCGCCGTGCGGGAGGAAGCCGGAGGGCAGCGGCAGCGGGGCCGCCAGCAGCTCCAGCGGCTTCTCCGAGTCCCCCAGCGGAGGCCGCCGGCCCGAGCGCGCCCAGAGGCGCGGGGTCCGTGGGCTCCCGGAGGGCGGAGAGCGCCACGGGGCCAGGCATCAGCATCCCGATCGTCTTGCCATCAGCAGACTTGGGCGGAGGCACCACTACCTCCGACTTCTGGGCACCATTGTGCATGACACAGTGTAGAGTTGGCATGAAAGAAATATGCTGATACTTGGCTGAGCTTAAGGGATCTTCCAAAAGGTTTGCGCTGTCGTTTCCTAAGGAAGCGATTTGAACAGGTGGCTTGACCGTGACCGTCTGGCCGACAGAACCGTAACTCGTAAAACCTGGCTGTCGAGGGATTTCCAGAGTCCTCGGAATTGCTGTCCGTGTCTGAGGGAGACATGTAAACAGATGTTAACACAAGCATCCTCTCCCGTCCATCCTGCTAGAAATAAAATTTAAGTATACCTAAAAATATACCCTGACTTTTAAAACCAATAAATGCATCCCCCTCAGTTTCCTGACTACTGAGCTAACCTTCTTTTAATTTTTGGCTTTCTGTGGACTTTATTTGAAAAATATGGAGATTCTGGAAAAGGCAAGACACTAGGGAGGCAATAAAAGATTGGTGGTTGCCAGGGTGGAGGCCCGGGGGAAAGATGAGGAGGCAGAGCAGGAGTTTCAGGGCAGTGAGGACCCTGTGTGATGCAGTCACGGTGGATCTGTCTCCTGGCACATCTGCCCAGAGCCACTGCAGGCACACCGCCAGGAGCGCGCCCGCAGACACACCACGCGTCAAAGTCGGTTCATCCTGGGTAAACAGATGTGCCATTCTAGTCAGTGATGTTGATACCGTGTGAGAAGAGGGATTACACAGGAAAGTTCTGTGTCTTTCTCTCAATTTCATTGTAAATCCAAAACCGCTCTAAAATATATCTTAAAAAAATCCTTGAACAGGGAAGAAAGAAAAGGCTGACGGAGCCTGGATGATGCGCAGCATAGACACAGACCTTTATTACAGGGCCAGGCGCCTTCACCTGTAACCAATCTTAGGCAGTTCATGTGGTTTATCTGCTGTGCTGCCTGCCAAACTCGAGGCCTCCACATTTGTCTCTCATGAATTATACAACTTAAAGGAGTTCAATCAAGACCATACTTAATTTAAACGTCTAGAGATAGAGAAGGGGAGACAGCTTTCCTAGAGTGGAACAGTCTTCCTTTTAAATGCTTCAGTGGGAGAAAGAAAATGTAAAGCTCCCATTACAGTCATAAAATAAATGCTAGAACACACAGAGCAAGAAAAACACAAGGGCACTGCAGTTTCTCCTGAAATGAAACAGCCAAGTGGCAGACACCAAACTATACCACATTTCTTCTTATTACCGCATCATTCTCACGTTCTCTTATGCGTGTAAACAGAAATAAATTCAATATAGACTTCCCTGGATTTCTTGATTTTTGGTGTAAAGGGGGCAAAGTACAAGATTTAATTCACAGTTTAACTATCAAAGCCTTTGACTGTGTGGATCACAAGAAAGTGTGGAAAATTCTGAAAGAGATGGGAATGCCAGACCACCTGACTGGCCTCTTGAGAAACCTATATGCAAGTCAGGAAGCAACAGTTTGAACTGGACATGGAATAACAGACTGGTTCCAAATAGGAAAAGGAGTTCGTCAAGACTGTATGTTGTCATCCTGCTTATTTAACTTCTATACAGAGTACATCATGAGAAATGCTGGGCTGGAAGAAGCACAAGCTGGAATCAAGATTGCCGGGAGATGCCGGGAGCCAGCGTGAGGAACTCCGCCCACAGCAAGGTCATGAGGAAGGAAGCTTGGCATACGCAAGGCGTGATCAAGCCTCAGGAAACCCCTGTTCCTGAGCATCTACCTCTAAAACCAGAGTACTTTACGGGGGCTCTCCCCCCATAACCATTTCTCTCCGAGAAGGAGTTAACTTGTAGCTCCAGTTAATAAAAATTCCTGGGCGTGACAAGAGTGTTTCAACTTACGAACTCTGAAGGTTCTCTAGCCTGCCTGATCAGGTTGTCCAGCCGCATGTGACTGTTTACAACCTCCCAGCTGTGAGAGGCAAGGGATGCTTTAAAACTTTCTAAATACAGACTCTTTTGAGAAGTTAGAAGATTATTAGTATACTATTAGTGGGTTGATTAGGAATTATATTGGTGAAGGGTTTTTTCATTTGTCATGCCAATAATTACTGCTAATTCCCTGCCCTGGGTGTGACAAGGGTGTCTCAGGTCAAACCTCTCTGCTGACAGACTAGCTTGTGTGACAATCTCTCAACCATAAACAGCACAGAGAGTTTGGAGTATTAGCATAGAGCTTTTCTCATTGTTGAGTCAATGATTGCCTCCAGGCCTCCATATCCTTAGGCACCTGGGAATAAATTAATGTATTTGGAATATAGAAAAGGAAATATAGTAGTTTTTGATGTTATCAATATTAGACTTCTTGAGTTAATGAATTTTCTCTTTTGTTTTAGATCACTGTACTTTGTTATAAATCACTGTGTCCTTGCTATGTGAAAATGTAACTTTATCACTATCTTAAGACTAAATAGATCTTAAAGGGAACATTGGTGAAAGGATTTTCATTTGTTGGGCTAATGTTTGCTGCTCAATCTCCATATTCCCTGCCCTTATAATAAATATAACTAGCATATAGGAAAAATAAGAATTAACTTTTCAGATTAATCATGTTAACCTTAGGTTAAGTAAATTCCTTTCTTGATTGTAACTCACTACACCCTCACCTATAGGAATGCAACTTTATTTGGAGGGTGGCGCCTGATTTAAGAAAAAATCATCCCTGGAAAAAATAAGTTTTCTGGTTAACTGACCAGTATCAGAAAGGGCCATAAAATGTCAGCAGACCTCATGGTCAGAAGATGATGTAAAACCCATAAGACCTCTGTATAATTTTATATGAAGCACCTGATTGTGACAAGGGTCAGGTCTGCTGACCCCCACATGACTCTGTATTCATCCCTATGTGTAACAAAAGGTATATAAACAAACCTGAAAAATAAAGAAAACGGATCAGTTTCTGGAAAGACTGATTCCCCAGTGTCGTTTCTTTCTTGCTCCCTGTTTTCCTAGCTGAATTCCCATCTGGTATGGGGGTACTCACCAAGCCTGCTAATTCTGCCTGAGCTGCTAAGATCAGACCAGGGAGGGCTGAGGTCTCCTCTCCTTTGGGAGAACGGAAAGACGCCTGTGGCCTATGTAGGTGGTGATTAATATTCCACATAAACCAGTTATTCACCCTCTTTTTCTCCACTAATTTTCCTACTACACTGTCCATTTCTAATCTCCCTCTATTATCTGTAATTAAATAGCTTTTTTCTAGGATGCCTACTCTGTCCCCACCTTTGAATTACCCTGGATCCACCGGGGCTGAACCCCGGCAGGGAGAAGTATCAATAACCTCAGATATGCAGATGACACCACCGTTATGGCAGAAAGTGAAGAGGAACTAAAAAGCCTCTTGATGAAAGTGAAAGAGGAGAGTGAAAAAGTTGGCTGAAAGCTCAACATTCAGAAAACGAAGATCATGGCATCTGGTCCCATCACTTCGTGGGGAATAGATGGGCAAACAGTGGAAACAGTGTCAGACTTTATTTTTGGGGGCTCCAAAATCACTGCAGATGGTGACTGCAGCCATGAAATTAAAAGATGCTTACTCCTTGGAAGCAAAGTTATGATCAACCTAGATCGCATATTCAAAAGCAGAGACATTACTTTGCCAACAAAGGTCCGTCTAGTCAAGGCTATGGTTTTTCCAGTAGTCATGTACGGATGTGAGAGTTGGACAGTGAAGAAAGCTGAGCACCGAAGAATTGATGCTTTTAAACTGTGGTGTTGGAGAAGACTCTTGAGAGTCCCTTGAACTGCAAGGAGATCCAACCAGTCCATTCTAAAGGAGATCAGTCCTGGATGTTCTTTGGAAGGAATGATGCTAAAGCTGAAACTCCAGTACTTTGGCCACCTCATGAGAAGAGGTGACTCATTGGAAAAGACTCTGATGCTGGGAGGGATTGGGGGCAGGAGGAGAAGGGGATGACAGAGGATGAGATGGCTGGATGGTATCACCAACTCAATGGACGTGAGTTTGAGTGAACTCCGGGAGTGGTGATGGACAGGAAGGCCTGGCGTGCTGCGATTCATGGGGCTGCAGAGTTGGACATGACTGAGCAACTGAACTATCATAAACCCAGCTACTGCGGTACTATGTATGGAGACTATCCAATTAAATGCAGTACCTTATTTAACATCTTTTTGCTCACAAATATAAGCATAATTGCATTATGTACTTAAAATGCTTATATTTATTAAGGTAGTAACTAGCTATATTCAGCTAAGAAGGTAAAATTTTAGAAACAATTCTAAAAACAAATCATACTATACTTCCTGGAGAAAGGTTAAACAGAACCTATTTCGTGACATAGAATGTAAACAACAATACTACTAAATCAATAATTTTTATTAGAGAGAAGAGATTCAACTTATGAATAAAAGTAGAAGTTAAAAATAATATTTAAGTTCAAAAGAAGCTGTTAACATTTTTCAGATGATCAGTTAAATTTCTAAATGAACTAGGCTTTGTTTAAATCATCTTAAGTCATAGCAAATGGCCCCATGATTTTAACTGATCTCAAATGGTTTTCTGAGCATTCATTAGAAGGACTCATCTAGCAATTTAGAGATAGGTTTTCCTTTTCTGAGATGACTTTGAAAAGTATAACGTTTTATTAAAACCGCATTATGACCACCACCACCAACAAAGCCACTTGCAATGCAGGAGACCCAAGTCCAGTCCCTGGGTGGGAAAGATCCCCTGGAGAAGGAAATGGAAACCCACTCCAGCACTCTTGCCTGGGAAATCCCATGGACAGAGGAGCCTGGCGCGCTAGTCCACGAGGCGGCAGAGTCAGACACGACTGAGTGACTAACAGCTCGGGTCTGCAACGTAAACAGCTGCATACCCACGGCGCACCTGTCACTATCTGCGGCGAATGTTCAGCAATACGGCTGCCTGGGGCAGCACTGCCAGTTGGGACTAGCAAGAGTCTGACCAAAAACTTAAAGAGCTGAAGAATGAGATTCCGCAGGAAGCTCTGAAAACCTTAGCTGTACCCCTGGGGATCTAGAAGGCCTCGCTATATGCAGGGCTGTGGGCCCGTCCAGTAAAGAGCTAAGGTGGCTCTCAGTTCTTACTTCTGGCTGACTCAGCTTTCATGTAAGGAGGATTTGAAGATACAGCACATACAGAACACAAAATGGCAGATATAAATCCTACTTATCATTAATTACAGTAAACTTAAATACATAAACAAGCCAGCCAAATGGCAGAGACGGGCAGAATGGCTTAAAAAATCATAACCCAACTTTAAGATGTCTTTAAGAGACATACTTTAGAATCAAAGACACAAACATGTTTAAAGTAAAAGGATGGAAAAAGAGGTATCCTGCAAACACCCAAGAAAGAGCTAAAGTGGCTATAGTATTATCATCGGGTAAAACAGACTTAAGACAAAATCTGCCATTAGAGACAAAGAAGGCTACTCCTAACGAAAAAAATGGTCAGTCAGAAGACATAAACATTATACGTCCCTCTGACAATATGCAGTTTTCAGTCTTTCTGCACTGACTCTGTATTTTGTTATGACTCTTCCTCTTTAATATCATTTCCAGTAAAACTGGTTTAAAAATCAACATTACTAGAAACTGCTGTCAATGGTCTTTAAGACACCTATTATACCAATTAAATTTAAAGTCAATAATGACATTTTCAGTACCATAAAAATAGCTGTTTGACAGATTTTAGAGCACACATTTCCCTCTGCCTCCCCCATACCCTTCCAAAGAGCAAACCTCTGTCTTTTTCTTCTTCACTTTCAAAACTCTCTCTTCCATCATGTCGGGGGCTAGAAGGAGAGCTGTAACTCTCTGAAGATGTCTCTCCACACGTGTCATGTCCAGATCCAATGTCCAAACTCACATCTGAAAATTACATGATTTTTAAAAAAATAGAATTGTTCAGTTAAATAAATTTCTGAACTGAACCATCAGAAATTAGTTGTAAATTTTTTTTGTTTTTCTGTAATTATGTAATAAAAACTGGCCCTTGACCAAAGTAAAAATCCATTACTGAAACACAATTTTAACTGAAAATAATTGACGAATACATTTGTAAAACAAAGGCAGAGAAAATAGTCAATCTTATTGACTTTAAAAATCAGAATTAATGTTCTTTGTAGGGTCTGCCTAGTATTACCACATCGAACCACTTCTTAAGTCAAATAAAAACTCCCCAGAGTATACTATAAAATTCTTTCTTAAAAAAAAAAAAAAAAAAAGACAAAAGAAAACAACTCAAGAATACAACTGACAGCCAAAAATGCCTTTCAGTTAAAATTTCCATGCCTGAAATATTTGAAAAGATTAAATTGCTTCCCATGAAGTAGACTGAGTAGCTCCTGAGTTCTAAGCAGAAATAAATGATGGACTAGGAAAAAAACCACCACCAATACACCACTCGGGTAGAGCGAGCTCACTATTATGCAGTGAGGCCTTTGATACTTCATAGGGTAAGCTTCAGAATGTTTAAAAAAAAAAGGAGGGGTGAGGCATTCTGAGAAATTATTTCTCAGAATGAAATAATTTATTGCATTCTTTTCATTATATAGCTAGTAAATATTTTAATCACTCAAGTGTCATAGATTAATTTGCAATTTTCAAATACATACATACATAAATCTAAATCTATAGTGAATATAATTTCCTGTTTTTGACAATCCAGGTCCTTTAGAATTGTGTGGAGTCTTTGGAATTTTTATAATAAAAAGAAATGTGATCCTCTGGACTCAGAAGTTGAGGAAGGTAAGGATCATTAATTATGCCAAAGGCTATTCCACAAACTGCCCTTTTAAATGGAAATATAAAACTCAACATTCAAAAAACTAAGATCATGGCATCCAGTCCATCACTTCATGGCAAATAGATGGGGAAGCAGTGGAAACTGTGACAGACTATTTTCTTGGGCTCCAAAATCACTGCAGATGGTGACTGCAGCCACAGAATTAGAAGACGCTTGGTCCCTGGAAGAAAAACTATAACCAAACTACAGAGCATATTAAAAAGCAGAGACGTTATTTTGCCAACAAAGGTCCATCTAGTCAAAACTATGGTTTTTCCAGTAGCCATGTATGGATGTGAGAGTTGGACCATAAAGAAAGCTGAGCACCGAAGAATTGATGGTTTTGAACTGTGGTGTTGGAGAAGACTCTTGAGAGTCTCTTGGACTGAAAGGAGATCAAACCAGTCAATCTTAAAGGAAATCAGTCCTGAATATTCTTTGGAAGGACTGATGCTGAAGCTGACGCTCTGATACTTTGGCCACCTGATGCAAAGGACTGATTCACTGGAAAAGACTCTGATGCTGGGAAATATTGAAGGCAGCAAGAGAAGGGGACGACAGGATGAGATGGCTGGATGGCATCACTGACTTGAGGGACATGAGTTTGAGCAAGCTCCGGGGGCTGGTGATGGACAGGGAAGCCTGGCGGGCTGCAGTCTGTGGGGTTGCAAAGAGTCGAACACAACTAGCAACTGAACTGAACTGGTAAACTTTTTACTTCTTGTTTTCCCTGATTCCACTTTCCCCCTTCTATTTGCCATGAAGTGATGGGACGGGGTGCCATGTTATCAAGACAACAAAGAGGGAAAAACTTACACTAGCCATATTCTAATGATAAAAATCTAGTTATTAGTATTTATAGACAAAAAGAAGCTAGACAGACTTAAGAACCATTTAGATGCATCAGACGGCAGACCCACAATGAGTTATTAAAGAAAGATGAAGGTCTTTAAATCATTATAATCTAAAATAAATTGAGAGGTCAACCCCCAAATTTTCGGTGCCACAATCAGCCAACAGCAAAATGGGGTGGAAGAAACACGAGTGATGCATCTGGATGAAGCTCTTTGCGCTGAAAGTAAGGTAAGGCAGGCTTCTCTTTAGCAGGAAGAGTAAAGCTTGAGATTTTAAAAGCAAAGATCGTGAAAACACAGATGATGAACAGCACTGACTGTTTCGGGAGAAGATAACAGACGGGGGGGCGGGGGGACTTATTTTGCTCCCTTTGTACCTTCAGAATTTTGAACTACATAAACGTATTTTACCCAAAATAGAAGTTAAAATTTAAGTTATAAACACTTATCTCAAACTGAGTTATTTAAAAATCTGGACAATCCATGAATCCAAGGGCCCAATATTCTCAGCTCCAATATAGCATCTACGTTTACCAAATGTGTGTGTCTTCTGTGAAAGAAATCTTAAGGGTAATTCCTCAGTGTTTCAAAGGGATTGATAAACAGAGGGTTTATCTTTAACCTGCGGTCAGCAAACATCTCAGCTACACCTGACAATAGTTTTACAAAGTATTTTTTATTTATAGTTTTACTCTATAAATAAACATATATACACACACATGTGAATCAGTGGCATATAGAGAGAACAAGATAGACAGAATAAGGTTAATCTTGAATTAAAAATCCTGAGGTGGTACTTTCATAGTATTTGAAAATAAAGGAGTTAAGAGTCTGATCGATTATCAGAAGTTCTTTACCTAGACAGTGTATGTTTTCTTCTAACTTATTATAAGAGTCAGTGAGTGAAGTCACTTAGTCGTGTCTGACTCTCTGCGACCCCATGGACTATAGCACACCAGAGGCAAGAGGAATTACGTGACTTAACACCTTGGTACTTGATGCAAGCCAAATGCTTTTCATATGTTGTCACTTTGTCTTACAATCTGGTGAGGTGGATATTATTCTTCTTTTACAAATTTAAGAAACTTGGGGGTGGTAAAGATAAACCTACACCTGTCTGAGATCAAAGTCCACATCTCTGAAAATATGAAGCTAAAGGGGAAGAAACTGTTACCAATTTCATATGTTCCCACATCATATGAGACCAGAGTGATGTTATGAGGGTGGCGTATACTTGACGGGAATCTTAACTCGAGATGATCTGATTTAGCATGTGGTTTAGAAGGCAGTGCAGAGAACGAACCAGGAGCAAACAGACAGGGAGTCCTGGCAGGAGCTGTTTCTAGTCCTCCATCGAGAACTCCTGCCCCCCTTGTTTCAGCAGCACCCCTTTCTTTCAGCTGCCATCACCACGGGAATCTCAGACACTGCAGTGTGTTACAACACAAAAGTTACTCCAATGAGTTGGCCCCCAGGTCTCTCTGCTCTCCCTGCAGTCCCAGGGACTCTCAAGAGTCTTCTCTAACACCACGGTGCTCAGCCTTCTCAACGTCCTTCCCTACGGTCCAGCTCTCACACCCATATATGACCCTGGAAAACCACAGCCTTGACTAGACTGACCTTTGTTGGCAAAGTGATATCTCTGGTTTTATGCTGTTTAGGTTTATCACAGCTTTTCTTCCAAGGAGCAAGTATCTTTTAGTTTCATGGCTGCAGTCGCCATCTGCAGTTGATTTTGGAGCCCAAGAAAAGGGAAACCTGTCACCGAGTCCACTTCTCCCCTGCTGTCTGCCATGACCTCATGTTTCTGAATGCTGAGCTTCAAGCCAGCTTTCTCACTCCCCTCTTTCACTTGCATCCAGATGCTCTTTAGTTCCTCTTCAGTTTCTGCCCTGAGAGTGGTCTCATCTGCGTATCTGAGGTTGCTGATATTTCTCCTGGCAATCTTGACTTCAGCTTGTGCTTCCCAAAAAGCTCCACAAAGGACGGTCATTAAAGCTTGAAAGAGTCAGTGAGCTTTTTTAAGATGACTTTAACGCAAGAGTGCGGGCTTCTGTGGGGCTGGGTAGACCCGTCAGGTCTTGTGGCCTCCGCTCTGGAGCAGGGGGTGGCTGCAGAGGAGAACCCTGACGAGACTGCCGCTGCCGGGCGAGGGGAAGGGGCCAGAGTGTCGCTGCAGCAGACGGCCTTGCACCTCTGAGGCCAGACCGGACTTCCTGCATTAGGTGCATCTGGAGTGTTTATGGAGTTAATTCAGAAATCACTGCTCATATCAATGCAGGGAAAATGTGTGCGAGGCTCTGACCCAAGAGTTCGACACCCACTCTAATAGGTACCCTGCTAAATATATTTAGGTGATGTGTAATTGAAAGAAAAACCCCCTTACCTTTCACGGAACCACCGTGGGTGTGCGGAAGAGCAGAGATTCGAATACCATTTATTCTACTATTCAATCTATTGTCAGTTTTCTTAATTTTCTCCCTAAGCCAAAAGTATACATGTTACCAACGTTTTTAACAGTCCCTAGAGAACACATTAAGTACAGTACTAATAAAATTCCCCTCAATTTTTTCAATAATTAAAGAAAAGTTTAGCAAGGTATATGTGAATGCAAGATCCACCCTTCAGTGTGCAGGACTGGAAACTCTGCCCCTCCAAACTGAGTATGATACATGACAACAGCCTTATTTTTATTATGTGCATGTGTTGATTATCTAGAACTAAAAAAAGGAAGTCCAGAGCAAAAATAAAAAGAAAACTAAGAGAAAAATACTATTTATACTACACAAACTAAACAGGCCTATTATCAAATGTCGTCTTCTCTGACCAATTTCTATTATTGGAAACATTAAATCAAACCTACTTTTCTATTTGTGGCTTTCCTTTCTTCTTACTTATTGAAGGTAAACTTCGTTTCTCAGCTGAATGCTACGGAAAAGAATAAAAGAGTAACTGGACCGAAGCACAGTCACACTCAAGGAGGCCCCTTATTCTGATGCGAGACACAGTCCCAGCCCTGTGTTCCAACACGTTTTTATTTTCCATCTTTTTGAAGTTACCTACTTGATCCACTAAAATTTGCATATTTTCTGACAAATACTTAATCGTGAGAAAAATACCTTACTCTGTATTTTGCTTGTATTAATAAAATGGATGTGTTTTCTTTTTGTCACTAAAAAAACCACAATCAAGTAACTGGTTTTTGCTACAGGTTTACTAGTCTTCTCGTCAAGTTCAGGTTGGTAAAACACACGATTGTGTCAACTCTAAGAGAAAAGGTGCAGGCCCTGAAGTAGATGAAGAAACACGATAATCAGATGGACCTGAAAATCGGCCGTTAGTAAGCATGACTTTAATAACACAATTTCTCAAAGTATGTTTTAGTGCTTTAGTTCATAAACACACATCCCAATAAAGGTTCACATCTGGACCTGAGTGTTAGCCAGCAATATAGATCCATCTTCTAGAGAAGGTGGTTCCCTCCAGAGTGGTCCCAGTAAGCACCGCCCTGTGTTCGCAGCCGTGGCGCCTAGACACACTGGAGCACGTGGCTCTCTGGCCACACAAGCACCTGGAAAGCGAGTCCTCCCTAATCACGTCTGGGAGCGCTGGGAGACTGGCCCCACAGCTCACGAGGGAAGGGAGCTTTCAAAGTTCACATCTCCACAGCGAGACAGGGGCCAAAACGTGAATAATTCTTTCAAAGCAAAAAAAAGTGGCATAACGGTATATCCCTAGTGAATCATTTCCGGCACCATCACAACAAAATTATTAGCATTTCTGAGTAATAAAACTGATATAAATACACGTCTTCAGGTCCCAGAGGAGCTTAGGTCATGTATTCCAATTAACTCCCAAGGCTTACACAGAAGTGCTCCTTCATTTCTTCTTACCAGACGCGCTAGTGGGCCTCCCAGTGCCTAAGGACTTGGCGCGTGTGCAGCAGCGCCGCCTCGGCAGCGAGGCAGAAGACAAAGCCAGCCCCGTACCTGGTCAGCTAGGGCCACGCCCTGCTCCTGGTGCGGAACGGTGGCACAGGGCGGCTTCCTCCAATCCAGGACTCCGTTCTGCTCGGCACACTGCACGGGGAGCCCGTCCGCCGGGGAGCAGCCCGCACCGACACTGCCAGCGAGAGAGAGAGTCCGCGCCCGCGTGAGGCCCGTCCTCAGAAACCCCCACCTGCTCAGCACGCGGCGGGCGCGATGGCGACCCTTTCTTCAGACGCTAGCTTTTTACAGAATGCCTTGCAAAAGCGCTAAGGAAAAAAGTAAACTATGAAAATAAGCCAGTTCATAGCACTCTCACCTGTTTATTAATCAATGCCTGTCTCTGAGGAGCTTGGCAAAGGCACAATCCATCTCTGGACTCATTCCACATGGCCCACAGCTGGGGTACTAACCCCCGATCCTGAGAGAATCACTACGGACTCTGTGTGTCTAAGGCAAGGGAAGGGACAGCATGACCTGACTGGAAATCAAGAGAAACGGGCCACAGAAGCAGACTCAGAGAGAATCCAGACAATTACTGGACACGGACTCTAACAGCGCTCCACACTGGTCAAGAGCTACAGGATGACAGGATTTTGGAAGAATACTGGAAAATAGAAAAAGGAATCAAATTTAAATTCTAGAACTGTAAAATAAATTAGGAATTCAGTGGATGGAAACAGATGAAAAAACTCAGTGAAGAGGAAATCTGGTCATGAGAAAAGAGACTGGGGCGTGGAGAGGGGAAAATGTGGCACAAAAGCAGCTTGAGAGAGCACGCGGGATGCGGTGGAAAGCCTGGCCTGAGGGTGCCCAGGGCCGCAGAGGAGGAGGCTCTCTCAAAGACAGCTGCAAGCTCATCACAGCGAACTGCTGAGAACCGGACAATGGGAAAATCCAGACACACAGCCCGGGTGTGACCTTCAGAGAATGACAGGGTGGAGGCGATGGCCACCTGCAGCCTTGAGCTCCCCGCCAGAAGCAGAGTCTGGGTGACGGGGTTGACATGGCCGGGCATCTGGGAAGCAGGAGCAAGGAAGGAGAGGGGCAAGTCAGAAGGGAGAAGGAGAAGCCAGCCTGTGGGGCTGTCACTGGGGCTGCCACCACGAGCTACAAAGGCTCAAGCCCCCTGGGACCCCCACAGCTACCTCCCCAGTGGCAGGAACCGGAGGTTCCCACCAGTGAGGGCAGAGCCCTGGGCAAAGGAACTTCCCATTCTGAGCCGGCCGGTTCCAGGGCCATGCAGGCCCAGAGCACCCACCCAGCGCTTGGGCCAAGAGGCGACAGGCTCGTGGCGGGAGCCTGGAGAAGACCACAGCTATGGGATGGGGTCGGAAGTCACACAGACGATTTTAGGTGCTTTGCGGCAGAAATCAAACCAGGCTGAGAGGAGATGAAGTGAGGGACCAGAGGCACAGGCGTGGAGACAGTGACCCAGGCACTGACAGAAAGTAACTACCAGCCTGCAGTCCTATGTCCTATCTGCGAAATGTCTTTCAAAAAGGAAGGCGGGAGGGACGTTTCTTCTTGAGAAAACAAAGTGAACTCATCACTGGCAGACAATGATAGCAGGAGATCCTCAAGTGTTCTTCAGTTAGAAGGATGCTCAGACACTGGAAGGAATGAGGAACAGCGGAAGTGTCTGAAGATGAATGAAACAAGGCTTCATTCACGAGGCTTGAAAGAGAGTCAAGGTGCACGACGGGCACAGTCTGGGAGCGAGGGGGTGAAGGGGGGACAGTGCTGCCAGGCTCTCAGGGGAAGCGGCACAAGCGCCACGGCCGCCAGGCCCGCATAAGCTGCCGGCGCATGGCAGAGCCTCCAGGCGGCCGCCGCAGGGACCGAGAAAACAGCCTCCGCACAAGAGCAGAGCCGAATAACACACCCGAAAGCAAGGAGAGCGAGCTAAAGCTGATCCCAGTAACAAGCAAGCAGTCAAACGGCAGAATGGCAGCTGAACCTCAGTAAGCAAGCGCGACAGTGATTTACAAACAGGCAACGTCCTGCATGGTTTAGGAAAGAGATACCTACTGCACAAGGGGACTTTTGCCGGTATGTTTCTTGTGGATTACGGTGTGCTGCAACACATCTAGAGTGGAGGAAAAAAACAATTTATTACACCACAACCTTCTGCAAAATCCAAACGGAGGCCACAGCTGGTTTATGACCATAACAGTGTTGACAGACCACTTAGCGTGCTTCCAAGCTCACGGAAAACTCCTCAAAGGGGCAATTTCCCAAAGACACAGTCAGTGACTGAACTTCCTTAAATATCCTCTCAAACATGTTCCACCTAACAGCAGATCAAATCTGTCCAAAACTACAAAAGTTGACTATGAGCATTAAACTGCAAAACCACAACATTGAATTTCAGGCCTTTTTTTTTAAATCATGAAAACAAATGAAGTGCCTCATATATTAAAAAAACACACATTAATAAAGCCAACACCCATGCACCCACCTCCTGGATAACTCTGTATTTTCCTTTCTATTAAGAAAGGAAACACCCCAGAACAATTAAATGCCTCCCTCCACTGCGTTCCAGCCTCGCCCCCTACAGCGGTTGGCTGAGGTACATGTTTTTACCCATCTGTGTACTCACAAACACAGTGGCACCACATGTTTGAATATACCCTAAATATCCTTTAACTGCCACCTAGTGTGAACGTGCCTCCATCTATTCATGACTTTATCAACATTTGAAATGTTCGGGTCACATTCAGGGCTCTGCTGCTCCCCTACAGGCTGCCGGGACGGCCTGAGTCCTGGCCCCTGAGCCCACGGGTGACAATGTTCACAGAAGCAGAAATGCCGGGGAGCAGCAGGAACGGCCTCCAACTGCACGACAGCGTCGAATTCTGTCTGAAACACTTGCACCCATTTAAACTCCCACTGACAGCGGGTGAAAATTCCCCTAACTTCATATCCTTGATAATTCCCAAACTTGAAAACGGTCTGCCAATCTGATGTGTATGAAATCACTTCTCACTGTTTTTCACTTGCATTTTCTGGACTACTCAGGGGCTGAGCCATTCGAGGCTCTTCTGTGAACCGACTGTTCTTCCCCTCCATATTTTGCTGGCCAGGCTCATTTTCTCAATGATTTTCTAGAAGGCTGTACAGTCTGGCTGTAGTCTTCACCTGTAAACGCCCTGCAAATGTCTTCGGTGTGGCTTTCTGTCACATGCTGAGCTTTAACTGAGAACAGAAAGATCTCCCCTATGGCCATGCTGCTCTGTCTTGTCCGGGAAAGCCTTCTTGTCCCAGAGTACTAACCTTTAAAAACTCAAGTTTTATATTTTACATTAAGTTTATATATGTTACTTGTAACGTGCTATTCACTTGAAATGTTCTGTGCACGACAGAGCAGGGATCTAATTATACAGTTTTCCTGACTGGAGAGCCCGCCGGTGCCACTGGTCACACGCGCTTTGCCCCTGCTCTGAAGTGCCACCTGTCACACAGCGAGTCCCCACACTCTGTCTCTCAGTGCCCGGGTCTGCCCTGACGGCCTGTTACCTACCCCTGCAACCACACCGTGCAGAACGACCCATCCCAGGGAATCAACGTTTACCTTCTTCCTGACTCGATGCTTCTGAGCTGTCTTCTTTCAAGTGCTCTAATATCTTAGAGGTCTTCAGAGAGGACTGTAAGTTATCTGCAGAAAGTATTAAATATCATTAATTTTTAGAGAAATTATCATAGTGCGATAAACCAGTATGATGATTACTTTTCTCCCACAGAAGCTGAGAGCTGGAGTTAATGGTACAGAGCGCGTCTCCAGTAGTTGGGACCTTGGAGAAAGCAAGGGGACCTGGCTCAGAGCCTCGGGCTGGGAGTAGGGGGCCCTGGGCCGCGCAGCCAGCTCTCCCCACAGAAGCTGCAGGACTGGAGCCACTGGGCGAGTCTGCCTGCCCGTGTGCCTGGTGCACAATGAGGAGATGGGCTGGGCCGGGCGCTTCCTAAGCCTCTGTGCTGTGTACGTCTCGTGCCCCTTTCATGGACAACAGGACCAGCAGTGCACAACACCTCCCGCTCCCGCTCCTTCTCCAGAAGCGTGCTCAGCGCCTGCGGGCCAGCCCAGGCCCTCAGAACGCACTGTACAAGCCGGATCGCTTCTCCGTTAGAGAGAGACCAGTGGGCTTGCAGAGGTTACCATTTTAAGTCATTTGGGTGTCTAACATGTGTTTTCTCGGATGTCAGAATGTGGAATATTGCTATTTCAGGGAGGCAGGAGGAGTATGGAACTGTCGTTTCTTAGAAGTGTGTGTGTTAGTCACTCAGTTATGTCCGACTCTACAACACCATAGACTGTAGCCCGCCAGGCTCCTCTGTCCATCAAATTCTCCAGGCAGGAACCCTAGAGTGGCTGTCACTTCCTTGTCCAGAGGATCTTCCCAACCCAGAGACTGAACCTAGGTCTTCTGCACTGTAGGCGAATGCGTTACCATCTGAGCTACTAAAGACCCCTTCTTACAGGAGTGGCTGCAAAATGAACTTTGCCAACAACATGTTCTTTGGTGAAATAACCTGAGAGTCTCCACAATTTCAAAACATGTCCTTTAATACACTATCTTGATTTCACACAATTTGAGATTTTAAAAATCTACCAGCCTCTTTAGCATTGCTCATGTAATTTATAAACTGCCAAACTCTCCAGACTAGTTGCCTCTTATCTGTGTGTGCACTACTCACTTGAGCACATTTTCCTAGGCAGCCTTGCTAAAATCTGAATCTTAACTTCAGGCTTCAATGCTTCTTTAGAATTAAACAGATGCTATTTATAGATATTCATTCAAAAAAATCACACTTGGTTCAAGAAGAAAGCACTGACTATTTCGATGTTACTGGCAAAATATGTTAGAAAAGGCAGCTGAGATAGATGTGTATAAAACCAAATGCAAAGCAGACTGTGATGAATGCTGAAACATGCGGGCGAAACCAGGCCACAGGAGCACAAGGAGGCTGGGAAACACCCTTGTGAGGTAGTTGTTTCAGCTGGGTCCCAAAAAGCAGGTGTGACCTAACAGACTGTGACAAAGGGTGCAAAAGAGCAAGACCCTGGAATAGGAAATGGCCAGGTGTACTGAGTGGCTGCCAACCCTTTAAGCTGGGGAGAGGAGGCTCAAGGATGCTCGCGACAGGGCCTGAGCCTCGGAGCAGGTGTTTAATGCTCTGAACAGAGGGTGGACGGAAGCTCCAGTACTGTGGCCACCTGATGCGAAGAGCTGACTCATGGAAAAGACTCTGATGCTGGGAAAGACTGAAGGCAGAAGGAGAGGGTGGCAGCAGAGGACGAGATGGTGAGAGAGCACCACTGGCTCAACGGACATGAACCTGAGCAAACGCCAGGAGACAGTGAAAGACAGGGGAGCCTAGCGTGCGCAGTCCATGGGGTCACAGAGTTGGACACAACTTAATGACTGAACACCAAGAGGATTAACACACTGATCCTCAAGGTAATCCTGGGGCAGGTTACAACGGAATGAGAAACTAGAATCGGAGAGAAGTGCGGCTTTGTACAGTCTATGCGTGAATAAAAGGCCTGGCAATGGGACTGGTGAGAAGGGTAAGAAGGAAGCTGTCCTGTCTGGTGTGGCTTGGTCCTTAAATGACTGGACATAAAGGGGTAATGTGAAGAGGGTAAGGCCAGAACTTCCAGCCTGGGAGGCTGGGGAGGTCCTTATGGGAACAGGGGTAGAGGTCAGAGGTTATCCATCATCCAGGCTGCACTAGAGTGTCTTGGCAACCTGTGAGTCAGGTCTATTAAGGGGCCTGAGGATCCAGAAGGCCCACGAGTTTGAGATACTTGGCCCCTATTTTGTGATGTTAGCATTTTTTCCTTTAAAATTTTCACTACAGTACAGCCGATTTAGCTGTTAGTTTCTGCTGCGCAGCAAAGTGACTCAGTTACACGTATACATATACCCACTCTTTCATAGATGCTTTTCACATAAGGGTCATTACTGTTTTGTGACATTAGCTTTTATAAGTTACTTTTCTTTAAAACTCCAGTGAAAAGTCACTAAAAACTACCAATGTTTCTAATTTGTATGCTACTTGACCTTAACTAAAATGGCAATCCCATATACAGGATGGCGTGGTAAAGCAAGAAACCCAGGCCAGAAAAATGTCAGATTTCTATGGAGGAGTAGAGACACTTACTGAGGCTGTGTAGAGGGTCAGATGATATGGACTGAAAAAAGCTGTGTACTTTCTGACTCTGTAGAAAAGCTTGTGATGAAGTTGAAAATAGCTGCCTGCATGTAAAAGAAAAGAGACTGGTTAATTTCATGCAATAAACCCACAAAATAGGTGAGATGGTAAACAACCCACCTGGCAGTTTAATTCAGGTACAAAAGACTGTTTTCCTAAGGAAGAGAATATTTGTTTGCTAATGTATTTCCCATAGGAGGAAATGAATAAAAGACTTATTTACAAGAATCTAATAAAAAGGCTTATTTTCAGCTTTATGTAATCTAATGATAAGGCTTCAATTCTGACCCAACCTGTATTATTAAAAGTCACCTTTCTGCTCAGAAAAACAACTGCAGGTTCTTTACCTTCCTCACGGGTGTCACTTTTCACCATCTGGCAGCCCCATGAGGGAACCGCCCCACTCCCTGGAAATGCAGACACTGGGAAGCTTGCGGGGGGCGGGGGCAGTTCTGGAAGCTACAAGGCACCGCCAGGCTGGCCCCAGTACTGCTGCAGACTAAGGCACCCCGGTCCGCATCACACCACGAGTCTAAGCTGTTATCTTTAAAAACAGCTTTCCTCATGTTGTGTTAATGTCATTAGGGGACTCCAAGTGGAGGTCTTCCCTACAAAAGGGGAAGAGTTACAGCACAGTCTGATGGAAAGCTTACTTGGAACGTGAACACCAGCTCAATCACTTACAAGCTGAGTCACCCTAAACCAGGCATGCGGCCTTTCGGCTCCAATTTCCTCTTAGGAAATATCAACATTCTTCAAGGTTATGATACTCAAATAGTGCACACATATTAAACTGTCACCCTGCTCAACACACAAATCCCTTTTCACTGCTTTTGAATACTTTGAGTGCTCATTCAAAAATTTAGTTCTTATTGTCTCCCCAAGGTTTCAGACCTACCATTCCGATTAGTTACAAAATGATTAAATACCAAACCAAGAGCTGACCCTTATGGACCGAAGCATCCTCGTGCATTAGACAAAACCACTTCTTGGAACTCAAAATGTGGAGGTAAACGCTCAACAGGAAGACAAAGGGGGAAATGGAGAGAGGGACAAGAAGCAGATGCAAAGTACGGAGCTCATCCAAATTTCAGGTCTGAACACACTACCAAAGGCTGGGGACCAAAGTCCAAAGGCTTCTATTTATCCAGTTATGTTTTCAAACCAGCTAATTGGTCAGAAGTACAGTCATATCGAGTATAATGCAGGGGCTTGTAATCAGCACGCAGGCTTGTCAGATCCACTGCTGCAGGGCCACGAGTGAGCAATCACACCCAAACAGGACACAAAGTGGCCACCAACTGCTCGCGCAATTAAAAAAGAAAAACAAGATTGCGCTGTGACATGACAGACGTTGTCCAACCCCAAATGCACGTTTCCGTACCACACCTTCATCTTCCTAATCCACAGTGCAGGCGGAAGGGAACGCAGGCCCCGCACCGGCCCCATCGCCGCCTCACCTACACACTCATTTCCTCCCTCTTTACACACTTCCCTCCCTCACCTACACACTCATTTCTCCCTCTTTACACACTTCCCTCCCTCACCTACACACTCATTTCTCCTCTTTACACACTTCCCTCCCTCACCTACACACTCATTTCTCCTCTTTACACACTTCCCTCCCTCACCTACACACTCATTTCCTCCCTCTTTACACACTTCCCTCCCTCGCTTGCACTCTCATTTCTCCCTCTTTACACACTTCCCTCCCTCACCTACATACTCATTTCTCCTCTTTACACACTTCCGCCCTTACACACTCATTCCTCCCTCTTTGCACACTTTCCCTCCCTCCCTTACACACTCATTCCTCCCTCTTTCGTCTCCCCTGCTTCACAACTGCGGCATTTCTTACCGGCATGAACGGCAGCGGCACTAACCCAAAGCCCGCAAACCGGGAGCCGGAGCCCCAAGCCCGGCTCACGGCGCTGAGGCCACAGCCTGGCCACACGAAACATCAAGGGTGCTTTCAAAGGGCAGCATGAGAAAAAGCGCTTCTTTAACGTGACACTTGCAGAGAGGTCGCCCGTCCTCAGCCCCGGCGGCCACGCGCAGCCTCGGGCCGCCTCGGGCGCGCGTGCAGACCTCACCTCAGCACGGGCTCCAGGTCGGGGTGCCGCCGCTCCTCCCTCTTCAGCGAGCCCTGGTTCAGGGCTCGGAGGATGGTCCTGTCGAAAGTCTCCGAAGACAACTCCTTGGGAAGCTAGGAAACAAGAACCGCACGGCCAGCGTCACATCTCTCTCACCGGCAAACGCGTCACAAACTAGGGGCATCAAAGGGAGGTCCGTGCCTCCTGCTCAGACATCGCCCCACGGCCGCTTCTTTGCTAGACCTTCCGGGTACAGGGCCGCAGCCCGGAGCAGCGCTCGCCGCCTCCCTCCTCCCCAGACGCCCGCAGCGCGGCTGCTCCCAGACCCAAGCGGCGCCTGCAGGGCGCCCGCCGCGGCTGCTGCTCCACAGTGGCCCGCGGGCACCCCGGGCAGCCCCCGCCCGCCGCCGGCTGCTGCTCCACAGTGGCCCGCGGACACCGGGCACCGCGGACAGCCCCCGCCCGCCGCCGGCTGCTGCTCCACAGTGGCCCGCGGGCACCCGGGCAGCCCCCCGCCCGCCGCCGGCTGCTGCTCCACAGTGGCCCGCGGGCACCGGGCACCGCGGACAGCCCCCGCCCGCCGCCGGCTGCTGCTCCACAGTGGCCCGCGGGCACCGGGCACCGCGGACAGCCCCCGCCCGCCGCCCGGCTGCTGCTCCACAGTGGCCCGCGGGCACCCGGGCAGCCCCCCGCCCGCCGCCGGCTGCTGCTCCACAGTGGCCCGCGGGCACCCCAGGCAGCCCCCGCCCGCCGCCGGCTGCTGCTCCACAGTGGCCCGCGGGCACCGGGCACCGCGGACAGCCCCCCGCCCGCCGCCGGCTGCTGCTCCACAGTGGCCCGCGGGCACCGGGCACCGCGGACAGCCCCCGCCCGCCGCCGGCTGCTGCTCCACAGTGGCCCGCGGGCACCCCGGGCAGCCCCCGCCCGCCGCCGGCTGCTGCTCCACAGTGGCCCGCGGGCACCGGGCACCGCGGACAGCCCCCCGCCCGCCCGCGGGCGGGAGCCGGGCGGGGCCACGGGCACAGCCCCCCCGTTTCACACAGACAGACCCGCCTCTGGGCCCCGGCTCAGCCCGGCCGAGCGCAGCACGCGGGCAGCTCTCCTTTAAAGGCACCGAGGCCTGATGGAGAACCACCTACAAGGCCTCGCGACCGCTTAGCTTCTGTAGCTCTTCTATGCATTCCTTCAGTCGTGCAGTCAGCACACAGTTCAGACTCCGACTCTGCCCTAAGTTCTGTGTCTGGCGCTGTGGATACAGCACCGAGGAGGAAACCTAGGCCTGGCCTCCAGGGAGCTGCCCTTCTGGGGCGGAGGAGCAACACAGGTGCCGGACACCGCGGCCGCCGGGCGCAGGGAGGCGCCGCCCGGCCGGAAGGGGCTGGGAGGCCCGCCCTCCTCCTGCTCGTTTCAGCAAGCTCCAAGGGCCGCCCATCAGCCTCCCGCGAAAGTCAGAGCGTTAGGGAGCACAGGTTGTGAAGGGGACAGTCTTTACTCTTACATTTTGCAGATGATTTTAAAAGGAAGGTAAACAGGGAAAAAAGACAGATGGTAAACTTGAAGGAAATTCCTTCCTGGAAGTACACTATGTTGCCACTTATTTCATATAACTTGATAAGGCACTGGTTTTACAGAAAAACACTATATTCAAATGTTGGCTAAACAGGGGTCATTAATTACTGTGATTCTGAAGGATAAGTTATCTATTTGGGACTAATAATTTTATATATATATATATTTTTTTAATCTAAACTTTAGAGAAGTTGTATGACTAAAAAATGAAATCTGTCAAGAAAAAGAACAGTCAAAGCTTAGGAAACCCAGAGGAGAGGCCTCACTGGGTGCTGGACACATCGCCACCAACAGCATGCACCTCAGCAAGAAGCTGGGAATAATAAGGTTCCTTTTTTTTTTTTTTAATGTGGAAAGCCTTCAATTCCTTATATTAGCAATAAAATATAAGAAAATCTATGCTTAGAATAATATGACATTTTCTATAGCTAATGTTCATGAAGAGTTGTAAATCAACCTCTAAATACATGTTTTAATATTCCTGGTGTTTACTCTGATGCTAAAGTTTCTGGATTCTGTGTATGATATCAAAAACATTTTAACAATAAAATCTGTATTTTTACCTTCAGTAGAAATTCCTGTAGTTCTTGGTGGGTTTTTGTTACTGTTGTGACTGAAAGATCAGACCAATTTACCTGATTTAAAAAGAAAGAAAAACAACAGCACATACCATACAGTTATTTCTCAGGCAAGAACTGACTGGAGAAAAGCCATGTGCAAAACAGATGACCTCACTTAAACTTTATCAATATCAACAAATTAGAAATGTAAAGTTGATCTGTTATCATAATTTGTTCGAAATTGTTAAAATTAACTGAATATTGACATGTTACTTAAAAATTTCTTTCAAATTGCATGGTTTTCAAAACAAGCTGTCTTCTATAAATGTGACTACATTTTAGTAATTTTTCAGAAAGGGAAATGTCTTACATTCCTTTTGGAGAAGTTGTAGGACCCTAACATGACACTTGGAGTGTGTTGATTCAGGCCCTAAGAAAAGAAAACTCTACCTCCTGAAACTTACTAAGTACACATTCTTAAGAGAGGTACCGGGTTCCGTGCCCCTCCTTGGTAGTGTTGTATTGTGCTTTTATGGGAATTTATAGTTTAGGGAAAGATTTCAACATCTGTATCTTAATGCTTTAAAGTCCTATTAAGGTGGATGAGGCAGATATGACTCCTTCCATTTGCAGACGGAGAAACTAAAACTCAAAAAGGCTAACTGATAGATTCAAACTCAAAGCAAGCAGAAGAGCCAGAGCTAAAATCCATTACCCACCTGCTTCTTGGACACTTAATTCAGTGGACTCAGTGGCAGCCCACTAATAATTTCTACTTTACAATTATCTGAGCTGAGTAGATGCTTGAACTATGTAACACAGAAGCCTTAGCAACTACTCATGCCACAATTAACCAAATACTTAACAATACCTTCAAAATTTTACCCAGCAACCCCCAAACAAATATCCTTATTAACGGGGCACGACTTGTAAATGACTTCTAATTATCCAAATGGTCGTTGAGCAGCTTCTGGTGTCAGATACTGTTCTTATGAAAGGACACGGAGAGGACAAGACCGTGAGGTCTCTATGGACAGAGCCCAGTGCAGGAGTCAGAGCGGAGCCCATGAGCAGAGAGAGCCGTCAGTGACCAGGGCTCCAAAGACAAAGACAGCGCACTGGGCATGGAGCAGGGGCTGCGAGCAGCACACGAGACAGGCGCCAAGAACGACCTGGGCGGGGGCTCAGCCAGAGAACACGAAGGCCTTAAGAAAGGAACGAGCTCAGAGCTCCAGCAGCAAGGAGAGCTGGACTAGCCGAGTGAAGAGCGCAGAGTGGCTGGCGTCAAATGCACAGAATGTAGGTGAGATGTGGAGAGGACTTAAAATTTGAAAACTGAGGATACTTCTATAGCAGGCAGAAGCTAGTCCCAAAACTTATTCAACAAAACTAGGCAAGTCAGACATGGTGAGATGCAGAGGATGATGATTCCTGCTCTCTCGGAGATGACAGCCTTCTGGAAAGAAATACCATGTAACCCAAGTTCAAGAACCTAGGAAAGGGATGATGGTGGTACACCCGGAATGACGGAAAAGACCTTCTGCTGGAGGATCAGAAGTGACTTCGTGAGGCAGAACCACTGACGTCTGGTGGGCAGCTCCTCCAGAAGGAAGCGAGGGGTGGGCGCACAGAGACGCCCGCACCCTGCGGCTCTAGCACGGACGGCCGCCTGAACAGCAGGGCTAGCAGGTGCGGCCCAGCAGGGAGGAGGGAGATGTGGTAGAGGGTCCACAGCACAGGCCACGGGCAGAGAGGAGCCACGGGGACCGACTGCTCTGGGCTCTGCACTCAGTTAGACACCGTGTGATGGACAGGAGGTCAGCAGACAGAGACCGGAGCAGGCAATGAGGGCCAGGAGATGGCAGCCTCGGAGGAAGAAGAGGAGAGACACCAGGGAAGACCGCCACGGAGGGTGACGCCTGTCGCCGGACGTTCAAAACACTGCTGAATGTTTACTTTCACTTGCTAAAGGCTTGTTTACGCCTTAAATCTAAGGCTCTTATTTATTTTTAATCAAACTGTCAGAGCAATCTTAATGTGATACATCTTTTAAACTGGGCAAACCATGCAGTATATACCAGAAACAGCACAGCCCCTTAATTAAGACAAACACAGATATGTGCACAGCTTTTCTTAAGTTAGCAAACCTGCCATTTAGTTTTTCCAAAGATCAATTTTCATTCCTTCCAAAAGACCATTGAACACAGTGTGAGGGATCTTTCTTGGGTGAGAGTAGCTTACTTTGAAGGTGTACTCCCAATATTTGTCAGCCCTTTTCTCTGGACTCCTTTCAACATTATCTTCTCAATGTGTACAGCTGAAAGAAAGAAAACATGCTGACTTGTTCTACAGAGACTCGATACACATTTCAGTTATTCAACCTGACATAGCCAAATGGTTAAGCTATTCATCTTCATCTTTACTACTGGCCTTAATCATGGAATAAAACCAAAAACCCAGAAGCACAGCAATGTGCTGTCCATCAATCAAGTAATTTCTTTCTACATCTATGAGTACGCGGAGTGCCTAAAGTCGTTTCAAGCACTCTGCTAAGCACCAAAGATAAATAATAAGAGGTGCCTGCAGTGAAGATTGCTTATCTAGAGGAATCTTCAAAACAATTAATTCACATTACCACAAATACAGCACTTTAGAGTCTTTCAGTTATTTAGGCAGATTAGGTATAAACTGGAAAAAATTCTTAAATGAGGTGGGGAACTCTTCAAAAGTAATAGGAAAGTGATAAAGACTTCTTTCCAATTCAGAATTTAAAAACTGTTTCCCTCAAGTGTGACCCTTAATATCATATAATGGTAACACAAACTTTAACATTATAATGAATTATGATGGTTCACTATAGTAAAACTTCTCACAATTTATTATACAATGGTGGTCGTAAATCACACTGGTGGCTTAAGAACAGCCACACTGAACTGAACCAGATAAGATGACCAGCTCGCTCATGGAGTCAAGGTGCAGATCCCGAAGGCCCCATTCCATGCGTCCTTCAGTAGAAGCTGCCAGCGTAGCAAGTCAATCTCTCTACAGAGGGAGAAGAGCCCGTCTACTAAGCATAATATAAGGACTTGAGGAAAAACAAAACTTGTTGCTCAGGGTATAAGTTGAAGAAATCGTAATGAAGATGATAAAGGTCACAGGGAAGAAGTTAGGAAAGTGACCCAACAGAAGGTCATCGCCCGAGTCGCAGGGGACAGGAGACGGAAAAGAGAAGGGAAAGACTCACTCTGCCTTAAAGGAAGAAGTTGAAACAGGTGGAGCAGAGTCTACAAAGGAGCAAAAGTGTGCAGGGAGAAGCAAGGCTGCTCTAGACCACAGACGGTGGGCACTGAGAAAGCAAGGGCCCTAAGATCACAGAACTCTGCTGGTAGACAGACATTAGCAGACATCATCACCAGAATTCTGTGTTAACTTTCCAAATGTCTAGTGCTTGGCGGCCTGCTTCTGGGCCAGTTTCCCTTGGTGGATGAGAACGCTGAGGATGGAGACGACACACCCGCAGACTCCGGGTGGGGTGAGAGGCCTGCAGTGGCTCAGAACTGCTGCATATGACGAAGGCTGGAGGAGGGAGGGGCCTGCTGTTCCCAAAAGCTGCTCTGTTCAATTACGTGAAGGATGGTGCTATTAAATAAAAACGATCTGAACTAATCAATGTTCCAAAACATGAAGCAGCTCTGCTTCTGAAAGCAGGCTGAGAGAGGGGCCGCAGGGCAGCGGGCACAGGAGCATGGCTGTGGCTCCGGCTCCGTTCCACTTATACCTGCTGTGATCTATCAGAATCGAGGTGAGGGAGACAGAGGGCATGAGGTGAGGGATGGCTGAGAATGGGAGGCCCTGCAACTCTCAAATTAAAGAACTGCAGAGCATGGACTATGGACATTTGTTTAAAAGTTAAAGATATAGCAAAAACCATCTATAATACCACCTTACAGTTAATTATTATCATTTTGATGTAGTCTTATTTTTTATTTTTAACTATCTTAAAGGAAAAAATAAAAACAAAAACAAAAACCACAAGGGACCTTCACTGTAAACCCAAACTCTGCTTCACAGAGCCTGGCTGAAGCAGACCAGGCAGGATTCCAGATTACCGTTCAAGATTCAGTAATCTTGAACAGAGGCAGTTAATCATGTAAACGTCTTCTAAACCTTAACCATTCACATCTATTTTTCCTCTGTGAAGAAAAAATGTATTACATGAAAAGGACTATTATCAGAACTAAAAGGAAACAGAATGACATCAATTCAAAGCTGTTATGATATGTGTTAACTGAGTGTGATGCTCACCGCATATCTTTCACCCTCCCCAAATTTTCCCTCGGCAGGTTAACAGACCCCCAGGTGTAAAGGAAAGAGAACACGTGGACCCGTTTCTCTTAGGGTGGCAATGTCCTTTCACTCCCCAACCCAGACCTCTTGAAAACTGCATCACTGCAGGAAGCATGTGCTTGTAAGAAATCTCTTCTCTCTTACAGTGCACGTCAGTAAAATTAACTTTTCCAGCAGACCTTGAGCACGTTCTACAGCTGAAGCACTGCACTAATACTTTCGGGGGAGGTTACAGTCTTTGCCCTCCAGAAGCATGCGGCCAGGTTTAAGAGAGGCAGAACTGAGAGAGCATGGGCTGGGATGGGCCAGCGGCTTGGAGCTGGAGCCCAGACCAGACTCAAGGAAGCTAGAGGACCAGCATTTGAGCCAAGCCCAGGACCCAAAGAGCGCTGCACTCCACAAAGGGGCAGGGGGTGAGCTGGTCAGTGTCAGCAGCGCTCTGCAGCCTTGTGTACAGACGGTTCAAAGTTTAGGAAAAATACAACATACCTTCTCGCTGGGTTCTGTGAGGTGTCACAGTAAGTCCATCATGAGGTATTGGGGCTTGTTCTATTAAACTGGCCTCGTTACTTTGCATATAATCACCATGAGAAGAGGCATTCTAGAGGAGAGAAGGGGGCACAGGTTAATCTACATCTGAGACTAAGAACAATGAATGCCACAAAAATAAGCTAGATTAAAGTGATACTTTTAACAGCACTAATTTCAACAGCAATTTTAGAGATAAAATAGGTGATTACACATTAAGAACAGAAAGGCACGTGCCAGAGCAGGAAAGAGATAGCCACATTTATCTTTATTTAATGGCAATATTCTATCAATTATTTAATTGTCCCAGTTTGGGGGATACACACAGCAGACCGCTATTCAGAATTGCCAAAGATGTCAATTCCTTACCCAAGTGAACCATGATCACATATAAAAAGACAGTACCCTTTATGCTATTCCCCAGATGTAAGGGCATCTGTATTTTTATGTTTTTATGCAATTTTTAATTCACTACTTGGTCTTAGTGATAGTCTAACAATGCTTTGTTAGGAAAAAATTCTTAAGGCTATCATCAATACACAAATCTAAACAAGAATGTGTATGGACAATGAGTTTACTATTAATGCTAAACCACCTGATATCAACTAGGGGCTCTGTCATTAGTGAACTAGAGTAAGTTTTATCCCCTGAAATGCTACTTGGAGTCATGAAGAGCTTGCCAATCTTATACATGGCTCTCAGAATTCAAACACCGTCATGGATTGGGTTGGCCAGAAAGTTCAATTTTTCTGTTAAGATGTTATGGAAAAATACGAACAGACCTTTTGATCAACCCAATATATTCTTACTCTAACCTACAGGGTAAGCCAAAAATTAAAATAGCTTCATAATGGATCTATGTCAGAATTCATACCTTATCCTCCCCCATTTTATGTTCAGAATCTCAAAACCCTATTCAGACCAAAATTATCTCAGTTACAGGAGCTAATTATATACAAATCTGCAGTAAATAATACACATTAATTTTTTAATTGTAAAAATTAATGAAGTAAACAGAAGACCTTAACCTTTCCAAGAATTCTAATTTAAAAAACTTTGTTCTATAGTCTGACCTCTGACCTGTCAGTGAGTACGAGCTGTCAGTTGATGACTCTGTTCCTAGGAATAAGGCTTCATAACAGATACCCTTGGGAGCTAAGCTTCAGTCTCACGGTGTGTCGTCTTCTAGATACCCAAGGAAATAAAGACTGTCCACACAGAAACACTTAAGAAGAAGGAGAGCATCGACCTCTTAAGTCAGCATCCAGCTTTTGAATGGCACTCACCAACTTTAAATATTATTGAATAAAAAAAGGCAGACATAAGAATTCTTCTAACAATAACAAAATCATGTATTTCCCAACCCAAACCATATAATCATTTCAGTTAGTTCAGTTCAGTCGCTCAGTCGTGTCCAACTCTTTGCGGCCCCATGAATCGCAACACACCAGGCCTCCCTGTCCATCACCAACTCCCGGAGTTCACTCAGACTCACGTCCATTGAGTCCGTAATGCCATCCAACCATCTCATCCTCAGTCGTCCCCTTCTACTCCTGCCCCCAATCCCTCCCAGCATCAGAGTCTTTTCCAATGAGTCAACTCTTCGCATGAGGTGGCCAAAGTACTGCAGTTTCAGCTTTAGCATCATTCCTTCCAGAGAAATCCCAGGGCTGATCTCCTTCAGAATGGACTGGTTGGATCTCCTTGCAGTCCAAGGGACTCTCAAGAGTCTTCTCCAACACCACAGTTCAAAAGCATCAATTCTTTGGCGCTCAGCCTTCTTCACAGTCCAACTCTCACATCCATACATGACTACTGGAAAAACCACAGCCTTGCCTAGACGGAGCTTAGTCTGCAAAGTAATGTCTCTGCTTTTGAATATACTATCTAGGTTGGTCACAACTTTTCTTCCAAGGAGCAAGTGTCTTTTAATTTCATAGCTGCAGTCACCATCTGCAGTGATTTGGAAGTCCCCAAAATAAAGTCTGACACTGTTTCCACTGTTTCTCCATCTATTTGCCATGAAGTGATGGGACCAGATGCCATGATCTTCGTTTTCTGAATGTTGACCTTTAAGCCAACACTTTTACTTTCCACTTTCACTTTCATCAAGAGGCTCTTTAGTTCCTCTTCACTTTCTGCCATAAGACTAGTGTCATCTGCATACCTGAGGTTATTGATACTTCTCCCGGCAATCTTGATTCCAGCTTGTGCTTCTTCCCGTCCAGCGTTTCTCATGATGTACTCTGCATATAAGTTAAACAAGCAGGGTGACAATATACAGCCTTGACCTACTCCTTTTCCTATTTGAAAGCAGTCTGTTGTTCCATGTCCCGTTCTAACTGTTGCTTCCTGACCTGCATACAAGTTTCTGAAGAGGCAGGTCAGGTGGTCTGGTATGCCCATCTCTTTCAGAATTTTCCACAGTTTCTTGTGATCCACATAGTCAAAGGCTTTGATATAATCAATAAAGCAGAAAGAGATGTTTTTCTGGAACTCTCTTGCTTTTTCCATGATCCAGCGGATGTTAGCAATTTGATCTCTGGTTCCTCTGCCTTTTCTAAAACCAGCTTGAACATCAGGGAGTTCACGGTTCACGTATTGCCGAAGCCTGGCTTGGAGAATTTTGAGCATAACTTTACTAACATGTGAGATGAGTGCAACTGTGTGGTAGTTCGAACATTCTTTGGCATTGCCTTTCTTTGGGATTGGAATGAAACCTGACCTTTTCCAGTCCTGTGGCCACTGCCGAGTTTTCCAAATTTGCTGGCATATTGAGTACAGCACTTTCACGGCATCATCTTTCAGGATTTGAAATAATCATTTACTACAAAGTAATACAACCACATTGGCCTAAAACTGCTATAAATACTTCAAAAATCAACGTAAATAAAGCACTGTAATCCTCTTAAATACTTGTGTTAATTGGAAGTTTAGCTGAATGGGTCAACCATTCTTTTTTAAAAATATAACTTATTTATTTTTATTGGAGGCTAATTACTTTACAATACTGTATTGGTTTTGCCATACACCAACATGAATCCGCCATGGGTGTACACGTGTTCCCCATCCTGAACTCCTCTCCCTCCTCCCTCCCCATACCATCCCTCTGGGTCATCCCAGTGTACCAGCCCCAAGCATCCTGAATCATGCATCAAACCTGGACTGGCAATTTGTTTCACATATGATAATATACATGTTTCAATGCCATTCTCCCAAATCATCCCACCCTCACCCTTTCCCAGAGTCCAAAAGACTGTTCTGTACATCTGTGTCTCTTTTGCTGTCTCTTATACAGGGTTATCATTACCATCTTTTAAAATTCCATATATATGCATTAGTATACTGTATTGGTGTTTTTCTTTCTGGCTTACTTCACTCTGTATAATAGGCCCAGTTTCATCCACCTCATTAGAACTGATTCAAATGTATTCTTTTTAATGGCTGAGTAATATTCCATTGTGTATATGTACCATAGCTTTCTTATCCATTCGTCTGCTGATGGACATCTAGGTTGCTTCCATGTCCTGGCTACTATAAACAGTGCTGCGATGAACACTGGGGTGCACGTGTCTCTTGCACACTGGTTTCCTCGGTGTGTATGCCTAGCAGTGGGACTGTCGGGTCGTATAGCAGTTCTATTTCCAGGTTTTTAAGGAATCTCCACACTCTTTTCCATAGTGGCTGTACTAGTTTGCATTCCCACCAACAGTGTAAGAGGGTTCCCTTTTCTCCACACCCTCTCCAGCATTTATTGCTTGTAGACTTTTGGACTGTAGCCATTCTGACTGGTGTGAAATGGTACCTCATTGTGGTTTTGATTTCTATTTCTCTGATAATGAGTGATGTTGAGTATCTTTTCATGTGTTTGTTAGCCATCTGTATATGTCTTCTTTGGAAAAATGTCTGTTTAGTTCTTTGGCCCATTTTTTGATTGAGTTGTTTATTTTTCTGGAATTGAGCTGCAGGAGTTGCTTGTATATTTTTGAGATTAATTCTTTGTCAGTCGCTTCATTTGCTATTGTTTTCTCCCATTCTGAAGGCTGTCTTTTCACCTTGCTTATAGTTTCCTTTGTTGTGCAGAAGCTTTTGAGTTTAATTAGGTCCCATTTATTTTTGCTTTTATTTCCAATATTCTGGGAGGTGGGTCATAGAGGATCTTGCTGTGATTTATGTTGGAGAGTGTTTTGCCTATGTTCTCCTATAGGAGTTTTATAGTTTCTGGTCTTACATTTAGATCTTTAATCCATTTTGAGTTTACTTTTGTGTATGGTGTTAGAAAGTGTTCTAGTTTCATTCTTTTACAAGTGGTTGACCAGTTTTCCCAGCACCACTTGTTAAAGAGATTGTGTTTTCTCCATTGTATATTCTTGCCTCCTTTGTCAAAGATAAGGTGACCATAGGTGCATGGATTTATCTCTGGGCTATTTTGCTCCATTGATCTATATTTCTGTCTTTGTGCCAGTACCAAACTGTCTTGATGACTGGGGCTTTGTAGTAGAGCCTGAAGTCAGGCAGGTTGATTTCTCCAGTTCCATTCTTCTTTCTCAAGATTGTTTTGGCTATTCGAGGTTTTTTGTATTTTCATACAAATTGTGAAATTATTTGCTCTAGCTCTGTGAAAGATACCATTGGTAGCTTGATGAGGATTGCACTGAATCTGTAGATTGCTTTGGGTAGTATACTCATTTTCACTATATTGATTCTTCTGATCCATGAACATGGTATATTTCTCAATCTATTAATGTCCTCTGATTTCTTTCACCAGTGTTTTATAGTTTTCTATATACAGGTCTTTTATTTCTTTAGGTAGATATGTTCCTAAGTATTTTATTTTTTTCGTTGCAATGGTGAATGGAATTGTTTCCTTAATTTCTCTATTTTCTCATTATTAGTGTATAGGAATGCAAGAGATTTCTCTGTGTTGATTTTATATCCTGCAACTTTACTACATTCATTGATTTGCTCTAGCAATTTTCTGGTGGTCTTTAGGGTGTTCTATGTAGAGGATCATGCCTTCTGCAAACAGTGAGAGTTTTACTTTTTCTTTTCCAATTTGGATTCCTTTTATTTCTTTTTCTGCTCTGACTGCTGTGGCCAAAACTTCCAAAACTATGTTGAATAGTAGTGGGCACCCTTGTCTTGTTCCTGACTTTAGGGGAAATGCTTTCAATTTTTCACCACTGAGGATAATGTTTGTTGTGGGTTTGTCATATATAGCTTTTATTATGTTGAGGTATGTTCCTTCCATCCTGCTTTCTGGAGAGTTTTTATCATAAATGGATGTTGAATTTTGTCAAAGGCTTTCTCTGCATCTATTGAGATAATCACATGGCTTTTATTTTTCAATTTGTTAATGTGGTGTATTACACTGATTAATTTGCAGATACTGAAGAATCCTTGCATCCTTGGGATAAAGCCCACTTGGTCATGGTGTATGATCTTCTTAATGATTCTGACTGCTAGAATTTTTAAGGATTTTTGCATCTATTTTCATCAGTGATATTGGCCTGTAGTTTTCTTTTTCGTGACATCTTTGTCAGGTTTTGGTATTAGGGTGATGTGGCCTCATAGAATGAGTTTGGAAGTTTACCGTCCTCTGCAATTTTCTGGAAGAGTTTGAGTAGGATAGTTGCTAGCTCTTCTCTAAATTTTTGGTAGAATTCAACTGTGAAACAGTCTGGACCTGGGCTTTTGTTTGCTGGGAGATTTCTGATTACAGTTTCGATTTCCATGTTTGTGATGAGTCTGTTAAGATTTTCTGTTTCTTCTTGGTTCAGTTTTGGAAAGTTGTACTTTTCTATGAATTTGTCCATTTCTTCCAAGTTGTCCATTTTATTGGCATATAACTGCTGATAGTAGTCTCTTATGATCCTTTGTATTTCTGTTGTCTGTTGTCATCTCTCCATTTTCATTTCTAATTTTATTGATTTGATTTTTCTCCCTTTGTTTCTTGATGAGTCTGGCTAATGGTTTGTCAATTTTATTTATCCTCTCAAAGAACCAGCTTTTGGCTTTGTTGATTTTTGCTATGGTCTCTTTTGTTTCTTTTGCATTTATTTCTGCCCTAATTTTTAAGATTTCTTTCCTTCTCCCAACCCTGGGGTTCTTCATTTCCTTTTCTAGTTGCTTTAGGTATACAGTTAGGTTATTTGACTTTTTTCTTGTTTCTTGAGGTACGCCTGTATTGCTATGAACCTTCCCCTTAGCACTGCTTTTACAGTGTCCTACAGGTTTTAGGTTGTTGTTTTTTCATTTTCATTCGTTTCTATGCTAATTTTTATTTCTTTTTTATTTCTTCTGTGATTTGTTGGTTATTCAGCAGTGTGTTGTTCAGCCTCCATATGTTGGAATTTTTAGTAGTTTTTCTCCTGTAATTGAGATCTAATCTTACTGAATTGTGGTCAGAAAAGATGCTTGGAATGATTTCAATTTTTTTGAATTTACTAAGCCTAGATTTATGGCCCAGTGTTTGGGCCATAAATGATCTATCCTGGAGGAGTTTCCATGTGCACTTGAGAAAAAGGTGAAATTCATTGTTTTGGGGTGAAATGTTCTATAGATATCAATTAGGTCTAACTGGTCTATTGTATCATTTAAAGTTTGTGTTTCTTTGTTAATTTTCTGTTTAGTTGATCTGTCCATAGGTGTGAGTGGGGTATTAAAGTCTCCCACTATTATTGTGTTATTGTTAATTTCCCCTTTCATACTTGTTAGCATTTGTCTTACATATTGCAGTGCTCCTATGTTGGGTGCATATATATTTATAATTGTTATATCTTCTTCTTGGATTGATCCTTTGATCATTAGGTAGTGTCCTTCTTTGTCTCTTTTCACAGCCTTTGTTTTAAAGTCTATTTTATCTGATATGAGTATTGTTACTCCTGCTTTCTTTTGGTCTCTGTTTGCGTGGAGTAACTTTTTTCCAGCCCTTCACTTTCAGTCTGTATGTGTCCCTTGTTTTGAGGTGGGTATCCATTCAGCCAGTCTTTGTCTTTTGGTTGGGGCACTCAACCCATTTACGTTAAGGTAATTATTGATAAGTATGATCCTGTTGCCATTTACTTTATTGTTTGGGGTTCGAGTTTATACACTCTTTTTGTGTTTCCTGTCTAGAGAAGATCCTTTAGCATTTGTTGGAGAGCTGGTTTGGTGGTGCTGAATTCTCTCAGCTTTTGCTTGTCTGTAAAGCTTTTGATTTCTCCTTCTTATCTGAATGAGATCCTTGCTGGGTACAGTAATCTGGGCTGTAAGTTATTTTCTTTCATCACTTTTAGTATGTCCTGCCATTCCCTCCTGGCCTGAAGAGTTTCTACTGAAAGATCAACTGTTATCCTTGTGAGAATCCCCTTGTGTGTTATTTGTTGTTTTTCCCTTGCTGCTTTTAATATTTGTTCTTTGTGTTTGATCTTTGTTAATTTGATTAACATGTGTCTTGGGGTGTTTCGCCTTGGGTTTATCCTGTTTGGGACTCTCTGGGTTTCTTGGACTTGGGTGATTATTTCCTTTCCCATTTTAGGAAAGTTTTCAACTATTATCTCCTCAAGTATTTTCTCATGGTCTTTCTTTTTGTCTTCTTCTTCTTCTGGGACTCCTATGATTCAAATGTTGGGGCATTTAACATTGTCCCAGAGGTCTCTGAAATTGTCCTCATTTAATTTGTTTTTTTTTTTTCCTCTCTGATTCATTTATTTCTGCCATTCTATCTGCTACCTCACTAATCCTATCTTCTGCTCCCGTTATTCTATTTGTTGCCTCCAGAGTGTTTCTGATCTCATTTATTGCATTATTCATTATATATTGATTCTTTTTATTTATTCTAGGTCCTAGTTAAACCTTTCTTGCCTCTTCTCAATCCTTGTCTCCAAGCTATTTATCTGTGATTCCATTTTGTTTTCAAGATTTTGGATCATTTTCACTATCATTATTCTGAATTCTTTATCAGGTAGATTCCCTATCTGTTTCTCTTTGGTTTGGTTTGGTGGGCATTTATCCTGTTCCTTTACCTGCTGGGTATTCCTCTGTCTCTTAATCTTGTTTATATTTCTGTGTTTGAGGTGGCCTTTCTGCATTCTGGCAGCTTGTGGAGTTCTCTTTATTGTGGAGTTTCCTCTCTGTGAGTGGAATTGTACAGGTGGCTTGTCAAGGTTTCCTGATTAGGGAAGCTTCTGTCGGTGTTCTGGTGGGTGGAGCTGGATTTCTTCTCTCTGGAGTGCAATGAAATGTCCAGTAATGAGTTATGAGACATCAGTGGGTTTGGAGTGACTTTGGGCAGCCTGTATACTGAAGCTCAGGGCTGTGTTCCTGTGTTGCTGGAGAATTTGCGTGGTATGTCTTGCTCTGGAACTTGCTGGCCCTTAGGTGGTACTTGGTTTCAGTGTATTTGATGAGGCATTTGATGAGCTCCTGTCAATTAATGTTCCCTGAAGTCAGGAGTTCTCTGGTGTTCTCAGGATTTGGACTTAAGCCTCCTGCTTCTGGTTTTCAGTTTTATTTTTTACAGTAGCCTCAAGACTTCTCCATCTATACAGCACCATTGATAAAACATCTTGGGTAAAGATGAAAAGTTTCTCCACAGTGAGGGACACCCAGAGAGGTTCCCAGAGTTATATGGAGAAGAGAAGAGGGAGGAGGGAGATAGAGGTGACCAGGATGAAAAGAGGGGGAATCAAAAGAGGAGACAGCAAGCTAGCCAGTGATCACTTCCTTATGTGTGCTCCACAGTCTGGACCACTCAGATATGTTCATGGGTTTATACAGAGAAGTGGGAGGAAGGAGACAGAGTTGGCCAGGAGGATAAAGGGGGGAATTAAAAGGAGAGACACATCCAGCCAGTAATCAGTTCCTAAGTGTTCTCCACCGTCTGGAACACACAAAGAGATTCACAGAGTTGGAGAGAGAAGAGAAGGGGGAAGGAGGAGATAGGCATGACCTGGTGGAGAAAAAGTAGAGTCCAAGGGGAGAGAGCAGTCAAGCCAGTAATCTCGCTCCCAAGTAAAAATGGGTACTGAAGATTGGGTTCTTAAAGGTACACAATTGGTAACAAATACCAGAAAGTGAAGATTAAAAATCTAGAGTAGAGGTTGGATTCTCAAAAATACAATATTAAAGAAAAAAAAGTCACAAGATTATAAAATATATATATATATAAAGTTTGCTTTAAAAAGGTCTTTTTTTTGCAAAGTAATAGGTTATAAAAATGAAAGTTAAAGGAGTAATCGAGGACTTAAAATTTTTTAATAAAAAAATTTAAAGAATGATAGTAAAAATAGTAAAAATATATCTAGGACTTTCTCTGGTGGTGTGGGCAGTGTGCGGTCAGTTCATTTCCAGAGAGTTCCTTGATCTGGCTTATATTTCTCAAGATCTACAGGCCCCTTCCTATGTAGTCAGTACTAACTACAGGGTTTCGATCTATTGCACCTGTCACTTCTGTCACTTCCAAGGCGGTTCCCTGTTTTAACTTCTGTTTGCTGGTCTGTTCAGCGTCTAATTTCTACCCTGAGACAAGGGGGTGGTAGTGGACACTTTTTTAGGCTCACTGTTCAGTCGTGCTGTGGGGAGGGAGGGACGCTACAAACAAGTAACACCGGCGTGCGCTCGCAGTGTCTCGGCCACGCTGGGCCTGCCCCCGCTCACGGTGCACGTGCCCTCCGTGCCCACGCTCTCAGGCTCTAGGTTGCTCCGCCGGGAACCGTCCAAGGGCGGCCCTGGGCTGCATGCACCTCCCAGGTCTAAGCCGCTCAGGTTCAGGCACTTGGGTAGTCCTCAGAGGCGCAGACTGGGTTGGGCCTGTGTTTTGTGCCCTTCCCAGGTCCGAGCAGCTCCGGAGACCAGGTGTTTGGCGAGCGGGGTCGCTGTGACTCATTGCCTCCCCCATCCCTGCCGCTCGGTTTTCTGGGTGTACACTCGGCACACCTTCTCAGGCGGATGTTGACCGTCCAGAACCCCAAGAAGTCTTGGTTAGCAATGAGGCCTGCTTGCAGTTTGGTAGATAATGCCTCTCTGGGGCTGTGATTGCCCCCTTCTGGCTCTGGCTGCCTGTCTCTGGAGGGAGATGGGCCGGCCGGCAGCCAGCTAGCTCTGCTCAGTCCTTTGTTCTGTCAGTGGACCTGATGGTGCCTTAGGTTAGGGCTTTTCGCGTGGTCCTTACTCTAAGCAATGCAGCCCGCGCCTCCCTGCCCAGCCCCCGCTTTCGAGTGGCAAATGCAGGCGTCTGTGCTGCTTCTCCACTGGGGAGTTACTGTTGGGCACATAATCTGTCAGTTTTAATTATTTATTTTTCCTCCCGATTATGCTGCCCTCTGTGGTTCCAAGGCTCGCCACAGACTCGGCAGTGGAGTGTTTCCTGGTGTTTGGAAACTTCTCTATTTTTTAAGACTTCCTTTCCCGGGATGGAGCTCCATCCCTACCTCTTTGTCTTTTTGTCTTTTATATTCTTTCCACCTCCTTTTGAAGACAATGGGCTGCTTTTCTGGGTGCCTGATGTCCTCCACCAGCATTCAGAAGTTGTTTTGTGAAATTTACTCAGTGTTCAAATGTTCTTTTGATGAATTTGTGGGGGAGAAAGTGGTCTCCCCGTCCTATTCCTCCACCATCTTAGGACCACGCCCCCCAATCATTTCTTAAGGGTATATTCCATATTGTTCATATGTGGTTCATAAATTAAAAATAACACTCACCATTAAAAATAAACGAATGCAAAACTATACAAGGAAGAACAGTTTTCATTAGGGAAGTGTAAAGCACAACTACAATGAGATACCACTTCATACCCATCAGAAAGGCTATTACCCCCAAACAGACAAGTATTGGTGAATATGGGGAGAAATTGGAGCCCTTGTGCCTTGCTGGTAGGAGTGTATAGAGTGCAGCCACAGTAAAAGTTACTAAATAAGTAAATAAAGTTATCATATGATCCAGCAATTCCACTCCTAGCTGTATGCCCAGAAGAACTGAAAGAAGACACCCAAGCAGGTAATCAGCACTCCAGTGTTCACTGCAGCCGAAAGGTGGGCTATTCAACAGTCCATGGATGAGCCGATAAACAAAATGAGGTGTATGTACAACTGAGTATTACTCAGCCTTAAGAAGGCAGAAAATTGACACATGGGTGAAATCTTGAGGGCATTATGCTAAGTGAAATAAGCCAGGCACAAAAGGGCAGATTCTGTATGATTCCACTTATATGAGGCACCCTAGTGTAGTCAAGTTCGCGGATAGCATGGTGGTTCTAACCAGGGGCTTCAGAGCTGGGGATGGGAGCAGCAGCTTAATGGACACAGTCTCAGTCTGGGATAAAAGAAACGTTCCAGAGACAGATGGTGGCGGTGGTTGCACAGCAATGTGAAGCCACTGGACTGCATACTCAGAACATGACAACAGCACACCGTGCTTTGTACAGTGGCCAAGAGCCTGCCCACTGACACAGGAGACCTGGGTTTGAACCCTGGGTGGGGAAGATCCCCTGGGGAGAACACGGCAACCACTCCAGTACCCTTGCCTAGAGAATCCATGGACAGAGGCCTGGCAGACTACAGTCCAAAGGGTCACAGAGACTTGGACACGGCTGAAGCGACGCAGGACGCATATATATTTCACCACAATAAAAACAAATTAAGAATAGTTCTATCACATTGCCTCCATAAATTTCGTACTGAAACAGCTGTATAGAATCATTTTTAAAGTCTGAAGTTACTCTGAAGAACATGATTTAACAACCAAGTCAAAAACCTCCTAGTTTAATAACGTAGGCAGAAAAATGGAATCTGAATTTCTATCCAAGGACCAAAGTTCATCGACCCATGAAATGTCTACTAATTAAGCTTTCTGCCCCTCCTCCCAACACCGAATCCCAGCACGTATCACTGCTATACAGTCATTTAGACTATGTTTTAGAAACTAGAAAATTTTTAATTTTATTAATTTAACCAAAACTGAATCTAACATCTCAGGAGCTACAGAGATCAGAATCACGGGGCTTACTGGCCCCAGCAGGAACAGCTAGCTGTTGGTTTCGCCGTCTCCTCTCCCCGGCACGAGTGCTTTTACTGTGTGCAGGGAAAAGCACCATAAAACCTGAGAACCACTGGTTTAATGGGACCCTGCAGGAAGGAATAGTGCCCGTGTTCTCTATTGAGTTCAGATTCCTATGCAAATGCAACGCAGATGACACGCCAGAATCAGCATTTTAGAAAAAGGTCAGGACCAAGAGGAGAACGGGAGAATTTTTCCCTGCTTGGAAGAAGATGGCCAATTTCAAAAGCCCTAGGCTGGCAAAAATATGTGCAGGAACAGAAGGCACCCTGGCACGTGTGTGCCCTTCTCCTGCCTACCGAGGTAGCTCATTTGAGTTCAGAAAGCTTCTTCTGACCTGTGGCATGCTCCTGGTTAACTCAAATCCACATATCATGTAACGTATCTTGGTTATTCTAAAAGACTGCTCAGACTTCACTTTTACTCATGCAGATCCATCACAATTACTGAAGATCTCTTAAATGTGAGGGAAGTCGGTGAAACAGTCAAGTTGACTGTGCAGTTCCAAGAAGACCCTTCTCTGAGAACACATCATTAGAGCAAAGATCATGCGGGTCTCAGGTTACTTTAACAAAGGTCTAACCGGACAGACTTTATCCCAGGACATCTACCAATGTTCCATACGTTTTCTCTCGTCCTTTGATGCAGACTGTACATCTTAAAATACCAAGACATTCTAAGAAAAAGGCAAAAAAAAAAAAAAAAAGGCGGCACAGAAATTGTTTTTATACTAAACTTGCTGCTGCTGCTGCTAAGTTGCCTCAGTTGTGTCCGACTCTGTGCGACTCCATAGATGGCACCCCACCAGGCTCACCAATCCCTGGGATTCTCCAGGTAACAACACTGGAGTGGGCTGC